>OU426920.1:8526449-9832279 GCA_911387795.2 Apamea monoglypha
TGTATTAGAAATTATGCGCAACATTCACATATTTGTTTCTAAGTACTTGTACAACTTGAACAACCAAATATTTATTGAGAAAAGCAGTAATAACAAACATTTAAATTCTATAAACATCAGGCACATTGCAAACTCCATTAGAACTCATGGTACTGGCATTATGAATACAACTGTGAATTTTACTTATCAATTCTTGAAGAAAAAGTTCTTCATTTTTTCTCAATTTATGTATGATGAACACATCAAGTCAAGATTGATTAAAGATCTTAGAAACTTCAAGGAAACTGCAGATGCAAATGGAAATGTATATTCATACAAAAATGCCGAAAAATTTAACAAGGGCATAAGAGTGCTTGGATTAAATGAAGAGGGTCAGAGCTATTTAGATTTGTTCCGTGACCTTATAAGTCAAATTGGAAATGCCATGGGATACGTTAGAATGATTCGTTCAGGAGGCCGACATTGCTGCTCTGATGCTACCATGTTTTTGCCAAATCTCGATAACGTCGAATCTTTTAAACAGTTTAGTGAGGAGAGTGGTCTTGGACCAAAAACGATTGAATCGTCAGAAAATTTGGATCATAATGTCAATGACTTGATATCGAATTTTATCCAAGGGACAGAATATTTTAAATTACTCGTTGATGTATTCGCACCCGTATTTCGGAATCCTAAAAATGTTCATCTTAAAAATTTCTACATTATAATTCCACCTTTGACTTTAAATTTTGTTGAACACATGATATTATCAAAAGACAAAATGTCAAAGAAAAATAAAATCGGAGCAGCATTTACTGACGATGGCTTTGCAATGGGTGTTGCATATATTATGAAATTATTGGACCAGGTTAGTAACGCAACGCTCAAATTTTCACGCTCGTTTCGCTCACTCTTTCATCCCTACATTTTTCTGATTCCCAAACATTTCTGCATGAGTCAACAAAGTACCTCCTAAGTATTTCTGTATGAATGTTGAAGAAAATTTAATATTTCCGAAGAGGGGTCCAAAAATTTCCAAGCTCTCTTCTCTCGCTCCCGCATCCTACATTCTCCTGTTCTGCATAAGGCAACAAAGTATCTCATATTAAACTGTATTAATTAACCCTTCGAGGGCGGGTTGTTTAAATTTTCGCCCCTCTACTCAAGAGTAGAGAGGCGCCGCAGAAATATCGTGGGGCGCCAGTAGTGACAAAATATATTAATGTATTTAAAAGCGGTATACCTCTTCATTCAAATAATTTAAGTATAATCTATTATTTTCAGGACACAAACTTTGAAGGTCTTCATTGGTTTGATTCAGTTTGGAAACACATAAGCGATGAAAGGAAAGTACTACAAGAGCAACAAAATAAGGGATCTGTACAGCTGCAGCAGGCGTTAGCGCTTACCGAGAAGAAAATCAAAACTTTAGAAGAAGAGTACAAGTTATTGTATTACAGTCTTACGAGTGCGAGAATATTTTTCAGATAGAAACTCACTTTTTAGGCTCTATACGTTACCCTTTCGGAGAAACACGACCCGTGAGGTTATGTTTTACCTACATACCTACTCCTAGGCTTGAGTGCAAAGCACCTCAGACAATCAGTAATCAGTCATTACTTTTAAATAAAAGTGGGTACAAATCTGCTTTATCAATGAATATTTTACCTATTACTGTAACTAGGGTTGTTAACTGTACTCTAAAATAATATGTACTCTTACTCTATTTCGCATATATAACTTTATAATACTATATAAAAGCAATAGAGTACGCTAAAATACTCTATTTTCTTAATCTCTGCTACTTCAGCATTCACTGGGAGAATCTTTTCGTCTGGGCTGTCTTTTTCGTTGGCCACGCTAGGGAAGTGCCCAGGGCCCCGCGATTCATAGGGTTCTAAGAATGAGTAGTAGTAGTAAGTTGCTAGCTCTCTTCTCGTTAGTCGCTAGCGGTGGGACAGGTACCTTGCTAGGTAACTTTGAATTTCATCATTTATGATGAAATAATAGCTTCTGCCCGCGACTTCGTCTGCGTGGACCATTTACCGGGACAAAAATAATATCCTATGTGTTTTCCAGATTATAAACTATCTGCGTGCCAAATTTACTCTAAATCCGTTCTGCCGTTTTTGCGTGACTGAGTAAGAAACATTCAAAACTTCACCTTTATAATGTTAAGTAGTAAGATCCCTCTGTAGTGCACTAACGTATTGATTATGTATTGCAATAATAACACTGAATTAGGCAGCTATCCTATCGCCGGCACCGACAACGAGCAGCGAGTACTCTCTTCGATAACTCTCTAGAACTCGCCAGGTGTGTGACAAATTAATCAACAAAAATGTGGGTGTGCTAAAGGTACACCTCTGCCCAAACCTTCAAGGAATACAGGCGTGACGTTATATCGAAAAAGCGAAATAATTGACAGTTTGTTGCGACGAATGTAAATCTTAGGCTACCTTGGGATTGATGACCGCAGTTCGAGTATTTATTCGAACTTTTTTCTAAAAGGAGAAGAGGTTGTCAGTTCGTCGAAATCAATTTTTTGTATGTACGTTTAGCGATAATTCTGTACAACTTCGACCAATTTCGGTGATTATTGTTGTATTGGAAAGGGGTTACTTGTGACCACCCCAAGAAGTTTCGCGAATTAATTAAACAAGCTTGGTAGTAAAAACTTTTATGATAAACTGATGATATACCACTAATGCCTACCTGTAGGAAATACAGGGGTTGAATATTTGTAAATGCTCAATACCGAGGTTAAATTACTATGAAAGGACTATTGTATTTGGGCCCAATATCAGGTTTGAATCCCAGGCTGAGCCAAAGATTAACCATTGCTTGCTTAGAGCAAGCAATGTTTACTATTAAAAACATGATTACTTGCCATTAAACTTTCATATAAGTAAAGTGTATATTGTGTATCTTTAATAAGTCATACAATTTATGACCTTTGAATCAATAAAACATATTTTACTTTAAAACAATATTTTATTTAAATAGAATCATTTGTACTAGCTATAATTTGGTGCATTTGCAAAAGTGCTCCATATTCAAGATGATTTTCCAGATATTTGGCATATTTCATAATTGAACTTCCTGCACCCTCACCTTGTATATAAGAAACAATTCTTTTCATAGCCTGATAGGCCTCCATTCCGGAGGTGGACTGACATGCTTTTTGACTTAGCACTTCAGCAGCTTGCATACTTTCATCCAGTTGCCCACAATAAACACATGGCAATTTGTTGTCACAAAAAATATATTTATCTAATGAACTGGGGCACTGCTCTGTATTCATTGGAACATTATACATCTTGCACCACCGAGATATACTATGATCACTGTCACTGTCCTCTTTGACATTAAAGAATAGACTGCCATCCCCGGGTGGGAAGCATAGGCTCCGGACATACTTCTGTGGTACATTATACCATGCACTGCCTATCATATGAATGTAATCCGTAAATGATGAGTTGTCTTTACCATAGGTTAAAGATCTACTTATTTGTAATCTTCGGTAATGGTACTTAAAACATTCAACTACTTTTTCTAAAATATTTGTCCCATAGCTTAGGTCAGTAGTACTGACTATTCTTATATGTTCAAAATGTAGGTTTTGTGCGAAGCTTTCTGGGACATCTAATACCAAGGTTACATGGGTACCTTTAGATACTAATTCCTTTTCCCATTTTGTTAAGTAACTCAGGACCACAGAATAATTTATTTGTGAATTAATACAATAGTAGTAGTTAACTGGTAAGCTTCTAACATGTGATTCTGTTTCCAGTAACTCTTTACCAACAACTGCTACTTCCTTTTTGTCAGTTCCTAAAGTATTTACTATAAACAGTAATGAAACATAACTGTCTGCATTTTGTCCACTTAGGTAGCTGTTGTAGTCAAGACTGTGTGATAACGCACAAACACCACCTAGATAGATATCTTTGGACTCTGAACTATTGAGAAACCTTTTCCAATCCTCTTTAGCTTTTTCACTGCAAACATTATCAGATGTGTATTTGGATATATTATGTCTTGTGCGAAAACTTAACAGCCAATCATCAATGCAAGTAAATTCTTCACTCAATCCCTTGAGTATGTCCTTTGCTTTATTGCGTAGATTATCTTCTGTGATAACATTTTCACTTTCAAATTGTTGTTCAAACCAATCCAAAAGGTTTTGTTCTAGATTAAGACTACATATTTCCTTTAGAAGGTTATATTTCTGTGTATATTTTTTTATGATAGAATCTTTCTCTTTGTAAATTGATGAAATAGTCTGGGGATGAACACCATATTCTCTAGCTATGTCGGATTTACATTGACCATTATCTAGAGCTTGAATTACTTGTAATTTTGAAGTAGCGTCAATTTTGGTGTACGATTTCTTGGGGAAATCTGTTATAAATTCCGACTGGTCTTCATCCACATTTTTGTGGACAGAGCTCCAAATTGACATACTTTATATATAGCGTATCTTTCACTATCTACTTATGCATGTTGTAATATTAGCTTAATAGAATTTTATGTCTATGAGTTACTGGCAGGTTTTGTGTCTATGGTAGTTAAAAAGATTATGTGGTTAAGTTTGATTTTGAGTAGATTGGAGAAGAGAGTCGTCGGAGACTTGTGGAGATTTTTGGTTTGAGTACAGTTGTTTAAGTTTTGAGTGTGTATTTTGATAAAGTGTATATTGGGATAATAAATTAAATGTCGTAATTGAATCTGGTGGTTTACTTGAAGGATATTCTCACAACATGATGCTTACAAGAAGTAAGGTTTCAACAGGTTATGGGCCCAGCAGGGCAAATTGAATGTTGTGAGAAAGAAGAAGAGAAGAGCCTGAAGTCTTGGAGTAAAAGCTAAAATTATTTGAAAAGAAATTATCTAAAAAATTCGCTGAAAATGACTGATGATCTGAAATTGTCCAAACTGACAAACGAGTCAGAATATATCTTATGGAAACAAAAGCTAATGTTATTTTTGACAGTTAAAGAACTGGATTCTGTTTTGGAGGACGACGCAAAATCCAAGAAAGATTTTGCTAAAAAAGATGCTAAAGCGAAATTACTAATTATATGCGCTATTAGCGAAAAATACATGGTCTATGCAATTAATTGCAAAACAACCAAGGAAATTTTGGACAAATTCGATTTATTGTTTCTGGGACATCAAGATACTCAGATTTCACGATTACTAGAGGAATATTTTAAATTTAAGTTCGAAAATAATGATTTAATGACGGACATAGCAGAAATAGAAAATAAAGCGATGAGGCTAAGAAATTTAGGATACAATTTTGATGACAAACAAATTATGACAAAAATTCTTTCAAATTTACCGGACAAATTATATCATTTTAGAACAGCATGGGAATCTACATCATCAGCAGATAAAAATTTAATTAACTTAATATCGAGACTAAATCTGGAAATAAGGATGAGACAAGAATATACAGAACGAGTTGAAGAACAAAAACCTACAACATCAACATCTGCTAAGTATGACAATGAACATCATACAGAAAATAGTTTCCATGTAAGGAGTTGCTTTAAATGCGGGAAGAAGGGACACATTGCAAGATTCTGCAGAACAGTGAATGGTGACGGTAAAGCTAGTGACAACATAGCTCAATGTCATAAATGCATGAAGAGTGGACACAGACATGCAGATTGCAACAAAAAGTTTAATTGTGTAAACTGTAAGGATGACACACATTTCACAAAGTTCTGCCTAAAGCAAACTGTAAGTAACTTCTATGCAAATAGTAGTGCAGAAGCAGAGGTCGAATTTATAATTGATTCAGGTACCAGCAGTCATATTGTGACATCCGATAGTTATCTTAAAGATACGAAGAAGATTAATTATAATATTATGACTGCAGATGGTAATATTCACCATGTCAACACTATGGGCAACATTTATACTAAAAATATTACTTTCAAAGATGTTTTATGTGTTCCCCAACTCAAGAAGAACTTAATATCTGTATCTAGATTAGCTGATGATAATTATTTATTAAAATTTTTCAGAACGAGTTGTCATATCGAAAGTGAGGGCTCTGAATGCATAGAGGTTGGTGAACTGAAGCAGGACGGTCTGTATTATTTGAATGTTAATACAAAGCCAGTATGTTCAAACATTTTTCAAATAAATGCTGATTTCTGGCATCGTGCATTAGGTCATGTACCTATTAACAGGACAAAGGATCTTGTTCGTGGTATAGATAGAGGCCTGGTAAAGGAGATTGACATCTGCGAAGCCTGCACACAGTCAAAATTATGTAGAAAACCTTTTAAAACAAATAGACACAGAGCTAGTAAGCCATTAGAAATTATTCATAGTGATATTTGTGGTCCTATTGAAACAGAAACATGGGATGGTTACAAATATTTTATTACGTTCTTGGATGATTATACTCATTTTGTTAAAGTTTTTCTAATCAAAAATAAAAACGAGGCGTTTTCTAAAATAGTTAATTATATTAATTTGGCGGAAAATCATTTGAAAACAACAGTTAAAACATTCAGATGTGATAATGGGGGTGAATATACTAGCAAACAATTTAAAATGTATTGTAGTAACAAAGGTATTAATATTGATTACACTATTTCCTATACTCCTCAGCTGAATGGTAAAGCTGAACGATTAAACAGGTCATTAATGGAACGAACAAGAGCGTTGCTTTTTGATATGCAGCTACCACATGTATTATGGGGTGAAGCCGTTTTAACTTCTGCTTATTTATTGAACAGGAGTGCAAATACAATAAATGTTAAAACACCAGCTGAAATGTGGTTTAATAGAATACCTAATTTAAAACATTTAAATATTTTTGGATCTTTAGCATATTATAAAAATAATTTTCAGTTACATAAACTTGACTCCAGGAGTAGCAAAGGGCTCTTAGTAGGGTTTACTAACAATGGTTATAAGATATGGGATCCTTCAAGTTTTAGAATTGTTTATTCGAGAGATGTGGTGTTTAATAATAATAAGAGTGATGTTGCAGATTATTTGGAAATGTGTAATTGTAGAGTGAAACAGTGTGATTTAGAAAATTTATTTAAACAGGTTAGTGTCGATATTGGTGGTGATGGTTTTCGTGGTGAAGGTGGTGATGATTTTTGTGATGATAGTGGTGATGGAGCTGTTGGTGATAAAGTAGTTTTTGGAAATAGAGCTGAAGGCAGTGATGAAGATGCTGAGGTTTTTGAAGGCAGTATTGAAGATGTTATAGTTGGAGTTAGTGGTGAAGATGTTGAAGTTAGAGGAGTTGGTGTTGAAGATAATGAGATTTTTGAAGATAGTGTTGAAGACATTGGAGGTGGTGTTGAAGAAAATAATAGTTTGAGAGGGGAAGTTAGAGATGATACAGTAGTTGAAATTAGTGATGAGTTTGAGGATGCAATTGAACCAGTTATTAATGATGGATTGCGGATTTTACCGAATAGAGAAAGGAAATTGCCATCTAGGCTGAAAGATTATGATTTGGAGACTTCGTTTTTGACTTATACAGATGTTTTTAATAGTTTTGATAAAGATTTATGGAAACGAGCAATGAATGAGGAAAAAGATTCCTTAGAGAGAAACAAGACTTGGGAAATCGTTAACAAGTGTGAAGCAAAAAATAGGAAAATAATTTCGAGTAAATGGATATTTACTATAAAGCCTGGTGGAAGATATAAGGCTAGATTAGTGGCGAGAGGTTTTCTACAAAAATACAATATTGATTATAAGGAGACATATAGTCCGGTGGTAAATACTACTAGTGTTAGGTTGTTGTTGGCGATTGCAGCTCAAAAGGGTTACAAAATTAAGCAATTTGATGTAAAGACAGCATTTTTATATGGAGAATTAAATGAAGATATTTTTATGGAAATACCTTTAGGATATGATATAAAAGATAAAGAGAATAAAGTATGTAAATTAAAGAAGAGTTTGTATGGATTGAAACAAGCACCACTTATGTGGAATAAGAGATTAACGGAGTTTTTGAAAAAATTGGGTTTTTTACAATTAAAATCAGATCCATGTGTGTTTATAAATAAAGATAAAGAAATATATTTGGCTATTTATGTAGATGATGGTATTTTAATTGGTGAAAATGAGATTGATTTAAATGAAATAATTAATAAATTAGAAACAGAATTTGAAATGCGGAAATTTGATAAGACTGAAAAGTTTATAGGGTTTGATGTTAAAGTAGAACGGAACTCTATTAAGATTTATCAGGAAAGTTATATAAATCAAATTTTGGAAAAGTTTAAATATGAAAGCTTAAAAGATAGTAGTCATCCAGATATTTTAGTCGATACACATCAAGAGGGGAAAGTGGGAGTTGATGATGTGCATCGATATAGACAATTGATTGGTTCATTATTATATTTGGTTAATAAAACAAGACTAGATCTAGCTTTTCATGTTGGTTATTGTAGTAGACATCAAGAACACCCTAACTTGAATGATTTTACAAATATTAAGAACCTTTTTAGATATATTAAAAATACAGTCAGCAGTGGTATACAGTATGTTCGTGGTAACGATTTGACGTTAAAAGCGTATTGTGATGCAGACTTTGCAGGTGATCCTGATACTAGAAAAAGTACGACTGGCTTTGTTATATTTTATGGTGGTGGTCCAATTCATTGGTGTTCACGTAAACAGTCGGTCACTGCTCTTTCCAGTACTGAGGCTGAATATATTTCTGCAGCCGAATGTATTAAAGACCTATTATACATTCAGAGTTTGATCTACGAGTTGACAAATAAGTTACCAAAAACACAGTTGTTTGTTGATAATCAATCGGCTATAGTATTGATTAAAAATGGAATTTTGAATAGAAGAAGCAAACAATAGTTTGAGAGGGGAAGTTAGAGATGATACAGTAGTTGAAATTAGTGATGAGTTTGAGGATGCAATTGAAGATGTTATAGTTGGAGTTAGTGGTGAAGATGTTGAAGTTAGAGGAGTTGGTGTTGAAGATAATGAGATTTTTGAAGATAGTGTTGAAGACATTGGAGGTGGTGTTGAAGAAAATAATAGTTTGCTTCTTCTATTCAAAATTCCATTTTTAATCAATACTATAGCCGATTGATTATCAACAAACAACTGTGTTTTTGGTAACTTATTTGTCAACTCGTAGATCAAACTCTGAATGTATAATAGGTCTTTAATACATTCGGCTGCAGAAATATATTCAGCCTCAGTACTGGAAAGAGCAGTGACCGACTGTTTACGTGAACACCAATGAATTGGACCACCACCATAAAATATAACAAAGCCAGTCGTACTTTTTCTAGTATCAGGATCACCTGCAAAGTCTGCATCACAATACGCTTTTAACGTCAAATCGTTACCACGAACATACTGTATACCACTGCTGACTGTATTTTTAATATATCTAAAAAGGTTCTTAATATTTGTAAAATCATTCAAGTTAGGGTGTTCTTGATGTCTACTACAATAACCAACATGAAAAGCTAGATCTAGTCTTGTTTTATTAACCAAATATAATAATGAACCAATCAATTGTCTATATCGATGCACATCATCAACTCCCACAGTGAATATATAATATAGAGGAATATTTTAAATTTAAATTCGAAAATAATGATTTAATGACGGACATAGCAGAAATAGAAAATAAAGCGATGAGGCTAAGAAATTTAGGATACAATTTTGATGACGAACAAATTATGACAAAAATTCTTTCAAATTTACCGGACAAATTATATCATTTTAGAACAGCATGGGAATCTACATCATCAGCAGATAAAAATTTAATTAACTTAATATCGAGACTAAATCTGGAAATAAGGATGAGACAAGAATATACAGAACGAGTTGAAGAACAAAAACCTACAACATCAACATCTGCTAAGTATGACAATGAACATCATACAGAAAATAGTTTCCATGTAAGGAGTTGCTTTAAATGCGGGAAGAAGGGACACATTGCAAGATTCTGCAGAACAGTGAATGGTGACGGTAACGCTAGTGACAACATAGCTCAATGTCATAAATGCATGAAGAGTGGACACAGACATGCAGATTGCAACAAAAAGTTTAATTGTGTAAACTGTAAGGATGACACACATTTCACAAAGTTCTGCCTAAAGCAAACTGTAAGTAACTTCTATGCAAATAGTAGTGCAGAAGCAGAGGTCGAATTTATAATTGATTCAGGTACCAGCAGTCATATTGTGACATCCGATAGTTATCTTAAAGATACGAAGAAGATTAATTATAATATTATGACTGCAGATGGTAATATTCACCATGTCAACACTATGGGCAACATTTATACTAAAAATATTACTTTCAAAGATGTTTTATGTGTTCCCCAACTCAAGAAGAACTTAATATCTGTATCTAGATTAGCTGATGATAATTATTTATTAAAATTTTTCAGAACGAGTTGTCATATCGAAAGTGAGGGCTCTGAATGCATAGAGGTTGGTGAACTGAAGCAGGACGGTCTGTATTATTTGAATGTTAATACAAAGCCAGTATGTTCAAACATTTTTCAAATAAATGCTGATTTCTGGCATCGTGCATTAGGTCATGTACCTATTAACAGGACAAAGGATCTTGTTCGTGGTATAGATAGAGGCCTGGTAAAGGAGATTGACATCTGCGAAGTCTGCACACAGTCAAAATTATGTAGAAAACCTTTTAAAACAAATAGACACAGAGCTAGTAAGCCATTAGAAATTATTCATAGTGATATTTGTGGTCCTATTGAAACAGAAACATGGGATGGTTACAAATATTTTATTACGTTCTTGGATGATTATACTCATTTTGTTAAAGTTTTTCTAATCAAAAATAAAAACGAGGCGTTTTCTAAAATAGTTAATTATATTAATTTGGCGGAAAATCATTTGAAAACAACAGTTAAAACATTCAGATGTGATAATGGGGGTGAATATACTAGCAAACAATTTAAAATGTATTGTAGTAACAAAGGTATTAATATTGATTACACTATTTCCTATACTCCTCAGCTGAATGGTAAAGCTGAACGATTAAACAGGTCATTAATGGAACGAACAAGAGCGTTGCTTTTTGATATGCAGCTACCACATGTATTATGGGGTGAAGCCGTTTTAACTTCTGCTTATTTATTGAACAGGAGTGCAAATACAATAAATGTTAAAACACCAGCTGAAATGTGGTTTAATAGAATACCTAATTTAAAACATTTAAATATTTTTGGATCTTTAGCATATTATAAAAATAATTTTCAGTTACATAAACTTGACTCCAGGA
This sequence comes from Apamea monoglypha, assembly GCA_911387795.2. Lineage (NCBI taxonomy): Eukaryota > Metazoa > Arthropoda > Insecta > Lepidoptera > Noctuidae > Apamea > Apamea monoglypha. The sequence continues at coordinate 8,537,709 of OU426920.1, forward strand.
GTAGCAAAGGGCTCTTAGTAGGGTTTACTAACAATGGTTATAAGATATGGGATCCTTCAATTTTTAGAATTGTTTATTCGAGAGATGTGGTGTTTAATAATAATAAGAGTGATGTTGCAGATTATTTGGAAATGTGTAATTGTAGAGTGAAACAGTGTGATTTAGAAAATTTATTTAAACAGGTTAGTGTCGATATTGGTGGTGATGGTTTTCGTGGTGAAGGTGGTGATGATTTTTGTGATGATAGTGGTGATGGAGCTGTTGGTGATAAAGTAGTTTTTGGAAATAGAGCTGAAGGCAGTGATGAAGATGCTGAGGTTTTTGAAGGCAGTATTGAAGATGTTATAGTTGGAGTTAGTGGTGAAGATGTTGTAGTTGGAGTTAGTGGTGAAGATGTTGAAGTTAGAGGAGTTGGTGTTGAAGATAATGAGATTTTTGAAGATAGTGTTGAAGACATTGGAGTTGGTGTTGAAGAAAATAATAGTTTGAGAGGGGAAGTTAGAGATGATACAGTAGTTGAAATTAGTGATGAGTTTGAGGATGCAATTGAACCAGTTATTAATGATGGATTGCGGATTTTACCGAATAGAGAAAGGAAATTGCCATCTAGGCTGAAAGATTATGATTTGGAGACTTCGTTTTTGACTTATACAGATGTTTTTAATAGTTTTGATAAAGATTTATGGAAACGAGCAATGAATGAGGAAAAAGATTCCTTAGAGAGAAACAAGACTTGGGAAATCGTTAACAAGTGTGAAGCAAAAAATAGGAAAATAATTTCGAGTAAATGGATATTTACTATAAAGCCTGGTGGAAGATATAAGGCTAGATTAGTGGCGAGAGGTTTTCTACAAAAATACAATATTGATTATAAGGAGACATATAGTCCGGTGGTAAATACTACTAGTGTTAGGTTGTTGTTGGCGATTGCAGCTCAAAAGGGTTACAAAATTAAGCAATTTGATGTAAAGACAGCATTTTTATATGGAGAATTAAATGAAGATATTTTTATGGAAATACCTTTAGGATATGATATAAAAGATAAAGAGAATAAAGTATGTAAATTAAAGAAGAGTTTGTATGGATTGAAACAAGCACCACTTATGTGGAATAAGAGATTAACGGAGTTTTTGAAAAAATTGGGTTTTTTACAATTAAAATCAGATCCATGTGTGTTTATAAATAAAGATAAAGAAATATATTTGGCTATTTATGTAGATGATGGTATTTTAATTGGTGAAAATGAGATTGATTTAAATGAAATAATTAATAAATTAGAAACAGAATTTGAAATGCGGAAATTTGATAAGACTGAAAAGTTTATAGGGTTTGATGTTAAAGTAGAACGGAACTCTATTAAGATTTATCAGGAAAGTTATATAAATCAAATTTTGGAAAAGTTTAAATATGAAAGCTTAAAAGATAGTAGTCATCCAGATATTTTAGTCGATACACATCAAGAGGGGAAAGTGGGAGTTGATGATGTGCATCGATATAGACAATTGATTGGTTCATTATTATATTTGGTTAATAAAACAAGACTAGATCTAGCTTTTCATGTTGGTTATTGTAGTAGACATCAAGAACATCCTAACTTGAATGATTTTACAAATATTAAGAACCTTTTTAGATATATTAAAAATACAGTCAGCAGTGGTATACAGTATGTTCGTGGTAACGATTTAACGTTAAAAGCGTATTGTGATGCAGACTTTGCAGGTGATCCTGATACTAGAAAAAGTACGACTGGCTTTGTTATATTTTATGGTGGTGGTCCAATTCATTGGTGTTCACGTAAACAGTCGGTCACTGCTCTTTCCAGTACTGAGGCTGAATATATTTCTGCAGCCGAATGTATTAAAGACCTATTATACATTCAGAGTTTGATCTACGAGTTGACAAATAAGTTACCAAAAACACAGTTGTTTGTTGATAATCAATCGGCTATAGTATTGATTAAAAATGGAATTTTGAATAGAAGAAGCAAACATATTGATGTTAAGTATCATTTCATTAAGGAAAAAATAGATAAGAATTTGTTGGAAATTCATTATTGTTCGACTAAAAATAATTTGGCAGATATATTAACTAAGCCACTGGACAGAACAAAGTTTTTGAGATTGAGACAGTGTATAGTGAGTGATACGTAAAGGACATTCTGTAATGTGATGAGTTATGTAGGTTTATTAGAATATAAGGTTGTTTGAGAATTAATTTGAAAGTTTTAGTGTTTAAGTTAGTTAAGTAAGGTGTTTAGATTAATTAACTCAAAAGTTTGTTTGTTGTATTTAGTTAAGTTGGGTGGGTTAATTAAGCTGGGTTTTTAAATGAGTTGATGGGAGTTATATAAGAGATGTTATTCTAATTGTAATAAACATAAAATTCAGAGGGGATGTTGTAATATTAGCTTAATAGAATTTTATGTCTATGAGTTACTGGCAGGTTTTGTGTCTATGGTAGTTAAAAAGATTATGTGGTTAAGTTTGAATTTGGGTAGATTGGAGAAGGGAGTCGTCAGAGACTTGTGGAGATTTTTGGTTTGAGTACAGTTGTTTAAGTTTTGAGTGTGTATTTTGATAAAGTGTATATTGGGATAATAAATTAAATGTCGTAATTGAATATGGTGGTTTACTTGAAGGATATTCTCACAACATGATGTTTACAATCAGTAAGGTTTCAACACAGACTTTGCAGGTGATCCTGATACTAGAAAAAGTACGACTGGCTTTGTTATATTTTATGGTGGTGGTCCAATTCATTGGTGTTCACGTAAACAGTCGGTCACTGCTCTTTCCAGTACTGAGGCTGAATATATTTCTGCAGCCGAATGTATTAAAGACCTATTATACATTCAGAGTTTGATCTACGAGTTGACAAATAAGTTACCAAAAACACAGTTGTTTGTTGATAATCAATCGGCTATAGTATTGATTAAAAATGGAATTTTGAATAGAAGAAGCAAACATATTGATGTTAAGTATCATTTCATTAAGGAAAAAATAGATAAGAATTTGTTGGAAATTCATTATTGTTCGACTAAAAATAATTTGGCAGATATATTAACTAAGCCACTGGACAGAACAAAGTTTTTGAGATTGAGACAGTGTATAGTGAGTGATACGTAAAGGACATTCTGTAATGTGATGAGTTATGTAGGTTTATTAGAATATAAGGTTGTTTGAGAATTAATTTGAAAGTTTTAGTGTTTAAGTTAGATAAGTAAGGTGTTTAGATTAATTAACTCAAAAGTTTGTTTGTTGTATTTAGTTAAGTTGGGTGGGTTAATTAAGCCGGGTTTTTAAATGAGTTGATGGGAGTTATATAAGAGATGTTATTCTAATTGTAATAAACATAAAATTCAGAGGGGATGTTGTAATATTAGCTTAATAGAATTTTATGTCTATGAGTTACTGGCAGGTTTTGTGTCTATGGTAGTTAAAAAGATTATGTGGTTAAGTTTGATTTTGAGTAGATTGGAGAAGAGAGTCGTCGGAGACTTGTGGAGATTTTTGGTTTGAGTACAGTTGTTTAAGTTTTGAGTGTGTATTTTGATAAAGTGTATATTGGGATAATAAATTAAATGTCGTAATTGAATCTGGTGGTTTACTTGAAGGATATTCTCACAACATGATGCTTACAAGAAGTAAGGTTTCAACAATGCAAACGATTACGACTTGATTGAACTTAATAACTTCTCAATATAAATAGATAAATAATAAATAGGCGACACGCGTAAGTTTTCATTACTCCTTTCTAAGAATTTTATTATGAAATATCAGTCATTATCATCAACAGTCTGTCAACTCAGCTGTCAAAGGACATTGATTATAGTACTTACTAATTTCATTGGGTCTATCTCTGGAATTAGTAGGTCCACTGTATATTAATCTATAGTAGTACAGACGCCAGCAGGTCAAGCTACCCGAAACTGTCAAATTTTCCCAATGCGTCCATACTTTATTATCTGACGATGGATTTCTAGGAGTCTATTTTGCAAGCAGTCGGCCTAGAAATAATAAAATAAAAAGTAAATAGCGGTCACTTTTTTGGATACACGCTTCGCTTCGCTTCGGTTCAGTTACTAAAAAGTTCAAAAATTCTATTTACCAGAAAAAACTAACTTCTAAAAAGACTAAAAAGTCAAAAAAGAACAGACGCCAGCAGGTCAAGCTACTCGAAACTGTCAAATTTTCCTAATCAACCTTGAAGATTTATATATAAAGTTGAAAATCTATTAAAGAAAGACAGATTGTAGTAGCTTGATGTGCTGGGGCAAAAAAAAAAAACGACTTTCGAAATAAGGTGTATGTACGCACGGCTACACATCAAGCTATACATAACCAGTATAAGCTGACTTCTGATTCTAAGAAAAACCTATACAATGCGAGGCCAGCTAAAACTGGAAATGTATAGCTTGATGTGTAGCCGTGTGTACAGACGCCAGCAGGTCAAGCTACCCGAAACTGTCAAATTTTCCCAATCAACCTTGAACCTGAATGCGTTAACGATAAAGTTGAAAATCTATTGAAGAAATTTGACAGATTGTAGTAACTTGACGTGCTGGCGTCCGTACATATTGTAACTCTTTATTTCGAAAATCGGTTTTTTTGGTACGGACGCCAGCACATCAAGTTACTACAATCTGTCAAATTTCTTTAATAGATTTTCAACTTTATTTTAAAATCATTAAGGTTCAAGGTTGATTGGGAAAATTTGACAGTTTCGGGTAGCTTTACCTGCTGGCGTCTGTACTTGCCCGTATTTTTCACTTTTTAGTGAAAAATACGGACAAGTACCAAAAAAACCGAGGTTTACTTTTATAAGGCGTAGACCGTATATATTTAAATTTCAAGTATAGGTAGGGGGGGCCCGCGCCGGGACAGAAGGATTAATACCGGTATACTCGATAGATAACGTTCTACAGAAATACCACTTTACATAAAAAACTCATTGATAAGTTTCATCATCCACGCGTCGCGGGCATAGCTAGTTCGAGGAATAAAATTGACGTTTGACAGTTTTTGTATGAAATAACTGTCAAAATTTCAAAATTATTCTTTGAATAAAAGTTATCTGACGATGGAAAAATTAGCCCTAAAAGACCTAACAGTTGAATAGAATAAATTATATTTATTTGCCTTAAAACATGATACATTAAGGTCTTATAAATAGAATTATGATCTTACATGTTTCGCCAAGGACTGGCATACAAATATTTAAACGTTAGGGTCAGTTCACACCGAGACGCGACGCGACGCGACGCTGCTCGCACACTTTAAAAGAGTGACTCAAAATATACTTTATTTTCTACACGAAAAGGTACACATTGCATTGTGAGAGTTCAGGATACGTTGCGCGGTGCAGCGCTGCGCCTCGTGACGCCTCGCGGCGTAGAGCGACGCAGCGGTACTTCGCCGGTGCGCGCGGCATGCGAGAGCGGCGCTGCGCAGCGCGACGCCGCGAGGCCGCTGTGGCGACTTGTCTCTACTATTTCCGTCCAGACTTCGTGCAGAATTGATGCAGTACGGTCGAGTGATCGAGTGATATTATAATGATAGACTGGGATCTTGTTATAATCGGACTTCTTGCAGAAGAGGAAGAGGAAGAAGAATACAAAAATAAAATTTTAAAAGAAAACATCACACTGGAGTATTTGGGTGCATAATTTATGGAGAAATAGATTAATTCATGGTGAATTTCATACCTTGGCTTATGACCACATTGCCAATTATCCAGAAAAAAATTATGATTATTACAAAATGGATTACAAAAAGTTACGATCTCCATAATGCACCCGCCAAATATACGTCGTTCTCATGCGCTTGCAAATGGTAGACTGCGGGTGGACGCGGGACGGGGCGGGAGCACGTAGCGAATGTAGACACGTCCCACTGCGCCGCGCGGCGTCTAGCTGCGCCGCGCGGCGTCATGCTCCCAACGATTTAACGATGCGCCTCGCGACGTTGCGCGGCGCAGCACGAAATCACTGGCCTCTTCCAGTATCGTCGCGTCGCGTCGCGTCTCGGTGTGAACTGACCCTTACATGTTCGTCTTGACTACACGGTTGGCGCAGTGCCTGAGCGATCGACTGCTGCGCTGCGTGTCGGGGGTTCGATTCCCGCACGGAACAAATATTTGTATTGCCTACAGGTAGTTGTTCCGGGTCTGGCTGTTTGTGTAGGTATGTGAGTTTAAATGTTTGTAAACGCACTCACGATGCAGGAGTAATTCCTAGTGTGGGACGTTTTTTTTTTAAAAAAAAGGATACATTATTTAAACATGTCTAATAACTTTAGTGAATTCAAAAGTATAGAGGAAGCGCCAGAATAGCGCGCGAAATTCAAATTTTCTTACGTTTTTTTGCAATTTGCATTATAGGTATGAGGAACAGGGTGTAAAGTTCACTCATCCTCCATAGAAAAAGGAGGATCCTCCAAGCACACGGGTGTTGTGTCTGGCGGGCAATTGCCCAACGATTGATGTTGGGAAATTGTATCTATGCTAATTGCGCGGTAAACTCTGCTTGCGAGATGCAGGATTTGCGTGACGTCAGTATGACGTGTTGCTCGCATGTGGCGTTGTAGATACCGCTACAGCATGATGAATGTTTATTTCATGAAATATCAATTAATAATAGGTATCAAGCTAGTAATAAATATTATCTAGAGAAAACAAGTTTGCAACGGGGCTGGTCTGAAGTTACGCCATTGTGTTTATACTGTGCAAATACTCACCCCTCATTTACCTTTGTCGTCGTGACCAAACTCCAATTTCCAATAAGGGACTATTGGAAGTTGCTCAGTAGTTGTAGAGTTACTCGGGAATCAAGTAGATACACTCATATCATACGATCATAATATTTAGAGATTTATTTAATTGAAAATAACAACACCAATTTTTTTTTGCCTCACTAGTGTAAAGTCTGGGAAATTATTGTTAAGCAAATGGGCTACGAACTTAAATTATCCGTATATTCAAATCACAACTGTTATTCTTTGACAGTTGTATGAAATGGTCATAACACGGCAAATTGACGTAGGGTGTCAATTTGCTTAACAATTAATTTCCTTGACTGTACAAATTTTACTTGCTTGAAATTATTCTATTCGAAATCAGATTTTACACTAATTTTACTTTTTAGATACTTCTATTCTATCTATAATATTAATATTAGGCTTCGAAAGTACAAACCAAGGTACCAACGGTCAGCGGTCCAAAAAGAACAAGTCTAAGGATATCTCTACCACTTTCTGCATCAAGCCTTTCATTCAACTCTGTAGTCTTTTCAGGTGGTGGGCGCGGCTCTTAAGTAATGGACCAGCACCCTGATTGCGTAACACACTATCAATCACAATCTGAATCATTTGGAAGGATATTACTAGTCCATTGCTTCATATGTTCGAAAAAATTTACTGCTCAACAACGTTGATGACGCAATGAATGTTTAAAATGAAAGCCAATCTACTGTTAGTGAGTTAAGTAATTACCCCGCAGGACCATAACAACTATTGGCCCAATTTACACCCCACATTACAGCAACTTTTTGTTTCCGCGAGATTTTGGACCATTTGAAACTTAGGTAATACTTATACAAATATATTTACAAGCGATGCATTTTTTATCGGTTTAGCAACAAAAGAGGATCAACACTAAAATAAAAATATGACGACATAATTATTTAAAAATCGGCACACATGTAAGTAGCGTGAAAATAACACTAAAACATGAAATACTGAATAGCTGTGTATGAAAAAAAAGTGACTCAATTTAAAAATGTTACCCGCAAACCGTAACCGTAAAACCGTCGAAGGCGAGAGCGGTAACCGCGCGGGGGTCGCGAGGGTGTCAAGTTGACTCTTGCGGGATATAAAAGTGTTAACCAACTTTCGCAGCTGACCATTGATACTACTCTGAATGTCTAAACAGTTATTTTAATATGCCTAATACCACCAATATATTACATTGCTTATTATATTGTAAAATGTTAGCTATGTATGTATGTATAACACCAATAAAACCGTCAATACGCATGTTTATCAAGTAGATAATTAGTTAAAGTACTGATTTAAAATGTAGGTATACATGAAGATATCTATAAGGAAATTACCTAGCTAAATAGTGAGGCACCGGCCGAACATACATAATGAAAAGGTGCTTAATTACGCAATTGCAAAATTTTGCAATAAGGTCTAAATTCATTACTACTCAAGGGGTTTAGATAATGTTGTCCACCCTCTGTACAAATAATGCCCGTTTTGACTAAAGTCACGTTTAGCAACGCCAAACAACGCCTAGTTACGGCTACTCTCGTTTCACCGTTCGTATCTCAGTAGGCAATTCATAAGCTTCGAAATCTACATTTATCACACTTGTTTGTGGTTTTGTTGCTAGGCAACTGGTTACAGCATCGACAAATCCGTAACAAAAAAACTTTACTCTCGCCTAGTGGTTGCTGCATTGTTTTTTTTTTTTTGCGCTAGCATAATCAGTAACTCATCTAAGGGCTGATTTTTCCAACGCCAGATAATTTTATCGGAGGAATAATTTTGAATATTTGACAGTTCTTCCATACAGAATCTGTCAGACGTCAATTTTGTTCCAAGAATAAGAATTATCTGTCGATTGAAAAATCAGCCCTAAATGAAATGCGTAAACACATTTAGATGTCGCCTAGTGTTAGTGAAAACGAGCAATAGACACGTCGGTGACGATATAGGCTTTGCATAATGTTGCTTTGTTTGTTTATAACGTACATAGGACACAAAATGCGCTCTTACTGAAAGATTGGAATGCGTTATTTTAAAAGTTGCCCAGCTTGGACATTATAATTGTTTGTATTCTGTAATTAAATTCTAAAACTTATTGCTAAGATGACAATTACATCAGACCATTAATGCTAAACATGTAATAAACAATATAATAATTAATTATACATATTATATTTTTCGTTCAGTCTCACAATGCGATTCCATAAGGTCTAATTTGCGATACAACTGAATAAGAATCCTATCTGTTAAAACTTGTTGGGTGTTTGGAAAGCAAATCCACCTTTTAACCAAGGCACTAAAAAGTTACACTACTTTTAGTGTCGTAAGTATTTTTCTTCACTACTAACCATTAGCGTTGAAATGAACTAGATTCCGATTATAAAACATTTCTAATTTAAATTAAGCCAAGAATTCACTCCGACCTCCCCGAAAACGTCATAAACGAAACCCGGGAAAGATTTGCGATCGCAAGACAATATTGGTGAATCGGGTATTCAGCGACTGAACGAAATTTATTACTACATCTATTTCTTTTGCCATACAGTCTATGGAACACTCAATATTTAATAAATGAAGATGAAAGCACTCACTATTTTTCTATTAATAAGAGACACTGACACAAGTTGCTAATGAAAGACATATAGAAACATTTAAACTTACAAAAATTCTATTTCCATATCGTTTACATTTTTGGTAATCCAGTATAAAGATCCTGAATATATTTATGTCTTATTTTTTATATTTGTATGAGAGCACATTGCGGAGTCACAAAAAATGTACAGGTCATTATTGTTGTCGTAGTCTGTGTTCGTCGAACTGTGCGCCATCCGTGTGCTGTGGGTTCTTCGTCTGGCTTTACGAACAATCACGCGGCAAATATTCGGACTGCGACGTGCATACGGTCATAACAAAGTTTATGCGGTTATAAAGTGTAAGTAATGTCCTACTTTAAATAATTCCTGAGTAGATGAACTCGATAGCATGATATCACGGAAGAGTATAACAAGTTTATGTTAGTGAATGGTCGTGCTCGTGCTCGAGCGCGTCATCAACAGCGTGGTCCCCGGGCGCGGGCTGCGCGGGCTGCGCGGGCGCGCACGTGACGGTGGCGGGCGCGGGGTAGCGGTTGAAGATGTGCACGTGCGTGACGCGGCGTCAGTCGGCCTCATGCTCGTGCAGCTGCGCCAGCAGGGCCGCGCGCCGCGACTCCAGCTCCGCGTCGCTCCACGCCGTGGAGCCGCCGCCGCTCGCTCTGTACATGGTCATAATCATTTATATAATTAACAATGATTTGTATCTGAATTTACACAAAATAAATTAAAAATTAACACAAAACAAACAACAACATTGATGTTACTATTTATCATACACTAATTTAAATTAGATAGGAAATAGAAATCTTTAATGGCATATTTTACGACATAATTGTTCAATAGATTGTTGTTTTAAAAGAACGAGTGTGGACCATGCTTTTCACAATTAAAGGCCTGTTCAATAATGTTACTGATTGGTACACTCACATATTCTATTTATATTACTTTGCTCGGTCTTTACGACTTGACAAAACATCGTGATTTTTTTAATTATAGGTATGAAAGTTTAATATTAATTATATTAATCTATTATACACCTTCCAGAATAAATTCTCTTAATGGTAGTGAAAACCGCAACAAAATCCGTTGCGCAGTTTACAAGAAATGCGCGGTCACAGACAGACACGAAAAGCGACTTTAATCACAATTAATTATCGAACTAAGCTACTACAGTTCATGCTAACATATATCACTACTGGATAGTGCGACACATATTGGTCATCAGACGCCTTTTGGGGATCTACTTGGATCTGTTCTGATTAAATGAAAATAATTACAAAACCATCCAAGACCTCTTAAATTACCACAATTAGAAAAAACCCATTGAACATTCTGCTCTTAGTTGACAAGTTTCAAACGAAAGAAAAACGCTATACAGTATGGAGCATGTCAGTTTGCTGTGCCCTAAAGCGCGTGTGTGCAGTGTGTAGTGCTCACCGTTCTTTCTTATCTTTCTTGTCCTTCTTCTTCTTGGGCTTGTGCGGGTGTTCGTGCGACTCCTCCTCGGGGCTGCTGGGAGCGCTACGCTTCGACTTCTTACTCTTATGACAGTTGTGACGTAATGTCTCGTCGTCAGTTATTCCGCCCTCTTCCGGCGTCGGAGATTTCTAAACAAATCATGTAGTCTCATAAGTTATATATAGGACAGAAACCAACACCACACCAACATTTTACAGTAAAATATCTCATAGTAAAACGCCGTGTGAACTACTTACAACCACTAAGTAGTACTTACAGGCAATGGCGAGTGTTTGCGGTGCTTCTTCTTTGACTTCTTGTGCTTTCTGCCTTCGTCTGACGTCCATGTGCCGTGGCTGGGCGCGGGCGACGGCGAGCGTGCGGTCTGCACGGGCGATGGAGAGCGTGACCTCGACTGAATACAAACACGCACCATGAGCATGAAAGCAATTAGCATATTTTAATGAGCAAAAAAACATATCCAAAATGTTTTGTCGTGTCGTTAGTCCGGTCAGACAGGCAGTCGCTCTATGTAAAATACTGGTATTCAGCTGCATCCGGTTAAAATCAAAATCAAAAGTAATTTATTTTTCAAATTAGGTTGAGAATAAAAAAAAAAATTCGAACGTCAAAATTAGATAAGACAGTACCCCAAAATACATGCCCTTCACCCCTTCCTAGTGCTTTCGCTGGGAATAAGTGGAGCAACAAACTGCAGCACAGTTAGACTGGAAGCTGACCCCAACATAGTTAGGAAAAGGCTAGGCAGATTGAATTTTTTGTAGTGTCGTTAGACGGACAGAACGCTATTTTAATGAGACCTAAACCACTCACCAATGAGGCAGAGTGCGATCGCTTCTTTTTCTTAGAGCGCTTTGTTTTTCTGGATTTCGGATGATGGTAGTGCATGCAGCTCTCTTCTTGTTCGTGTTGGAAGTCCTGCAACAAGACGACATTGAATTGGCACAATATGTCATTTGCTCCGTATTAACAGAAAGAACATAAATAGCTTCTTTATTTCGGGCAAGGGAAATATGACAGTACATAAATAAAAAACCGGCAAAGTGCGAGTCGGACTCGCGCACGAAGGTTTCCGTACTATTATCTATAAAATCAGGTCTGTTGTATGGGAGCCCCCTTTATATATTTATTTTATTTTAATTTAACAATTTATTTTTAAATTGAATATACAACTAAATATTCTGTGAATATTTCAAGCGTCTACGTGTTGCCGTTATTAATATCGAGCAAAACACGGCAAAAAATCACATTTGTTGTATGGGAGCCCTATTTAAATATTTATTTTATTCTGTTTTTAGTATTTGTTGTTAGAGCGGCAACAGAAATACATCATCTGTGAAAATTTCAACTGGCTAGACAGTCATGGTTCATGAGATACAGTCTGGTGGCAGACAGACGGACAGTGGTCTTAGTAATAGGGTCCCGTCTTTACCCTTTGGGTACGGAACCTTAAAAAAGAATCGTTTGTAAATCGCTTTTGCCCAAAAATAATCTCTGATGCTACGAATTTACATATTTCGGGTTGCGGGGAGTGACATGTAATATAATTGGCAATTTCAAGGAAGGAAGTTCGTAATTAAACCCCACGGTGATGTGAAAGGGACAAAAATGTCGAATACCTGTCGATAGATTTTGACTGATGATTTAAAATATCTAGCTTTAGAAAGAGTCATGCAGGTATGACAAGGACGATAAAAATGTAAGACCCACCTTAAATATTCTGACTCTATCCTCCTCGTACGGCACGGCCGCGAACTCCGGCGCATTCAGATCGAGCTTCTCTTTGACCTCGTTCCACGGCAGCTGGTGGTCGATATTCGCTTCACTCAGGGCCCATTTAAATGCACTGTCTACTTTCTTCTGAGCTTTGGATTCTTCTTTTATCTTCTCCTTGTTTCTCGCTTCAGCCTGAATTAAATTATGTTTTAGAAAAAAAACCGACCAAGAGCGAGTAGGTCTCACACAATTAAGGTTCCGAACTAAACTTCACTGAACAGTCTGTGGAACGTTTGCTGGCGTGCAGTTTTCCTGCATTGTGTAGTAAATAAACCTGCACTAGCTCCTAAACTATACATCTAAATGACATAGTGTCGAGGACAAAAATGATCTGATCACAATATGATTTAGGTATCTATTCTATTCTATAATGATTGAAGATACTAAATAGGTCAAAAGGCCTTCGTAATACTACTTTTGGTATTTTTTTTAATAAATAATAATAATATTCACCTTTTCAAGCAATGAATTATATGTGAGCTTAACGTTGCCCGCATCCAAAGAAGCTGACTTGCTGTCCTCGCAGACGACGGTCGCGAACTCTTCGAAGGTAGTGTCGGGCTTGACTTCGAAACTCTTCTCTTTTAATATCTCTTTTATAACTTTCTTTTCATCATGGAACCTCGCTTTCAGGTTTTCTACGTAAAATTTGAATAAATCCAGTGGAGTAGATCCATTTTGACCTGAAAATTTTAGTAAAATAAGTAAGTTTTGTTGCTTCTCTCATAACATAACATCACAACTATTTTCCCCGAAGGGTTAGGCAGAGGTGACCTATTGTAGGTAATTTCGCCAGGTATATTTAACTCTTATATAAAAGGGGGTGAGCCTCAATAGGCACAGCGCGGAGTCTGGATTTGTGCCCTGTTGATGGCAATCCACCAACAGGACACAAATCCAGACTCTGGGTTGTTACTGAGAAAATTCTAATGGAACAACTCATTGCACTTTGCCCGACCTGGGAATCAAACCCAGGGCCTTATGCTCAACAGTAGCGCTTGCGACCACTAAATCAATGAGGCAGCGCTTCTCTCATTTCTACATTCAATAGTTATTATTATATTAGTTTAGTTTGTTGACAAATGAGTTCACTCACCAAGCATAGCTGAGAAGCGCATATCAGCCGATATGACTGGGTACAACTCCACCCACAACGACATGGAGGTCAGTTTACCTTCTTCATGCAAAGTGTCGAGTAATACCTGTAATAAATGTTCATGAAATGTCTTAGTATGTCTGACAAGGGAGGGAATAGACTTAAGCGACATGCCGAACAAATAACGACATATTTCACGGTCATCGCACGTGTAATATTTTGTTTTAGAAAAATACTGAGAAGGTTTTGCTTATTGTCAAAATTACGTAAATTTCCTACCAGAAAATTGTCTCTGTTTTTTCTTTGCTGCCTCTTATTTCTTTTCTTGACTTGTTCTCGTTCTTGTAAATATTCTGCTTCTAAATTTCTAATATGTTGCTCAAACACTGAAAGAAATTATAATATTATTTGTGATTGATTTAACAACAGTAACTCATAATTAAATCCTACTTAATATTACAGACGTGAAATTTTGTGAGGATGGATGGATCGACACTTATGCGGGTGAAACCGCGGGGCGCTGCTAGTATACCATATACTGAAAGACTAGATAGAGTTTCTGTTTAGCAAATATTATTAATATTATAAGCCAACCCACACTAGGCCCGCGTGGTGGATTACAGCCCACTCTCGCCCAGAGAGGAGGCCTGTGTCCTAGCAGAGGGAACATTATAGGCTGATTATGAAATATAATGAGCTCTTATGGTTGGTTAACCAAAAGACAACTTACCGATAAGTGCATCTTCTTTATCCATGCCCAGCAAGCTCACATCGTTCTTGAAAGCCGAGTTCTCTAGCAACAACACCTGTGCCTCGCTCCAAGTGCTACTGTATGTAATTTCACTCATATTCTCTAAAACCTGTAATAAATCAATTTTTATCTGCCAGGGGTTAATGTACAGGCAGAGACAAAAGTATATTAACATATCCATCCGAACTTTACACATTCAGATGATATTTATTACTTGTTTGCAACAAATATTACATAGTATGTACTTTAAGATCAGAATTGTGCTAAAAAAATGTAACGAAAAAGGGTATACTATAGCCAAATGGTAAAAACGGAACCCTTATACGCATACAGAGTGGCCATCAACGCGCTAACTGTAACCATGTATTCAGCACATGATTCTAAACCCCTTACATTAGAATTGTTGATATAAAAAAAAAATCTGCTGTTTCAGAGAAAAGTACAATACGCGGTTAAAATGTAAGGAACAGCAATCTTTGCATGGGAAGCCGTCACCTCCTTCTGCGAAGCAGTAATGCTCGCAAAGGAGGAGGCGGAGCGCGTGAGGGAGAGGCAATCTCTGCGCCCTCACGTCCCTAACCGCCGCAGGAGACGCCCTGGACGTCGGGAGTCACCAGCCGACTCCCGGCCACAGCAGGCGCGGGCTTGCGGGCGGCGAGCAATGGGCAGCTCGCCGCCCGGCAAGAACCAGGCCCGGGTCGACGGCGCGTTGTGTTCCACGCGCGCCTCAATGAGATATCAGCACGAACTGACGGGGTCCACTAGGGCCGATGTCTGCCAGGGCCGCGGGTTGTTCGAAAGAGACACCGTGGCCCCTGGCATAGGCAACTGAAGGAGTACGGGTGGGTTTTAGTCAGTAAAAGTCTGACACGCCCTCCCGCTCCGCCCAGAGCGGGAGAAGTCATATGATAATTTCCCAACGAAAAAAGGAACAGCAATCTTTTTTTAAATAACCGACTAAAAATTAAATTGCTGGTTTGCGCGTCGATGTCCCTGCCACCCTGTATAGACTCTGGTGTATAGTACACCCACATTTCGCCCTGTTACGTTTAAGTCCCATGTAATAAGGGTGGAGGAACAATATCAATGATAAATTATTTATTTCTGTAAGTAAGTTTGTACAATCACTTTTACACGTCAATCATATTTTTTTTTTAAACTAGATGAGTTCGGCATTTCCTATCTGACTACTCTGAGAAGACAGGCCGAAACAAATTCAAGAGTCTCTTTTAAAGTCCAGACATAATCATGGTCAGACCATGTAGATTGGTGTCTGAAATTGGTCTTTTGAGGAAAGAACCACACAGATTGAGTGGACCTGTTCAGTCTGTGCACGCATTTGTCAAAAATCGTGCACTGTTACTGTGTATTGTGTACTGTGCAATATTATACATAGTGCACGTTTGCTTGTACTCCTAGTTTTACAAAGACAACTGCCATCAGTGTCCAGTGATGCAGTGCGCTTTAGGATAAAGAAAAAAACACAGAGCACGACACGGAGATACCTCGGCGGCCACTAGTCTAGAGACGACATTGTTCTCCACTTTCGATACAAACCAAGCGTGTCAGTGTTTACTCGCACTATGACTCAAATGACGTATAGAAACTGACGGTTTTGCCAGAAGTTGTGAGCTCATCGCACTACTGCCGTCTCTAGACGTTGCCGCCGAGACGATTCCGTGCTCTGTAAAAAAACAATAACTGAAATATTACTTGTGCCAGCATTTTCATGTTGCGTTTTTTCAAAGCTTTAGCTTCTTCCTTCTCACGCTTAGTAATCGTGAATATGCAATCTTCAAATATATCTCTCCGATCGGATTCAGGAACACATCGCCATATCTGAGGGATTGTTTAAATTAGCATCACAATTTTTAGCTAAAAATATACTGCTATATACGATTTTCTTTAATTCGGTAACTAAAGTGGGAACATTCTGTTTAGCAAGTTGCAAAAGAAAGAAAATACGTTTATCTGCGGTAAACATAACGCAGAGAAAGAACACAAACTCAAAAAGAACAAGTTAGGGGCAAATATGCGTCACATCTACGCATATCGGCCATCGCTCAGCATAATGCTAAGACCCTGTGTGAGGTAGAGCCCTAGCGCTGGTTTTCAGCGACAGCCGGCGTTGACGTAATGACGTCAACCGGTGCTGCATGCGATATCCAGGTTGTTCCGGATTATAATTATTGTTTATAACATTAAAATATCAATAATATGAGGCGACGTAAGCCACGTGGAATGCCCTTACCTCAAGGTTGTTGAACATCTCCTCGCATTTATAATATTTCGTTAGAGATGTTACACGGTCACAGCTCAACAAAAACTCTTCTAAGTTTTCTCTATTTTTTTTAGTTTTCAGTCTGGAATATAATATTACTAATTGGATGACTAATGAAGTAAAATGTGTAATATCTACAACTAAAAAAAACATTAATTGCTAGAAAAAAAAAACAACGAAATATAAATGTTGTATCTTTCACCTCTGTTCCTCCCTTTCGTCCTTCAGTTTTTGCGTTTTATATGCGTTGAATGCCTGTTTCTTCTCATTAAGCTTTTTAAATGTTAAATAACGAGGATCTTTAGATATTATCTTTACACACTGTTCCCAAGTTGCATTTGATGGCACATTCTGAAAGTATAATATATATATAATTTTATTATTTCATTCATGAGACGCGTTTATGTGTATGGGAATCATGATCACAACACTTTTGGATCTCTCACTGCGATTAAATGATTCGTATGTAGCTAAACACATCTATGTATTTACATAATTATCAGCTTTTATAATTACTCACGTGATGATATTATCGTGGACGTCCACGTCCACAAAACTTATGGAAATACTCGACATTCTAACGTTAGCCGCGGACAAAATCTAGCATACTAGTATAGCCAGTAGTATATATCACTATAATTTGTAGCATAATCCATGAATTTCTTACCCTATCTTTCAAAAGTTCTTTGAATGCTTCAATGGCTTCTTTCTTGTCCTTATATTGTAGCTCAGGCGGATTTTCCGAGTTGTCATTATTATTGCCTTGAGGTGGAGCCGTCATTTCTTCAGGCTTGCCTAAACAATAAAACATATTTTCAAGATTTAGGAACAATAAAATCAGTCTCAAAATATAAGTTGTTCCGATTCTCTTCTGAAAACTGATTTTTACGCATAAATTAACCGAAATGTACCAGGAAAACCGATTTTCAGACGAATTGTAATTTTTTTTTGTTCCATTTTTTAGTTTTTCAAATGGTCTGCGTTTTTCAAACATACAAAAACGTATTGTCGGTGGCTAATATCTATCATTCATTCGAACAATTCAATGACAGACACCCCAACAAATGGGCATAAAATGTGATACTCAGTATTTATCATTGAATGATCCCAGAATGATATAATTATACCAAAATTGCACTTACTTTCTTCTGGTATCGGTATGGAGTTGGCAAGAGATGGATCTATGGATGCAAGAGTTTTTGCCATTGCCTCATCTAAGGCAGAGCTTCCAGTTTGATTTGACGGTGACATTGGCAACGGCACTTCTCCAGGAGGCATTTCTGCACTTAGTGCGGCTCTGTAAGTATTATTTATTGATTTAAAATATACCACTGTAGATAGAAACGATAATACTGCATTAGATTAAACAGCCGGTTTTCATGCGTCTTTTTGTACGGTTAGTTCTTCTAAACTACACAATTGATTTTGATGAGGTTTACACTTCCTATTATTGTCCTACTGCATGGGAAACGCCTCCCTCTAAGTTATACACACAATTCTGTTTTCTGCAAATGTGGGCAGGTCCTGTTGGTACGAATCAAGTTCGCCTCGCCATCGTTGCCATGGCCTGCCGCGCGCGACGTCGGCTAGCGTTAAATGGGACCCACTCGTTGGTTCTTTTTGCCCATTTCTCATCTGGCATGCGGCAGACTCCGGCCAAATCCCACTATTAATATTTTCATAGTAACCACATCAGTAGATTGTATTCGTGCAAGGCAGGGACTGATTGCTAGTTTCATAATAATGTAGAGTGCGACAGCAACGGAACATGCATGCATAAATTTAAGCTATAACATCATATCCTGATATCCAATAAGCTAATCATCATTCTCCTGACCATATCCCAATTTATTTGGGGTCGGCGCAACATGTATTTTTCTTCCGTACCGAGATGACGACTAATGGAGATAGTAGTCACCCCCTTTCTAACCATAACATCATTCATACAGTCCATCCATCGTTTCTTTGGTCTTCCCCTACTCTTATAGGCAAGCTACACCATCATATTTTTCAGGAAACGGAAAACTGGGCCATTTTGAACTGAGTCGTCGCGACATAAGCTTCAGTAACAAAACAATCGCTACTTTAACCCAAATCACCAGCGCGCTCCTTAAGCCTAAAGCGTGCGATCGAGAAAGATGACCAAAATGATTTATGGCCCGACGACTTAGTACAAAACGGCCCAACTATAATGAGACTTACTGTGCAGCTTCTTCAGCAGCTATTTTGTCTTTGATCTCCTGAAGCTCCTTTGGTATAATCCAGCTAGATTCTTTAGTTTCAATGTTGTGATAATACACGCGACCAGCGTCTGTTGTGTATTCTTTCCAAACACAGGCAGACAGTAATTTCTGTTGATAGAAAAGGATACATCATTTTCATCTAAAGACTTGGTGGAAATGATTTGGTTACTATTGTAAAACGCAGAACGTTCTAATCGCAGAATGTCCCTTTCACAAAAGGGCATAATTCACAATACTATAAGTAGTTATTACATTAAGTAATAAAAAAGAATTAAGAATTCATTAAGAATTATTTATTTGTACTTAAGGAAACAATAATAATTGCGCCTAAATATGAACAAATGTTACTGCTTATATTATTTCAAATTTTAAAGCAATAACATGGACATTCTGCAAAGCGATCTTTCTGCGTTAAGACCTAGTAAATGAATACGCAAAATTCACAGTTAGTGTAGGGCTAATATTAAGGCTAATAAATAAATATGCATACCATTGACTGCATTTATAATATTAATATAAACCAGTAAACTAGTTGCCAACAATTTATTGGTTTTTAAATGTAGAATAATGCTTACTTCCGCTGGTGTTTTCAAATCATCAGGCTTCTCCCAAAGACTTTGTTTACTAACAGAGTTGTAGTAATATGTTCTTCCATCTGGAGCTTTATGTTCAGACCAAGGACTGCTTTGGTTGGCCATCGGGGCCACATCTGGAGCTGGAGCACTCATATCCTGCAATTGTTGCATGCTCTTACACATCATTAGTAAGTACATGTGTAGCAAAACAGGCATGCATAAATGGCAATAGGCAATCAGACAGCAATAAAAAAATAAAAATAAATGATCAAAATAATTTAACTATATAATAATGATGACATTCATGAGCAGAGCTAGTACAACACACACAAATATAAAATAGTAAATGTACATAACAAGACATTGAAAGATTCATGCAGAAAAATAATCTAAATTTTGCAGGTAAATTAAAGAAATAAACTAGGACCGGATTTAAATTTTGTCAATAATAAAAGATTTTAACAGATTTTTAGAGTTTTTTAGAGGTTTTAATTTCTCGTGGTAGTTTATTGAACATCTGTGTACCTTCGTAAGTAATACTTTTCTTTCCGTAATTTGTATGTGTCCTCACAAGACAAATATGATTTGCACTACAGTGAGGACTTAACCCTTCATCAGTGTTAGTTTTAAAAATTAGTTCCGAGTGTAGCTTTTTATCTTTAATTTATTTTATTAAGATGCATATCAGTAATAGTATGTAATAAAAATCTTATTTAATGACTTTCTCTCAAGAAAGTCATGAAATAAGATTTTTATTAGTTTATTTTGTATTGTTTGTATGCAGTTTAAGTTAGTTTTGGCTGCGCTACCCCATATTTCTATTAAGTAATCTAGATGTGATCTGACAACGGAGTCATAGATATTTAGAAAATATTGTGGCAAACATCGAACAACACCATTTTGTTTATATGCAACTTCCATGTTAATCCACTGTCCAAAATTAGCCCTAGGTATTTCTCTTTGATCAATTCCTTCAATTGAATACTATTAATATACAGCTTAGGGCAGCATTGTAATTGTTTGTTTATTGCCTTAAATATAATATAGCTTGACTGATTGTGAGTAAATTATATTGGAACCAGTTGTGTAATTTAAATCCCTTTGTGCATAGTCATACATGCATGCACACATGTGTAGGCTAATTTCGCCATTTTAAGACACCTGAGATATGTCATTAACATAGATTAAAAATAGCAGGGGCCCAATAATTGAGCCTTGTGGTTACCGCATGTAATAAGCTGGGCAGTACTTTGATATTTACCAATTTTTATGACTTGAAAGCAATTAGTTAAATTTTATTGCAAAATTTTTCACTACCTAAATCATTTAGCAAAATAACAATGATTTGCTGTGTGTAATTTAATATATATATATATTAAAACGACAGGTCAATATTTTAGACAAAGCCCATTAATATAGGACAGATTGTTCAAATAAATAAACATAAAAATGAATTTTTGTTCATTCAACACAAGTAAAAAATTTAAGTCAAGATAATTTAAATATCTTGTTGGTTCAAACTCAAAGCATTTATTTGAAATAAACCAATTACAGGCACTTTTGAATTGTCAAGGGGTCGGTCAGTCAGAAAGGTAAAGCTAGTTGCCCATTCCAAGGGTAGTAGGTACCTATGGAGAGGAACGGGCAAGAAACTCCACGGACAATCTTTTAAATAAAAATAATATGGTTACAGAATATTGGTTAGATCATTCATGTTGAAAATGTCCATATGAGAATGATGCAGAAGTTTAAAAGTGTCCGTAATTAAAATTAAAAAAAAAAAACAATTCTAATATAAAATTAAATTAAAATAAGCCATGGCAGTAAAGAGATGGCTAGTCCCTACTAACGGCGCCCATAAACAAACATGACGCATGTATCAGCACCATTCAGCTCAACTATTTTGAAGGGAGCTAAACAATACAACACATGCACCACCATCAGTGAGACTTTAAAGTGTTCAAAGCAAAAAATTCAAAGTACAGTAAATACTAAACAAAATTTATGTATTAAAGGTGAAGTTGGTCATACAAAATGTGACAGACAGATATTGTAACGTAGCAGTTAAAAATTGCTAAAAAAAAACTTACAGGTTTAAATGCAGGAAATCCTGGTGGTGGCATGGAAAATGGTGGTATCATAGGCGGGAAACCCATGGGTGGTGGCATGCCGGCCATGTTCGGTGGCATTCCAGGCACAGGAGGCATGCCAACTGATGGAGGCATAGGCGGAGGCAGGCCACCAAGCATCGCCGAAGAAAGGAGAGGCCCCGAACCTATCAGACCAGGTGAACTGGTCCCTGAATTAGGCGGTTCCTGTATTATAACAATACGCTTATTAAAAACCATTTAAAACTCACATACTTACAAATCCTTTTCAAGGATTCTTTTATTGCAGAATAACTGTTACTGTTAGCCTGCATCATCTTGTTGGGCAAAGGCCTCTCCCCAAGACCCAAAAATTAAAATCCGAAAAAATGCCGAACCAGAAATAATTGTATATAATAAGTTAGTTCTTTACATTTAAGGATAGACGAAATACGATTAGATCAGAATAATCTTTGCCACTAAAATAAATATTATTTCTTGTCATAACCTAAAATACTTACCATAATCGGGTAATGATCGTATGTATTTGTTTAATTCAGTTTAACACAGTGTACACCAAATCTCATGAAGAAAAATGAAATAGTGTCAACACCATTTCAGGATAACACAATCATTAAACTCAATAATATTGGCTAGCTGGCCAATGCCAATATCAAAGATTAGGATCATAGACTACTATATAATAATCTATGGACTACTATTTTAAACTAGAGATGATTAGGATTCTTGTGTCTGTCAGTGTTGTATTATATTACTAGGTAGAGGTACTTACTAATTCCATGATCAGTTTATCCAAAAAACTACGCAGAAAAAGTTAGAAATCTGTATCCGAACGATGTCTTTGCATTCTTCGCATTCCAAATAAAACACAGGGTTAGACTGAACAATTCAATTAATTCAATGATTATTAATTAATACAATTTAAACGACTCCGTTATTATAATGGTAAAGCGAAACAACTGAAAAACCAGTAAAAAGCGAAACCCGCGAGAGGTGTGACTTTTAGTTACTATACTCTATGGGTGTGACAAAATTCGCAAGTGCGTCAAAATTGTTTCAACCTTTCAACTACAAAATACGCTCGTACAAACTCGAATAACGATGACAAGAGGGCGCTGTTGGTAAACATTTTTGTGCAATGGGGATAAAAACTGCCACTTGCTCACTTCAAATGTCGTTACTATTGCTAGTTAGCACTATCCATACATAATATTTTATTTTCTTGAAACGACTGCTATAACGTCTATTTAATTAATATGCCCCGTTGCGCAAAAGTTAACTAAGATGAAAACGGTGGGACGGCACTCCGAAAAAAAAATGGAAAACCGATAGGTATTTCGTCGAGACTATGTGCTATCCTTTTTTTAAACCAGAAGCCTTTAATGGGAGAAATTCGATTGCAGGTGATGCTCCCAAGAGAATTAAGTCTGTTTTCGTTACCTACAGGCTTTTGTGGAGGGGTAATGGGTGGGGATGGGGAGGTAACAAGCTGTTACCTCCCCCGTGGTCTTCTCTGTGCCCCCGAAGGAGGCACGAGATATCAATGTTGAGGCTTATGGCCTCTATCTCTATAGCCCCTTCTCTTACCTCACGACACTGGCGGGCTTCAAGTCCACGCGAGAGAGCATCTACAATGGCGGTTTGTAGACGGCCAATAGAGCTGCCACCTATCACGAGCTTTCAGTTTTTAACCTCATTGTTTTGTGAATGGTATTGAATAAACCAGACAAGGGCGTTAGTTCTGATTCAATGACCATTAGAATTTCACGGGCTAACTTAGCGGGGCCCACCCCGTTAAGTTAATGTAATGACAAAAATGTAAAAGTATGCTTATATGGTTTGGTCATGTTGAGGATGAATGACTAATAAAAATTATTTACAAGGTAGATGCAAATGAAAATGCCGGGAGGTATTTAGGAGGGCCTTAGGACAGACCTTATTGGTGACGTTCCTCAGAAAGGTGACTTATAGAGTCCATATCTCACAAGAGATGTTCCGTGGCATTTTGTGAAATATTACATACTTATAATAATGCCCAGCAGTGGGACAAAATAGGCTAATAAAAAAATAATAAAATAATAATAATAGCAGTGGACTCAGCGATCATTGTGCCGATAGTCGTGACAGCCAATGGCTTAATAGCCAAGAGCCTCGACCAACACCTGAGGAGGCTCTCGTTGGGCAGCTGGATCAAGGGCTTGATTCAGAAAGCGGTACTTCTGGACACGGCTCGCATTGTCAGGAGATTCCTCTCTCTGGAGCCCTGACCGCCGGTAGCTTGGACCCTGTTCCCGATACCGGTGGGCTACTATTTTTTATATTTTTAAATGTTTTTATATCTTTTATATTCTAATATTTAAAAATATAATTTATATGTTTACATTTAAATAAAGGAAATAGCAGTAATATGTATGTACAAAAAGGAGGGGCCTGAATCATAAATAATGTTGGTATTAAGTAATCTTTGCCAGACTGTAGCGCCGCGTTAGCGAGATTTCTTTCGTGAAGACTTTACTTGATAATTCAAAATACTACAAAATAACGAGTCATTGTTTGTCAGATACCGTATGTAAAGTTTTTAGTAAATAAGTTTTGTATGTTATTTTACTACCAACATTTCATAAGAGGCAAGAAATACTAGCGACACCCGAGGTAAAAGCTGCAGTTATTCCCCATTAGCTATCGGGTCAAATGAAGTTGACTGTTTATCCCTACCAACTGAAACCGAAAGTGTTGAATATTACCGTTTCACAGTGCTTTACAACGCTACAAGGTTATTTAGGTGCCTGGCCAAAATAGGAACTAGTTCTAATGTCGCCATCTTGTTTCGTCACTGTCATCCAGACGCCAATATCGGTCCGTTACAGTTATTTTACTTCTGATTTTGCATTGCTGTCAAAATCACAGTGTTCTTTATTAGTGGCAATAAGGTTGCTGCTCGCAGTCTCAGAGGTAAAATAAATGTGAAAGGCCATGTATACACATGTAGCTGCAATACATAAACATACATCCGTTCGCCGCCGCTGTGCGTGGAATACTAGGGCTTTAGCGCCAGCCTGCAATATTTATATACGGTGCAAAATCGCCACGCTGAGCCGTCGACGCGGTCTCCACGACCGGCCAATAACACGACGGCCTCACACCACTTAAGCGCTACACTCGACATATGATGATTTCCAGTGTAAGCTGACTTCTCATAGCAAAAAAGCCTATACAATACAATGCGTGGTCTGCTGAAATTGGAAATATATATCTTGATATGTCGTCGGGTGTACACGGACCAGTGACAGACACTAGCGGACGGATTTTAGCTGTCAGTTTATAAAATAAGAATGAGACTTACAATAGTATTACAATGGTATGGCACCTAAAGTGTTTAATAAAATTCCTGATGACATAAAAAACATGACATTATATAAGTTTAAAAAAGCTCTTACTAAATTATTAATTGACAATTGTTATTATACTGTAGATGAATTTTTGAACGACCAATTATTATAATATTTTTTGTAAACACCTACCTATGTAAACATCTATGTTTTACAAATGGATTGATGGATTGATTGATAGACTTTGGACATTTTTATTATTTTGACATAGATTTTTGATATTTTAATTATTTTGACATAGTTTTTTTTTTTTTTGTGACCTTATAATAATTCCTCATAATAGGTCTGACATAATTGGGTAGTATTTAATTGTTAATATATATGTAATGCATTAAATAATATGTAATTGTTAAATTTATAACTATGCACTTTTATCAAATATTTTAGTGCACATCATATTTGTACGTCTCCTGGCATGACATAGCGCACTATTCCTCAAACATAAGATCTGTACATACTTTACCTATGTTAACAAATAAATTATGATTTGATTTGATTTGATTTGATTTAATAGTAATATTTAGTTCTTTATTGTGGGTTCTGGCTTAGGTAAACAGGCTTTGGGAAAAAAGTTGGCAGTGGTTATCAGCAGTGTCATCAATGTTGTATTAGAAAGTACTTACTAATTCCATGACTTATCATTATCAAAGATGTCAATGACTGACTGTTGTGATACTTGTTGTCATTGTCAAGTCAATGTTGTCGTTTCGTTTATTTGTTGAAAGAAGTCAAAAGAATAGCGGAAACAGAGGACAGTGAACACAAATAATTATCATAATAATGAGAATACAAATATGATTTCACTTGTGGCTAAAATTATCAATATATTTGCTACTAGTCTTCAAACTGTTCTACTTTTAGCATCATTTACAGGAAAATTAATAGTTTCAGCTGTAACATGGATCTTGTCTATAATAATAAGCACACTCAAAAGCTTACTGTTATTTTTTCAAATTGTGTACGAAGACAATTCAACCATATTTACTGAAGAAATACCGGCTTCTGCCAATGGGATTATTGATGCATTAATCAATGAACTAATTTACATACAAGATGGAGTTGTTAATATCTGTAACGAAATATATTCAAAATTCAGTGAAATGGTAGCTACGGCTAACTGGACAACTCGAGCTGTTTTTGTGATGATAAGTGAAGTGTTAACTTTAGTGAAGAATTCTGTGATATTTGTGGGAGACACCATGTGGCTTATAGTAACATTTTTGCCTATACATCTTCCACAATTGTTGAGGGCAATGTTCAAGTATATTGGTCATATGATAGGGAGTATAATTGTGGATGCCTATATGACATTACTGAAATTCACGAATTATTTAACAGAAGTGCCTTTACAGTCTTTTATGGGAATCACAAGTGCCATAATAATTGTGCGCTTATGTGTGCATTTCAGGGAAACAATAGTTATTAGTATGACCATGTTGTATTGGTCATTAATAAGAAATGTTTTGTATTTATATTATGTACTTTTTAATTATTTTACCAATTCAGAAGTTGGTTTAATTACACAAATGGCTGGTGGGCAAGACATAAGTTCTAGAGATGTTAACTTTAGTTCTTCAGCTATTGATGATGCTGCAAATGCGGCCGACTCACTCTGTGTGATATGTCAAGAGCGGCAGAAATGTGTACTAACACTGCCTTGTCGCCATGTATGTTTGTGCACAGATTGTTGTAGACGCCTGTATGGATATCAGCGCACTTGCCCTATTTGCAGGACATTTATTTATCACACAGTGACAGTCTATTTGTGACATTCTGATATGCTTTTTATATGTATTGTATACATTCCTTGGGTTCAAAGCATTTACCTTTTTATCAGTCATTATGGAATTGAATCTCATTTTATACATACAACCTAATGTGTGCTAATTCTTATTGAGATCCAATTGCATAGAGCCTATGTTTAAGTGTAAAAAAAATTAAGTGCTTACAATAGTTTGTAAATAAAACATTTTTAAATATCTTGGGAAACATTATTTTACTTTATCAATTGTAAACTAATACCTTATTCAGTCATTAATCAAGGGTAAGAGTTACAAACTATGCTGTTACAAAACTACTATGGGACTAGGTGTAGATGTTTTTATTCATGAAATTGTTTTTTTTGAGTGGTTGTTCCTTAAGTCATCAGTTAAAATATTTTTTGTGTTAATTACAAATATGTACAGACACCAGCACATCAAGCTACTACAATATGTCAAATTTCTTTAATAGGTTTTTTACTTTACCGCTAAGGCATTAAGGTTCAAGGTTGATTGGGAAAATTGGATGGTTTCGGGTAGCTTGACCTGCACTAGCGTCTGTACCTATATAAATACAATTTTATAGTCTGCAACACTACAGAAAGGCATTACTTTCATAATAATATAAACATTATTTAAAGAAAGATGCCTATTTATTGAACAAAATATGTGATTGGGAAAAAAAAGATTAAAGTTGAAAAGTTATGAGTTATTTTCTACAAAAAAAATGTTTTCAATAACTGCAAGCTCGTAACATACAAGATATTACACTATTTAAAAAATAGACATACATAATTTAAAAAATGTTGGAATTGTTGAGGTGTTGATCTAGTATTTTTTTTAAGATAAGATAAATGTTATTACTTTGTCTCTGTTCCGTCACATCTTTATGTTTCATTTTGTTCATGCAAATAAAACATGAATATTCAAATAGTTCAAGTGGCAAATTTTTAATACATTCCTATGAACTTGATTAATTTATTATGCTATCAAAATATTCAGGTACCTACAGTATGCATAGTAATCATTAGTACATGATTACTGCTACTACTAGGCTAGACGAAAATGCCAAAAATTTATCTAGGAATTCAAATAAAATTTTGTAATTTTGTATAAACAAACACAAGCTAACTTACATGTGTGTAGGTGCCTATTGTATGTCTGTCTACAATCAAGATTGCATACACTTGTTTGTGCTACAACTCACAACAACCTTTAAAAGAATGTTAACATAAATAAACAAAATATAAAAACATATTATTATCGGCTTATAACTAAACTTTTAAAAAGTATGATGACAAAGAAATAATCTTCATTTTAATTAATGTTTTATGATCCTATTTAATAATATATATATGATTCATTCATTCATAGTCTGTGAATGCTATCGCTTTTTAAAATGACTGATTAAATATTGACTCATGTATTTTAAATTATTTTTTACAATTCACACACTTCGTTTATGCTACAGCTGTCTTATTCGTGAGTTTAATGCATAGTTCTCAGGCTCTCTTGCTTCTGCAGTGTGTAAATTTACTGCACTCCTCCTCTGTCGAAGGTTAAGCTTTAAATCTTTTAATGATATTTGAAAATCCTTAAATGCATTTAACATAAAAACTGCTGTTATCACTATGAGGAAACCACATATGCAACCTATGCTATCAGGAGTACCCATATGATCCCATTCCTTAAAAAGTATACCTGATGCAATTATAACTAATATGGTAAACATAACATAGTACACAGGAGTAACAATACTTGTATTAAATATGTCTAGGGATTTATTCAAATAATTCATTTGAATCATGATACATATCACAGCAGTGACAAATAATAACCAGAAAACATAATTTGAAAAATTGTTTACATGTCCAGAAACACTTTCCCTTACACCTAAAGCAACTCCTTTACAAAACACCACAGTCAGACTACCAATAGATGAACAAAGCAACAAGTAAACTGCAATGTTTGTATTTCCAAACCTTGGTATAAAAACTAGTTTTATAATTAAACACATAAAAAAAATAGTTCCTACATATGTTAGAAATAAATAGTCAAATAACTTATCTACTAACTCACTAAAACCTGTGATTTCTTCTGACTTTGGTGAATGAATCACAAATATTATTGATCCAATAATACATAGAAAGCATCCAATCTGTAATAGAAATGTTAATCTGTCAGAGTTTTCAATGACTGAGAAATTTTTTGTTTTGATTTTAACATTCAAGTACAGATAATAACTTACTTTTCCAATGAAGTTAAGTTTCTCATTGAGAAACTTTGAAGAAAGCACTGCCGCAACAAGAACACTAAGCGCACCTAATGGAGTCACCAGTGCTGCAGGAGCAAATGCATATGCCAGGAGGTTGGCTGCTTCACCGATGCCCACTAATAGGAATGTTTCTTTAGTAAAAGTTAATTTTAATAGTCTAGTAAAAGTTACACAAAGTTTATAGTTACCTACTTGTTATCAGACCGAGCCACCACAACCATTGTTTTAAGTAAGCAAACCCACCCGCCGATGCCCGAACATTTCCTGAGGCTTGGAGTTTTTTTAAAGCAACTTTTTTAATAATGAAACTGGACCCGATAAAAACACTAGATGATATAGCAAGACTTAAACCTATCGTAAAGTGGTTATTATTGTAATTCTGACCATTCATAGTTAAATGAGAGGACTTCATTGTAACACGTTTTTTTAAACATTACCTACTAATTCATCCTAATTAGCTAAAATGTATGAATCATATTCAAGGTACAATGTTCTTATCAGTTAGTTAGAGATAGGTACCTCAATCAGGATTTTACCATGGTTACAAAAACTAATCAAATGACACCAATGTAAAATTCTTTGATAGTGGATGAGACAGGAAAACGAAATAGCTAAACATTCATTTAATTTTAAGTAACGTTTTAGTTTTTCATACAATATTTTTGTCTATTATTATAACGAAAAGTATCTTATTGTCTAAGTGACAGACAACTGTCATGTGTGTCATTTTCATCAAACGAATTCCATGACAAACTGACAATGACAGTGACAACGTCAAACAAAATACGGTGCCTTCGTAGTGGTTAAAAGATTTTTAGGTGGGATTTTGAAAGAGTTGCCGCGTGTGTACCTGGCATAACACCAACTAGTTTTTCAAGTGCACTTAAAACAATTCAAAACCGTTTAACCTAAGACGGTTTATGTTTAGATACCACAGTTTATTGACAGTAACAGCGACCCTCTGTCAAAGTCTTTCAAGTTTTAAGTATGGAGTTTGAAGTGCCAATAAATTTGGCCCCATTTTTGCTTAGTGGCAATAAAAAATATCTGTAGTTACACTCATGTTACACTTTACACATTGACACGTCGACACGTCATCACTAGCTTTGAAAACAGCTGGTTGTCAAGAATAATTTAGAATAATAATTCTTTCGCTAATCATGGTGTTTTGCTATATTGTTTAATGTCTGTTTAATCATTGACGAATCGTCGAAGTAAATTAATATATTTTACCGAAAATACTATAGAATGCGATGCTCCCTCGTCGGCGAAACATCGGAGGTGTGACAGAGCGATCACTCTTGGAAAACGATTTAGATACGTATGATAAATTAGACAAAAAAGGGGTTCAACCGTCGAATACTAATTCCCCATTTTTCATTCCGTTTACTAAGACACAAGTGAAACAAGTGCATTCAAATCATCTAACACAACCAGATATAACATTTGACATTCTTGAAGAATTTGTGTTCGAGCCCGTGATGGCTGCTAGAGACAGAACCAATGAATTCATATCAGCTGTACGAAGCCTGCAGGGTAGAACACTGGCCAGGCCAGTAGTCAGAGATGAACGGAAAGCTCAAATGCTGGAGACATACTCCCAATTTATGGGCATGGCAAAAGTAATCAGTAAAAACATTACAAGTACTTATGCCAAACTTGAGAAATTAGCGATGTGTGAGTATAAGTGACTTATCTTTACTTTTTTTTTATAACAACATATTTAATTAATCTTGCGTTGATAGTAAATATACATACAGTGGTAACTGAGTTGAGCCCAGTTAGGCCCATGCCAAACACAACATCAAATCATACCCCATGCTTTGATCTGAAGCACCACATTCGTACTGGGTATCAATCAATAATGGTTAATTTTTATATTGTTTTATTTATTTCTCTAGTGGCCAAAAAGAAGTCCTTGTTTGATGATCGACCAACAGAGATACAAGAGTTGACATATATAATAAAGGGAGACTTAAGCTCGTTGAATCAACAAATTGCCAGACTGGGTGAGATGCCAAGGGGTCGCCAAAGTATGCACAGCCACTCATCTAGTGTAGTGCTTGCTTTACAGTCACGTTTAGCTTCAATGAGTAATCAATTTAAACAGGTAACAACATTTATTAATAGCACAGGGTGATTCTTGCAAGAACTGACATCATTTCTTGTGGGATTGGGGGAATCATTCAGTTCCACAGTAAACATAGATATAGATAGATAACAAAAAAACTTTTTGTGTATACAGTTTGTTTAAAATGTCTTACATTATGTGCTTTCGAATTCTTCCAAATTTCAAGGTCAGGGGATTTATGACAAAATTTTGATTTTAAAGTAGCAACTGAACCCAGCCATCCCTCAAAACATTGTGTTGATCCACACGCTGTATATGTGTTTTAAACAATAAATTGCTGGAATAAAAGAAAAGTTTGAAATCATGAGAAGTATAAATAAAATAGATGGTAATCATACTATAATGAAGATTCATCAAATCATCATTATAGTATAAATTAAATATATTTTATTCAGAACAGTTTAAATTAAATAGTAGAAGTAATTGTTGAAATAATCTAGTTTCTTGATTTTTTAAATATTTTGTTCTTTGGGAATGCTTTCAAATGATTAACTTACGTGTTTAACTTTACTTTTAAGGTCCTTGAAGTTAGATCTGAAAACTTAAAACATCAAAATACCAGACGAGAACAGTTTTCAAGAGTGGCACCTTTAGTTAAGGAGGTCCCATCCCTCTTGCAACAAGATGATGTTAGCATAGACTTGGGAGATGCAGCTAGCAGCATGCAAATGCAAACACAACAGTTAGCTATGCGAGATGACTCTGACACGTATGTGCAACAAAGGGCTGAAACTATGCACAATATTGAGAGTACTATAGTTGAGTTAGGAGGAATATTTCAACAGTTAGCACACATGGTGAAAGAACAAGATGAAGCTATTGGTAGAATCGATTCAAATATTCAAGAAGCAGAAATGAATGTTGAAGCGGGTCACAGAGAAATAATGAAGTACTTCCAAAATGTCACCGGTAATAGAGCCTTAATGTTTAAAGTTTTTGGTGTCTTGATATTTTTCTTCATATTCTTTGTAGTGGTAATGGCTTAAAACTGATATAATTTTGTGATACAATATATGTAATAATATGTTATTTGGTAATAACTAACAACAGGATATTTAATTGTATCCCTATAACATAAGAAAGAAATATTATCGTAAAGATAACCAATGATCAGTTTTAATGTACCATTCACTGTAATGTGTTTATAGGCCAATCTTGCACTACACTTGAAATCAAATGAATATTGATAGAATAACAAATGCTCAAAAACGTTAGCTTGATAGTACTTGGAATCAATAAATTATGTGCTTGACAGCCCACTAATCCAATCCAATTAAATGGCTATAGCACGGCAAATTGTGGTGTGTCAGTTTGATAAGTTACTATTGAGTTAATGTTTTACTGTTGTTGATATTCTAGATAACCTCTAACAATGTCATGTAGAAAACCTCATAGGTATATGAAGCCATAAAAATGATGTGGGTAGGTGAGTATTACGTATAGTCGACCTCGTAATTGAATTACCACTTAAGACAACAATTCTCACTAAATTGAAACTATTCTAACAACTGGCTGTCAACTGTCAGTGTACAACTAACTGTCACATTTGTCCATAGTAGCAAAATAGACCTTGTTGTTATGATGTGCAAGTGACATTCAACCTTATTAATATTTTTGATTTCATAACATTTACGAAGATGTTGCTCTATTGTAAGTATGCGAATGTGTGTGCACCTGTAAATAATCGTAATTACATACAATACAATGCATGAAAACTATACATGTTAACTTTAATTAATTAATGTGGTACATAATGCTGTTGGATCCTATTTTAAATTGATTATGGTGGAAGAGCAATGATGAGGCCTGCTCTACATGAAATAATACTTACAAAAAAATATATACATATACCTACATATTATATTCTTAAGTTATTTGAAGTCCTTATGAAATAAGTGACACATTATATTATATACAAATAAAAGAGTTAAATTGTCCATAAATGTTATATATATCCGATTTCAATAGTTTTCACTTTGTTCCCTACTTGAAAATGACTTGAAATTAATATGGGCCTTGGAGGTGAGAAGTAGAATTAGATGACTCTGTTTATTGAAATACTTAAAAGTTTACCAATTTCCTTTAACCGCTTTTTTCAGTAACTGGAGTGTTACTATTGTAAGTAATGTTTTTCTGATAGACCCAGATATTAAGAAATGGTCGCAAAACCGTGTTTTATGGTAGTACAAGCTGACCCGACAGACGTTGTCCTGTCCATAATTCATATACAATACCCAAAGAAAACTTTAGTTTTCTTTACTTTTTCAGAATAATACGCTATCATGGCAAATAATAATAAAATAATTCAAATTCAAGCGGGGGAGGATTCATACAAGAACCTCGAAATTCATAATTGAGTATTTGGGGACTCAAGACTTTTTGGGGGATGAACTGCTTGCGTCCGTAGGATCTACTTGGGTTACGACCACCTTACACGTGTTCCCTGGGTAGTGCTAAACGAGCAGTAATAATGGTGGTAAGCCATAGCATCGGCTGCCGGCTTAAAAGTTACCACCCACCAGACAAAGTCATGCCGCCAAGCGATCCGTCGTGTTCTGGCATGATGACTGGTGAAGCCGTACGGAGGATGGGTCTGAGCAGTTGTGCTGCGATGTATGCCGGGTATGATGCGCCAGTTGTTGTTGTGTCGGGTGTTTGGTCATGGAGGGTAGCGGGATCCGAAGCACGGTGCTCCGCTGGCCGACCGGAGGTAGTTGGGGGCCCAAGTAGTGTGCCAGCCACATACGAAAGGCGGCCCCGCCAACTGCGAAATCCCAAGGTGGCCCCCATCGTGTCGGTTGGCCACCGGACGAGAGGACCCGATGGCGATCCCTGGGGGGGTTCGGGCGTCCCCGCAGTCTCCAGATCAACCCCCCCACTAGCGCAGTAACACTGGTCGTGTTGTTGGGTTTATAATCGCATCACCTCGCTCAACTGCCGTCTTCCATCCTATTCACTCAATATTTTTGTTTTCTAAATGAAAGGTCCAATAAAGAAAAGTAAGTGTCTACAGCGGAAACACGTCCTCTCCTTCCGAGTGCACCTCTCAAATATTCGAGGTCTGCACTCAAATCTCGATGCGGTCCACCAACATCTTGAGGCTGACAAGCCACACTTGCTTTTCTTCACGGAGACCCAGATTAGATGTCCGTCAGATGCGGCGGCGCATTGGAGCACTATTTCCTGCAGCGTGCCGGGGTCTGTGTGTACGTCCGCAATGACATCTGCTGCCAGCGCCTCCGTCACCTTGAAAACCCTAACTTCTCGTCCTTATGGCTGTTGGTGGACACTGGTATGGACAAAATTGTCTATACCTGTGTCTACCGATCGCACAGCGGTGACCAGGGGACGACTCGACTGTTTGACCACCTTAGTGAGGCCGCTGATAATGCTCTGCATCGGCACCCTAATGCGCAGCTCGTCGCTCTGGGAGACTTCAACGCCTGCCACCAAGACTGGCTTTTCCCATACCAGAGGACCGACCATGCTGGGAGAGAAGCGCGAAACTTTGCGCTTTCAATGGGCCTCTCCCAGTTGGTAAGGCAAGTGACTAGGGTGGCAGATGTAATTGGTCATACCGCCAATTGTCTGGACCTTCTGCTGATCACCGATCCGGACAGATGTGTTGTAACAGTTTCCTCACCATTAGGAACTTCAGAGGGACAATTCTCGTAATTTTAAGACCGTTCACAGTCTGATCTCAGTCTCAATCTGTCAAAAAATACTTCTAATTTCCCTACATTTTGACAAGTTTTTGACATTTGTTTGTAGCTGAGATGAGACTGCGACTAGATTTTGAACTTTTTTATTTACGAGATTTGGCCTTCTGATCACTGTCTGGTGAAGTCTGTGTCGTCCTTCTCCCCACCTGACTGCGACTCACGCGGTGAACGACGAATGTGGCGATACGACTCAGCAGATTGGGATGTGATGCGTCACTTTTTTGCGTCTTATCCTTGGCAGCAAGTCTGCTTCTCTGAAAATCCGTCGAACTGTGCGGATGCTATATCCCATGTGGTGCGTCAAGCTATGGAGTATTTCATCCCCTATGGTGACGTACTCATCGGTGGCTCAGCTCACCCATGGTTTAACGCCGATTGTGCTTAAGCTGAACAGCGTAAGCACTCGGCGTTTCTCAACTGGGTTGACGCTCGTGACCGCAAAGCTCCGGATCTGAGCTCTAAGAAGAGAGCCTTCAACCATGCTGCCAAGTCCTACAAAAAGGCGCTACTTCGACCGCATCACCCATATTGGCAAAAAGCTCTCTACGCAGCCGTCCGGTAGCAGATCTTTCTGGTCCCTTGCCAAATCCGTCGAAGCGAACTTCTGTCGGCCCACTTTGCCTCCGCTGGTTAAGCCAGATGGAACATTGGCTCATACGGCGGGAGAGACAGCAGGTCTTTTTGCATCTCTCTTTGCCCACAATTCACGTCTTGATACTGGCAGTGCTACCGAATTTTCCTCACTGCGACACGTCGATGCACGAGGTTCGCTTTAGGAACAAGGAGGTTCTGTGAGCACTGTGTAGTCTGGACGTGAATAAAGCTAGTGGACCAGATGGTATACCAGCGATAGTTCTCAAGGCTTGTTCCCTGTATTGACGAGTTGTCTCCTGTATTGACACGCTGGTATCGCCTCTCATTTGGGACTGGTATAGTGCCCAAGTCCTGGAAGTTTGCCAACGTGCAGCCCGTGCTCAAAAAAGGCAGTCTTGCCGATCCTAGCAACTATCGGCCGATTTCAATAACCTCTATACTGCATGATTATGGAGCGCGTGTTGAACTCGCGTCTCATGGCATACCTGGAAGGTAACGATCTCCTCAGTGACCGACAGTACGGGTTTCGCCGCAATCGGTCTACTGGGGACCTACTGGTGTATGCCACTCACTTGTGAGGCGAGGCCCTCGAGAGGAATGGTGAAGCGATTGCCGTCTCCTTAGGCGTCTCGAAGGCACGCTAGCCTTTTGAGTAAGCTTCCAGTGTACGGCATTCCCCTGGTCTGACTGGCTGGGTAAAAGGCTTCCTGGGTGAACGGTCTCTCCGAGTTATTGTCGACGGATGCTCATCGGAGCCCATGACGACTAATGCCGGTGTTCCTCAGGGGTCTGTTCTCTCTTCAACTCTCTTCCTGCTGCATATCAACGATCTGCTGATGCCCGGAATCTATGGGTATGCAGATGACAGCACAGTTGAAGAGAGATACCCGCCGAGTGCTCGGGCTTGTGAGGAAGTAATCTGGTCCGAAAGAGAGGCTATGGTAGAGCGTACGAATGTCGCACTTCAGGCAGTCTCCAAGTGGGGCGAAGCCAACCTTGTGGTATTCAACGCCACCAAAACACAAGCGTGTCTGTTCACCGCCAGAAGGAGCCCATTCACCATGGCTCCTGCTTTTCAGAATGTATCCTTGGAGTGCACCGACCACCTTCAGCTCTTGGGAGTTGAAATTTCGTCAAACCTAAACTTTGGGCGGTTCATTGAGTCCAAAGCCAAGATGGCTGCTAGGAAACTTGGCGTTCTTGCAAAGGTCCGGCGGTACACACCGGGACAGCTTCTAATGTTATACAAAGCGCAGGTCCGATCGTGTGTGGAGTACTGCAGCCACATATGGGCTGGTGCTGCAAAATGCCACCTTGCAGCTTTGGACTCAGTGGAGAGGCGAGCGAAGAGGCTAATTGGTGATCCAGATTTGGTTAAGACCGATCTACAAAGTCTGGAGCACAGGCGTAGGGTAGCCAGCCTTTCGGTATTCTATAGGGTGCATTCTGGAGAGTGTGCGCGGGAATTAAATGACTTAATTCCGCCATCACCGTTCCATTATCGGACAACCCGTCACACGGGGAGTTTCCACCCTTACGTTGTTGAAACTGCTACGATCCGGACGAAGCGTTACGCCTCGTCGTTTATACCGCGAACATCGAAGGACTGGCACAATTTGCCTGCAGCGGTTTTCCCGTCCGATTATAATTTAAGTGTCTTCAAGGCTAGAGTGAATAGGCTCATAATAGATTAGTACGCTTTACCATCAACGATTGCATCACTGCTTTCCATCAGGCGGGATCGCAGTCAAGCACTAGTTTATGTCATAAAAAAAAGACGATAGTACCTACACCCGAGACATGTAATTATAGTGCAATCTATATAAAAAAAATGAATCCGTGTGCCAATTTCACCCAAATCCGTTCAGCCGTTACGAAAGAAAGACAGTTATTTTCGCATTTATTATATTCTTAAGTATAATCAATTTAGTCATGTCATGTCATGCCCAATGATGAGGTCGTATGACATATATGGGCAACAACCGGCCCGCGGGCCGGATCCGGCCCGCTGTAAGATATGATCCGGCCCGCGAGACATTTTGAAAAAACCCAATTAACATAATATTACATTAGGTACTTATACTCACGGGAGTGACAGTGAGGCGGCAAACATCAAATCCTTTGATGTTTGCCGCCTCACTCTTTGATAATCGCCGCCACTCGGCTTGCTCGGTCAAATTCTTTGAGGTCTGCCGCCTCACGGGCGACACATCAAAAGATTTATTGCTTCTCAATTATTCTAAACTAGTTTATTCCAGATTAGTCCTTCATTTTGCCTATATAAGCGGGTGGATGGCCCGAACGTTAGTTCAGTTCTATTTGAGCTACCGAGGTGATAACTTGGACAAGCGATATCCTAGCGAACTGCTCGAGCCGTCAACTTGCTTTGTGACTTTACGTGCATATTGAGTGGTTACTAACTATAGTTTGTTATTAAGTTTATTGAACGAAAAGTAAACAAAAGTGATGTCTGATGGAAAGAAACGAAAAGCAGATACAGAGGGTCGCCAGTTTCAAGAAAAATTGTACAATGGTAAGCCTATTTGTTTGCTGTGTAATGAATCCAATTCAGTAATGAAAGAATTCAATATAAAGAGGCAGTACTCAACTAAGCATGCTACGCTGCACTCACTGACAGGACAATTAAGAACAGACAAAATCCAGAAGCTTACCGCAAATTTGGAAAAACAGCAACAAATGTTTCATAAACAAAGAACACAACTTGATAATGTTGTAAATGCTATAGTTTTATACCTCACAGGCACAATTAACCGCCCACCTATATCATTCGTCGCCCTGTTTGTTTACGTTGACTATGGCTTATCAGCTGTTTTATTTTTTGTCAAGTGGGTACTCTAGCAATAAATGAAACACTTATACCCTTATTTCGTTTCCTGAATTTGTGTCACCGCCGGGTTTTTGGAATTTAGTCGTTGTTTGACATTGTTGTCGTTGCGTTACCGTGTTAACATTTCCTGTTCTTTTCTGCCATATTGTGTGAATATTGTTGAGTTTGTAGTGTTCGCTTATTGATAGTGACTGTAAAAAATGCCACTGGATGCAACAGGTGCAGTTAGGGCAGTGGCTTTAGCTGACGCTGGGTACAGCCAACGTCGCAACGCTCGTACACTCGGTGTACCTCGAACCACGGTACGGGATGCCATCAGACGATTTCGGGAGACAGGCTCATACACCCGCAGGCCAGGTCAAGGGCGACATCGATGCACTTCAACTCGAGATGACCGTTTCGTTGTCAGCAACGTGTTGAGAAATCGCTTTTGCACCGCTACTGAAGCTCGTACGCGTCTCTTTGAGGTGAGAAATGTCAGTGTGAGTGAACGTACCATTCGAAGAAGACTGGCAGAAAGAAATCTGAGGGCTTTTCGTCCAGCTCGCGCCCCACAACTGCTCCCACAACACCGTAGAGCCAGACTTACTTTTGCGCGAGAATATGCTGACTGGACTATGGCGGAATGGAAGGACGTACTTTTCTCAGATGAGAGCAGAATAGCCTTAAGAGGCCCAGATGGACGTCAGCGTGTCTACAGAAGACGAAATGAAAGGTTTGCTCCATGCGCTATAACCGAAACAGTGGGTTACCAGGGAGGGTCCATAATGGTTTGGGGAGGTATCTCTTACGAGGCTCGTACTGATCTTGTTGTGTTCGATAGAGGCAGCGTGAACGCTCAAAGATACGTGGAGGAAGTTCTTCAAGACCATGTCATATCTTTCGCACCATTTATTGGTGACAACTTTAGATTAATGCATGACAATGCACGTTGCCATACCGCAAGATCCGTCACCGAGTACCTTAATGAGGTTGGTATTCAAGTTTTACCATGGCCGGCACGCAGTCCCGATCTTAACCCAATTGAGCACATTTGGGACAATCTTAAAAGACGTGTTCGAGCAAGATTACCAGTCCCTGCGACTCTAGGAGAGCTCAAGACGGCTGTGGTAGAGGAGTGGCACAATATCCCCCAATCGGATATCCAAGATATCATGGATGGACTGCCAAACCGGCTTCAAGAAGTCATACGGGCCCGAGGCGGCAACACGCACTATTAATTTCTTTTTTTTTTTCAAGCGGACCATTTTTTTTTAAATTAAAGGGGATCCGCCAAAATGGCCCCAGCTCCGGCGCAAAAAATAAGTATCTCAGTTTTTAGATTAAAAATATTAAAAAAATAATCAGGTTTCGCTATTGCTAAATTCGATGGCTAACATAGTTTTTTTGGCCGTGGAAGCTAGCCGTAATGACCAATTTTTGAATGATTTTTTTTATTTTATTTTTTTTTTATCTTCCGTTCGAAACTATAAAAAAGTGAAAATAAAACAAGTAGGTAGTATCGTTATGAAATACTTTATTTTTATTTTCTGTACAAAAATATACAATAAGTAGTTATTTATAATGTCAATTAAAAGATACACATTCTTTTGATTAATATTGCGAAAAATGTTCAGTTGATGGATTCTAAATCCAC
This sequence comes from Apamea monoglypha, assembly GCA_911387795.2. NCBI lineage: Eukaryota > Metazoa > Arthropoda > Insecta > Lepidoptera > Noctuidae > Apamea > Apamea monoglypha. The sequence continues at coordinate 8,577,734 of OU426920.1, forward strand.
TAAAACAAAATCTAAACCTAGAGCTGGGTGGTCTAAATCACGTTCGTTATGTCTAGCCCAACCCAAATAATATATGACACTTATTACATGGGCGCAACTTCCCAGTGTTCTGTTCCCATGATAACAGGAACAATAATATTCTTGAATTGCGTCGATTCCAGAAACCGCAGTGCTATATAATAAATAAGTATAATATGTCTTTGATCTGACATGGCGTGAATTAATTCTGCAGCGAATCAGTACATTGTTTGTAGGCGACTGCGACCTTATAATTCGATCGTTTATTATATGGATTTCTTCTGAGTGTCTGTAAACCTCGATTTCATATACGCCAGTTCTCTTAGTGTGTTCGCTGCAGTATGAACGTGCGATTTTGAGGTGGTATGTGCCTATCGCGAATTGTATAAGATCTTCATACGTCAGCTCCGGAAAATCTGATACTTCTGGATTATTTGCATCCAGTGTAGAAAATGTGGCTCTTTGCCTGTTCAAGTTGTTTTCTAAAACATATGCGGCCAACAGATTTGTTTTATGTATGTTGCGGTTTATTCGTGCAATAAAATCATCAGTAAATCTACTATCTTCATAAGGCTCCTGAAAACAGTTTATCAAGGCCGCTGCTATTTTGTAATCGGTAAATGTGTTCGTCAAGGTATTGTTGAACATTCTGTGGCGAAAGATTTTAAAGCTGTTTTTAAACTTTTGCCATTCACAGTTTCTACAACCCAACGACACATGGTTATGAGTCGTGATTTATTGGCTTCTTCTGTAGTGAGTTGAGTTTCACTTCGTTGTTTAGATGGTGGTGGTAAGTAAGCCACATAGCCGTGCTCTTCCAATGATACTATTGCATCACAAAACCCCCTGTCTAAAATGAAAACGTCTCCCTCTTCAAAGAAGTAATGAAAGGGGTTGTCTTCTGTAGGCTGCTCATGATTGTGCAGTATCTGCTTCATAATTACCGCATCAGTGGTTGTAGCAGCGTATGGCCCTGTTACATCTAATATGTGGCCATCGGCACAAACTATTAAGAATGGCTTAATCAAGTTTCGGTATTTATGTAAACTGTAACTTTGGCGTTGAAATAAAAAGTTTGAACTTTTTTCGTTAGCGAAGGACTGCGCGTGGGCTTAAACCGCCTAAGCGCTGGCGTCTTTGTGTTTCTCCCTCTACCATTATGTGTGAGCGAGACAATAAGATGTACAGTTGTGCCCTCACGTTACAGGTGCGTGTCGGTCACAAACAATAAAAAGGATTGCGATTTTCACTATAAATATATTTTTACATCTAACGCCTACGAAAATTCTACGGGTTAAAAAAATATGTTAGCCACTGAATTTAACAATAGGGATGCTTTATAATAGTTTCACTACCTTTACTCTAAAATCTTAGATAAATTGCTTTGGCGCCGGGCCTGGGGTAATTTTGTATGAGATTTGGCGGATCTCCTTTGTTAGATTTTCATCGAAAATTTTCACAAAATCGAATTTTGCTATGCATCTTTTAATAATCGACTTTTGTTTTCAAGGCTTTTGTTTTTTTTTTTTACCTTAAAGGTAGCTTTCAACGTACAGTCGCCTGCAGAGAAAACGGGACCCCTCAACGCTCACTTTTGTAAGGCGGGGGGGGGGTCGTTTTCTCTGCAGGCGTCCGTACCACTCATAAAATGTGGTCTGCAGTATTTTGTGTCCTGAAAAGAAAAATGAATTTTTAAAAAAATTAGTTTGTCAAGACGAACTGTTGTTCGACGTATAGAAATGGTGGCTAATGATATAAAAACAACATTGACTGACCGTATGGCTGGTTTTGAATCATTTTCCATAGCATTAGACGAGAGCACCGATTTGTCTGACACAGCTCAACTGGCTATATTTATTCGAGGTGTTGATAAGGAGTTCACTGTTACTGAGGAATTGCTTGCTTTACAGCCACTTAGATATTTTATTTTATTTTCTTGAAGTTTAGAAGGTATTCACAAGTTTTGGCTTGCCATGGTCAAAATTAATTGGAGTATGCACTGATGGTGCACCTTCTATGGTCGGCTTACGTAAAGGTTTCATCGGAATTTTGAACGAAAAAGCAACAGAATTAAATGTGCAAAAAGATGATTTGATAGTCCTTCATTGCATTATCCACCAACAGAACTTTTGTTCTAAGTCCATTCGACTCCAGAATGTTATGAATGTGGTAGTAAAAACCATCAACTTTATTCGATCGATGATTAACATATTATTGTGAAGTCAGATGGCTGAGCAAAGGAAAGATGTTGAAACTGATTTACGAGCTTAGAAATGAGATAGCAGACTTTATGACAATAAAAGATAAACCACTATCTGAACTTACAAATGCAATACTCAGAAAATCTTCATATTTGCGTATTCGAAATCCTACTTATATTTAATAGTATATACAGTATATATGTAAAAGTTTGTTTTTTTGGATAGTGACCCAAAATGGATATGTGACTTAGCATTTCTGGTCGATCTTACAGGCTATTTGAATGATTTAAATTTGAAACTTCAAAAACAAGGACAGTTAGTAAATAATTTGTACAGTCATTTGAAAGCGTTTCAGATCAAACTATGCTTCTGGGAGTCACAGATGCTGTCTGGTAACAGTTACCATTTCAACACGCTCTCTGCGGATGAAAATATTGCTTATGCTCAATATGCCGAAGAACTCAAATTACTGTCGGAACAATTTTCGAACAGATTTAACGACTTCAAAAACATGGAAGACTGGTTCAGTTTATTTGCTACTCCTACAAAATGTAATGTACAAAATGCTCCAATACACTTACAAATGGAGTTGATCGAGATTCACGAAAACTCAATCCTAAAATCCAAATTAGAAGACGTAGAGTTGTGCGATTTCTACAAACATACCTAGAAGACAATTTTCCGCAGCTTAGAAAATTCGCAAGATTGATTTGTGCGTTTGGCAGTACTTATAATATAAATGCGAACAGTTCTTTTCATTGATGAAAGTTAATAAATCAACACATCGTACAAGACTGACTGACGATAATTTGGGAAATTCTTTACGTCTTTGTATCGGTGGAATTAATCCAAATATCGATGGATTAGTTTCCCAAATTCAAGCTCAAGTGTCTCATTGATTTCGGTGTATTTAACTTTCGTAGTTTGTAACAATTGCAAATTTAACGATTTAATTATAATGTACCATTTTTTTTAAATTTCATTTTGTTATTTTAATAAACTGTACTATAATAACATTGTCGTATTATTTCATGTCTAATATCTATCGCAAAAAATATTATCACTACTTTAAAATGCACTAAGTACTTTTAAACGCGGCCCGCGAACGTATTTGCACGCTAAAGTTTGGCCCTCAACATCTCAAAGGTTGCCCATACCTGTCGTATGTGATTAAGTTTAGGTACCTAGCATGATTCCATAAAATAAATAGCGGTAAAAAAATTGGGCAATCTTTTTAAATCCCCCCTCTCCCTCTCCCCTACTTTGTGAGGGTACACAATGATCATGTCAAGATCGAACCTACCTACCACCTAAGTTCATATTGTGGATTGCAATAAATACAATTATGTATATTGAGTACCTACCTATACAGGGTTAAATTAAATTAGCAAGCGAAACTCCGCATACGTGATGGGTATCATTCGATATCTAAACACGATAAAACAAAAAATAAATATTTTTGTTATGGAATCTTCAACCGCAGTTAGTGTAGGTATTCACTTGTAATATCAGTGTAAAAAAAAAACAGTTTTTTATGCGTAAACTTTACAGACGTGACTCTATAAAACATATCTCAACTCGCACTTCAAGTAACAACACTACCAGCGTTCGTTGATCCCTAAAAAGAAAACATCAAATATTTTTTATTTTCATTTTATCGATACTCATCACGTTTGTTGGGTCCGAGTTTCGCGAGCTAATTTAATTTGACCCTGTATATCTTTTCCTAAAAGATTTAATAGGTTTCACACAAATACATTCAGGGTCATCTAATTCCGAGGTTTATGAGCTATAAGAGCTAAAGGGCATACTAAAGCGTTAATGACCAGAGCTAAGCTCGCAGACTAATCAACGGCGCCCGCGTTTGTTTCTGTATTGTGCATACATTGTTCGCACGCGCCACGCCCCCTTGGCATATCTCCCTTTAGTTTATAAATCTGTGGCTCCGACTTACCGAGTTGTAGGTCGTGAGTTCGAACCCAATCAGACACTTTAAGAGTCCGTTTCACAAAAGAAGTCTCGTAGACGCGGCGCCACTGTCGTAGGACGGAATCATAAATATTGATTTATTTATTTATCTCGACATCATATATGAGTAGCAGGCTTGATTATTGGTTAATAAAATGCACATTCTTAAATAGAGAAAGGTGTCTGGGGTATTGGAATGTTGCTAACTATATAATAATAATTAGTTCCACTTATTGCCGCGGGACTTCTTTCGGGAAACGGACTATACTTTGTGAATCTAATTTCATCACCAGTGCTCTACATATGACATCCACCAACCCGCACTGGGCCCGCGTGGTGGATTATGGCCCATTGTCTCTCATAGACAGGAGGCCTGTGTCCCAGCAGTGGGAACGTTATAGGCTGATTATGCATGTTATGCACTTTTGGACTAAACTAGTCGCTCGCCCGAGTACTGCGAATGCAGTAGATGCGCACGAGCAAGCGTGCACCCAGCTACACTCTGGTTCCACAACATAAATAAAAAAAATATTATTGGTACATGCAACTTTATTAAAACTTGAATAGGTAATAACTTACATGCTTTATAATAACTTATGTATAAAATTGATAGTGACAGAAATACAGATTTAATCTTAAACAATATTTGCTCTCGTGTCTTATTGAGAATTAAAACTGACCATATTCTTCTCCTCTTGAAGCTATTGAAGAAGTAAAAGACACAAATTTCTTAAGAGTTGCAATAGAACAACATATAAACTGGAAAGCACATGTTAAAAAGTTTTATAAAAAAATATCCTTTGCTTGCTACGCATTATCAGTTCTGGCAGAAACTACAAATCCAGGTTTTAGAAATGCCTATTTTGGAAATGTGTACCCACTGTTAACTTATGGTGTCATATATTGGGGGAACTCGACAAACATACAATCCACATTCATTCTCCAGAAGAAATGTCTTAAGACAATATAATTATAACATGTATAGTACCGAATCATTAAGAGAAGTCTTCAGAACGGAGGCTTACCTGACACTGACTGGTATTTACATACTCGAATTATGTTTATTTGTTAAAAACAATATACAATTTTTTAATTTCAAATCAAATTCTAAAAGAAACATTCGGAAACAATATAAATATTATAAAAGTACCTATGTTACTGCTATTCGTGTGTACAATAAGTTACCGCCAGCAATTAAATGGAAATATGTTTAAAAAAATCTGAATGAGTTTTTTGATAAAAATAATTGTATGTACTTAATGTCTTAAAATACTATTGCATGTCTGATTTGGATAGACACAGTTATGCAATAAATATATCTTTATCTTCAGATACAAAGTTATGCCTTGAAGTGCAGAAATAAAAAAACATTGAACATGAAAACTAGTACATTACAAAATTCCAGGAATTTATCATCAAGGGTGTGACTTATATAGCAACATTAAATTATGAGCCACAGCTCATACATTCATCTCTATTTTGTAAGGAGCAAGTAATTGCAGCCATATTGGCATCATCAACCTCTGACTTTCCATTAGTCTCTGATTTTCCGTTTGTGACCTTACCCTTAACCTTAGATTTATCAACAGTAAACTGTATAGCATTGACAGCAGGTTTTGTGCGTAGGTAGTACATTCCAGTTTTCAAACCCATTTTCCAGGCATAGAAATGAATAGATGTTAATTTACCATAATTTGGTTCAGCAACATGGATATTGAAGGACTGGCTTTGATCGATAAATGCACCTCTGTCGGCAGCCATTTGTATTGTAGTTTTCACAGAAATTTCCCAGACAGTTTTATACAAGTCTCTTATGTCTTGAGGAATAGATTCAATGTTTTGAATAGATCCATTATTGTGGATAATAAGATTTTTCATGTCTTCATCCCATAAATCAGCCTCAGTTAGATCATGTAACAGGTGATGATTTACCACTTGGAACTCACCTGACAAGACACGTCTTTGGTAAATGTTTGATGTAAATGGTTCAAATGACTCGTTATTTCCTAATATCTGGGCAGTGGAAGCAGTTGGCATGGGTGCTAACAAAAGTGAATTTCTAAGACCATGCTTTGCAATCTTCTCTTTTAGTGATACCCAGTCCCATAAATCTGTTGGGGTCTTGTTCCACATGTCATACTGCAATATACCCTGGCTTGCAGGGCAGCCTTCATAAGTCTCATATACTCCATGCTTCTCGGCTAATTCACAACTAGCTTCTAGTGCACCATAGTAGATTGTTTCAAATATTTGTTGATTTAGTTTTATAGCAGCTTCGCTTTCATAGGGTATTCGCATTAATACAAAAGCATCAGCTAATCCTTGAACTCCAATTCCGATGGGTCTGTGCCTCATATTCGATTTTTTGGCCTCTGGCACTGGATAAAAGTTTACATCAATGATTTTGTTTAGATTTTCAGTTATAGTTTTAGTAACTTCTTTCAATTTTATAAAATTGTAAGTTTTGTCATCATTTACAAACATGTTTAATGCAATAGAAGCTAAGTTGCACACAGCAACTTCATCTGGTGAAGTATATTCTACAATTTCAGTGCAAAGGTTGCTGCATTTAATGGTGCCTAGATTCTTCTGGTTACTTTTTCTGTTGCATGAATCTTTGTAAAGCATATATGGAGTTCCTGTTTCTACTTGTGCTTCAATTATAGCTTTCCACAAAACCTGAGCTTTTACTTGTTTCACAAAGCGACCTTCTTGTTCATATTTTTCATACAATGCTTCAAATTCTTCTCCCCAACAATCGGCTAGACCAGGACATTCATGAGGACACATTATACTCCAATCTTTATTGCTTTCTACTCTTTTCATAAATAAATCAGGTATCCATAGTGCATAAAATAGTTCCCTGGCACGTACTTCTTCTTTTCCAGTATTCTTTTTCAAATCTAAGAATTCAAATATATCAGCATGCCATGGTTCCAAGTATATGGCAAAAGCACCAGGTCGTTTATTACCGCCTTGATCAACATAACGCGCTGTGTTGTTGTACACTCTTAACATGGGCACAAGACCATTAGACACACCGTTTGTACCAGCGATATAAGTACCTTTCGCTCTAATGCAGTGAACATGGAGGCCAATCCCACCCGCTGATTTAGAAATGAGTGCACATTGTTTTAAAGTATCATAAATTCCTTCAATACTATCATCTGTCATGGCTATGAGAAAGCAAGAAGATAATTGAGGACGTGGAGTGGCTGCTGAGAAAAGAGTTGGGCTTGCATGTGTAAAATATTTTTCAGATAGTAAATTGTATGTATTAATAGCCCCATCAATATCTTCGCCATGAATGCCAATGGAAACCCGCATGAGCATGTGCTGCGGCCTTTCTGCGACCTGAAATTAAGGTAAGGTCAAAATTCTGTGCTTAGAACTTAACTAAAACAATACTACAATGGTATAGTATTTTAATCTCACGAAGCGACACGCGCTTTGCTTGGTTACCAAGTGTACTAACACGCTATGTGTGCGTAAGCGCAGGAGTTCTCGGTACCATCCGAAACAATGGCGAAGTCGAAGTGTGTGCGTGTGCTGACGCTACTCGTCTTCCCGTACACATTCACAACGTGTTTGTACAGTCGCCTGCAGAGAAAACGGGACCCCTCAACGCTCACTTTTGTAAGGCGGGGGGGGTCGTTTTCTCTGCAGGCGTCCGTACACGTGGTTGCCACCAGTAAAGCGCGCGTCGCTTCGTGAGATAAACATATTGTAATAATAAGTTTACCTTATTATTGATTTTCAGCAAATATGACCTTTCCAAAGTCTTGAATCCAAAATAGTTATATTTGAAATCTCTGTCATACACAATGGCAGAGTCCAGCCTCTCTTTATTTTGTATGATCAAATTGTAATGAAAATCAGAAATCATTGGCGTCCTCTTCTTGGTATGTGGATTAACTATATTGTATAAATCAGATATTACATCTGAAATAATAAAAGTTCAGTTTAGTTTTGTACAGTTGGGTTTTGTGGTTTATTTTCCAAAGAAAATGGCAACTAAGTAAGAATAATACACAATTGATAATTACCAGAAAAGTGTTTTTTTGTTTCTTTATGTAAATTAGAAATGGCCAATCTTGCAGCAAGTATCGCATAATCTGGATGATCAGTAGTCATGGTTGCTGCTGTTTCAGCAGCTAAGTTATCAAGTTCCACGGTTGTTACTCCAGAGTATATACCACTGATGACTTTCAAAGTTATAGATACCTGAAAGCATTAAATTACAACAATATAATAATAGTTGAAAAAAAAGGACAACAACTTATTACTTATAAAAGAGATAGATAATAGATTTCGAATTGAACAGTTTATAGCGTTTATACATTCATGGTCAAGATAAATGTAGATCAAAAATTTAGATAACTTTTAGAAACCTATATTAGCCTTCTAGATCTAAAATTGTTACAGTTCCTTCACTGATATTTTACCTCTATAGCAACTCTTTTAACAGGAAAAAAGATCGCTATGATTTTGACTGGCTTGTCAGTAGGTAGCAGGAATTGCTACAGGTACTGAAGGTCTGCTGGCGATTATCTGGGCGACTTAGAACTGAATAGAAACAAAATCATAAATCCTGCAATATATTCGCCAGTTTTTCATTATGCACTTAGGATCAAAACAGCGCTACATGCTGTTTTTGATATGATTATGATAGGTATATTATGTAGAAAAATTATAACACCCCGTCGTTTTTGCGTCGGGGGTTAATAAAGAATGAGATGAAATTTAAATGGTTACACCTTCTTGGCAGGTACATTATTGACATTCTTAGACATTAGACAAAAAGGACGATCCTTCTCTTAATCGAGAAAAACACAGACGAATCCCTTAATTTTGTTAAGGCCTATCAGGCCGCGACCTTACCAAAGCGATAATCGCGCAAACACGCGAGACTGTTTATGAAGCTTTGCGGGTCTCATTCACATATTCGAATGCATGCCCTAGTCTGGCTATCGCATCATCAGTTACGTTAGGTATTTAAAAACGAACGTTTAAAAGTCAAAAATGTATGGTGAATCAAACGCTAATCATTACTTATCTTTAAGCAACGTTTTTAAAAAGGGGGGTTATGCTTCCTTCCTATTATTTCCTTATCATAGTGTTGTAGGTCACAGCGTTGCAAATAGAGGGGTATTGTTTATTCAAAATGGTAATACCTAATTTATTTTTAAAAAGGGGGGTTATGCTTCCTTCCTATTATTTCCTTATCATAGTGTTGTAGGTCACAGCGTTGCAAATAGAGGGGTATTGTTTATTCAAAATGGTAATACATAATTATTTCAAATGCTAGGGCTCCGATAAGATTCGTACTTTCGAAATGTTTACAATAGGTTTGAATTTCGCAATCTAAGTTCCGTAAGATAAGTACTTACTTGTTTATTGTGCGACCTACGTGAGGTAGGGTGTGTGTATCGGATTGTAAGGCCGCATCCTAACCAAAAGGGCCGTCGCGCGAATACGCGACCGCCGCGTTATAGCACATGTTCTACGCAATTTACTTACAATACTAAGAAATTTATACAATTGATGTAATGCAATGTGGTTTTTTACAATCTACAACAGCTTCAACAATATTTTATTTTCAAATGCTATTAAATTAGTTGATGCGCTCTTGTGGAGCAGGGCCAGCATTGAGTCAAGCATTTTTGTCAGCGATGTAATATTGTAATCCCCCAACTTTTTATGCACAGTGTACGTTCTATACGAAATTTAAATACAGATAGGTATTTCATTGTAACATTTTAAACTGTATCTCCATGAAAGTCTCCTGCAGAATAAAAATGAGACTCGATGTCTGCAGCCCGTCCCCATAGTAAAATACCTTAAAGACATGATACTATGAAAGTAAAATCTAGACTAGCCTCGCAGTATCTACATTAGTAAATTGTCTTTTTTTTTTCTTACAGCATATGCTGCTGAACTTAGCCGTCCTGCAAGAGATATTAAATGAGGACCCCATTAATGTAGCCCTGAGTCGAGTGTTTGTGTTACATATTTTAATAATCATGTCTTTATTTGCCAGTCTGATACATTAAGAGCCTGTTTCATCTGAAAGAATAAATAAAATTTTTACTGCTTTATAAAAGCCCTACACGCAGCCTTTTAACTAAACGGCGCCGTTCAACTAGCGGCCTGAGTGATATTCAGCCATTCAATCAAACAGCTAGGCAAATGACTTGGATTGCTAACGTTTGCCTAACCCAGACATTTAAATTGGCGATTGATTGATTGGTGACTTAAAGCGACAGGTTGTTTATTGTATGTTTATTAAAAGTTCGGCAGTAAAAAAGATGTAAACTAAATAAAATCCATCCACCTGGTTATGAAAATTATTCGAACATATTCGAATATCGCAATTTTTGTATTCGATTGCAAGCCCTACTGTGGACCAAAATCGTAATTGCGATAAAATAATCAGCAGGGTTGAGTCATTTGGGTCTACGATAGTTGATATTTTTTTCGCGATTTCGGTCTTTACCACACCCTTAAATATGACCACACTTTTCTGATACATCTAACTAATATTATAAAGAGGTAAAATTTGTTTGTATGTAGGGTGTAATCTCCGGAAGTAGTCGGATTAGAAAAAATCTTTTTTCATATTGAGGTAGGTTATAGGCTATTTAACATCACGCTACGACCCTTAGGAGCCGAGCAAAAGGAAAATAAGTCAGAAAGAACGCTACGGGAAAACGAAGTAGTAGCACGGGCGAGCGATGTGATGCGACGTGATGAGTCGGGGGCCGCGCGGGAAGTCACGGGCAGACGCTAATGAAGCATTGTGAGATAGCTTTTTTTTTTTAAATTATTCTTTATTTACTCTTAACATGTTTAATTTTTTTTTTTTTTTTAATAACGTTGCCCCACACTAGTAATTTCTCCTGTATCGTGGGTGCGTTTACAAACATTTAAACTCACATACACAAACAGCCAGACCCGGAACAACTACTTGTAGGTCATACAAATATTTGTTCCGTGCGGGAATCGAACCCGCGACACACAGCGCAGCAGTCAATCGCTTAACCACTGCGCCAAACGTGCCGTCAATTTATTATTGTTTTTTGAATTCACTTTAAATGAATTATATTGAGCTAAAATTTAATTATTAACAATCACAACTGCACTATTTGCACGAAATAGTATGTGGCTAACATGTCTGAACCTGTATTTTTATTCTTTATGTTATCCTGCATGCATGTTACAACATGTTTCAGCAGATAAATATTATCTTATGTAATGTTTCTATCTCTTTTTTGTTAGAATATCGATTGTATGAAAAAGTGCTACTTTTATAAATATACAATGAAAATATTATTATTCACAAACTCAAAACTACATACCGGATCTACAAAGTCCATGTTGAGACCATAACATAACTTCTTTATTCTTGAGGTGATCTTGTCAATATGTACCTCTTCCATTCTTCCACCTGCAACAAGGACACCATTTTACTTATAAAACCACAAAAGCACTTAGTTTCCGCAAAGCAATACACAGCTCACACCCTTAATTTAAGAAATAATGTGAGCAAAATGTAATGATGGAGGACTGACTTTAATAATAGAAATTGCCTAATCTTCAATGATCATATTAGGAATCAACAACCTCAAACAAGAAGATTTTGTAAGTTTGAAGATTTTTTTATTTATTTATTAATAACTAGCTGTGCGGTTTCACCCGCATAAGTTTCGATCCCATGGGAATATTGGGATAAAAAGTATTCTATATGTTAATCCTGGTTATAAACCATCTGTGTACCAAATTTCATCCAAATCCATTCAGTAGTTTTGCGTGAAAGTGTAACAAACATACATCCATCTATACAAACTTTCACATTTATAATATTAGTAGGAAGTGTTTTTACAAGCATTTAATTAATATGCTGTGTAATAGTCAAAACTAACATCCAATTCAGTCACAGCAGAAATTCATAATTCCAGTTATCAAAAGCCAAATTAGTTGAGATAAGCAGATCAATCAGTCCATAAAACCAACCACTATCTTCAATACAAATAGGTCACGCAAGAACACTACATGCACACTCAACAAACTGATGAATGTGAATAAACCAATTTAGCTATAGTTGCTAACTCCCACTCTACAAAAGTATAAGTCTGGCACTTCCTATCTCTTTCTCATGGTTACTTCTCTAACACTCTTATCAAGTACTTATTACTCTTTATTTATTTATTTTTTTATGAAAATAGTCACTTTTAGAATGTTTGTAAATATGTGAGCACCATGTATCTATAGAGGTATGAGGAACAGGGTGAAAAGTTCACTCACACTATAGAAAAGGGAGGATCCTCCGACCAGACGGGTGTTGTGTCTGATGGGCAATTGCCCGACAATTGATGTTGGGAAGTTAATATGTATACTAGTTGCGCGGTAAACTCTGCTTGCGAGATGCAGGATTTGCATGACATCAGTATGACGCATTGTTCACATGTGGCATTGTAGATACCGCTACATCACGGATCATCTACGTCCCCTCTGGAGACCGGAGGTCAAATCACATACATGGTTAATTTATATGTCATAGTTTCATTAATCCATTTAACCTATTGTGGTATAGTAATTTTAAATTGTAGGTGCACCGAATTATATAATCAATGCATGCAAAATATTGAAAAACATTTTAAAAGAATAACAGTGGAGTTTCTTGCCCATTCTTCTCCATACGAAATCGACCATTTGGAAGGGGCGACTTGAATCAATTTTATTTTAATTTAATTTTTGACATTCAAAAGTGCCTTTTAAGTGCCTATTTGAAATAAATGATTTGACTTTAACTTTGAAGTATTTTCTAAGTAAACAATATTAAGTTTAAGAAGTAATAAAATAATTGGTTACTAAATTCTAAATCCTTATCACAACTAAGTATAACCAGTACATGGCACATTCACTAGTCCCGGGACACCAGAATTATAAGGTTTATCCATATTCTGATACCTTCATAAAATCCCAGTTTTGCACCTCAATATCAGATCACTGTTAATCATGTCATTATTGTGTAGTTTTGGACTCTCAGGGGCACAACAGAGTGAGAACCAAGTTCACTGAAACCTGGCAATAATAATAACCTAATAGCTTTGCTATTAGAGCAATACAAGTCTCAAAAATTTTTTGTTTTCTTTGCTGCCCATGGTGCCCTTAAGCGTACTCGAACTCAATAGGTACGTCAGGTCAGACTGATGGTGACGGGGTGACCATACCAGAAGGTTCTTAGTAGAGGGTAGGTGTATTCTTTGCCAGAAGGTAAGTTTTTAAGGTTAAAGTTGAAGAACAGAAATCACAAGGATAATGTTTAAAATGTACGCGAGCTTCCTTACCTCTTTTGAGAACAAACAGCCTATTAAGTTTGCCAACCATGATGCTTAGGTAAAGATTGGTTCTGTAATAGTTTCGAATGTAAACACTTATTATAATTCAAAGTCTGAATCAGATAACTACTTTGTCTTGTCTTCGGGATTCGTTTGTGAAAGAAAGGAATCAAGAAAATATACAACCTAACCAGTTCAGCAAGCAAACACTCAAGCAGAGAAAAATAAATGACGTTATTTATGGCGGGAAATGCAGTGTACACTGTTCAGTGTTGCCGATAGTCAATCAAGAAAATAGCAAACATTTTTAACCGACTACATAAAGTAAATTTACAATATATTACAGTGCGTAGTATGTGCGCAGGTAAGGTAGTTTTTAAGTTAGCATCATTAAAAACTACCCAAACAAAGTTATTGAAACTTATAAAGAAAATATTTTATTTCACATAAATCTACATGGGCACTCATGAAACGTCAGAAGCTAGGTGCACGGTTCGATTTGGTCGTTTCCTATTAAGAAGAGCCAGTAAGAACAAAAAACACAACTGTTACTACTTTTAAAAATAAATAGCTTTTACAGTATTTTCAAATTAGAGTGATAATAGGTATGGGACGACTGGGGAGGACAGTATAGGCCCAAGATATTTAATAAAATAAAAATTGGTCTACGAATCTACAGTTTTTGTACCTACAACGTTCTCGCATTTATAAAATATAAAAGAATCTATCAAAAAGATAAATAAAATATAAAAACCTATTAAAACCAAATTATATGATTGCCATTACAACCACTAATAAAGAGCTAAAATTATAATAGTAGGTAGGGATAAAAAGATTATCTTAAAAGTATTTAAAAAATAAACATCGTATTTTGGGAGCAGTTATTGATAGATAGATAGATAGAATACTCTTTATTGTACACCATACAAATTATAAAAACATAAATCTACAAAATTTTTACAAAGGGTGACACAATGGGCGGTCTTATCGCTAAGAGCGATCTTTTAAAGACAACCTTTGGATGGATAGAGAGCCAGCCTCAGAGATTATGCCGAAACAAAGGGCCTCATTCCCGATGAGCAGTTTGGGTTTCGAACTCAACACTCTTGCGATCAACAAGTCCACCGCATCACCGAACAATTCCACGCAGGATTCCTTCGTGGTATGGTGACAGGTGTTATCTACTTCGACATAGCGAAGGCTTTCGTCAAAGTCTGGCACAACGGCTTACTATTCAAGCTGTATGTACCAACTCGGAGTGCCAGACCGGCTCGTCCTGATCCTACGAGACTTACTGTCGAACCGCACCTTCCGCTATAGAGTCCAAGGAGCGCTCTCCTCCCTACACCCCATCTGAGCAGGAGTCCCTCAGGGCTCTGTTCTTGCTCCGCTACTATTCACGCTGTTCACCAGCGACATCCCCAAAGGATACAAGTCCCAAATGGCTCTGTTCGCAGACGACACAGCCATCTTCTTCACTGGCTGCAGCCATATTCAGATACGACTACGTCTCCAAACCGCAGTCAACAAACTGGCTGCTTGGTTTAGGAAATGGAGAATCGAAGTCAACCCCGAAAAGAGTCAAGCTGTTCTTTACTCGAAGCCTAGACTCAATCCCACCCCTCCTCCACCTATCACCATGTTCGGCAAGCCGATCCCTTGGGAAAAGCGAGCCAAATACCTAGGTGTTACACTCGACCAACACCTCACCTTCTCAGAGCACATAAAGACGGTTCGCTCGCGTGCCGCTTTCGCTCTCAGTTGTCTCCACTCCGTCCTCAATGCACGCAGTAAGTTGTTACTTAAGTGCAAAATGCGCTTGTACACAGCGTGCATCCGACCAATAATGACATACGCCTGTGTAGTCTTCGCACACGCAAAGCCCCGTTATATCCACAGGATGCAGACCCTCCAAAACCGCTTCCTCCGCAAGGCCACAAATTCCCCTTGGTTCGTTCGAAATCAGATCCTCCATCTAGATCTCAAAATCCCCACAGTCCAGCAGTTCATGAAACGCCTCTCCAAGCGTTTCTTCGATAAAGCCGCCAATCATCGCAACCCTCTTGTTGTGGCGGCCGCTAGTTACACCCCCTCCAGAATCAGTAAACTTCGCCGCCCAAGGCATGTTCTCACTGACCCCGACGACCCCATAACCCTCCTCCAAGAGAGCAATAGGGCAACTAGTACAGCTCACAAACACAAAAGACCGACATTTCGACCTCGCCGCCGAGGTCCCTCGCGACGTCCGCAAGTAAATTCTCCCCCCCCGACCCTTGCTCGAAGTAGTGCCAGCCCGCGCCGTAGCTGAGCCCGTAGCTTTAAATCCCCGACTGTGACCGCTGAGTTTGTTTCGGCCTTTCTTCTCAAAGATAGTCTAGGAAACGCCGTGCTCATCAAAGCATTAATATTATTATTCGATCCAGCTTGTCCCATCTTGCCGCCCTCTCCCAGCGACGCCCTAAGCTGAGGTACGTACCCCACATGGGGCGCCCTTAGCGTGCAGTCGCTTAGTTTTTAATTAGTTTTAAGCCCTGGCTGGAGGCTTTAAGTTTACTTAAGGCAACCACAGGATAGTCCGGTTAAGTAGTCACGACCTCTCTAGGTCAACTACGAGATGCCATTTATATATAAAAAAGAGCAGTTATTTAATTAATAGACATTTACATAGTTATACCATTTACCGTTAATGAGGTGCCAGGGAGGCCACATGTGTAGAAGGAATTATTGTCAAACTTCATTGTCTTTAACGTAGTCTTTAGTTTAGTAATGTTTGATGTGGGTTTTGAACTTTCCAACGCTAAGTTCTGTAACCGGCTTTGGCAACTTGTTGTAAAAGTGGATACTGTTTTTATGAAATGAGTTGCTAGTGGTGTATCAAAATTTAGGTATCACAATTTCATGTTTACTACATGTATTTATATTACGGATATCGGTTCTTATTTTTAAAGTCCTAAGTTTTTGCGAATATAGAAAATAATTTCCAAGATATAAAGAGAAGGCAGAGTTAGTATATCAATTTCTTTGAATTGGTTTTTATAAGACTCACGATGACCCATTTTATAGATAGCGCGGATTGCCCTCTTTTGTAAAATGAATATTGAATCTACGTCTATCCCCACATCAGAACACCATAAGACATAATACTGTGGAAATAAGCAAAGTATACTAACCTGCCGGTATTATAAAGTGCTCTGTGCTAACCTAGCTGTGGCTATATCATTCAACTGCCTTATTTTTCTTACTGCATATGCAGCTGAACTTGATCTACCTGAAAGGGCTCTAATGTGGGCGCCTTTTTTTTTTTTTTTTTGGGATGGGAAATCATCAAATGACCCCTCCCGCTCTGGGTGGAGCGGAAGGGAGTGTCAGACTCTTACTGACTAAAACCCACCCATGTTCCTTCCTTCGCCCTTTATGTTCCGGGGCAGCGGTAACCCTTTCGGACAATCCCGCTGACCCGGCAGGCTTCGGCCCTAAGGGGCCCCTCTGATTATGCTGACATCTCTTTGAGGCGCGCGTGGAACACTTACGCGCCGTCCGGCACGGGCCTGGTCCTGATCGGGCGGTGAGCTACCCATTGCGCTCCGCCCGCAGGCCCGCGCCTACGGTGGCCGGTAGTCTTCACTCGACTCCCGACGCCCGGGGCGTCTCCCGCGGCGGCTGGGACGGGAGGCTCTCTCCCTCATCCGTCCCGCCACCTCCTTCGCTAGCATGACTGCTTCGCAGAAGGAGGCAATGTGGGCGCCTCAATGCAATTTTAATTTATAGTAATTCCTAGAAATACAGTTTCCGTAATAGCATCAACATTTTTGCCATTACGTTTTTAGAACCACTTGGGCAACCATTTGACAATGAGAACTTAACACATTTAGTTTTGCGAACCATTTCGAATGAACAGCCAGACATGTAACACATCCGTATCTTTTCTATTTGTTTAAAAAATAAGAGAAGTGTCATCAGCGAATAAAATTATATCCGAATAATTAGTAAAAGGCCTAAAACAGGATTCCAAAATATGATTGATGTGTGTTCTCCCGCGTCAGTCGTCGGCCTACCTAAACCAAATTACAAGTCACAGAGTGACTTGTACAGACTCCAGCAGGTCAAGCTACCCGAAACTGTCAAATGTTCCCAATCAACCTTGAACCTTAATGATTTAGCGATAAAGTTGAAAATCTATTAAAGAAATTTGACAGATTGTAGTAACTTGATGTGCTGGCATCCGTACTTTGACGTAAAGTCCGTTTCACAAAAGAAGTCTCGTAGACGCGGCGCCACTGTCGTAGGACGGAATCATAAATATTGATTTATTTATTTATCTCGACATCATATACGAGTAGGAGGCTTGATTATTGGTTAATAAAATGCACATTCTTAAATAAAGAAAGGTGTCTGGGGTAGGAGAGTTGTTGTTGGAATGTTGCTAACTATATAATAATAATTAGTTCCACTTATTGCCGCGGGACTTCTTTCGGGAAACGGACTCTATCGACATGAAAGCTTGAATAGGTACGGACGCCAGCACATCAAGTTACTACATTATCTTTTCAAGTCGTTATCTGTCAAATTTCTTTAATAGATTTTCAACTTTATCGCTAAAGTAGCTTGACCTGCTGCTGCTGTATGTACAGACGCCAGCAGGTCAAGCTACCCGAAACTGTCAAATTTTCCCAATCAACCTTGAACCTTAATGCTTTAGCGATAAAGTTGAAAATCTATGGAAGAAATTTGACAGATTGTAGTAGCTTGATGTGCTGGCGTCCGTACATACCAAAACTATAGTAAAATCAAATTATAGGTTGGTAAGACTGCTAACGCTAAGGCCATGGACTAAGGCACTGGCAAATGTGGCTACACTGGTCAGGATGTCAGACATGCGTGATGGATGTCATGTAATGTCAGTCCGTACTTGACAACGAATCAACACAAGAAAAACAGTGATAAATGTTTATCCAACATTTATTTAATACCTACGTAAAATGAGTCTGTAAAACGATCACGATTGATCGCTAATTTATTGATCAATTAAATTTGAAAATTATAAAAATTGCTTGCTTCTTACTGTTAAACTAGGCTTAGACACATCTTATTATAATTGAAAACATCAGTCAGTAGTTCAAACAAGCAAAATGTCTGTACAAAATATAGAGAAAAGAACAACCCCCTGTGTCCCTACACCTGATTGGAGCACCAATTTTAATAACGAGGTAAAATACTCATGAGTTTTAATAGTGTCATGGAGGTATATGTATATAAATTATTACTAAAAGAAATCATTTTAAAAAGTTCTTTGGTTATAATTAAATCAAGATCCGGAACCCAAGAGGTTTTCTTGCATTCACAACTACCCCCTTTCAAAAAGTAGGTATTAACTGTAACACTAATAAATACAAATCTCTACTTAACAGATGGAGATTGGCAATGAACAAAAAGGTGTAAATAATAATGAACATAATTTGCAAGGTGGCATTGAAGATGTCACAATGAACAGAGTATCTGTAATCAATAGTGTTTCAAATCAGATAGGCCATACAAATAATGGGAATATTACAAACATTATTCGTACTCCAGCTCACTGTGGAGCTAGTGGCTCATCACTAACTACTCCTGCAATGCCAACTTCACAGTCTTATATTGCTGGGGAAGTGGCACTGACACCAACCCACAGCACTTTTACACCTCAAGCCATAAATCCCCATAGTGCAATGACTGCTATCACTCCAATGGTGAGTGGAACGGACCAAGCTAGGAACAGCATAAAAGTTCAGTAAGTTACCAAGTGTTTCAATTTATTACTATCAATTTTAAACTCCACCCAGCAATCATATTACTATCACATGGCATCTATACACATCAACCTAATGCAAAGACACCTACTGTAAAAAGATTTTCTACTCCAAAAGAAAGTGCTGGTGAGTTTGGAGTTTTCTAGTGTTAGTGGCAAAGATCAAAACCTGCAGCATTATTACTGGGTACTACAGTGCTTGGGTGGGAAAGTTTATAACCAAAACCAAACTACAACAAAAAGACCAACTAAAAAAGTATAAACAACACACCCCAGACACGAATTAAAAATAACATTGGCTTTCGTATACACACACAATCCTGTAGTAAGCAACAAAATTGTTATGGTTTTGATCTTTGTGAAACTGTATATGGATAGTGTGGTAGTCCACTAAATATTATACTAGATGGTTATTAAAAAAATGAAACAGTTTTGATGATATATTTTTGTTACAGAAACTGCGTATCCACTATACATTTGGGTTGTGAATTAAAATTGTTGGATATTTACTGTAGAACCAGGTTTTCTGAATACAATCCAGCAAGATTTCATGGTGTAGTCATGAAAATTATCGATCCAAGAGCTACAGCACTGGTGTTCAGGTAAAAAACTTGACATATTTATTTGTAACACAATAATGAGTATATGTGAACTTGGAAAAGTGCACTTAGGGATTTTAAGTCCAGAATTCGAATGGGTTACAGAAATTAAAACACCTCCAAGTAATAGTACGTAACTGCATTTTATGTCAAGAATTATGTAAAAAAACAAATTACACTTTTTTATTTAAAAATATAGTTTGAGACTTAAACCGATTGATTCTCCATCTTCATTAATTTTATAACTCACTGTCTTCGGTGTTCGTATCATCTATATGCTGATGATCTTCAGTTATATACAGCTGAGCGGGTAGAGGGTTTATCGGACGCTATAGCAGATGTAAACCGAGACTTAGATGCTATCAAAAGGTGGTCTGATAGTTTCGGGGTGTCAGTAAACCCGTCGAAGTGTCAGGCCATTGTAATTGGAAGCTCACGCATGATGGGTAGGGTGACGCTTAGCTCTCTTCCACCTCTTATTTTCAATGGTACCGTCATACCTATTACCCCTACTGTGAAAGATCTCGGTTTGCATCTTGACTCAACGCTTAGTTGGCAACGCCAGGTCTCTAGTGTTAGTCAAAGGGTCAGCGGAACTCTGCGATCCCTGTATCGTCTGAGGAACTTTTTGCCCGCCAAGACGAAGACCATGCTTGTGCAGACTTTGATTTTCCCTATAATCGACTATGGTGACGTGTGTTACTTTGACTTGAATGCGGTTTTGCTGGATAAGCTCGACAGATTGCTCAATAATGGTATCCGGTTCATATTCAATCTCAGGAAATATGACCATGTGTCGAGCTATAGGTCTGAGCTCGAATGGATGTCCATTCGCCAAAGAAGAGGTTTGCGCGCTTTGACTACGCTTTTCTCCCTTCTCAACTCTCCCACTCCTCCTTCTTATCTCGTATCTCACTTTCAATACCTATGTTCTTCACACGCTAAGAATCTGCGTTCTTCTAACAATCTTCTCTTACTCTGTCCTTCTCATACGTCTGACTTTGTTCATTCTTCTTTTCATATTCAGTCCATTATTCTTTGGAATGCGCTTCCCCTTGATATCAGGACGGCCACCAGTCGGTATGCATTTAAGCGGAAATTGCAGAGTTACTTTCAAAACAAATAGCGGAGAGTCATCTCAATATCTCTCTTCCTTGATTTTGTATATATATATATATATATATATATTTATATATATTATAAGTTTGTATTATAGTAATAGTATGTATGTGTATGTATATAACCTATTTATGTAAGTACCTATTTGTTTACCTAGTTCTAAGAGTTTTTTTTTTTTATTATTGTCCCTCTCAACCAAAGCACCTGCCATCTAATCTCTTCACCACCCTTGGTTGACTGGTAGAGAATGCCTAAGGCATTAAGTCCGCCTTTGTACCTTTTTTTTGTGCAAAAAGATTAAATAAATAAATAAATAAATAGATTGACTCAAAGACGGTTCGGCTTTCTGTCCAGTTTTTTTAGGACTAAGGTATTTTAAGACAATAAACTGTCTGCTTCTTAATATACAATATTAGAATAACTTGGAAAAGGAAAAGAAAATTAGGTTTTTGCATAAGTAACTTATGATGTTGTCAAGGACTTTAAGCGCCATGAGGCTTTCCATTTTTATGCTCATTAAACGAACCTTTCTCGTTTAATGAGCATAAAAATGGAAAACCTCATGGCTGTTATCGGGCTTAGTTTGCAATGGTTAACCAAAAGAAATCAAGCCTTGTCACCAAAAATAATAACTTTAGTTGCTCTACACTGGATGGGTACGAGAGCACAGTACCACGCAGTAGCCAAATGTGCAAACGACAAAATCAAAGGAATCCAAAAGTGGCGGGAATTTTTCCGTATTTTTTTAATAAGTAAAGAGGCATAGGTAATATTTGCATTCAGCCAAGCCAGCCTAATATTTTTTATTAGTCTGCTACTATTAGTTATTAGTCCAGTACTTGTTTTTGAGAAACAGGAATATTAGGACTAGTAATTTTTACACTAATAACTAATATACTAGTAAACTAATAGTTTCGAGAAATAGGGCCCTGGTGTGTCAGTGTTAAAAGGTCTAATTTGAACATGACTTAATAGTTCCTCCTTGTAAAAACTGATTTATGTTTACAGATCTGGGAAAGTACTCTGCACTGGGCTAAGAAATGAACATGATTCCTATGTAGCTGCTAGGAAATTTGCCCGAATTATTCAAAAACTTGGATATCCTGTATGTACTTTTTACAAATCGTAATCATAAACTACATTTTACTAGATTAATCTTGGTTCAATAGTAATTTTGTTTGTTTTATTTCAGGCTAAGTTTTTGGACTTCAAAATTCAAAATTTTATAGCTACGGCTGATTTAAGGTTTCCGATAAGACTAGAGGCACTACAACAAGCACATGGCCAATTTGCATCCTATGAACCTGAATTATTTCCTGGTCTAGTTTACAGAATGGTACGACCGAGAGTTGTGTTACTAATATTTGTCAACGGAAAGATTGTATTTACAGGTAAATTATATTTGAAAATATATCTAAGATTTATAAGATACGATAGAGGTATGTAATAATTTTATAGATGTTTATATTCTAGTACAAAGTGACTTCACATACTATGCTTCGGCCACACCTGCGGCGTTACGCTTAAATTAACACGTAAAATAAGACATTACATTATTAGCAGATGTTATGTTTGGCCGATATTTAATTCGTTAATTGAGATATGTCATTGCTATATCTTAGGTTAGTTATCGCTAACCTTAAGCGATAACTCGGGTGGCGAATTTTTCGACATATCAACGTGTTTCAGCACGTTGAGTAACCCAGCAAACCGCGTTGTCCACATTAGCGCTGTCTCATTCTAAGCACCGCACGCGCCGTTTAAGCTTCACAGAGTACCGTAGCAGCTTCTACCTCCGTACGAAACTACATTAATGTACAGACGGGCGCACATCAAGCTACTACAATCTGTCAAATTTCTTTTAGAGATTCAACTCTTTATCGCTAAAATATTAAGGTTCAAGGTTGATTGGGAAAATTTGACAGTTTTGGGTAGCTTGACCTGCTGGCGTACAGACGCCAGCAGGTCAAGCTACCCGAAACTGTATTTTTTTTAAATAGCCCGCTAAACGACTGGCTAGGTCTGTACCTAGCCAGTCGTTTAGCGGTAGGTATGTATAGTTAAGGCGCAGTTTGGCTCTGACGTGACATTAACATTAACGCAAGTATAGCAGAAGCCTAGAGGACACGTCGCGTCGTCGTATTACAATTTTATTGACAAGCCACTTCACTGGAGCTGAGCAAAGCTAGTTTACTAACCCTAGAATACTAATCTTATTTATGATAGCCTCAGGAAGGCTATTTTATATATAAGTACTTAAATCATTATAAAACTAGAGTTACACAGATAGATAATTACCGACATCAACACGGGCGAAGCCGCAAGCAAAAGCTAGTTATTTAACCCTAGAGTACCTACTAATCATCACCTGAGAGGCCGAAGGAAGTCATTTGCGGCCACGCATTGGGTTATACGCTCGTGTCAACTACCGAGGGATCCGGGTAACCCACAACGCGAGAGGGTAATCCCGCGCTTGGCTGGCAAAGCTTGCTTACACCGCTACCGAGACTAACTGTGCGATCCTGTCATTGTCTATGCCTGTGCAAATTCCATTAAAATACGTTCACCCTAAGGCGTGAAAAGGCAACAGACACACAGAGTTAGTTACGCATTTATAATATTAATAAAATATGTACCTATGTACACGGAGATTGGTGAAAAGTTTAAAATTGCCCTAACTGTTGCATTTCCCTTTATTGCAGGTGGCAAAACAAGAGGTGAAATCAACGAAGCCCTAGACATAATATATCCCATTTTAAGGAGTTATCGAATAAGTTAATTCGTTTGTAATGTGCAATAATTTTACCTACAGCAAGGTGCAACAATAATATTATTTGTAATTTTAATTTGATGTTATGTTATGTTTATGATGACTTACCCCTGTTCAATACCTACATATTAAGATGTTATTATACACTTCGAGATTATTCAGTGATGTGTTCTTATTTTCCTACTTGAAATGATCAAATAAAAAATGCTCGGAAAGGTTAGCTCGATACTAGGTAGGTATTTAAAATCGTCAAATTATGATTGTGAGTCGGTCATAATTTGTGACTGTTTACTATTATAAACTCTATTCCAAAACTTGATGAAAGTGTAAAATTCCTACGCAATCACTCGCACTCGGCAATAATATTAGTAACACATTCATCTATATTTAGAACGTTTCAACTTTATATCTCAATGATTTTTTAATTACACTAAAAGAAAAAAATAGGAATCGACAAACTTTATGATTTTCTGTGTACGTTCTATGAACTATCATAATAAAGTACTCTAAACAAAATAAGGCCCACCCTAAGTTAATTTAGAATGTTGTCGAAGAATAAATATTAAGGTAAGAATTTGTGAAGCGATGCAGTAAACTTTCTTCCATGTTTCCTTATCAATGTTTCAAGCGTCAATTTTAGCGTCGAATTCAAGTGGGTAAACAGAAAATGTGAAATACTAGAAAAAACATTTGTTGTACAAATTCTTTCACTTGTGTTCTTAGCGTTGGTGTTACCCGTCACGTTTCACGTGGTAATCGTGATTACTATGCTTGGTTTTCGTCGTCATATGGACATGGAAAGCGCTACCCAAAACGTGTCAGAACGCTATCTGGAGACCGATAGTGTAGCTAGGAGGCCTGGATCACGAAGAGAGCGTACTGTAACTGCCCGGGTCTTACAAAACCGGCTGTGGCAATCTCCAGTAGATTACTAGAGATTGT
Source organism: Apamea monoglypha (assembly GCA_911387795.2). Classification (NCBI taxonomy): domain Eukaryota; kingdom Metazoa; phylum Arthropoda; class Insecta; order Lepidoptera; family Noctuidae; genus Apamea; species Apamea monoglypha. Next base: position 8,602,477 of record OU426920.1, read on the forward strand.
ATACACAGTCTGGCCATAAATACTGTTACAATTAAACATAAGAAAGATCAAAGATATTACATTTGAATTTGGAATCTGTCATTTTTATACGATTGTTCATTGAGTTTTCTAATATTGGCGCCAATACATTGTACAATATTTTGCGATATTAAAATGGAGTGGGGTGATAAAGAGAACCGAATCGCTATGATTACATTACACAAAGTTGGTATGGAGCCAAATGCAATTTTTAAAATTCTCCATACGCTTGATATTAGTCAAATGTTTGTGTACCGGGCTATTAATAGGTACAATGAGACCTCCTCTGTTTGTGACAGAAAAAGATCTGGCCGTCCACGTAGTGTTCGTACGAAAAAGGTGGCCAAAGCAGTAAGGGAAAGAATTCGATGAAATCCTGTCTGAAAGCAAAAGATTTTATCTCGGGAGATGAAGATAGCACCCAGAACCGTATCGCGTATTTTAAAGATGACTTAGGACTTGCAGCCTATAAGAGACGCACTGGTCATGTTTTAACTGATAATTTAAAAAAGAATAGGGTGGCAAAATCGAAACGACTACTGAAGCGGTACCTACGCAAAGGGAGGTCACAGAAAAATTTTGTTTACGGATGAGAAAATCTTTACAATTGAGCAACATTTTAACAAACAAAATGACCGTATTTATGCTCAAAGCTCTAAGGAAGCTTCCCAATTAGTCGACAGAGTGCAACGTGGGCATTATTCACTTCAGTGATGGTTTGGTGGGGTGTTAGCTATGAAGGAGTGACTGAGCCATACTTTTGTGAAAAGGGTATCAAAACATCGGTACAAGTGTATCAAGATACCATTCTTGAGAAGGTAGTTAAGCCCCTTAACAACACCATGTTCAATAACCAAGTGTGGTCCTTCCAACAAGACTCGGCGCCGGGTCATAAAGCTCGGTCCACGCCGTCTTGGTTGGAAGTGAACGTTTCGGACTTCATCAGAGCTGAAGACTGGCCGTCGTCTAGTCCCAATCTTAATCCGCTGGATTATGATTTATGGTCAGTTTTAGAGAGTACGGCTTGCTCTAAACGCCATGATAATTTGGAGTCTCTAAAACAATCCATACGATTGCCAGTGAAGAATTTTCCCATGGAAAGTGCGTGCTTCTGTTGATAACTGGCCTCAACGTTTAAAGGACTGTATTGCAGCCAATGGAGACCACTTCGAATAAGCTTTTTGTATTTTAAATTGTTTTATATTTATGTATTAAACTAACACACTGTAAAAGTAATAAATATTATTTGCAATAAAAAAATTTTTTTTTTCTTCGTGACAATATAGTAGACAGTACCAGACTTGATCAAACCATTCGTAGTCGTCTCAACAAACATGGTCAATTTTCCCGAGTGCGTGTTGTTCGAGTCAAACTGACAAGGGCCCACCGAGCGGTACGCTCGCGAGAACTAAGCAATGGATAACTGGAAAGTTATACTTTTTACAGACGACTGTAGGGTCAAGTTTTTCAGTGATGATAAATGAGTCCGCGTGTGGAGAACACAAGGTGAACCTTTTACAGAATCAAGCATCCCTGGAATATACCGTTTAAAGGATCCAAGTGTTATTTGTATGGACGGGAATAAGCTTGGTAGGCAAAACAGAGCAGTTAATACTGGATGAGGGTACTGTAACGGCCTCTTATTACGTTGAGCGGGTAATCCAATCATGTCATCCCATTTTTGCAAAGAGTGGTCGCCGAGGTTGTTTTAATGCATGTTAATGCTCGCATACGGTCAGTGCCACAAAAAGAGCATTTTCTGAGGCCAATATCACAGTTTTGGCAATACTGTGATATTGGCCTCAGAAAGTGCTATGACTATGGCCAGCTATGAGTCCCGATCTCAACCCCATCTATCATTTAATGGATCAATTGATAAAAAACCTATGAAAACTACAGCTATGTTTACAGTCAACAGGAGCTCGTAAATGCGCTAAAACTCTGTTGGGAACGAATTCCGGAACAAAATATTACCCATCTTATTGAAAGTGTACCAGATAGTACCTCTTCTGCTCTGTATGCATACAGAGCAGAAGAGGCTTCGCTCGCTACTAGCCATAACATTTATCATCAAACGATTACAGGAATAGGCGATAGACTATAATTATTTTTCAAGTTAATTTGAGTTTATTTCCCTTACAAGTGTTTTTTTTTGTCAATCTATCAAAATAAACAAATTTTACCATTGACTATGTTTAAACAATTTTTAAATCCCGACTCCAAACTATTGAGTAGTTTATAATCAATTTATTATTTACTTAACGATAGACAGGACTTATCGAACAAAATCGTAATCTAGTACAGCTTGGCCAAAAAGTCGTGAAAATAATGGTGGCGCCACTATCGTGCATGTTGTAACCCTAAATAGTACGACTAAAACGGTTTTGATATTAGTTTTTTTTTTTTAATTAAGCGGGTTTTATAAAAACAAGAAAAGCTCTGAAACGCTTGTTCAGCCACTGCCTAGAACGATAACAATTGCAGTTATTTAATTTAATGAATTAAAAATAAAATTATTAGGTATTTCAAAATACTTGAATGTCAACTAATCCCACATTATGTGAGACAATTTTATGTTTCACAAGACCCCAGATCAATTCAATAGGGTTTAGAATCCAGTGACAAGTAGGAAGCTTTACTACTGTGTCACTGTGTCCCACAAATCCAAGTTCTCTAACCACAGGCAAAATGTTCCATAGTTGGTGTTCTAATCAAAAACTAAAAAAATAATCAGAATATTTTTTTTATTATCAGAATAAAAAATGTTTTCCTCTAAGTTCTTTGTGTGAGCTTTCACCAAAACTCTGCTGGGTATGTTCAGATGTTTCGTCACTGTTGCTGCTTTCATCTTGTAGGTTTATGAGTCTGGATATGAGAAGAATCTTAATTAAAGTTCTTTATTATATTAACGTTAGGTATTTATGTAGCAGATAGTGCTCATGAAATGAAAAAAAAAAACAAAATTCTTTGCATTACGTTATTTTAGACCAATCGCGTTGGCGGGCGCGGTCTGATGCCGGACATAGGTGACAATAACTATATATAGTACATACTAATTCCATGCAAAAACTGTTGAGTTTGAGTTTATCCGACTGCTCGCTGCAACCCGCCCGCGCCCGTCTTACCGTGGCGTGGTGTGATCCAGAAAGAAAAAGTGCAGACTATAGAAATATTCACACATTTACAGTGTTCCAGTCCACTGCGCCGTTTTATTGTCGGAACTTTACTTTATGATATTTTTTTCAATGTCACTATACACAGTTTGCCCCCTTCGAAAATAACCTTTTTCTATTTTCATGACACGATGACATGAATTTTTCCAGTCGTCAACTCATATGCTCTGAAACGCTTGTTCAGCCACTGCCTAGAACAATAAAATAAAAACAACTAAACATTTCCAATTACTAATGAATTAAAAATATAGCCTTATAGTACTGATGGATTTACCTAAAAAATACTATGGTTATTTTTGTTCAGTGATTTATTTTATGCAATATTAACAAAAAGTATCAAAATTATACGAACGCGCTGCATTCCGAATGTGTTTTGTAAACATAACCTCAAATTCGTGAATGTACATTTCAATAATTGTATGAAAGGTTTATAATAGATATTGCACCTTGAAATACACACATTAGATCTGATTACATGTATAAAATATAATTTTACCTGTCATTTCAGCGGTTCTTTTATACACATCGTTGAGATTGGATAAAATTTGTCCGGCCTCGAGTTCCGCCAAATATCTCACGTACACTTTATAAATTATTGCTCTTGCGGAGCTGCGAATAACAGATCTGTTCATTATGAACACAATGGATCACCAGTAACACCACGATAAAGCAAATAAACAAATAATAAACACGAGAAACAGTCACCGATTACAAGAAATGACAGAATATGTACCTTACTCGACGAGGCAGAGCGAGTGTTGCCAATGATTAAATATTTTAGTTCCGTTTCAGGACTTTTTTGCCAAACTGTAGTAGTCTAGTGTGGTACTACGCCTGCATGTCAAGTCGCATTCGAGTCCATCAAAAGAAAAATATTTTCTAAGGAAATATGCCAAGTTGAGAATTACGATATTGCAAGTCTTGTTATGGTAACCGTCAGCTGCCCTGATTTTGCCTAGCGTCCTGTGTTTGCCTAAAATGAAAAAATGGTAATATCTTTTTCAATTTACTAGCTTGACAATCGAAACATTTGTCAGTTTTTAGAATTATTAGTGGCAACACTAAATTGGTCAAGTTATGTTGGTAACATGCATAATTTTTGACAGATGTGTGTCAAACTTAGAGTTGCCCAACTATCGATAGTTTCACTATCGATAGTTGACCTCGAAAACTAGTAACAATATCGATAGTGCTATCGATAGTATCGATAGTATCGATACTATCGATACTATCGATATCACAAATTAACTAATAATATTGATTGGAAGCAATAGTATCGATTGGATCGATACTATTGCATTATAATACTATCAATAGTATCGATAGTATCGATTTTTTTAAAGTAATACTATCGGTACTATCGATATTATCGATAGTATCGTTGTATTAAATAATTAAAACTATCAATACTATTGATAGTTTGTAAAACTATCGATACTATCGAACTATCGGTCATAATTATACCAGCTTTGGAAAATATTCTTTCTGACGGAGTTGACGTTGCAGGTATACATAGATATTTTAAGGCATTTCTTTTAGACCATTCTCACTGTGATTCCAGTATTCTATAGGAAACTCTGTTTTTGGGATGATAGGTTTTTCTACGTACTGCCTGATATCAACGATCGCATCAGCAGTTTGCAATACTATCGCCGTTTATAAAACTATCGATAGTGTGAGCTATCGATACTATCAATACTATCGATAGTATTGTTCCTAAACATATGCTGGTCTTCGATAGTATCGATACTATCGATAGTATCGATACTATCGATAGACTATCGATACTATTGATATGACGTCAACTATCGATAGACTATCGATCGTTTAGCGATAGTCGACTATCGATAGGCAACACTCAGTGTCTTTACTCTATGGTCTGTCTGTTCATTAATTTGTTGTCGAAAGATTCTGTGGCTGTGTTTGGACTTGAAGCTACTGCAAACAGCAAACATTGATAACCAAAGGACTTGAAACAGTTTATTAGTGAATCAAAACTAGAGGTCTAGTAGTACAGTAGTAGGTACATAAATCACGATTTAAGTACCTTTACATCTATGCGTGGATATTTTTTATAAATCTTAAAAATGAACATGCAACAAAGAGAAGAAAAGCAACTGGAGACTACAATTCAAGCAATATTAAACAGAGTTAATGATTTGAAAACAGCAATCCAGTCTCTTGTTAATAAGCTCGAAAATGAATATGAAACTATCAACTGGCCTACATTTCTGGACAACTATGCAATTTTATCAGGACATGTAAGTGTTTGTACTTGATTTTTCATGTTTATTTATTTTGCATTAACAAAAAGTAGCCCAGCCTAATCGGTAACAAGGTCCAACCTAATGGTATGCAAGTAAGTAAAGCGAGTCATTGTAAAATAAAAATAATGTTGAGAAATATTACATATCCATAAAAATAGAATTTTGATAAAAATGTCTATCAGCACTTATAGTATCTCTATGGTTGGTTCTTCTTCTGTTTTAGTTGATGGCAAAGCACCAGTGGCTGAGACACTCCCTAATAAAACATTTCTTTTTTTCAACAGTTGACTGGATTGAGTAAAATACTACAAGCAGAACTTGCAGCATCACTTAGGTCACGAATTGTGTTGCCTCTTCAACTGACCTGTGAGCGTGATGAAGCGTTGGCACGATTATCGGAAGGTCGTGTTCCAGCATGCACTCATGATCTTGTTCCAGATTTACTACGTACCAAGCCAGAGCCTCAAGCTGAGCAGAGGCTTCAACAATTTAACCATAAAGCCAGTACCCTAAGCTATGATACAGCACAGGTAAAATTATGAAGATAAAATAATAGTCTCAACTGAATTTATAATCAAACTTATAACACCCCTCTGTTTTTGTTGGGGGTTATAAATAAAAAAACACCCCTCTGTTTTTGTTGGGGGTTAAAAATAAAAAAAACTAAGTGACTGATTTTGAATGTTATTTCCAGAAACAAGTTGCTCAATTTACTAAAGTGGTAAGCCATGTTTGGGAAATAATATCCAAAGGCCGGGAAGATTGGGATGGAGAGTCCATGCGATCAGCTGGTATGTATTTTGTTCTTGAATTCCGTGGTGCCAGTGACGGAGAAGGGAATTGTTTGTCATGATATGGACATGTAATCAGGAGGGATGAAAGGAATGTAATTAAAAGAGTAAAATTATAAATTTGGATGGATAGAGAGGGGGAGGAAGACCAGAAAAATGAGCTGTTTCCTACATTTTGTTCAGTTATGTGAACATAAATGTAGAGTATTAATTGGTGTACTTGCAGGTAGGCTTGAGCGTGTTCATCAACTTCAATACAAAATCTTGCTAAAATAATAATATTGAAATAACTTTTGAGAAAATACCAGTTATTAATTTATTTTTTCTATTATTAATTTGTGGTTAAAAGAATCTATATTTAGTCAAAAGAAATTTACTACAAATTTCACTTAATGAGAAATATTTTAACTAAGTATATAATAATGGTGACATTCATGAGCGTATGGTCACGCACAAATATTAAAAGAAGACAACAATAATTAACGTACATAACAAGACATTGAAAGTCGTCGAACGACGAAGACGTCCTGATAATGACGATAACGTAGATCTTATTTTGTTTATATGCGACTTCCATGTTAATCCACTGTCCAAGATTAGCCCTAGGTATTTTTCTTCGATCGATTCCTTCAATTGAATACTATTAATATAAAGCTTAGGGCAGTTTTGTAATTGTTTGTTTTTGCCTTAAATATAGTATAGCTCGTCTTTAATATATTGATTGTGAGTAAATGAACTGGTTCCAATATATTGGAACCAGTCGTCTAATTTATCTAAATCCAAAATTTTAGGTTAGGTCATTATCTGGACGTCTTTATGGTGTTGTTCGATGTTTGCCACAACAGGTTAGACTAAATATCTATCTCTCCCTCGTCAGATCGCATCTAGATTATTTAATAGAAATATGGGGTTATTAAACTAATAAAAATCTTAACTCCGAAACTAAATTAATGAATACAGGGTGGCGCAACCATGCGTTGAAATTTTTCGTCGGCTTTTTCTTAATTTTTACGTTTTTTTCTGCAATTTTTTTTTACTGTAAACTATATAAAATCTTATTTCTATCTAATCAAATGAGATTTTTAATTAAAAAAATAGTAAATTCACTTAAAACAGCTATGTAAATAAAACTCGAAAAGGCAGCGCGCGGTATCGCGGTAGGTAGCGCGCGCGCGCGCGCCATCCGCGGAGCGATTTGATCGCGTTGTTTGCAATACATTGCGCACTCAAAAAAGACAATTTTTTTAACCGATCATTTCCGAGATGAATGACTTGCGTAATTTTATTTATAGCATCAGGTGTAACCTTTTCACGACGTTTAAAATAAGTGCCCGACTCCTTTGTTGTAGTTGAATTTTAAAATCATCCAGAAAAAGTTTTGTATTAGTGTCTCCAGGTTTATATACTAAACCAATATCCATATTATACTTATCTGTATGTATCCATAGAAAGTTGATTCCGTTAATGTATGTTTCTTGACTCATCTAGTGTTTGATGTTGATGTGAATGTATATTGACACTCCTCCGCCTCTTCTGTTTCTTCTAATATTATAATAGTGTGAATAATTAGGAATTTCCATATTAGTTGCTTCTTCCTCAGATCTAATCCAGGTTTCTGTCAAAAGTACAGCATGTATTTGTACACTGAACGATTTTAAGACGGATCCAATTTGCCGGGTTTTACAATACTTCTAATATTACAGTAGAAAAAATTATAGGAACATCTTTCCGTCTCCAGATCATCATAATACTGTAATTTTATCTTTGCTCTTAGTGTTAATAGATTGTTTTAGATCCCTTAGTTTTTTGTAACTGTAACTATTTTTGGAACGCATTAACGTATTTTATTTTGAGATTATCTTCTCCGAGCTTTTGTCTATTCAAAAGTTCGTCCCGTAATTGTTTCATGCGTGCTTGTTGGATAGGGGTTTTGTCTAAGAATTTGTTTAATTTGTTCATCAAGTATATTGCCTCTATTCTGGAAGATTTCTCTAGGACTCTAGGTTCTGCTGCTGACTTAAAGCATACCTTCAAGGCGCGGCTAATACCCGGGTTGTGCTTTCCAAGTCTCATAACTTTTATGAGCTGCGGCTCAGTTTTCATTACCGATTTTAATATCTTAATACATTCTCTATTATCGTATGCCCGCCCGTAACTCTTCAAAGTCCTTTTCCTCAATTTCTATGATACCAGTAATTATGACATTTTTTCTCTTTCCGTGCGTTCTCGAATCTCCTTAAGACTTTCTTCCGATTGCACCATATTTGTTGAAGTATTTGGAACGGTTTCCCTTTTTAACTGTTCAATATCATTTTGCAAGCTTTTAATCTTGTCATCAGTCTCAAGACTTTTACTTTTTAAGTCAGAAAGTTCACTGATGATTTTTTTGTGCTCCAGAACAAGGTGGTCAGCAGTGGCTTGAACGCTGTCCACCTTTAACTTGATTTGGGATATGTCTTCATGTAAGGTGCAAAACTTTCTCTTTCAGATTTTGCGAAAGTTTCAAAAAGAGATTTTATTTCGTTGCGAAGTTCAACCAATTCGGCTTTGCAACCACAATTCGTCCCTGACTGTTTGCGCTTGCGCTGTGTTATGTTTAGGTCTGCAACATCTTTTAATTTTGTTAAGTCGGGTTGCGATCCACCGCTCTTTTGTGGAGACGACGAGACGATTATTTTTCGCACTGCGTATATAGATTCAATAATGCGTAGTATTGCTTCACACAGCTCGCGCCGCCGTCCTTCAAAGTACTGCAAAATTTTAAAATTTGTAAAATAATTAACTAGTAGCACGTCTGCTCCGTATGCTCACTCGTGTCAGAACTTTCTTGTATAAATCACACACTAACCTTCTGATATCATTTAAATAAAAACCATTTTTTTTTAATGAAAAAACTATATGTTCAGTAAGTAAATCGAAGGCGAAATAGACTGTATTTTCATTTCAAGAGCTTTAAAGGGATGACACGAGGTGAGTGGTGGTTGTGGTGGTGGTGGTGTGTGTGGTGGTGCTGTGACTGTGGGGTTGCCAACCATACTCTAAAGTACAGGGGGTCTACTACGAAGTGCAAAGTGCGAATGATCGGGTCGGACCGACACATGGCCGAACCGAATATTATTGAAAAATGCGAAAAAAGTTCGGATCGGCTCAGTTGGGTCGGGACCATAGTCAATATTCGAAAGAGTGTAGGAGTGTATGATCGGGACTGACCGAACCAAATAAATAGTAATTTCGTAGCAGGAACCGGCCGAACATTCGGCCGATACCACTTCGGAGTAGACCCCCTGTACTATGCACTTTGGTCGCGACCTCGGCCGCGCGAATTTCGTACTTTCCGTTACAAACTTCAACACCAGCCATTTTGTTTTGTTAGGGTTCCGTACCTCAAAAGAAAAAAACGGAACCCTTATAAGAACACTTCGTTGTCCGTCGGTCAAGACCCTTTTTCTCAGGAACGCGTTGAGTTATCAAGTTGAAATGAATATCAAATACTCGTATCCTTCACCGCACAACCTACCTTTGAAAACTTCATGAAAATAAAATTATTTAGAGAACGCCAAAAAATAGTCACGTCACCAAGGCAAAAAAATTGTCGCATTATGATTCCGAAGTTATTGCTATAAGTTGGTGAGGATTGTGTGGTGAACGTCTCTACAATCCTCAACTCTAGGGCAACCAAACGGCTAGGAGTTTCGACTTGGTTTCAATTCCAAAAAATAGTCAAAATGCTATGCCAAATCTCGAAAATAGTCATTAAGTGATTCCATAATAATTTCGACCTGGTTTACTATTCAGAAGTATGTTAAACTTCCATGTAGACTTCTACGTACATTTTTCGAGTCGAGTACACTCGAGCACAAAATTGTTAAGTACGTATTTTTTTGTGGTCATCTTTTGGGTCTAAACAACAGCACTCGCGCGCAAACACCTATTTTATATTTATTAACTACTGAAAATACAGAAGACATTATGTCTGCACCAAACTTATTACAAACTACATATGAAAGGCATATTTTTATCAATGGGTGCCGACAATTTTGTTTACACTACCAGTAACAAAACATTCTCAGAATAATAAAACAAAACAATTAATTTCAATTTTGGGAAAACCAAAAAACAATTAATTTTGTATTTTTTTTTTTTCTTTTTAGGAATGCAACCAACTCACAGCATTTCGGATACCCATGCACTGGTGACTGCCGTGGGAACGGGTAAAGGATTGCGACCAGGAATACCATCCATAGTACCGCAAGGCGTAGCGCCAGGGATGGGCCCCTCGCGTGGCGCAACACCACAACTTGGCCAGGCAACCCCATCATTACCAAAAGCTCCATCTGCTATTAAAACTAATATCAAAGCTGCTAACCAGATTCATCCTTATCAACGTTAACTAAAATATAAAATCTTATATGGGTGAATTTGGATGTTTGTTGTATAATGAATAACCTTTTTTTTTTAATATTCTGCCTCTACATTAGAAATACAAACTAAATCATATAACAATCATAGTATTCATTTACATTTTCTTTGGTCATTATCGTACAGAGGGTGGATTTTGAGATGGAGGTACCTTAATCGATGTGTAGCTACAGTAAAATCGTCTTATGGAGACTGCCCTTAACTTTTAAGATATTTTGATCTGCATAATTTTTAATGCCAAGAATGGGCAATTTTCACAAACACATTTTGACACCAATCGATCATGCTTCTTATAAGGATCAATAGACTATCGACCAACTGAGGTTTGAGTACTAGAAAGGAAGTCCGAAATAGCAAAAAAAAAAAACTTTTTTGAAACATTGCATGTTTTATTCTGCATTGTTGAAACAAAGTAATGATTAATTAACCTTTTGAACGCCAGAGCGTAAACGCATCGGCGCCCCTTCCACGCCAAGCCACAAATTCAGCGCAAATACCTACAAAAAAAAAAATAGGGATTGCAACATCTTATCGAAAAGTTATCGATAACCAATTAATCTTTGCTTTTCATCACATGTTTTTTTAAATAAAATAATACTCGTTTTATCATTCTTTTATTTAATTTGACCCTATTTTTATCATAATGTCGTTTAACAGCAGTTACAAAGTTCTAAACAACCTAAAAGCAGACATTAGAACTACAAAAGAATAAATCAAATAATAATAAGGAACATCACTAATCTCGTTCGTGACGGCATCCGCTGTCGGGAAGACCCGACTCTGGCGTACAGGACAGATTACTCATTACTGTCTATAAGCTGTTGCGTAGGGATGCGCGAGAGTGGAAAGTAAACTATCGATCGATACACATAAATTATGTTCTTTTTCCACAATTGTATAAATATTATTATGCATTAATGCATTAGAAATATTCGGATACAAATAGTTGTTATTAAACAATAATGGTCAAAGTAATAGTAAGCTACTTTTAATAAAATATTTCATAAATTTGAAATATAAGTTACCTTACTTGCCCATCACTAGCTGTCGTGTCTTCCCGACTGTGGCGTGGGGAAGAACACCTTTTTAAGGATTTCGATTAGCAATTTTTGAGGATTGTTTTTTCTAGTAATGGATATATCTTTGTGCCATTTTGCAATATACCATTAATAAAGTCTTAAATAATAGTAAAAAGAAACACAGGAAATTTTATTTAGTATATTTATTTCATGCTTTAAAAATGTCGTTTTCTTGTCGGCTCTTGCCGACACTGGCGGTTTGGGCCAGTTTTCATTTGTCGGCTATAGCCGACCGTGGCGTTCAAAAGGTTAATAATAATAAGTAATAATAAATTAATAGTAATATCCAAGAGAATGAACTCGCGGGCGCAGCGATAAAAATAAATAAAACACATTACATCTTTTAGGTTTTTAGTTTATTTGGAAATTAATATCCATATTATAATACTCATGTTATTCAAATCGAAAAAAATAATAAGACATAGTTCGCCAACCCCGATAAGAGCAGCAGCAGCACAATGATGCAACTATGCAGTAAGTAAAACATGTCATAATATAAGCTTGGCGTGCACTTGGGTAATGCTCCCTTCAGCAAATCAAAAGACAAAATCTAATGTTATAAAGAGGTAAAATTATTTCTTTTTTCAAAAAATATTTCACTGGCAGAAAACTACGCTATTGCAATGGGATGTCTTATGGTAAGTTGTCTTCCACGCGGACAAAGTCGCGGGCAGAAGTTAGTGTAAAATAGAATGGTTTGAGTGTCACTAATTACGTCCGTAATGACCATTGATATATCTTTTGATAACCGTAGTACCCCCCCCCAGTAAACCAACCAGTGGTTAGTAATGACAAAAAATCTTAACCGATTTCAAAATATTCATAATATTTTATCATAACTGCACTGAGGATAAAATTGAAAATATTGTACTGACTTTAAAGGAAACACTTCTGCTTCGGCAGGAGTGACATTATTAAAATAAGGCACAATGGATGCAAGTGTTTTCCAGCGACTTCGTCCGCCCTATGTTCTCTATCCCGGATTTTAGACAAATCCGGCTTTATTCCTTGTCTACATTATAAAGAATTTGGCCTGAGCGTTGATGTGTCGGTCAGTAAGACGGTATTAATAAATTAAATGCTTATCGTCGACCTCGTAATTGTTACAGTCCTTTCACAGTTATTTTACCTCTGACAGCAGCAACCAATCAGCATTCTTAATGTAACGAGAATAAAGATTACAGTGATTTTGATAGTGATGCAAAATCAGAGGTAAAATAAACTGTGAAAGGACTATTCATTCAGCATCAGCAACAAAAGTCCATTAACATTAACACAAAGTTATTCGAAAAAATGTTTTGTAATGCCCAAGACCGTGTTCTAACCGAAAGTGATCATCGCGCGAATACGCGATCGTCAGGACACGGGAGTAATATTCTTAAAATAATACGTCCGTTCCAATTTAAAAAATATATTTGACTCAATAATTATTAACTATAAAAAAAAATTAAGTGTTAATAAACTTGAGTTGCTGACCGTACAAAGTTTAAGGCTAATAATTATTTATTATTGTAAAGCATTTTGTAATGATATAATTCAGAAGACATTTAAAGCTTATTGTTTGTCCTCTAATTTAATGTGTTTACCTGGAACAAAAAGAATACATTATGAATATGAATCAAGATTTTTTTTTTTGATGTTTACAAATAAAGTGCGTGTCGGACCACGCACAGAGACAGACTGATGTTTTAAATACATTAAGCGATTTGTGGTGTAAGTAGGTCTTAGTTTATATTCCACAGTATTTAGAGAGCTGCACTATTCACGTCCAGATAGGACGTTCACACAGCAACGCGATTTAAATGAATGGCCCTCTCACATGCTTGTTTTTTTCGTGATAACAGCAATATACTTACAATGTCGTCTATCTTGAGTATAGCGCGCACGGTCTCCGTGGAGAGCGCCAGCGCGGAGGCGGTGACGTGCAGCGGCTGCAGCACGTGCTCCTGGCGCATGTCGGTGACGCGGCCGCGCCGCACGTTGACGCCCGCGTTGGAGCCCACGCCGCTCTCCGCGCCGCCGGCGTGCGCCGCGCGCAACTCTGTCACTGTCTCGATTGGGTTCAGACCTGTGTACACACCATTCATTAACTACTTTAATATATTTTTATTGAATATTTATTACAGCTGAAAACAAACATTAACACCATTTTAAATGACCCACGTGAGTGTCGTGTGCGCACGATTACCTCAGATATTGTCATGTTTGTGTAAAAATTATGTGACATTTCTGTACTTTTATTGTTTTTTTTTTTCTTTTTTATGGGTAATATAGTTTATAGCACTGTATGACTAAACCCGCACTTAAGTTACGCTTTTTTGTGACTTAAGTAGTCCATTTTTACACAGAAAAGCGTGACTTTAGTGCAGGTTTAGGTCACACGAGCTATAAAATAATATCCGATACCTGTGATTTAAGTAGCTTATTATTGAAAGAATCTAGAATCGAAATTAGCGCCCGAGCGTGGAGCCGTGCATAATGTATGTACTATTTTCCGAGCCGTGTCTATAGTTTATTATTGTGCACCTGACTTGTATGTTGGCTTGTGTTAATTGGTTGGACATGGTAACGATTGTGAATAGACCACTAAATAAATAAGACGTCTGCAATAAGGGTAGGTTTCATGTTAAGTGTGAGTAAAGAGCTCACCAGCATTCTCGGCGAGCGTGGAAGGCACGACCTCGAGCGCGTCGGCGTAGGCGCGCAGACAGTAGTGGTCGGCACCGGGCGCGGCCAGCGAGGCGCGCGCCAGCGCCGCGGCCGCCGCCGCCTCGGGCGCGCCGCCGCCCGCCAGCAGCGCCGGGCGGCGCGCCACGCAGCGCACCGTGCACAGCGCGTCGTGCAGCGAGCGCGCCGCCTCCGCCACCACGGCGCCGCTGGAGCCGCGCACCAGCACCGACACCGTGCGCCCGCCGGACGCGCACCCGCTCATCTGCAAGAACTCGGATATCAGTCTCGTTTCGTTTACTGATGCCCGTCGTTGCAATGTTTTTGACGTTGCTGCTGTCGTTTTACTGACAATAATCCTTTTTGCATGAGCATGCCTAGTTTATTTACACTCAAACATTAATACTCATACTCACTTTGATGTATTTCCCAGCAGGCTCATTGACCTCCTCGACTAAATCGACGTTAACGAGGTTTTCGGCAGTAAAATGGTCCAGTGAAGCAATGGGTCTGCAGCCAAGAGTTTTGCACACAAACTCGATGTCTTCACGCTCAATGTCCTTAATTACCATTGTTTTGATCTTGTCCAAGAAGTGAATAGCCAGATCACTCAGAGCATCACTGTAATTCAATTTTTTTATTTTACGTTTAATTAATGAAACAATGATATACAGTTTGAGACCTAAATATAAGTATTGACCAATCGTTTAAATCGTTTATTTATAAAAAGGGAATATGTTTAATGATAATGAGCAAGGAGCTTACCGCAAAATTGACTTTTGCACCAAAAGCACAGTACAACCAGCTTTTTTGATTTGCTTGACGATATTCAAGATATACTGACGCTCCTCCTTCAAGACGCGGTCCATTGCGGCATAATCTGATACAATAACATTGTGGTCCATCTAAAATGAAATAAATGACTTAATTAGCTTTTCCTTCTTTTAAACTGTTTGTCACAGTCTAAACTGTAAACTGCTCAAAACTAGTTTTGACGCCAAAAATCATTCAAAACCCTTTTTGCAATTACTACCATTTATTTAGAAATCTAGGTAGGTTTGTTATTGCGACCCTTTGAAAAACTTTTTTTTTTGACATTCTATACAAAACAACTAAGGCGTTACATAAAAACTGGTTTTAAATAGAGTAACTATGTTTAACTTAATAAGGGTTTTGAGTCTGTAACATAATACACTTACATCTGTCTTTGGTGGTGAAATACAGAACTGTATGAGTCCAACTTTGGCCTTCTCAATTCTGTGTGGGCCATTGACATTGGACGCACGGTGGGGAATTACTAGTCCTTGAATGAGTTCAGTGTCTTCGACTGTCCCTCCAATGCGTTCAATTACTTTCACATCACGCAGATCAACACGTGCACCCACACCTCCCACTATAGGCTCCATTACTGAAAAATCAATGAAGAACTTTAGTAGTAACATTAGCATAAAAAATTATTAAATAATATTGAAATGAGCATTGCTATACTACTGACCTGCACGAATTGCTTGAACAGCAATGGGAGCAAGGATCGTAGAATGCTGTGACACAACTTTAGAGTTCAGAGATGTTGCTGCTGCCTTCAACAGAGCATCTTCATTTGACAAATCCACTGGAGTAGCCATGCCTTCGACCACCTGTACAAATAAAAAAAAAAAAATAGATTTTACTAATACAATTTTTTTTTATAAGATGTCCTTTTTCTCCTCCAAAGAGAGGTGTACAGTCAACCGCACAAGTAATAACAATTTAATATTCACTGTGCATTTTTAGTAGCAGTAAGGTTGATTTCGTAGTGCAAGAATTACCAATGTGCAGTTGACCCAACTTATAGAGCACACACACAGTATTTTTAAACTATATCAAATCAATTTAACAACCATTGCCTGACTGTTTCATTAGAGCGCAGGGTGCAATCCTGAGGATAAGCAACATTATTGGTTTGCCACAATAACAAGCTTGAGTAAAATCCTTCCTTAAACATTTGATGATCACTTTTTACCTCTTTCAAAAACATTGTTATTAGAAACCCTTGCAAGCTGCAGATCACCTTTGTCCTGGATACCAAAAATGGTTTCTTAATACACATCCCGGATGAGGTTTAGCCCTTACAAATAGAGAAACACAGATGCGGTTGGCACCCATGATGGCCTAGCATAAATCACCTCTGATGTTGTTATAATTAACAAAGACTATTGAAAACAATTTACCTGTAGAGCCATCACCAATGCCTTCTGGAAACCATCAGAAATTACAGTTGGGTGTATTCCTTTTTGCAGCAGCTTTTCTGCAGCGTCTAAAAGTGCACCAGCAATTACCACGACAGATGTCGTGCCATCACCAGCTTCAATATCTTGAGCACGCGATAATTCCACCAACTGTGAATAACATTTCCTTAGTTTTTACAACTTATTGCATAACAAAAGAGTATGTATATCAGCACCATGTAAACAGTAAGGGCCTGTACTGGTTTGATAATTTGGCCATTGCTTACCATTTTAGCAGCTGGATGCATTACGCTCATTTGCTTCAAAATAGTGGCACCATCATTAGTAATTGTAACCTCCCCATTACTAGCTTGAATCTGAAAGAGGTTGAGGCAAATATTAAAGTCAAGCAGTAAAAATACAATCATAAATATTTAGATTAGCTTTTCATCATTATTCTTATAGTAGATACCTAACACAAACTATTCAATTCTATGCATCTTCTTTGTTTGGTATAGTATAAGCCACTTGCAGGGGTTGTAAAAGAAAAGTAAGAGGGTGAGCTTTTATGTTAAGGAGTCATAGTGACATTGGAATATTCATTGCATCCTCTTTTATAACAAGGCCACTTTCGTATACTTAGTCATTCAAGAGTTTACAAGGAAAACAAAGAATAATATGACTGACTACCAAAAATAGTTGTTACTAAAAAGTTCAAGAAAACAATGAATTGAATTTTAACAAAATGAAATAATTTATAACTTTACCATTTTATCCATACCACGGGGGCCCAGACTTGTGCGAATAGCATCAGATACAGCTGAAATTTATGATAATGACGTATAATATTTTTTATAATATTTTGGTTCAAAAGTAAAAGCACCTTAATGGTTTTTTTTTATTTTGTGTATTATTTTGGTTGGATGTTTGAAGATACCTAATAGAGTAACCAAAGAGCCTTTTGTACTAAATCAAAGCTTAAATTACAAAACAAACCAATATTAAAATTAGTCACTTTAACCATAGATAAGCTGAGACAAATCACGAGATTTTTCTGGTAAAAGTGGAAAGATTTCAGAAAACAAAACGGAGTCCAGCTTTATTACGAGTTTGCAGTGGTTTAGCTGCAAATTATAGTATCTTTTATGTTATGAATAGCTATTTATCATCACAAATAGTTACAGATGTTTTTACACTAAGTTACCTTTTGCGGCATTTATGTTGCTGAGCCGAATGTCAGTTGGTTTGGTTTTATCTTTGTATACCGCCGAATTAACTTTAGCAGAATCACCACCAGCTTTTGGAGCCATCGTGATATGAATTTATATTTGGTTCAACACAGTGAAAATCAAGATGAAATTGGATTCAAATTTCTGTTATTCGGACAATTTCACTTGTTACCGATAGCAGAAATGAAAATGAACTGACATTTGTCAGTCACTGCAGTCAGTACTGACATTCATGACAAGTGTGACATAGATATTTGTTTTGATTGACATTTGAGAATATTGCCAGCATCCAGTATACTGAGCATGGAATTAGTATGTACTTTATAGTACATACAACTAGAATGCCTACAACTGCATATGAGCACCGGAATGTAATCAAAGTGTTATATCGTAATCCTAAATTCCTGAGAGATGTCGTGCGGTGTCCCGCAGGGATCCGTTGTGGGGCCGTTCCTGTGGGACATCGGCTACGACTGGGTGCTGCGGGCCGACCTCCCTGATGGCGTCAGCGTGGTTTGCTACGCTGACGACACGCTGGTCCTGGCGCAGGGGAGGTCGCATCAGGCGGCGGCCGACGCGATGACAAGCGGGGTTGCGATAGTCGTGGAGAGGATCTCGAGGTGGCATTGCACAAGTCCGAGGCAATGGCGTTTCATGGGCCCCGGAACGCGCCACCACCGGGATCCCAACTAACGGTAGGAGGGGTTCACATCGGCATCGAGACGACGATGAAGTACTTGGGTCTCGTCCTCGACAGCCGGTGGAACTTTGTCGAGCACTTCCGACGTTTGGCCCCCAAACTGGAACGGGCTGGGGCCGCCTTCAAGCGGCTCTTGCCCAACCTTAGGGGGCCAAACGCCTCCTGCCGGAGGCTTTACGCGGGGGTCGTGCGGTCCATGGCCCTATACGGGGCCCCGGTGTGGGCGCGTTCACTGCGGCGGCGAGCCGCCCACTACCTGAACGCGCCCCAGAAGGTGGTAGCCGTAAGGCTCATCCGGGGCTACCGCACGATCTCGCGCGAAGCGGCAAGCCTCCTTGCCGGACTGCCGCCATGGGATCTGGAGGCGATAGTCCTCGCGCGCCTGTATGAGTGGCGCGCGGAGGCACTACGCCGGGGGGAAAGTCCGCTCCCGCGGCAAATTGCTCCGGCTCGATCTCATGGCGACATGGAAAGAGCGACTGTCGCAACCCAGCGCAGGGCACGCCGCGATAGCGGCGATAAGACCCCTCTTTGAGGAGTGGCTAGACAGGCGCCACGGCGCCCTCACCTACCGCCTGACGCAGGTCCTCACCGGACACGGAAGTTTCGGGAGGTTCCTGCACATCATTAGGCGGGAGGAAACGCCCGGGTGTCACCATTGCCAGGATCGCCCAGAGGACACGGTGGAGGTCTGCCCCGCTTGGGCGGAGCACCGCCGTGTCCTCGTAGAGGCGATCGGCAGCGGCGGCGGCCTCTCGCGCCCGGCCCTGGTGCAAGGCATGGTCCGGAGCGAGAGGGAGTGGGAGGCAGTCGCCTCCTTCTGCGAAGCAGTCATGCTAGCGAAGGAGGTGGCGGGACGGATGAGGGAGAGAGCCTCCCGTCCCAGCCGCCGCGGGAGACGCCCCGGGCGTCGGGAGTCGAGTGAAGACTACCGGCCACCGTAGGCGCGGGCCTGCGGGCGGAGAGCAATGGGTAGCTCACCGCCCGATCAGGACCAGGCCCGTGCCGGACGGCGCGTAAGTGTTCCACGCGCGCCTCAAAGAGATGTCAGCATAACGAGGGGCCCCTTAGGGCCGAAGCCTGCCGGGTCAGCGGGATTGTCCGAAAGGGTTACCGCTACCCCGGAACATAAAGGGCGAAGGAAGGAAC
Source organism: Apamea monoglypha (assembly GCA_911387795.2). Lineage (NCBI taxonomy): Eukaryota > Metazoa > Arthropoda > Insecta > Lepidoptera > Noctuidae > Apamea > Apamea monoglypha. Next base: position 8,622,176 of record OU426920.1, read on the forward strand.
ATGGGTGGGTTTTAGTCAGTAAGAGTCTGACACTCCCTTCCGCTCCACCCAGAGCGGGAGAGGTCATTTGATGATTTCCCACCAGAAAAAAAAAAAAAATCCTAAATTCCTAACATAATAATAATTATAAATGCGAAAGTGAGTTGTTTGTTTCTTACGCTTTTGGGTCTCAACGGGTGAGCAGATTTCGATGAAATTAAAATTTTATCCCGGTAGTTCGTTAGTTAATTTTCGGACTCCATGCGGGCAAAGTTGGGCATAAGCTATGGTTTGACCAAAACTGCTGTACAATGCCTTAGGAATGCGCGGTGAGGTGGGGGGCGGGACGCCGTGAGCATTAACGAATGAGCGGCCTGCACTGCACCCCCGTCTCGCCGCGGGCAAACCGAAGGTGCGGTACAGCGGTTTTGGTCAAACTATAGTACAGACGCCAGCACATCAAGCTACTACAATCTGTCAAATCTCTTTAATAAGTTTTCAACTTTATCGCTAAAGCATTAAGGTTCAAGGTTGATTGGGAAAATTTGACAGTTTCGGGTAGCTTGATCTGCTGGCGTCCGTACAATAGTAACTATAGTATAATACAACTAACTATTTACAATATGACAAACAAACTAACTATAGTAAATATACAAATAAATAATGTACAAATTCATCCAGGAAACAATCATAGGGCATTAAAAAATTCGTCCGCATCGCTGTCAACAGGAAAAATGCTCAAAATGCTGGCAACATTGCCACGTTGTATGGCAATACTGTCATGTGAAGAGTTGACCAACCGCTTGGAAAAACTAAGTGGGCTGTCGGACCTGGTGGCCCTAGTGTTTCAACCCCAAACGGGTCTAACATAAAAGTTCCAATAAGGATGGAGTGTTGCGCGTTTTGAGGTTTTCCGCACCTGCAGCGGTCACTCTAGCACAGCCCAGCGAGCTAGAAAGATGGAATGCCGAAAGGAGCTCGATACATTTTGCATCACACGCCAAAGACCAACCTAACTTCCAGTGGCGTAGCTAGGTAACCAAGGGCCCTGGGGCAAATAAAAAAATGGGGCCCCACTGCTATCTAAACTGGTTAGGTTTTATCAAGTAAAAATATTAAATATACAAATACTTTAAAAATGCTAAGCTACTTTATCATCAGCTCTTTTTCGTGCACTGCAGGGCAGGTAATAAAAATATTAAACAATAACAATATAAATTACAATTAATACTTGGTGTAGGTATTGAGCAATAAAACGAAATAGAAAAGATTCACCTACCAACTGACTAAATAACAATTATATTTACAATCTTTTCCTAGCTTTAATTTTCGCAAAAGTATCAATGACTTCGGTTAAATCCAGGCTTGATGCGGTTTTGTTTTCAATTGCTATTAGCGATAAATGTCGGAGTCGAGTTTGGCCCACACTATTTCTTAAATAATTTTTTATTATTTTTAATTTGCTAAATGACCTTTCAGCTGCTGCAGAAGTAACAGGAATTGTAAAGAATAATAGCATTGCTGTAAATACTTCCGTTAGGTCGCATTCTAGCACTCCATATTTGCTCATTATTTCCTTACATAATTGGTGAACAGTCCATGCTTGAGTTAATTGAGGTAAAACTAGGTGGTATATATTAATAAAAAGTGAAAAGCTAGGACCTATTATATCTGAATATTTTCTTTGAAATTCGTCACACTTTTGTAATAAAGTTGCTTCATCAACATGTAATAAAAATGTTGGTGTTAGAAAATCGAATATTTGACAGACTGCACTCATACCAGTAAAACGTGTATTTAATTGAGCTATTAATGTGTCTAGTACATTATTGAAAATCTCAATTTTAAATATTTCTTCTCTGTTTGGAAATCGGTGATCAGCAGCTAATTCATCAAAATGTTTTTTAACTTTCCTTTGCCTTTTTTCCTGAAAATGGGTATCTAAACCATATTTTCTTGCAATTTCACTGGCTTTGCACTTGAATAATTCGAAATCATTTCTATAAATTTGCAACTTTGCTTTGGTCTTTGCTAAAGATTTACTTGCCTCGCCCAAAATGATGTCGCATTTCTGTAATTTTTGGATGCATATCTATTGATTTCATTCAATACACTGTACATGAATTCACAAAGCAACACGAACTCGAAATTTAGGAAATAGGAAATCCCTAGGTATAACTTTCGAATTTCTCTCAACTGAGTTGCCATGATTAAAGTCGGGTTGCAACCTGTCATATTTAGTTTGAAAATGGGAGAAATTTTCAAGTTCAGTTCGATCGAGATTTTCTGGTAAGGATCAAGGGCCCCCTGAGCTTGAGGGCCCCGGGGCACTGCCCCGCCTAGCCCCTAGGTAGCTACGCCACTGCTAACTTCCAAGGCATTATGGTCATTTCGTCTGGTCTCTTCCAAATAACTTAGTTTTTCATAATTTTTCGATAATAGCCATGAAATACAAACTTATTTTTGTGGTCGATAAAATCAATACTGTATCGTTCCTAAATATTCATCTCAACTACGGAACTCGTTGGAGAATTTGCATTTCAATACAAGAATACAACACACTTAGATAAAAAAATTATTTATTGCAATTTAATAATTTGATTTTACATTAAATTATCATTTAGGTATAGGTACAGACGCCAGCAAATCAAACTACTACAATCTGTCAAATTTCTTTATTAAATTTTCAACTTTATCGCTATAGCATTAAGTTCAAGGTTGATTGGGAAAATTTGACAGTTTCGGATAGCTTGACCTGCTGGCGTCTGTATATAAAGTAAAATACAAAGCAGACTAATAAAATATGGGAAATATTTAATTGATCCTCTAAATACTTTTTGATTTTGTGACGATGATCGCCTTATTTTTACTTTCTGGCCGTTTTTAAATCTAATCTGTGCTGTTAAAGTCGGTCACAGTTACTAAAGTACAAGACATTAACACCCCAGTGAAATAAATCCAGGAAAATAAGACAAATTGCGAAATAAATCCTAGTGAAGATTTCTCATCGGGATTATCTTTATTTATGCATAAGAAAAACTGTATGAAAAGTCCATTGCGAAATCGTGTGCGTAAAAAAAGTTACTAACTGTTTACTTAAATATAGACATATTTATTTTAAAATATGAACTGCTTTAGAGGCAAATAATTAAGCTCACCTCGGTGCCCCCTGTCGCTAACGCAACTGTTCAGTACGTCGCATACACTTCCGCCTTCCAACACCGCGTTGTATCCCGGTAAGCCAAAAGAGTCGTTGCCAGTAAGTTCTACGTAAATCTTGCGTATGTCTTTTTTGTGCAGAATCATGTAATCTTGCCATAGCATAAATTGATGTAAAACAAACTATTTAAGTACGAAATATTAGCTAAATACTGACTTATGTAATATTTGACACTTAGTAACTTTTTAATCGCACGCTTTCGCAATGAGCTTTTTTATTTTCCTGAACCAAAAAGACGATAAGTGAGTATTAAAAAACCGATCGATTATTATTTTTAGGAAATCAAATAGGGAATTATTAGGGGATCAATGAAATACATGTACATGCGATAAAATATCTTACAGTTTACGCCTTATCAATACTTCGCAACTTTCAACGAAAAGTTCAGTAGTTTTAATATTTTGAGAATTTATAGGATTATTTGCATTTTTAATATCTATTTGGATAAGTATTTTTTCGAGTACCATTTTCGTTGTGGTCATTGACGGATGAGCTGGTATTGAAGTATCCAATGTCTGTAACAAACACAAAATTAAACATAATTAAAAACTACTTTTCTACGCCACTTTCAGTGATTGAATCAATTGCGCGGCTTACATCAATATATCACCTTGGTTAAAAAAATCATGCCTTTCTGCTGGCATTCGCGTGCATGGGCTAAACTCATCTAAAAAGTACCATCTACTTAAAAAGAAGCAGACAAAAATTTTAAAGAATGCACAAAATATTATACTTACTGGAAAAGCAAAAGAAATTGTCTCTGTGATGACTGAATGGAGGGATAAGAAAATACTGACCGTATTTTGAAGACGTTTGTAAAGGTGAGGTGGCATTGTAACTATCCACTCCGGTTGATTACTTGATTGTTCTAAACTTCTCTTGAATCTTTGCGTAGTTAAGGCTATAAGTGACGGCAGGACTATTTCAGGTTCCATTAGTAAGCCTATTACATTTTCAGCCAACATGTCATAGCCGAGATGGTAAAGTGAAATTACCTGTAATAAAAGTACGATTAAATAATCTAGACTATTTGCAAACATGTTTTATTATCTAGGATTTACACGGTCTTTACCTGCTGACGCCTTATAAAGTCGTTATCCACATTCCATAACTCTGCTAATAGGGTAATCCTTTCAATCCAAGCAAGATATTCTTGACTATTATATGTTTGGTATGGCTCGTCATTTTCCGATACGGTTATTGTTTCTACCGCAGATCGAATGAGTTTCGTTAAAAATTTCATCCTCGGATTTCTCAATTTTTCAGATGCTTTCATGCTTATTTCTCTGTTGTGTATGTTACCAGTTAATGCTTCAAATATGTACTGGTAGTCAATATCGTACAGACTATCCAGTGGTTTGGACAGTTTTACATTAAAATGACACATATAGTAGACCGTACATGATATTTGGTAATTTAAATTCAATATATCGTTATTAACACTCTTATTACCCTGTGCTACTTCCACTAAAGAAGGAATACTTTCATCCCAAATTTTCTCGAATTGAATGGCTTTTTTATTTTGATCGATCGTCAAATTTGAACAGTTCAGGAATTCATATAAATATTTAGACGCAATTTGAAGGACTTTGACCATGGTTGTGTTATCAAAGCCAACATCTTGAAGACACAATGGATCTTTTGGCAGCCTTCCGACTTTGTTTACTAAGCGACAACTCACTTCAAACACTTGCTTAATGTATGTGGACCATATAATGGAATATAGACCTAATCTAATATGCAAGTCCGATATACGCGTAAGACATCGAAGGACTGCTTCGAGTTGCTCACAATTCTTCATGGATTTCTGCCAAGCCATAGAATATTCCCAACACATGTTTGCAATTATGTAATCCGATGATGTGCTTAGTGGAAATTGTTGTCTTAATAGAGAGAGCCATTTAAATATCTTAGGATTTTCGTCAACGTAGATGCGATTGTTTTCTATAAAAAGATAATCAGAATCATCATCAGAATCATCATTGTTGATTTCAGGCGATTCCAAACCCATACTGGAATATTTTTCAAGTAATTCGTTAGCAACAACTGATTCAGGAACAACGCCCATTCCACATAACCATTTCGCTATTAATTCTGTTACAGATCCATTCCCTCTTGTGTAAATATATTTGAGATTAATATTTAATTCATTCATTTGCAATTTAGGCAAGGACTTTCCACTGAAGGAATCTTTGAACATAAGGATAATACTAAGAATAGAAATGTCCTCTAGCTTACCAATTAGTATACCCCATTTAGCATTTTCTTTTGTTACAGACTCCCATATATCATCTTCTGCCTCCTGACGTTTAGTTTCAAATATTCTACTAACTGCTTTACAAGCCATTGCAACTATCATGCTCCTCAAAGGACAAGGCATGTCTACTAACATATCACGAATATCTTGCCACCATGGTGATATCTCATTGTAAGCTATATGGGTCGCCTCTTCTATAACATTGCACAGGTAGTATAAAACTTGTATGAACTGTTCAATTAGTTCAACACTTATTTCTTCCAAAGGCATGTTCATTAACTGCATAATTAATAGTTTTACTATTTCCTTTGCGTCTATGTTACACTCTTTCACGAAATCACTTAACCTTGTGATGTCCTTTAATTTAAATATAGATTTAAAAGTGATACTAGCTAGATTATTGATTTGGTCTTCTGTTGTATCAATTTTCAAAGATATGTATGTATTACTTTCATTTAACTTAAAGCATGAAACAAACTCTTTGTAAGTGCTGGTGTTGTTAACAGCAAACTTAACTCTGGCGTGATGGTGTTCCTTGTAATTATTCTCTTGTGCCAAGGTCAACAATCTCTCCAATATACAATTATCGTCCTCCAAAAGATCGAAACATAAGGTCTGGCAGTTTTCAGTAAGTTGAACTTTTTCAGTTCCTTCTGTATCTAAATGCATATAAGTGTGTATTTTAGTTGCGAGGTCCTTCATGTCATCGGTATTTTCTCCATTGATATTTCTAAAGAACAAAGTGGCTAACCCAAGATTTGCAAAGTACTGTTTAATTTCGATTTCTTGACCATTCAGATCATCATTTTCAATGCTATCCCAAAATAAATTTAGACAAGTCATAACAGTTTTTGGGGATATTTCGTATTTTCTTACTAGCATATCTAAGCAATGCTTTTTCAGGTCCAACGTTTTTAATTCTAAGACTTTTTTTATTAATTCATCGACAAAATCATCCGAGTTGGTAGAAGATTTTTTGATGTGTTCACGTATATCTCTCAAATTATGAAGATCTTTGGATCTTTGGGAATGTTCTCCTTCCAATGCATAAAAAAATGGAATATTAAACTTCTTCAATTTTCCGTCTGGGTCTATTAATACACATTGAAATTCGGGTAAATTAAGTTTTTTATATGAAAAATTTTTCTCAGCACCAACTAGACCACAAGTGTTGTATAGAAGTAAGCCGTTTTTCGTCGCGGTAAATGCTGCTACTCTGTTTCCTTTTTGCATTAATCTTATATCTATGAGCCCTTTTTTAGGGTTATATATAATCAAAAATATGGCTCTCTTAAGTTCTTTAACAACTGACAGTTGGAGTTTTTTGTCATCCATATCAAATATCTGCAAATAAATAATACATGGGGTTTAAACAGGTCAACAGTAATAGTGATGTAATTATTTCAAAAGAAGAAAGAAGCCAGTTAAAGACTAATTATGTTTAATCAGATTTGGAGTATTGTGTTAGCATACATGTGATATACATACTTGAACAAATGCAACCTGAGCATCTCTGCAACCTTTAATGAGTCTAATTAAATGTCCTCGTGTAACGTCTAGAACCGCAACGCGTCCGAAACTGTCGACTGTGGCCGCTAGCCGTCGATCTGGCGACACAGCCACCAGGTTGCCGTGTCGTTGCCCATCATATAAGCCGTTGCGCATCGATAAAGGTTCGGAACGAATTAATGGTTCATTTCCAGTCGTTGTGTTGTCTGTAGAGCCCCCTCCAAGCCAGCCCCTTTATTCAAACCAAATAAAAACATTATTATTTTTGTTAAGTTTATTCTGCAATCCGCTTTCTAGCCATAATCAGAAAGTTGTCGCGTGAGATGGTATTAGTGATGATGTTTCAGGCAAGTCTTATGATGCATAATCTCATACTTACGGAAGAGCAGACTTGATTTTATTAGCAACAGCTCTAGCCACATCTTGCAGTGGGGGAGCAGTTCCTCCTTCCAGAGCATAGTGAAAACCAATATATGGCTTAACACCAGCTCCAAGTATCAAAGTGTTTATAGGTGGCACAGAACGATACCTGTAATATTTAAACAGTTTTATTTAAAAGAAATAGGTACCTGATTTGCATATACCGAATATTAAAAATGATGTCATCATTCTCCTGCCCTTATCCCAATTTATTTGGGGTCGGCGCAACATGTCTTTTTCTTCCATACTCCTCTCTATTAGCCGCCATCTCGACAGTCACCCCCTTTCTAACCATATCATCATTCACACAGTCCATCCATCGTTTCTTTGGTCTTCCCCTACTCTTATAGCCATCGACATTCGTACTCAAAACTTTCCTCACGACATTTTCCTCATTCCTCCGTAACACATGCCCATACCATGACAACCGGTTTCCACACAACTTTTCAGTTACCGGTGCCACTTTCAGACTTCCTCTTATATACTCATTTCTTATTCTATCCATTCGTGTAACATCACACATCCAGCTCTTAGCATTCTCATCTCAGCTGCATGCAATTGCTTTTCATTCATCCCTTTTGTGGCCCAACATTCTGATCCATACAAGACAGCAGGTCTAACCATGGTTTTGTATATCTTCCCCTTAAGTTTAAGGGGAATGCGGGAGTCGCAGATTGTTCCCGTGACCTGCCGCCATTTCATCCATCCAGTGTTAATTCTGTGCTTAACCGTCCGATCTACTTCGCCATCGCTTTGCATGAGTGAACCGAGATACCGAAAGTCGGAGCAGACTGGGAGAAGCGCGCCATCAAGCGCTATGGCTCTAGAACTGGAGAGACCGCCAAAATCGCAGAACATATGTTCAGTTTTGGTTCTGCTGATTTTCAAGCCAACATCCTCCAGCTTCTGTTGCCATTTCTCCAATCTGCTCTGGATCTCAGATCCACCTTCACCGACAAGAACAATGTCATCAGCAAACAGCATGCACCAGGGTGCCTCCTCCTGTATGTCCGCCGTCAGAGCGTCCATAATCAACAGGAAGAGGTAAGGATTTAAAGCCGATCCCTGGTGCAAGCCTACAGCCACACTGAACTCGTCGGTATTGCCAGCAGCCGATCGGACGTAGGTACGAGATCGACTGTACATAGCACGATTTAACTCTACATACTTCCCGGGCAAACCTTTCTCTTTCAAGGCCCACCACAGCACATCCCGAGGTACCCTATCATACGCTTTCTCCAGATCAATGAACACCATCTGCAAGTTCTTATGTGCACGTCTGTACTTCTCGCACAATTGGCGGAGTGCAAAAGTGGCGTCCATTGTTCCTTGACCTGGCATAAACCCAAACTGGTTTGGGGTAATCTCACTTTCCTCTCGCAGTCTTTTCTCTATTACTTTCTCCCATACCTTAATACTGTGTGACATGAGCTTTATCCCTCGATAGTTGTTGCAGTCCTGTACATCACCTTTATTCTTGAAGATGGGCACTAGCGAACTATTGCACCATTCTTGTGGGATCCCTCCTTCATGCAACAACTTATTGAAGAATAAAGTCAGCCATATACATCCATCTTCTTTTAAACACTTCCATACTTCTACTGGTATATCATCTAATAATAAAAACCAATAGCAGAACCCAGTTTTATATTCCGTATGAGTTTGGTGATAATAATTCAATTGGAAAAACATTACAAAGCATCAAAGGGGATTGAGGATTTTTATAATGGTGTCATACCTACTGTCACGCCAATCTGTTTTTTTTTTCAAAATGGCGGCCTCGAATGGTACCTATATAAATCGATATCTGACATCAATGCAAACGGAAAATATAATAGGACCAAACCTCGTAAAGCGTCACGTTTCCGAGATATTAACGTTCAAATTTGATCACGTAACATCCCTATGTATTTAACTTGCGTACATCTTGTTACTTAGTAGATGTTTGAAATAATCACTCTGAAAGTTTAAAGTAATCGTGAAACGTGACACTTTACGGGTTTGGTCTTATACATATGTTTTCTGTTTGCATTGATGTCAGCTATCGATTTATTCAGGTTTCATGCGTGGCAGTCAATTTGACAAAAAAACTGGCTAAGTGTTAGTCGGACTTGGGCACTGAGGGTTCCGTACAAACTTAAATTGGTCCCATTCAAATTTCATCAAAATCAGTTCAGTTATTTGGTTGAAGTCGGTTTTTCATCAGTAAGATTATAAATTATTATATTACATAGATTTAGAGACAATCCGTGGAACAGAGAAGTCTCTGTCCTATGATACAATTTATGTACCTATGTAGGTACTTATATAAATTCATTTAATCTCATCGAAAGAAGCTTAAACGTCACATCTCCTCTTACGCCGTGAACAAGGTACTAAGGCAGGTAAATATATTATTTACATTTCTATATATTTAATGTTTCATGGCATAAGAGTTAGGTTTGGACATATTTCTAAAATGATAAATTAACTAATCAAAACCAAATCATTTTGAATGTTGCAGTTATTAAAACATTGAATTTTAATTACCAAACATCATATCCTCCATAAGTGGATGCTGCTAACAGGTGATCATAAGTGTTTTTGAGATCTAGTCCTACAACTGCAGCATCATTCATAACTTCTTGTTCAGTGAACATCCATTTTCGAATATTGATGCTTCGGCTATCCACTGAGTAGTCCGCCTGGATTCCAGCTTCTACTATAAATATGTACTTTTAATTAAAGAAGTTCAGTTGAATTTTTGAGAGCAGTGGTGGCACAGTGGTAACGGCCGCGATTTACAAGTTGTAGGTCGTAGGTGGGAACCCCGTCAGGAGCTTTACTTTGTGTAAATTATTTCATCACCACTGCTCTCAAAACGGTGAAGGAAAACATCTTGAGGAAACGGCATGTCCTAGAAACAAAAATTCGATGACATGTGACATCTACCGCCCCGCACTGGGCCCGCATGGTGGATTACGGCCCACTCCCTCTCACCGAGAGAAGGCCTGTGTCCCAGCAGTGAAAACATACAACACAGGCTGATTAAGATGATGAGTTTAATGCTTTGTGAATTTATGATATAAGTGAGTAAAAATACCTCTGGCAAGTTGTGCTTTGGCATTCCTGAGTGTTTGGTACAAGCTTGATCCTGAGATGATACACTCAGAACTTTGATACAGTATATGTACATCATCAGGCAAAGTTCCATAAGTCCCGGTGTGGCAGGATATTTTCAAAACTGGTTTATCATCTAATTTTTCAAGTAACAGCAAGTGACCAGTATTGGTATAGAATCCAACACTACCATTTTTAAAGCCAACAATTATACAGAACCAATCAGGTCCATTCTGAAAAAAAAAAAAAACAAAATCTGCAAACACCAATCTATCTGCCCACTGAAGGGATTCAGGAACATTTTAACTGGGTCAGGTAAGGGTAAAACCAGTCAATAAGAGATAGGTATAGATAAAATGTCTTATCGGTAGGTAGTCTTGTAGGTAGTTGCCAGACGGCAACTACCTACTACTCGGCTCCCGTACTACTCGTATTCGCACATTATCATTGGTCTTTACTCGTTCAAGTTCATAGGACGAAATTAAAAATACGTACGTCTTAGAACGGTGATAAATTACGAAGATCTTCGTAATTTATCACCCTTAAGTAGGCATGCTTACTCATACCCAGTCAAGATTGAATGTTAAAATTAAAAATATACTTCGTAATTTGGCCGTGCGAAAGAAGAAAGGGATGGATAATGAGGCTGCAATGAATTTCGAATTTTTCATCATGGGTGTAGTTTTCATGGTTTGCGAGGGTGCTGGATCCGATAATAAAGTCAAAATGAAAATCCAAGATGGCGGCTGCAACAATTTTCAAACTTTTCGTCATGGATGTCTTATTCATGGGTGCTGAAGAAGATAATGAGGTCAACATGAAAATCCAAGACGGCGGCTGCGAAAATTTTCAAATTTTGAAAGTTTTACAGCCGCCATCTTGGATTTTCATTTTGAACTACATTTCCGCCGGGGGTCCCCCGATCACACACATTTTTTTATACCCAGTAAATCAATTACTTTTTACTTAAAGTGCCTGCCTACCTGTTCTGAAAACTAATGCACACTACTGTTCATACTAGAAACCGCTTTGAAAAGGTGATGCTGAACCAAATCCTCAATCATTTTAACACCAATAAAATATTACACGACCAACAGTATGGTTTCATCAAGGGACGTTGTACGACTGATGCCGGTATCACCTTATTAAAACACATTTTTACGGCGACTTGGAACTTTTCCCACGCCGTGAATTTTTTGTGACCTCTCCAAGGCTTTTGATTGCGTCGACGGTTTTACAAAAATGGAAAAAGAGCAATATCGTTCGGTGATTCGATTCCTATTTTTGGAAGGGAAAACGCGCATCGAAATCAAAGAGTGCTTGGATGCTGTGTACGGTGACTCTTCTCCATCGATGGCCACCGTCAAGAATTGGTTCAACGAGTTTGCACGTGGCCGTACGTCGGTTTTTGATGAACCACGTCCAGGTGCACCGAAAACAGCTGCTACGGAGAAAAACATTAAAAAAATCCATGATCTCGTATTGGCAGAACGCCGATTGAAGGTTCGGGAGCTAGCTGAGACTGTAGGCATTTCAGAAGGAACAGTGCATCATATTCTTCACGAGGAACTCGGCATGAGAAAGCTGTCGGCGCGATGGGTGCCGCGTTTACTCACACCAGAAAACAAGCGCAACCGTGAGACCACATCGGAGACGTGTTTGGTGCTGTTTAAGCGGAATCCAGCGGAGTTTTTGCGTCGTTTTGTGACCGTCGATGAAAACTGGATCCACTGGTACACACCAGAGACCAAGGAGCAATCAAAACAATGGATCCAGACCGGGGAACGTGCTCCAAAGAAGGCGAAAACTGTAAAATCGGCCGGAAAAGTTATGGCCACCGTTTTCTGGGATTCACAAGGTGTGATCTACATCGATTACCTCGAGAAGGGTAAAACAATTACAGGGCTTTACTATGCCGATTTATTGGGCCGATTCGACGCCGAATTAAAGAAAAAACGACCCCATCTGGCGAAGAAAAAAGTGCTGTTTCACCACGACATCGCACCGGTTCACACGTCTGCCGTTGCCATGGCCAAATTGGTCGAATTACGCTACGAATTGCTGCCCCATCCACCGTATTCTCCAGATTTGGCCCCTTGTGACTTCTTTCTGTTTCCTAATCTGAAAAAATCACTCGCCGGGAATAGATATGGATCAAATGAGGAGGTCATGGCCGCCACGGAGGCCTATTTTGCAGAGTTTGACAAAAACTATTTTTCGGACGGGTTAAAAAAGTTGGAGCATCGCTGGGCTAAGTGTATCGAACTAAAAGGAGACTATGTTGAAAAATAAATTGCCACTTTTCCAAAATTTTCGTTTACTTTTTGTAGGCTAAGTATTTATTGAATGACCCTCGTATATATTAATGATCTACCCCATTTGTTAAAAACCCAACCACAGATGGTGTTATATGCTGACGATAATTCCTTGATTTTTAAAATTAATAGACGTGCATCAAATCTTGACGACGTAAATAACGCCCTACTGCAGATCCAAAATTGGTTCACTGCTAATAATTTAGTATTAAATGGAAAAAAAACGAAGTGTATAAGATTTTCTTTACCAAATGTCAAAAGTAGTCATTGTGAGATATGAATTCATCATATTACATACATTATATATTCAATTCATTGTGAATCATGAGAAACTAGAATTCGTCGATAAAACTGCTTTCCTGGGGATCACGTTCGACTCAAGGCTACAATGGGGTCCTCATTTAACATCCCTTACAGGACGACTAAGTTCAGCAGCGTATGCTGTGAGAAAAATCCGTCAATTTACTGATGTCGATACCGCAAGACTGGTCTACTTTAGTTACTTTCATAGTATTATGTCGTACGGTATTTTACTATGGGGACGGGCTGCAGACATCGAGTCTATTTTTATTCTGCAGAAAAGAGCCATCAGAGCCATATATAGCCTCCGCAGGCGTGACTCTCTAAGAGAACTGTTTAAAGATATTAACATCATGACGGTACCTTGTCAATATATCTATGAAAACATTATGTACGTAAGGAAAAATCTATTTTTAGTAAAAGAGGTGAAAGACACAATTATATCACTAGAAATAGGGAGCAATTAGTTCAACCAGGTTTCAGGCTGGCTAAAGTTGACTCATCTTTCATGGGGTACTGTTTAAAATATTACAATAAAATACCTCCCCACATAATTGAACAGAATGAAACGAAATTTAAATCTTGAATAAAACGCAAACTATGCAGCCAGTCATATTATAAATTGGGGGATTACATCGCTGATAAAAATGCTTGGCTAAACGCTGGTCCGTCAGCCCCACAAGGACGCATAAATAAATTGATTAGCATTTGAAAATACTGTTGGAGCTGCTGAAGATTGTAAAATACTATTTCTGCATAATATAAATTCAATCTCCTAGTATTGTATAATTGTATAGCACATGTGTGAGTACTATGTACAGACGCCAGCAGGTCAAGCTACCCGAAACTGTCAAATTTTCCCAATCAACCTTGAACCTGAATTCTTTAGCGATAAAGTTGAAAATCTATTAAAGAAATTTGACAGATTGTAGTAGCTTGATGTGCTGGCGTCTGTACATACTATAAAGCTACTATTTACTGGGTACGTCTTTCATTGACTTGAATGTGCCCTGGCGGATGAGAGTATGTCATGCTCATTAAAATGTCTCACTGATGGTGGCATATGTGTTGGATCATTTAGCTCCCTTCAAAATGGTTAAGCTGAATGGTGCTAATCCATGCGTCATGTTCGTGAACGGGCGCCGTCAGTAGGGACTGGTCATCTCTTTGCTGCCATAGCTTACTTTAATTTAATTTAATATTTGAATTGTTTTAAAGTTTTCATTACGGACGCTTTTAACATTCTGCATCATTCTCACATGCATAATTTTTAACATGAATTATGTAACCAATACTTTGTAACCATATTATTTTGATTTAAAAGAGTGTCCATGGAGTTTCTTGCCCGTTTTTCTCCATAGGTACCTACTACGCTTTGGAATGGGCAATTAGCTTCATTTTTCTGACTGACCGACCCCTTGACAATTCAAAAGTGCCTGTAATTGGTTTAATTGAAATAAATACTTTGAGTTTGAGTTTGAATGAAATGAAATAATATCATATTTGATTACTAGCAACCTCCATTTGCTTTGTACGGATGCAATGGTTACAAACATTGACATTTCTATCCTACCTAAACATGTATTAGACACAGAAACTGTTGTATATAGGAACCTACATACTTCCTAGTTTATAAGTTTATGTTTGTTAGGTTTTGAATCTATCCTCCATCATATTGTTGTTCCTACCCTACTCATAAGATTTATCCACTTGTATTTCTAGGCTACTTAGCTCAATACACAAATCACAATATTTGGTGTTTTATTGAAGTCATAATAGAAACTTTCTGGAATAAATGATCCTAATGGAGGTGAAAACTACATTAATCCATTGTGTAGTTTAGAAGATCTAAGTGATCACATCAACAGACACGAAGAGCAACTTTGTTTTATACTATGTATTAACGACTCGTCCCTCCTGTGCTAGATTTTTACAATTTGACAAAACAGATTTATTTTAAACAATGCACCATATCTTTTATGTGTAACTTCCATCCCCTTTGTATCTAAGAGGATGAATTTTCAATTTTTTTTTTGTGCTTACCTTCGCTATATAACAACACCTCTTGTGCAACATTAAATGCTTCTAGAACCAGTGGTTGAAACTGTGCATTGTCTGTCAGTGAATTTAAATTTATATTAAGTAGATGTATTTGTTAGTTTTAAAATTTTTATCGATTGCACACATATACCTTTCAGAATAAAATTCTCAAAATCTGGTGAAGACTACATCAAAATCCATTACATAGTTTTACTGATTAGGCCTTTGTTTCATATTTCTAATAATAGTTATTGATTTATAGTGAAACTAAAAAACCATGTTGAAATAAATATTATCTACTAGAACACAAACTACTGCACAAGAGCCTGCCACTGTGTCAAGGATTTTCATTTATCTAAATGTTGCTGACAGTATTAATAAAATCGTATTGGTATATTTACCTGTGATGACTGTTGCGATGGACATATAGGTAATGCCAACACCACTGTTATTTCTGAAGGTAGAGTTCCACTCCATGATATAAGAAATGTGTGACTGTTTGTTAGACTAATCCATTGATTAGTAAGTAGACAGAGACGATTCTTATAACCAACTGCCAACAAACTGCTGCAGGAAGACAGAGAAATGGAACACTGTGGCAGCCACTTTGTGTCTGAAATAAAATTGTAAACATTAAAATAAAAATAATTAAACGTATAAGGTAATTAATCTCACAACAAAAATACCTTCTTTTTCTGATATAAACAAAGCTCTTGCTAAACTGGATATATCACCACAGTCAGCTATTTGTTCAACTTGACAAGACATTTTCAAATTATTAATAAACAAATTATATCATAGTATTTAATTAAATAAACTTATATGTATGTATTTTATTAGCTAAAAGTAAACAATAACCATGCAATCTACCAACAAGTTTTTACAAAAAATAACAAATAAATTCTATGCAAGCCAGCTGTGGGCTGTCATGTCACAGATAACATAGAGATGTACGGTATTTATCAAGGTATTTATGATGATAAAGAGAAGAGCACAGATTACTATTTAGTAAGTATTCTGTGAAGAGTGCATGGAATTAGTATGTATTGGAGTATGTACTGGATAATAATATCAGCTTTTCCATCGTGTTCTACTTTTTAAGTAATACAGTGTGATTCTTTATAATGTGCACATATAAAGGAATGAGGCAAACTATGGCTGCTACATGTGTTTCGTTACTTTCGTTCGCTGCTACCTGAGTTTCGTAACTTTCGTTCACTGCTACACGATGCCGCGTTTAAGTGAATTCTCCCCGGCACACATTGCCGACATTCATTTGGAGTTGGACGAGGAAGTGCCGTGCTGCACGCGCAGCTTACATAGCTGCGTTTCCTAACAGGCAACCTGTGCCATCTGTCCGCAACTTCCAGGAAGTTCACAGAAGGTTGTCGATCACTGGATTTGGATCAAGTAGAGATCGTAGCGAGCCGCCTCAAGTAATTATTGATGTGGCTATTGAGCAAGCAGTACTGAGTGATTTGTTTGCTGATCTATACGTTCGTTTCTAGACGACTAGCTCACGGAATATTAAAAAAATCAGCGTGGATAAGGATCAGTTGTCGGACCCTTATTATTTTTGATTTACATCAATAGCATCAGCAGTGTTAAAACGTCAGGCTGTATCATACTTTAAGCAGATGATACTGCTTGTTCTACTTTGGCCACAATCTTACTGATATAGTCAAAGAAGCTCAAAATGATTTGAATATCCTAATAAATGGTTTCTGTCTTTGCTAACTATTAACACAAAGAAAACCTCATACATGATATTTGCTGCAAAAATAAGAAAATCCTCAATCAAATCCTACTAACAATAAACAACGAAGATATTGCTAAATCAAGCAGTGAAAGATATTTGAGTCTCATTTTAGATACTAAGTTACGAGTAACTTGGAAACCCCACATTGATTACATTAAGTCCAAACTATGATCTCTGGTAGGAGCATTGCGTCGAATATCTGCTTGCATTCCTAAAAAAGCTCGCGCAATGATACTCTCTTGTTTAGACCCCACATAGAATATCTCATTGAGATATGGGGAACTGCAGCAAAATCGGTAATCCAGGATATACAAATATTACAAAATAAAGCAATACAAACACTCAACAACTACACCAAAATACTTAAAATTAACCAACTCTATACACTTAAAACGTGCATCCTAATACATAAAAACGATAAAGTGATAAAATAAATAAAGTCAATAAGTGATTAAATAAATAAATAAATAAAATCATAACACAAGACACACATTCACCGCGAGGCGGCAAGCCTCCTTGCCGGACTGCCGCCATGGGATCTGGAGGCGATAGTCCTCGCGCGCCTGTATGAGTGGCGCGCGGAGGCACTACGCCGGGGGGAAAGTCCGCTCCCGCGGCAAATTGCTGCGGAGCGGACGGACCTCCGGCTCGATCTCATGGCGACATGGAAAGAGCGACTGTCGCAACCCAGCGCAGGGCACGCCGCGATAGCGGCGATAAGACCCCTCTTTGAGGAGTGGCTAGAGAGGCGCCACGGCGCCCTCACCTACCGCCTGACGCAGGTCCTCACCGGACACGGAAGTTTCGGGAGGTTCCTGCACATCATCAGGCGGGAGGAAACGCCCGGGTGTCACCATTGCCAGGATCGCCCAGAGGACACGGTGGAGCACACGGTGGAGGTCTGCCCCGCTTGGGCGGAGCACCGCCGTGTCCTCGTAGAGGCGATCGGCAGCGGCGGCGGCCTCTCGCGCCCGGACCTGGTGCAAGCCATGGTCCGGAGCGAGAGGGAGTGGGAGGCAGTCGCCTCCTTCTGCGAAGCAGTCATGCTAGCGAAGGAGGTGGCGGGACGGATGAGGGAGAGAGCCTCCCGTCCCAGCCGCCGCAGGAGACGCCCCGGGCGTCGGGAGTCGAGCGACGACTACCGGCCACCGTAGGTGCGGGCCTGCGGGCGGAGAGCAATGGGTAGCTCACCGCCCGATCAGGACCAGGCCCGTGCCGGACGGCGCGTAAGTGTTCCACGCGCGCCTCAAAGAGATGTCAGCATAATCAGAGGGGCCCCTTAGGGCCGAAGCCTGCCGGGTCAGCGGGATTGTCCAAAAGGGTTACCGCTGCCCCGGAACATAAAGGGCGAAGGAAGGAACATGGGTGGGTTTTAGTCAGTAAGAGTCTGACACTCCCTTCCGCTCCACCCAGAGCGGGAGGGGTCATTTGATGATTTCCCATCGCAAAAAAAAAAAAAAAAGACACACATTCGCAACTTAACTTTAAAAAGAAAACTTACACATATAACGCAAGACGACGAGACAAAATAGAATTAAGAAAACCTAGAACTAACTATGATAGGAAAAATATACTATAATATGAGGGAGCAAAACTTTATAATGAAATAGCCCATGACGTGTTTAACAGTAACAGATGGTATGTACAGACGCCAGCACGTCAAGCTACTACAATCTGTCAAATTTCTTTAATAGATTTTCAACTTTATCGCTAAAGCATTAAGGTTCAAGGTTGATTGGGAAAATTTGACAGTTTCGGGTAGCTTGACCTGCTGTCGTCCGTACAAACATAAAAAAGCTCTCGAAGAATACGTTAGAACGAAGTACTAACACCGAATGTCACCTATTGAATATATAAATTCTGTTGTTTTGTATAACTGTATGTGATCTGATCACAGAGACTATATCTACTTTTATTATTTCTTAATATGTAAGTGAACCGTAATGTTCTTTTTTTGAGAAATAAATGTCTTTAAACCGAAAACTAAAGGCTACCTAAACAACTCAGGTCGACCATTGCCACGGTTCTAAAAGTACCACTAGCGTAGTGACGAAACCCTGAAAATGGAAAGAAATAAAAGAAAAATATGGTTCATTATGTCTGCCTAACAAGAAAAGAGCAAAGACTGTGCACTGAGCGTTAAGTGCAAGCTACCTAAATGCATGGGTGCCCTAAACCTGTGTGTAATTCGTGCAAACGTCAAGTTTGCACGAATTACATTGCCTCATTTTGAACAATGCAATTTTTTTTTTAAGATCTTTTAATTTTCATTTTGTTGTTCTTTTAGTAAGCACATCTGTATGTCTAAGAAAAAAAATTCTAAATTTGGTAGGTACCTTATTAATATTTTTTCAGAACTTTTGTTCAATACCATATTTTTAGTTTCATAAAAATTACCGATTTGTGTCAAATAATTATTAGAAATATAAGTGCCTACTGTTGATTTTGCATGTAAAAAGGCTTATGAATGTTTGATTAGAAAGATTAATACAAAAAAAAATATTAAAATATGTCATTATTTTATTTTTATCATCACTATAATATAGGTGGGTCCACGGGACCCACGACTATAAAAGCGTTACTATTTTTCACCACTACAGTTAAGGGTTAAAGTAATAAAAAAGGTAGGTAATGGGGGTCTTATTGAGAAATTTTACGATTATTGTAAAAATTGATGAAAAAAATATCGCTTTTTGCTAAAAAAAACATGTTTATTTTCAATTGAGGGCAGTTTTTTTTTTCACAATTTTCCTTTTATGGGGTCGCCTAATTACTTCCAATCACTATGGAGTTTGTTTCATCGTGATAGATCATTTAGTTTAAAAGTTACACCGTTTTGTTTACACTGGGGTCACAGCAGCGAACAAAATTTTTAAAAATTCAATAAAAAAAATTAAAAAATATTTAGTTTTTTTTAAATATTTTTGCCGTTGATAAAATTAGGCATAGATTTATTTCGATATGTGCACATTATAAAGAATCACACTGTATGAGGAAACCTTATGGGAAAAGGACACACTAGGAGTGCACCCTACAACAGTTTTCTCTTTCAAACGCGACTTTTCTGGCGGCATTAGTTCTAATTTCAGCCACGTGCTAAAAGATCCTTGTACTATACACGTATTCATAATGGTCAAGGAATTTGTTATTGGCGAATCGTCCATTGTTCTTTCAAATGTCACTCTTGGATCTGTCACCTTTCTATAGTGTCCACAGTCTATTCTATGTCTGTCACTTCAACAACTTCTACTCTATTTTCTGTGCTCTATTTGTTTAAAATCAGTGTTGGAATCCAATCAATCTTCTTTGATAATTGCAGAGTTATTGGATAAACCAAATAATTTTGTGATTCTTTGCATTTTACGTATCTTATGTTTTTTATGAGTACACAAGTGATTCCTGATACTTGTACATTGTTGTATACATTAAAGTTTCTTATATATTCCTATTTTAGTTAGTGAATGGAAGACACTGATTGATCACTCCAAATTTTAAGTTAGTCGGTAAGTACCATAATATTATAATGATGACAATACAGCGGTGTGTACGAATATTCTGTTATCCGTGTGCTGATGCAATTAAAAGTAATATTCGTGCTTATTATCTATATCTATTCTGTATTATCTATACTTATAATGTAGAAGTGAAAATTCTGTACATTGAAAATATCAAAAAAATAAATTGCAGGGGGTGATAATAGACCAACACCGAACCCAAAAATGTGATTAAAAAATTTTTTGTCTGTCTGTCTGTCTGTTTGTTCAGGCATCACGCAAAAACTACCGGTTCGATTACGATGAAACTTGGTATAATTATTCTTTAACCTTTTGAACGCCACGGTCGGCTATAGCCGACAAATGAAAACTGGCCCAAACCGCCAGTGTCGGCAAGAGCCGACAAGAAAACTACATTTTTAAAGCATGAAATAAATATACTAAATAAAATTTCCTGTGTTTCTTTTTACTATTATTTAAGACTTTATTAATGGTATATTGCAAAATGACACAAAGATATATCCATTACTAGAAAAAATAATCCTCAAAAATTGCTAATCGAAATCCTTAAAAAGGTGTTCTTCCCCATGCCATAGTCGGGAAGACACAACAGCTAGTGATGGGCAAGTAAGGTAACTTATATTTCAAATTTATGAAATATTTTATTAAAAGTAGCTTACTATTACTTTGACCATTATTGTTTAATAACAACTATTTGTATCCGAATATTTCTAATGCATTAATGCATAATAATATTTATACAATTGTGGAAAAAGAACATAATTTATGTGTATCGATCGATAGTTTACTTTCCACTCTCGCGCATCCCTACGCATCAGCTTATAGACAGTAATGAGTAATCTGTCTGTACGCCAGAGTCGGGTCTTCGCGACAGCGGATGCCGTCACGAACGAGATTAGTGATGTACCTTATTATTATTTGATTTATTCGTTTGCAGTTCTAATGTCTGCTTTTAGGTTGTTTAGAACTTTGTAACTGCTGTTAAACGATATTATGATAAAAATAGGGTCAAATTAAATAAAATAATGATGAAACGAGTATTATTTTATTGAAAAAACATGTGATGAAAAGCAAAGATTAATTGGTTATCGATAACTTTTCGATAAGATGTTGCAATCCCTATTTTTTTTTGTAGGTATTTGCGCTGAATTTGTGGCTTGGCGTGGAAGGGGCGCCGATGCGTTTACGCTCTGGCGTTCAAAAGGTTAATATCCTGGGCACCACACTGGGTACTTTTTATCCTGGAAAAGTATATACAATAAAAAACAAACTTAATTTTGCGGTTCGATCCCTAAACCCGATTACTGTACCAACCGCAAATAATAAGTTTGTCGTAGGTTACGTCACCCGCGGCGGAGTTCACTAAGTACTAGCGCTGCACATGGCTAAGATACTATAATATTTTATCTTAAGATACAATATCGCTCGCCATACAATTCAATGGACTATCACACACGACGAAGATAATAAATAATATTTCATATTTTCGTATCTTAAGATGAATTTGTATTGCGAGCGATATTGTATCTTAAGATAAAATATTATAGTATCTTAGCCGTGTGCAGCGCCCCTAAGTTATGCTATAAGTGTAGTCCTGAAGGTTGAATTTTGCTTGCACCGTTAGCAGCACACGCGTGGCGCGCGGCCGCCACGGATCGCTACCGTATATAAGGACGGAGTCTGAGCGCGTACATCATACATTTTTTGAACTTTGATTTGAACGGACGTGTCGAGTGGCGAGCGTTCGTTCTTATTAGCATTCTATAAATTGTATGTTTTCTGCTACTTGCAATTCTAAACCGTGCTTTTCAGTGCGACCTTTTTATTCCTTTTAGTTTTTACTAAGTACAGTTTAAGGTAGAGTTATTTAGATTTATTTTTATAAGTCGTAGGTATAGATTTTAATTTTAAAGTATAGGTAGTATATTTGATAGTGTACGTAGTGACCGTAGGTTATTTTATAATACTGTTAGGTAGGTTTAGTCATTCGTATAGATATTAGTTTTTAGGGATTTTGCTTATTTATTGAGTTTAGATTAGTTATCATCAGAAATAGGTTTATTTAGGTAGGTAGGTATTTTATTTTCTGTTATTGAGTTAATTTATTTTTAAATAGGTAGGTACTTAGTTTTACTTTTATAAGGCGTAGACCGTATAGATTTTAATTTCAAGTATAGGTAGGGGCCCGCGCCGGGACAGAAGTATTAATACCGGTATGCTCGATAGATAACGTTCTACACAAATAGCACTTTGCACAAAAACTCATTGATAAGTTTCGTCATCCAGGCGAACGAAGTCGCGGGCACAGCTAGTAGTTTAATAAAATGTTGACTTGTGTTGTTTTTATGTTAAGTTCCTGATCCAAGACTGATTATTTATTCAGTATCTGAAGACAAATTACGCGTATCATTTTTGGGATTTTAATAAATATGTTATTGCAATCTGTCTGGATTGACATAAACTGTATTTTACATACAAATAGCACTTCGCCCGCGACTTCGTCGCGTGGATTTCGTATTTTCGCTACAAATCCCAACACTTATTCCAGTCCTTGAAAAGGTAGTTTTCAAAAATTAATGATTCATCTTTTTATAATTATTTAGATAAGTATTTGCACCAAGTTTCAGGATCAAATCATCAAAGGATTAAGATCTTTCATAATAATTATACACTGTATTCCTCTTTCCACCCTAACAGGGCTGGAATTTTTTCAATTGTTTGGGACATCTCCAGTAGTAGAATGCCAGCAACGCTAGAGATTTTTGTTTAGAAGTTTTAGGGAATAAGGCCAAAAACTGCAGTTTTTGGCACTTGAACCTAGGATGTTTAGTGTTGATGTTCTGTTTACAAAAACATCTACAATATTAAGTAAAGTAATTATGAGGCCGACTACAGATGGTTTGCTACGCTGACGACACGCTGGTCCTAGCGCAGGGGAGGTCGCACCAGGCGGCGGCCGAAATAGCGACACGCGGGGTTGCGGCAATCGTTGAGAGGATCCGGCAATTGGGACTCAAGGTGGCCCTGCACAAATCCGAGGCCATGTGTTTTCATGGTCCTCGGGACGCGCCACTGTCGGGTTCCCAAATAATAGTAGGAGGGGTTCACCTCGGCGTCGAGTCGACGATGAAGTACCTGGGACTTGTCCTCGACAGCCGGTGGAACTTCGTGGAGCATTTCCGACGTTTGGCTCCCAGACTGGAGCGGGCCGGGGCTGCCTTGAGGCAGCTCCTGCCCAATCTAGGGGGTCCAAACGCCTCCTGCCGGAGGCTATATGCGGGGGTCGTGCGGTCCATGGCCCTTTACGGGGCACCAGTGTGGGCGCATTCCTTGAGGCGGCGACCAGTCCGCCGGTTGAACGCGTCCCAAAGGGTCATGGCCGTCCGAGGATACCGCACGGTCTCCGCTGAGGCGGCGAGCCTCCTTGCCGGATTGCCGCCATGGGATCTGGAGGAAAAAGCCCTCGCCCACATATAGGAGTGGCGAGAGGAGGCAAAACGCCGGGGCGTAACTCCGCTGCCGCGAGAAATCACGGTACAGCGGACAGAGCTCCGGCGGGATCTCATGGCGACATGGAGAGTGCGATTGTCGCAACCCAGTGCTGGGCACGCCACAATTGCGGCGATAAGTCCCCTCTTTGAGGAGTGGCTGGAGAGGCGCCACGGCGCTCTCACCTTCCGCCTGACGCAGGTCCTCACCGGACACGGTTGTTTCGGGAAGTTCCTGTTCAGGATAAGGCGGGAGGAAACGCCAGGGTGTCACCACTGTGTGGATCGCCCGGAGGACACGGTGGAGCATACGGTGGAGGTCTGCCCGGCTTGGGCGAAGCACCGCCGCGTCCGGCCCTGGTTCCAGGCCATGGTACGGAGCGAGGTGCATGGGAAGCCGTCACCTCCTTCTGCGAAGCAGTAATGCTCGCAAAGGAGGAGGCGGAGCGCGTGAGGGAGAGGCAATATCTGCGCCCTCACGCCCCGAGTCGCCGCAGGAGACGCCCTGCACGTTGGGAGTCACCAGCCGACTCCCGGCCACCGTAGGCGCGGGCTTGCGGGCGGTGAGCAATGGGCAGCTCGCCGCTCGGCAAGGACCAGGCCCGAGTCGACGGCGCGTTGTGTTTCACGCGCGCCTCTATGAGATGTCAGCAGGAAGTGACGGGGTCCGCTAGGGCCGATGCCTGCCAGGGCCGCGGGTTGTTCGAAAGAGATACCGTGGTCCCTGGCATAGGCCACTGAAGGAAATACTTGAAACTCAATATTATGTTCTTTGTTATTACAATATTATGTGATATATTTATTTTCAAATACCAAAACCATACAAAATTATTAAAGGAGTGATTGAAATGTCCAATAAGAAAGCTGCCTGTTGTTGGACCCTTTGTAAAAAACAGACCTATAATTTTATGATTTTAGCAGCTGCATACCTTTGTCAATCATGCTAATAGTGTTTTTATTTTTACTTGCAGAGTACAAATATATGGCAGATTGTTTTGAAATGTAATGTAATGGGGTGCTTACACAGCAAGAAGGAAACTTCAGACTTGCATCCTAATGTGTTTCGTGTCGTGAACATTGATGAGAATGGTGCCGATTTATGTTCTGGTCAGTTAGAGATTACTGAATCTGATATAATATTGTACCGGGAAGGAAGAGACTCGACTGTTTGGCCTTTACACTCATTAAGAAGATATGGATTTGAAGGAGATATATTCAGTTTTGAATCAGGTTTGTATTTACAGTATTTGCATTAATACTTTTTTTTACCAATCTTTACTGTTGCACTACTTGGCAGGGATCTTGTTCCATCAGTTTTCACAATCCCTCAAATATCCGGTGAACCCTGGCCACCTAGCACTCGGTCGGTGTACTCTAGTTGATTAATCCTTTCACCATAATGATATAAAGTAGGTATTCAAGTGCTTTCGATCCTTGGAGATAAATCCCCTGGAATACTCCTTGACATTCCTATGTTATTCTCTAAGAAGCGCCTTGTTGTTGTGCCTTGTTTGGACGAAATGTGGATGTACCATATGTAGACCTCTGCCTCACCCATCGTGGATTACCAGGTGTGATGTTATGTACCAGTACCTTCATTTGTAAGATTTTTAACCGATATTTCAAGTAACTACACTGCCTGCAGTTGTTACTACCATAAAAAAGATCTAACTTGTTTTGTATTACAATTATTGCGAAAGAATATCCAAGAGTACCTTGTTGATTCTTACTGATTTACTAATTTCAGGAAATCATCTTGTAATATATATTTTTTTTAAATAGTTTAAAAGTTTTAAGATTAACTTTGAGGTAAATACTGAAAATTACAACATATTGTACTGTATAGCACACTGGCTGTCCTGTATGGTCCTAACTATCCAGCGTCTACATGACTTAAAATACTGCTTCATGTAACAGAAATATGTTTTTGTTTTCAGGCAGACGGTGTGAGACTGGAGAAGGTATATATGCATTTCGCTGTCGAAGAGCATCTCTGTTATTTCGCGCACTACAACAACAAATTCAATTAAGGAATGTGATTCATGATTCCGTGCCATATCCCGTATCCAGATTAACACCATCTCCTCAGGGCAGGCAAACATTACAGGCCAGTGTAGTTCATCGCTCTTCCATAGACAACGGCCAGCCAGACAATGCGCGCCCGGCGGTCAACAACAACCTCCCAAATATTATGTCAAACACATCAGTTCCACGTAATGTTAATCAGTCACCTCGATCACCATCAAGCGCGGATATATTAGAGGTAATGCCGTTATATCCAAGATCTCAATCTAGTACCAATCAAGTCACTAATGTCTATCAGCTCAGAGATTTTAAGAGAGAACCCAATAATAATCAAGGTGAGGTGCCGGCGCCTGATAACCGTTCGACTGAAATCAGACATGTTTACTCTAATGATATAAATAGAGATTTAGCTTTCTTACGGAGCACGTTGCGACAAGAGGCTGCTATGAATACGATGAAAGAAATAGAAGACGAAAATATATTCCTTGAAAGTTTAGATAAAAATACTCCTAATAACAAACAAATAAATAGTCCTTTATCCCCAACATTAAGTAGCTCGAGCGAACACTACGCCCAATTGAGTCTAGAACAACAACAACAACAGCAGCAGCAACAAGAATCTGCTAGGATGTACATGAACATTGTACCCAATGATGCAGACGATACCGTGCCTACCACTCCCTTGACACCAAAACAAGTTGAATATTGTAATTTATCTGTGGGGAATAAACCAGAGATAAACACATACGCTAATTTATCTCTAGGTGATATGGGCGATAGTATTAAAAACGCTAAACAAATATTAAGTTTCTCAGCACCCACTGATCACAACCAAAAATTTTCAGAGTCAGATACTTTTGCTTCTATGTCTCCTGTCGAGGAATTGGAAGTCAACTATGCAATATTAGACATTGATACGAATAAAGAAATAGTAAAAATGACAAGGGATTTAACTTCTCCAGAGAGTCAGTCCTTTGGCAGTTCTAAAAATGAAAGCGTTGCTTCGTATTCCTCGCAGCCACGTGGTCGTCTTGTATCGCAGTGCAGTGTAGAGAAAGTGAGCCTTGCCAACAACCCCGCAACGGCACCGTCTGCTGCTGTCGGTTATACGACTATTGACTTTGATAAAACCGTCGCTTTAACATCTGTAGCCGCCGGAACAGATTGCGATGCAGATGGCAATCGTAAGACTAGACATAATTCATGTAATATCATTTGCGGAAGTCCAGCCAGTAATGACAAAACAAAATAAAAGTTAAATATTGCACCCTGTTTATCAAAATATTTTAAGGCAAGCCGCACATTTGAGAACAATTTGTATCGCACGTAAACGTATAACACTGGTTGTGCGAGTGAAGTGCGGATACAGGTTACGAGTTTTTCGTCACTCGTTTTACGGTAACGTTTCGTAAAATATTCTAAGTAGATCGGATTGTATACAAAAATCCACCCTACAGATCGTATTATTTAAAACTGCGCGCCCCTTCATTTCATTTGCGTGCACACATGTAAAGTGTGTCAATACGTATAAATTCGCCACCTTCATTGGTTGTTCAGTCACTGTCACCGGCAGTCACTATGGTCATTGTGACAGTTACAGAAAAATTTGCATGTTTTAACAGTTACAGAACATTTTGCAGTAAAGCAGGCGCACAGTTTTAAACTAAATAATGTATACCCGTATCACTAGGTGGATTCTTTTGACCGTTTTCGCCAAACATAAATTCGTACGTCAATTTACTCCGATTAGAACTCTGAGAAGGAACTCGTCTGGAGAAGTACCTACTACAGCCATACCCATTTCTGCCCCCAAGCGCTATATTTACTTACATAGTTTCAACTTTGGGATAGAGTCGCATCTGTGAATTCGATGTAGAGTTATTATAAGGTGGACCGTATGGGGTTTAAAAAAAAATCGAAAGCGCGCCCAAATTGCGGCCGGCTTGAATATGTGGGGTGCAATATTACGCAATAGGAACTAATTAATGTGGTACAGCTGCATTGATTGGATATCATCACACATTTTGAAATGCCCTAAGGAAAGAAAACGTCCTTTTTTGGACAATATAGCTATCTTTTTATGAATAAATGAATTCGTAGGGTAGGTGTAGTGAGAAATATTAAAACTGTGAATGCTGGCTTTTGCCTGTAAGTGCAGTTTTCTTATATACATATTATTGTAATAAATAATATATATCGTCCGATAAGCATTCATTATAATTATTTCTAGTTCCTAAAATTAATCTGTAAATATTTATATTGCATGTTGTTACCAAAGTAGAGTTAACCAAATGTAAACTGTGTTTCAGGTAGATACCTACCATAACATAAGGAACCTACACCTAAAAGTAGACCGCCAAAAATAGAACATAGTAAATTATAACAACTCTATATCATGTGTATGTCTGGATCTTTAATATGAGTAGGTTCAAATAAATATTTTATTCAGTATTTGAATTGGTAAAATGTATTAGTTATCCATACTTATATTGTAAATGCGATAGTAACTCAGTTCCAAAGCTGATTAAGTACTCAAAAATATTATCATATATTTGTTATTTTCAATTGAATGCCAGATTTTTTGTGGTAAGTTACGAGTTGCTATGGTAGTTAAAATACCCGGTAACATTGCCGTCCTAAGCAAAAGCCAATTACCAAAATTGGTGCCCTTTTTTGTGGGCCATTAACAAAATTTATACTTTATGTAATTAATAATTTTCGCATTTTTTCCGTTACTACGGTAGGTATTAAAAACATTAGCTTCAAATTTTCACCCGTTCAAGTGACTAATAACCTCTACCCGTTCACGTGAAAAAAGGTCCTAACTGTTGGACAACAAATTGATCCTGTAAGGTTTCCTTTTTTTTTTAGGTACGGTAGAGGCACCACTGCTTCGTAAATTTTAGTGATTGGCTTTTGTTCTTGCCTACAAAATACAGTGTAAACTCATATTAATCTATTTACTTATTGGAAACTGGTTTCCTGAAATATAATCATAAATTATTTTTATTTAAAACCTCCGGTTCGAGTACCATGCATACTGTATACCAATGATACCTACGTTTTAATCATTACTATAAGTAGCCAATTGTTTATGAGGCTTTATAGTATCATTGTTTTTGTACATTGATTATTATATATTAATTATTGTGTAAAGAAAAAATATTGTTTCAATTAGGTAGGGCATAATGTTCAATTTTGTGGATTATAAAATGCATTATTTAAATGTTTACGAAATGGTTTCGCCAGTAGTTTAGATTTGTTAGTGTGTAGATAGGTGCTTTATCTGTGAAATTGAGAATAAGGTGCTCAAAAAGTATGGGTCTAACATAAACATTATTATGCGTAATGTGAACACAGCATATAGTTATCTACTTGTTGTATGTGACTGGCCTAACCACTTTTAATTACACACTTATCAGCCAAAAAAATGACAAATACCAATGTTTTTATTTTATATGACAAATACCAATGTTTTTATTTTATTTATTTTTTTATAAAATTCTACATCAACAACATAATCTTTGTCCCTGAGTCCTGATTACAATTAATTTGTACATATAATTATGTAACTAGGAGATGTATAATTGGCATTGTCTAGACAAAGTTGCCCAGTTTGTATCACTATGGACTCTCCAGAACCTTCAGGATGAATTTTTCATCAATTTGTAAACTTTGTATCACACCTGGTCATTTTTACCACAACGTGTTCAAAATGTACCTAAATGTCGAAATGTGAATTTATTTGGGAACTTAACTATAAGAATAACTGGTCTCTAATAGAATTCAAAATAATGTTTGATATCATAAATGAAGGCTTCTCCTATGTTTAAGTTTCTGAACAAAATAATGCGTTATAACCTAAATTAAATTAAGAAAATGCACAATAATAATTTAAAAAAGAGTTAGTAACATCATTATTCTAACTCTTAACGCATATTTGATGATGCTGAATATAAAGTACAGTTGTAAAAATCTGTTATCATGTAATTACGCTATTGTCTTTTTTTTAAGCAAAAATGCATGCAATGCACAAATTTTATAATATTAAGTATTTGGTTTTCGAAATCGAGAGGCCAAAACTCCGTTCAGTTTTATATTAATTATTTTTTTACAATAGGTACTGTTTTATCGCCGAGTGAACATTTCGTTGTGTTATTGTGCGCTTTTATAACTTTTAACGTGGCGATATTATCGTGGACGTCCTCGGCATCACGGTTACACAGGGAAGTAAAATGTATGGAAATATATTTTATAAAAGCGCAAATACATTTGATGCGATAAGCACAC
This sequence comes from Apamea monoglypha, assembly GCA_911387795.2. NCBI lineage: Eukaryota > Metazoa > Arthropoda > Insecta > Lepidoptera > Noctuidae > Apamea > Apamea monoglypha. The sequence continues at coordinate 8,652,392 of OU426920.1, forward strand.
ATGGTTGTTATACCGAGTTGAAAAACTATTTATTGCAGTTTTTGTGAAACTGATGACTATTTTTTAGTCCTATCCCTAGCTATCCTAGCTTTAAAAATGTAAGAACCAAAGACTTTTATTCCAACCCTTCCGATATATTGTGATGTTTATGTTATCTTTTATTTGACTGAACAGTTTAAAGGATGACTAAACATGAGGATGTGGTTTAGATTTTAATTATTTCTACATGAAATGTGCCATTTGAAGCAAGTAAGGAGTAACGAAAAATCATCAATTATTTTAGAGATGCTGTGTATATAATACTAAGTTAAGAAAAGCTACCTAGTAAATATATGATTTTGAAATATTAATTGGACAGGTATAGAAATCACATATATAAGGAAAATATAAGATATTGTTCTTTAATTTTTTTGTTATTCCTTTCTCCTAAACCTCTGTTCCATAACAGATTAATTGACAATCTAATCCAGAAACAAAAATGTCCAGAATCTTGTACTAAAGCCATAGTAACAGGTTGCGCGTCGATGTCCCTACCTATTTTGTATGAGTAAATAATGAAATCTTATTGTCTACCGACTCTAGGACATAAATACAGCAGACTGAATCACGTAGCAATAACATTTACTTAGTTACTTGCGTGAAATTCACCTCTAATAATTTTTTATTTTTTGATTAATTAACTGACTCTAATAATTTTTTTTTTTTTGTGATTGACTAGGCTGTCAAAGATTTTTTTACCACTGCCTGTCAAGGCAGTGGTAAAAAGCGGCCAAAGTCAAACTCCGGTCGCTCCCAAGCCCTATAAACCCACCTTTCATCGCTCATCTAATCATCATTTCGCTCATCGGCATGTGCGATTCTGGATGTACCGCTCTACTCTCCGCCTGTACCGACGAATACGGTTTGCCCATGCACAGATCTGCTTCAGGAAGTCGATACACTCTCTGACGTGGGACAAATAATCTCGAGAACTAATATCATTCCCCGAGAACGCCCGCCTCACAAACCGCATCACTCTAGGGCGAGTATTACCCTCCCTGAAGCAGATTAGTTTGCCGATGAGCGCTCTGGCCCCACCAATACGACACTCAATTCTGCACTGCCAAGCTGGTATCGTATTTTGGTATTTTTGGCCCAAATTTCATATATTTTCTACGTTCTTCCCCTTTATGGAAGCAACCACATCTGTTGGACAAAATTGACCATATTATTCGCAGCACATTAACAACCATTTTAAATGTGGCCTTGGACGACAGAGCGTGGCTTCTAGCCACACTACCCATCCGTTTTGGTGGCCTCGGCGTCTGCAAAATTACCAGTATTAGCTTAATGGCGTTCCTGTCCTCTGTCCAGAGCACCGAAAAGTTGACCGGGAAAATTTTAGCCCCCTGCCTGGTTGACTCTGAAGTGCCTTGCTTGACCGACGCGGTGAACGCCTGGAAAGCGGCTTGCCCGGATACAGATCGGCCCGTAAACCCATCTTCCCAGAGACAGTGGGATGAGCCGCTCTGCAGGTTGGTACGGAATAATCTTATCAATACGTCCACCAATACTGCTGAGCGTGCCCGCCTGCTGGCTGTGGGTGAATAGGAGTCGGGGCTCTGGCTTCAAGCACTCCCGTCACCCAACATAGGCACTATGCTGGGTAGCACCACCTTCCGGCTCGCTACCTGTCTGCGTTTGGGCGCTCCTTGTGGGGCTCCGCATCGCTGTCAGTGCGGTGAAGCTGTCGACTGCCTCGGACACCATGGCCTATCTTGCAGTAGGAGCGCAGGTCGGATAGCACGGCAGGCCAGCATTAATGACACCATCCGTCGTGCTCTTGTCACCGCCGGGGTGCCAGCTGTTTTAGAACCCAACGGCCTGGCACGCGACGATGGGAAGAGACCAGACGGAATGACCATAATGCCCTGGAAGTTAGGCAGACCTTTGGTGTGGGATGCAACATGTGTCGACACCCTGTAACGTAATGTACATACTCACAGTTATCTACATTCATTCCTCCAGGTCAGACAAGCATTCCGTCACCGTTAGGCGCTGATCTGACTATTCCTCACGACACCAGGTCACGTTTAATCCATAATCAGTACACAGACAGTCATCAAACTTTAACATAACACTACGACGATTTAGTAACATCCAAGGGCTGGAAATTTCGCCCACATTCATTGATATCATTTTTCCTATAAACACTATACTTTGAATACGCTTTTAATACGAAATAACTATACTTATATTTAATTGTATTTTATTAATATATTTTATTATGACATTTCTGACAACGACGTTTAATACGTCGCCATGACAAGTTTGCTTATAAATTCTTATCAGCCTGTAACTTTTAGCTGAAAATATATTCAGAATTTCGCAAATCAATACTGGCCATCATATTTCAAATTCATATTTATTTCTTCAAGTTGCTATTCTACGAGTTTACCTGAGGAATCCAAGCAACGCAGTGACAGTTCGAGTTTGAGTTCGAGTTTCGCCTCTATAGCGAACCCTCAAAGTAGAGCTGGTACTCCGGAGTCACCTATCCAGGGAACTCTTGGCGTATCCCCCTCAAGACTCCGGTACCTGACGTACTAGCGCTACACCTTCGTCCTCCGTCCTCCGTACCAGTCGGACCGCTGGCGTGCCTCGCCGGAACACCCTCTACTGGGCCGCGCCTCAACCGAGGGCCGTCTCTCCTAGCGGGCTGACCGCGTGCTGCCGTGCCTGCTCTCTCGCGCCGCCGTGCCTGTTCGCTCGCGCCGCCGTGCCTGCTCTCTCACGCCGCCGTGCCTGTTCTCTCGCGCCGCCGTGCCTGCTCTCCCGTGCTGCCGTGCCTGCTGTCACGTGTGGCCGTGCTGCGACCTACTCCTGCCGCGTGGGCCCCCTATGGGTATCCTCCGTGCCGCACACGCACCAGCACCTCTCCACGCCCGCACCTGCACCTGTCACCGACACCTGCCTCGCGTCGCGTCTACCTCTTCAGCCTCCTCAACCCACCAATCACTCATCTTCATCCTTCCTCACTCACACACTATACACCACTGACCAATTCATCTCCATTTTTTATATAACCTTTATTTATTAATAAACCTTTAATTAACTTCAACTTCCCTTTCTTTAATTTAAACTTAGTATCTTGTCACTACACGACAACCCTTGCGCCATCCCATCTTCCTAGCACGGTGGGCTGTGCTGGAGCGGCTGCTGCTGGTGCAGAAAACCTCAAACGGGTATGGGGTACGAGTGCCCACTTGGTTTTTCGAGATATCGCCAAGCGGTTAGTCGACTCTTCACGTGACCGGGCTGGCCTGTTTCTTGGCCAAAGAATTAGCATCGCCGTACAACGTGGCAATGCTGCCAGCCTTTTGGGCACTGTTCCTGTTGACAGCGATGCGGACGAATGTTTGATGCCTTATGATTATTTTGCTTATTTTTTCACATGTACATATATCATTGTTTTAAATGTTAAAGTACCAGTGTTTTTGAGACATTTTGATTTTGAACAAATTGTAGAGTCAGCAAGAAAATGGGCAATTTTCTGTTTTTGATGCCAATACATCCTGTTTCTTATAACTTATAAGTTTGCTTGATCCTTATAAGTTATAAGGATAAAAAACCCATCGGACCAACTGAGATTTGAGTACTAGAAAAGTCCGAAATCAAAGTACAAGTAAAATAGTTTAATGTAAGTAGTCAAATTACCTCAATAAAGGGGTATAAAGGAGGACCAAAAATAAATCAGCGTATAGCGGCTTTTTTATACCTTGTGTGTTTGACAGATACAGGGGTAGTGAAAATATTTTTATTATAGTAGCCGTGTTCCTTATTAGCCTATCAACCTTAATGACAAGATCATTTTTTGTCGTTCTCCTGCCCTTAGCTAATTTATTTGGGGTCGGCGCAACATTTTCTTCCATACTTCTCTATTAGTTGTCATTTCGGCATTCACCCCCTTTTCTAGCCATATCATCTTTCATACAGTCCATTCATCGTTTCCTTGGCCTCCCCCTACTCTTATAGCCACCCACATTCAGCGAGTATTGAGTAGGTACTCAAAACTTTCCTCAGGACATTTTAACAACAAGATAATGATTGAAATCGCTTAACGGTCTTGATTAATTGAAATACACTATTGGATTGCGAATTGGGACCTTAGGTACCTCAAATTTGGAATACTCCTTATTCCAAATTCGCGGTAAGGTTGCATTTCGTTATTTCTCAAGGGCCCCCTTCTCATATAATGTGCGTCACAGACTGTACGTTCCCGTGGGATAATGTCCGATCTCCACGCGGGCGAAACCGTGGGTAAAAACACTAGATTCTTATAAGTTTAATTTTAAAAAATTAGATCATAATAAAAGTATTCATTTGCAACAATAGGTATCTTTTTATTAATATTGTAAATTGAAATAATATTTTACAGGTACTTACTAGGTAAAGCTTAATAAAATTAACACTTAGTTAATAACATAATAGCATAGTTACGTAATTAGTATCACAATGGAGAAGAGTCTAGAGTGTCGCTTGTAGATGCGTCACTACGGCTGCCAACGTCAGCAGCGCCCACGAGCAGTGGAGCCGAATGCCGTCGTCACCTGGAAAGTTTAATTATTATAATGAGAACACCTCTAGTTAATTACGTTGACGCTTTTTCATTGGAGATGGGGACAAAGGTGGGGATATCTCTATCTTCAGTCTCTTTGAAGTTTCATCCCTCAGGGGTTAAATAGGGAATGGAGGTTCGTAATTTTTGCCGATGGGAAATCCCATGGGGCGCACGGTTTGTGTTGTGATATCTACATGTATATCTCTAGACTATGCTTCTCTTAAAATACATGCGCAAAAGGGGATTGAGGATTTTTATTGGGATATCTACTGTCGCACCATTTGTTGTTTTTTTCAAAATGGCGGCTACGCAAGAATCCTATATAAATCTATATCTGACATCAATGCACGCATGAAACCTATATAAAGCAATGGTAAATATAGGTTTCATGCGTGGCCGCCATTTTGAAATAAAACAAAATGGTGGACGGGTAGGTATGCCACGGACCTTTAAAGCCCTTTTGAAGGCAGTTATTTAGAATAAAATAAGTCTATACATTGTGAATACCTACACGTTCAATGGATGAGTGGATATTTTGGAAGGTATTTCTAACAATAAGGTTTTCACAGGAAGGCATCGCAATGGATTTATGAGAGAGACTTCATTTAATGATAATTATGTTCCTAATATTATACGTATCTGAAGATTCTCTGCACTATTAAGATGATTTCTGAAATCGTATTCGTATAGGCACCTAAATAAATAAAATCCATTATGGGGTGGCGTGATACTGTCGCCATGGATTGTTAGAAGGGGTTAGTTATCGCATTTTATAAATACAAGTCAGCCCGGTGTAACTCAACAAAAAGCAGCACATAAGCAAATTTTATTAATGAATCAATAACATACGGTGAGCAAATAGTTTAGAATTCAGGCTAACGAAGAACACTTATACCTATTTATATTTTACCGTCTTAAAAAAAAGCGGATGTTCTCAATTCATCGGAATATTTGTTTTTAGTTATCCATGAATTTACAAGTGCAAATAAATATTGCCATTTTACCTCGTAGATCTAATAACTCTTTGCCCACCGAACGAGCTAAAAAAATATGGTTAAATCGTTGTTTTAAATATTGTGGCTTGTTAACTTTGTAATCATTACACCAAAAAACAACAATATACGGACGTATTTCGTAGGCGTAAGCGAAAGTCCAGTCGAGCTGACACTTTAGTTATAAATATTTGAATTTTTGTACGTATAAGTACAGGGTCGGTAGACGTATTTTATCGTGTTTAGATATCGATACCCACCACGTCTGCGGAGTTTCGCTAGCTAATTTAATTTAACTATGTATTAAAAGTAACATCATAGTAACACGACATTTAGGTAGTGTACAACCGTTCTTACAAGCTAGTCAACTCGAGTAACCGCGCTTTCACTTACAATATTAAGGTTTAGTTAAGAAATCATTTATCAGGCATATGGACGTGGCCAGGATCCTCGGGTGGGTAAAATATGTCATTTCCAATATTTACATAATCATACGAAATAAATAAATGATAATACTGCTTGGATATAATAAAAATAAGAAAATAAAATACAAATTATACTGATAGTGTTCAAGTAGTTTTCTTCTTAGTTTTGTTTACACCGAGCTTCTAGCGCTAATCGATTTTAGGTATTCTATGCGCTCCGTGTATGTGTGCGTGAGGCACACCGGCAAGAGAGCGAACGGCTAGACAGATAAGAGTACTGCGCCGACCGCGCGCCGCTCGCGCCGAGCCGTGCGCCGATCGACTCGCGAGGTGCTACCAATATTTACAAAATTAAACAAAATTAAACAAAAAAAAAACGATTTCAAATACTTTTATTGGAAATATACAATTTTTAAAATTTATAATTTACCGTCGTTAGATGAGTATCTATGATCAGATCAATAAAAAAATAATATTAGGTATTTAGTCTAATAATACTCAATTAGTTACCTTTTATGATAATATTCTAATTTCTAAGTACAAGAGAAACTTAAAAGTGATTTCAATAACGTAAAATAACTTATCAGCTAAATAAGTAGGGTAAAAATCCCAGTTGTCGACCTTTTATTTTCAATTTCAAATTATTTATTTTTCAAAGTAGATTCAGTAAACTACTTTCGTTAGTACGTAAGGTCCGACTTTTAATTCCATTTAGTGACTTGATGGTTAATTTGACAGATTTGAATAAAAAAACAGCTATTTGAGTGGGTGTAAGAATAAACTATATTCAATGAACTTCACAAATGTACTTGTCGGAGAAGGTGTGTCTGTCTCTCGTTAGCATCAGGCATATTTTAATTACTGAGTGGGCGTACTAAGGGTAGTGTTGGTTATAGCGCAATAGTAAAACGGTTTGCAGTTTAAATCAGATTGCAATTCACGAACAAGTCAGTCAAACTAGCGAATCACACACTGTAGGTACCTACACAACTCAACGATACGGAACGCGGCAGTTTCTATGCACATGTTGTTCGTACGATGTCCAATGTGTGTGAAATTTCTTGCAACTGTTCTAATAAATACATAAAATCTACAACTCTATTTCCACTTATTTTGATCTCTTCCAATTTTTCTTCTGGTTCTATTGTGTAATAATCTTCTTCTGAATCTGAATCAGCTGGCGAATGACGTGTAGAATGCTAAAAGGTGAAAAAATTATGATATTAAATCAAATAAACAAATATCCTATTTTTCTCAATAGGTTCAGGATACGTTGATAAATTCATACCTAATACTACTTACATTGGGATTGTCTTGCGTCCTAGTTGCAGCAGCACGCGTCTGTAATTTCTGTATTTCATCAAACGGAAAACTAAAATGAAAAAAAAAAGAAGATTTATGTTAGCAATCAATATTTTTGTAAGGATTTATAAAATATAATAGAGGGCGCCCTGTGAGGAGGGAGCAGTGGTAGCCCAGAGGTCACGGCTGCGACTTAAGAATTGCAGGTCGTAGCTTCGAGCCCAGACAGGTGTAAATTATTTCATCACCACTGCTGTCAAAAACGGTGAAGGAAACATCGTGACGAAACCGGCACGTCTTAGAACAAAAAATTAGTAGACATATGACATCCACCAACGCACGCAACGCACTGGGCCCGCGTAGTGGATTGCGTCCCGCGTTGCGTGACAGGGCTAGAGAGTCGTAATTTACGACCCTCTAGCCCTGTCACTGAGCGGAGGCCTGTGTCCCAACTGTGGGAACAGCAACCTGTTAAAATTAGGGTACTAGTGATAAAAATATTGCCCAGTATACCTAAATATTATGCACAATGTACACACGGCTACATATCAACCTATAAATTTCCAGTATAAGCTGACCTCTCATTGTACAGAAATCCTATACAATGCGAGATCAGCTTATACTGGAGTAGTATAACTTGATTTGTAACAATGTGTACACACGCATATAAAAAAATATGAGGACACAAGCAACTATAATAATCAATATCGGACTTGCTTCATGGCAATATTTTCTCTGTGTGAGTAAGTCATGTCACTGTCTATTTCTCCTTCCACTGGAAGACAACAATTTTGTTCCGGTGTAATTGGCATCCTATAATAAAAAAGAACATTTGATTTAATTATAATTTCTAGAATTATCAACAAATCCGTTTTGGGATGAAAGTAAGACTTATTTCATAAAAATAATTAGTTTCTGAACTTACAATTCCAGAGTTTGATAAATTTTGGAATCGGTGGCTTCCATGAAATTTACCCTGAAAATTGAAAGTTATAAAGATAATGTGGTACTTAATTTATTATAATGTTTTCTTAGACACATCCTATTATTTTTGCGCTCACCTCACCAGTTCATCAGACGACTCTTTGTTTTGTAGTGAGGTGCCAACAACTGGTACATTTACCCTATAAACAGAAAAAGATAAAGAATTTTCCAGCGTAACTATTTCTTAAAATATCGTAAATAGATAGATAAGTGACAACTATGTACTTACTTTTATTAACTGAGTATAATAAGTAGGTAGGAAGATTATACTTACGAAGCCACAGTATTCTGTTTATCCTCAAAATTTTCTATCTGTAGTTGTCTTTCTCTCTCGAAATCAGATGGTTCAAGTTTATTTTGCAGTGAGATACATTTACTCTATAAATAGAAAAAAATAATACAGAATGATTCAAATCATAGTAGATTTAATCCGTGATTTGGAAAATATGTTGTCGATCCGTGCATAATCACGGATCGACAACATATTTTCCAAATTTCGAAATTAATAGAAAAAAATTACGACGTTCACAAAGACGGTCATCGAACCTTGATACTGAGCACTTACCGAGTCTTCAGTATGCATTTGGCTGCATGAATTAGTGTCACCAGATACTAGAAAGTAGGTAGGTACTGTACTGAGTATACTTACGAAGCAACAGGAGTATTCTTTCTGTCTTCAACATTCTCAGCCTGTACTTTTCTTGCTCTAAAAGATAAATTCAATTCTTTTTAAAATACCCCATAAAAAAAATAACACCACTTGGTAAGGCAATTAGTAAATAAGTAGGTAAGTATACGAATTTTACTTACTTCATTTCTTCATGCAAGCGTTTAGCATTGGTTTTTCGCCAACCCCTTCTGTCTTGATTTCTTTACTTTGTTCCCCTTTTCAAATAAAAATAAATAAATAAATAAATTTCAAATACGCTACAATTAGTTTTCACACAATTTTCTTCGTTACGTTATTAAATCCGTGCGTAAGTGCAAGCGACACAAGCTCCCCGTCCGATGGCCGACGGCGGACTAAAGCGGATAAGAGGGCGGCGCGGCGGCTCTGCTTATGATGGGCAAAACTCGCGCGAATTTAGGTATTTCCTTCTTATTGTTAAACAAATACACATTTTGAAAATGTAAATCGTATACGTTGTATAAAACATGTAGTTTTGTTATTATTAAAAAACTGATGACCTTCCGCGAAGTATTCACGCCGTACTAAGCGTTTGTTGTGTTTTTTAGAGATAACTTTGTGAATTTATTCTATCGAGCCAACTTTATCAAATCGTGTTTCCATCCTGTATACTGCCTAGTATATATGGCCAATAATACCAATTTATTTCCTGAGATTTTAATTTAATTGTTTACTACTTCAAACAACCGTTATAAAAGCGCGTTTTTGTGTATAAACAGCTCGGTGCCCCGTTAAAAGTTAAGATAGTGTAATAATAATTATTGATAAATACACTTTCAGTTAGTTAATCATGATCATTTCAGATCAGAAGACTGATGTAAAGTGTAGTCCTTGATCTTGTGTACCTAGCTTGTCTATGACTTACTGGGGTTTTGCAAGGAGTCGTGCGTAGGATCCGGCTCGGTCGCGTCCTCGGGCGGCTCAGTGGCGGGCGGCGCGTCGCGGCCTGGCGTCGACCATCACCAACAACCAACGTTAGTACACAGACAACACACAGTGGCACACACTACTCTACGGCCAGCCACAGTACTCATTACCTAGGTCATTTATTAACAACAGATTGATCCTAGCACATAACATATTGATATCCTGCAATTCATGCAGGCGGTAAAGTAAATATTTAAAATAGACTATAAAATTATTACAAATATATGTATTTTATAGTTGCAAAATGTCATTAAGAACGAACAGTAGTCTTATTGTTTTGAAAACAACGTTGAACTGTTTTTAACCAATCCTGTAAAATACAAATTATTTAATTGGTTTGAAACTAAAAATATGTTTACATTTTATCCCTTTACTAAAAGCGAAATGCTGTTACTCATCATGCTTTTGATTTCAATATCTAAGTAGTGTGGATAATGGGTAAATGTGCAGTCATAATGAGAATGTTTAGTTGGTTGTGTAAATGAAAAATGCAAATATGTAGATAAGTACCATTCGTTGTTCGAATAAACACAATAATGTGAAGACGTTCCAAAGCAACACATGTGTGCCATAAGCGATCAATTGATGCATTGAACTTGTACAGTTAACAGCTTAACTTTAAACTGACCAAGTTATTAAACCATAAATACTTAGGTAGGTACCGTCTTGAACCCATAAATCATAAAATTATATAAAACGTGTCTTCTCGCTTTCTTCGTATGAAGTAGTATAACATACCTGCAGGTATGTATTTCTCCACATCTACGTACGGAGGATGTTCTAAAGTGGAATACGTTAGCTCGCAGCGTATTTCGCCTTCGTCGACATCTGCTGTACTAACGGTGGCGTTAACGTATATTTTATAAAAGCCACTAACATTTGTATCTTCTACAGTCTGTGTTATGTTGACTGGTTCCCTGAAAAATATATATGGAAATATAAAAAATAATATACTTTCTTCATGTCATAGCTACGTGTACAATTTTAACTGCAATTTACAAATTTTGGTAAATTTAAGAACGTTCACAGTCTGATCTCAGTCTCAATCTGTCAAAAATACGTTAATTCCCTACATTTTGACATTAATTTGTTTATCGCCGAGATGAGACTGCGACTAGATTTTGATAGTTTTAAATTACGAGAATTGGCCTGCTGGGTGTAAAAAGACAGGACAGAATTCGGAACACCAAGCTGCGTTCTAAAATACTGGATGTAGGAAAGAAGGCTGTCAGGCTCAAATGGGATTGGGCGGGTCACATAAACCGCATGCACGATGACCGCTGGGCAAAAGTCTCCACACCTGGTGCCTGAAGATGGACGGCACCGCCTAGCCCGGCCCAGAAAGAGATGGCGAGAAGACCTGGACGCGTACCGCGAGGCCTGGTTCCTGAGTTCCTGGAAGGATTTGGGGGAGGTCTTTTCCTAGTAGTAGGGACAGTATAGGCTAACAAAAAAACGTGTGCGGTCGGGGGACCCCCGTCCGGAACGAAGTTCCTTACGCGATACTCGCACGCACACCCACTCGAATACAATATAAAGGGCTTTTTTAACGTCACGATTGCTAATCGCGGGCGTTCGTATGATAATACAGATTTTAAGAGACTTTTGAGTACCGCCGTGTTAGTAAGAGACCGGAACGAGTTGAGACAGTAAGGGAAGTAAATTTCTACCAGTCAACTCCTACCGCAAGTCGCTTTAAGGAACTTTGTTCCAAAAACAAAAAACCGTGTGTATCGCTCAGGAACAAAAGTTCCATGTCGTTGTGGTTTGGATATAAACAGGGTACTTGCGTGGGGCATATCGTAGTATATTTGCAAATACATTTTATACTTACCCTGAATCTAGAAAATACATACCTATCTCATCATCTGCCTAGCCTTTTCCCAAATCACATACCTATCTAATATTGCTTTTATGCTATGGATATGGATAAAGATAGCACAAAACTTAGGTACATTTATTTATGACGATAACACTAATCCCTCGATATGCTTTAAATTAGTTGTGAAGCATAAAAAAATAATACTATGACAGTATACTTATTTAGAGAATAGAAGAAAGGGGATTGAAGATTTATGTATGGAGCCTGGCATACCTACTGTCACGCCATTTTGTTTTTTTTTAAATGGCGACAACGCCTGTAATCTATATAAATCGATAGCTGACATTAATGCAAACAGAAAACATAATTAGGATCAAACCCCGTAAAGGGTCATATTTCCGAGATTGACGTTCGAAGTTGATCACGTGACATCCATATTTTGTTAACTTGAGTAGGTCATCTTGAACAAAATCAAAATGGCGCGACAGTAGGCATTTTCACCCTTTCTGTAATTATATTTCGAAGTGGGAGGAGGCATCATGTTTGCTCGTATATCTTCAGAAAAGCAAAATTTTTAAAACACAAACATACCCTTGGAAGGTGATGGTCATATCTGGCAAGGGCGCGACGTTTTCAGCTTCACATTCTATCAACAACATATCCTCTTCATCTTCTGCCTCGCTGTTTAGTAACGTGTAATTTATTTCCGGTCCGGTACCCACCGCTGAAGGAAAAAAAAATCATGAGGTTTAGATATTTTAGCAGTTTTCTACTAATAAACTTTTTAAAATCAAACCTGGTTTTAGGTATTAAACAAAAAATATCTAATAATTAGCAAAGATTCAGTACACCAATAAACACAGCAATTTAAGCAACTGCTTGGGCAAGGACCTACTTCAACCAAACATTGCTATAAGTAAACAAACATATGGGCCCCATACATCAATCTACACCACGATCCTTCTTCAACTGCAAATGTAAGTTTGTAATCACAAAAACTAATATTTCTATGTGTCCGTGACTTGGTTCGCGTGCATGTCGGAAAACAAATTGGAATTCAGATTTTATTTTTTTGCATAAGCAGTAAAATTTTCAAATCTCTAGGCCTTGCATTTTCCACGTAGGTATTAAACAAAAAAACAGTTTTCGCGCCAAAAACCTCAAATGATTGCTTCGGAGAAGGTAAGGAGCGGCGTTGCCGTTCCGGTTCCGGTTCCGGAATATGGTATATAACATAAACATTTCAAAGGTTTATTTACATTTGTGAATATCGTTATAGGTATTGTACCCATCTACGTGTACGAAGTAGTTGATACTTACAAAATACAATAAGCTTCTCGTGCTGTCTTGTTTCGTTGAAATTTGACACTTCACACTCGTAAATTCCAGAATCCACAGGGTTTACAGCTAGTAAGACGATGGAATCGTTACCCTTTATCTCTGAAACGTAATGCAGGAGAATTAAATGCATGCAACGCATTATATGTATGTTTCGAAGTACCTAAACGTTTGGCGCAATATGATTCTGCGCTAAGGGTGGCTCTCTATTTTTTGGGGATCAACAATATTTGCCTGGCCACTGGCGATATCTATTAATTAAAATCTAGAATTTTTTGACCAATGGTTAATCGCATTGGATCATATTCTTTTTATGTTGGTTCTAGTTACCTATTTGGCTAGTGTTGTCATGATGGATGGACTCTGCGTCATGGCCGACTATGCGCTGGTATATCTGCTTCTTATCGTCCGCGTTGCCGGCCTCCGGCGTCCACCACCACTTGACGTAGAACGCGTCGTCTGTCTCGTTCTCACTTAGCTCGTACTGACATCGCAGTTCAGCATCTTTCCCGACTTCTACAGCTTTCGGCACCAAAAATTCTGTTATCGATAACTGTCGACTACCTGCAATATAAATTGTTTTACTATAGGTACATACATATGTACATGTTCACAAATAAACGGTTAACTTTTGTACACTTATTTGGTTGCACTGTAAGAAGGTAGGTACGTGTTGTTTTGTAGTTTGTAGGTATAGGCGACCTCGTTATTGCTTTTTCACTTTTGACTACAATTCCTACTTAATTGAAACTTTACTAAGGTTGAAACTCTCTGTCACATAGGTAAATTAGACGTTGTCGTTTAATGCCATTCAAGTGACATTCAACACTAGGGTGATAAATCAGTTACGAGGTCGATTATACTATACTCACATTAGGTATCACGGTCATAAACATCCATCTTATAGAATTTAATACTTACTACCTATACAGTGTTTTAACTGGGACAGTATGGGGTAAATCCGAATCCATACGAAATACGGCGAAACTGGTTCCCATAAAAATGAGTAAAATTGGACTGAAATTGGTTTACACATTTTTATAGACAACTTGCACTTGACCAAAAAATGAAGTACCTATGTCCTAATTGTTTTCACGAAAAATGACCTATTAATTCTCCTACCGGGGTCGGCGCAAAATGTCTTTTTCTTTCATACTTCTCTATAAGTCGTCATCTCAGTAGTCACCTAAAGTTAAAAGTCGGTAGAAAAAATACCTAATGGTTCCTAAAATTATAAGGTAGCCTCCACGTATCTTCTATGGATTCGGAATTCCCTATACTGTAAAGCTCCAGTAAAAAAAACCCTCTGTAAGTTTACCTAATAGTATATGTATATATGTTAGTAACTACTCGATTTTGTTCATCTGTGCCTCTCCAAAAATGGCATATTTTTAGGTATCAACTGAAAGCATACTTATTGATAACCTCATGTTTAATTAATTTTTAAACGCCTCCCGAAAGGCACTATATAAGACATTGCTTCGCGGTGAAAATATTACACCCTGTCCAGGTTATTCGTTTTTTGACAGCTGCCTTAGAACGATCCAGAATAAATAAAAGTTAACTAATTATTATTATTATTATTTTAAGCCGCCTCTCTCTGTCCAGAGCTGCCAAGGACCAATCTTTATCAAAGGAGTCCAGGTCATCCCGCCATCACTGTCTGGGCCAGCCGCGATGTCGTTTGCGATTAAGCGGGGCCCACTGGGACCCCCCCTATTTTGGATGTTTTAAAAACGTTGCCCCACACTAGGAATTTCTCCCGTATCGTTTTAACTTTAATAACATAATATGCGTAATAAATAAATATATAAAGTTCCTTATCTCATTTATGACTTCTTAAATAATCTATCGCCAGCTAGATGAATAGTGCAAGTGAAGCAGCTGGTTGCACCTAGTATTCAGAATCCATATAATTAAACGTGATCGCTAACATTAATCGACACACTTGGCAGGCAGATTGTGGAGCGCAGTAACATGTTATGGCGTTTGCTGAAACTGCTCACCCAAGGTTGTTCGGTAAAACGATCTAAGGTGAAGTCCATGTTCACCAGTTTAGGTCTACGACTACTTTGCATTAAACGATATTTTTATACAGTTTATTTATTTTCATATTAAATACATTTTAAAATATTTCTTTAAAAAAAAAGGAAACCTAAAAATATTTAAAAAATTGTGGTTTGGTCCCTGGGGCCCTAACCACAATTTTTTCCTGTTCAGGTTCCTGTCTCTGGAGACAGGAACCTTCTCACAATGCGAGTCGTATCGAGGAGTACTGCCTTCAGTATCAGGCCCTTGATCCAATCGCCTAACGACAGCCTCGAGAGATGTTGGTCAAGACTTTCGGCCATCAGGCCATTGGCCGTTACGACAATCAGCACAACGACAAACGACATAGTATAGTATAATTAAACGATTACTTGGCAACAAGTTCCAAAAAAAATATTTTGACCAAAAATATGTAAATACAAAACAACTTTGTACCTAAATAATTGCAAGTGTTTATATTATATTCACGCATTGATCGGTTCATGTATTCGCTACAGAGCCCAGAGCATCTAGTGTAAGTAATTGTTTTATTGTTGTTGCAAAGAGCTTAAGAATTGAAATTGACGGGCTGTAGCAGGATCACTATCATTACAATACCGTGTATGTACCTCCGGAACTACTAGGGTGGACAATAAATCTGCATTACCTAAGATTTATGATCGTATACGATACCTACGATGATTTAGATATATATTTTTAGTACCTCCATTGCTCATCACTGGAGTTTCCTTATTAATAGGCCACCCACGCTACAATTTTGAAATGAAAATACAATAGGTGGATGGTGTCATTTGCAGATTTTTGTTTGTACTGTGTAGCTGTGTTGCATAGGGCTCGACTAGCATGAGATATTCTAATGTAAACATAGCGCCGTACCGCTGCACTTAATTTGAGTGCGGATGAACTAACTTCCGCATACAACACCTTATTGAGGTCGATCCTGTATTATGTATATAATTCCAAAATGTTTGACTTTGCATCCATTCCTTTATGAATTTTCTATAAATAATTTGTTATAGAAAATTAGGTCATATCCCAATGAATAAGCGACTATCTTGGCTAACCTTGAGGCGGTCCGGGAATGTTAAAAATACCACCGCTACCAGAGCGCACGCGGTGTGTGCCGACGCGATTTGTATTATTCGATAAAATACCAACTAGTTGATCAACAATTGGCAAAGATAGAGCTTTTCTCTCACTCACTATATCAAACCTATCTATGAAAACAATTAAACAGTAAACAAACCCCAAAGGAAATACAAATTACCCAAATATTAGCCGCGTAGCGCGCACAAAAGCAAATTGCATACAAAAGTTTGTCTTCCTGTGGTGTTATGATTGGATGAGTCATGTGAAGTAGAACAGGGATTTGAACATCCTATTGTGTCTATATGTTTAGAATCTACATGTCATGTCATGTAATATTGCTTCAGTAGCTGTTTAGTGTAGTTTACTTGTCTGCCCTACCAACATAATCCTACTTAAAGCTAATGTAGGTACCTACATCATTTGGTGGAAAGGGCGCCTACCTACCTTACAAAAATCTTTTAGGTAAAACTATTTCATAACACATCATGTACATTTCTAGGAGATGGGTTAAGAAATAGTCTGGTAAGAGTTAATTGAGATTGTAAGGGGAAGATTTTAATCTTCCGCGTTAAATTGAGTTCAAAATCAGATTCTAAATTAATATCTGAACCAATACTAATAATGCCTTGCATGCACCACGAACACTATGTTATTTTATTAACCACTATGTTAAATAGAAACGATACAACACCACCAAAGTATAGGTAGAAAATGTAACTAATGAAAATCATGAAAAATCATTGCCCGATTTAAATTTGTAAATTTCGCGGGACGGAATTCTTTGAATGTGGAAAACATTTGACGTGAAAGTATTAGGTCGGCGCGTTGAGCACGAGATGCTCGATGCGAGTCGAGTAGCGACAGAGGCGCTCACCTGCCACCAGGCACAGCAGCAGGGAGCATGCGCGTAGCGCGGCGCTAGCGGCGGACATGGCGTGTGGCGCAGCGCGGCCTGCGACTGACTGCCGCGCACTCGCGCCGCCCGCCCTTCGGACCATCAATTGGCCTTGAGTCGGCGCGAGGTAACCACTAAATTGTACCCAATGTTACTTGTAGCTCGATCAGAAGACGCTCAGCGCAGGAGATCATTGTTGTGGCAACTAGCTGTGTCTACGTGAGCGATGACGACGGCGACATGTCATGTCATGTCTCTCAATAAACGACTTAGTTGACTAGTTCATTTGTTTATTTAGAGAACTGAATATGAAACTGACGTATTGCAAGACTGCAACTATTGCAAGTAAATATCTAGACTCCAACTAAGATTGAAGGTTCATTTTAGTCGATGTGTACCTAATTTTAGGTGTTGTCGTGTATCAATCAATTTAAATATGCTTGTAGGTACCAAGAGTTGTTTCAGCATCACCGCGCTATTGAAGGCACAATGCAATACAATTTCAAAGCCGGAACATTAGTAAGATGATTAAAACGATTATAAGCGATCAGTAGAACAAAAAAACATTTTGAATATTGATGATATGGTTGTTTATGTAACTGTCAACTTCAATAATACAAGTAGGTTAACATAGGTAATGTTAGCCCACACATGCATACCTAGGTTATAGGTATATACCTAGTAAGCATTTTACGAAATGAAAATAATTAAAGTAGTGTTTTTGTAGTTGATGGTATATCATAGTGGTAAACTTAAATAAAATGTTTAATATAAATAAAAATATATTTGTTCATAATTTACACATTTATACTTATAATTAGATTATATTAAATGTAATAATACGAATATATTGCCGCCACGATCGAGCGCCATTCAAAGAAACATCACTGTGTTCCCTTTACAAAACCTTGCTATTATTGTTAAGGCCACTGTCCCAAATTCTCCGGCAAATGGAACATACTACACACTCGTCGTCTTTCTGTATCTGATAGATAGTTATATTGTGGAATGTTAACTGAAGCTATGGTTCTTAACACAGAGTTCGTCAACCCCTCTATTTCCAGTTTCCACCAATAAAAACGACTGATGCGTGTATGACTGGCGATGACGAACGTAGCAAATCTATATCTATCTGTTTATGTACGAATAGTATGTGGGTGTACTATAGGTACACCTCTGCCTAACCCTTCGGGGATTACAGGCGCCATGTTATGTTATTATGTGAGTGGCAATCTTCTAAAGGTTAAAGTGTGAGAGTAATCTGTCGCTGAAGGTGATGTGTTTGAAGAGCGAGGGGTGCGAGTTGGCGCGCGGCGGCGGGCGGGAGGCCAGCGCAATGGCCACGGTGTCGCGCAGGCGCGCGCGCGGTACATCGCCGCGCAGCCACACCAGGCGCAGCAGCTGCTCCTCCGACATGTCTGGGCACTTCGCCACCACGCTGTGCAGGTCCAGGGACAACATCTCGATGTCCTGGCACCTCAGTACCTGCATAAAATGGTCGTTTTACAGTTAGCCCTCGTACTCATGGACGATTTTTTATCGCGCACTAGATTTTCAACGCACTGTGTACTTTTTTTGACGCACTGGGATGCACTCTGTTGGATTCTCAACAGACTCTCGGTTCAACACCGAGAGTTGAAAATCCAGTGCACAATAAAAAAAAATCCCCCGTGGGGTCCGTGCGAACCTGGGCTTGTTGAAACCAAGCTGCTAGTCCGGCTGTGGTGCGACAACACGCAAGCATACAGCATTAATTATAAATAAATCTAAACCCATTAAGTTTCCTACGATCTATATACATGACGAACAGTCAAACTTTTTTAAACCGTACACGTCATGCGTATCCCGATATCTATGATTTAAATAGAAAGTGAGTTTGCTCCAGGGTAACTCATTTGAAAACATTTACAAACTATTTCTTGCTGAGGGCGAATTTCGCCAAACTTTTATACCTAGAATAAGTAAGTCTTATCCTGAGAATAAATTTTGAATTTTTTACAGTTTTCCATACTAATATGGACCGATAAAAGATATCTGACTTTGATAAAATCAGCCCCGAGAAAAATGAAATAAGTATGTATTAGAATAATGAAATTGCACTTTGTAAGGTTAGTCTTCAACTCAAGAAATCAGATATGGATTTAAGGGTAAAGGTAAATTATCACCCTGTATACTTTGATAATAACTAGCCCGCGCTGGGCCCGCTTGGTGGATTATGGTCCACTCTCTCTCACAGAGAGGAGGCCTGTGTCCCAGCAGTGAGAACATTTATAGGCTGATCATGATACATGGAAATGCACGCATTATTTTTGTGCATTAGACCTTACGCATCACTTTAAGTGCAATTGGCTGGTTTTCATAGTTTCAGATTAATATATTATTATTCAGTAGTGTTTGTAATACACACGCAAGGATTTAATCGTATGAACTTACCTCTGCTAGCATACTGATGACTTCGAAGGGCCAGTCCACGTTAACGCCCTCCGCCGCTATCTTCCTGAAGAACGACCTTATTTGATTCGCCTCCTTAACTATTTTGGTAGCGGCTTGCTGAGCTTCATCTACATTTTTAAAGGCCACTTTCTTGGATAGCATCGCCGTAATATACTTTTTGTAAACCAAGTTTTGAGCTTCGTTTATGACATATTCAAAGTTTTTATCTCTCAAATGGTTGTAGTCTTGAAAATAATCGTCGAGTGTGATGCAAATAGTATCAACTGGAATGGTGGAGAGCAGCCACTTCGCTGTAAATAGATCGTCGAAGTGAACTTCCAGGTCTAAAAACGCTTCCTCAAGAAGAAACCTGGCAGCTTCATCTCTTAAGCTCTAAAACAAAGATAATAACAGAACATAAGACATTCCTAGTGTGGGGCAACGTTTTAAACAAAATAAAAAATGAATGAAATGATAACATCACGCCTGTATTCCCCGAGGGGTTAAGCACACTACGTAAATTGCTTGTATATTATGTATTGACGGTATAGATTCTATACCGTCAATACAACAAAATCAATATCAATAAAAAAAAACAATCAATTATTATATTTTATTGTTGTTATTTTATTATTATTTTTATTTTATTTATCAATTTGACGAAAAAATAAACAAATGGGTCAGAAAATGCAAATTGCAGTACCACTGACAAATTGGGTAGAGTTCCGTTTTTGCCATTTCGCGACGGAACCCAAAAATTATTATAATATTAATAGCCTGTGATGTCTCACTGCAGGGCACAGGCCTCCCTACTCTCTGTTTAAAGCTTCTGAGGACCAGTTCTTGTCGAAGGAGTCCAGCTCAAGCCGCGTGACGACTCCCGGCCACCGTAGGCGCGGGCCTGCGGGCGGAGAGCAATGGGTAGCTCACCGTCCGATCAGGACCAGGCCCGTGCCGGACGGCGCGTAAGTGTTCCACGCGCGCCTCAAAGAGATGTCAGCATAACTTGAGCGGCCCCTTAGGGCCGAAGCCTGCCGGGTCAGCGGGATTGTCCGAAAGGGTTACCGCTACCCCGGAACATAAAGGGCGAAGGAAGGAACATGGGTGGGTTTTAGTCAGTAAGAGTCTGACACTCCCTTCCGCTCCACCCAGAGCGGGAGGGGTCATTTGATTTCCCACCAGAAAAAAAAAAAAAAAAATAGGAGTCCAGCTCATCCCGCCATCTCCGTCTGGGCCTGCTGTGATGTCGCTTGCCATTAAGAGCCCAAAAATGGTAAGATATATTAAGTTTTTTATTTTTTATTTAATAAAAACGTTGCCCCACACTAGGAATTTCTCCTGTATCGTGGGTGCTTTTACAAACATTTAAACTCACATACACAAACAGCCAGACCCGTAACAACTACTTGTAGGTCATACAAATATTTGTTCCGTGCGGGAATCGAACCCGCGACACGCAGCGCAGCAGTCAATCGCTTAACCACTACACCAACCGTGCCGTTGAAACCTACTAAATAAGATGAATATGTTACTAATTTCCTTTGGTTTGTGAATTATTTCGGATTTATAATTTAAGCTAAACAGGTTTGTTTACACTTTCATCAAAAAGTTTTAGAACTGGATGCCGTTTTTCCAGCATTGTGTATTAAATAATCACTGGTGCCTAGTCAATGGCGACGAGCGTTATCATAAATATATATGTATGTGTATCATTGTGAGTGATTATTAAGGGCTTGTAATAGTTCAGTTGAGATTCATATTTTGCCCCCACTTTTCCGCGCCATGTACCACTCTATCCCGCTCGCACTGTCAAACTGATTCAGTTAGGGTGAACTAAACTGTTGATGGACGTAGGCTTGGTAATAAGTGATTAAATTATGATTATATTATTATACGAAATCGATGTCTTCTGTATATAATAAAATGGAAATATATTGAAAGTTAAATACAGGTCTGCGACTAAAAAACTGCATAGGATTTTTTAACATTTTCTTATAGATTTTGAGCTCCCAAAAACAGGAAAAATATTCAAAACATTCGATCACATAGGTTTTTGTAGATATTAGTAACAACATAAAAAATAATATTAAAAAAATATGTTAAAAAAATAGACCTATGTGGTTTTTTTATTTAACATAATTGACAAAAAAAATAATTAGCTTCGCTTCCAATGGGGTATTCTGTGCATATGGAAGAAAACTATAACGATTTGGCCATTATCCTGGATAGAATCAAATATCAGAACCATCAATGGATGGTTTGTGGGGACTTCAAAATACTCACGATGCTTTTGGGTCAGCAGGCAGGCTATACTAAATACCCATGCTTCTTATGCTTATGGGATAGTAGAGCCAGAGAACAGCACTAGACTAAAACTGATTGGCCACCCCGAGAAACTTTAAAACCTGGAGAGAAAAATGTTATCAATACTACTTTGGTGCCACCAGAAAAAGTTTTGCTGCCACCTCTCCATATCAAATTGGGGTTGATGAAACAATTTGTGAAATCACTGCAAAAGGATGGAGACTGTTTTAAATATCTATGTACAAAATTCCCGAAGCTGTCAGAAGCAAAGTTGAAAGAGGGAGTTTACACTGGCCCCGACATAAGAAAGCTATTAACCGACACCCTCTTTGTGGAAAGTATGAATGAGAAGGAAAAAGAAGCTTGGGTATCGTTCAAGGATGTAGTGCGAAAGTTTTTGGGAAATACTAAGGATCCTGACTACAAAACCATTGTTCAACGGATGCTAGCAGCATACGAAGCTCAAGGCTGCAAGATGAGCTTGAAGGTCCATTTTTTACACTCCCACATAGACTATTTTCCTGAAAACCTGGGAGCTTACAGTGATGAACAGGGGGACAGTACCAAGGTAGATGGGATGTCACTATGCTTGCAGACTACTGTTGGATGCTTAAGCGGGAAACTAACGAAGGAAATCGGAAAAGGACTCGGCGAAGTATCAAGGAAAAGAAGAAAAGGTTTCATAAAAAAGATGAATAAGTATATTCATATTATTTATGGGTTATAAAAAATATTATTCAAAATTATAATTTTTAATAAACGAGTGCTTTTACCAATTTCTTGTGTTTGAATTTGCAAAAAAACCCTTACGTGATAGAAAAAAATGGCCATCACTTCTGAAATCAGCGCATTCTAAAACATATAATTTAGTAAAAAATTTCTCATGCAGCTGACAAACAATTTTTTTTTGCAGACCTTTGTTTCATTAGTACATTATAAATTGCCTAGCAAATTGTTAATTTATAATGTACCTACTAATGAATAATTTAGCAAATTTTACCAAGGTAACCTACGGGGCAATACTCGTAATTTTAAGAACGTTCAAAGTCTGATCTCAGTCTCAGTCGGTCAAAAATACCTCAAATTTCCATACATTTTTGACAAGTATTTGACATTGATTGTCGCTTAGATGAGATTGCGACTAGATTTTGAACGTTTTTAATTACGAGAATTGGCCTTCTGATGTCCAACAAAAAATAGGCGCTTCGGAAATCATCGTCGATCATGTAAAATACGAACGCGCGATGATGAGATCTCATATAAAGTTGTAACAACTCTCAAATTGATCGATCAGTTGACAACTCTCAAATTGGATGTCAAATAGACATGTACTTCTATAAGTACTTTTGACTCTATCGAGACCTGGGGGTCTACTCCGAAGTGGTATCGGCCGAATGTTCGGCCGTTTCCTGCTACGAAGTTACTATTTGGTTCGGTCGGTCCCGACCCTACACTCCTACACTCTTTCGAATATTACCTATGGTCCCGACCCAACTCAGCCGATCCGAACTTTTTTCGCATTTTTCAATAATATTCGGTTCGGCCATGTGTCGCTCCGATCCGATCATTCGCACTTTGCACTTCGTAGTAGACCCCTTGTCTGTTTTGGAGTCGCTGCATTGAACTAAACATATCCACGTAAAGGGGTGAGAGAAGGGGACGTAATTTCCCCGAAATTGTTCTCTAATATTATTGGAGGATGTATTTAAGACGCTGAACTGGAAAGGACTCGGCATTAACATCGACGGCGAGTACATCTTACACTTAAAATTTGCAAATGCCATTATCATAGCGGCTGAATCGCTGCATGATTTGCAGCAGATGCTGTACAGCCTAGTTGATTCATACGCATTGGTCTCTGGATGAACTTGGACAAAACCCAGGTTATGTTCAGCGATTGTTGTCAATGTTAATGCTTTCAAGGTTGTCCGAGAATACTTTTACCTACGGAAAATTTTGCAGTTTGGTAAGAACAACTTTGAGAGGTTAAAAAAATCATCAACTATCGTCTGGGCGGAGCGGGAGGGCTTGTCCGACTTTTACTGACTAAAACCCACCCGTGTTCCTTCAGTTGCCTGTGCCAGGGGCCACGGTATCTCTTTCGAATAACCCGCGGCCCTGCCAGGCATCGGCCCTAGCGGACCCCGTCAGTTAGTGCTGACATCTCTTTGAGGCACGCGTGGAACACAACGCTCCGGGCCTGGTCCTTACCGGGTGGGGAAGCTGCCCATTGCTCGCCGCCCGCAAACCCGCGCCTACGGTGGCTGCGAGTATTTCGCAGGAGGTGACGGCTTCCAATGCACTCTCGCTCCGTACCATGGCGTGGACCAGGGCCGGACGCGAGAGATCGCCGCCACCGATCGCCGCCACGAGGACGTGGCGGTGCTCCGCCCAAGCCGGGCAGACCTCCACCGTATGCTCCACCGTGTCCTCCAGGCGATTCACACAGTGGTGACACCCTGGCGTTTCCTCCCGCCTTATCCTGAACAGGAACCTCCCGAAACAACCGTTTCCGGTGAGGACTTGCGTCAGGCGGAAGGCGAGGGCGCTGTGGCGCCTCTCCAGCCACTCCTCAAAGAGGGAACTTATCGCCGCAATTGTGGCGTGCCCAGCACTGGGTTGCGACAATCGCACTCTCCATGTTGCCTACCCTTACTGCTTCCTTTCAAAAATCCAGCTGTATCTATACATTTGTAGTAAATTGAAATATATTTCCATTACCACAAACCTATCTCAAACAAAATTATTTATAAAAAAAGTTTTGCTGAATATATTGAAAACACCATAAACATTTGGGAAGAGTCTAAAATAGGTACGTTTACCTCCCTAAATTTTTGACAATGTTTTGACATTGACGTGAGATTATGATTTTGAACCATTTCAAAGATGATTTTATAAATTAAAGCTACAAAATTTGGAAAAAATAAAAATACGGGCGCCTTATTTTTACATCTCAATTTTATTTTACATTATGTGATTATGATATAACTTCTTCAGAACATAAAACGTTGTCAATCGGGTCTTTTGAGCGCAAGCGAAATGATACGGGTCCCCCGTCTGATAGCCGAAGCGGTACTGACAACTTGACAAGTACTGAATGGGGGTCCTGGTGATTATAAAGCTTGATATTTCCAATCTCATCTTTTTACGTTAAATGTAACGATTAAAAAATAAAAACTAACAGATGACACCTGCTTTATGCATAGATCGATTAGCCTGCAAAGTCACAGCCTAATTTGAAAATTTTCGTTGATTATTCTTCTTTTATTGTACGGTTTAGAGGTAACTTTATTTATTTATTTATTTATTTTATTATTTATGTACACACAGTAAAACACATAAGGATAAGACATTTAAAATATGAGTACAAAGGTACTGCTTATTTCTTAAGAAATTTCTTCCAGCAGACCTGCGAAAGGATGAGAATGAGAGATTTCTTTGTATCGAGAAAATTGTATGCAATCGTGTTTTCGAAACAGACGACACCTCGCAGTAGTCCTTATCTTTATTGTTCATCTTTATCTTACTAATTAAAAAGTGAATACTGCAGTATTTTTAAAACAACAGCCGTTAATGCTAAGACAGTTTTCGCAATCTGAGGTAAAACAGGCCCTAAGCAGGCCCGAGCGGCCTACGTAGCGCCATGTGGCATGTTATAATTTGTCCTGTGATCGTAATCTGATTGTACAAATTAGTAAATGAACGTAAAAAAAGAAAGCTTTACAACTTAAAAGTAAAAAATAACAATATTCCTGAGGAACTTTAAAAACTCTTAACACAATCATGACAAGGCATTTTTAAACTAATCTAGTGTTCAATTATTCACTCCAACCAAATATAAAAGCTACTTGACACCTGTCCTCATTAAAAAATCTCATAGGTTTAGTTTGTTCACAAATTCGCGTTTAGGGCTTGGGCCTAGTTACTGCGTAATCGCTGAGTGTTTCTGACTTTGGAAAAGTCCTAAGAAGTTTAAAAGTGTATTTAAATAGGGAGTCAAAATAGACAGAAAAAGCGACCCATTACATAACTCAAACAATCCTTCGGGATATTAATTCTAAAGTTAACATACGGAACTAAAGATTGTCAACCTAGGAAGTCGAAAGTGACACCGCAAACGAACGAATTAATTGTAGCAACCTTGACACTATCGAGCAACTGCAAATTTCTTAACCGCCACTGCTGTTTAGTATATAAAATCATTGTCACTAGTGGACCGATATCATTCAGCAACAACAAGTCTAATCAAACATGAGGAGTATCCTTCTCGTGGCTTTTGGCCTTGTGGCCATCGCCGCCCTCAGCTCTGCCAGGGAGATCCGGGAGAAGAGGGACGCCGATCTAGAGACCGCTGCGTCAGGTGGTCACTGGGACAAGGGTGGCGGCCACGAGCACCATGGACATCACGATCACCACCACGGTGGTGAGGACCACAAGGGACACAAGGGACACCACGAGCACCACCACGGCAAGCACGGGCACCACCACCATGAGGGACACAAGGGACACCACGGAGAGCACGGTGGACACAAGAAGCACCATCACCACGACGACGGCTACCACCACCACGAACACCACGGCGAGAAGGGCGACCACGGCCACGGGCACGACGAGCACGGTCACTGGCACAAGGGACACGACACCAAGGGACACCATGGCATCGATAAACACGACGAGTTCAAAAAGGACAAGCACTTCCACGACCATCATGGCGAGAAAGGCTTCCATGAACACCACGGCGGACATCACCATGAGGGCGGCCACAAGAAGGGCGGACACTTCCACCACGGACACAAGCACGGCGGCCATCACGAACACCACCACGGCAAGAAGGGCCATCATGAGCACGGCGGCCACCACCACCACCACAAGGGCCACCACGGTGACGGCGGCCACCACGAGCACCATCACGACCACCACCACCACGACAAGAAGGGAGGCCATGAGGATCACAAGCACTGGGGACACAAGAAGGGTCACTAAGCTGTTGTTGAATGTAACTGAACTGTTATTTGTTAAAATGTTGCTTACGACTGTTTTTGTTATATTCTTACGCCAAAGAATAAAATTTTGTACAAAGTAATTACTTAGATTTTATTTAAAATAGCTGCGCCCCGCGGTTTAACTAGCATGAAGATTTCCATAGGAACCGCGCAATTTTCTGACATAAAAAGTGTTGCGCTATTGCGGAGTAACAAGGCTATACGGAAAATAAAGTCACTCGGGAATACTGTCGCTTTTCAACAGTGAAGTATTTTTTGTAATAGGATCAGAAAAAAAAGATTGACTAACAAAATATTCATATAATCAAGGTTAGGTTTTTTTTCTTCCAATTCCAAGTTCTGGTTTTCTGGTCACTGATACGCTTTCTTCCATCCAGCGGTACGAAAGATATGAAATAAAATTAACATGATTGTGTACAGTATTTGTCGAAAGTGCATCACTTGCTTTAGGAACTACCATTGCCCATTATCGCGTCATCAAGAGTTTCTTTGCCGATGACCGCGGAACGCGGCTTGACCTTGTACCGGTGAGATTTATTTACACATCGAGATCTCACTGACCGTAGCGAACGTTGAACTGTCGCGATTGGCCCTGAATTTCAACGAAAGTGTTAGTCGGTGCTCACTTTCGGTGATCAAACCCAGGTGGTAAGTAGGTTTCAATTGCGTTTTTTTTTTACTTGTTAGACTTATTTGGCAAACAAAATGGCGCCCTGGCCAACATTTTTGAGTTTTTCAATAGTTCCGAGTTATTGTAAAATGAACTTAAATTACAGTACAAAATAGAGTCGATTTTTGTTTAAGTGGGGATAACATAATTGGTTACAAATATTTTTGTTTTTCACTTTAATTGTATCGTACAAGTTATCCCAGGGAAGAGTGGAACTTTGCGTGTGTGGACCTTGACGTGCAGTGGGACAGTATAAGTAAAAAAAACAAGTTACCTGGAAGGTGTTAAGCATCTTGTCGAACTTGGCCTCAGCGGGGGGGTCGTGGCGGGCGGGCGGCCAGTGTCGAGTCTGTGTCTGCTGCGCCAGCCGCACCATCTGCTCGCTGTTGTTCACGATGGTGATCATGTGGTGCGTGAAGTACGCCACGCGGGAACGGTCCGCGAAGTGAGAGTTCTATTCATGAAATATCTACTTAAATAACAATCTTACATAAATTCATTCACAGCCTAAACCGTTAGATCTTGAAGCACGTAATTGTGTAAAAGAATTCCTTTTAAGACGAAAGTTTAAGAAAGGATTTTGGAAAATCCATACCTTAAAGTGTTTAATAGGAAATGGGATGGTGGCGCATGTGTTGGATCATATAGCTCCCTTCAAAATGGTTGAGCTGAATGGCGCTAATCCATGCGTCATGTTCGTGAACGGGCGCCGTCGGTAGGGACTGGTCATCTCTTTGCTGCCATGGCTTATTTTAATTTAATATTTTAATTGTTTTTTTTTTTAATATTTTAAACTTTTCATTACGGACGCTTTTAACGTTCTGCATCGTTCTCACATGCATAATTTTTAACATGAATGATGTAAGCAATACTTCGTAACAATATTATTTTGATTTAAAAGAGTGTCCATGGAGTTTCTTGCCCGTTCTTCTCCAAAGGTACCTACTACGCTTTGGAATGGGCAACTACCGACCGACCGAATCCTTGACAATTCTTTTTTTAAAACGTTGCCCCATATTAGGAATCTTTTAAACCCACATACACAAACAGCCAGACCCGGAACAACTACTTGTAGGTCATACAAATATTTGTTCCGTGCGGGAATTGAACCCGCGACACGCAGCGCAGCAGTCAATCGCTTAATCACTGCGCCAACCGTGCCGTCGATTTCATTTCAAATGTGCCTGTAATTGGTTTAATTGAAATAAATACTTTGAGTTTGAGTTTGAATCAAATTTGTTCGGGTTTACTTAATGTACGTTGTGAGGACGCCAGTGACGTCACGGACCTCGCTGACTTCGGGTATAATTAGGAGACCACATTTTGTAGTGACTACCGCTAAATACCAAAGTACCTGACCAAGACACCGCTACTCGGGTATATTTAGTAGCACCAGTTTAAAATGAATCATTACTAAATATACCCTTTTTCAATAAAATAACTTGCTTGAAAGATGGCGGGATTGGTGCATAGTGCGAGTATTTAGGGTGGGGAAGATCACGTGGCGGGTCTAAGTTGGTTTACAAACAATAATAATAAGACGTAGGGACCCTATTTCTATCTACAGGGTTTAAAGGAACCTCCGGGGTGCCTCAAGTCCCGAACTCGCTTCGCTCGCTCTTGGACCGACACTTACGAGCACAAAGCGGTCCAGCACAGACTATGGATTTCTGTTGTAATATACAGTCTGGCATTACGCGGCCGGGTATATTTTTTATGTACTTATTTTAATTTAAAGTTACGTAATTTGGCAATTTTTAGCGAATTCGTTGTATATTTCGAGTATTTTAAGTTGCATATAATCCGGTCTCTACAAAATACTATTCTGTTTATGTACAGATATAATATATGATAAATAACGACGAGACAAATCGATGTCATACTTAACTTTGCACGTCCGATGAACAGACATAGGAGTAATCAGCCCACAACGTTCGTATAGGACAAAACAGCAGAATGATCAGTTATTCAATTTTATTTTTATTGCGAACTCACCTTAAATTGTATGACCCCATCTCTGTACATATTCCCGTAGCGTGTAACTTGCTCAATGCTGAGTAGCAACGCCTTAAACGTTATATCTTTGCTTATAGTGTCAGTAACCTGTAAAAACATATAAATCAGCCACGTGGAAAAATAACCATGGAAAGTTATTCGATAAGGCCGCTTTCGAAACGGTCGCGGAGTCGGTTGACTGCAAGTTCAAGGTTATATTGATAATTTTACATTGATACATGATGTTGGGATCACGCGGCAGTTCAAAACCGAGTTTATTTTGTTCTAGCGACCCACCCCTAATTCGCAGTTTTTACAACTTGACAAAACATCGAGATTTCTATATTAAATGTAATAATATATATATATATAATATATATATTATATGTAATAAATGCACATAAACCTTCCGAAATAATTTCTCTAAATTATGGTAAAAACTGAAGAACAAGGCGCTCACACAGACAGACACGAAGAGCGGCATTAATCTATCTATACATATAAATAAAAATGAATCACCGAAATGTATGTACGCGCATACCTTCCGATCGACTGCACCAAATTGGATAATTCTATTTTCATGCAGGACGACGTCTTCCGGGTCCGCTAGTTTATAATATATATGAACAGACTAATGAGAACGGCTTGCCTGCAAGTTCTGGTCGATCATCTGGAAGATGATGACGGGTGCATGCGTGTGGTACGCGTTGGAGTGCGGCTCCACGTCGGGCGCGCGCTGCCCCGCCCACTCCGCGCGCTCCGACTCCAAAGTTTTCTCCATCCATTCCATGTAGTTCGATTCCATTTTCTAAAAATTTTAATAGCACATATTTATAAAATAGAATTAGAAACTACTACTAAGCTACTATTATATTCTCACTAACAGCACGGAGTCTGGATTTGTGCCCTGTTGATGACAATAGGCTTGCCCCCCAAGCCCCATTACATGAGACTTAAACGTAACTGGCGAAATGTGGGTGAACTGCGGGTACATCTTTGCCAAACCCTTCGGGGAATACAGGCGTGATATTATGTTATATATTTAAAAAATAAAGGAAATTGCCGTTGATAACTGATTCAAAGATAAGGCATAAGGCAGCAGCGGGATTGTCCGAAAGAGTTAACGCTACCCCGGAACATAAAGGGCGAAGGAAGGAACATGGGTGGGTTTTAGTCAGTAAGAGTCTGACACTCCCTTCCGCTCCACCCAGAGCGGAAGCGGTCATTTGATGATTTCCCACCAGAAAAAAAAAAAAAAAGGCATAGGGCAGAAAACTTGGATAAACGAAAGTGGATGGTCATTCAGATGTACCTAGCCCGTCAGGACGGTAAATTGGTAGGTATTGTTTTTTTTTTTTAAACGTTACGTGTTACGTGTAATGTCTCAGCAATACACGGATCCAGTATGAACAGTGGGACTACAATACTTTATAGCCCTCTGGTTCATTTTTGCTTATCTAGCATTGGAATATTCGTTACAGTTATTGCCCATGAGCCTTGACAGTGTACAGTCGAGTTGCTAAAACCTTTGTCAGTTTTCTAATTCTTTCCTGCAGAGCACAATACCTTTCGAAGCTACGGCACTGAGCAGACTAGTCGTCATAATAGAACAACCTTCGTATATGTCTAGTTGACATCAACTTGGAGTTGCTGCAATAAACTTATTGGCAACGTAATAAATTGATATTAGTTTGACATTGAAAGAAAATCGTCAAAAATGACAATGTAAAAAAAATTAAGGTTATTATTTTTCATATTGCGAAATAATGCGAGTTTATGTGCATATACACGAGCGACACGCGCCGACGACAGAGGCAACTGCAAACGTCGACACGTGTCGACGGTTGCAGTTGTGCAACACTTACAATTAGAGCAGACGTCATAAAAACTAGGGCATGCCAAATTGATCTTAATTACAATAGACATAAATATTAGTGTCCTTCACCACACAATCCTTACCTTTGAAAACTTCATGAAAATCAATTTTGAGAACGCCAAAAAAATAGTCAAGAAATAGTCATAAATAGTTACCAAGGTCCAAAAAATAGTCGCATTATGTGCATTGTTAAGTTATAGCTATAGGTTGGTGAGGATTGTGTTTGGTTTCCACACAATCCTCACCTCTGTGAAACTAAACGGCTGGGAGTATCGACTTGGTTTCAATTCCAAAAAATAGTCATAAATCACCAAGTCACCAAGGTCAAAAAAATAGTCGCATTTTGATTCCGAAGTTATAGCTATAAGTTGGTGAGGATTGTGTGGTGAACGTCTCCACACGGCACACATCCTCACCTCTAGCGCAACCAAACGGCTGGGAGTATGGACTTTGTTTCAATTCCAAAAAATAGTAAAAAAAAAAGTCGCAACGTACTGACATATAAATATAAGCACAAATAAATATAGATAAATACATGAATATACTAAGTACATATAAGTCACAGCACTTATTTTCATTCATCTAAAAACTTACCTGCAAGTATTCATCCTGTATTTTTTGCATGGTTTCCTTACTAAGCAGAGGTGGCAAGGTCGATACATCAATATTTAACTCTGAACTGCCCATCAATTCGTGTCCTGGATAGGTATTCAATACCCATGATAAAAGGGTTACATACTCATTGCCTTCTATGCCATTAGTTACTACATCTTGGAGCTGTAATAATAATAAAAATGTTGTTATACTACTTTAATTAATTGTAATAAAAGTTATTTTTATCGTATTTGACCGCCAGCTGGATGCTCGTAGGAAGTCAGAACTGCTCAAAAATTAACAAAGAAACAAATTGTAAAACTTACACTTGTAGATAAACAAATGTGGTACATATTGACGTATTTGTTCACAATATCGTAGTGAGGTGGGAAGCACGGGACGCATAATGTTTTGACGACTCGCAAGTCCTCGAGTATGAGTTGTCTGGTGAGTTCCAAGTATCGAACCAGCCACAGTTTGTTATCTTCACGCTCGTCGACGCGCGTGCCTTCTATACGTTGGGCGACGGCACATTCTAGAACTTCAAAAGCTTTGGCTCGCCAGTTTTTAGGGCGGCCCGGCGGCATGAAACCGGTTTGGCTCTGTTGCTGTTGATTGAAATACGATTTTTTAATAAATGAAATAAGTCTGATGAATATTATATTGCTTAAGAAAATAATGCTAGTACCAACCTGTAAAGCCATTTGATCCCTTTTTTCTTCTCTCTCTATAATCCGCAGTGCAGTAACAATAACAGTAGGCTCTTTACGAACAGTATTCAAAGTTCGCGCTAAAATCAGTTTAATTTGCTTTTCAAGCAGATTGGACACCATTTCAACATCTTCGAAGTACGCCTTCAGCATAATTTTGTCATGTGAGGATTGGTTTGGTAGCCTATGCAGCTCATAAAGTAAGTCATCTCTGGAGTTCTCCAAATCATTAAGACACTGAAAGTGAAAACAAACATTCATATTACAAGAACTTATATGCAAAGGGACTCTTCTATCTATTTAATGGTTTATTTTATTTATTTCTATAGATCATCATATCAGCCGCACGACACCCACTGCTGGGTATAGGCCTCCCCTAAGGATCTCCACGACGATCGGTCCTGCGCTGCCTGCATCCACTGGCTTCCCGCGACCTTCACCAGATCGTCGGTCCACCTTGTCGGGGGCCTACCCACTGAGCGTCGTCCGGTGCGCGGTCGCCATTCCAGAACCTTTCCGCCCCAACGGCCATCGGTTCTTCTCGCTATGTGTCCCGCCCATTGCCACTTCAGCTGAGCAATCCTTCGAGCGATGTCGGTTACTTTAGTTCTCCTGCGGATCTCCTCGTTTCTGATTCGATCACGCAGGGAAACGCCGAGCATGGCTCTCTCCATTGCACGCTGGGTGACCTTGAGCCTTCTTATGAGACCCATAGTTAGCGACCATGTTTCACTGCCGTAAGTCATCACTGGCAACACACACTGTTCATAGACTTTTGTCTTGAGACACTGAGGTAAGTCGGACGCGAAGATTTTTCGAAGCTTCCCGAATGCTGCCCACCCAAGTTGGATTCGACGAGAGATCTCTTTCTCGATGTTGGACCTACCTAGCTGGACTGCCTGTCCTAGGTATACGTAATGGTCAACAACTTCAAGTGTAGTGTTCCCAACATGAACTGGAGAGGGTACAACATGGGCGTTACATTTCTATAGATACATTAATAATAATATTTTAATGTATATAAATAAAATTGAATTATCTGTTTGAAATGACAAAATAACAGCTGTTTATTAAATGCGTATGAAATTAAATATGGTACAAATAAAAAAAAAACAATTTTTATAATTTTTGTGTCTGTCTGTCTCTTTGTTCCAGCTATTCTCCAAAACGGCTGGAAACATTTCTGTTTTCCGACATCCACGCGGACGAAGTCCCGGGCACAGCTAGTATAAAATATAAAACTTAGGTATCATTATCTCAAATAACATTACACACTTACTTGATGGGCATGCAGAAGCTTGCCTTCCCCTATCCATTGTTTAGTTTTGGCCACACTTTCTGGCACTGTAAATATGTGTTTCAGACTGTCCATAGCTGTGACATATTGTGAGTGACGTGAGTCCTCCTCTCTGACTGCTTGGAGTGACGCCACCAGGGGTGGCACACCTTTCAAAAGCTCCTCCAATTCATCCATTCTGAAGTAAAGTTAATTTTAATTGACTAAACATCCCTTTGGCTTTACAAAGCTATACAGAGATTATACCTTGAGCCCCACACCAGCAGTAACCCAGACACAATTATAACTCTTTGTCAGGTTTACACCCAGTTTCTGGAACGAAAATGCATTGGATCACTTAACTTGTGTTTAATTTAGACATTGACATGTCTAAATTAAACGCAAGTTAAGTGATCCAATATGCTGTTGATAATGCTTTCAATAAATCACAGCCGTTTACGAGCGCCTAACAATTTGTTAGCTAATTTTTGTGTTGATTTTCGTTCCAGAAGCCAGGCATTAGGTTTGTACAAATAATGTGATGATAAAATAATACAAAAAAAAGTTTGTTTGCACATGGGATGAACCTAATACATGAACTAAATGGTCCAAGTATAATAAGCAAATTCTGAACTTAACAGCATTCACATGTTTTTAATGTAAGCCATACAGCCGTATTCTCGTTAGGTTGGCTAACCAACACGGACAGTTAGGGGTGTAATCTGTCTTATCATATATAAATAATACTAACTTGAGGCTCACTTGCTGCACATCCTCCAAACACTCCTGCAACTGTTTCAAGCCAACACTCACTCCATCTAGTTTGCCCTGCACAGCTGATTTCAGCTGAGCTTCAATAGACGCTTTCTTGTGAGTGATTCTTTTTTTGTAATGTTCCACCTAGTATTGATAACATAAATATAAAAAAAAAAAAATAAGCTTGATTTATTTTAAGTTTTATTTAATTGGCGCATTAGCTTGATACAAAAATAACTTTTTAAGTCCCAAGGTAAGGTAAGGTTTTTAGGTACCTCACCTTTCATAAGACTTAAAAAGTTCATTGCACAATTTATTATGTAAATCCCAAAGTATAATATGTTTAATGACTTAGTAGATTGGGCACAGTTAAAGAGGCATTCTCTAATAAGTTCTATGTGGTATTACTTATAAATTATCCTTATACAAGTAACATACCTATTACCATTATACCCATTATTATTAGTTAAAAGTGGTAACATAACTTTACTTTATGTCTAGATATCACACATTAGGATAGGTTGATTTGTGATAAGTTTAAACACCAGGATCTTTATGACTCATGGTCTAAATTCTATCAATTAAAACAATAACTATTTTTCAGTTCTTTCTATTTAGCAACGCCCACTAAGATGCCAACAAATAGGTACCTATTCAAAGGGTTTTTGCTCAAGGCTTGGTTGGAAATAGTTAAGTAGTTATAAGGAATGTGTGTGAATTAATATTAATAGTAACGAAATTGATGTCCTCTTCTTACTTTTTCAAGTTGTCCTGGTCTCTGCATCATATTCATTACCATCTTTTCGGCTGCTGCTTTCGCTTCATCTTCTATTTCATCCATGGTACTCATTTTTTTTAAAGATTGAGGCGACTGTTGTTTGATTGGATTTTTAACAAAGTGTGGATGATCAGATTGGATGAAAAAATGAAATGGTTATAAAAATTATCAATATTTTTGAGACAAAATAAGAATAAAAACACTTGATTGCAAAACATAACACATTTATTGACAATGACATAAGCTAATGATGACAGTGTTGAGCAGCTGTCTGTGACATTAGCTTTTAGCATCATCTATTCTGAAAAAGTGGACATCTGCGGGTCAATTCTCGTAATTTTAAGAACGTTCGCAGTAGGAAGGTCAATTCTCGTAATTTAAAATGTTCAAAATCTAGTCGCAGTCTCATCTCAGCGACAAACAA
The DNA here is from genome assembly GCA_911387795.2 of Apamea monoglypha. Taxonomy (NCBI): domain Eukaryota; kingdom Metazoa; phylum Arthropoda; class Insecta; order Lepidoptera; family Noctuidae; genus Apamea; species Apamea monoglypha. The sequence continues at coordinate 8,688,322 of OU426920.1, forward strand.
ATGTTAAATTACGAGAATTGGCCTTCTGTTCGGTACTCTAATTAGGTATTATTATTATTCGATATTAATCTATCACAATCTGAATCAATTTGAAGGATAATGCTAATCCATTGCTTCATATGTTCGAAAAATGTGTCTGCTCAACAACGTAAATAATGCAATGAATGTTGTTGAACTGTTAAAATGAAAACCATTGCTACTATTGTGTGTTGTATTGCTATTACTCCGCGGATGGGCATCGCTACAATACGGGCTGGTCCACACGATGCGGTGCGGCTTTGGCGCGGCGCCTGAGCGGCGTCGCTGCAGCATCTTACATACAAACATCCATGTTATGCCCATGGACCTATAAAAAAAGACCATTTTTTATTTTTTTAGATAGGTTATGCCATACAGAGTGTTCCAGCGTCGCACCAAATGTATGTATGGTATGTACAGACGCCAGCACATCAAGTTACTACAATCTATAAAATTTCTTTAATAGATTTTCAACTTTATCGCTAAAGCAATAAGGTTCAAGATTGATTGGGAAAATTTGACAGTTTCGGGTAGCTTGACCTGCTGGCGTCTGTACTGTGTACGTCCATTCGGTGAAATCGTATGGATCGGCCCTAAGTCCAACTCCTCGATTCGAACCGTTTCGTTTTGTTCATGTTTCGTCAATTCAGCATGGCGAGGCGATGTCGTTACAGACATCGCCTCGCCTCGGAAAAAGCTGGTAAATGGCATGCGGTGGTCAGTGGTCAACTTGCAGTCACCGTGCTTATGCTAGATACACAGGCAGCGACATAGGTTGCTGCTAATCTCACGTCCACATCCACATGCAGATTAAGACAGCCGATTAATCACTAGCAACGTTAAAACTTATGGACATAAGATTTTGAAATCGCCAGCGAGTCGCCGATGACTAAAGTCCAGCGACTTTAATTTACCAGACTTCACAGGCCCTGGTGGTCAGTACATGACCACCACTGGCTTGTGAAGTCTGTGGAGTACCTATTAGCTAGCCTCAGTCAGGCTGCCCTTGTATTACTGATACAATTTGGTTATTATATTATTATGTATTATATGGTAGTACATACTAATTCCATGTGTATCCCAGATTACCTTGTATGATTGGATACAATACCGCTTACGTGTCGCGTCGTAATACTTCAAACATCTTATAGTGTTCTGTTACAAACATAGAAAAAATCTATTTCAACAAATAATTTTATTGTAAAATCAGATTTGATTTTTATCATTTCTGGGATACAGCGATATTGTTATCTTCACTGGCAGCCCTAGTGGACTGGCCAACTCACTAATTACATTGTGTAGGTACCTGATACTGTCACCGGTCACTTGCTGTCAGTCCAAAGAGCAATATAATAACACGTAAGTGTCAGTCAGTCTGTTGATCATACTGTGAGCGTGAGCCACTCGGCTGTCAAGTCAATTCAATGTTATTGAACGAAAAGTCAAAAACTCGTACCATTTTACCGTGTCTAACTATTTGCTATTGATAGTTTTTGTTAAATAAATAACCTGCAAGATGTGGGAAATATTTATATTAATAATACTGTCGGCGGTAGCCTTCTTCGTAACAGATGAATTAATACCCAACCTTACAGACTTGTTCGTTAAAGCCGGTCTATTTGGAATAGATCTATGTAAAACTAGTAAGAAAAAAATGTAAGTAAATGAAACATTATTAGTTTCGATTAAGTTTGATACGGTATCGTTTGGGAATTCTATGAATTCATTGAGGGAAAGTGTAGCTCTATTTGTCTCTTATCAATATTTTCAGCCCAGAAGCGATAGGTGTTGTGTCTGGATGTGTCTTCTTAATTACGAGCTTTATATTTATACCAATTGTCTTTGGTAATGGCTTGATGGACACACAGCACTTTCCTCACAATGAGGTAAGAGATTATTTTAATTTTCAATTCAAGCCAGTATAAATTGCCTAGTGTCTCTGGTTACTATTAATGAAGGCCAATATAAAAATTATGTATAGTAATGTTCTTATTTAGTTTGCAGAACTATTAGCGGGATTGTTATCCATCTGCTGTATGCTCCTTCTTGGATTCGCTGATGATGTTTTGGACTTGAGATGGAGATATAAACTGTTACTGCCCACAGTGGCATCACTACCCCTGCTTGTGGTATACTATGTGAACTTCAACTCCACTACTTTTGTAGTACCTATTCCTTTGAGGCAATGGTTGGGAGTTTCCATCAACATTGGTATGTACAGTTTATAAAGAGATTTTGATAATTATGGTCTATCTTTTATTTACATTTTCTGTTCTTTTCCAGGTGTACTGTACTACATCTACATGGGAATGTTAGCTGTATTCTGCACAAATGCTATAAACATATTGGCTGGAATCAATGGACTTGAAGTTGGGCAGTCTGTCATCATAGCCTTTTCTATTGTTATTTTTGACATCATTGAATTGAGAGGGGATCAGTATAAAGCCCACACTTTCTCATTACATATTATGATACCTTATCTTGCAACTACACTGGCATTGTTGAAGCATAATTGGTAAGTTATTGTATGGTTAAAATATATTTACATAATTCCTTTCATAAGTGATTGTGGCATGTCCTTGTTGTGTGGCCCATTATTAACAAGTCACTTCAGGAGAAGTGTGTCGTTTGTATATAAACAGGCAGAATTTATATTATTAGAAATTTTCCAAAGCAGACATTCCACAATTAAAAGTATGTAAAGACCTCTGTGTGATCTTAGAGTATCACCTTTAAATATACACTTTTATAATTAAATAATCATGTTAGTGCTACAAAATAAATGTTTCTTTTTATATTTTTCAGGTATCCTTCAAAGGTGTTTGTTGGGGACACATTTTGTTATGTTTCTGGAATGACATTTGCAGTCGTAGCTATATTGAGTCATTTCAGTAAAACAGTTTTACTATTTTTCTTGCCACAAATCATAAACTTTCTGTATTCAGTGCCTCAACTATTTCACATTGTTCCGTGCCCAAGACATCGCTTACCAAAGTACAGTGAAGAGACAAATTTACTTTATGCAAGCAGAACAATAATAGCAAAAAAAGAAATGACTGCCTTAACGAAATTGATACTTCGTGTGTTAACAATCTTACATCTAGTTGATAAAACTGAAGATAAGGAAAGTATAACTATAAATAATATGACTTTAATTAATTTATTTTTAATTAAGTTAGGGCCGATATCTGAAGTACAACTGACCACAAAGCTTATGGCTTTTCAAGTTATTTGCACTTGTGTAGCTTTTATAATAAGATATCCATTAGCGTCATATTTCTATGATAGTTAAAATTAAAAGCAAGCAAATAGTTAAGTAAGTTATATTATTTTATAAAATTATTTATGTGACCATATCAGCTTTTTTAAGGTTTATATTTTAGAATGTTAGCCAAAGATAAAAATGTGATAAAAACTAAATTGGCACAAACAACACTGTAATTCAAATGTTACTCTTGTTTCTATTAATGGTCCATAAATTATCGTAAATATGATTCCGTTCAAATCATAATGGCTGTTAATATTTTTCTATGTTGTTGTATATACAATAAAAAACACATTTATTAAAAAGTTTTTAATTTTCACATAAAATTAACATAAATTGTTGTTATGTGTAGTATCCATCACAAAAACAATTTAAGTACAACATTTAAAAACTTCGTATCTCCTGCCAGTTCAAATATTGCTTACGTGTGATTTGTGACAAGGTGGTAATGCAAAACATAATCACATGAAAATTACAATCGGTTAATTAATACACTTGCGAGCAAAAAAATCGGTCCACCCGTGCACGTGAGAGATGATATATCTAAAAAAAATGATTTAATATTTTATATTGTGTAAAGGTAAATAAGAGCAAGTTTATTTACACATACTTATAAAAGCAATATTCTTGACAAGATTGACTAGATTCTTCAGATGCCCGGAAAAACCGCGTGACTTTGTTTTGCCAATGAAGTTGACAAAAGCTTAATTTTTAACCGACAAAAAAAAGGAGGAGGTTCCCAGATCAACGCGTATATAATGTATATTTTTTATGTATAATCACGCAAATCTTTTTACAGAGTAGTCCGATTTTGACGAGTCTTTTTTATTTTATTATGTATACCACGAAGTTGGTCCCATTTAAAATAGAAAAATAAAATTCCCCCCTAAATTGTTTAGTTAATTTTCACTACTTATCCAATTCTGTTGAAACTTGGTACACATTAAGTAGGTAGTTCCGATAACACTGCCACATAATAGAGACCTGAGTTCGTTTAATGATAGAGACAGAAGATGAAAAAGGAGATTACTTATTCGACCCCCGTATATTCGTAAGTTCACGATTTTCTCAAAACGAATGTATCGATTTTGATAATCCTTTCCCTAACGTAATCTACATACTATCAGGAAGGTTTTTATATATGTACTTAGAATATAACTAGGGTTTTGTTAATAAAACTTGTTACCTATCTTATTTCAAATCGAAGAGGTTGTTAAGGTTGACTCTTTTGTACGCAAGTGTAGATCTTAAGATGGCACTCGATTGATATTTCCCTAATGTACAATAATTACACAGTCATCACTAAAAGCTTTCGTTGCACAGAATTTATTAAAACCACGGAAACATTACTTTATTACACGTTCACGCGCGCACATTTGTGCATAGGTACCTACAGTCAGCCTCAAAAAGACGTATAGACGGAAAAAGATCCATTTAATTGTCTACAATATGCATTCCATCATTTTGTATCAATTTTTGGCTACAATGAGTACCCAATGTGTAACATGTTTTACGGAACAAAGGTTATAGACTCGAAATGTATAGCTTGACATGTCGGCGTGTGTATTGTTGAGGCTCACTACATACGCGGACGTATTCCTTGCTCTTTTTGTAAGTATGAAACTGGCTCACTTGTACGTTCAACAACGACAGTAGAATAACACTATAACTTTTACGTACCACCTAAATTTACACTTTTGGTACTATGTTTTTCAGCATTTCCTGTGATGGACTAGTGATTTTATCATTAAAATTTTACGTTTGATCCGATTTTACTATTAATATTTTAACGAATAATAATGGAGTAAAAAAGGCGACCATCATTAAAAAATAATGTTTTTAGAAGATCGAGTGAATATGCTTAATTGCCTAGGTACCCTTTTTAAAAACTCATGTAAACCGACTTTTGTTGCCGACTGTACAGCCAGTTACCTTTTGGAAATATCCGTGGTTCTGTATGACTAGTTTCTTTTAAAATAATGATTTGGGGAAACAATTTGACTTGTGAATTCACAAGTTTTTGGATATTTACCATATTTTAGTTGACATAAGTTGCTTCCAGATTTGCTAGATTTTTGACGATCAAAAGTTTGATCAAACAAAATCCCTTAAATATGTAGCAACAGACGATCGACATCTTACTTTTTGTCGATCGCCACTAGGATTGCTTTTGTGGATTGATAAATCAATGTCTACGTCTGTCTACTTTATTTTAAACTTGATATTTATGGATCGTTTACAGGCGACAGTAACGATTGATGAAATGGGACAAATCTGTAAGAAGCTGATAGATCTTATTGATCGTCAAAACTCAGCATATCGAGCGACTATAATGATCGCCAAACATCTAATAAATCTGTACGTAGGCATCGTTAATCGTTATGGATCGTTCTTGACTGGCGGTGACACTACAATTCACATGAGTCGTTTTGTCATTGCTTATGTTGAATACATTTTTTTTAAAATTATTAGCAGGTAAAAAAGATAGGTAGAACTTGTAAAAGATTTTAAAGCGTCCCCGAAACGATCAATTGCAATTGATATTTACGGGATTGATACACATTGATGCTCAAATTGATCGTCTACCAAATGCAATTGAAGCGATTGACAATATTACTACAATAGCAATTGATCGTTCCGGGGACCCTTTATACGATTGCGTAGTATACCTATAATAACGGTAACAAAGCCTGGTGAAAGGTGGTGGTAGGGCATCCTTGCTTATGTCGGGATAGGGGTGAAAGAAAAGTAAAGCGATAATGTGGGCTATGCATAGGGTTACCACTTGAAGTGTGAAAAGTCCTGAAAAAAGCCGGACATTCGCAAAAAAAAAAAAATACGGGTATTAGACTTTAACTTAATTTTTTCAGAGTTAATTTTTAAGTTTTTGTGAAAAAACTTGAGTGATGTTATGTGGTCATTTAACTTTATAATTTTCGAAAACAAATCCCTTTAAATCGCGAAGCCCGGAGAAAGTCCGCCGGGCATGAATTTGCCCGAAAGATAACCCTAGCTATGCCACGTGTAAACCGTAGGTAAAGGTAATGGGTTATCTGAATGAATGAATAATTTGGTGATTCTAGCGCTGAACACGTAGGGACATCCTGCTTTCTCATTATAGAGGAGGAATATTAAATGTAAGTACGTAATTATATCATTTAAACTTATTAAACAGTTTATTTACATAATACATACACACCAGTTTAATTAATATTAGGTATTACAATGAAATTTTTCTTTGGGTTTTACAAGTTGGTTTTGTACCAAAGTTAAAATGACAATAATTATCATTGTATTATACACCTTAATTAGAACAATAAATAGATACGTGTTTAAAAGGAATAAGTAATTTTTACAAAAATGGCTACAGAATATTCTCTCTATACCTTATAATATGTGTAACTTAATTCAACCAAATATCATACAATATATTGTCCTCTGCATCATTTTCGTTTATCACCCGTAGTGTTTTGAGCGTTTGCAAGTAAAACGTCAATTCTGAGGTGACTACACCATGCTGAGGGCTACCATTCGCTACTATGTTCATCTTTACTAATTGTTCTCTAAGTTTATCTTTGAAGTTATCATGTACTCTTTTATAAATGGTCCTTATTTGTTCATTAGGAAATATATCAATAAGTGCTTCGTGTAATTTAACTAAGTGTTTAGAAATATTTCGGAATGTTTGAGATGGAACAGGGGGTTTGGCATCCCACCCTGTCAGTTGAGATGCAAGCATATTACTTACTATGAGACAAATCTTATTCTCTATTTCCTGCTTATGGCTTACTATATCACTTTCTATATTACTAAACCCATTCAGTGATAATTCTTTCGAATGCTGTCTTTCTAGCAATCCTCTTATCTTAGGTAGAAACCACATGACCACCTGCAGGGATCTAGATACTAAAGCAAGGTTTGATGTAGAGATTGTTTTTAAGCCAGCACTCTGAATTGCTCCAGCACCTAATACCAATTGGCAGCACCGAGAATTGAACAATCGAATCAATTCCAACATGCAGTGTACCAAGTACTGGACAATGACAGGAGACTGTTTTGTGGCATCACAATATTCCAACAGGATCTTGATTAAAAGCTGCACAGTGGCAACAACAGCATAATTCTCCTTATTTATTAATAAATATTTTCCATCAGGCTTCCCACTGTCATATTTTAGAGCATTTGGTATTTCACCTGATTCATGTATTTTATTTATTGCACTTTGTAATTCACAAGGGACATCTGCAGCTTTCCATCGCTCTGCATTTAGAGCAGATGTCAATTGAGTCCTCCTCTCAGCATGTAAACATTGTATATACTTCATTGCATAGCTTCGAAGAGCTAGCTTCATTGCGTTACTGCAATGGCCAGTTATGTTTTCACATTTGTCACAGAAATTTTCAATGAGTTTGGACAGGATCGATAATTGGGACATATCAGAAAAGACATAGTCCTTGTCTGTTTTAGTTACTATAAGATTAGCACATCGTTCATTACAGTAGTCAGAAAGAGATGCAACCATTTTCTTTAACTTCTCTTCTACAAAAAGTAGTTCCTCAGGTGACCAAACATCTTCACTATCATTTCCAGTAACGTCATCCATTTGAGTAATTTCCAATATCAAATTATTTAAGCATAAGATTCTTTTAAATAAATTAATTAAGTTTGGAGTAACTTTCTGTAGAAATGTTATACCTTCATTACACAAAAGCCATGTATTGTCAGCAGTAGATCCTCTCAAAACAATTTCAGTGTTTCCATCCCTTTCCGAAATTATTTCTATTACAGATTGTTTGATTGTAGTTTGAATAGATGTCATTGCTTCTATTTTGAATGTATCAATAAAATCAAATTCCTTGAGGCGGAGAATTCCAGATACTATAGATACAATTTTCTCCCTCTCAGGTATTTCTGTGTCATCTTTTGGAGGTCTGTTTAGGTCTGTGACAATGAATCTTAAAAATTCGTTGCTCAGCATTTTGTGTATTAATCTCTTCATTTCAGTTAGTTGTGGAGATAAATGACGAAATGCTTGTATACCAGACAGGCGCGTGGATAGCACTTTCTGGGTAGAGCTGATCAAGTCCAAGGCAGCCACATAGTCTGAAGTACTCAAAAGAAGCTGTATCATTGGTTGTGTCTGTTGTACTGTACCCATTAACTTTAAAAGATCATGAACATTGATCAGATTGTGATTAATTTTTGTTAAACTTGCTAATTTTAGTGGACATTCAGTTAAGTTTCCCTTTACATGGGTTATATTTTGTCTGGTTTTTCTAACTGTTTTTACTGCTCTAGCCATCTGTTCCATTATAGTATCATGAGACAGCATTGCATGAAAAAATGCATCAGATTTTTGAGCTACTTGCTTAGAGATTTTCATCTCAATAACATCTAGGTATGTACTTAGTGTTTCTTGGAGAGCTCTTATAGCAATACTGGGATCTTCAGAATTACACAGACTAGGAAAAACTTGGCTAAATACATCTGGATCATTTAATGGTAGTGATTGCTCATAGAATATGCTTGGAACCTCGCATACATTTTCTACTACAGGTGTTTTATTTTTGACTGGAATACTTTCTTTTAGTCTACAATGACGCCGATATTTTTTTGCAACTCTTTTGCAATATGATTCAAAATGTGCTAATGTGATTTCAGGTAAATATGGACTAGGGTATATATCAACTTTATCAATAAAACTGTCTCCCCACGTCTTCGTGAAAAAATTGCTCTGTTTACCTCTGTTAGGGTCATTTAATACTGCTGGAAGGTTTTGAGAGGAAGAATAGAAGGTCCAGTCATCGTTTGAGTCTTTTGTATATAAGTGATACTCTCTTACGTGATACTTAAAGCCTGCTTTCCGCAAATCACCAAACTGCAAAGACGAACACATTCCATTTTGCCCATACTGACAGAGTATGATGGATCCCTCTTTAATACTGTGCTTCTCTTGAACATGCCTGCAACAGAACATTAATGAAGCATCGCTCTTACAGTGCATATTGCTTTCAATTAACCGATAAATACAAATAATTGTGTATAACCTTTCAAATTCCGTGGCAGAAGTGAAAAGTAGTCTCGGACAGTGAACACAGTTTTGCCATGTTGGCTTTTTACAAGATAAAGAGTTGTCCTCCATACCATTTTTGTCTTATAGAACAGGAATAATTAATTTTATGTTCGAGGTAATTGGCACAGATATATAAAATTTCGTAAATCCACCCAAGAAACTCATGACATGGTAAATAAAAAGTGACAGACATGACACGATTTGACAATTGACATTACGTTTACGTTGACATGTCAGGACGGCCGCCAGCGAGCCAGCAGGGTTACCATTACCATTCGATGTGAACGAGACGAGATAAAACCAATAGAACCATTGTCGTACCCCACGCCAACTCTTGTGTGCTCTTTCCCCAGATCATTTAACCTAGCTCATTCGACTAATTATCATTGATTTTCAGAGCCCTCGATCGCACTGGCGGGAAGATGCATCACTTATTTATAATAAGCATATTAATAAAAAAAAAGAAAAGTAGGTAAAGAAAAAAAAAAGAAGAGAAAATAATTAAATTAAACTGAATTAAATAAAATAATAATAATAAGACAAGTGCTGCAAGTGTAAGCCCTTAACCGTATAGTTCGGAAGAGAGCCGAACACACGAACCTCAGCTGTCTCGGTGCAGACCCCGACAGGGAATTAAGACAAGCTGACGCTTGACTCCGGATGACTCCTAATCCTAATCATAATTAAACATGTAAATATTTATTATGCTAGGCCTAATCTTATCAGTTTGCGTTGATTAAAAGAGTTGGATAAGAACCTAGGCAAACGCCACTAACACCCATATTCTAAGCCATTTCCTTAGACTCCACTCCACGTCAACTCCGCTTCCATCAGTGACAGTTAGTGGAGGTGAGAAATCATCTGCCATTATGGCAATGTTACTCTGTAGAGATATAATTAAAACCTCACTTTAACCCTTTAAGGTTATATGTTTTGTGACTTTAAACGCAAATAAGTCTGCAGATCTAAGGGTAATTCTGTAGGTGATGTTGCTACATTGTTGACATTGTAGCACCTACTTCTCTCTCTCTTTATCTTATCTCAAGTCTTCTACGAGCTGCGCCCCGCGGTTTCACCCGCGTAAGTTCCCGTCGGAATATCGAGATAAAAATTATCCTATATGTTAATCTACTTCTCTCTCTCTTTATCTTATCTCAAGTCTTCTACGAGCTGCGCCCCGCGGTTTCACCCGCGTAAGTTCCCGTCGGAATATCGAGATAAAAATTATCCTTTAAGTTAATCCTGGTGCCAAATTTCATCAAAATTGGTCCAGCCGTTTGAGCGTGAAAAAGTAACAAACATACAAACCCACACACTCACAAACTTTCGCCTTACTTGATATTTCTTTTTTTTTAAATCGTTGCCCCACACTTTGAATTACTCCTGTATCATGAGTGCATTTACAAACATTTAAATTCACATACACAAACAGCCAGACCCGGAACAACTACATGTAGGCAATACAAATATTTGTTCCGTGCGGGAATCGAACCCGCACACGCAGCGCAGCAGTTAATCGCTCAGCCACTGCGCCAACCGTTTCGTCTTTATAATATTAGTGTGATTATTACATTGACTGTGGGGAGTTTGACCTTATATTTTTTTTTCTAATAATACCTTTTCTTAAATCAGGTAAAGTCCGTTTCACAAAAGAAGTCTCGTAGACGCGGCGCCACTGTAGTAGGACGGAATCATAAATATTGATTTATTTATTTATCTCGACATCATATATGAGTATTGATTGGTTATTGGTTAATAAAATACACATTCTGAAATAGAGAAAGGTGTCTGGGGTATTGGAATGTTGCTAACTATGTATATAATAATAATTAGTTCCACTTATTGCCGCGGGACTTCTTTCGGGAAACGGACTCTATGTACGGACGCCAGCACATCAAGTTACTACAATCTGTCAAATTTCTTTAATAGATTTTCAACTTTATCGCTAAAGCATTAAGGTTCAAGGTTGATTGGGAAAATTTGACAGTTTCGGGTAGCTTGACCTGCTGGCGTCTGTACCTCTAGGGAATGGATTGCGCATAATGGCGCTCTACCATTTCCCCCAGGGCAATATCAACCACTCTCCTAGAGCTAAGGATCTCTTGTTCCAGAGCATGGCAGAGTGGTCGATCCAGGTGGCTGTGATCGCCGAACCGTATTTCGTCCCCCCCAGGGTGGGAGACCTGGACGGTTTGGTGGTCATCATTGGCGGGGCTCTTGTCAACTCGTCTCGAGGTCACTGTTGGGTAGCCGCGGACGGCGTTGGCACGGTTGGGGCGTATTTCTTGCCAAACAAGAGTCTCGCCGACTTCGAGAGGTTCCTTGTCGAGTTGGGTGCCGTAGTGGGCCGACTCCACCCTCGCCCGGTGCTGTTACTGGGGATCTCAACGCCAAGTCGCCGGTGTCCTTGGACATCTGCAATGCCTTTAACACCGTGCCCTGGAGTTCTATTCGGGAGGCACTGCGGTATCATCGAGTGCCTCCCTACCTCCGCCACATCGTTGGGGCTTATCTGTCGGAGAAGTGTGTTACCTACATGGGACGTGATGGCGGAAACCAGCGCCGCATGTCGTGCGGCGTTCCGCAGGGCTCGGTCCTAGGCCCGCTCCTGTGGAACGTCGGGTACGACTGGGTGCTGAGGGGCGAGCTCAGACCGGGGGTAGACCTGACGTGTTATGCGGATGACACGCTGGTCACTGCCCGGGGGAGCTCGCACAGGGAGGCAGCGTTGCTGGCGACGGCTGCGGTCTCACAGGTGGTGGGCCGCATACGTCGCCTAGGCCTGGAGGTGGCCCTTAGCAAGTCGGAGGCCATGGTGTTTCATGGCCCCCGGCGGGCGCCACCACCCGGCTCACACATCGTGGTCGAGGGGGCTCGGATCGCTGTCGAGTCTACCATGAAGTACCTGGGATTGGTGCTCGACAGCCGGTGGGGCTTCGGCCCCCACTTCCGACGGCTGGCGCCCAAGTTGTAGGGCGCGGCTAGGGCGCTATCAACGCTGCTTCCCAATCTGGGGGGCCCGAGCGCCGCGTTGTAGGCGGCTCTACGTGGGGATCGTGCGATCGATGGCCCTGTATGGGGCCCCGGTGTGGGCCTCTGACCTGACGGCCGGCAGTATCGCAATACTGCGGAAACCGCAGAGAGCGATGGCCGTCATCAGGGGATATCGCACGATCTTCTTCGAGGAAGCGAGGGCGCGGGGTGAGCGACCGATGCAGCGACACATGGAGCTGCATCGGTCTCAGCTTCGCGAGGTTCTGGTGGCGGAATGGTGGGACAGGCTTACACGCCCTACCGCTAGCCTCGTCACCATCGAGGCGGTCCGGCCGGTGCTCGAGCGCTGGCTCGGGAGGAGGCACGGGTCCCTGTCGTTTCGGGTGACGCAGGTGCTCTCGGGGCATGGTTGCTTCGGGAAGTACCTGTGTCGCATAAACAGGGAGCCGGACGCCCGGTGTCACCACTGCGTCGACTGCCGGGGGGACACGGCGCGGCATACGCTGGCAGAGTGTGCCGCCTGGGAGGAGCCGCGCCGTGCCCTCATCTCAGAAGTAGGCAGTGACCTGTCGCTGCCGGCCGTGGTCGAGTCGATGGTCGGCAGCGAAAAGTCCTGGGACGCGGTGGTTTCCTTCTGCGAAACAGTAGTCTTGCAGAAGGAGGCTGCGGAAAGGGAGAGGGAGATCTCGTCCACTCACCCGGCCCGCAGCAGGCGCACCGGGCGTCGGCGGAGGGCGGACAACGCCCTCTTCCAGCCCCCCACACATCAGGACCCGAGGTAGCGGCGCGTAGTGTTCCACGCGTGCCTTAGACGTCGCGGGGGGAGTCAAACACCTTAACTCCCCCCCTGACCCGAGGAGGCCCGCGGTGGCGGGTCGGCACCAGTCGAAGGTTGCGGAAGGATCGTACGGACGCCTGCAGGTCAAGCTACCCGAAACTGTCTAATTTTCCCAATCAACCTTGAACCTTAATGATTTACCGATAAAGTTGAAAATCTATCAAAGAGATTTGACAGATTGTAGTAGCTTGATGTGCTGGCGTCTGTACGTTCCCGCGACCCCCGGCGTGGGTGTGAGATGGAACACCGGGGTGGTTTTTAGTCAGTAAGAGTCTGACAGACCCCGCCGCCCGCACCAGGGCGACGGACATCCATGAGGATTTTCCACCCCGGAAAAAAAAAGGTGTGTACCTCTACCTAGATCAAAGTTTTTACTAAAGGTAAGTAATACTGAAATAGGTCTTTCAGTACTACTCGTACTTACCTTTAGTAAAAACTTTGTGAAAATAAAAATAAATGAGAAGATAAATGCGATGCCTTGGGCGATTTGCGATTTGTCCAAGGTATTTGATTGCGTTCTTCATGAGAAGTTAATCAGGAACATCACTTTGGATCTTTTTATTTAATACTTGAGTAATAGGATTCAGAGAATTGACGTCAATAATAATAATAATAATAGGCTCTCGTTAGGCGGTTGGATCAAGGGCCTGATTCAAAAGGCAGTACTCCTCGATACGGCTCGCATTGTGAGGAGGTTCCTGTCTCTGGAGCCCTAACCACCGGTAGCTTGGAGTCTTGGACCCTGCTCCCGACATCGGTGGATCACTGTTTTTTTATATTTTTAAATATTTTTTTTTTGTTTATAAAAGTATTTAAAAATGTAATTTATATGTATTTAAATGAAATAAAGGACATAATAATAAGAAAAAAAAAACAAATCAAGTATCTTGACTTGGCTCGCGAGGTTGTCGACATGTGGCATGTGGACTCAGCAATCATTGTGCCGATAGTCGTGTCAGCCAATGGGTTAATAGCCAAGAGCCTCGACCAACACCTGAGGAGGCTCTCGTTGGGCAGCTGGATCAAGGGCTTGATTCAGAAAGCGGTACTTCTGGACACGGCTCGCATTGTCAGGAGGTTCCTCTCTCTGGAGCTCTGACCGCCGGTAGCTTGGACCCTGTTCCCGATACTGGTGGGCTACTATTTTTTATATTTTTAAATGTAAAAAAATAGTAGCATAAAAAATATAATTTGTAAGTATGTGAATGAAATAAAGGAAAAAAAAATAGAATTAAAAATAAATAAATAGACAATTACAAGAAAATTGCACAGATAACATTAATCACTTAATAAAAGGTGACGAGCTGGCATGCAGGTGCATCCACCTTTCCAACATCACCGAGTTCCACCGCTCGGACAATACGCTCATGATACTGTTAGTGCTGCGTCGAAAGCGACTTAGTAGCGAGGCGCTTCGCTTCCTAATAGTAGCAAAAAATTCATCGGTTTGCGCCTGCGCGAACATCGAGGAAGCGCTGCAAAACCGCGGCAGCCCTAGCAACACCCTAAACGCATTGTTGTACTGTACGTGCAAGGCACTGTATACTCGCTGCACATAGTAGGCCCATAGGCTGCACGTATAAAAAGACTGACAATAGGCTTTAAATAAGGTCACCTTTACTTGTTCAGTACAGCGTGCAAACCTACGTGCCAACATGGTGCAGCGAACCGACAGTGCCCTACGTTCCCGCTCGATGTCTTCATTGTCAGACAAGTTATCTGTGACCCAGTGGCCCAGGTACTTAAAATGGTTAACCCTATCCAGACTAGCACCACAAAGAGTGATTGAAGGTATAAAAGAGAAACATTTGGTACCAGCTTTGAAAATCATGTACTCACTCTTTTTAGGGTTGTACCTGAGCCAATAAGCCCCAGCATATGTCTCACAAATGCGCAGGAGTTTTCTCAACCCCCCAACCGACGGGCTCAGCAGCACCATATCATCCGCGTAGCTGATGTTATTAATAGGCACTCCGCCTATTGAGCAACCCACATTATCACTGCTAAGCTCGCCGATCAGTTGGTTCATATACAGGTTGAACAAGCGGGGCGAGGTTATCCCCCCCTGTCCCACAATTAGAACTAATGAGTGTATTTTTGTTAAGCATTAACTTTGTGTGGGTGTTCAGTTAGCCATATCTCGATTTTTCACGCAGGGGGTACGTCGACTAAACTCCACAAAAGGGCGGTATATTACTCCCTCTGGCCAAAAGTCATCAGTCAAAAATGTATCCAGTTTAGACTTAGGGACATACACCTTATAAGCATTAAAATCTTTCATCGATTTCATGTTCATTTTCTCTAGGCGTACGTCAATGTTAGTGTTGCTCTTAACATAAGTTGTGATGTCACACACGGACGCGTCCTTTGACACATTATAAATATAAAGAGGTACCTTACTGTCTGCCGCCTTGAACTTAGAGTCAGCACCAACCGTAGCTTTACCAGTTTTTCCCATAAAGTCAATGGAATAAGATCTTCCGGATCTATAGTAACGATGGGAGTCCCACAGGGCTCAATTCCTGGTGCTTTTGTTTGGTTCTCTGCCTTTTCGCCGAAAATTGTTTGCCAAATTTTCACTTGCCAACCAACGTTTCGCAGAATTTTATTTCGCCGAATAATCATTTGCCAACTTATCATATAATTTTGTTTTATTTCCCAACCTCACAGTTACCAACTGTACGTTTGGTCTGCTTTTCATAATGACACTTTTTAAAATGCCAACTTTTAAGTAGCAGAATGTTTTAGTTTGCGTAATATTCATTTAGTTGTTTATTGTTTACCAAATCTAGTTGGGTCAAGAACACGGTATTAATCTTGCACCAAAAGTAATGTGTGTTAGATTTCGAAAAAGCTGCAGTACTGAGTCTTCGATCAAATTTTGAAGAAATTTATTTACAAGGATGCCATTTTCATTTGGGACAAATTATATACAGGTAGTTATTGTTATTAATTTTTTTTTTACTTTATCTTTAATGTGACCTAACCTAACTTAACTGTTTCCTTTTACAAAAGCGATTCGCTTCTGGCACATCGCCGGCCGCTGCCGGGGCACGCTCGCTTCGCTCGCTCGGCTCGTGCGTTGTTTGTCATACTTTAACCTTTTTTTTTTTTGTTCCCGGGCGGAAAATCCTCATGGATTCCGCCGCCCTGGGGCGGGCGACGGGGTCTGTCAGACTCTTACTGACTAAAAACCACCCCAGTGTTCCATCTCTCACCTACGCCGGGGGTCGCGGGAACGTAAGATCCTTCCGCAACCCCCGACTGTGTGTGTGTGTGTGTGTCATACTTTAACCTTTTTTTTTTTTTTTTTTTGTTCCGGGGTGGAAAATCCTCATGGATGTCCGCCGCCCTGGGGCGGGCGACGGGGTCTGTCAGACTCTTACTGACTAAAAACCACCCCAGTGTTCCATCTCTCACCTACGCCGGGGGTCGCGGGAACGTAAGATCCTTCCGCAACCCCCGACTGGTGCCGGCCCGCCACCGCGGGCCTCCTCGGGTCAGGGGGGGGAGTGAGGTGTTTGACTCCCCCCGCGACGTCTAAGAGAGGCGCGCGTGGAACACTACGCGCCGCCATCTCGGGTCCTGATGTGTGGGGGGCGACGGACGTCCCCAAGTCCGTCGCCCCTGGACCCATTTAGGGGGGCTGGAAGAGGGCGTTATCCGCCCTCCGCCGACGCCCGGTGCGCCTGCTGCGGGCCGGGTGAGAGGACGAGATCTCCCTCTCCCTTTCCGCAGCCTCCTTCTGCGAGACGACCGTTTCGCAGAAGGAAACCACCGCGTCCCAGGACTCTTCGCTGCCGACCATCGACTCGACCACGGCCGGCAGCGACAGGTCACTGCCTACTTCTGAGATGAGGGCACGGCGCGGCTCCTCCCAAGCGGCACACTCTGCCAGCGTATGCCGCGCCGTGTCCTCCCGACAGTCGACGCAGTGGTGACACCGGGCGTCCGGCTCCCTGTTTATGCGACACAGGTACTTCCCGAAGCAACCATGCCCCGAGAGCACCTGCGTCACCCGAAACGACAGGGAGCCGTGCCTCCTCCCGAGCCAGCGCTCGAGCACCGGCCGGACCGCCTCGATGGTGACGAGGCCGGCGGTAGGGCGTGTGAGCCTGTCCCGCCACTCCGCCACCAGGACCTCGCGAAGCTGAGACCGACGCAGCTCCATGTGTCGCTGCATCGGTCGCTCGCCCCGCGCCCTCGCGTCTTACTTTAACCTAACCTAACCTAACTTAATTGTTTCCTTTTACAAAAGCGATTCGCTTCTGGCACATCGCCGGCCGCTGCCGCGGCACGCTCGCTTCGCTCGCTCGGCTCGTGCGTTGTTTGTCATACTCTAACCTAACCTAACCTAACTGTTTCCTTTTACAAAAGCGATTCGCTTCTGGCACATCGCCGGCCGCTGCCGCGGCACGCTCGCTTCGCTCGCTCGGCTCGTGCGTTGTTTGTCATACTCTAACCTAACCTAACCTAACTGTTTCCTTTTACAAAAGCGATTCGCTTCTGGCACATCGCCGGCCGCTACCGCGGCACGCTCGCTTCGCTCGCTCGGCTCGTGCGTTGTTTGTCATACTCTAACCTAACCTAACCTATCGTAACCTTAGACTTCTGTTGCATACTTATTAAAAAAAACTTATTTGTTTTAAGCAAGTTCAAGACCAGGGTTTCAGTGTTTGTTAGCACTCAGTTTTCTGGAGGAATCTGAAATATACGTATATTTCAACAGCATCTGGAACTGACAAAACGTCATTCGTCTAATAGTTGTGTGGCCAAGTGAAATGGTTGACAAATGATAAATGTCCCAAACGTTTTGTGTCATTATAATAATCGGCTTAACAATAATTCTACCAAATGAAACGTTGTCAAACAAAAATTTGCTAATCGTTAGTTGTCAAAGTGAAACATCGGCGAAACGTTGGTTGGCAAGTGATAATCTGGCAAACAATTTTCTGCGAAAAGGCAGGACACCCTTTTGTTTATTATCTATATTAATTAAGTAGCCTTACCTTAAGTATTGTTTGCGGATGACACTTCACTTTGTGTAGGTAAACTTAAACACTAGTCACTGACGATTAGAGGTTTCGAATACCGGATTTTTTCTATACCGGTATTAATATCGCATAGAAAATTCCCAATACCGGAATCCCGGGATCCCGATATTATAATCTATTTTTCATCCAAACTTGTTTAAAAAAATTCAATTACTAATGTTAACTATTAAGTTTCACCAAGCCAGCAAAGCAATAAAATACTTACCGTTTTTAGAGTTCCGTACCTCAAAAGCAAAAACAAAACTCGTATAAGATCACTTCGTTGTCCGTCTGTCTGTCCGTCTGTCAAGACCCTCAGGGCTGCAATCCCTTGAAGCAGTGAAAAATCAAACTTCTAAGTCAACACAAACAAAAGATACGGGCGTTTATGTTCCGTTTATGCCGCATATTTTGACACTCGCAAGAGAATCAAAACCTATAGGGTACTTCCCGTTGACCTAGATTCATGAAATATAGAAGCAATGTAAAGGAAAAATCCGAAATCCATAAAGGACAATGACCAAAAGTCGTACCAAAAAGTCTCATGCATCAAGATCAAAATATTATAGTAATTATTTTCATATTTTTTTACGATATTTCGCGTCGGAGATTTGATTTTTAAACAGGGAATTTAATTTAAAGTAAAAAAGTGTTGATATTGTTTTATTCCCTTTACCTGACGTTCCGTTTCAAATGATATGATTAATATAACTTTGAATTTTGAAAGTGTCTTTCAAAAAACATGTAAAAAATTATACTTTGCCGATTCTACATTAATTAAAAATAACTAGAATAAAATAGAATATAATTTTTGTTTAAACGATTATCATTTTTTTAGAGCAATAATGGCCGTTCATGTCAAAAAAATAAAGCACCTAGTTTTCAGGTTATTTCGATTTTTTTGAAAGTCTCCGGAACCCGGGTTTTGTTTACAAAAATAATTTTTGTAGAAGATAATATGATAAGTGTAGTCTATAAAAAACAAAGTTTGACTTTGATGCAGCATGGTACGGGATTCCATACATCCATGAGCATTGTCCTTTGTAGTTACATACCTACAAATTTGTACGGAACCCTCGGTGCGCGAGTACGACTCGCAATTGACCGGTTTAAAAAAAATATATCATCATCATCTGCCTAGCCTTTTCCCAACTATGTTGGGGTCGGCTTCCAGTCTAACCAGATGCAGCTGAATACCAGTATTTTACATGTAGCGACTGCCTATCTGACCTCCACAATCCAGTTACTGGGTAAAACGATACCCCTTGGTAAGACTGGTTGTCAGACTTTCGGGCTACTGATGACCTGTAACGACTGTCAAAGATCCACGTTAAAAAAATATATAGATATATTATATTTATTTTATTTTAATATTTTTTATTTTATTTAATTTTTACGTGTACATCTCGAGTTTTATTCGACCTACAGAGTTATGGCTGCGCTCAAATTTGTGTACTTTAAAAATGTATTGAGTGACTTTTCCGTAGGATGCACCTTTTAGCGCATGGGAGATTCCCCCGCGCCATTCCTTCTCATCTCAGGAATCTCAGGATAGTTCTGTTGTTCTATGTACCCTTTGCTTTGACCGAGAGGCAAATACAAAGATTACCTTTTTTTAATCCCATTGCGCCAGCAAGCAATCCCCAAACCTGCGCAAGTAGTAGTAAAATGTAAGTAACTGTCTAAATAAACCATGAGATTTTAGAGGTATGAGGAACAGGGTGTAAAGTTCACTCATCCTCTTCTTGTTGACCGGCCGAAAGTGCAGTGTGCTGTGCCGAGGTTGCTGATGAGGCTGAGGGTGATGACCAGGTATGCGCGGACGCTGCATGCTGGTGGTCAGGATACCCGTTGAAGCCGTGGGTGCTGGCTGGCTGGGTGACTCGCCGCTCTAAAGCTTGCGGGAGTGATGATGACGTCACGCTGAAGTATGTGCACGAAGGCTGCGCTGACGATCACGTCGGGGTCACCAGTTTAGGGGTATGAGGAACAGGGTGTCAAGTTCACTCATCCTCCATAGAAAAGGGAGGATCGTCCGACCAGACGGGTGTTGTGTCTGGCGGGCAATTGCCCAACGATTGATGTTGGGAAATTGTATCTATGCTAATTGCGCGGTAAACTCTGCTTGCGAGATGCAGGATTTGCGTGACGTCAGTATGACGCGTTGTTCGCATGTGGCGTTGTAGATACCGCTACAGCGCAAAAAAAAAAATGCTTATGAGCAATAACGGGGGCGCCTCCATACGAGAGTTGTTGATCAATTTTTAGAAAGTTAAAGGTTCTAACTCTATCTTCTATTTACATCTTAGTAAAAGCCATATTTGTCAGGAAAAACTCTCACTTCTTCGCCGCCGAAAACAATACATTTGCAAAAAGGGACCCCACCAAGTTAAAAAACCAATGTAATAGTACTCTCCACTACAGAAACAGCTACCATACCAATACTATAACCATAATACCAATACCTTAACCAACGAATAAAAGTCTGTCTTTGTCTTTGTCTTTGAGTCCTTGAGCTCCTTAAGTTCTAAGTTACACTATTACTGACAAATGCGTGCACTGGCTGGACGACTCAAATCTGTACGTTTCAATTCAATTAAAGTTTTATAATATTATTTTGACCACCTCAAAACAGCGAGGAATTTCAAAACGGTTACTGTAAACAAACTACATTTTATTATAATTTTCATTTTACAACACTCGGTTCGCTCGCTGGATGGTTAATTTCATAAAAAAACCACCTGACCAGGATTTTATCTGGACTTTAAAAAATACTGTTTTTATCGTGTCATGTTGTTTTTTTCGGTCTTCCTTCTCAGAGTAGTTGTTGTAGTTAGTTAGGAAGTTGCCCGACCCGAGTATCAACCCAGGACCTAATGTAATAGTAACGTTTGCGACCACTAGACAACCAGGCCGTTAGTCATATTTTTATCATTAAGTTGTTAGTTTCTTCGTTATTAACATTGGCAGAATAATTATTTAACAAGCTCTACCAAAACTTAGTTACAAAAACCAAGACAAACCAAAAAATAGAATCGTATTATCTGTGAGGGTGTATTTAAAGAAACACATTAAGCTAATATTGTTCGATATGTTTAATCGCACTAAAAGTTAAGTAGGTGTGTAGAAAATGTTGCAAGTTACATTTTAAATATATGTTACACATATGTGTTATGTAGGTCGGTACATAACCTTGTACATTTCAGTCATCACTATAAATTTCATCCCTAGGCAATGAACAAGGTAATTTATAAGTTTTTTTTACAGAAATTATTCTTTTTGACAATGATAACAAGCACATGTAACTGCTGACTTAAATATCAAATTTCTTTCTCCATCCAAGCACAGCACCTTAACGGGTACCTGAAATAAAAGAGTGAATACGTAATCGGTAATACATTAATTGAATTAATCGAGTCCCTGCACTGGACTACCATTTAAATTTTACTGTGGATTGTCAAAATAATAAGATTGCCCCACTCTATTTCATTACCTACTGCTTTAGTTTGCTAGGTCCCATGCGGCGATTTTAGTCGCCGATCTGTCGATCTATTCAGTAAAAAGCTCACCGTAAAAACTAGGGCTTCCAATTCCGGGATCCCGGCTCAGCTTTTAATTAATACCGGGATCTCGGACATTTTTTGTCATTTTTAAATACCGGAATTGAAATATCCAACACCGGAAACCCGGTATTGGTGATTTTATTTTATTTTCAGTAGAAACTATGTCTAGTGACACAATTTAGTTCGCCGTATGTCATTATTTCCCAGAATTTGATCCTTATTAGGGACACTATCGAATGGTGTAATAATACAGTGTGTGTGTTTTTTAAACAAAATCAACGGGTTCGATTCCTGGCTATAAATATTGATTTAAAAAAAATCTAATGATGCAGTTTTAGTTTTCATTAAAATCGAGCCCGAGACTCCTTTGAGTACTTTTCGCTATTCCTCATAGTTTCGAATTTGACCATCGCGTGGATGAAACTTCTTGAAAAACCCTGTATACAGGATGGCAGGGTCATCGACGCGCAAACGTAGTGAAAAGGTTACACACCTGATGCCCTAAATAAAATTACGAAAGTCATTCATCGCGTATTGCAAACAACGCGATCAAAACGCTCAAAACGCTACCGCGAATCCGCGATACCGCGCGCTGCCCTTTCGAGTTTCATTTACATTGCTGTTTTAAGCGAAACAAGTGAATTTACTATTTTTTAATTAAATATCTCAGTTCAGTTTACAGTAAAAAAAATTGCAGAAAAAAACGTAAAAACTAAGAAAAAGCCGACGAAAAATTTCAACGCTAGAGGGTCCGGAATCATGTACTGAATCCATGGTAAGCGGTTGCGCGTCGATGTCCCTGCCACCCTGTATAATATATATTATAAATACATAAACAGGGTGGCAGGGACATCGAC
Source organism: Apamea monoglypha (assembly GCA_911387795.2). Taxonomy (NCBI): domain Eukaryota; kingdom Metazoa; phylum Arthropoda; class Insecta; order Lepidoptera; family Noctuidae; genus Apamea; species Apamea monoglypha. Next base: position 8,710,963 of record OU426920.1, read on the forward strand.
ACGCAAGCTATTACCATGTTTTAAGTACATGATTCTGAATCATGTCTAAAATCATGTGCTGGATTCATGGTTTCAGTTTGCGCGCCGATGTCCCAGCCAGGGTGGCTAATATATACATATTTCAAACAGTGACACAAACAAACAAGTACCTAATGAAATCTTGGCGTGCAGCTGTAGGTGCAGAAAAGTGGCATATACTTACGTCTTCGGATTCCATGATATTGCAACATTGGCCCAATGAAGTAACGGGATGTCGCTTGAAGCCCAACATGATGCTCGGCAGTGACCAAGATTCGCAAAAGCCGCGACAGGCGTTTGTAGTTATTTTGAATTCTACGCAGTCTGGTATGCTTATGTTCCGCGTGTGACCTGAAAATTGAATTACAGTTTTTGTGCTTTCTTTAAATTATTTTTTTAGTTTCTAGCCTACACTATCCCACTGTTGAGCAAAGGCCCCAAATCCTTCCAGGCATCCTTTTCTAGAGCCACCTGGATGTAGGTACTTACCTACCTAATTTTCCAAGGGCGTTTTTTATAGTTGGATGTTAGTAAGGTAAGTTTTTATTAGTAAGAATGAAGATTTAGGAAGATTTAGAACAGTTAACTAACCGATTCGATGACACCCTGGTTTCCTCCATGATTCTGCAGTGAATACGTTGGTAAGAGATATCAGTAATATTAAACTCCACAGAATCATTTTTGAATTGTTCTACTCCAACCACGGTTTTGTGAATGAAAAAGAATTCGTGATCCTGTGCTTTTATCATGAAACTCTTAAGCAGAGATCGTCAAGTCGGAGCTCTATCGAACATAAAGTTAAAAAAAATGCTAAGAGGAATATGTCACGATGAAATGTAACCTAACCAAGGTTACATTTCATCGTGACATAGGTATTCCTCTACGAATTTATTATGCTGATAAGTATTACAGCTGGTTCAGAAAAAGATACCTGAAAGAAGTTGGGGTAGGCCTTTGCTCAGCATTGAAGCAGCGTCGGCTAACTAAAAATATATATTATAACCACAAAACTACATCATAATAGAAAACCTAAATATATTAAAAACTATTACGACTTTTACGTAGAAAATTGTCCATAATGTTCCACGCAGGCCTCCTCTGTGTGAGAGAGAAAATTGTTTTACTTTATAATAATTAAAAATGTATTATAGACCTTTAAAGGTTGACAACGTCTGATTTTGTAAACGGAGTTCGTTTTCAGTTCATAAATTTCGCTGACGTTGGGCATAAAGTGTTATGGGGCGTGCAGCAAACAAGTAAACGGCCTGTGATAATTATCTGTCATGGCGTTAACGTAGCAGCTTTATGTAGATAAAAATATACCAAAGCTCTGTTGCATTGACTCGAGTAAGTAGTATCTACATTCTAAACAGTAAGAAGTTAGGAACCAAATCGATAGGTACCTACCATAGATATAATTTCTATGGTACCTACACTACCTACCCAGCACATCAAACTACGGTTTGTTGACACTTTCAGTTGCTAGGCATCGAATATTTCGTACATCCTTAATCAAAACATCAGAACATCGAAACTTTAAAATGGAAATCGAGTATAGAATATTAAATCTTTACAAGACAAAACAATTTGATGAATGTCTCAAGTTATGTGAAACGGCCTTGCAAGAGAAGGATGACCGGATGATAGAATTCATCCGAATGCGTGCTATGACTATACAGGCGAAGGTCGTCGGTAATGGATACGAAGAAGTGGAGTATTATCCTCAACAAGATGAGCTGATGACTACGGCGGTTGCCAAAACACCGCGGCCTGGAACTTCATTTCAACGAGATACTAAAACTGCTCGGAATATTGATACATCATATCAGGTAGGTCATCATAACCCTTTAGCACAGGGTTGTCTAAACCAGATACGACCCCGGGCCGATATAAATTTATACATAGATTGGAGGAACACAGAGAAACAAATACCTAAACTTTTTTAAGAAATGCACCTTTACCATTTTAATGGAAGTGGAACACGACGAGTCGACGACACGGTCGACGGTCGGATCGTCGAGTCACGGTGAGTCGAATGTGTATTGAGTGTGTGTGTGTTTTTGTCATATCTTATCTTATCTTGAAGCCTAGGCTGCACTAAAGAAATCCTGGGGCGGGAATCGATGAACTCATGAAAGGTGTTTTTCACAGACTCCCCTAAGTTTTATTTATCGTCTAATTTTCAAAAAAAATTGACGTTAGTTGAAGTTAGGTCTGACGAGCACGATGGGTGACGAAGAGCTTCAAGTTAACCGATCTGTGAATTTGTGAAGGTCGAATCCTCGGGCAGTCCTTTGGACAGGCCTGTTAGAATATTGTAGGTACTAAAAGACAGCTGTTCCTTGGAAGTGAAATGTAATAAGGTGAGTAATGTAGATGAGCCAGTAGGTATGAGCATTGTTGCGTTGTCAAGAGTTGGTGTTTTTTACCCGACTACGGCAAAGCCAAAGGAAGCTTAGGGTTATGTTTTTAGCAGTATACCGTTCCTCCGTAGCGCCTAAACTTCTCATCCGATTTTGATGAGTGTGGTGTCAATCAATACCTTGTAATATCTACATTTCTTTTCTAATTCTAGAAACGAACGACAGCCACAGTGCGGTCCCGGGCGGGTACAAACACTGCCGGGGCCCGCAGCGTGCGGACTGCGCTCAACACCGCCTCTCGAATGTCCCGCGCAGCCACCGCCCTCGCCGGTGGAGCACCCTTCACTCCTGGCGCTCCACTATCTCTTAGATTTCTTTCAAAAGAAGACAAACTATTTGCTCCAGCGGCGAAGACTCTATTTGAGTATGTGTTTTACTGCGAAGGGGACGTAAGAAAGGTACCTGATTCGTCTCGCTAACTAGAATATGACAAAATATTTATGAAAAATTAGTAACTTAGCTTAATACTTTGGCTTCATAGTCCAAGTCAAGTTCCTTATTCATTTTACTTTTCTTCAACAGGCCATGGAAGTAGCATTTCAAGCGCAGAAATCTGAAGACTCTGCAGACTGGTGGTGGAATTTCTCATTAGCTCGTTGCTATTACGCCCTTGGAATGTACAGGAACACTGAAGATTGTCTGCGTCACGCACTCAAACAAAACAAACACATCTCCATTTACCTTCGTCTGGTGGCGATGTATGTAGGACTGAATCAACCAATTTCAGCGTTGGAAGTCTGTAAGCAAGGACTATCCGTGTTCCACGAATATACACCGTTGTTAATAGAGCAGGCAAGGATACATGAGCAGATGGGCAACTCCGCGCTGGCCGTCAAGGAGTACCGCACGGTAGCGCTGGAAGATCCATCGAATATGGAAGCCATAGCCAACATAGGAATGTATAACTTTTACAACGACCAACCAGAAATTGCTTTGAGATATTACAGGTAAAATTAGCTCTTGGAACTCCTATCATTTTATATAGTAATAAAAATGACCCGAAGGATGTTTGATTTCCAGGAGGTTACTAGCTACAAACCCCGCGGGACCGGAAATATACAACAATCTAGGACTCTGCTGTTTGTACTGTAATCAATGGGATTTGACAATACCTTGCTTTAGGCAGGCTCTCTACTTTTCTGCGGATCCCGATATTCGGTCGAACATTTGGTTTAATCTTGCTCATGTTGCTCTGGTAAGACTTGGAATTACTTAGTACGCTACACGAAACACGAAGCTATGATATTTGATTAATATCGTCGTGATTTTAACTCCATTCCATTTCATTTTAGTCTACCGGAGACGTAACATTGGCTTACCGATGTTTGCAAGTGAGTCTTGCAATAGACTCGAAGAATGAAGCTTCACAACATGCATTGCAAGCTTTAGATGCAAGATTACGTGCAAGAAGAAATAATGTTGTGACTTAATTGTTATATGGCATAGCATAACATTGTTTTCACGAAATTGAAATGTATCTTTTAACATTTAGATAGCATGAAGATTTTTTGTGTAGATCACTCTGATGATATCTAGAACTTGTAATACAGAGTGCACCAGCCACATCGTCATGACTGATGCTAAATCTTAAAATATCAGAGTTGTTGGTTAGATAGGAACTAAAGCAAAATATAAAAAAAAAATGTGTAATATATTTTATTTACTTATGGATAGCAAATAATCTATAGAAATATCGAGTGACTCCATATTGCGCAGTTCGTTATATTTGAGAGCCACCAGCGCGTCCAGGGCGGCCTCAGGATGGGCAAGCATTTGAGATGAAACTGACGTGTTCGATATACTGGTCACGGCATTCGGCGGTATTCGAGTTGTATGACGCACTTTAACCTGAAATTATTTAATGATGATTTAATTAGATTGTAATAATTTATATAGATACTAGAACCAGCTGGTCAAAATGAAGTGAATAAAAGCGCTGCTCTGAAACCATACAATAATTGTTATTAATTATTAAAACTGCACTGGACCGTCAGCGCGGCTACACTCAGATGACAGTTTGACGCACATATATGGTAACAAGTTGACTGTAACAGCGTAATTATCTATTATTTAGTAGTATTAAGGGCTGATTTGTAAGTATTACTGCTGACGTACGACTGAACGTACTAATAACAAGAACTTGATGAACGTGTTCCAAAACAATGAAGAATAGCTAAATGAGCCGCACGTCGTTAATAGGTTTACAGGTGCAAGCCGTGCTCGTTAACAAGCAGCTAGCACCGCGCACCGGCCCGAGTAGTAATAATCTCGTTAAAAATAGGGCATAATTAATGGCTACGCCGTGGTGGCTACGCTGCTACGCCGTGACGGCTACGCTGCTACAAAGTAAGAGCTACGCTACTACGAAGGGCTACGCGTCTACGAGGTAACAGCTACGCTACTGCAAAGGGCTACGCTTCTACGAATAAGATTACGCTAGTCATAGCCTAACTTGTTACGGCGTAGTAAAGCTTAAACGCTTTACTACACTACGAGGTCCGTAATACATATAATAAAACAACAATCATCAGTATTTGAAGTAGAACTCACTTGTTCAATTGTAGATGGCGCCACTCCAATGCTTTCCCAAGTATCCGAATCTTTTGGTATAAACAGAGGCTTAGTGTAGTTCGTATTCTTCTCTTTGATGGGAATACAATTTCCAAAAGCTATGTTGAACAGCATGTCTTTAGCGCGCCTTAAAAGTTGTGGTTCTTTAGACGAATAGAACAGTAAGTGCGCATGATTGAGTAATGCGAAGCTCCTTATGGTTGTGCTGATCATTTTTTTTATATCGCTATCTGAAATTTAATGTTAGTAATGATTAGGTACACGTAGAAATGCCCACTTATCTTCTTCGTTGTAATATTGGCTGAAGAGTATTAGAAAATGCCATCGCATTATTATGTTAACTTAATGTAGGTACCAACGGGTGACTGGTAGCAGCTGGATGAGAGTTGCCGAAAATCGAGTTGAATGGCGTGCAATAGGAGAGACCTATATCCAGCAGTGGACTGCTGTAGGCTCATGATGATGATGAAGTACCTACGGGTATGCGAAAAGATATTATTGTATCCAGCCAAAAATGTTCAAACTTACCAAAATTCTTAAAGAGATCATATTTCCCACAAACAATTATTAACTCTGGTAAGCTTTCTGCGCTTGAATAGACGTCCTTCATTGTTTGAGTGCAAGTTTCTAAAGTTTCCCAAATACTTTTAATTTTACAAAGATCTACCATCACACAGAAGAAGAACTTCCCGCGTATCGGTGTAGCCTGCAGCACGTTATTCAATGTTTCCAATTTGCCGCCGTATTCCCAAATGTGACACAAAGTTTTCTCGATTCCTTGTTTTTGATTTGATTTTCTTCCAAAAGAGTATTCTACTACCAGTGTTCCGCGTGGCGGATCGTTCTTCTCCAGGAAGGTATACAACAGTGTTGTTTTGCCCTAAAAGTAATGTATGATTGATTAAATATACATTTTTTTTCTTTCCTGATGGGAAATCATCAAATGACCCCTCCCGCTCTGGGTGGAGCGGAAGGGAGTGTCAGACTCTCACTGACTAAAACCCACCCATGTTCCTTCCTTTGCCCTTTGTGTTCCGGGGTAGCGGTAACCCTTTCGGACAATCCCGCTGAATACATATTTTACTTTATCCTAAATTATGAGATATATGTATACATATAACACTGTAAGTGTCCTTCATCACACAATCCTCACCTTTGAAAACTTCATGAAAATTAATTTTGAAAACGCCAAAAAATAGTCAAGAAATAGTCATAAATAGTAACCAAGGTCAAAAAAATTGTCGCATTATGATTCCGAAGTTATAGCTATAGGTTGGTGAGGATTGTGTTTGGTTTCCACACAATCCTCACCTCTGTGAAACTAAACGGCTGGGAGTATCGACTTGGTTTCAATTCCAAAAGATAGTCAAGAAATAGTCGTCTCTATAATTTCGACCTGGTTTACTATGTAGAAGTAAAAAACTTAAAGTAAACTTCCATGTAAACTTCTACATACATTTTCTTTTTGTACAGTCGCGAACACTAAAATTACAAATCTATTACTAATATAATAACATTTGTATGTACGTACCTGTATTACTTTAAAACGGTAATAAAATATTTTAGTTATTTACGTATTTATTTTTTTTTCTGTCAAAGTTTACCCATTGATTAAAATATGCCTTTCATATGTAGTTTGTAATAAGTTTGGTGCAGGCATTGTCTTCTGTATTATAAATATAAACAATAGGTGTTTGCGCGCGAGTGCTATTGTCAGACCCAAAAGCTTGAGAAATGGTAGGGAGCAAAATGACGCCACCGGAGCACATCCAATCAGTACCGTAAACCCCAACTAGTGGGACCCGTGTAGCAACTTCCCGAGAGTACAAAATCAGTTGAATCAGTTCCGAGAGATTTCATTAGTAGTTCTGAGTGATCTGATGTGACAAACGCTCAAAATAACATCAAGCAAGTAAGTCATCAGTTTATAAAATTGATTTAGTTCCGTTGTTGCCCTTATTTATTAGTAAAGTAAAATAATTTTTTACCTCTCGTTTGTTCTTCTTTTGCAATAATTGAATAGGCACCTAATGTGTTCAAAACAAAAACAAAAGTAGGTAGCACAGACGCAAGCAGGTCAAGTTACCCGAAACTGTCAAATTTTCCCAACCAACCTTGAACCTTAATGCTTTAGCGATAATGTTGAAAATCTATCACAGAAATTTGACAGATTGTAGTAGCTTGATGTGCTGGCGTCTGTATATACATACCTGAGTAGTTAATAGTAGACAGTTATTTTGACTAAATAAAAACTAAAATACATACCTAGTTCAGTTGTATATTTGAAAGAATTAATATAAAAGCATTAAACGAAAGTGCGGAAACTGGAATGAGTAATCACACAATACAACTTACCACAGATTTGCTTCCAACGAAAAATATTGTTCTCGAGTTATTTTCGTTCACGTTTGTATTCGTTTTATCAATTATTTGTGTAGCTATTTCTGGTATTGACAACATAATTCTAGTTATGTGGTGAGGTGCCGAACCGTCGACCTGAGGAAATCAGCGTTTTACCAAAGAATTAAGTATTCTTTATTCGGAGAATATGCAGAGAAATACTCTCGTCGTTGTTTACCGGATTATTTTGATTAGTAATCGGTTTCCTAGCAACCAAAGGTAAACAATAAAGAGTGCCATGCACGCACGCATTTTATGCACCACCTCCCCGCATCCATGGACCTACAAAAAAAGGTAGGTCCTTTTTTTGTAGGTCCATGCCCGCATCGTATCGCCTTCAAACAGGCAATACAATGAGGTCGTGCTTCATACAGGCCTCGACTGTACGCAGGTACGGAACTCTTCAAAATTCGCGGAAGTCAGTGGCGTGGGGCTACCTTAATTTCGTTTAGCATTCATTGTGCTTGTCTGTGGTATGAGAAGCTAAAGTTGCCAAACAAAAATTGTGAAAAAAAAACCTTATTTATCTGTGGAAATGGCGATTGATGATCTTGGTGTCAAGAGATTTTTGTAGAAAATCTTGTGCGAATAAATTGCGTTGTAATATCAGCTGGGTGTTAATTCTTTTAAAATAAACTTTAGATTTCTTTAAAATAGTTTGAAGTGCATTTTATTTGATATCGATGATTAGTGTCAACTGATTGCAAGTGGTAAGAAATACATTGTCACCTTCACTCTTGTCCTGAAACTTTATTTATTTATTGTGCCTAAATATCATTGTTTATGTTTTTTAATAATAATTTACTGTTTACTGTAACGTACCTTTTCAATGTTTTAGAAAGCATGTTGGTGTTCTTTTGAGTTACTATTACGAAAGAGAAAGGACCATTCTGCACATTATTCTCAGTCATATTATTCCGTAACCTACATAAAATTACAATTATAATCTAAGTCTAACATTTCTCGTGTTCGATATTTTTTTTTTCTTTAGCATGCACGTGTTATTTTTTTCAAATAACTTATTTGGAAACATAGGATGTTTATAAATAGTATATAGTTCATTGAACTAATTTCATAATTACGTTTCAACATCCTAATTATAGTGTTAAATCGTCTTCACCAAGTTACCAAAAATTTTATAGTAGGTATAGACTTTTTTATACATGAAGTGGTGACTAATGCATTGTTCACAGTTATTTATTCCCATTTCAGGTGACCTGGGCCACTAAATCAAGAAGGTAGCTATGTGGTGCTTTATTCTAATATTTTTTTTATCAAAACTGAATTGAATTTGGATTAATGGTATATTAGATGATACTGTTGACATAATTTATACATCTTCATTGTAATATAGATGGCGGAAGTGGATCCAGAAACCCTGTTAGAATGGTTGCTGACGGGGCAGGGTGATGAGCGTGACATGCAGCTCATTGCTCTTGAACAACTATGCATGTTGCTGCTCATGTCTGACAATGTTGACAGATGCTTTGAAAGGTAATAATTAATTCTAAAATGTAATCTGCATGGCAAGCAGCCGACCAAAACATAGCTTATCATCATTCAAGCTTGGCAGAGGCTTGTGATAAGCTAAATAACAAATTGATAGATGGGATTATTAACACCTTTGTTTCATCAACATTCAATTCACTGTTGCAATAAGACCTGGATATATGTTAGCAAAACAAAAAAACATAATTTTTAGTAATAAAACAACTTGTTTTATGTATAACTAGCGATCCGCCCCCGCTTCACATTGTTTTTATGACTTGACAATACATCAAGATTTCTTTATTATATGGATGATTAATAAAAAATGTTATGTTCACATAAACCTTCGGGGATAAATTCTCAAAGAGCAACATGGTCATACAGAAAGACTGGAAAACCATCTTCATGTAATACTTTTTATAGAAGCATTAAAAGCAAAAATATAATACATTTGGTCAAGATATTAATTGTAATTTTTCTATATTTACTAACAGTGTGATATTTTTTTTTTTTTTATCTTGTCGTACTTACAATATTATATATTGGGAGTACGACAAGATAAAAAAAAAAAATAAATTATCATATTGGGAGCAACAGATTGAAGGTAACCTACTCTTATTTCAGCTGCCCTCCTAGAACATTTCTTCCGGCGTTGTGTAAAATATTCTTAGATGAATGTGCACCAGATAATGTCCTAGAGGTGACAGCCAGGGCTATCACATACTACTTGGATGTTTCTGGTAAGTCTGGTGACAAAAATGATTTAAGTATATTGCTACACATACATAAACATATGTAAATGGTATGTTTAACTTGAATTCTGTTTATATATAAACATAAATTTAATTTCATTGCATGTGGTCATGATCATGACACATGGTCCATAGTATCTATTATTTACCATTTGAATAAATAAAAAATATTTGTTTTACTTCTGTTCCCAAAATGAAATAGATTTTTCTGTAAACAATATAAATGCATGACTAAGCATTGTATCATTCATCAGTACCTTTTAAATGGACTTCATTTATTTTCCTTACAATAAAAAATTATGATGCAACATTGTCTTAATTTGTGTTAGTTAGTGTTAATGTACAAAATTGTTTTTCTGTAAATTTTGTGTTAGTTAATGCATTTGGCTATACATTTAATTTGATTTATTGCAGCTGAATGCACAAGACGGATTGTTGCTATTGAAGGAGCAGTTAAGGCTATCTGCAGCAGATTGCTCACAGTAGATCCTAACAATCGTACCAGCAAGGACCTTGCTGAACAGTGCATTAAAGTAAGTTTTGGAGCATCTGTTGAAGTTAGAGACTTGAAGTTTTTAAAGCAGTGTGTATTTGTGTAACTGTACTTCCTATCTTTGATCACAGGTGTTGGAGTTGGTATGCACCAGGGAAGCAGGTGCCGTTTGGGAAGGTGGTGGCCTTCCTGCAGTGTTACACTTCATTACACATCATGGTACATCTGTGCACAAGGACACTCTCCACTCAGCTATGGCAGTGGTTTCAAGGTATTTTATTAATAACTTCCTGATATAGTTGTTGATATTGTTCTTGTTTATTTATTTAACGGTTTATGTATACACATGTAAACAGACAATATAGGAAAGGTTCTTTGTAATTACTGGGAAATTCCAAAACTTGTGATGATTGAAAAACAATTTGTTTTGTTAGGGTATGTGGCAAAATGGAACCGGGTGACGCTCGCGTGGGTGACGCAGTTTCATCTCTTTCGGCACTGCTGCGTCACAATGACGCGCGTGTGGCCGACGCGGCGCTTCGGTGCTTCGCGTCGCTTGCTGACCGTTTTGCGCGCGCGCATGCAGATCCAGCCCCACTGGCTGAACATGGTATGTAACATGACATTTCAGATAGAGTAAGTGAAACGCGCCATTGCAGCTGACGTTTGAGGCGTAAAAAGGAGCTACTGCATACTTTGTAAACATATAATGTATTTTTATATTTAGACATTCAGAAACCCAACAGTGCTCTTTGGTTTCACAATCCTCATCATCTGCCTAGCCTTTTCTCAACTATGTTGGGGTCGGCTTCCAGTCTAATCAGATGCAGCTGATTTACATGGCTGTATTTTACAAGGTGCAACTATTTATAGCACAAAATAAAAAAAAAAATGTTTCAACATATTTTTCAGTATTTCATTTAAACATTATTTATCTAATTGTTCCCATATTTTCCTTTATAGGTTTGATAGAGGAACTAGTTCGTCGGCTGGGCAGTGCTGAAAGTGGTGACGACAAGTGTTCGGCTCCAGCAGTATCTACTACTGTTAGCTTGCTCTCTACATTGTGCCGCGGTTCCGCACAAATTACACATGTAAGTTATACAATAATTATATTTTTGGACAGATGCTGCCTTTCTGCATTTACCTTACTATTTTACTTCAAGAACTTTCAGGTAAATGCACTTAAAACTGGTTACTGCGTAGGAATTTTCATGGTTATTTATGTGGTAAATATATAATACAATGATTGTTTGTAGGATCTCGTCCGCCTGGAGTTATGCTCAGCTGTGGAGGCGGCGGTGCAGGCCGACGAGCGCTGGTGTCTCGAATGCATGCGGCTAGTGGACTTGTTACTAGTGCTGCTGTGTGAAGGGCGACATGCCATACAGAAGTAAGAACCTTACATGACGAGTCAAGATTGTTTTTGCGCGTGGCCAAAATCGGTAGTAGCGCCGCCATCTTGTTTTTTCAATACAATTTTGGTGACAATTTTACACATGTATACCAACAACGCCCCTCTCTTATGTCATTCCGGCGCCAAAAGATATTTGTTTTACTCTACACATTACGATTGGTTACGGTTTTATTTTCCAGAGTATGACTACTACAGTCTTTAGACAGTCACAGCCATCACATGAAAATAATACTTTATCAGCTAATCTATCTATGGTACAGTCTCGGAACCTGACCAGTAAACAATAAGTTAAAAATAGAAAAAACAAAAAATATTTACTGAAAGAAACAAAAAGAATAAGAGAAATATAAATACTTCGCACATAATTACAACAAAAAAAGAATGAAAAAAACTTAATTCTAAAGAAAATTCGGAAGTTTCCCGGATTTTTTTCAAATTCGGGTAAAACTGAACTTCCTTTCTTCTAATTTGAACAGGAAGTCTGTCGGGTCAGCTATATTATGTTGTGAAGTAATAAAAAAACATACTGGAATAAGTTTTCTCACTGCCTCCATTCTGTATCAGTGGTTCAACTCGCAACGGCAGCTCGACGTCGGGCTCGAGCGCGTCGGGCGGTGCGAGCGGCGAGGGCTCGTCAGCCAGCGGCAGCGGCGCGCGCGGCGACAAGTCGCATCGCCAGCTCATCGACTGCATCCGCGGCAAGGACACCGACGCCCTGCTGGCTGCCGTGTCCAGCGGCGCCGTCGACGTCAACTTCACCGATGACGTCGGACAAACGTTGCTCAATTGGGCCTCGGCTTTCGGTACAAGGGAAATGGTCGAGTTCTTGTGCGAGAAAGGTGAGGTTTTGTTTCCTTAAAAATAAAAAAAAATATTATAAAATAAACCCATCCCAAAGTGTAGTATGTTCCCACGGAGAAGACCAGGTTAGAAACTACATGTAAATACTTATAATATTGTATGTCACGTATTGCGTTAGGTGCTGACGTAAATCGTGGACAACGTAGTTCATCTCTGCATTACGCGGCTTGCTTCGGTCGCCCTGCTATTGCCAAGGTGCTTCTCCGTTACGGTGCCAATGCTGACTTACGAGACGAAGACGGGAAAACGCCTCTTGATAAAGCTCGGGAACGACACGACCAAGGTAAACATTAATAGATAATAACAACACACATACACATTACTGCTCGCCTGTATTTCCCGAAGGGTTTGGCAGAGGTGTACCTTTATTACACCCACATTTCGCCAGTTACGTTTAAGTCCCATGTACTGGGGGGCGAGCCTCAATAGGCTCGCCCCCCAGTCGCCCGGAGTCTGGATGTGTGCCCGGTTGATGGCAATCCATCAACCGGGCACACATCCAGACTCCGGGCTGCTGCAGTGAAAATCCAGATGGAAGAACCCGATAACATATCACACAATAGAAAGTAATATTAAGCATAAATCCTACAATTTTCATAAAGTTATTAACTAAACAAGTATGTTTATTTGTCTATCCAGGTCACAGGGAAGTGGCAGCTATTCTTCAGTGTCCGGGCGAATGGTTAGTAGTTGGCAATCACGACTCGCCTTCGCCGACCAATGACGATGACTTTCCTGAAACTGGAGACAAGGAAATGGCAGCAGTATACCTTGAGTAAGTTATTGTTATTTTAGTTTTATGCATTTTATTATTGGGGTTTTTTTTTTTTTTCCAGATGAGAAAACGTCAAATGACCCCTCCCGCTCTGGGTGGAGCGGAAGGGAGTGTCAGACTCTTGCTGACTAAAACCCACCCATGTTCCTTCCTTCGCCCTTTATGTTCCGGGGTAGCGGTAACCCTTTCGGACAATCCCGCTGACCCGGCAGGCTTCGGCCCTAAGGGGCCCCTCAAATTATGCTGACAACTCTTTAAGGAACACTTACGCGCCGTCCGGCACGGGCCTGGTCCTGATCGGACGATGAGCTACCCATTGCTCTCCGCCCGCAGGCCCGCGCCTACGGTGGCCGGGAGTCGTCACGCGGCTCCCGACGCCCGGAGCGTCTCCCGCGGCGGCTGGGACGGGAGGCTCTCTCCCTCATCCGTCCCGCCACCTCCTTCGCTAGCATGACTGCTTCGCAGAAGGAGGCGTCTGCCTCCCACTCCCTCTCGCCCCGGACCATGGCTTGCACCAGGGCCGGGCGCGAGTTATTATTGGGGTTGTACGATGTCGACGGTTATGTGGTTTCGACTTTGTGATGTGTTTTATTGATCATAAGCCAATTCTTTTTAAAAGAGTAACCATGGAGTTTCTTGCCGGCTCTTTTCCAAAGGAAACAATCAATTGGAAACGTACACCTAGCCGATTAGCTTCTGACGTTTCATAAGTGCCCATGTAGGTTAATGTGAAATAAATATTTGCTTGTAATTGTGAAAAAATACAAATAAATGTTTCCTGTTTGTCCAATTTTACTTGCTCTGCGGTCAACTCTAATTATAATTAGTCATGTATTGGTTTTTCCATCTGGAATTTTTCGAACTGCTCAGGCTCGCCCCCTGTCACATGAGACTCGAACATAACTGGCGAAATGTGGGTGCACCTCTAACTAAGCCGCCGAGGAATACAGGCGTGACAATATTGCCGACACTTGGCGACTTGGCGACACGGTTGGCGCAGTGGCTGAGCGATCGACTGCTGCGCTGCGTGTCGCGGGTTCGATTCCCGCACGGAACAAATATTTGTATTGCCTACAGGTAGTTGTTCCTGGTCTGGCTGTTTGTGTATGTGAGTTTAAATGTTTGTAAACGCAGCCACGATACAAGAGTAACTCCTAGTTTGGTGCAATGTTTAAAAAAAAATATGTTAATGCGTCGCGTGTTCGCCAGGCGCCTGGTGCCGGTGTTCTGCTCGCGCTACCTGGGCGCGGGCGGCGCGGGCGTGCGGCGCGCGTGCCTGTCGCTGGTGCGCAAGATGGTGCACTACGCGCCCGCGCGCCTGCTGCGCGCCATCTCGCTGCGGCGCGAGCCGCACGCCGCCGCGCTGCTCACGCAGCTCGTGGCCGCCGTGCTCGACAATGCCGTGAGTTCACGCCTTTGAGGGACATATTTAACTGATCCTCTAAAAACACATTCATACACCTTCTAACCCTGCGTCCTAACCGAAAGTAATCGTCGCGCGAGTACGCGATTACGCGATCGTTTATGTGATAGTACGAACGCGATTCGATTGATCGCGCGAGTATCTCATATTCATTTAAAAGAGCGCGATGATCGTACTCACGCGACGATCGCTTTTGGTTAGGACGCAGCCTAATAATGTACAGTTTTCTAAATTAATGAACCAATAAAAGCTTTTTAAGTTGGTTACAGGTACTTGGCTATTTAATATTTTTAGGACGCCAATATAGGAATTATTAGGGATTCACAAAAAGAGGCGCTTTCATTTATTATTGTTCAATAATATTTTTAGGAAAGCAAATTGGGAATTATTAGAGGTTCAATTAAATACATACCCTTTTTTAATACACTATTTCACAGCCTGCCCGCCAAAAATAGCCCACAGTACAACCACACGCATTTTTTTTTTGCGGACAATTGCAATCCATGACGTTGCAGTAAAAGTAAAAGATTTATTACTAACATGAATTTGCACGGCAATCAGTTTGATTGCCTGATACGGGTTATGATTATGAGTGTACAATCACGCAATGTGCGTAGTACTGCACATTGCGTTCTTCGTGATTTCCAATTAGTGTGAATAAACTACTAATGTCTGGCTGGCGCTGGTCGCCTGTCACTCAGTATCTCTTGAAAATTGAAAAACCGAAAACGGATTTGACGGTAGTATTGCGGCATTGCTCGCAATGAGCCGCGTGCCCGATCCCGGCTGACGTAGTGTGTGTGGCAGGGCGAGCTGGGCGCGGCCCGGCGCGCGCCGCCGCGAGTGCTGCGCAGCCGCTATATCCGCCCGCCCGCGGTAACGTTACGATGGTGTGATGCTCCCAGGCCGTCGGCTCTAAAATGACTGATTTATACCAGAAGGCCAATTCTCGTAATTTAAAACGTTCAAAATCTAGTCGCAGTCTCATCTCGGCGACAAACAAATGTCAAAAACTTGTCAAAATGTAGGGAAATTAGACGTATTTTTGACAGATTGAGACTGAGATCAGACTGTGAACGTTCCTAAAATTACGAGAATTGCCCCTCATATCACTTCGAATAATATACAGCCAGTGGTTTTGAACGAAACGCTAAACATCCTATATTCTAATTTGTCGTAACACGATTGACAATAAATGAAGCTCGCTAAACTGATCAACCGTTTTAGAGCCGTAACCTCGTCATTGCTTGAGACACCGTTGCACGGATTTTATGTGTACGTTTGAAATCCATGTTTGGCTTGAATCCGTCGAACGATGCCATCGACTGCGCTCAGCTTAGAACTTAGAATAGCTAAACACAAATAATGAATGTCAGTTATCATAAGCATCAGACTTATAATACTAATATTTTTATTTGATATCTGCTGAGTTAATTAAGATTCTGATTTCTTGTTTTTCTCACTATCATTTATTCTTGAATGCATCCCCATTTTTGTAAAGACATCACACCATCGAAACTTACCTGCATCAACAATCCTTCTCTTGTGTTTATATTTTTTTGTGTTTAATAATAATTTCGTTATATTGTTGTAACTTTATGTGTTATATCAATATTGTGTTTGTTTAATATAAATTAATATGCCAAGAAATTTGTGTCAAATAATGTGCATTTTTTAAAAATCTATTAAAAGAATCAGTACCTAGTTTATTTCAAATAAAAACCCACGTAGGTTCGATTTTTCTTTTTTTGAATAATTCTAACCAGACTTAAATAATATGGTAACTTGTTACGACATAGGACGACGACGATGGTCACCTCATAGTTCTGGGTATCGCCGAAGAGCTGATGGTGAAGGCCTCCGACATATACCTGGAGCAGTTCGCGCGTCTCGGAGTGTTCAGCAAGGTTGAGGGACTGGCGGCCGCGCCCGCGGCTTTCTTATCGTCTGACAGCGAAACCTCTAGTATTCCGGGTAAGGAAATGTACAAGGACCTCTTTACGGAACTAACGCTGCCATCTTGTTTTATCAATACATTTCACAAAACTTTTTGATGGGTCTTTTTACACCATTTGTGTCGTGTAGGTTGCAGCGAGGATGCGTCATGCCTGTCGAGCGGCGTGGGCTACTCGTGGGCGGAGTGGTCGCTGTGCCGCGGTCGCGACGCGCTGTACGTGTGGAGCGACGCGGCCGCGCTGGAGCTCAGCACGGGCAGTAATGGCTGGTTCCGTTTCCTGCTCGACGGCAAGCTCGCCACCATGTACTCCAGCGGCAGCCCTGAACATCAGACTGATAACACCGGTATGTACTGTTATTATATTGTCATTTAAGGCGAAAGCAACGGGGTAGCCCGCGAAAAATAAAAATAATAAGAAATTCATATTTACTTTTTTTTTTCGAGGGCTGCCTTATGGCATCCTCCTTAAAGCATGACATATTGCTTTAATGTTGCGTCTTAAATAGTAAAATTTAGAAACTTTTTGGAGGGCGAGTTTAGTAAAAACGCCTTTTGGCTATGTTAATGTAGACTACTTAGGGAGCATGCACCTATTGTACGTCAGTCGCTGCAAAAATACTAGCGACAGCATTTCCCTAATGATCTAGTGTTGCTTCCACACCGTTTTCGCAACCTATTGCAATTAATCATGATTCTATACTCGCAAACAGTATGCTATCTTCTAATATTAAGATGTCAGTGTATTCGCGGTCGTGAGACAAATAAAAGGTTTTCAAGTTGTTTGCCCTCGAATTAAAATCTCAGGCCGTGGTTTTAAAAGTTACTTAATACATCATGTTCTATTGAGAAAAAAGTGAGTTATGGTTTAATTACAGAAAATCGTGGCGAATTTATCGACAAACTTCAAAGAGCGCGAGCTTCAGTAAAGAATTCGGTCCCTCAACCGATTCTGTCTAAACCTGGAGGCTCTAAATTGATTATCGGCAACTGGGCTCTCTCATGTAAAAAGTAAGTAACTTGTATTTTTTTAACAAAATGTTATCTATCATTTGTCATTTGAATCTATCAAGACTTAATTGTATGTTCTTTCAGGGAAAAGGAACTACAAATCCACAATACCGATGGTCAGCAACAAACTACAATACTCAGAGAAGACTTGCCTGGTTTTATTTTCGAATCAAATAGGGGTACCAAACATTCGTTCACAGCTGAAACCTTTTTAGGTAAGAATATAAAACTTTAATGCATATTCATTGTGAGAACTGTATAAAGGATAAGTAGAGTAAGAATAAAACGAAAGTTACAATAAATACTTCTTTTCTTTGTAACTTTCTTTAGTTGCTTTTTGCAGATTTTGTTCCAACCATTATTATTCTACTGTTGGGCAAAGGTTTATTTTGATAAAATTATATTATCGTTTTAGGTCCTGAGCTAGCGAGTGGCTGGACAGATCGCAGGACAGTGGCACCTCATAACGCGGTAAACGCGAGCCGATCAAGGCTAGCGGCTAAAGCAGAGGCGTTGAAAGCACAGGTTTGTTAATGTGTCTTTAGAACTTTAATACTAGGAATGATATTATATATATTGCGATTTTGTAATCTACTATCGCCCGTTCTACTTTATCATTCGCTCACTGTCTAATTGATGGTTGTTATAATTTGTGCATGATGATTTATGCATTCACTTTTGTTAATAGAGTTACTTAGTAGTGAAGCTGTGTGTACATGGTTTTAATTTGGTTGCACCAGGTATGCGAGCGTGCCCGCGCGCTGTACTCGCGCCACCTCGCGAACGCGGCCACTCGCCAGCCGCGCCCGCCCGTCGCAAGGCTGCGTGCACTACTCGCGCGCATGCAGCGACTGGCCTTGCAACCAACTGGTAACGAAACATATTTATTTATTTATAACTTAGCTGAACGGACAGACATTGTTCTGTCCAATCCTACTAATAATATAAATGTGAATGTTACGGATTTGGAGAAAATTTTACAACATAAAATAACCAAATCGGTCCAGCCCTTCTTAAGTGATGCGCTTACCAACGAAAAACATTTAATTTTTAATTATATAGACAGCATCTACAAAACTTGTTCAACTTTCAGAGGACTGGCAAAACGAGCTGACCGAGTCGCTAGATCAACTGACAGAACTGTTGTGTGGAGACGAGCTCCTTTCGGCGTATGAGTTGCAGTCATCCGGCTTAGCACCTTCCTTGCTGCAAGTGCTTTCACCACAAGCTAATGGTAAGTTACATGCTGACTTGTGTAGTATTGTACCAATTTTCGGGTATATTTTGTGATGTGAGCAGTCGAATGTGAAAATTATTTTCAAGTCTATATAACCAATAACTTATCTATCACTAGTTTTGGAATACTGGAGGTAGAACCTAAAACCTAAATAATCTATTAGGGATTAAGGAATCTTACTGGCCTACGCTATTTAACGATGGGAGGGTATACTGCTTACTACGAATTTATTTTTTGAGGATTTGAAAGTTGTTATATTATTATGTATTCTTCCTCTCCAGCCTTAACAATTTGTTCAGCAAAATGCAGTAAAATCTTGTATAATGTACTACTTACTTACAGACGTTTAATTTAATATAAATCGTAACTTAATCCAGTGATTTAAGAATTTAGATTAAATATTTTTTTTTAATAAAATGTTGTAATGGAACACATGGGGGAAAAGTATAGAACATTTTATAGAACTATATCTATTGTTTTCGCTAGATAGATAGCCTTTATTGATGATTGTGAGACGACATTCAAGGACAGATATGATTATACTGACCATCATCAGTAGCGATCTGTCTTTCACTAAAAATAGCTTATTGGGTTCGGCCGTTAGTGTATTAGATCAGGGGCAGATTTTTCAATAGTCAGATAACTTTTATCTGACTATTGAGCAACCAGCTCGTAATTGAGTTTGGACCGCACCTAAGAACGCGAGTGTACATTGTAGTACCGAGGTGTGTCGTGGCTCGCTCACTTGTGAGCGTAACATTGTTCAGGCACAGAAATCGAAACAAACAAGGGATCATGTTTATTAAATACGGTGAATATGCCTAATATTGACAGTATTTTCAACACCGTAGCACTGGTGCCCCTGTAAAGACGAGTCAAGAACAAAAAACGGACACTAATTACCTTTTCTCAAAGTATTTCGCCGTATTTTCAAACCTTCATAGCTCCGGCCTGGATAATGAGAGCTCCAATTCTTAGGTTAAGATGTTAGCATAATAATAATAAATAATAAATAAATTATTTATTTCACAAAATAGTGAACAATAACACTAGTAACTATACGTTAAGAACTGTGTTAACAGAAAATTTGCAGACTTATAAATCACACTAAGCTTCATTTGTCTAGCTTTTATACTTTGCACGGCACGGTTGGCGCAGTGGTTAAGCGATTGACTGCTGTGCTGCGTGTCGCGGGTTCGATTCCCGCACGGAACAAATATTTGTATGACCTACAAGTAGTTGTTCCGGGTCTGGCTGTTTGTGTATGTGAGTTTAAATGTTTGTAAACGCACCCACGATACAGGAGAAATTCCTAGTGTGGGGCAACGTTTTCAAAAATAAAAAATAAATAAATAAATAAATACTTTGGATTTTATTAATACCTAATACGTCGAATTCGTCACTGACTGTAAGTCTAATTTTTTTACGGATAATAGGTATACCTACTTTCATTTGTTACGAATGCTAGATGAATAAACAACGAAGAAGAAATTCTGTTTCTTGGCTATGAAGAAGTAACTGCTTATCAGATAAATGATGCACAGCCAAGCCCCTAACTCTGCAAACCTTACATCTTGGTCAAAATGTATGGCTTGGTCATTCCATTGAACTATTGCATGACATAACATTAAAGACAACACAAAGTCAAGCCGTACACTCTTACACAACAGACACTCATAGGGTAAATTATTAAGTCTGAAAAGAAAGCCTGAAAAATGAAGTCTGTTATGTAAGACGATAGACATAAGCTCGTGTGTCGTGTGCAGACGGTACCGGGCAGGCAGCAGAGCGCGCGCGCGTGGTGCGCGCCTGGGTGGCGCGCGCGGGCGGCGTGCTGGCGGCGCGCCTGGTGGGCGTGCTGGAGAGCGTGGAGCGGCTGCCCGTGCACGCGCCCGCCGGCGACGCGCCGCCGCCCTCCGCCGGCACGCTGCACCACCTCACCAAGAGGATCAGGTACCTTACTGTTCTACGAACCACAGAATCATCATCTGCCTGCCTTTTCCCAACTATGTCGGGGTCGGCTTCCGGACTGACCGGATCTCTAATCGTCCGTTTCTCTTTAGGCTGCGTGTTGAACGTGCAAACGATGAATCTACGGAGGACACGACTTCAAATAACGGCAACAACGCTGGCCGCAACCTGAAGGTGGAGGCATTGACGACAGTGCGGCAGCTCGAGAGATTCCTCGCCAAGTCTGTCGCGCGCCAGTGGTACGACATGGAGCGAACCACTTTTAACTTCGTACAGAAGATAAAAGCAGATGCTCCTATTACCTTTACATACGAAGTAAGAGGTTGCCATATTTGTTTCAATTTATACATTTTTATTGGCAAGGAAATCAACTTAATATCTTTTTTATTTTTAGCACGATTTCGACGAGAATGGTATTCTTTACTTCATTGGCAGCAATGGAGGTACTTGCGAATGGGTAAATCCCGGTGCTCACGGGTTGGTTAGCGTATGGTCCTCTGATGGGAGGCAGTTACCGTACGGTCGTGCTGAGGATGCACTCTCGAGGTCACCGGAACCACTCAACGTACACACCAACGACGACAGACGAGCTTTTATAGCGTGTGACTTGGGCTTACAAGTAGTGCCTTCGGCGTACACGTTACGTCATGCTCGCGGGTATGGACGCTCGGCGCTCAGGAACTGGTTATTCCAAGTAAGTAATGCTGGATTTTGTTAATTTATAAGAGAATGCAAGCGTTTTTCCAAAGTTTAACCAGGACATAGTCATAAATATTGGTTTTGCTTGACGTTTTATCTATATTTCTCACACGTTTTCAAGATGTCACCGGACGGCGTGACGTGGAGCACTCTGCTGGCGCACAACGACGAGCAGACGCTACAAGAGCCGGGCAGCACGGCCACATGGCGCATACGCGCCGACGCGCCCTACCGCTTCCTCAGGATACAACAGAACGGCAAGAATGCTAGCGGACAGAGCCATTATCTGTCGCTTTCTGGACTGGAGATCTATGGCAAGGTATGTTATATAGTTAGCAGTTACTTACGTATTTTTCTAGTCTAGAAATATTTAAATGATCCTCTAAAAACTTATTGACCTTTCCTTTCCTTATTGACGTTCTGCATCGTTCTCACATGCATAATTTTTAACATGAATGATGTAACTAATACTTTGTAACCATATTTTGATTTAAAAGAGTGTCCATGGAGTTTCTTGCCCGTTCTTCTCCATAGGTACCTACTACGCTTTGGAATGGGCAACTAGCTTCATTTTTCTGACTGAAGGAAATCAAAAAGCGTTTGATTAACCACTCTGCTCGACTAGATTTTGACATATGACATATCAGCTGACTCGACGGGATGTTGCGAATTACGTCATGAAATTCAGGAAATTACATCAACATTCAGCATTCAAATTTATTAAGAAAAATATGTTTCCGCGCTTATTTTGTACAATATATTTGTGGCAAATATCTTTAATTACTTGTTGAGGTCGGTCAAACTTAGTTAGTCTACTACGAAAGTAGTATAAAATAGGTTTTACTATAATACCCAAAAGGTAGGCACCTTAAACTAGCCAGAAATATGTACATATACAACCTATTCTCTTGCTGAAAATATGCAAAAGGGAAAAATAAAGATATTATCATTCTCCCCCGCCTTCTTACTTTTACCAGTTTTCATACATAAACTACTTATAAAACGCGATCAAATCTTGATAAAAATTACAATTAGGATAATAATATTACATTAGGATTTGGGCATTTTCGTGTTGTTTATAATAATTGTAATAATATTTTTCACATTTTACATCTTATCTACATGTGTGTGACTTTTGTGAAAAGTAAAAATGTAAACACGCACGATTGGCGCGAAACTTCGACTTTAGGTATCAAAAAACTACATTACCACTACTTATTTAACATGAACAATGGATGAATACGTCAAATAATGAAATGATGTATTATTCATTGCCCCTGTGGTGGAGTTTGGATTTTCAAAATCCCCAATTGTTCTTTTTAGCCTCGACTACCACTGTCATCAAAATGGCGATTATCGAATTTACAGACTTTAATTTAATGAACTTGCGCGCTAAACATGGAAGATTGAATGGCGATAATATACGAGTTTTTTTTTATCCAACTCTCTTAATTAACGCACATTCATAAGATTTGATGGGTAGCATAATCAATATTTACATTATCAATTAAGAGTGTCGTACGCGCTTCGGGTGCGCTTCCGAACTATACGGTTAAAGACATGCCCTAATCGATGCGTGACACGAGTGAGTTGTTTGTTGTCAGGTGGTGAGCGTCAACGAGGTAGCGCCCCGCCAGGCCAGTGCGCCGTGCGGCGTGCCGTGCGGCGGGACGTGCGGCGGGCCGTGCGGCGGCGCCAGCGCGGCCCCGGCGGGCGGCGCGCGCGCGCGGCGCTGGTCGCGCGGCGCGCGCGGCGTGTGCGCGGGCGCGCGCGTGCTGCGCGGGCCCGACTGGAAGTGGCGCGACCAGGACGGGCCGCACCCCGCGCTCGGCACCGTCACGTCCGACCTGCACAACGGATGGGTTGATGTTAGGTGAGACACGCTTCTTGACTTTGCACACTTGAATAAGTATATAATCTACGTGTAATCGAGTGTCGTGTATTATACGCGCACCAAATAAGAGCGTAGTAAAGTATCTAAGTTAGGTTTAAAGATCAGAAAATCTCAAAAAGACGCAGTAACTTACATAAGAACAATATTTCTAAGCTAAATTATCAATATGAAATTGTGTCACAACCGTAAGTCCATTTAGTTTTAGGAAGGGTGTTGTTTGCAATTACATATTCAGCTAATTGAGTCTTGAATGCCTTGAATGAGTGTAATATTTTAATAGATGGGGGTATTTTTATGTACCATTGCACTCCTTCAATAGTTAACGTTTGTTTTACTAAGTTTAGTCTCTTTGAATAAATTCTAGTATTCATATTGTGTTGTTATTCGCTTAAGCGTAACATAGTGTGCGTGCTATAATTGAATCGTGTGTAACATGAGGTGGGACCACGGCGGGCGCAACTCGTACCGCATGGGCGCCGAGGGCAAGTTCGACCTCAAGGTGGTGAGTGGCGGCGCCACCGGCGGCGAGGCCAAGCAGGGCCGCAAGAGTCACTCCACGCCCAGCCTGCCCGACGCCACGGCCGTCGACCATCAGGTGAGCCAAGGGACAACACATGAAATAATGTGATATTCCATAACATTTTGATGTATTTACTTTTTTGTCATCTGATGTGGTTAAATGTGAATGTACAAATACAAGGTGTAACAAGGGCCATCACATAAGCTACGCATTCGTACATCAAACTAAGTAATATTGGTAAAGTGTGAATTTACAAATATGTTTAACGTTAGGTGTCGGTGGCGTCAACGGAGCAGGCGTCCTCAGCAGATAACATATCTTCCGAGGAGATGGCCAGCAACATGTCGCGACCGCGCACGCACGCTACCGACCTGTCCGCTATCAACAACTCCACGCATCATATCAACACAGGTGAACCTTGTCAATATATTTCCACTAGTTCGATAGCATTTATTTCTATATGACACTACAATTCCCGAAAACCAATACTAGGTCAAGTTGAGATTTTGTTGGCACATGAAATTGTTGATTTTTTAATGTTTTGTTTGTATTTGTTTTAGATCTCGCAACAATAGTAGAGTCGCTGACCCTAGGAGCTGAAAGCAATAACTGTATGACTGATTTGGGCAACACATCTTTCACAAATATGGAAATGGGACCGACAAGTATCACCGATATCACTAAACCCTACCCAGCCAAAGAACCGGTACCGGAAACAAATGCACAAGAGGTTAGTCATTATGTTTCTATCTCATATTGTATATTCATAATAATAATATACGACCCTGCACAGTAATTCATTTAAAATTAACTGTTGGAATAGGAATTGCCGTGTTAGGTGCAGTTTATAAGCAAGAGACGTCGGGAAGCAGCTTCATGATAGTAATAATGAATATGGAATATGTTTTCCCGGTGCACTCAAATTGTACAAATGAGACGTTACGCTTCCAAACATCGCTCCGACTTATTATAATTATTATGAAATAAGCTGTTGGCGCCGTGTTTGCTTCATCACCGTCCGACCTCTTTTGAGAAGCGCTGCACATGAGGAGCTAAAAAATGATTAGTTTCAAAAATATAAGCGGTTGAGCTGTTGCTTTATTGGTTATTTAAAAGTAGGGATGCCGTATTTTATAAAAGTTTATGATCGTTGTCACGTGAGAAATGTATGCGAGCTAGTAATAAGCAAGGGTGCGTGTTTGTGTGTGCTTGGTACTGACAGAGTTGAGCAGGGTCCATATTATTGTGTCTGATTTAGTTTGCCACGAAATATACCGACACAACAATGTGTGGCGCTTTTGAGTGTATGTGTGTGTGCGTGTCTCGTGGCTGTGGCTTGGCGTGGTGGTCGTGCGGTATGTGACGCGCGCTCCTGGCGCAGGCCGGGCCGTGCGCGCGCGAGGCGGTGCGCAACAGTGCCAACGCGCTGCTGTCGCGCGAGCTGCTGGCCGTGCCCGCCTCGCTGCTGCACTCTCTGCGGACCAATGCCAACCGCCTCCACATACAGGTATCGACGATACTATTCGCACTACATTCGAGTGCGCTCTTTGCTTTTGGATTACGTTTAGGGCCTTCGTTCAGTTACGCGTTTGCTTACGACTTCATGCACCGGCTCGATTGTGGCTAACCGCGTAACTGGCGCCGTGCATACCCGTGGACGACACGTGTGTAGTAGCGGAGGCCCTTGTTACTTTATTTTGTAGTCGTATAAGCTTTGTCATGATTGTTGTATAAATGTTGTACGCCTTGGACGTGTATGATTGATCCTACGAGTTGTTTGCAGTGCGAGGACAACGACGCTGCCGATGGTCAGTACGGTGACCACAAGAAGGACTCTCAGTCCGGCGGCTCAGGCGCCATGAGCGCTAGCGAACCAGATTTAACGCAACAGGTAAACAAATGCCGCGTAAAAGTGTTCATAAAGCTCTACTTGCGTAATTGAGAATGCTTTAAAAAGTCATACTAACGAAATATTAGGCGTAGGAAATAATAATGACAAAATCACATTGATAATACCGTTTGTCGTTGTCCTCGCAGCTTAGGATCCGATCACATCAGCTTTAAAATGTTTTTACATTCAAATAGTTTTGTTGCATGAAACATAATTTATTAGCTTTATTTGAAATTTAAATCATAACCAAATGGAAATTATGCCTTTTATTCCCAATATTTTGTATAAACTACAAGTCTGTCTATATTTTTCTGTTTTAATGCAATGTTTGCGTATTATTCAGGGAGCTGCAAGATTGTTAGAATCTCTAGGAGTGGGACGCGGAGCGGGCGCGGGTCGCGGCAACAATCCGCAGCGCGCCACCAGAACCAACCACTCAACTAGTCTTTTCCCGAGGTAAGTATCTCTGGTTTCCCTAAAACAAGGGTCTATTTTTACATTATTATTCCGAAAATATGGCATCTCGAGCTATAGAAAAAGTTCTGCTCTGTAGACGACCGTCTATATCTATGTATATCACATTTTAACGCCGGGGTTCTGTACTATTATACCAGTCATCTGTTGTATAAAACCTACTTCAATTTTATTAATACACTTGTTGTTTTCAGCTTGGTGCGGTTAGCTCTGTCGAGTAACTTCCCGGGTGGTCTTTTATCAGCTGCTCAAAGCTATCCATCTCTGGTTCCAAATGCACAAAATGCTCTCACTTTGTCTCTCACTTCGACATCTAGTGAAAGCGAGCAGGTAAGCTTTATCAATTCTCCTAACTCGGCAGGAATATCTGTGGACCTTGACCGATAGGATTTGGCAGTTTTTGAATGGTTTTTTAATAATGTAATTTTAAACAATTTGGATTGGTCGAATGACAGCACCACAGATATTTCCACTGAGTAGTCACATCTTGTATATTGTAAGCATGTAGCAGTAGTTAGATATTTAATCTGGGTCTAAATATTAAAAGTGGCTGCAGGTGTCGTTAGAGGACTTCTTGGAGTCGTGCCGAGCCCCTGCCTTGCTAACAGAGCTTGAAGATGACGACGAAGGCGATGACGGGCTCGACAGCGACAAAGAGAATGAGCCCACATACCAGGAGGTAGTGAGTATAAATTCTGTAAGTAGGTTGAATCATTCATAGCTGCATGACAGTCAAGAGAGTTTGGTAGTGTTTTATTTGTTTTTTAATTATTGTTTTTCTTTAATTCATTTTGCTTAATTGTCTCTTGTAGCTGCAAGTTATTCTTGAAAATAAGTCTGATTAATTTCTAAATTGATCAGCACCCCATACCTATGATCAATATTTATTTTAGTGCAAAAGGACAATATTGAGCTTCCGATTTCTTGCGTGCTTATCTTCTTGTATGCACGTATTTCTGTGTCAAATAAACCAATTTTCTTTCTTTCTTTTAATTAGTATAGTCAGGGCAATTATCGACATAACCTGTTTTATTATTTTCAAGAATAACCCCCTGTTAAAGTTGAGTTATTAATAACATAATTATATTGCAAGATTGGAGATTTTCATGTTGTTTTGTTGCTAACATTAGCTTTAACGGTTTGTACGCTTTTTAGAAGTCACAAGAATATGTCCTACATTTAGAATTCCTGTGAACTAGAGTTGACTGGTAGAAATCGTCACGTAAGCAAAAAATAGTTATGCCTCTCCATGCGAATTTCTCTGACTCTTCTATTTCTATTATACGAGTGTATGTCTGCGAGTGAGTATCGCGTAAGGAAATTCATTCCTGACGACGTCTCCCTATTGCACACGTGTTTTTTTTTTTTAATTATTCTGTTCATGCATTATGTATAACTGGAAAACCGCTTTCATGTTGTAAATGTTGTGCCACTAAACTTCTGCATATAGAGGCCTTATTAGTCGGAGCATTTTCAGGTATCTCGGAATCTTCTGTCGTTAATGGAAGAGGAAGCTTTGGAGGCAGTCCGGGGTAGCAGCGGTCAGGGAGGTCGCCAGCGTAAGCCCTGGGATGATGATTTCGTGCTAAAACGACAGTTCTCTGCACTCATTCCGGCTTTTGACCCTCGCCCTGGAAGGACTAATCTGAACCAAACTGTTGGTAAGTTGACTGTTATTCATACTTACCATTAACTGAACCATATAAAATCTCTAGCGAGACTGTATACAGTGCGTTCATTTTGATTCGTAATTCTTTATTGTAAGTCAGAAGTGTTAAAGCCCACTTTTAGTATCAATTCAATTAAGCTTCAGGTTGCAAGTTAGTTAATAATAACCGTTTTACAGATCTAGAAATCCCACTAAACGAGTCGTCAGACGGCGAGGAGCACAGCAACCCGGAGCCCTTCCGCGCCGGCGCGGGCCCGGGCCGCCTGCCCGCGCTGCGCCTCGTGCTGAGCGCGCCCGGCGCGGCGCTGGCGCTGGAGCGGCCGGGCTGGACGCTGTACCGCGCCGTGCTGGCGCTCAACAACCGCCTGCCGCTGCTCGACACGCACCGGGATCTCACATACACGTACGTATATCGAGCGATACCTTCCTATGATAAATTAAACACCAAAGTCTACAACGGCTGTAAATCTTCTGGTTACGGAGATATTGAAGGTCAAAGTTCTAACATTTTTCTCGAAAACAAGTTTTAAATGTTATAACTTAACTTTAAATACCCCCACCACTCCTGTACCGGTGCATAAGCACAATGTTTTGCGTGGGTCACATTCCGTGCTGCCGTAAACAGCGATTTTCACACCAAAAATTAAAGTCGTTACCCAGAAATATGTTTTGCTCGATGTTACTTAGTTTGATGTACAGAATGCGTAGATAACTAGATGTGAGTGGTCATATATTCTGTATTTCCTAGACTATAATAAGCTCTGAGCTAATTTTATTGATATTTTTCCAGACTGACATACAAGGAAATTGAGGGCATGGAAACATTCGCCTCCTCCAGCGACAGCGAGGATGACGAACCATGTGATCCAGGTGAGAATTTCCGAATTATT
The DNA here is from genome assembly GCA_911387795.2 of Apamea monoglypha. Lineage (NCBI taxonomy): Eukaryota > Metazoa > Arthropoda > Insecta > Lepidoptera > Noctuidae > Apamea > Apamea monoglypha. The sequence goes on from OU426920.1 coordinate 8,739,794, forward strand.
AGAAATTGTATTTTTGAATTGTTCACAATGATATTGGCTAGTAGTCTCTAGCATATAACAAGAATAATAACTTCTTAATCTATCTACATAATAAATATTGTAATTTAATTTATTTACTGAAAGACAAAGCACAGCTTAAACCACTGTTAGCAATAAGAAAGTTAGCAATAATAAAGGATTATTAATAATGTGGGATGCGTTTTTACGGGGTTAGAATGCAACCCGCATTTTGTTTTCAGTCTAAAAGGGTTAAATAGGGGATGCAAGTTTTTTATGAAATTTTGTCATTTCTGTCGATGGGAAATCCCGTTGAGCGAGCGCGTGGCTTTTTTAGAGATAAAATGATGATTTGGTTCCAGAGCGCGGCATCGCAGGCGCGGAGGGCCCCGAGGGCAGCATGGCCACGTGCTGCGTGCGCGTGCTGCGGCGCCTGCGCAGCGCCGCGCCCTCGCTGCCGCCCGACTGCTTCGTGTCCACTAAGCTCACCAACAAACTGCACCAGCAGCTTCAAGAGCCACTCACACTCGCCGCTGCAGCCACACCACTCTGGTAAGTTTTCTAACATTGAAAATTTATGTGGCCTACCCAAATTAATGTTCTTTGGTATTGTTCGTCGAGTCGTTGAGTTCCTTGAGTTCTGAGTTGAGCTACAAGATTACTGACAAACACGTGCACTGACTGGACAGGTCCACACGAATCAGTGTGGCCTTTTCCTCAAAGACCATCCCAGGCATTAATCTCCCCACAGTCCCCACGTTATCTGACCCAGATAATGTCTGGACTTTAAATGAGACTATGATCTCGTGAGTTTGTATCTGTATTTCTTTGCAGAATGGTCGGATAGGAATCCATCATCTGGTTTAAAAAAGGGTTTTTTAATGTGTAACTAATATCATCTAATGCTATGTCCAGGTGCCAGCAATTGAATGACTGGTGTCCGTTCCTGTTCCCGCTGGAGACTCGTCAGATGTTCTTCGCATGCACCGCCTTCGGAACGTCTCGCACCATCGTCTGGTTGCAGGCTCAGAGGGACCGGGCTCTCGATAGACAAAGGTGATACACAACTTATTTTTCTTAAATGCGATCGCGGAGTAAACTACGAATAAAATGTGCTAGAAAAAAAAAATACGCCAAGATTTAGAGATGTACCTACTATAAAGCTATGCTGCTGTAGGCTGATGAGGTTGTGATGGTGATGATAAAGCCGATGTCAGACGCTTCACTTTTTGTTAATTTTTGCCTTTCATCTTTTTACTCATACGTGAAAAATCTATTCATTAGTGAACCAATCTAACGATGTTGGATTTTGGTATCTTTCTTTCACTCGCCTACCGAATAATCGCAAAATGAAATGAAAGGAGCAGATGAACGTTCATTCCTAAATCATTATGTCTATGTCGTGTGAACGTGGAATGAAACAAAAATGAACACAAATTAAAAAGGAAGTAAAATACTCAGTAGTCATTTTTGCCTAGTTTTTAACATTCAAAAGAATTACTAATCATTACGGGGATTTGAATGTTATAGATCTGGTAACACGGTTTCGCCTCGCCGAGCGGAGTTGGAAGCGACAGAGTTCCGCATGGGACGTCTGCGGCACGAGCGCGTGCGGATACCGCGACAGCCAGACTTGCTGCGATCTGCTATGCAGGTATGAACTACTTAACACGCCAAAGTGCTGCTGTCACATCCGCATAAGCATAACAAAATCAGCCTATAATGATCCCACTGCTGGGACACAGGCCTCCTCTCTGTGATCCCTCTCATGGGTATTTATTTTGCCTCAACTCGTTCAGGTGATGCACGTGCACGCGGGCCGCAAGTCGGTGCTGGAGGTGGAGTTCGCGGGCGAGGAGGGCACGGGGCTGGGCCCGACGCTGGAGTTCTACGCGCTCGTGGCGGCCGAGCTGCAGCGCGCCGACCTCAGCATGTGGCTGCACGACGCGCCCGCGGCCAACACGCACGACGACGACAACGCGCCGCACCATCTTGTGCTGCCCGACGGTATCTTACTATAATGAAAATAGCAGTCCGTACTGGAGATGTTGTGGATGCAGAATTTTTAACATCCGCCAATGCCGATTCTTGCTGGCTCATATCCGCGGATGCGGATTCTTGTCTTAAGTTTTTTAAGGGATCCGTCAAGGTAGCCCTCGAAATTTAAAATTTCTTACGTTTTTTTGTTAATGCCAGCGACGTTTCACGTTGTATGTTGATCATAATTCACAATCAATAATCAATTCATGGCAACTATAATAAAATAATTACTAAATTATAATCATTTAAATGTAAATATAGCTCTCAAAATTATATGTATTCAAAGGATTCTTTCGAAAAAAAAAAGACTATTTAAAGCGTGTTGTGGAGGTTATATGGGCAGTCGCTCCATGTAAAAAAATACTGGTATTCAGCTGCATTCAGTTAGATTGGAAGCCGACCCCAACATGTTCGAAAAAGACTAGGCAGATAATTTTGGTTTTACTTATATTCACCCTTTTCCACCCACACTGCATCCGCATGAGCTCCGCATTCATTAATGCGAAAACTCCAGTAGGGCGGACGTGGATGCGAATATCCGCAATATTCCTGGTCGTTCTGATCACTTGATAATTCATCATCGCCAGCCAATATCGGAACTAACGCCACCATTTTGTTTTTTGAATACATTTCATGTGATATTTCATAAAACAATTCCACAAATGATTACCAACAGCGCCCCCTATCAACTTTCGTTGGAGCGCCAAAAGATCCTTGTAGCAGTGTATATCGTGCGTTTATTGCACGTATCGATATGTGAATGTGTCGTTAGTTTGTTGACATCTTACTGTACGGACTAGACATCATAGCCATGGTTGCAATTATTTGTAATCGATATTGTTCGTAATTTGTTCCTCGCTGGTTCGGTTCAAAGTCAAAAACAACTGATAATACTACAAACCGCTTTTTAATTTATGTATTTAGACGCAAAAGCAGCGAAGTGCGTTAAATCTAATCTTTTATGCACAGAGAAACCTCCGGGATACTACGTGACGCGTTCAGGCGGCCTGTTCCCAGCGCCGCTGCCTCAAGATTCCCAAATCTGTGATACTGTTTGCAAATATTTCTGGTTCTTAGGAGTATTCTTAGCTAAGGTAATACAATTTGATGATTTGAAGATGATAATGATGAAACACAATTCTTTGATAAAATTGTCATTCGACAAAAGAAGAAACTAACAGACGTTTGTTACTTCACAGGTTCTGCAGGATGGGCGGCTCGTTGATCTACCGATCTCGGAGCCCTTCCTACGTATTATGTGCGGCGAGGAATTGACCAATGATTGTTTAGAAGAGATCGATCCCATTAGACATCGGTAAGACTTTTTGTGTGCGCTGACTGTACGCTTTTATGTTGTAACAGTAAGCGGCAGTATGGAGTAGCATGTCGCGCAGTTGTGTTTTAGTTATCCTCCCGTAATTAGTATAACTATCTCCAATATAAACGTTTATTAAAAAAAGACTTTGGTGCAAGATATAGGCTGTGCCCAGTTTGGGGCCGACACTCTTTAGTAGGGCACTTTTCAACTTATCATTTTGGTCCAGATTCCTGCAGAGCGTGCTGTCGGCGGCGGAGCAGTACGACGCCATCATGCGCGACCCCGCACTGGACAGCGCCGAGCGGAGCCAGCGCGTCGCCGGGCTCAGCGTGGAGGGCGCCTCCTTCGACGAGCTGGCGCTCACCATGACGCACGTGGCCGCGCACCACGACGCAGGCGTCGCCGTGCAGCCGCTCTGCGATAACGGGGAGAACATCGAGGTAGACAGGGCAATCATTTACGTAACATTAGTATTAAATAAATAAAGTCCTTCTACAGATTTTTATTTGACCATGGGATTTTTTGTGTAAACTTATCAATTTGTTGCGTTTCGTTAGGTGGGGCCGCACAACGCGCGGGCGTACGCCGAGAGCAGCGCGCGGTGGATAGTGCGGGGCGGCGTGCGGCGCCAGACGGCCGCCTTCCGGAGGGGCTTCGGCAACGTGTTCCCGCCGCGCCGCCTGCGCGCCTTCTGCGCCGCCGAGCTGCGCCTGCTGCTGTGCGGCGAGCGCGGGCCCGTGTGGACGCGCGACCACCTGCTGCAGTACACCGAGCCCAAGCTCGGCTACACGCGCGACAGGTACGCACACATAACTTCGGCAACGTGTTCCCGCCGCGCCGCCTGCGCGCCTTCTGCGCCGCCGAGCTGCGCCTGCTGCTGTGCGGCGAGCGCGGGCCCGTGTGGACGCGCGACCACCTGCTGCAGTACACCGAGCCCAAGCTCGGCTACACGCGCGACAGGTACGCACACATAACTTCGGCAACGTGTTCCCGCCGCGCCGCCTGCGCGCCTTCTGCGCCGCCGAGCTGCGCCTGCTGCTGTGCGGCGAGCGCGGGCCCGTGTGGACGCGCGACCACCTGCTGCAGTACACCGAGCCCAAGCTCGGCTACACGCGCGACAGGTACGCACACATAACTTCGGCAACGTGTTCCCGCCGCGCCGCCTGCGCGCCTTCTGCGCCGCCGAGCTGCGCCTGCTGCTGTGCGGCGAGCGCGGGCCCGTGTGGACGCGCGACCACCTGCTGCAGTACACCGAGCCCAAGCTCGGCTACACGCGCGACAGGTACGCACACATAACTTCGGCAACGTGTTCCCGCCGCGCCGCCTGCGCGCCTTCTGCGCCGCCGAGCTGCGCCTGCTGCTGTGCGGCGAGCGCGGGCCCGTGTGGACGCGCGACCACCTGCTGCAGTACACCGAGCCCAAGCTCGGCTACACGCGCGACAGGTACGCACACATAACTTACCACCCACAAGCGAACATACCGTTATTATAATAACGCTCATAATAAATAATACCAGCCTAGTATTGTCCCACTGCAGGGCAAAGGCCTCTTCTCATACAGAGAAGGCACGAGCATTGATCACCACGCTAGTAAAGTAGATAGAACACTAAACAATTCACTTGATTGTTTACAGTCCCGGTTTCCTCCGCCTCGTGGACGTGCTGGTGGAGATGTCGCTCCGCGAGCGCAAGGCGTTCCTGCAGTTCGCGACAGGCTGCAGCAGTCTGCCGCCCGGCGGGCTCGCCAACCTGCACCCCCGCCTTACTGTCGTGCGAAAGGTATGACCACATTCTTATAAGCTTCTACAATGAGAATGTTGTAGGCCCTGTATACTCGCCGATGATTCGATTGGTTGACTATTTAATATTTTGTCAAGTAGCTGGTACTTGTTGACAGGCCTACACTATTCTCTCATACCTATTAACTTAGAAATATTGTAAAAGCCAATTATTTTTATAAGTGTTACCGTGGAGTTTTTTCCGGCTGTTCTCCATGGGAAACGACCAATTAGAATGTTATCTTATAATTGAGTAAATTTTATTTATTTTATTTCCTTAAACATAACTTTAACTCAATCAACCGCTAATCATTTTGGGATAGTCTATTCCCTCCTATATTTTTGACTGTACTTAATGTAATATGTGAATATCTATAACATTTACCTTTGCAGGTTGACGCCGGAGACGGTTCCTACCCGTCAGTGAACACGTGCGTTCACTACTTGAAGTTGCCGGAATATTCGTGCAAAGAGGTTCTGCGAGAACGGCTGCTCGCTGCCACCAACGAGCGTGGCTTCCATCTCAACTAGATGCAATTATGACTAAATAGTCAGACGCGGCGCCTGGGCGTTTCGGAATATATTGAGAATAACTTACACTATTGTTACTCACGCACTTTCGCCTATGGACACGCGAAATTAGAAATAATTATCTATTTATTCAACATCAGTAGCCTTTATCCTTGACTGCTAAGCGAAATAAAAACCATAGTGCTCGTCAGACTTTAACTTAAATAAATGACCTAACAGAGTACATTACATAAGAAGTTACAGTTATTTTTAACATAGACATGTAACATTATAGTATACCAGCTCATAATATAAAACTGATCTCTTGAAACATATTTTTTTTTCAAGATATTATTACTTATGAAATAAATAGTATTTTATTATATCAAGATATTGATCTTAGTCTCTGAAAGAAAAGTGTGTCGTTCGTCGTAATTTTTGTTATTATCATGCAATAATATATTTTATTTTTAATATTATGTATAAATAATTGCATGAATTTATAATATTTTATAGGATGGTGTGATTTTGTGAAAAATAAGAGGCTGCCCACTGTAACCTATTTATTATTGGGAATTAATGGAAATATTCAACGATTTTTAAAATAAAAGTAATTTTCAGTAATTGACTAAAAATATACATACATTGCAACAATCTTATCTGTATCCACAAATAAAACTATTTTTTGATATTAATATAATAAGATAAGCGATTTTTACTTCAATTTGACTTCGCTTTACTTTTAACATAACATTTTAATGTTCGTTTCACCAAAAGTATAACAGTAGAGTTTGTTTAAGTAACTTTTATTTGAGTGTGTTTTAAGATAAATTAATGAAAATAAATATATAGGCGTCTAGCGTTTCAAGCTAATTTTAGATAAATGTTTGTGTATGCTGTGGTGATAATTAGTTTTATTTTCGGATATGTAAGTTGTTCCAAGACGTGTTTAGTTGAAATGTAATCTCTGGTCTGTCAGCAATAAAAGAAGTGTTTCAAAATATTTATCTACCATTTACTTTGTTTTGAGTTTGTTTCCAACGCGATTTAATAGTACTTATTCTTTTAAAAGCAAACAAATCGTAAAATTTATTACTATTCTTCAAAATTTTGACTTCTTTGATCAAGAATTGTATTGAAACCAAAAACAAATAATTGCAAGCTTTTCGGTAATCAACACATATATTTTGGTGTAACGGCTAAAATGTTCGTTGAGCACAATTGTATTTAATTCCTAACTCGTACAGACAGCTAATGAAGATATTAAAATACTGCGCAAACATTGTCGCTTGTAGCCGTTGCATTCAATATGTGCTTGTGATACCATATTAGGACTGAAATTATGATAAAGAATATCAAATTTTAACTTTAGGGTGTGAAACACTGATGCGTTTCTACGAAAGATATTTAGATATGTTCCTTTAGTTAAATAATTTTGTCAACTGAAAGTTGGTATATATTGTGATTTATTATTATAAAAGTACTTTACGAATTAAAATATATTTAGTTTAAATTTAATAGGTATTTAGATTAAAATTATTAACCATAATGGCATCATGTAGTGCTCATGTAATTGTTGTTGAGGATTGTATCAATAAATTAAGCAAAAATCATTTGCCTTTTTCATAACTCGTAGATTCCTTTGGTTCAAATAATGAACTCAAAATTAATGGAAGTTTACTAAGGAGTTCCGCACACCACACCCAAGCGTCAGGGCGACCCGGCAGCGACACGACCGCGGTATGACGCAGCGCAATGCGGACCAGTTGCCAGACGCGCCTCCTGCTCTTACCGACATACCTTAGTCAACATTAATCTTTATTGGTCTTGTTACCTGTCTAAAGAATTTATAGCCCAAATAAAGGAAACAACTACCAATAGAAGATAAAGAAGTTTATCAGAGGATCTGGTTAAAATTCTTGAAAAGAGCATGGCTGTTAACATAAACTTTACACCTTAAAGTCCGAACTACTAGGCTGCCTTGCTGGCAACTACGATATTACTAAGGACGGGTAGCCACCAAAGCGAAGAAAGGTGGAGAGGAGTGGAGAGGGGATGCTTTTGTTGCTAAGCTGTGTATTTATTTTGAATAACGTTGGCATTGTAAACTCGGATGCTTCGATTTGTTTACCATTTTCTATTTGATTATGTACCTACTAGTTGACAGGCGTACACTGTCCTTCCATACCTATTACAGTCCTTCCACAGTTATTTTAAGCTGAATTTGAGTTGCTACTGTCAGAGGTAAAAATAACTGTAATTTGAAGACATTGTAAAAGCCAATTATTTTAAAAGTGTAACCGTGGATTTTCCTATCGGCTTTTCTCCATAGGACACGACCAATTTGAACCGTGCACCTAGCTTCTGAAGTTTCCTAAGTGCCCATGTAGGTTTATGTGAAATAAAATATTTTAAATTTGAATATGATACATGGTCCTAATACTATTTTGGGGGCGAGTTTATTGACATCAGGCACAAATCCGGACTGCGTGCGACTGACAATTATTTAAAAAAAACACTATATTTCGATTCGGTCGACCCGAGGTTCGAATTTAGGACACGCTTAATAGTCGCGCTTGCGATTACATTACATTGCATATTATTATTACATGGCACTGCCATAGTGGCCAACGAGGCAGTAAGGAAATAAGAATAATAAGTACTTTAAGATTATTAGGAAACAGTACTGCATAATCATGGAATCACTGCAGTGTAAAGCTTTGATTTTTTAGGAAAGCGATGAATGGTCACAATAACACCTGTCCAAATACAGAGCGTTTTGTGATACCATAATGTCAAATATTGGTGAAAATGGCAGATTTTCATGACGTCCGTTATATGTCGGAACCGCTTCCCTAGGAAACTCAAGCTTTGTCATGCTACAAGGTATAGACGTAACAATATCCTGTAACATACTTAGACTACAACGAAACCTCTGACTTAAGAATCACCATTTAGGGGGACTTACCTACCACGACGATTGACGTCATCACCACGCGAAGAGTAGGCGGTAGGAAAGGTTATAGGTAAGAAATGTCGGCAGGGCCATGGTCATCATAACCTGTTTAGTTTACATAAAAGTTGTAGAGAATTTTAGGAGCTCTCTTTTGGTATAATTTTTGCCCTACGATGCACCGTTTTTCAGATATATGCGAAAACCCCAAAAGTGGGAAATTTGTGACCCCTTTCCCACTCCATCTCACCTTCCAGACGTCAGGACTTTTAGTATGTTCACTCCTTAGGCACCCTGAACAAAATTCTGAATGAATAGCTTAGGTCCCTGTTTACGCACTCTACAACCCCTTTATTGACTGGACTAGTTGCATATGCATCACAGCATGTCTTTATTTTATATTTAAAACTGGGTTTATGTATAATATTGCTTACTGTATCTATGCAAATCAGCCTATAATGTTCACACTGCTGGGACACAGGCGTCCTCTCTTCGAGAGGGAGTGGGCCACCCCATCAGCCATCACGCCCAGTGCGGGTTGGTAGTGTCACATGTTTTCAAATTTTTAGTTCTGGGACATGCTGGTTTCCTCACAATGTTTTCCTTCACCGTTTTGAGAGCAGTGGTGATGAAATTATTTACACAAAGTAAGGCGCTTGCCTGGGTTCGAATCCACCACCTACAACTAGTAGGTAAGTGTGGGCTGTTAGCACTGCACCACCACTGCCTCTCTATGCATAGTTTTATTATTCGTTTTAAGTATAAGTTTTAAGTAAGTAGTACACATAAAATATCTACATTTCGCCATTTCTTTTCGCATAAGCCTCCTCCAACTGTCTCCAATGGACTCTGTCGGTTGCTACGTAGCAACCCTTACCCAACATGGCCCCGAGGACTGCAAACAAATGTCGTCTTTCCTTCTACGTGTTGGACGTATTCATCTTCTATTGCTGTCACTTGGGTACCGAAGAGTGACTTGCTTGCTCCATTTATTTATATTGCAACGTAGGATGTGTCGTGACAATACACCCAGTGGCCCCTAACCTGTAACAGAGCGCGGGTGGTTCCAGGGATTAGTTCTATATTTGTTCTATCGGAACTCACCTGAAATAGAATTTGTTCCACATCATTTCTTGCAGTAAATGCTACTGATGTCGACTTCCAGCGGACTACTTCCTTAAAAGGCTGCTGATAGTCCTCTGATAATCCTCAAACTTAAGTTTTACTTTCAACACATTTTTGTACACATAAAAACACAATGTTAAATAAAAGATTAATCTTTTCAAGGTAATATAGTTTAATAAGTAGGGAGTACAGTGCCATGCATAGCTAATATTTTATACTCCCTACCTCCCTGTATATGTATAAAAATTATGGAACAAATATACAACTAAACCCTGGAACCACTCGCGCTGTCTTATGGGGCGGGGTCAAAAGTTCAAACAATTTTTACGAAAACAAGTATTGCACGTTGCTGTAATTAGTGATTTTTACAACAAAAATAAAATTCGTTTCCCAGTAATAATTTTTGCTCAATGATACTTAATTTGAAGTACAGAATGTTACACTTACAAGACCCATTCTTGTAAGTGTACCTAACATTCTGTATAAAATAACTATATCAAGCTATTTAGGTGCCTACTGTAGGGCTTATGCGAGTCTTGTATTTGTATACGATATACGTTACGTACGGCGTTGCCGCTAAATAAGAAGGTGGAGGTTTCTACTGAATTTCAACCATTTATTTCAAGAGGACATTCGTTTTTAGCGCCTAAAACAATTGTGTCACATTCTAAAACAAATGCTTCGTCGTTTAAGTTATTGTTCGTAGTCGGTAAAAGGTGTGTTATATTAATATAAAATATACATAATAATAATAATCGTTTATTTTCATGAAATATGGTGCTTACAGATGTCATAATACAATTCATAGTACTTCATATTACGCCTACTAAATTCAGCATGCAAATATTGGATGTGCCATGATTCGTAGTTATTGAATGTATTCATTAAAAATTATGTTAGAAAATGTCAATAAAAAAGAAATTGCAAATGTCAAAATAAGAATACAGGCAAGTCTAAATTAATAAAATTACTGGAATGTCAAAATTGATTAAATTACAGAAATGTCAAAATTAATTGAATTACAGAAGTGTCAAAATTAATTAAATTACAGGAATATCAAAATTAATCAAAATTAAAAAAAAATAAAATACAAATTCAATAGATGCCTAAGAAGAATATCGCGCACTGTCCCCCACGCATTACCATTTCAACTCCCGCCCGCCTCCATTAAAGGCGTCAACACGTTCTCCGGCTCGCCTGCTTGCCGCTACTTTCCAATGGATATACCTATGTATACCTACGTACGGCAACAACTCATTTTCACAACAATCTATAGTATTTTTGCTATGAAAATATTATGTTAATGATCGGTATTATTTTGTACCTACCTATCTAACTTACAATCATATGGGGTAGGTACCTATATTGCCGATATAACAGAGCATCTGTTATATTGGCAATATAGAATAAGGGTTTACGTCTAAATCAAAATAATTGCTCATCGCAGCAGTAATATGAAGTGAAAAACACTAGTTGCTTGTCATGCAAATCCAAACTTTTTGTTAGTGCAGCTCTGATTTTCACGTTGAGACACCGGGTGGAACTGCGCAACATACCCGTTCTACTGCTTCGCCATATAGCTGCAACCTTGGAGCTTTACACAATTTTCATACAATACCAACTAAACGGGCTCCCAGTATAAAAACTAAGTAGTCGCGATCACAGGCATCAGTCAACTGCTTAGATCACATCGGTGCACTGGAAATATGAGGGCTTCACTGGTGTGCTGCATAGCCCTAGCGGCGCTAGCATACGTTAGTTGTAGGACTACCCGCGAGAAACGCGATGCGGATCTCGAGGTAGCAGCCACACATAAAGGTGGTGGTGGTGGTGGAGGAGGTAAGTGGGACAAGGGCGGTGGCCACGAGCACCACGCAGATCATCATCACGACCATGGTGAAAAGGGACACAAAGGATACAAGGGTCACCATCACCACGAGCACGGCAAGAAGGGCCATCACCACCATGAAGGGCACAAGGGGCACCACGACGAACACGGTGGGCATAAGAAGCATCACCACCACGACGACGGTCACCACCATGAGCACCACCACGGCGACAAGGGTCACAAGGGCCATGGCCATCATGAAGAAGGCCACTACCACAAAGGACACTCCACTAAGGGTCATCACGGTGTGCACAAACATGACGAGTTCAAGAAAGAAAAGCACTTCCACGACAAGCACCATGATGGCGGCCACCACGAGCACCACGGCGGACATCACGAGGAGCACGGACACAAGAAGGGAGGAGAATTCCACAAGGGACACAAGCACCACGGACACCATGAACATGATCATGGCAAGAAGGGCCACCACGAAGAGGGAGGACATCATCACGATCATAAGGGACATCATGAGGAAGATGGACATCACCATCATCATCATCATCACCATGATCATGGCAAGAAGGGTGGTCATGAGCACCACAAGCACTGGGGCCACAAGAAGGGACACAAGTAAATGTTTCCTAGAGACTGATACCTACCGATGCGAGTTAATGAAGTTTTTATTTAGTTATATCTAATTAAGCTTTCATAATGTGTTAAGTTTTGTTGACTGTGATGTTATTAATAAAAATAAATGTTTTTGAAACGTAACAATTGATTTCGTGTTTACAAACTTATTCATTGACATAGACCTAAATATAAGTACCTAATTTAAATAAACCAATTAAAATCGGTTAGTCATTCAATTATTAAAAAAAAGACATAATCTTTGCAATTGGATGCAGATACAAAAACAAACTTATCAATTTCACAGCACGTTTCGACAACAAAGTTACATAAAATAGTTGGCGTTGGTCCGTTGGCAACGGCTCCCGACGAGATAAGTAACTCAGCGTTGAGAAACTAGAGCGCTGCCCGAGATTGGCCTACATTTTACTGGGCAACGAATTAGTCGTGGTTGCAATCAACCGTTTCCTATAGAAAACACTTGCAGCCACTGAAATTGATAACATTTCTCAATAGCCAGCTTGTCAATACCAAATAAGTAAGTCTAACAAAAGCCTAGATAAAATTATCTTGGCCCTGTTTGGGTTGTCTCAGTCAACTTATCAGGCTGCGTTCATTTTATATTATTTGGCAATATTATTTGGCAAAATAGTAACCAGTTGTAAATTTTCAATGGCACGTACCACTATTTTTCGACGCTTCACGCTTTATTGAACACTTAAAGTGGGTTCAAAGCTCTAGTTGTGCTACCGATTCCGTTTGTAGAAAAAACAACCATGCATAACGCAATGTATTTTTTGTCGACACAGGTCAATGAGATGTGTTAGTAAACATTTGTGTCATAATGTAATATCATTGGGCTTTAGTGTTAAATTGTTTATTCAGAGTACCTAGGTCTGACGTTTTCATGAAATGTCACAAATCTTCTCGATATGAAACAAAAGAAAAAGGAATAACCAACATTACCAATCTTTGAACGACCGAACTAAAAGTGTTATTCAGAATTTGCAGCTACTTGAGGTTCGTCCCTGAAGGTTTCAGGAAAGTTTGGCCGCTCGGTTTCTGCCTTATAGGTAGATGGCGCTACTTATTGCGATTCGGTCAGGGTTCATTTATTTTTTACTTGCGATTCGCTCCTGCTTCACACGGTTTTTACGACTTGACAAAACACATTTTGATGTTTTGTCAAGTCTTTAATATATCTAAGTTTAATAAGATATTCTCTAAATTATGGTGAAACGTCATCAAAATTCATTGCGTAGTTTAGAAGAACAACGCGGTAACACAGAAGACCTGTAAAACGACTTTAATTTATAATAATAGTACATATTATTATTATAAATTAAAGTCGTCTATAGATGTAGATCGATGCTGCCTCCATCTTCTATATTTTATTGCTAATTTGTTCTTACTAATGCTCGTAGAAACACTGCTACTATCCTGGAATAATAACTAGGTAGGTATTTTAAATACATCATTAGTCAACTTTCCGAAGTTACATTTCCCTAAGGACTGCCGGATATATTATTATATTTGCTTTCGAGTTGTGAACAAAAAATAGTTAAATTAAAATTATTACTTAACAAAAATATTAGCGTCTAACATTTCCAAATTTATTATACCTATGTATAATCAGCCAATAATGTTCCCACTGCTGGGAGGGAAGGCCGGGAGGCTTGCGTTTCAGTAAACCCGTGATCCACCAGAGTGGTCGTACCCGTTAAGGAAGGTGGATCACGCAGGCCCTTAGCGGGTTGGTGGAGGTTACATGTCTTTGAACTTTCGGTTCTAGGACTTGCCGATTTCCTCACTATGTGATGAAATAATTTACAGAAAATAAAGTGCCTTTCTGCGGTGTAATTGCGTAACACACTATCAGTAGCAGTGACTTTAATTTTGACAGTTTAACAACATTCATTGCGTTATTTACGTTGTGGAGCAGACAGATTTTTCGAACATATGATGCAATGGATTAGCAGTATTCTTCAAAATGATTCAGATGAAGATTGATAGTGTGTTACGCAATTAGGGTGCTGGTTTGAACCTACGACCTACAACTCGTAAGTCGCGTCGTTTCCACTTGACCATTGTTCTCGTTTTTTGACCACTCTTAATAGTAGGTACGTACAGACTTGGAATAAATAGGTATGTTAAGCACTATAAGGTTAATTTTTACATGCACCTTATTATTTTTTCGAATAAGTACCTACCTACGTCATTATCAATATTTTGAATGCAAGTGACAGTTCGTAATGGTGACATGCACTTGTTGGAAAGGAATTAGTTTGCAAATTGTTTAACGTTATCGCTCGTTTACTGTACCTATTAAAAGTTACCTACTAGATAACAGGAGTATTGGACACAGGTGCCAGTTTTCACTAACACCAGGTAACACTTAAATTAATGTCTAAATAAATGTGCGTCGTTGAATTTCAAAATTTCGGCGCTGCGTCTAGAGATGAAAATCCATCAGCGCGCTTTTATTTAGGAGTTGTCTAGTGTAAGTGTAGAGTAGCACAGAAGTCGTTTTGTCCATCCTTATACTATCTATTGAATATTTAGAGTTCATCAACGAACGTCTTTTTGCTTTAAAATCTACCCATTTTTCAGTATTGCCATGTTCAGCGTATATATTACTGTCGCTACGTAGATTTGTGGATGATCGGCAGTACCTAGCTAGTTTTAATATGCACGGATGAGCTATGCACAAGTCTCAGTCAGAGCAACAAACTGAGCCTACACATTAATAAGAAAGGTTGTAAGGCGCAAACTTAAACAATTCGTTAAATATCAATTTCGAAGTAACAATTTTTAAAGTCAATAAAGAGTGTTATGATAATTTTTTTCCACTTTGCACGATATTGGACGTCGTCGCTTGTAAATGACAAGAAATGCAGTTAGCTCTTGGCACAGCGCCATTATGAGTATGGTCCTCCCGGATGAGTTTAGTTTCAGCTGTATTTTTGTTCAGAGATTAGTATGTTTCAAGTTAATAATATTTAAGTAATTATGTACATTGCGACTTTATGTGGTTAACGGTATCCCGCGCAACAAGTGGTTGAATCTTGAGGGCAGCGGTCTACCGCTGGATCGAATACCTAATAATAAAGGACATTGTGCGTACACTATGGATTACCACATTTCTGAGAAAGGATCAGGAAAGGACCTTTCGGAGAAAGGATGCAACGAACACAAACGGTGATTCCGTTTGTGTTCGTTGCATCCTTTCTTTTAAGTTCAGCTACCTCAGTAGTAAGAGAGTAACGTACCTCCTCCTTTTATAAACTCTTTGATAAATCCTGTCACGAGAGCAATTGCAATTTTTTAATATTATTTATGAATCTGATTTCTAAAATGGTTTCAGTAGTCGAAAAAATCTAATTTTAGTACTTACATTAATCGTTTTCAGCCTCCTCATTTATCTTATACTAGCTGCGCCCCGCGGCTTCACCCGCATAAGTTTCGATCCCGTGGGAACATCGGGATAAAAAGTATCGTATGTGTTGGTCCTGGTTATAAACTGCTCGTGTGCCAAATTTCATCCAAATCCGTTCAGCAGTTTTTGCGTGGAAGAGTGACAAACATCCATCCATCCCTCCATCCATACAAACTTTCGCGTTTATAATATTAGTAGGATTATCAATGCAAGATAATCGCTTCAGGCACAATATTAGAAATGCCTGTACATCAAATAGAAAATCTACTTAGTAAACAGTAGTAGTGAAAACAAAATTATGCTCCTCGTTGTGACCATCACAAAATTTTGTAACAATTGTAGGTACTTCGTTATAGCTGTTTTAAGGTAGGGGCTCGTGCCTAGCTGTGAACGTTTCGGTACAATAGTTTACAACGATGGGGCAAACTATTACAGCTAACTGTAACTATTACAACTATTAATACATGAATGATGTAACCAATATTTTATAACAATTTTATGATTTAAAAGAGTGTTCGTGGAGTTTCTTGCCCGTTCTTCTCCATAGGTACCTGCTTCCACTTTGGAATGGGCAATCCCTTGACAGTTCGAAAGTGCCTGTAATTGGTTTATTTGAAAAAATAAAAATAAATGCTTTGAGTTTGAATTTAACATACTAAAATCATTTTTGAAGCTTTAAAATGTAGGTGGTAGCAAAATGATAACCACTAATTATTTCTAAGTAATGCAGGAGTATGTGTTTGTGTACAAACAGGGTTGATTTGGATACGAAGCCATCTCCCGGCAAGCGCTTGCCGCAACTCGCGGCCGCCGAGTCTGTCGCGCGACGCGGCGATTAGCACATCTTACACAATGCCTTATATAAAACTGCTGCACCATCATTGATGTTGTCAATATTAGGAGTAGAGCACACCGCATCAACACCGCGTGATAAAAAAGCCTAGCAATATGAGGGTGGCGTTAGTTTTAGGTTTTCTAACGTTATTGGCAGTCGTGTATGCACGTCGTTTGCCCTCACGGAAAGTGGAAAAAAGTTCAGATCTAGAGAAAAAAGATCTAGAGCCTGCTGCCACGGGACACAAAGAAGAAGGTCCAAAGAATCATGAATACAAAAAAGGAGGCGGTAAAGAGCACCATGCCCATCATCATCATGACCACGAAGAAAAAGGTGTAAAGGGATACAAGGGTCATCATCATCACGAGAAGGGAGAAAAAGGACATCACGACAAGGAGCATCACAAGGGCGAGTACGACGACCATGGTGCACACAAGAAAGAACATCATCACCATGATGGACATTATGATGAACACCACAAAGGCGAAAAAGGCGAGAAAGGGCATAAATACGAAGAGAAGGGGCACTACGACAAGGGTCACTCGACAAAAGGACACCACGAGATACATAAGCTTGACGAATTCAAGAAAGATAAACACTTCTTTGATGAAGAGGGAGATTCCGGCCACGAAGAGAAGCATGGAGGACACCACGAGGAGCATGGTCACAAGAAGGGCGGCCACTTTCACAAAGGTCATCATCATGGTGACCATCACGAGAAAGAACATGGTGAAAAAGGTTTCCATGAGAAGGGCGGCCACCACCATGAACATAAGGGACATAAGGAAGCCGGTGGACATGACTCACATCACAACCATCATCACGACCATGGCAAGAAGGGCGATCATGAGCATCATAAGAAATATGGATACAAGAAGGGTCACTGAACACATCTCTAGGAATTGGCTGAATGAGGGACAGTCCTCGACAGACGACGCTAGTGATTTCGGACTTATTTATTTTCTCGGAACTGTAACTTATCTGATGACAGTGCACTCAATACTGCGACAACGGTTAAGTGACGGCATAATTATGTAGGTAATTAATAACTAAATTATTATTTTTTATATTAAGAACTACTTAAGTTATTAAATAAATAACATGTACAGCATAATCTGAGTTTATTACTGATCTTCCACAAAACCCCATAACTAAATGACACTGCACTACGTACACACTTTAATTGATTTTAATGTCGAAGTAGAAAATGAATTTAACTTGCACTTTAGTTGGTGTGAGTGCGAAATTCCGACGCTTGTCTAAGTATGCTCTTAAACTAATTAAGGTTGGTAACCACCACTCAGGATCGTACGACTTTCGCGCCGAGATAATAATTATGTAAATATTAGCTTTACTGTGTGGTATTAAAATCAGAAAAGTGGGATGCATTACATATGGATTTGTCTGATACATGTTTGACCGTAATCACCGTACATACATAAGGTACATAACATAAGTACACACCTAAGTTACACCTATAATATTTAGGTACGAGATGCTTAATTATTGTAATAACATTTGTAATGTCTCCTTAGATTTATATTGACAAAAGCTAGCCTATCATCCCACGACATATTGTGCAAAAAATAAACAATAGTGTCTGAACAGAACGAGATCACGAAGGTCATACGTTACCAAACAGCCAATTAACCTCGTAATGGTCTGTCTTCAATTTCTACAGCAGTGTCATTGTCGAAGTCACGTTGGCTCTCGGCGCTCTCGGCAATGCCACCTCGCCTCGGATTTGTCACGCTTGGAGCTCTGCCCACCTGTAAAGCTAAATAGCGTGATATTGGATCTATGTCGCTAGCTGACGGATTGAACGATTAAGGGTTCAGTTACGCGATCGATTTCTGGTCGAACAACGTGTCGGTCAAGGATTAAAAGTGAATGAGCTTCAGTACTGCAGCACATGCGAGCGGCTCAATCAAACTGTCGTTTTGCCGACAAACAGTTCAGTCTATTGGCTGCATGTTTTATTCTGCTATGTTATGGGAAACTTACTTTTCCATACGAGCAGCGTTTCAGCTGTATTTTTAGACGAGTCTATTGTTTCATTGTGTTGCATACGTAAACAGCTCACGTACTAATTAAAGTACCTATTGGAACGTTATTCGTTTAATTCGGTGGTAACAGATTGCGGTCTATCTAATTACTTGCTAATTTCACAGATTGTGCCAACTTGATTTATATTTTATGTTACAACATAATTCTGATTTTAACATAATGTCGCCGAGTGACCAACTTTGTAACAACAATCTTATCTTGGTGTCAACTACAGAAGTATTAAACTTAGGTCGGTTAGTTATAAACTATTGATAGAAATAATAACACAGAAGGTCCACGTTTTTAGATAAACCATAGGAAAAGTTAGTAAGTAGAGACTCCGTCAAAAGTTTAATTGTCGCACACTACTTCTCCGGTTATATGTCGGCTAAGAAAATTTTTCGTTAGGCTTTAATAATAAATTTCAAGTTAAAACGGTAGTTAGGCTGTATCTATCTTTGGTTGAATCGCTCATCTCGTAGAGTCTACGCGGCGTAGCGGCCGTAGCGCTACGTGTGTAGCACACGCGGCTACGTGTGTCGTACTGTCGTAGCATCCATCTTTGTGCGAACACAAATTACACATTAAAATCTTAACGGTACTCGTGCGAGTAATGTATTCGTTTATAGTTCACGAACTTATTCGTTGACATAGATCTAATTTACAGTACCTACACGAAAATACATAACTTGTTCTTTATTGATTTTGTGTATAATATTTAAGTAAATTAATCTGGCTCGTGTGACATAAATAATGTACTCATAGATTTTTATTCCTAATTATTGTGATTTTTGACTGGCAAATTTTTATTTTATTAAACATTTCGAAGACGAGTTTTTGACACTATTCTGTTGTGTATTTATTATAATTTGATTGATTCAGTTTTAATTTGATATGATAATTAATTGCTTTGAATAATGGACAAGCCTACTAATAAAAATGACCTACCTGTTTATATTTGTACGCCGTTAAGGCAAAACATGACTGTGCTATAATTTTTAAGTAACATCTTGCATGCCATGTGTGTGCATACTTATGTTTTGAACAAATAAATGATCTATTCTATTCTATATAGGTAGTAAATAACTGAGAATATATTCTGCCCTATTTCATGAGAAATAAACGATTGATGGGTTGTAAAGATGTCATCAAATGCCAACACGCTCTCTAATTGTAGATAATGTATTCCAGTACGTGTGTAACGTATCTAAATTATTACAGCAAACATCTATCTCAACATTCAGTGTGTATTTGTAGTCAATCCGTAATTTTAAACAATTCTTGTAGCAGGTGTGTTTTAACGCTTTTGTTTAAACTTTATAACAACTTTTTAGGATGATACCATATTTCATTTTATTACTGAAGAGAATCATTACATAAACAAAAAATAAGGTGGGTGAATCTAAAAGAGAGAGCCATGTGAGAATGTATACGTTATAATTTGTCTTCGTGATATTAGCATCTTTATTATGAAACTTCAGATAAAGCAAAGGAGTGAAACGGAAATCGAACTGGCATTTTCTTTCTGGTTGGTTTAAAAAGTATGTTTCTACGTACTTTATTACATTTTACCCTAATTATTTATGTTACTCGCCTCCACTTACTTTCTTCTTGAGTTTATTACATAAAAATCTGACATATTGTAATAAAGGCCAGTGGGCGGGCATAGAAAATGTAGGAAGGATAGTGCAAGTACAACCTTTACGTAAGGCTTTTGTTAAAGTTACGAGGAGCATGTTTGTTTCGTCTTCTTTCCAAATTTTAATGGACTAGGAATAGAGCAGGTATTTGTAAAGTATATATCTCAATGGATATTTTTATAAAGTATTTCAGTTTTAAAATATCCATTGAGATATCAATGGATGTTCTTAGTTAAATAAATATGAATGTACTTCTTCTCTTAAATACCACAGTCTATTTAAAAACATGTAATTCGATTAGCGGTATTAAAATATTGGTCAGTCAGTAAGGTGCTCGCGGGGTTGTGGGGCCAAACTGTCGAGAGTGCTCCGGACGTGTCGGCTAATGATTTGTTACATAATAGCACTTCACTGAATATAGCTGTACACGCTACTCCGTCCCGAAAAACATTTATTTCTACGTAGATACTTAGCATTTTCAGAAATTCCCACGTTCCACGGTACACGTCTAGTTTTCCCTTTGCTTTGAGAAACTAGTGTAAGCTTCTGTTAATCCGCAGTATCGGTTTGAGGTAACGCGGAACGATCGCAACTTGCTACCTGGTACTCGGAACCTGGCTCTTAATTATTCTGTTGTGCTTTTATAATTTCTAACGTGACGGTATTATCGTGGACGTCTACGTTATAACGTTATCGTGGATGGGCATTTAAAGGCGTGTTCATATCCTTCCTACTAATATTATAAACGCGAAAGTTTGTGAGGATGGATGGGTGTTTGTTACTCTTTGACGCAAAAACTATTGAACGAATTTAGACTAAATTTGACACACACATAGTTTATAACCAGGATTAACACATAAGATCTTTCTATCCTGAAGATTTTTTATCCCGATAATCCCACGGGGTCGAAAGTTATGCGGGTGAAACCGCGGGGCGCTGCTAGTATTTCCATAAATGTTACTTACTTGTGTTATTACAAATTATAAAAGCGCACCTAGATACAGTTTAATATTTCGCTATGAAGTATTAATATTTTAATAAGAGGAATGTTTTAAATATTAATATTTTCCTGTCTATGGGATGCTGAACGCTAATCCATCGTCAACTTTTCGTGGAATTTTGCGTCTGATTAAGAATACACGGAAATGCCATTATCATTATGACGTTATTATAAGTAATGCCTTTTGTTTAAATGTTGAGTTTATTTAAAAAATAACAAACATCTACGTACGAAGTTATTTACCTAGATCAAAAGTCAATGCTTAAATCTTGTGCGGTTACGAATGGCTGTTAATTTCGTACCCTAAAAAACCCTCATCGGTGTTAATCTCAGAACCGCAAAGAAGATTTGTGAGCATTTATCCACATATTTTAGAATTTTGCGTGGTTACAGAGTAGACGGGTGAGGGTGTAATCCATTGATAACGCTTTTACACTAATTAGCGAGTGAGTATGGAGCTTAGTGACGTCACGTGACTAGATTTATGGGTGCAGACGCTGTCAGGCTCGTAATCCTGACCAAGTGAGCAGGAGCTGACGTGCCGAGCTATGCCGAGCCCGCGCTGCCGCTATGCATGGCGTTTTGTTATTGTCGCCTCTACTGTTAATTGCACCATTATTTCAGCGGATTATAACTTAACTCTTCATCCACTGCCAGGTAACTCAAACCCATTAAAATACCTAGTTATCTACCTACCTTAATGTAACGGGATAATAATACCTAGTAAGCCTAATCGGATCTTCGGGTACCGTAATAATTTCATTGTTACCGCAAGTATCTGTGTATGCGTAAAGCGTACTGCGGTTAAGCCTTCGATAACGCACACATAGAGAGTTTGTCAGCTCGTTAATCGTCAATCGCCACCACTATGAACTCGATTTCTATTCACGTATCATTCACGCAAGACTAAAGTTATTATTAGCGTTTGGTCGTAACTATGGTATAATAGATGATCAAACGAACTTACCTGTGTGAAGTTCGATCATTATTATACGAAGTGCTTCGTTCGAAGATATATGTTACTTTAACATGCAGCATTCTCGAGTCACTCGGCAACTACGCAATTTTCAGAGCTAAAACTAAACGTAAGTATTAGTATGCATGCGTAATCTGTGTCCTAGCGCGATCTGTCATTCTTTTTAGATTCTTGAAAGGTTATCTCGATTTTACCTGGGGTGGGATGGGTAGGGAACATATATCTTCGAACGAAGCACTTCGTATAATAATGATCGAACTTCACACAGGTAAGTTCGTTTGATCATCTATTATACTGCGTGCTTCGTTCTCGATATATGTTACTTTAACATGCAGATGTTTAGAGAGATGGTAAACTTGAGATAACCCTGACTCCTTAGTCATTATTTTCTTTAAAATAAATATTTTTATTAAGTCAAAACTGACATCTTAAATTCTTCTCTATAATTAAACTTAATTAACAATCAGTAATCATATTAACAACCAATTAATCAGCCTCATTCGGTAGGTACATAGGTAACCATCCGTTATTTATCAACTAATAATGACACATTTTTGATCACAATATCCATCGTGACATTACAATAATATAATAAGTAATAGTGTAACTAAAAATATATTATTCTGCATTAAGCACAGCATAGGCAAACTCTCCTGAATTGAGAATTGGCCTTCTATAAAATTTTGCAAATGTTAATGAATTATTTGTCCAACCAGCATTTGCCATTAGATGTAATCAGACAAACTGTCTGATTACATCTAATGAAATTCCTTTTAAGTTAGCCTTGGATGTAGAGGCGTATCGTGTACTATGACCTGAGAAGACGCGCGTATCAATACCGCAGTCTGAAAGAGTATTTTTAATCCATCTACTAATAGTAGAAGAAACTGGTTTTTTTTTTTTTTTTTTGTATGTGACAAAAACCAGTAGTCATTAAGACCTCTTATATCTCTAGTCAATCTCATATAATCACACAATGTTTTGGCTGGACAAATCTCAGGTTATTCAAAAGAGGGCAGGAAAAGATTAGGCTGGGTTCGTCCAGCAGCCGAAGTTTTAATCAAATCAGTAATGGCAATATTAACACAACTTTCACTCAGTGTTATGTTCGATATTTTTATTAATGATAAGGTTTGTGCCCGTTGAGCTGTGCTTAGTGCAAGCAAAATCATCAGTTTCTTTGAGATACGATCAAAACTCAATGTCATATTGGGAGTCCAGTTGTGTCCAAAACTTTATTTGGATGTTGTTTGGTATTTTGCTAACGGTGATTAGTATATAGAGATAGATATAGATTATTATATAGAGTTATAGAATCCTTTAAATAACCTCTTAATACAATCATCCTCCCCAATTTTAGAGCCTATAATCAAAGATAGAGCTGATTTATGAGAGTTTAGGGTCCCATAGGCAGCTTCAAAGTCAAATAATTTTGTTAAGAAATACATTACAAGTAGTATAGATGGGAGTGAATGGGTTTATACCATGCTCCTGGCAAAAGGTCCACCAAATTTTATATGTAACATTATATTGTTTTTGTGTATTATGTGATAGGGATGCAAGCATGACATCCATGATATACACGAGGCATGACTATGATTACCTGTTGCCTTCTCATTTTTAATTTTTTGTAAACCTTTTTCAAATTCGAATAATTAAACTGAATGGAGGAAAGGCATAAAAAAAAAATATTTTTAAAATAAATTATTTTGTCCAGGACAAACCAGGAGACATAGACAGAATACATTTAGCATTTGTGTGGGATACAAATAAATCAATTTTCGGGTTAAACCAGCTCACATACAATTTTTTGAAACGCTCCGGTGCTTAGCACCCGTTCTGTCTGGATTGATTTTTCGGGACTCTTCATCCTCTTTATTTTCACTAGACTTAATTGTAGGAGGCAAAGAGCCAAATATGTCTCTCTTCCCACCATTGCCATATGGATCTGGCCAAGTTATTTAAATGTGGGAGCTGAATACCACCCATTCTGTTTATATATGATATTGCTGTCTTATTAACTACACGCAACAGGATATTAAGGTATTCCTTATTGTTTATAAAAACCTTTAATGTCATACATTTTGCAAGTAATTCTAAGTAGTTAATATGGTATGTTTTCTCATATTCGCTCTAGAAGCCATGGGCTCTTTTGTTTTTGTAAACAGCACCCCATCCAGTCCTCAGGAGGCATCCGTGAACAGTTCAATATCATGTTTATGATAAGCAATACTTTACATACTGTACTAATATTATTAGCCCACCATTGTAGATCTAATTTTATATCTGAGTGTAAGTCTGCTTTCACAACATAATTTTCATTATTTTAAAATAAATATTTATACTTATGATGTTCTATTTTTTTTTTTTTTTTTTGTAAATCCAGCCATATGTGGTAGCTGGGCAGGCAGCAATTAATATCCCAATTAATTTTGCCAGATCTCGTATAAAACAACTATCTCTAGATCTAGATCTAAGTATTTTTGAACCAACTTCTTAATATTTGATACTTTGTCTATTTGGCAATTGTAATGTCATATGTTTTGTATCAAACACAAAACCAAGAAAGTTGCAAGACTGTGATGGTACTATTACACTTTTATCAAAATTTATAACAAATCCCAGGCACTTTAAAAGAGCTATTGTTTCTTGAACATTCTGCAAACATGATTGATAACTAGATCCTGTACATAGTAGGTCATCTAGGCATTGAACTGATTTGTACCCTTTTCCTCTTAGATGTGTCACTACACTCTTCATGATCTTTGTGAAAATATTAGGTGCAGAGCACAGACCATAAGGGAGGGCATTAAATTCGTACAATTTTTCATATTGAAAACGTAGGTATTTTCTATCCTGTGGATTTATATTTACTAATAAATATGATTCTTTCAAATCAATTTTTGCCATGTAATCACCTGGAGAAAGTAAAGCTATTGCTGTCCTATAATCCTCCATTTTAAAATGGGATGTTTTTACATATTTATTCAATTACTTTAAGTTTAGTATGAATCTCTTTGTACCATTATGTTTTGAAATCAAATATATAGAAGAGATAAATTGGTCTTTACAAGACTTGTAAGGGGATATAGCTCCCAATTTTAATAATTTGGTGATAGCAGTATGCATATCAGTATTTTCCATAGCTGATTTCACTGAAGGGGGAAGTGGCACTCACATAGGCTAAGCTATCTTTGTTACTAACACTGTAGACCATTGTAGTCTGAATCAATAAAGATTATTATTATTATTTATTAAATTCTGATGAGGTTTCTTTACAAAGGTAATTGAGTATCCTTTGATATAATTAATTATGGATTTGTCTTTGCAAATTTTGTTCCAGCACAGTAAAAAAAGTGTGAGCTTTCCAGCATGACTTACCTCTATGTGCGAGCATGAGGTTTCTCCTGTGAGGCTTTTGGCTTTTTTGGCCGTGGACTGATAAAAGTGCCCGTGATGTTTCCGGGCTTGTATTGAGGACTGGGTCTTCTTGTGTCAGTACCTCGTTATTGGCCTCGGATTGTAGCGAGGGGGACCTTGTAAGTTTCCCTTATTTAATGTATGCTGATTGAATGTAGGTTTATTGATGTACTGGCCACTTTGTTGGCAAGTTTACAAAGCTTTAATTTTTTCACTAAAATTAGCTTCATATAGTATACGAGTATACTCGTCTCTTTCAACATCTTTAATGATGTTTAAAAACTTCTTATCAATCACAGGGAAGATCAAGTTTTTCCTTGATTTTGTTTGGACAAAATGTAAATCAGTCAAGATCCTTCCAGCATCACTAAGTAGTGAGATCAATTTCAATCGGTCTCCTGTATCATTGTTTACCAACAATGATATTGCATTACTTATTATAGACAGTCCAATGCCTAGTTGGTTTTGTTCCAACTCTATATTTTTGTGTCTGTTGACAATAATGTCACTTACCGAAGCAGAAATCTCTGGGTTTAGCTTTGGTGCCTTTAATAAAGGGTGATTTTTTGGAATCAATTGTTCCATTAGATATTGTTTTGTCTTTTTAATAAGACCCTTTTTCATAATATTGCTCCAAATACGAGCCAAGTCCCTATATAGAGGGATCATATGCAGGTGCATCTGGCATGAGATCACCCAGTGCTAAAAGTACCTCTGAACTTATAGTTGGTGCTGCTGAGGTAGGCTCAGGATCAACCATTGGTTCAGGTTGTTCTGGAACCGGGTCTGTCATAGTTTCTGGTGACATATCTCGTGGTAATGTTTCAATTATTTTTACTTCGTTCGAAGTGTCATCAATAATAAAATCTGAAAAGGAAAATAATAAACATACCACAGAAAAATTGTACACAAGTGATTGATAAAAACTGCTTATTGAAGCCTCACGGACTTCTCATAAGAGTCTAAAGATCTCGTCCGTATATCTCGTATACGCCCCGAGTCTAAGGATTTCGTCCGTACATCTCGTATACCGCCCGAGTCCAATGAGCACGTCGATGTATCTCGTACACCACCCGTCTCAACCGGTACAAAAGGTTATGAAAACCTTGTGGCCTTAACTGCTATAAAAGCCAGTAGCCGTACCGGTAAAATAGCAATCACAAGACAACGTTTTGCTACCTGGAATACTCGAAAGTGAGGCACCACTTTCGTAGTTATCCCGACGACGACAATAACGCTTCATTTTTCGTTAAATTTTTCTTATTTTCTTTTAGTAAATCCTTTTCTTCGTGGTGCCTTTTAGGCACAGTTAAATTAAGCAAGATTTCACTTTTAAAAACTCCAATTTACTTAAATACTTCTAAGAACACAGTATCAGTTGCCGCGCAAACGAAAATAATGACAGATCGCGCTAGGACACAGATTACGCATGCATACTAATACTTACGTTTAGTTTTAGCTCTGAAAATTGCGTAGTTGCCGAGTGACTCGAGAATGCTGCATGTTAAAGTAACATATATCGAGAACGAAGCACGCAGTATAATAGAACATATTATTACTCAGGTTTAATAATCTGGTGCTGCTTTACTAACACATTGAATAAATATAATCATATTCATCACACCCACACCACAACGGGGTAGGCATTAGTGTATAGTTTTCAATGATCTTAAGGTGACGTTAATAACATAAAATAGGTAAGTACCAGGTACGATACCAATCTCTGGACATTACTGGTCTCTCAATGATCAATAACCGGAGAATCGAGTCCATGACCCCAAAGCTGTGTTTCCAATCTTAAAAGTAGTACTAAAACTAGGCCGATGAATCAGAACAAAACGTTATGTGGTTTAAAAATATGTTTCGGCGATCAAAAGGAAAACCCGTAGAATGCATTAGGTGGTTTTTCACACGTACATCGTAAGACTTACCCTTACCAGCCGAGAAATATATTACCGTTACTGGTATTACGTGATGGCCGAGCTACATCACTATTTAATGTTATATTATAGTTATTTTATTCCGGAGAAGTATGCTGCCTTGAAGGTGGGAAATATTTTGTACCCGCAATTTAGTTTATTAGGTAGTGGCGATTCCCTTGTTCACAAACTAAACTAAATCTAAGTTCAGTGCATCTTTTTCTATTTCATTAAGAAAAGGACAGAACATAAATATTAGTTTAGTCCTGTCAAATTAAGATACTCCATAGACAGCAAACGTGATTATGAACATGGCTACTAAAAATACGTCAATTTACGTCAGGCGCTGACTAATTTGACAGGACTTGCAACTTGGACTTGCTTTGGCAGGGCTGACGTGATGGAATATACAACTAAATTAAGCAGTAAAAGTAAAATTCATTAAAGCGAAACAAATAGAGACAAAAAAATAAAAATCCTATCACCAATATTATCTTTTACTTTTCAATCTTTTTATGGATATAGTTAAGTAAACAATAAACATTTTCTCAGTTAACCGAGTAGGTGACTACGCTAGAAAAAATATGTTCTTATTTATTATTCTGTCCTGTTTTTCGAGCCAACAACGATTTTGTTATTTTAATTTTTTACGGACTACGTGAACTTGCTTATAATGACTTATGGTGTTGAGGAAAAACACTTAAGAAACATTAAAAAAGTTTGGTGGGAGTCTATTATGTTTTGATATACGACTATTGTATATTTTTCACAGAAATTTATGTAAGAATTTAAGTGCCAGTTTTTGTTTGCTATCTACGATCGATGGTCGTTGTGCTAGGAAATACGGAACAGCGGGTTCGAATAGTTCAGCATAACATATGACGCTCTGCCGCCATTGTTATAGTGTACAAGACAAACAAGTGAATAATGAACGCGCTGGGCCAACAATATATTTTTGAAGCGCCGACGTCCGTACAAGAGTTCTATCGGAAAACGCCTATTTACTTTGAAAAGCACAATGTGCGCGGAGCTATTGTTGCGGCAACTATTTAGACGCCTGTAGTTAAGCATAATTTGGAGTTTGACGTTTAACAATTCGAACATGTTAACATGGATAACAATTAAGTTTCAGTTCTACTCGCTGTAACTAATGTTTGCTTCGCTGACAGGTACCTTATGTGAGTAGACAGTGTTCTAATATTTATAAGTCGGCACCTAATATAAGTGAATACGTTGTTGCTAAGGTTCCTGTAATGATTTCGGTACTTTCGTAACAAATTGCATACAACTCCAACCCCATACATAATTAAGATTTTTTGTGGCAAACAACATTAATTAGGTACACTTAATGTTAATCCAGAAGCTTATGATCTGCCGCCGCCAGCCTTTCACGTTGTTAGTATAAAACTGTGCTGGCAGAAGCGCAGTTTTTACTACAGCTCTTTGTAGAACGGGACTTTGTCTATTTGTGTTGAATAAACCAGATATGACTAACTCAAGCTAAGTTTGCAAAAACTGTGGCCATTTCTTTAATTAATTAGTTAGTTAGGTTTTCTGCTTGCGTAATACAATTTGCAGTTTTCAAGCTCTTAGCATGATTACAAAAACTAGTCAGTCGTGGTTGTTAGCGCCTGGTTACCCTGTAAACCAATATCGTTGAAATTCATTTCATGCCTTTTAGGGAGGTTGATTTTATGCATTAAGCCATTAAAGGTTTCTTGTTAAGAAGTTCACGAAATAATAATGAATAGACACTAGTGCATCTAATTTGAGAAGGATACCTACTTTTATTACCCAGTTTCAGCAGCTGCTCTAACTGATTATTTATTTTGAAAACATCTGCTCAATCATTGTGATTCTGATGCTGGGCAATTTAAATGAGGATTTAATATTTAACCAAATAATATCATATTAAAAACGCACGTTAATTTGTAATGAACAAGCGGATCATTATTAAGTTACTGCAACGTAATTACATGATAGGCTGTTATTTATTTACCTCGACGTTATTTATTTAGCACTACAGTTTCGATTCCTTGGGTAAAATTAAAACCAATTTTAGTAACTTTTACATTCATATCATTTTTGACATAAATATTGAAAATTTCCTATGGATATAAATAGTGCCTAACGGAAATTGAAGCATCAAAACTTCATTGAGAAAAGCCAGATTTAAAATGAAATGGAAAAAGTTACAATTAATCGTAGAGCGTATATCTTGCAGTTTTATTTAATAAACCCGGTCAAGTGATGAAGGGTTTCGTAGTTGGGATGAATTTATCTCAAGAACAAACTTAACTTTTTATAGATGAAAAAATGTTCTCAATTCTCCAACTACAAATGTAAGTTTGTACCTAATTAAAAAAAAAAATGTGATAAAACTAGAAATTAACGATTTACACACGTTTTCCTTTACATGTGCTGTAAGATCTTCTTGCCTTTCATGATTCTAGGTCAACAGGATGTACCTACCCTTATACGTTTTGATTTATTTGCGAGTATGATTAGATCATGTTAGTAGTATTAATATTAACAAGATTCCGTCGCATAAATGGCCGTATGTTTTTATTGCGTTGACTTTGAAGCTTGTTTTTTATAGAGCTCTAAGGGACCATCTCACCGACGTAAATATTTGATATTAATTTCAACTTGATACCTCCACACGTTCCTGAGAAAAAGGGTTGACAGAGAGAGAGACGCAGACAGACAGACGGAGGGACAGATGGACAATGAAGTGGAAAGGGTTGAAATTACGTGTGGTATTGTTTGAACCCATAATTAAAAGAAAGACTATGATGTTGCAAAGGTTTGTGGTTTTTTTTTACAGAATTTCATTCCTTTGCAGAATTACACAATCTTCATATAAATATGCTATATTTTTGGCACTAGAAATCGTTCTCAGACCTCGTAGCAAGTTCTGTGACCTCGTAGCAATTATTTTTTTCAAAAATTTTCAAAGTGCGGTTATGACTTTGATTCTATTTTATTATATTTATGAACACGAATAGATTTGTTTGCAATAAATATTAAATATGGGTAAATAAATATGCGAGAGAACAGAATGGAGCGCAGGCGTTTTCACCCTCTGGATCAGTCGATCAGTTCTTGCCGGTAGTCGAGGGCCGATAACTGTGTCCGTATAGTTTAAATTGGAAAGCACGACTGACTGCTGGATCCGCAGCTCCTCCGATAGATAAAGCTTTGTTTTATAAAGGGCCTTAACTCGGTAGAAATAAGTGTGCTCTGACTCAGCCCGCTTGGATCAGTTCTATTTTCTTGTAGATATATTTTAACGTTCAAAAGTGCCGTACAATGGCCTGCTCAAATAAATGATTTACATTTGACCACGTGTCGCTCGTATCTCAACCCAGTATCCATTTTCAAACGCAGATTACGTGCCCCACTGACTTGACGGACCGACTCACACAACGTTACCCACGCTGAGTGATACCAGCACTGCACTGATTTTGTTCTTAGTTCTAAACAGCAGCAGCAGCAGCTTGGTTCCTTGGTTTAGTTTAAGTGGGGCTAAGTACCAAACCGTTGTTTTCAGCCCAACAAGCTATTCTGTCAAGATCATCGTTTAGGTCTTTTAACGCGTTGTCATAGTCACTTGGTTTAAGAAAGATATATAATAAATACTTATTATATAGGAGATGAATAAATCCATGGATTTATTCATCTCCTATATAATAAGTATTTATTAATATGGTAATATCATGATATTAACAAAATAAATATATATATTTTAGCTATGAAACTACCAAACTCCAAAGTCATATCTACTGCAGAGAGCAATAAACTTACATAAAACATTAGGTCTGTATAAATATCGGCCTGTGCGTCCATTTTATTTTCTTTATAACATGCCTCGACATGTGCCTACCTATCGTCGTTGAGAGTGTGTTTATTATACCAAGTCTAGAGATAAATTTGCTACTGCTGACTTATTTTTAACACGTCTACAACAAAATAAACGTAACTTATGAGACATCGCCACAATTTGTTTTTCTTGTTATTTGAAATAAGCTGTTATAATAACTATTCTTGTTGTACAGTAAAAAAGCTTTCAAATAATATTATAATAATATGTGTGGGTATTATTTCGAACGCCAGAATTTCGTCGATTCTACAATTGTATTTTACCCGAAAATAGTTTGTGATTGTAATTCAGTTTACCCATTTTATCATTGTAATATAGCGGTATCCTACTCACTCATAAGGGACAAGAAAAAACTTAGTAAGAAATGTGAATTTCGGATAACCCGGAAACATCCGTGAAACCGTATCACGTAACCTCATTGTTTTTTTGCTTTACTCATGGGAGAAAGACTCGACTTTCAATATGATAGAATATTAGAATGTATGTAACTGCCTCGTTCATCTAGTGGTCTGAACCCGAGGTCCTGGGTTCTATTCTCAGGTCGGGTAAAGTGATATTGGGTTTTCCCATCTATAAATCCGTACTAGCAGCCCGGAGTCTGGATTTTCGGTTGATGGCAATATATTATGGCTTATAACATGTGACTTATACAACTGGCCAAATGTAAATGTTCTATAGGTGCACCTCTGCTTAACCCTTCGGGAAATACAGGCGTGGTGTTATGTTATGTAGAATGTATGAATTAGAAGCACTCAGGGCAGCCAGCCTTGCTAACAAATTGCGGACTGACTAGTCTTTGGCGGCATATGTTACAGCTAGGTTAAGCCTACACGAAGGAAGAAATTAAGAATAATATTTATACCGCAGAACTCGTTAAGGGAGATCCGCTAAGGTAGCCCGCTAAATTCGAATTTACTTAGGTTTTTTTCAATTTGCTACTCAGTGTCGGGTTGAATATGATTCGCGATCGTGACAAATATAGCTTTACAGAATTAGAATTGGCCTGAAATGCCATGATTTCATGAAATAGTCGTTCAGCAGGATAATATGAACTTAGAGAGTTGTATTGATGATTTTTATGATTATAATTATATAAATAGTATATAAATATCTGTTACGGCCGCGAATCATGTTTAGATCAACATGCAACCTGATACCTACTGATCTGAAAATTGCCAAAAATGTAAGAACATTTTTATTTGTTGAAATTTCGCGGGCTACCCTGACGATCTCGTCTTAAGTCGAAATAAAATTATTTCAATCAATAACAATGACTGCACAAAGTTGGAAAGTCGTTATTAGCGTTGACTACTTTTCATTAATATAATTATAAAGACATGATTCCAGCCACTAGCTTCATTTGTACTAGTCTACAATTGATTAAATGGTGAATTAATGAAATCTGTAAGATTGGAAATCGAAGTCCGTTGCTGAAAAACCTTGACCCGTAAAAACGAAACGATGTATTATTTCGTCTCCACGCCCACTTGGTCTAAGAAAGTCAAAGTACTCTCGAATAATAAAATAGTGTTTATTTACAATGTGTTTATAACAAAAATATAAAAACATAACAATTACAAGTCTATCAGAGAGGTACTACATCAATAAAGTGGAACATCTAATTTTTAATGTCCTTTCTTGTGTCCCCAGTGTTTGTGGTCTTCATGGCCATGCTTCTTGCCGTGGCCGTGGTGGTGGTGGTGGTGCTCGTGGTGGCCGCCCTCGTCGTGGTGGCCCTTGTGTTCGTGGTGGTGTCCTCCCTCCTCGTGGTGTCCCTTCTTGCCATGATGGTGCTCATGGTGGCCGTGATGTTTGTGTCCCTTGTCGAAGTGTCCGCCCTTCTTGTGTCCGTGCTCGCCATGATGGCCACCGTGTCCTTCTTCGAAGCCTTTCTCGCCGTGTTTGTGGTGGAAGTGCTTGTCCTTCTTGAACTCGTCTAGCTTGTGAACACCGTGATGTCCTTTGGTGGAGTGGCCCTTGTGGTAATGTCCCTTTTCTTCGAAACCGTGTCCTTTCTCTCCCTTTTCTCCGTGGTGGTGGTGGTGGTGGTGACCATCGTCGTGGTGGTGATGTTTCTTGTGTCCATCGTGGTGGTCATGGTGTCCCTTGTGTCCTTCGTGGTGGTGGTGTCCTTTATGGCCATGTTCATGGTGATGGTGTCCCTTGTATCCTTTGTGTCCATGTCCTTTGTGGTCATGATGGTGGTGATGGTGATGTTCCTTGCCGCCACCCTTTTCGTGGTGATGTCCGGAAGCTGCCGCCTCGAGGTCCGCGTCACGTTTCTCACGTAGGTCTCGTGCTTGGGCTAGTGCGGCCAGCGCCAGCACTGCACAGCTCAAAAGGAGCGCCACCCTCATAGTTGATGTATTCTTGGACAGATCGAGATGAGATATGGCACGTAATATTGTCACCACAACATTTTATAGATACTGTGGGTCTGGTTTTCTCGTACTTGGATTAGGCAACACTAGCAGTTGCTCGGGTGCTTGCACTTACTTATTGACAAGGTCAAGCGCCCTAGTGCTGGGTGAGTATTGATTTAATATCAACTGAGATCGGTAACGGTAACGACAATTTTTCCTTCGATTGTTATGCTTTTAAACACTTAAAAGCATTTTTTTGCTTTCGATCTTTGAACAGAAACATGGGTTTCGAATGCATTGCTGACAGCGTATTATCGTGCTCTGTGTAGATAGGTCTGTTTTAGTTGATTCTTGAACTATGTAATTTTCTTTTAGTCCGTCTAACGAACTGCCAAATAATGATTTAGTTTTTAATACAAAACAGTGCTCCATTCATAGTTATTTTACGTCTGATTTTGCACCACTGTGATCACAGTGATCTTTAATCTCGTGACAATAAGGTTGCTGTTGAGTTGATACAACCGTCAAGTCTGTCAAAATCACAGTGATCTTTACTGTTGTTGTAATAAGGTTGCTGTTGGGTTGCAGCTATCAGAGGTAAAATAACTGTGAAAAGACTGTAATGCATGCACTGTTCTATTGGAATATCAACAATTTATTAGCCTATATTAATTAATTATTAACAATTTATTGGCCTATTTTAATCATTAGCCTATAATGTTCCCACTGCTGGGACACAGGCCTCCTCTCAGTGAGAGGGAGTGGGTCGTAATCCACCACCCGGGTCAGCGCGGGTTGGTAGATGCCACATATCTTCGAATTTTTGGTTCTAGGGCATGCCGGTTTCCTCACGATATTTTCTTTCACCATTTTAAGAGCAATGGTGATGTAATAATTTACACAAAGTAATGAGCCTGCCTGGGTTGGAACCTAGGACCTACAACTCGTAAGTCACGGCCGTTACCACTGGGTTACCACTGCTTTTATATTAACCCAATACAGCGATATCTTGTTAGATTGTACCATGAGATCTAGCATGTAATCAACAGGCAGCTGTAGGGTAACAAGGCCTCATTATCTTATGTGTGCTAGGTATAGTAACATATACCTGTACCTGTTTGTATGTACATACATGCTGCATTGTTCCGATGATAACATGCGGAAACCACTTGTTCTTTGCCCTATTTCAATCACGATCTTCGTACTTTGAAAAGTATCTTATTATGGGATATACCTATCTGTTACTATCTATAAATAGTATGAAATAAAGTCGCGTTTCGTGTCTGTCTGTGTGACCGCTTTGTTCTTCTAAATTACAAAATGGATTTTGTGCGGTTTTCACCATAATTTAATAGATTTATTCCGGAACATTGCTGTTAAACTTAAAAATAAACGAACCCCAATGTTCTGTCGAGTCGTGAAAACCATATGAAGCAGGAGCGGGTCGCTAATATATACGAGTAATATAACATCATGCTTCTGTAGTACTAACATATAGTTTGTATGTCTAATAATTAAAATATCTAGTTATGTGATGGATGGTAAGCCTATGTCATCAACCGTAGCGGGAAAGAGTGGGCCATAATCCACCACGCGAATTCAGTGCGGGTTGCTGGTTTCCTTCACCGTTTTGAGAGCTGTGGTGATGAAATAATTGACACAAAGTAAAGCTGCAACAAAAGTGTAAGCTTTGTATTATTAAGCTCATAGACTTAATCATATTATTAATAAATACTTAATAATCCTGTAACAAAAGAACAATTACTGCCAATTTCGAAATAAAAGGACCTAGTAGATTTCGTTCACTTAATTAATGCAAAGGACAATGCTCATGGATGTATGGAATCCCGTACGATGCTGCATCAAAGTCAAACTTTGTTTTTTATACTACACTTATCATATTAGCATAATCAGCCTATAATTTTCCCACAGCTGGGACACAGGCCTCCTCTCGGTGAGAGGGAATGGGCCGTAATCCACCACGCGGGCCCAGTGCGGGTTGGCAGATGTCACATGTCTTCGAATTTTTTGTTCTAGGACATGCCGGTTTCCTCACGATGTTTTCCTTCACCGTTTTGAGAGCAGTGGTGACGAAATAATTTACACAAAGTAAAGCGCCTATCTGGGTTCGAACCTACGACCTACAACTCGTAAGTCGCGGACGTTACCACTTGGCCATCACTGCTCCAAATTCAAAATTCAAATCATATTAGCTGCTACAAAAGTTTTTTTTTTTTTGTAAACAAGACCCGGGTTTCGGAGATTTTCAAAAAATTCGAAATAACCTGAAAAGTAGGTTCTTTATTTTGTTTGACTTGTCATACACGAACGGCCATTATTGCTCTAAAAAAATCATAATCGTTTAAATAAAAATTATATTCTATTTTATTCTAGTTATTTTTAATTAATGTAGCATGTGTTTGTGTGTGTGTTGTATGTGTATGTGTGTGTGTTGTTTGTGTGTGTTGTTGTTGACGACACAGTTGGCGCAGAGGCTGAGCGATCGACTGCTGGGCTGCGTGTCGCGGGTTCGATTCCCGCACGGAACAAATATTTGTATTGCCTACAGGTAGTGGTTCCGGGTCTGGCTGTTTGTGTACGTGAGTTTAAATGTTTGTAAACGCACCCACGATACAGGAGTAATTCCTAGTGTAGGGCAAATAAAAAAAAAACAAAAAACAAAAGTATAATTTTTTACATGTTTTTTGAAAGACGTGATCATGACACTTTCAAAATTCAAGGTTATATTAATCATATAATTGAAACGAAACGTCCTGTAAAAGGAATAAAACAATATCAACACTTTTTTTACTTTCAATTAAATTCCCTGTTAAAAAATCAAACCCCCGAAGCGTAATGTATAATTACTATAATATTTTGATCTTGATGCATGAGACTTTTTGGTACGACTTTTGGTCATTGTCTTTTATGTTCGAGATCAAAATAATACGATAATAAAAATATATTGTATTATTTTTATCTCAGAATGCTTGGATCGACAAACTCAACACAATTTCATTGTTAAAATTGACTCTGACCTTTTCATAATTAATTTGCGATTTTTTTCCAATAGTCATTCTGTAGTCTTCATTTATCCATACAATAAATTGACCTTTGTCATTCCCAAATCGTTATAATCCTAATTTGTTAGCTGGCATTTACAACAGAATACGCAAACGCGAAAATAGCACGGGCACTTCAGCTCGAGGCATGAGCACAGTTCACGTGAATTATTTTAAAACATTTTATTTAATTTACGATATAGGTATCAACCCATTAAAATAAGAAAAAAAAAAAATTTTTTTTTGTCACGAAATTAATATCATCGCTTAAAAAGCTGCTGGCTTTTTAGCGACAGAGCACACTGGGCCTCTGTCACATTTTTCTGGAGTCAAACGTTAAGGTATATGACAACAACGGCAAATATAAAGTTTATTAGTTTATTAAAACGATTCTATATATTTATTCCACCCCATAGTAGGTAAAGAATATGGAAAAGTCAGAAATCAATACCTACTTAATTATGTTAACACAGAACCAATTTCGGAATAATTTTGCCCTGGATCCTTTAATTAGCTAAAGCTGTGTATGATATTTGACGTCAAACACGATTTTGAAGAATAAACTCCCGAAATGGGATTTTACTTGAGTTAGAATAACATTCGTCAACAATGTGCCTATTTAATTCTATTGTGTTAGGAGGTTCCACTTACTGGGGTCCTGACCACGGGTAGGATTGTACCTACTTGTTCACGATTGGGTAGGTAACTAAGAATTTTTGATATACTTATTTTGTTGTTAAATAGGTATTTAACGACAACGACACGAATGAACGACACCTAAGTAACATCTCACTAATGTATCATCATGATAAATTTGTGAGATATTACTTAGGAATCCTCAATTAGGCATGCTCAAGGATATCAGGGTAGATGTCATTGGGCACGCCATTCTTTTGTTGCATGCAAATGAAAATTGGGGTCTCACACACCAATGACTGATACTTCGTGATGATATGAAATGAAAGAGAGAAGTACTTAGTTATTTTGTACAAAATGTAATTCTTTGTCGTATAAACATAACAAAAACACTTGATAACAACGTATTAATATCAACAAATAACAGTTCAGGTACATTCAGCAACAGCTTAGTGACCCTTCTTGTGTCCCCAATGCTTGTGATCCTCATGGCCTCCTTTCTTGCCGTGTTCGTGGTGATCGTGGTGGTGCTCGTGGTGGCCGCCGTCACCGTGGTGGCCCTTGTGGTGGTGGTGGTGGCCGCCATGCTCGTGGTGGCCGTGTTTGCCGTGGTGGTGATCGTGATGGCCGCCGTGCTTGTGTCCGTGGTGGAAGTGACCGCCCTTCTTGTGGCCGCCCTCGTGGTGGTGTCCGCCGTGGTGCTCCTTGAATCCTTTCTCTCCATGATGGTCGTGGAAGTGCTTGTCCTTCTTGAATTCGTCGTGTTTCTCGATGCCATGGTGTCCCTTGGTGTCATGTCCCTTGTGCCAATGGCCGTGCTCATCATGCCCATGGCCGTGGTCGCCCTTTTCACCGTGGTGTTCGTGGTGGTGGTAGCCGTCGTCGTGGTGATGGTGCTTCTTGTGTCCGCCGTGCTCTCCGTGGTGTCCCTTGTGTCCCTCGTGATGGTGGTGTCCGTGCTTGCCGTGGTGGTGCTCGTGGTGTCCTTTGTGTCCTTTGTGATGGTCGCCACCGTGGTGGTGATCGTGGTGTCCATGGTGCTCGTGGCCGCCACCCTTGTCCCAGTGACCACCTGACGCAGCGGTCTCTAGATCGGCGTCCCTCTTCTCCCGGATCTCCCTGGCAGAGCTGAGGGCGGCGATGGCCACAAGGCCAAAAGCCACCAGAAGAATACTCCTCATGTTTGATTAGACTAGTTGTTGCTGAATGATATCGATTCATCAGTGACAATGATTTTATATACTAAACGACAACGGCGGTTAGGTAAGTCACCGCTGCTGAGAGTGTCAAGGTTGTAACAACTAACGACCGCCGGAGAGTTCCACTTCCTTCCAGGTTGACAACATTAAGTTTGTTATGAGATAACTTCCGAACCAGTAGCGTATCAGATTTAGAGAACGTTTTTTTATCATGCTGTTCTTTGTGTTTCTAATGTACGAGTGTGTCTACAATAGACTGTGTACTGATGCAATACTACAAGACTATTATGTTTTTGAAATCTAGTTTTTTAAATTTGTATTTTTTGTTAATTGACACATTTCGTCTCAATACCAACGAATGCTTATCCTATCGGAATGCTTACCTATTTGTTGACCTCTGTAACTGAAACGGTTAGAATAACATGTTTAACGAATCGATTATTGATTGCAGTATCTCGATAACTTACATACTCCTATGTAAGGTGATTCAGTGGCTTATTTCATTAGTCAAGTATTTTGAAAACGTCAGAATAGACACAGAATAGAATAACGTTTATTGTCTCCCGTATTACAGCTAGTAGTAACTACAAACACAAAACTATAATACCGGAAGCAAAAGGTTGAAGCGTTAGCATTATAGTCAGGTGCCCGGACTAACAGTCTGCTAAACGCTGGTTTTCAGCTTAAACCCTTGACTTCTTTAAAAAAGAAGAGGTACATTCTGCAACATCGGATTAATATACTAAATGATAATTTTATGATGATTACTAGCTAAGCCCCGCGGTTTCACCCGCATAAGTTTCGATCCCGTCGGAATATCGGGATAAAAAGTATATATGTCAATCCTGGTTATAAACCATCTGTGTGCCAAATTTCATCCAAATCCGTTGTCATCCATCTTATTCATCCATACAGACTTTCACGTTTATAATATTATTAGGATTGAATTAGAAAAATATAGTTTTTTCGTAGGTCTTTAAAACCAAAGAAAGAAATGCCATGAAGAGTATAAAAGTAGTCGACTACGAATAGGTAGCTATGTGTAAAACCTTGACCTTTCACATTCATTCTTGGAGTAAGAAACAGTATTATGTTTTCTTTCATTACTTTAGGAGCATAGAGAACATTCTCAGAAGTTATACCGGGGAAAGTAAAAACTAAAATAGCATATTACCTACTAACATTGCCCCGCAGTTTCACCCGCATAAGTTTCGATCCTTTGGGAATATGAGGAAAAAAGTATCCTATGTGTTAATCCTGGTTATAGACTGTGTGCTAAATTTCATACAAATCCGTTCGGCAGTTTTTGCGTGAAAGAGTAACAAACATCCATCCTTCCACACCAACTTTCGCATTTATGATAATAGTAGGAATTAGGATAGGATATTTGCATAGAAAACAAAACAAAACTATTTTCCATAAAAAAGGAATAAAATATTTTTTAGGAATAGCTAAATAAACGAAAAAAGTCAATGAAAATTCTACGTAAAAGAGTACTTTTGAAAATATAAGAAATATGATTTATACATTAACACGATCCTTATCTCGTTTGCCAAATGACAGACATGCCGTTAATATTCACTTTGAAAATGATAAATGAGGCAGATATAAGATATTTCTGTACCTCTTACTTATTTCTTGTGTTCGTACGCGCTGCTTCTTGTGATTCATCGTTGTTTTGTGACGATATCTGATATGTCAGGGGTAGCGTACCATTAGCGTTGTTTTATTAAATAAAAATATTTGTATCTTTTAGTATTAAGAATTACATTGCGGTGCATTAAAACTTGGCTACGAAACAGCGTGAGCTTTTGCGTATGTAGGTATATAATGTAGGCTTTTGAGAAAAAAAAGGGAGCTTACAGTTAATATATATATACAGTTGTTTTGCTTGCCATAAATAATGAGCAGCGATAGACAGTAAAAGACCGTGACCGGCAGACATTACCGGCATCACATTCACAATAATAAGATTAATTGTGAAAGTCCCGTCAAGATTGTGCTCGCAGTGGCAAGAAGTTACTTAACTTATTACCAATAAATAATTGAACTACGGAACCTACTAATTGACCATTAGCAAGCTGAATGATATTTAAAATCATCCTTATCCGGAACAGTTCCTGCAAAAAAGCTTTACCCATGGATGCGACTAATGAAGCAAAAATTCTTCTACGCTGCACGATGGAAAATACGCTGCATAAAAAAAACACGAGTCGTCGATTTAAGAGGGATGGGCAAGGTAGCCCGCCAAATTCGAATTTTCTTACGTTTTTGCAACTTGAACGTCAGTGTCAAATTGTAGGTTGATTTAAATATGATTCGCGAAAGTAACAAAATAATATGACTTTACAGAATTATAATTTTTTGTTCATAAAATTGATTGATTATGTTATGAAATATCAATGTCCTGGAATTGCAAAAAAACGTAAAGACGTTTGGATTTTGCGTGCTACCTAGCTCATCCCCCTTAAGCAATAACGGTAAGAAAGATAAAGGAATTGAATCCGTAACATTAGTAGCAAAACCCGGCAGTGATTGTAAATCATACATTTGTTCTATACCTAAGTCTATACATCAGAATGTTATCCAAAATCTCCACAGTGGATGGTTGGTTTGTTGCGCAACAGGCTATAATTGTACGCCCAGTTACGTTCCGAATATGTAGCGCAGGCATTTACATAAGTGCAGGCAGTGTGTTATATCGAACATTTGGTTTGCATTACAATCCGCTAACTTGGCGTTTCACCCAAATATAACTTGTGTTAAGTACCTACAGTTTGAAGTAACGTTCGTGTTATCAACATAACGTGCTTATGAATAAGGTTAATAAATGATTTGAATGTTAACGGAACATTATTATATGATAACAGGAGAATGTGTACGCTAATGGTATCATATATAAATCTAAAGCTACGAATCACTCCTCTTATGTTTGAGAGTAGGTACTACTAGATAGGTACTAAATACTTTGTTCATGCCGTGGTCATAAATATCTCCCAATTTCTTCTCTAAACACTTCTTTACAGTTTTTTTTTTTCATTTCCTGTAGGATGAAGCGATGCATGTTTGCGACTGTCACCGGACCCGGAAGGGAATTCTTCAGTAGTTTGTAATAAAGATACTCATCTTTATTACATTGATATGCTTCTATATTTAGTATCGTTTTCTGATGCTGTTTATTGAATCATTATGTATTTTTTGGATATGCATGCATATATCTTTCAAGGATACCCATTAGACATAATCTTGTCGGTATATACAGGGAGGCAGGGACATCGACGCGTTACCATCGTTACCATGGATGCAGTACATGATTCTGAACCACTGAATACATTTTGATCGCGTACGTACTGTACTTTTCTATGAAACAGCTGATTTTTTTTTTATGACAGGCGCTTAATTTCTACACTATAGGGGGAGGTCTAGAATCATGTGCTGAATTCACGGTTACCGTTTGCGCATCGATGTGCCAGCCTGTCAAGCTATCAAATCAAAGGGGACAAAACTTTTAACAGCAGAACTAGACATAAAAAAAACTCTTATTGTAGAGATAAAAAGTCTACAATAAGAGCGGGTGCAGTAACCAATTAGATAACTGGAATATACATGTATGCTGTCACATTAAACAAACTAACACCAGCGATGCATAGCTCATCCAATACTCAAATCAATGGGAGTGATCAAATATATAACCATATTACGGTCTATTCCGTATACGAGCTAAAGTAACAAACATTATTAATTGCGTCTACACAAAATATAAAGCCCTTTGCTGTTGTTAGTTCTAGTCCGTTCGACCGTTCTGAGTACTGCTCCTTTCTCCTACCTCTTACAATTAAAAAACAGTCGACAAATATCCAAGCATTGACGTACTTAACATACAAAGCATTTAGTCAACTCATGCATAATCTGGTGAAATACCAGCTAAAATAATTCTGAATCCAGCTAAAACAATGTTCCTTCGTATTTGATTCCTATCGCTCGGAATTGTGTTACCGCTATAAGGAAAGTTTCATAAAAACGAGGATTCATAGGCTATGAACACGACGATACAATCAACGGCATACTAAGATACTGTCGACAAAGTCGTGTGTAGTTTAGTATTCTGAACTACAATGCATATCATTTCACTAGTGTACATATTGTAAGGGTTCCGGAGTAAAAGTTTTGGTATATGTCGTACGTCGTTTTATAAACGTTTTGGAAAAAATAAATCGTTTTGCATTTTATTGGAAAACCTTGAAAACTAAATTACTTAGTTCCTATCGTTGTTAAATTGATTTCATGTTCAGACATTAACGGTATGATTACGTTATTATTGAGTTGTTGAATTACTACTGGGGAGTTTGTTGCGCCACTTCTTCCCAGCGATACGAGTAGCATTAGGAAGTGGTGAAGGGCGGGCGTTTTTTGGGGACTTTGTTTTTTAATTTTGAAGTTCGAAAAGTGCTGATTCTCAGCCTAATTTGAATAAATGACTTTTGATTTAGATTTTGACTACATTTTTGTTCAATAATTAACATTGATAAAGATGTTTCTTAATTGTATAAATTATAATAAATGGTGCAAGTTAATTGTTCATTGTAAAAAATAAACAAATACACTTACCTATATGGAACTGACTTGGGTTTTTTAAATTGTATTAATTATTTATTAGTTATTACTTAAAGTTGTTTTTAATTTATTTTAAATAACCATGAGCACTCCTCCACATGTCCCAAGCGTGGCTTGCTCACTTCTGACTTCGTTATAAATATAACCTTTTTGTTAAGTCTTGTGATGACACTGGATTAACGTTATAATTTACAAGATAATAATAATTGAATCGTTTCCATTAAGTTAATAAATTACATAAACTGTATCGGCACATTAAACTGTTTAGCTCTTTTAATTGAATTTTAATTAAAAAGGACGTTCTTGAATATATATTTCTAAAGTGTGTTCTGAGCTACAAATGTTATTAGCCAACAATGGCCCACTGTTACGTACTGTTGGTACATAAAAGAAGCTAGTGAAAATATAGGATACTTTTTAGTAGACGGCACTCAGCTTGGATACTGGATTAGGTTATCCGGCGTGGTCTATTATTTAAACACCAGTAATCTCTGTTTACTTTCAGGCAAAACAAGAGATTTACCTAATTAATTTAGGCAAGTAAATTACAAAAAATAAGTCCACTTCTTTATTTTTGGATTCCCAAAACGAATGCTTTTTAAAAATTAAATCCTTTTGTAGCATATTAAACTACTACTACTACTTACCAAATCTTTCTTACCTAACCACTGCTGTCGTTTAGTATATAAAATCATTGTCACTGATGGATCGATATCATTCAGCAACAACTAGTCTAATCAAACATGAGGAGTATTCTTCTGGTGGCTTTTGGCCTTGTGGCCATCGCCGCCCTCAGCTCTGCCAGGGAGATCCGGGAGAAGAGGGACGCCGATCTAGAGACCGCTGCGTCAGGTGGTCACTGGGACAAGGGTGGCGGCCACCACCACCATGGACATCACGATCACCACCACGATGGCGGCCACCACAAAGGACACAAGGGACACCACGACCACCACCATGGCAAGCACGGACACCACCACCAC
This sequence comes from Apamea monoglypha, assembly GCA_911387795.2. Taxonomy (NCBI): domain Eukaryota; kingdom Metazoa; phylum Arthropoda; class Insecta; order Lepidoptera; family Noctuidae; genus Apamea; species Apamea monoglypha. The sequence goes on from OU426920.1 coordinate 8,783,982, forward strand.
GAGGGACACCACGGAGAGCACGGAGAGCACGGTGGACACAAGAAGCACCACCACCACGACGACGGCTACCACCACCACGAACACCACGGCGAGAAGGGCGACCACGGCCACGGGCATGACGAGCACGGCCACTGGCACAAGGGACACGACACCAAGGGACACCACGAAATAGATAATCTCGACGAGTTCAAGAAGGACAAGCACTTCCACGACCATCACGGAGAGAAAGGATTCAAGGAGCACTACGGCGGACACCACCACGAGGGCGGCCACAAGAAGGGCGGACACTTCCACCACGGACACAAGCACGGCGGCCATCACGATCACCACCACGGCAAACACGGCCACCATGAGCACGGCGGCCACCACCACCACCACAAGGGCCACCACGGCGATGGCGGCCACCACGAGCACCATCACGACCACCACGACCACGACAGGAAGGGAGGCCATGAAGATCACAAGCACTGGGGACACAAGAAGGGTCACTAAGCTGTTGCTGAATGTACCTGAACCGTTATTTGTTTATATTACGTTGTTATAGTGTTTACTAGTGAATTATTTAGTTCATGCCGTTGTTATAAAGATGTCACTATCTCTTCTCTAAATACTATGGTTAAATAAATATTGGCATGAAATGCTATTAATGTGCGGGGTCATAGTTAGGAATGTCATTATGTTTGCGATCGTCACCGGACCCGGAAGAGAAATCTTGCGGATCGGTATGTGTCAAATGAATCTGTAGTTTGTCATAAAAATCCCTATCTTTATTATTACAAGCTTTTCTTAAAAAGCTTGAGGCTTATCTTTAAGTGTAAGAAGGACGTTCACACCTCAAGCTTTTAAGAAAATATTAAAGTTCTTCGTTTACGTAAGTTTTATTTTGTACTTTTTAGTTCATTAAAAGCTTGTTTTTTAAAATATATTTCTTTCCATTGATATTCTATGATGTTCTGATGATGGTTTTTGATTCACTATGTATTTTTTGGATATGCATATATCTTCAAGGATACCAATAATAATTTTATATATTTTCTACGTTTTTCCCCTATTTGGAAGCAACCACATCTGTTTGACAAAATTTACCATATTATTCGCAGCACATTAACAACCATTTTAAATGTGGCCTTGGACGACCGAGCGTGGCTTCAAGCCACACTACCCATCCGTTTTGGTGGCCTCGGCGTCCGAAAAAATACGAGTATTAGCTTACCGGCGTTCCTGTCCTCTGTCCACAGCACCGAAAAGTTGACCGAGAAAATCTTAGACCCCTGTCTTGTTGACTCTAAATTGCCTCGCTTGACCGACGCGATGAACGCCTGGAAAGCGGCTTTCCTGGATACAGATCGGCCCGTAAACCCATTTTCCCAGAGACAGTGGGATGAGCCGCTCTGCAGGTTGGTACGGAATAATCTTATCAATACGTCCATCATTACTGCTGAGCGTGCCCGTCTGCTAGCTGTGGGTGAGTGGGAGTAAGTGCTCTGGCTTCAAGTACTCCCGTCAACCAACATAGGCACTGTGCTGGGTGACATCACCTTCCGGCTGTCTGCGTTTGGGCGCCCCTTGCGGGGCTCCGCATCGCTGTCAATGCGATGAAGCTGTCGATTGCCTCGGACACAATGGCCTATCCTGCAGTAGGAGCGCAGGCCGGATAGCACGGCACGCCAGCATTAATGACCTTTGGTGTGGGAAACAACATATGTCGACACCCTTGCGCCATCCCATCTTCCTAGCACGGTGGGCTGTGCTGGAGTGGCTGCTGCTGGTACAGAAAACCTTAAAAGGCGAAAATCTTCCAACCGGATTGGGAGTTATATGTTCGAGCCGTTTACGGTTGAAACACTAGGGCCATGGGGTCTGAGTGCCCACTTGGTTTTTCGAGATATCGCCAAGCGGTTAGTCGACTCTTCACGTGACCAGAGGGCTGGCCTGTTTCTTGGCCAAAGAATTAGCATCGCCATACAACGTGGCAATGCTGCCAGCCTTTTGGGCACTGTTCCTGTTGACAGCGATGCGGACGAATTTTTTGATGCCCTATGATTCTTTTGCTAATTTTTTCACATGTACGGTCACCATCATTATGGTCATCTACGGGTACTGGACAGGACTAAACTAATATTTATCTTCTGTTCTTTTCTTAATGAAATAGAAAGAAAAAGATGCATTGAACTTAAATTTAGTTTAGTTTCTGAACCAGGGAATCGGCGCCATTATCGGTATAATTAAGCTATTATCGACTTTCTGAGTTACAATAATTACCTAACATTGATGAAGAAGTTTCTTAATTGTAATAAAATATTAAACATACACTTATATGGAACTGACACGGATTTTTAAATTGTATTAAGATTGTTTTTCATTTATTTAAATTAACCATGAGCACTTCTCCACATGTACCACGCGTGACTTGCTCACTTCACTTCTGACTTCGTTATAAATATAACCTTTTTGTTAAGCCTTGTGATGACACTGGATTATCGTTATAATTTACAAGATAATAATAATTGAATCGTTTACATTAAGTTAATAAATTACATAAATTGGTCTGTTAATTGCATTTGAATTAAAATTAACGTTCATGGATATATATTTCTAAAGTGTGTTCTGAGCTACATATGACATTAGCCAACAATGGCCCACTGTTATGTACTGTTGGTACAGAAGCTAGTGAAAATATAGGATACTTTTTAGTAGACGGCACTCAGCTTGGATACTGGATTAGGTATTCAGTGGGGATTTCAACCGCCGCCGCTTCTCGAGAGTCCCGCGTTGTTAGTTTTGTAAAGCCGTGGCTAATAAACATAATACCAGAGTTTTCAACCATTTTTATTTTAACAACAGATTTTTCACGAAAATCTAACTTAAATATTAATTTGTATGAGGGCTGATTTTTCCATAGCCAAATAAATTTTGTTCGAGGACTAAAATTGACGTTTGACAGTTTTTATATGAAATAACAGTCAAAATTTCAAAATTATTCCTCGAATAAAGTCACCAGATGATTGAAAAATCAACCTTAAAACTTACAGTCCTTATACCAAAAGCGTTATACCCTCTGGGTTTGACTAAGTATTTTAGTAAAAATTTAAAGTTATTAATTGGTTGTTAGATATTATTTAATCTATAAATGAAGAAGTTGAGTCAGCGTTGATTTATTCGACCAATAAATTATAATGTAGAGGTCCTCAGAAAATAAAAGCAATACTTTAATTAGATGATGTCCTTCCTAAAGAAAATCCGGAGTGGTCTATTATTCAAAACTAAAACTCAAAGCATTTATTTCAATTAAACCATTTACGGGCACTTTTGAATAGTCAAAATTAAATAGTCGGTCAGTTAGAAAGTTGAAGCTATGTAGTTGCCCATTCCAAAATGTAGATCTCTATGGAGAAGAACGGGCAAGAAACTCCAAGGACACTCTTTTAAATCAAGATATTATAAGAAAATCACTATGATCCACTGAAGAGTCCACTTCTTTATTTTTTTGTTCCTAAAACGAGTGTTTTTAAAAATTAAATCCTTTTGTAGCATATTAAAATACCTAACTACTTACCAAATATTTCTTACCTAACCACCGCTGTCGTTTAGTATATAAAATCATTGTCACTGATGGATCGATATCATTCAGCAACAACTAGTCTAATCAAACATGAGGAGTATTCTTCTGGTGGCTTTTGGCCTTGTGGCCATCGCCGCCCTCAGCTCTGCCAGGGAGATCCGGGAGAAGAGGGACGCCGATCTAGAGACCGCTGCGTCAGGTGGTCACTGGGACAAGGGTGGCGGCCACGAGCACCATGGACACCACGATCACCACCATGGTGGCGACCATCACAAAGGACACAAGGGACACCACGACCACCACCATGGCAAGCACGGACACCACCACCACGAGGGACACCACGGAGAGCACGGAGAGCACGGCGGACACAAGAAGCACCACCACCACGACGACGGCTACCACCACCACGAACACCACGGCGAGAAGGGCGACCACGGCCACGGGCACGACGAGCACGGCCACTGGCACAAGGGACACGACACCAAGGGACACCACGAAATAGATAATCTCGACGAGTTCAAGAAGGACAAGCACTTCCACGACCATCACGGAGAGAAAGGATTCAAGGAACACTACGGCGGACACCACCACGAGGGCGGCCACAAGAAGGGCGGACACTTCCACCACGGACACAAGCACGGCGGCCATCACGATCACCACCACGGCAAGCACGGCCACCATGAGCACGGCGGCCACCACCACCACCACAAGGGCCACCACGGCGATGGCGGCCACCACGAGCACCATCACGACCACCACGACCACGACAGGAAGGGAGGCCATGAAGATCACAAGCACTGGGGACACAAGAAAGGTCACTAAGCTGTTGCTGAATGTACCTGAACCGTTATTTGTTTATATTACGTTGTTATAGTGTTTACTAGTGAATTATTTAGTTCATGCCGTTGTCATAAAGATCTCACAATCTCTTCTCTAAATACTATGGTTAAATAAATATTGGCATGAAATGCTAGCAATGTGCGGGGTCATAGTTAGGAATGTCATTATGTTTGCGACCGTCACCGGACCCGGAAGAGAATTCTTGCGGATCGGTATGTGTCAAATGAATCTGTAGTTTGTCATAAAAATACTTATCTTTATTATTACAAGCTTTTTCTTAAAAGCTTGAGGCTTATCTTTAAGTGTAAGAAGGACGTTCACAACTCAAGCTTTTAAGAAAATATTAAAGTTCTTCGTTTACATAAGTTTTATTTAGTACTTTTTAGATCATTAAAAGCTTGTTTTCTAAAATATTTTTATTTTCACTGATATTCTACTCGTATGATATTCTGATGATGATTTTTGATTCATTATGTATTTTTTGGATATGCATATATCTTCAAGGATACCAATTAATTATAATATATGATTTAAGAGATTTATTTCTCAAAAACAGAATAAATTCACTAAGGGCTGATTTTTCCATCGCCAGATAACTTTTATTCGTAGAATAAAATTGACGTTTGACAGTTTTTGTATGAAATAACTGTCAAAATTTCAAAATTATTCCTCGATTAAAGTCATCAGATGATTGAAAAATCAGCCCTTAGAATGAGAAACACTAGTTGCATAGATATAAACATTCCTTGGAACGAGCATCGGAACGGTATGTTTCAAGTTAGAAGTAGGTACAAAATTGTTAGTTATTAACTTATCATTCTGTTAGTAAAATAAACAATCCTAAAAAAACAAAAAATATCGGGACTATGAGTCCATATTACGTATCGCACCGTATAATAATCATGTAGATATAATGGGTGCCAGGGACATCCATACGCAACCTGTTACCATGGATTCAGTACACGATTCTGAACCAAAAATTTCAACGCACCCTTGCATATGAATTTTTTTACCGGTTATAAAAAAAAAATGCTCTTCCATACATTTTCACCGCGTAGGTATTGCGATTTTCTATGAAACAGCTGTTTTTTTTTAATCGGTGAAATATTGCAACGTTATAGTTTGCATGTCGATGTTCCTGCCACCCTGTAGAAGGGTGAGCAATCAAGCTTATAACATTAGAACTAGAAATACATAAATACCTCTTATTTGTAGACATAAAAAGTCTACAATAAGGGCGGGTGCAGTAACCAATAAAATACCCGGCGGTGTATTGCTCGTCCAGTACCGAGTATCATGTGGGTAATTAAATATTCCCACACACACATTTGATGTTATTCATTGAGTCTACCCAATATCAAAAGTCCTTTGCTGTTATTGGTTCTATCCGTTCGACCGTTCTGAGTTCTAGTTCATTCAACTACAATTTAAAAAAAATCGACAAATATCCAAGTATTTATATACTTATAAGCTCATGTATACAAAGCCCTCAGTCAACTCATATATAATCTGGTGAAATACCAGCTAACATTATTCTGAATCCAGCTAAAACAATGGTCCTTCGTATTTGATTCATATCGCTTGAAATTGTGTTACCGCTATAAGGAAAGTTTCATAAAAACGAGGATTCATAGGCTATGAACACGACGATACAATCAACGGCATACTAAGATACTGTCGACAAAGTCGCGTATAGTTTAGTATTCTAAACCACAATGCATATCATATCACTAGTGTATTGTAAGGGTTTCGGAGTAAAACCAGTTTTGGTTTTTTCGTGTGTCGGTACATACATAAATGTCCTGGTACAAATAAATCGTCTGGCATTTTATTGAACATCTTTGTTAACTAAATTAGTGCCTATCGTTTTTTTATTGATTTCAGTAGTATAGAATTACAATTATTAACAATAAAGAAGTTTCTTAATTGTAATAAAACATTAAAAATACACCTACGAGTGGAATTGACACAGATTTTTAAATTGTATTAACATTATTAAGGTTGTTTTTCATTTATTTTAATTAACCATGAGCACTCCTCCACATGTCCCAAGCGTGGCTTGCTCACTTCTGACTTCGTTATAAATATAACCTTTTTGTTAAGCCTTGTGATGACACTGGATTAACGTTATAATTTACAAGATAATAATAATTTAATCGTTTCCATTAAGTTAATAAATTACATAAGCTGTATCGGCACATTAAACTGTTTACCTCTGAATTTGAATTAAAAAGGACGTTCTTGAATATATATTTCCAAAGTGTGTTCTTAGCTACAAATGTTATTAGCCAACAATGGCCCACTGTTACGTACTGTTGGTACATAAAAGAAGCTAGTGAAAATATAGGATACTTTTTAGTAGACGGCACTCGGCTAGGACACTGGATTAGGTATTCAGTGGGGATTTCAACCGCCGTCGCTTCTCGAGAGTCCCGCGTTGTTAGTTTTGTAAAGCCGTGGCTAATAAACCTTATGCCAGAGTTTTCAACCATTTTTATTTTAACAACAGATTTTTCACGAAAATCTAATTTAAATATTAATTTGTTGTGTGTGACCTTTTCTATCGTTGTTTCTGTCAACCAAAACACCTGCCATCTAATCTCTTTACCACCCTTGGTTGACTGGTAGAGAATGTTTAAGGCATTAAGTCCGCTTTTGTACCTTTTTGTGCGAAAAGTTTAAATAAATAAATAAATTTGTCTAAAACTTACAGTCCTTATACCAAGAGCATTATACTGTCTGGGTTTGACTATATATTTTTAGTAAAAATTAAAGTTATTAGCTGGTCGTTATTTAATCTATAAATAAAGAAGTTCAGTAAGATTGAATTTATTCGACCAATAAATTATAATGTCGAGGTCCTCAGAAAATAATAGTAATACTTTAATTGGAAGATGTCCTTCCGAAAGAAAATCCGGCGTGGTCTAATATTTAAACACCAGTAATCTCTGTTTACTTTCATGCAAAAGAGGAGGCTAGCCTAATTCATTTAGGCAAGTTAATTATAAAAAATAAGTCTACTTCTTTATTTTTGGGTTCCTAAAACGAATGTTATTTTTAAATAAAATCCCCGTGTAGCATATTAAATAAATATTTATTCGTGTATCACAAAGTATCAACAATAACAAAAAGCCTCATCTCATAATAATCACAGCGTTAACTTATTTATGACCTTTCTTCCAGCCCCAGCCTTTGTGGTCCTCATGGCCTCCTTTGTTGCCGTGGTCCGCGTGGTTGCCCCAATACTCGTGACCGGCGCCCTCGTCGTGGTGACCCTTGTGGTCGTGGTGGTGACCTCCCTTTTCATAGAAGCCCTTGTTACCGTGCTCTTGTTCGTGGAAGCCGCCATCCTTGTGTCCCTTGTCGAAGTGTCCGCCTTCTTTGTAGCCTCCCTCGTGGTGATGTCCACCGTATCCTTCTTCGAAACCAGACTCACCGTGCTTGTCGTGGAAGTGCTTGTCCTTCTTGAATTCGTCTATTTTGTGGATACCGTGATGTCCTTTCGTGGCATGCCCTTTGTGGAAGTGTCCGTGTTCTTCGAAACCGTGGCCCTTCTCGCCTTTCTCCCCGTGATGATGTTCATCATAGTAGCCATCGTCGTGATGATGATTTTTCTTGTGTCCTCCATCCTCGTCATAGTGTCCTTTGTGTCCTTCATGGTGGGAGTGTCCCTTCTTGCCGTGCTCCTCGTCGTGGTATCCCTTGTATCCCTTCTCACCATGTCCGCCGTGCTCGTGATGGTGGTCTCCGTGGTGCTCGCCTCCTTCGCCCTTTTCCCACTTGTGTGAGGCTGCGGTCTGTAGGTCGACGTCTCTCCTGAGGCGCATGTCCCTGGCGCACACGGCGACCACTAGCGCCAAGAAACAAGCTGCGACGGTAGTTCTCATCCTGAACTGTTGTCCTGGTTCTGTTGGGTAATGATTGCCAAATGATACCTGTTACGGTTTTCTCTGAGCTTATATAGTATTGCCAATAATAGTGTAGTTGGCTTTTAATGTCAGGGTAATAACTGACGGTCACAGGTACGCGACTGACCTGAATTATATTTTTAATAATATAATAGATACGTATCGCCGCCAATGTCTCGGTCTTCACAATTTCTGAATTACATTGCAATTGCCTAACTATGAGATACAATGTAAGGTAACTAAATTAAATTAAAGCGATACAAGAGAAATAAGACACCTGTTTACAACATGCAAACAATATGCAACAGATTTATGAAGATATGTGTGATTAACTAAATGATAACTCTGCATAGCTCTATGAAATGCATGGCATATTGGAAGTAAAGATAAACAGCTGTAAATTGTATAAAATTGCTATAATTCTGTACCTAATTAATGTAAATATAATGATGTGCAACTAATAAATTAAGCCCCATTCAGTGAAGCTACCGTATGTAATTGTACGTGAGTTTTCACCACATGAGCCACGTTGCAGCATGGAATTATATAGTGGAACAGTAAATAGTCACATAATGTATTTATCAATGTTTGCCGTTAAATTGCGAATTGTTTAACTTGCCATATATAAAACACGTTACGATTTCATTTATCAAGTTTAATTTTGGTATTAAAATTATGATCAAATGTTCGTTTCGAATAAAGTAAACATTGACTCTTCATGCGGTCGTTACAGAGTTTCTCTTAACTACGTCAGTGTTAGCATTGTGAAGTTACTCAAATTAAAATTCATGAAATTTAGGCTTACACCAAACTGGCGCAAAAGTCGGATAAACTACCATCGAAGAGCCGTCGACGACGAGTACGAACTTTTGATACAATTTGAACTTTGCGCCAATCCGTCACGCACTCGGGGCAGGGAATAAATTAATGCGTTGTATGTGTACAGTCTGCTTCCATATTTCCTTGCCGAATTTCAGAAATATGGCAGAGTGGAGTAAGTAAAGTATGATATTATAATGTGCCTACGTATATGTGTTCTCTTTTGTATAATATTTCTACAGTAATGTATACTTACTTAAAATTATATTCTAAGTAATTCAAAATAGGTTTACTTAAATATATATTGATACTTAAAACATATAGCTTCTAATAACTAAGGCAGTAAACATAGAACTCTATAAATAAACATTAAATAAAACGTTCACATTGGATTGATATTTACTTCGACATCATCCACACATTGCAGACGAAGAAACATAATACAGAATTTCATTTCGCTAAGGTCGCAAGCGCTGATGAGCCGTCAGATGTCGCGACCGTTTTCACTAGAGTCAAGGCCGTCGCCAGTCAAGGTTACGTTGCGAAGCAGTCGCCCTCATTTTTTATTACCTTTTGTCTAAATAAATTTCTTCTGATCGATTTCTTTCGTCACCGTTTCCGGTCGGGTGCGCAAGAGTCGTGCGCTCGCCACTGACAAATAGTGTTGCACAGCCGATCAATTGACACCTGTCTGCATTGAGAGAAACTTAATTAAAATATTTTATTAGACTTACTGGTTGAATTTTGAGGCAACACGATTTTGTATTTTGTTAATGAATTTTATTGTATATTTTTATTTTTGTGATGTCATCATAATTTTTATTTAAAAATTTATTAATTTTGTACATATTATTTTAACTAATTGTGTTTGTGATTCAAGTAGAGGTTAGTGGAGGATTCTATTTTTATGTTGGAATTTAAATATATATATTTTTATATCACTTGTGAGGTGACTGGTGACTTCGCCCTACCCCGAGCGAGGGTAATCTTAATCTTCTATAGTCACTTTTACCGACGGCCGAATATTGCCTATAATAATAAAAATAAACTGAAAACGTTCATCCCACTCTGGTTAAAATTAGCGTTGGTCCCTAGATTATCAAATAAAGTTAATCTCGTAACAATTCTCTTGGCTGATCCGCCCGTCTCTATAGGAAAGCAAACAAAATGGGAGAAAGAAATTTACTACACCGTCGTGTTCAGAATTCGAATCAGGGAGAGGTGTCAAGTCTGAAACAATGGCTGTATACTTATATCTATCTACCTGTATACAGTATTTGTATATACAGGAGCCTCCTTAGAGGGTATGAAACTTTTGGGGTTGAAATAAATATTTCATCTTAAAATATTTTGGAAAGGTACTGTAAGCTAAATATGAGTAGGTACCTATCGATCTAGCACATATTAAATTAGAGACCAATCCGATAAGCAGTAGGTTTTTGTTTAAGAAGATTTTTAACTAGCTAAGTAACTAGCGACCCGCCTCGGCTTCGCACGGTTTTTAGGACTTGACAAAACATGCAGATTAATATTAATGTATTATACACATAAACCTTCTAGAATATATTTTCTAAATTATGATGATTACCGCATCAAAATCTGCTGCGGAGTTTGGACGAACAACGCGGTCACAGACATGAAAAGTGACTTTAATTTATAATCTGTATAGAAGATTATGCACGAGGTATTTATAACATCCACACATGATAATTTCTATGTCAGCTAGCTAAGACACTTTGCAAGGGCAATTGGTACGGCATTATGGGTTTGAATTGGTGTTAATTTATTGACAATTGGGTTTATAATTTATGGTTGCATGGTATTTTATATGTTTTTCCGTTAATTTAAATAATGTTTTCTAATTTTAATTGAATTGCATGTATTCTTATACATATGTACCTTTAATACTTATGTTTCATGCTGTATCATACGCAATGTGAATTGTTACTGAATAAGTAAATTGAATTGAAAATTACTATACGTATTGTGTAATTACTCAACTATAAGTATGTAGTACCTTATAGGTAACAAAATATTGTTTGCATGTATAACAACACGTAACACCGAAACTAATTACGTCGTAGTCCGCGTAATCCGAGTCTGCGCTAAACCAAACCCCGGTATTAATCCTCCGTAGTGGGATACTTCCAATGTGTCGGTAGTCGGAAGGCAACAGGCGGGTGTCGGGCCCACTTTATTACGTCATATTATGTATGTATACCGGGCACAGTGAATGCGGAGCTGAAGGATCGTGTGTGCAGTGGGAGGCCTATGGCCGCCTATGTTGAGTTGATTAATTACGTGCTTGCATATTTACAGGTGGTGTGGTTGAAAACTATGAGTGTGTTGAAACTGTTGGTGTGGCAACTACTTTGTCTGTTTATTGTTAAAAGCTGATGAAGAGCTATGTATGATAATAGAGTATGGGAGTGGCTTTTTATGTGGCCCATGATCATTGGTCGCTATTTTCAATGAAATTATAATATTTTTCATGCAAATGGAGAAACGACTCGTTTTAGTTGTTGAATACAAATAGGAAGCAAAGTAATGCCAGAGGAGTACTCCGTGCCTCCCCCCCATTTAAATATCTTTAAGACTCATTTAGTAGTTCTCAGTAAATCCATTTTGTACTTAAGATCAGCGTCGTAATTAATTATTTCGCATTAAATAAATTTCCGTTCTTAATAAAGTAACCAAAGCTGAAGAACTACCACTAGGATAAAGATGCCCTTTTAGGTTGAATTTACCTTACCTCATCCTACCTTACCTCACGGGTTCTCTACAAAAATCACTGTGACTATACATAAGTAGGTGTAGTTTCCAACCGATAGCTCTAGATGAAACCGCCCATTAGTCTATTGGTCAAGCGTGAGGTGCAGGTTTGTATTCCTAGGCCCGTAGCTAATTGGCAATGGGCCTGCCTAGTACATAGGTACAATAATCAGCAAAATATTAATTCGCAGAAGATGTCGTATCCATACTTATTTATTTTCGTGTACTTATCTAAACTCTTATCCTAATTTTTACTTATTTATTGATTTATATAGGTTGCTTAAAATTTTGAAGGTCTTTTCACATAGGTAACCTTCAGAAAGTAAACATAATATATTATTAATATCTACCCCAACTTACTGTTCAGATTTATGTTGATCTATTTTAATAAAAACTTGACATCACAAAGCCTTTACGAGCATAAACTTGACCATGAAACTTAAACCTCTTTTAATTATAAGGCGTTTCTAAATAATTTATGAATAGGTGTGGGGGTAAGCATAGGTACGGGACATGTAATGAATGTTATCCTACTTATAATCATACCCTCGCAGTCGACAATAATGTCAAAGCCACCATTTCTGTCAAGTAGTAATCCAGCAGAAGGTTTCCGCGACCTCAGCCACTGCTCAGTAAATACACCTGCCGCTTGCAATGTTTGCGCCACTAACTATGTAACTCGGAGTTAATTAACATCGGCTCTCCGCCTAACCGGAGCCGAGACAAATATCTGAACAATGTTTTAAGCTAGAATATGGACCAGTCCGTCTTCGTCAGAATAGTTACGGAACTTTCAAATAATGAAATCATTCCAAGGTTCTATCTTCCATTCTTTGTTTTGGTTTCATTGGTGACATTGTGCAGGTATTTTAATACAAAACTTACACTTTTGTAGTTTGATGAGAAAAGCAAAGTTCGCAGCGTTTCCATTCAATTTCGCCAGTTATGGAAACAAGTTGGATTGAGAGTTGACAGTAGTTTGCTCTGTGATCAGAAGACATGATATAATACTTTTTAGTACTTTTCCGATACTTACCAACTATTTGTTTTTGTTCTTCAAGGTAAGTGAAATATTCCCCAAATCGTTTGTTCAAGAACACAAGTGGGTACTTGTTTAAGGCTAAAGTTGGCTCGGTGTCCCCAAAGTTTAGACGTACTATTAACATATCTCATATGATATCTAAATACATGAAAGCTTTACGTCCTTGCGGCTGTAGTTCAACACCTGTGGTACACGTCTCCGCTGGTCAAAGGTTACCCTAATACCGACATAAAACAGGGTCTAGGATAAGCACCGCCATACATAATCGTAACTTGCTCGCTTTATTAACTTATGAGTACGTGCATGAAATTGTCAAACCTGTTGTATGATATTTGTATAAGACCAACTGAAATCTACAATAGTGTTATTGATTCCGACCAGCTTTCAGACTTATCTAGCGTGTGCTTGTAACTTGCACATCAATTTCAACGTGTGTGTGTTGGCGCGATCGGCTCAATAACACAACACAATAGGCGTCCATCTTTATAGATCAGATATCAGTATATGAAGTTTGCTTAGTGTCTAGCTAATCTATTTAATTAACGATCAGAAACATCAAAGCAAAATACTTTTAATGTGAAATAATGGAATCTACTCACGGTTACAGAGGGCTGATCATACTAAATTAATTTCATTAAAATAATGTACGAAATCGTATTTTTGGGATGAAAATCAGAATTCCAAATACTTATAGATAGGTACGAGTCTACATAGTTCCGAAGTGGCTGACTTAGAGAAGGCTGACTGTGAACCGTCTACGAGCAGGGAAATAAGTGATTTCCCTATAATTACCACTGAACTAAAACTAGGGCCGGCTCTCAAACTATCGCTACTATTAAAACTAGCGGTAGGTAAAATTTGGGTACGGTTTCAAGGCGTTGTTTTCGTAAACTACTTCGAGCCACGACGAGAATCATAAAAATATGGAAAAAGTTTTCTACCTGACGGAATGGTTTATCTATCGTTCAAATACCTACGTGCTCACCTATACGTGTTATTTCATAATACTGAAAAAACTTGTCATATACAGAATAGGGTCCCGAACGGTTTTGTTTCGAACACGGTGCTTTCAGCATGTAAACGCAATACACGTTTATGCACAAACCATGGCGGGCCCTCGCCAGGAATATCTGTCACGCCAGTTGCGTGTGTGCTGCGCTTAGGGCTGACAATTGCTTTTTGCGCATAGATAGCGCAGATGGCGTTAATATACGTGCATATAATAGGTATGTAAGTAGACCCTGAATCTATTATGAGACAAGTTTAACCAAGAAATTAATTACTAACATACTAATAATCGGTAAATAAAATTTAATTTTGACATTCATGTTTGGTAAGTACCTGCTTACTTTTCATTCACAAATTCAGTTCTTTAAGAGAGACTGGAGCGGAACCTATCAGAGTTGGGATAGGCTTAGGATTTTGAAACCGAAGTAGTAACGCACTGCTATTATTTAAACAAAGACGTACTTATTATAATCTGGAGTGATGCGGCGCTACGGCGCAGGAGACCCTCACGCGAGTAGTATACATGTGTATCACTCACACTTGGCCGGTTCTTAAAGTCCTAACTTTATAAGTAAGGGAATAAAACTTTACTAGACTCTTCAAACACTACACACATAATTAAAATTATATTAGAACTACTAACATTATAATTAGAATGAAGTGCTACTAAGGCGTCTGTGAATAAAATTTAATTAGTTGTTTATGTTACACATTGTAGAGCACATCAGCGTCCCGAAACTTGGGGACTGGCTCACAACTTGTACCAACTAGTTAGTGCGATTAGCAAAAGAACCGTTCTACTTGTTGTACTCATACAATATCTCACAGCTGAATTAAATTAATTTGTTTACTTGTTGGACGAAATTAAAGGCAGCAGAAAAATTTAAAACATTTCAGATATTAATCATTTTATTAAAGTATTTACATACTCGTATATGAAATGTCAGCGAAGAATGTCTTCATAAGGCCCAAATAAAAAAATATTTTACTGCTGCAAAAATATTGTTACAAAAGTTTCAGATTTTTCTAGCAACTGCAAAATACAATTTCACTATGGAAGAACGGTTTGCCAACAAAAAAAGGAGTACAAAACAAAAAAGCCTCCAAAACGTATGTTTACAATATGTGCCTTTCATTATGTACATAGGTACATGTACCTACTATCTACCTAAATAAGTGAAGCAACATAAATAATACACGAACTTGCTTCAAGCACAAAGACGCAAGGTATCTAGACACTGAATTAGTTGACCATAATACCCTTCTCCAAAATAATGTTTAAACTTAAACATGCCTGTAGTTAACGAGCAACATAATTGCTTGTAATACTTAGTAGTGAAAAAGAGCTGTTATTATCATACCTGTGTCATGATAGGACGAGTAGTAATAAATCCGGCGTGTGATATTCAAGTAGTTGGGTGACGTGCGCTCACGGCGCGTCGGCTGCTCGCTAATCGTTTGTTAATTACAGCGCTCGTTATAGCTTCGCTGCAACGGCCGTAAACAAAAGAGACTTTGAGGTATTCCGAATGCCGACGCAGTGGCATCCCTACGCTGCGACGGAAGCTATTAATGAAATTGGAATTGTCGCCGGCCCCGGAGCTCCTCGTTCTCCCCAATTGATTTTCATAGACAAGAATTGTCATTCCGCTAGAGAGCCGATTCCTCGGGGTCGGCAATTGTCGTGATATGAAAAGCAGGTGGATCGACCTTTCCTGACTCGAATACTAAACGCCTTGTTATCATCTCATTCTACGCCACCAAAGGTTAAAATATCTCCGTATCCTCTTTTGATATTCTTTTTTAAATCCATTTCATTTTAGATTTTAATTTACTTTAGCATCTCTCGGGAGTCGCGCTGCTGCATAGAGCGTTTGCTTTGTCTTTATTGATTAAGTTTAACGTTTTTATTATTGTGAGAGAAATATACGAAAGGAAAATGTACTTGTATATTTGATTTATGTATAACCTTTCTTTAGAAACAGTGTTATAAATATCTTATACAGTTCCGTTGTATCGAATTTATAACATTGTAGTACTTTCTAGGAGTTATATATTTTGTAGAAGTCGAAAAATCTAAAGGGGAATGCGGCTATGAGAAGGTGTAGAACTGGACAGCAGTATATCAAATGGTGTGTCGTCAATTAACAGCAATAAAACTTGTTATGGGGCAAGTGAATATTGTAATGGATTATTATGGAGTATCGAGAGGCGACACCACACAGCGGACGCGCCGCTCGTCACTGCAAGTTTCCGACCACATTTACATAACTTGACAATTTCGGCTCGGAGCGCCGCCGACGTTGCTCACACAGTATTCTTCACATGGCTCGTGCCACTTGTGTCACTGAAGTGACAATTCGCTCTCGTTAATCTTTAAACTGAAACAACGTTAGCTTTCAGTAGTGTTTCGTATGGATTGGTTAGTAGTTTTGAATAAAAATGAATTTACTTGTGTATTTTTGTTTCCACTGCGAATTGGATCGTTTGAAGAAACCACTTAAAATTATATAGGTTATCGTAGTATATGGAACTTTCATGTTACTAAACATTCGCACTACAAATCTTAATTTTTGAATCATTTAATGACGTCAAAATTCAACGATATTTCCCATCCTTGGAAACAAACTAGGCGGCTTTTGGCTAATTTCAACGTTCGATAAGAAGTGTAGTTAGGAGTGATTAGAATGTGCAGGGGCACATCGGGCGCCGGCGGGGGCGCGGCGCTGGGCCGGGGGGCGGGGACGCGGCTCGCGGGGCCCGTGCGAGCACCACCCATGCATTTCTCAGTTCGCTGACCTGGAATGTATATTTAATTGATTTTGGTATTGCGGTTGGCATGCTAACGAAGCCTGAATTTCAATGAAAAGTTCGATCTTTCGGCTAGAAACAATAGTTGAGCGAAACGCGAAGTTTGCTCGAATTGATCAGTCAATGAGCTCGTCTGATTTGTATAAATATGCCATAACTTTTCCATTGATTTTTTTAAATCATATACATGAAAATAGGTATATGAATAGTAAAAGCAATCATTTCCGTATTTATAGGAATTCGTTAAAAGGATTAATTTTATTTAAGGATTGTTTATGTAGTAAAAGCTGTATACGATACTGGTATTCCCAAAGCTTCCATAAGAAGAATTTATTTTATTGTGACGCCTACAGCTTATAGAAATATATAGACACGATACAAATGGTTTTGATTCAGTAGTGGTTGTCGAAATGTAATATTATATACCTACTTGTACTAACAGAACAAGGTACTTCGTAACACAAGTTGAAGTGCTACGCCGACGCGTGGGTAATCCGAGCCGCGTAGCGCTCGTAGCACGCCTCTAAACCGCGTAGACACTTGTAAGACATTTACGCAAACTAATATTGTTACAATAATACACTAATCAATTAATTTTAAGGTTTGTATATTTTCATTCAGTTTGTATAATTTGACGGAGCTTTAATATTTTAGACAAAACCACATTTTTGTCTTGATATACATAGCTTAAAAGATCTTTCAAGCTTTTATCCAAAAAGTTATAGTCGTTTTTCTACCGAAAAACCTCGAATACCAAACTGAATATCAGAATTTCACTGGAACCGGCTGCCTATTGAGACAACTCGGGGCACAAATATTCCTTAGTTAGGCCGCTTGTCCGGCTTTAGACTGGCTGTGTGTGACGACTGTCACAGGTATTCGTGGAACCAGCACAGGCAGCGTGGAATGCGCTTCGGGGAACGGTAGCTTTGTTTAACGGGCTCATTCATATTCAATACTCGACTAAGGTCACGTTGTTTTACTTCATAGCCTATATGTAGGAGGTAGGTAAAATGAGAGATTTACAACGGTTAGTACCAAACCTGTCAACAGAGCTTCACGATATTGTATATGGTAGATCTCATTCTCATATTTTACCGCGGATATTTACCGTACGATATACCCAAATGATGAAAATCTTCTATACAAATAAATAAAATTGAAGTATCTGTTTAGAACGTCAAAATAACAGGTTTTCAGTTTAGCTGGGTTAATAATAAATGCATATGGAAGTATATACGGTACTAACCTATAACAAAACAAGAAATAATTTTTAAAAGTTTGCTTGTTGTCTGTCTGTTTCGGTTAATTTCCTAAACGGCTGGGCCGATTTTGACGGGACTTTCACTGGCAGATAGCTGATGTTATAAGGAGTAACTTAAGCTTTACTTTTATTTTAGAAAAAGAATTAGGGTTCCGCGCTAAAATAATAAAACCCTTGAAATCCAATATGTACAAACAAAGTCGCGGGCACAGCTAGTCTAAAATACACTTAATTTCCACCCGAGCCATATTCTACGAGGAGATCGAACACTCGAATCAAGCAATAGAAAAGAAAAAAAGTTATCTCAGTGGAGCCTCTTATCCTTGATATTCATTAGCGTAATGTCGGCCAAGGGTAAAAAGCTAAGGGGGTTGCCTTCGAGCAGAATAAGGGCGCGGGACGTGTCGGGCGATGTGACGAATAATAAAATTGACAAACAAGATCACAACTCGAGAGAAGACGTTGAACGTTGAATGACGTCACTCCTGACGGGAAGGTCGAGATTTTTCGTGGAATTCATTAGTATTTTAAGATTAGGTCACGATAAACAATTACTAAACTACCTTGACCGTAAACAAGCGCGTTAGGTTTACGTTTTCGTAAAGAAAGATCCTTACAAAATATTTTTCAGCCCCCGGTACGCGGAACACCGTGCTATTAAGAGGCACTCCTATACTTTTGCGATAGGTAGGTCGATACTCAATATTTCATAAAATGTAAAGAGAGTCACGGCCACCGGGAAGGTATTAATGGACGCTTAAATGGAGGTGAAACTTTAGCCAAGTCCCGTTACCGCGGCAATTTGTCAAACAAAAAATATGAGTGAACTTTCAGGCCAGAAGCGTTGTCTGACATGACTTATATAAATAACCTGTGCCCGGCGACCGACCGACGGTTAGTTTTAGCTTCATTTTATGGGACTTTTTTATTCGACAGAACTTAGTGTTGCCCAAGTCAGGGGTCTCGATGACCCTTGTGAGTAAATTGTTATACGGACATATGAAGTAAGTGGATGTAACAGGTTGAAACGAGAACCTATTAGTTTTTATCAAGTGGAAACGTAGCGCTGAAAGTACGATGTTTCTGGCAGAGTGGATAATTAATACATTCAAAAAAGGTTATTTGACATACTCGTATTCCAGTTCAGAGTTTACAATTTATTGAACCTCATTTATTTTTTAAATTTAAGCTGCTTTTGAATATCATGCTTATCCTTATTTCTGAAGTTTTAAATTACTTACCTACAATTATTTTTAAAACAGTTCGAAATAATTTATTTTAAAATGTAAAGATATTGCGAATGTCCGTTGTTAATATGACCGAAAAGCATCGCAATAGGTATATCGCGGCTGCTGCCTGTTACGTTGAGTGGAACATCAAGCAGTTATGCTCGCAAAGGAGGAGGCGGAGCGCGTGAGGGAGAGGCAATCTCTGCACCCTCACGCCCCTAGTCGCCGCAGGAGACGCCCTGGACGTCGGGAGTCAACAGCCGACTCCCGGCGCCACCGTAGACGCGGGCTTGCAGTCGGCGAGCAATGGGCAGCTCGCCGCCCAGTAAGGACCAGGCCCGGGTCGACGGCGCGTTGTGTTCCACGTGCGCCTCAAAGAGATGTCAGCACGAACTGACGGGGTCCGCTAGAGCCGATGCCTGCCGGGGCCGCGGGTTGTTCGAAAGAGATACCGTTGCCCCTGGCACAGACATCTGAAGGAACACGGGTGGGTTTTAGTCAGTAAAAGTCTGACACGCCCTCCCGCTCCGCCCAGAGCGGGAGAAGTCATATGATAATCCCCCCCAAAAAAAAAAGTACTCAGATATTCTTGTAATTAACCGCCACGATCCAGTTTTAAATTCGTGAATCACGCGATTTTAGGAAATGTTTTTCGATAAAAACGCTTTTGTAAATTCTTCAGGGTATTATTTTATATAGATTTACTAGATTTACTACATAAAATAATAACACTGAAGGTACTAGATAATAGAGTTATACTTCATAGAGTATATACAATTATTTTATATTTCATAGAAACCTCTTTGAAATATGCACAAATAAAGTTATGTTAAGTTTTGAGCTCGGAGAGGTTATTTAGCTGATCACGATGATCAATCGTTGGAGTAGCAAACAGTAAACACGCCTGAAACTTTCTCCCAATCTGCATACTATTCATAAATATGTAGACGAACTTTATAACGTTCTTGTATAACAATGTAAATGATAGGTAAACTTAAGCGCACGTTCACGTGAATCATTGATACGGTGAAGACGCCGCGCGCTGTAATCAAAGCATGAAACAGCCACTCGGGGAGAGCTTCCAAACTAGTATCTATCGCACAAACATTTAACGAATTACCCGAGGATTACTAACTTATTTCATTAAGAACTTTGCGCAGGCGAAATGTTATTTTGGATAAATCCCTCAAGTGTTATCTAGATGATTGCAGCCGGAATCTCGCTCTTTCAACCACGCCGCGACATTGTTTTTGTTGACTATACGTGGCTATCTAAACGGCTTTCTCTATGTAGCTTTATACAAAAAGTAGAAGTTAATAAAAAACTGTACAGGGTTATTTTATATTGGCTAGCTAAACTCCGCAGACGCGATGGGTGTTGATGTCTAAACATGATCATACAAAATTTGATTTTTATTTGTGGGGTCTTTGACCACAGTTATCGTAACCACTTAATATACCAGTATAAAAAATCTGTTTTTTTTTTGTGTAACCTTCACAGACGTAATGGGTATATGTAAACATGATAAAACATAAGAAAACAGTTTTTCTCAACTCATACTTCAAGTAACAACACCAAAAGCAATCGTTGACCTCCTAAAAAGACATTAAAACTTTATATTTGATCGTGTTTAGATATGCGATGTGAATCGCCCATCGAGTCTCCGGAGTTTAGCTAGCCAATATAAAATAACCCTGTATAACAGTGTGCCTAAATAACCAAACTGGTGGCACAACAAAGCTGTTCACTGTTGACAACAGCCCCACGGCAGGCGCCGCACCTGAGAAAAACCACGCAGTAAAAACTCTCAATTATTTGCTCAACATACTCCATCCCTTTCATAATAACCCTTCCTATCGATAACAGGCATGTGGCCTGTTCCTTGTAGTGCATAGCATGTAGGCAAAGCAAATACCATTCAAGCAATTTGCATAATAAAACAACTGCCACGCGATTATACTCGTAAGATTAATGGAATATTTCAAAAGCAAGGATTAAACTTCTACAC
This sequence comes from Apamea monoglypha, assembly GCA_911387795.2. NCBI lineage: Eukaryota > Metazoa > Arthropoda > Insecta > Lepidoptera > Noctuidae > Apamea > Apamea monoglypha. The sequence goes on from OU426920.1 coordinate 8,805,245, forward strand.
TGTTGGAGATCCTTTTATGAGAAACCTGATTGAGATTTGTGAACTAACTGCGTTTCTTCAAGTGGCATTTGACGCTTAGTCTAGTGGGTAGTTTTGCGGGAAAATCCAACCAGAGAAGTTCAAAGTCTTCATTATTGTTTTGTTTTAAAATAAGATCACTTATTTATTTTCCTCCGCTGCATTTTAGTGTGACCTCCCACGGTATTAATAGTACAGACATATTTCGATTACTTCTATACCAAATTAGAATAGAAAAGAGTGCCTTGGAAGAATATTACTAATCGTAGAGTTCATAATATCCAAAGACCACTTAGACACTAGAGTTCATAATATACAATAACCGACGGAAAATTTCTACGCTAAAGACTAGAATCATTTGCTGAATTCATGGTTACAGTTGGCGCGTCGATGTCCCTGCCAGTCTGTACATAACGTGTCCTCGTAGAGGCGATCGGCAGCGGCGGCGGCCTCTCGCGCCCGACCCTGGTGCAAGCCATGGTCCGGGGCGAGAGGGAGTGGGAGGCAGACGCCTCCTTCTGCGAAGCAGTCATGCTAGCGAAGGAGGTGGCGGGACGGATGAGGGAGAGAGCCTCCCGTCCCAGCCGCCGCGGGAGACGCTCCGGGCGTCGGGAGCCGCGTGACGAGTCCCGGCCACCGTAAGCGCGGGCCTGCGGGCGGAGAGCAATGGGTAGCTCACCGCCCGATCAGGACCAGGCCCGTGCCGGACGGCGCGTAAGTGTTCCACGCGCGCCTCAAAGAGTTGTCAGCATAATTTGAGGGGCCCCTTAGGCCCGAAGCCTGCCGGGTCAGCGGGATTGTCCGAAAGGGTTACCGCTACCCCGGAACATAAAGGGCAAAGGAAGGAACATAGGTGGGTTTTAGTCAGTAAGAGTCTGACACCCTTCCGCTCCACCCAGAGCGGGAGAGGTCATTTGATGACTTCCCATCCGGAAAAAAAAGCCTGTATATGACTGACTCTTCATTCACTCGTTAATTATAGAGTCCATTATAGTCAAATCAAATGAAAGAGATTATGTCAGGGAGCGGCGCCATTGAAACCATAAGTTAACGTGCATTCGGGCTGTCAGTTTACCTCCAGCAGGTCACCAAATAAATACGTTCAGCTCAGGCATTAGGGCCGTCTTCGTCGGTAATAATTCTTCCGCATATCAGCCCTTGCTCTACGATGTCCCTTTGTCCCTTGTCTTTGATAGAAAGCCTCTTCGATTGATGACATCTATTTGCGACGAGTTCGAGTTCGTTGAATGACTTTCAAGTTTTCCTTCAGCGTTTGAGTTGTTCGAAAAATATATCCTTGGGATATGAATCATGGGCCTCTATGAGAGATTAAGATTAGGTAAATATAAAGTTGTATTTAAAGTCAAAATGTTTTGGAGAACACTAAATTGCAGAGTTATGCCAGTTTAGTATTCACTGTGGCATGTTATCAGTCCTTTCCAGATGTGCATGAAAATGATTTAGTTCTTTTATTGCAGCTCTGTAACGGTCATCACATTTTTTTAAGTTACATAATAAGTAAACAAGTCACCCAAAATAAAAAAAGGAACGTTGGAGGAGCCCCGGCTGCACGAATTTCAAAATGATGAAACATTTCAAAATGTTTGCAGCCACCGTCTTGGATTTTCATTTTGATCAAACTATCGACTGCAGCACCTTTCAACACCACGAAAACGACGCTCATAATGAAAAAAAATGAAAATTTTCGCACTGCTTTACTTGTGTTGTAAAACCCTGCTTCTGGTCAAATTTCATGATTCTAGGTTAACGGGAATTGATTTATTTGCGGGAATCAAAATATGTCGCATAAATGAACGTATTTTTATTACGCTGACTTAGAACCCTAAAAAGTAGACAATCAATGTTGCCGAACTCAATATTTCATTAAAATCAACTTCACAAAGAGAAACCGTAAAATAGCATTTGAATTTAAGTCGCATTAAAAGTTTGCGTGAGCTGAGTTCGAAGCACAATGGGGCCGTTGGAAAAATTCTAATTACTTTACCGAGTTGGAATTTACAAAAGTTACGCTCACTGGTCGGCCGTCTGGCTTGATGCACAAACTTATTTTTAACATTGAAACATTATTAATGGATGAACACACTGTACCCAAATTACGAGTCACCACCGAAATATGCACTCACATATCGAAAATGCGAGCTCTTAAAATTAATGCTATCCATGCTGTAGGCTTGTGAGTGATTTTTTTTTCGATAATCTTATTGAAATGTTAGTTAGCATAACTATGAAAGCATCATTATCGCTCTGCACGAAAATGCTCTGGCAAAAGATATACAGCCTCATTTTTATTTTGCGAATATTTTTCAGTTACAATGCAACTTAATGACAAATGAATTTCCCTTTTACATTTATCGTCAGCGTTTTCGTTCTTGCTATACGGAAAATGGAGGTACGGTATCGTCTTTTATCTGGCGCATACACTGATGGCGCTATCATATAACACTTTACGCGATCCCGGATCGATGCAATGTAACAAATAATGAAGTGGAGTGAACTCCAGTAAACGCCCACGGCTCAGAAGTGTTGGCAATTTAGAACAGCCGGCGCCGCTTGTTGCCGTCGTTTTTCTTGCCTCTTTGTTCAATAAATGTACGCCTGGAATGCCTTTCTCACGATGTTAGGTTCATATTACAATCATAATTACGTAATAATGCTTAAACCATGTATTTACACTCCCATCGAGATGCGTGACTTCAACCTTATCTTGTTATACATTGTACCCGAGATTTAAATGTCTTTCTATATTTTAAAATGGCCTTTTATTTTATTAAAGTCTTTTGTCTTCATTACCACTTAGAATTTTGAACAGAATCAGGACATTGTGTCTCAACGAATTAATGTAATTTATATAAGTATCCATTAAAGGAAGATAAAGTTTGATCATGGGTTCCTGATTATATAATAGAATTGAGTTTCTAGAATTGATTGTATTTCGCTTTGGTTCAAGTTTTCTGGTATATTAATACCAGAAAACTTGAACCAAAACTGAACAATACTTTAGCGAAACGATGCCACCTTAATTATAAGGTGGCATCGTTTCGCTAAAGTATTGTTCAGTTAAAAGCATTAACATTTATAATGTAATGCATCCCACCGCTAAGAAAACCAAAAAATAAAAAAACTGTAAATCTATTTCTCTGAGCATCAAATTGTTTTAATTATAATTATTACGTAACCGCATAATGAAGTCACCTCTAATCAAGATGCGTTTATCAGAGTGTGGTGTAAGCCGTACATCCATGGGTTTCATTATCATATACCCTTAGGCAAGTATAGGGGTTGCTTCTATTTAGTCAACTGGGTACACACTAAGTAATATCACTGTTCATATAGCTAGATCATATTCTATATCTGTAAGGACTGATTTTTCCAATGCCAGATAATTTTATCCGAGGAATAGTTTTGAAATTTTGACTGTTCTTCCATACAAAATCTGTCAGACGTCAATTTTAATCTATAAATAAAAATTATCTGTCGGCTGAAAAATGTCCTAAGTGAAACAAAATAAATTGCAGGAATTGCGCTACATTTTTCGGCAGTGATCGAAATATATTACGTTCCAGCTAAACAATACTAAGAATTCATATTAATAACTGAGAAAATGAAAAAATTCCAAAAAGGAAAAAATTCAAATAAAGTTTATTTTCGCGTGATTAAAGTTTAAACGGTTTAATTCAATGATTCAAATTAAAAGATTGACCCTGTATTTATTTCACTTTTACTGAACAAAAACTTATCGAGAAACAAGTAAGAAGTTTTTCAGCCGAAAATGCAAATCAGGCTGAATTTTGTTTTCGTTTTCGGCGAAAAATAATCTTTTATGAGTTGGACTACACATTTGTGCTGTGTAATTTTCTGAGCAAAATATATGTTAAGTACTAATAATTAATCACCACCTCCAAAAGTCTGTCAGCTAACAAATGGCACGGTATGTAGTAGGTAACCCTCTAACGAGCCAGTCAGTAACCTACAGGTTCTACTGTCGGTCAGCAGCCTCAGTCGTAAATTTTGGAGTCGAATATATAAATGTCTTTTTAAGAGCCGTTCTCGAGCTTTATCGATTCAACTTCATTACTCAGGTAAATAAAAAGAGTTCCAATATGAATTGTCATATTTAGCGTGGCGTGCTTTTGTTAAATAATTCAGTATTTTGTGTATTTCAACGACGTGATGTTCAATCGCATACGTTTCGGATCGTATCGGAATAGTAACGAACACAGCAACATCGAGATAGAACGCAGGTAGTAACGGACTGAAAGCAAGCTGTACGAGTTCGTTTAACAAAGCCGTTCCGTGCCCCATGCGAATTAAAATCCCAACAATACCTTCGGGCAGGTGTTTTACGTGTGTTGTGTTTTATACCTATTATCCCGTAACATCCGTCCGGAGCTACTTTCAGACCGTTTCATCTTACGCCCAAACGGGTCAGCGTAATTTATTACCTATTGTGCGGATATTTCATTTATCACGGTGAATTCAATTTACAGAACAATTAATCATTCCACAATACTTACTTGCCGACAGCGGACTGGTTGCCCGCCGCTGCCGCCGGAGACGGAGCCACTGCGATAAAAAAAACTTTTCGTGCTCAAAATACAATAAAAATATCGTTTTCACACGTCCTTTACACATGTATACGTAACAGTACGTATTTACCGACGCATATTCGTCGTTCGTATCGTGAGTTTCGTTTGGACCTTTTGTCGCCCAGCTCAAGGGGAGCCACGGAGAAAATAATCTTAAAAGGTTGTGACTCAGCGTAATTAAAGAGCGGTTTGAATTATCCATTAATGAGCCAGTGAGGACACTTGATTAAAGTGAGATCAAGACTGTTATAATAAATTGTATTACTCACGAAAAATCCCTTAAAAAGGTGAGCGCGAAAATCAAAGGCCTCGAAAAATTATCCTTCAAAGAAAGAAATTGAGTTGAGGGCAAGTTTTAAGTAAATTAAAATCTAAATCCTTAAACCGCTTAGAATTATAATAATCTGGAGTGTGGTTGCGTCAGAACCGGTAGAAATCCCTTGCTTTATATTCGGCGCGTATTATTAGTGAATAGAGTATGTTCTCGCATGTGTTATTTCAGTATACGTGTTCATTTTAAGCCGGTCGTTAGCATTCAGTTCGCTACTGCGGAATTGAATTAGTCGTCGTCGTCTACCCGTAACCTTACGTACGCGCCGAGCCGACGCTCTACGTTTGACATGACATGTCTGCCGTGATTGCGATCCCGCACCAATTAGAACATGCGCCTTTTTAACGGGTAAACGTCTAAACTTTTCATGCTTTTCGCCGAAAACATACATAATTCAATAGCATACGTAAATATGATAATTAGGTCAGTAGGTCTTTCCTACCTACGGTATTTGATTGATTAATTTACGGCTTGTTTCCCCTCGCTCGCGTTTTATGGGAAAATTCGTTGTTATTTTAAACAATGCTTTTTAAAGAATTTTGTAAAAAAATTCTCGTTAATAATATTGGGATGCCAGTAATATAATATTCTTCTTAGGATAAATAAGATAGATCAGCGCTGGGAATGAAGCAATATTTAACTTAGCTAATTGAATCACGGCTAATCCGTTCATCTAGTTTCCATAACTACGTTGCAGAAGTATCACACAAACGGGAGCACTTATTTTTATTATAGTTAATTAAACCTAATAAAATAATTAGCGTTCCTCCGTAATGGGAGTTTGTCCTGCGTACTAGCCGCGTAGACGTGGCCTAGCAACGCCTAGACGTCGTGTAGCGTAGCCGCGTAGACGCTGAATGCCTACGGTCAACCAACGCCCAGTATGATGGCACTCTAGGAGGCAATTGACTATACAGCACGAAGAAAAAAGACTGGGTATGTACCCAATTGATAAGGAAGCATATTCACCGCTTCATGTAAAGTTTGAATACGGCAGATGTCGTATCTCTAGTCTTGCAATCTCTTCGTCTTAATTTACCTGTGTAAGGATCGTTGAACACGTGATTCGTTTTATTAGATTGGAAACTTCTGCAACTCTATCAAGCCAGTGGTTAGAGCTAGAACGAATGATGCCTCGCTTGAAATCCGTCGGTGTTATGAGCACAGAGAATTTTGTACAATACAGAGGCGTATTCCAATAACAATAAGAAGAATACAGGCTTTTGTTATAAATAAAAATAAACAATACAAATGCCGAGCACATTTTTGCGAAAAACGTATATTTGGTGAGCAGATATACGTTTATTTCGTTTCACAAAGCTATTGAAATACAAACGGCGGCAGTAAGGAGTGGCTGCCTACGTCAACCAGAAGTGTCGTTAAGTGCTGGGGCCGCGCCGCCTCTGACAATTACCGCTACGAGCCTGTAATGACCCAGAGAGACCCTTATTAAAACTTGCTTCACCCCACTTCCACTAAGTAAAGTTTAAAGTAACGATGCATATTAATTGAAATATCGATATAACGTAGTTTGTGGACACTTCACATCAAACGGCCTCTGTGATGGATGACCTGATGTAGCAAATTAATAGGTATTTAAAATGATATTTTATGAGACCACAAACACAAATGTTATTTTATTAAAGGAAATTAAATACCTTGACATTTGAAAACTACCACTTTAACTGAAAAGAAACGTGTCTTGAAAATCAGAAAGAGCTTCCGAGCATATTGGAAGTAGGAACGAATTAATGTACGTGCGGAGCTTAAATGTCAATAAAAAAGATTCATTTAATACAACGTATGAATACAAACATTGTTTTATTACGTGTGCTATAAAATAAAAACTTCTTAAGCATATAAATTGGGGGCGTGACATAAACAGAGCGGATGGGTGATGCAGCCCGGGTTTATAGGTGTCATCGAATTGTGTGATCGTAAGCGCCGTGTTTTATTGCATCCAGTGCTTATTATTATCCAGTTTTACTGCCGCGTGGATCCGATATAACTTCGGCCAATATGGCCAGGATAAAGTTTGATCGAACCCAGTGGCCGCAAACGTTTCGCTTGGAATCAATAGAGAACAATACTACAACTATGAAAAACGTGTGTAAGGGCTTACGTTTAGTATTAGGGGTAGCGATTGTAACAGTCTTGTTACTCGGAATTTGGGATTGAACGCACATTGGTATAGGTATAGGATTACGATTGCTTTGCTGTAACTTAACAAAAATCGGTAGTAGGTAGTGGGTACCTACATAAAACTAGTAACGAGAGAACGGGGAACGAGAGTTCATTGTACATTTAATAAGTAATCGATATTGTATGCAAATGACTTCATTGGTATTTGATGCGCACGTTTCTGAAGTAACTAAGCATGTCCTATGTTTAATTCTTATTACTGTGTGCACTTTGATGATCATAATTATGTGTGTGTGACCAGTGCGACAATCTGGTGTGACTACGAGTCCGCCGTATACCGTTCTCACAAAGGACGCTAATAGGGGCGGAGACAAATCAAACAAGTAAGATCATAAAAATCGGTCCTTGAGATATATATGTAAATGGTGTAACTAACCCGATTTTGTTCTATTTAAATAGACTTGTTCCTGTTAAAAATTAAGTTTTGTAAATTTATTGAGTTTGGCTTGGCTTTATTATTATAAACTTCATCTTGCATAGTCGGTCAACTTAGACGGTCAACTTTATGTCATTCAAGTTTCCCTTCTACCAAAATCTACAACATCTGTTCGGTAGTTAACTCGTAAAAAAGTTGCGAACAAACTTATTTGCATTATAACTTGTCTCATAACTACAAGTTAATGAAACAGTAAGTTAACTCGCACTTAATTAGAGGGCAAGTAATTAGGTGTATCTGCGCAGAGTGGGTACGCGAGTGCGACTCGTATTTTGCATTATTATGCGAGATTGCCGAAAAGCTGCACTCAGCTTCAGCGCGAATCCGGGCGAAACAAAATGTAACGTCCGAAAGTTAACGCTACGGCAGATAGCGCTACCAATTACTGTACCTGTGATAATTTTGTATCGTTCCAACTAGAGAAAAAAAAATACTTTTCACTGATGATATGGGTACTTGGTACGAGATCTATCTTCTCGTGGTGTAGGTATATTTATTATATTGTCATTTAGCACACAGACCTTTGAAGCTGTATCTCTTTTACTCATCGAAAATTATATCAGTGTGCTATATTGTATTGTAGGTGTAAGTGGGTGTACCTACTGTTAAAAATTAACTCAACTTCCTGATACTAAATTTTCAGACCAGTCCACTGTTTTTTAAATTTGATTGAAAAGTAAGGTGGAATTAAGAATGCGTTTATACAACATGTACATACAACAAATAAGATCAAATAATAATGAGAGGATGCTAATTAAAACTGATGAATTTTCAGAAGATTAATAGGAAATCAAAAAGTTGAAAAAAAATAGGCAAAGGTGACGGCACTACGTTGCTAATGGGTGCGACGTTTCATAAAGGCTAATGCGCTTGCAGCCGAGCTGGATATTAGGCTTTAGACTACTAAGAGATTTCAAATTTCCATGACAAAATTATTCTCTGTCTAACGCTGGTGGCTGCTTTTAGTCTATCTAGCTGAAATGGCTTTATGTTGAAGTTTTTATTAAGTTATCTTCTCGCGAAAATGTAGATTCTTACACACGGGGAGATGCAGCAGTGTTAGCTATCCCATATAAAAATTAAAATAATATAAAAATTATAATAAAGTTGTACAAGTTCGAGGAACCTCAGGGCCTCCAGAGATTTTGAAATCATACGTACCTGATGTCAGTCATGGTATTTCAGTCAAGCAAATTAAATAATAATGATGCTAATTAGAGAGATACAGAGAATACCTTTTATTCATTCATTTCAACCGCAAGACATCCACTGCTGAACATAGGCCTCCTCCAAGCACCGTCACTTCGACCGGTTCTGTGGTTCCCGAATCCAGCGAATTCCTGCGGCCTCGACAAAGTCATCGGTCCACCTTGTGGGAAGCCTTCCAATGCTACGTCTTCCGGTACGCCGTGGCAACCCTAGAACCTTTCTGCCCCATCGGCCATCTGTTCTACGAGTAATGTGCCCTACCCACTGACCGTTAAGTTTGGCAACTCTTCGGGCTATGTCGGTTACCTTGGTTATCCTGCGGATCTCTTCATTTCTGATTCGACCACGTTGGGAAACTCCAAGCACAGCCCTCTTTATTTATGTACACCATAAATATTACAGAAGGGCGGTCTTATCGCTAAAAGTCATCTTTTAAAGACAGCAAGCCATAGCATTTTGAATGCCGTTAAGTGTGTGTATCAGATTGATGGCACCAACCAGGCGTTGTAAATATTTATTGACATTCAGAAAGTCTATTTATATTCTATAAAAACAAAAATGCTGCGGGCGATATTTTTTACATACGTACTAGGGGTAGGTATTCAATATACATAATAAATATTCTAATGTTACATGCCCCGAATACATTAATTTATGAACTCCTTGAATGGAATTAATGGTCATAGTCGTTTGTCGATTAATTAATCAGTCCTTGGATACTTTTATAGAACTACTAGCTTCTGCCCGCAACTTCATTCGTGCGGAAGTCGTAAGACACCACAAAATAATAAAGATAGGTACTGTAAAGGTTGTCTGCTAAAGCCGACCTTATGTAGTGCAGGCTCGCAATAAAACAACTATTATTATTATTGCTATTTTGCATACGAACAGTCAACTGATTTTAGACTGAACTCTCAAATTTTTGTATTAGGTTTTTGTTTCGAAGAAGACAATGATAATATAGCCGGGGGTGATGTAAAGACGTTAGCTTGGGATAAAATCTAACGTTGTATGATTTTAACACGACATACCTGATTCTGAGTGTGACCTGAAAATTGCACAAAAATACGTAAAATTCGAGTTCTCTAAGGCCATGTGTTGTCCTTACAATGTTATTTTGAGCGTTGCCATTTTCCTAATAACGCGTAGGACTGTGCGATCGTATGGTGTGTGGGCAGGCAAACGACTATACTTGTAATTTGCCAGCGGGTACTTCGTCTATCTTTTCATTCAGCCGTCGTCCACTGACCACGGCTATTGTTCAGTGATTAATTGCTGGGAAAATTGAATCACCGTGATAAATGAAATATCAACACAATATGTAACAAATCGCTATAGTCCCGTCCTTCGATCAACGGCCAGCCGCGATTGTTTGATTACGAACGAGTGAACGACACAGAAAGGAGCAAATTAACGAGCGGACCGGCTCTTTGCGGTTTTTGTACACATGCTAATGCTAAATCACAAAAAATCCCTGCGAAGTTTACTTACAGCTAACACGGGCGAGATATTAATTCTTATATTTATTTGACTACATTCGTTTAATAGAAATTCAAAGTAAGGAAAATTAATTTTACAAGTATAATAACTTTTTTACCAGACTTGTATTTATGTTTTTACTAGCTGTTGCCTACGACTTCGTCTACGATCCACGATGAAAAGAAGGCCTATGTCCTTCACGAGATCATGGTCCACTAATGAGACAAAAATCCAAAACCGTTCAGCCGTTTTAGCGTGAAAGCGTAACAAACAAACAAACAAACTCACTTTCGAATTTATAATATCAGTTAGTAAAGATAGCGGTCTTTGTGTTGTATTTTTAACAAAAGCCGATGCGCAACATCTTGCTCCAATATTAAGGTTAACAGATTGAGTTTGTAGTCATCCAAATACGAAACATTCTCGTCGACAGAACGATCAATCAATTTGATTTGCTTTCACTTTTCTTACAACAACATGGTAACCCACACAAAGTCAGATCATGAAATATGTAATATTCATCGGTAAATTGATCGTGTAGGGAAGGGTTGCCTAGTGTCGCTCAGTCTGGTCTGTTAGATTCCTAAATTACTTAATAGGTACATGATTGATATTGATGCATTAGCTACACGTGTATGACGTACTCGTATGTATTTCAGTGGTGGCTCAGTGGTAACGGCCATGACTTACATATTGTAGGTCGTGGGTTCAAACCCAAGTAGGCACTTTACTTTTTGTAAAATATTTTATCACCACTGCAGACGGTGATGGAAAACATCGTAAGGAAACCGGCATGTCATAGAATGAAAAATTCGAAGATATGTGACGTTCACCAAACCTCATTAGGCCGGCGTGGTGGATTATGCCCCACTCCCTCCCAAAGAGAGGAGGCCCGTGTCCCAGCAGTGAGAACATTACAGGCTGATTATGCTTTTGCTTTATGTATTTTTTAAGCTACTAAAAATCTATTCTTTCGTGGATGCGTTATCTTTTATGTAAACTGAAAGGCTCTACGAATGTAGGTATTAACTACGATAAAGTATCCTTGTCACAGTAAACTCCAGGGTTTGCATTGGCTGTAATAATGTTTTGTCTAGTTAGCATTTCAAAACAAGCCACTACGATGTGATTGAATGCCGTATTCTAAACTAGATCAGTAAAAATCCCAGTTATTTCCGCAAAAGCCCTTTAACCTCGACCGACACACAAGATAAACCCAATAAAAAGTTAAGGCCCGATTAAGATATCTTTTTTATTATTTTGGGTTCAGAATCACATACATACCATCATCTCGTTAAAACTTGCTTGGTTTCAAATACGCAACCCGAATAAAATGAATTTTTGCAGCGAAAAGTTGTATTGCAATGTTTGTTGAACACAGAAAGCGTATTTCAACCTGCCCTGATAAGCAACTCCGTGGTTTTTCTTCATTCCCAGATGAGTTCAGAAATTATTGTGTATTTCGGTATTATTTCCACGTAGAAACTTTTTACCGAGGTATTATTACAAAGAGGGTCGTTGTATGCTGAGAGTCGTATTTTAATAATGAATGGGTCGTGCATTAAAGCCGTGACATTTAAGTTGGTGGGTAGCGGGTCGCCCCGGCCGCCTGCCCCGTCGCGCGTCGCTTCGACCCCCGGACACCTTGATTATAACATAATTGAGTGCTTCCGGTGAACCAGGGAGCCTCCGTTACATTTATACAAAAAATTGAAACATTTTCCTCTATCGTGTCCGCCTTGAGCGCGCGCTCGCAAAGTCAGTCTAGAATAAATGGAACTGTAGCTCTATGTACTTGAAATATGATAAGATGCTATTCGAAATCGCTGTGTTGTGAACTGTAAATAAACTCCAGACAGCAAACCGATTCTAGGTACCTCTAAATCGATTCGATATTTGAAGATTTTTAAGTAACGTTTTGCAAAATTGACACATTTTATAAATAGCATAAATGGAAATCTTAATGCCACTTTTATCTAAAATAAACATTGATTGAAGCGTTATTTTCTTTCTTCAAATGTTTTCTTTATATAGAAAAGAAAACCTGATTATAATAGTTTTAGATGTTTTCAAAAAGAACATCAGTATGTCACGGTAAAAAATCTGTAGGAGTTTTTAAAATATTCCAGGATGATAGTTTATTCGCAGAAACTTTTCCGCTTTTTATATTTCTGCGTGGAAATGAAAAAGTTTAGCGAGTAGCGCCATCGCACCGCCCCGAGCCCCGAGCCACATCCGTTCTCAAATTCTTTGACTCAGACTGGATCATATTTTTGGCTGGCTAAATTTGCGGCAATGAATCTTTTCAAAGTTTTGATTGTACACATTCGTTACCTCCTACCATTCGTCAACGCTAAAGAGTTCCAATCCATATAACTTTGCGGTCCTAAGAGTTAAGCTTCCAAGCACTTGGAAATTGAAATTTGTTACGGAATTAATGCGTCTTACAAGTTTAAAAATATGGGCGTGGAATGAGTTTCAGGCGAATTCATATAATATTAATAGGACCTTTGTTGATATGTCGGTGAGAGATTCACGTAACGTCACATCTCTCAACAGAACAGAAATCTAAAACGTAAACGTATTTGAATAAAAGAGAACAAACATTAGTTACATTATACTATGAAACTTTTATTATTCTTTACAATAGAGCAAGTTTGCTAATGTATAAATACGTTGAGATTAAGCAGAACCACTCAAGTTTTTGACAATGTATATTTTATTGTAGAGAAATTTTACAGGCCTTCGCAAAGGGGTGGGATAAAATATAATCATCCTCGTCTACTGTGAAGCTAATGAATACTTTTCTGATTAGCGAAATAAGCGCCGTCATTAAATAGCCACTCAAGTAGATGAGCCTAAATGTTGGACAACTTTGCGAAAGTTAAATTCGCTCTACAATCATGATTTATATTTCTTTAAAGAGGTACCTATTAAAACTTTTTTCAGATTGCAACTCCTTTAACACTTTCAATTCCAAGTGCAATAAATCAGAGCTAACCGCGGCAGCTTTCACGTTATGACTTCCTCGTAAAATTTACATTTAAAAGTTAATTTTCTCGCTCCCCAGCTTAGGGCAATTGTTAATCTTGGATTCGCTCGTATTGCTCTCTGTGTAAAAATTAAGAACATTAGAGTAAGTTGCAGTGGGCGAGGTAGCCAGGCAGCCAGGCGGGCCCCCCGACCGCTCTCGCCTCTGCAACACTCATACACTGGTACGATTATTACCCCGGCGCGGCGCGGCGGTGCGGAACCTATGTTTATCTTGTTTGTTTATTTTTGAGACTGTTTCCTCATAAAGTGAACATTAAACGGGTTCATGAACGTAGCTATACGAGTATTGTCTAACTTTATAATTAAATTCAAGATATCTTGCGCTGCCAGCCATGTTATTTGGAACTAACGAAAGCTTATAACTTCATCTGCGTAGAGCTTAGATTTCAAGAGAAGGGGCAGCAGCATCCACGCGTGCTCTTATACCAACTTACCTCCTGCTTCTGCCATTGCCATTCCATTTGCCAATTCTGGAACAATTGTTTCACACCCTCACGATATCTATGAGAAGGTTTATATCTACATGTAAGGACAACAAATCCTTTTGGCACCTACACATAATATGTCTCTTTTTGGCAGGTGCTGCTATCTGCTTACATATACACACCCTCTACAGACAGACCCTTTATAGTACAAACGCCAGCAGGTCAAGCTAATCGAAACTGTTAAATTTTCCCAATTGACCTTGAACCCTAATGCTTTAGCGATAAAGTTGAAAATTTATTAAAGAAATTTTGACAGATTGTAGTAGCTTGATGTGCTGGCGTCTGTACTATTTCATAAATCTTCACAGTTTAAGAAGAGTATGTCTGGCAAACCGATGGGTTGGTACTTGTACAAGTTAGCGCTGAAAACAAATGGCTAACGAGCAGAGAAATGTTATCACCATCACATCACATTCAGCGAAGGCTTAAGAGATAGTTACAGACACGAAAAATTGTGTGACCAAACTGCATAAATATGCAGAATCTAGGTCGTTAACCGAGAAATCCGGTTACACAAAAGACTTGGTCGGGTGCAGAGTATTTCGTAGTCCGCAAACGAATTGCAAATGCGGCTAGAGCGCGAGTTTGCTCACCGAGTCGCCAAACACGGCGCGCGCCCGCCCCAGCCGCGTCCTCGCGCGCTGAATCACAACACTAGCGACCGATAAATACACAAATATTGTTCCGCAAATTACTAATGCGAGTATCACCTAATAATATTCTCACCGTACTATTTTCAGAGGTATTTTAATATACCTACTACACGTATATCAAGCTTTCACGCAACAGCGGCTAAGTTGATTGACTTGTGCCTCCATTATAATAACGAGGTCAAAATTAAGCTTAATTTTAAAATTGGCTAGGTTGTAAGTTCTACAAAATTTCTCGATGCTCTCGTTTGATAAAAAGTAGTAGTTAAAAGACGGCTAGTATTGGTTTGCCACATTACCAAACAAAGAAAAACATTACAAAGAGAGAGCAGTGGTGGCCCTTACTTACGAGTTGTAGGTCGTGGGTTCCAACCCAGGCGGCAGCAGAACACTATAACATATGAAATATATATGGGAACACTATAAGCTGAATATGCTGAAACAATATTAAGGCCGATTCCCAGAAGGATTTAAAGAGGATTTGTTCGCTGGAAGCATTTAATTGCTGGAAAACATAATTATTTTCCGAATATTCCGTATATTATTTATATAACGGAAATAAGGCACACATAATCACTCGATCAACTATTTGGGATTTGCTTTTTAATGTCTTGTAAATTCCGTCATGTATTTGTGAATGAATTCTCGGTATCTATATGAAGAGCTTACGAGTAATACATTATATACTTAACCATTGACGGCTGCTCTGTGAAACATTTCTGGAAATAGGTATAGGCATAAGTAAGTACTTATGCCTATTTCCAGAAATGTTTAATCAATTTGTGATAAGGTTTTAGGAAATATAATTTATTTATTTATGCCTAGTTAATTTAAACGGCACAACTCCAATTATATTAATAAATGGTATTTGAAGGCTACTTTTCTTTATTGATTGCCTGAATACCTACAATAAATTAGGGCATTGAGTTTCTAATTAGCTTTTACTTAAGAAAGCTGTTTTCTTTCCAGAAGAGGTTACAACTCCGGAAAATCTAGGAAAATCGAACATATTAAATTCTCTGAATTCCCTTGACTTACATACATCGCTCCTAAATTTGAAAACACAAAATTGCCAGAGGATGTGAGTCTAGTTAAGGTGCATTTTCAAGGAAACACAAGTCCTCCCAGTGAAAGGTACTTTTCATGATTGTTCCGACAAATTATAAAGCTATTTTACCGACATAGTTTATGTTTAATACATTTTGTTACGTGTCGCGCGGCAATAAAAAGTGCCTGATTTATTTTTAAGAGACTGTAGACAATTTGCGATTGTTGTCTTTCTTGTTATTTAGGAGCTTTGAAATGCTGTACTTATCTGATGATAAACGAAACTAGTTAGTAAATATATACCTACTATTAAACGTAACGTAATGTACCTACTATCAGTTTATTGGATAATTCTTCCTATAGGTGGACCACGTAACCTAATAGTCCCCTCTAAGAAGAAATACTGAGTTCAATCTTTGCTCCGTCTTTTTTCAGTGAACCTTTTACCTGCTAACCGGAAGCTGGCAGACTAACCTGTATTATGATATAATAATAGCCTCCCGACCGATTTCGGTCACGGTAACTTGAACTACATATATATAGAAGCGGAGGTAAGAAGAGCACTTCCGCTTCTATTGTTTAGTAAAAATGACCCTAGGGGGGTTTTACACTGGGCTACTACTGAATTTTTTCTCATGAATATCCTGATAAACACTGCCAGAGCTGGGTTCATGTTCATCATATATTTTTGGTTTAGCCTATACTGTCCGATTGCTGGGCAAAGGCCTCCCTTCCAAATAATTATTAAAGGCATTCTTTAATTGCAGGTAAAGAGTATTTGGGAAATGCCTACTTTGAAATTCCCGTTGATCCTAGTGTTGGTAAAAGGGAACCCACCGGATGGTATAACGCACCAAAGGAGCAAGACTTCCAAGATCCTATTCCTGCAGAATGGGAGGCCTGGTTGAGAATGAGGAGGTATGTGAAGAAGCCCTCCTTCATTCAGTATCATTATATAATTAATGTCATACATAGTTTTCCACATAACTTTTGGAAATTAGCGTAAAATGTTACTACATCATCATAATTAATTTTACAGACCAAACCCACCCGCAGAAGAGGAAATTGCAAAAAACCTTGCTGTCTCTCAAATGAAGAAGATAAATCCTGCAAACTTGATGCTAAAAGGTTGGCAGAAGGAGGCGTCCTGCCTACAGTACCAGACAGAGGAGCCGAGTCATTTCCTGTGTATGCTGACTTTCAACCTGGAAACCCTGAAAACAAATTTAGCAAGAAATAGGCTATTTATTAAAATTAGCTAATGAGTGTGAGAGAAGCACAAATAATTTGTTTCTTCAGCTAACGTACAGTTAAACACAGCAGTGCGATTCTGTAACCATCTCACCGTGAAAACTTAGATGAAGTGAGCGTAGAGTGAGCTGTCATTCCAACTAATGCTAGGGATTGACACTATTTACCGCTCACTCTATGCTCACTTCACCTAACTTTTTACGGTGAGATTTTTACAGAATTGATCGGCTGTTTATCTTGCAGTTACAATAGGCATCATGTACATAAAATAAATATTTATAAAATAAACAGCTATTAAAAAACCTACTCAATAACTTATTGTTAGTAATCTCTGAGTGAGTGTAGCAATACTATAATATTTACCAGTGAGATAGATGCTTTTTTCGTATGTATAAATAAATTATATTTACTTAGGGACTTTTCTTGTTTTATTTGTCGTATTGAATAAACAAATTTAAGAAAATACTCTCTTTTGTATTGTCTCATCTATCTTAGATTATAGTTATGAGCTGTGATTATTAGTGGGTAGTAAATTATGTTGTAAAAATTGTTTTTTATTTAACTACCTACTTTACTTATACTTATTTGTGTATCAACACACATAGCTTAAAGCTTTAAATCATTCAACTTCTTGCGAGCTTTTGTATTTCTACTCTTCTCACTCTCACACTCAATGGGCTTCATTTTGACAGTTCAACAATATTCATTGCGTTTTTTACGTTGTTGAGAAGAAAGATTTTTCGAACATATGTTGCAATGGATTAGCAATATCCTTCAAAATTATTCAGATTGAGATTGATAGTGTGTTACGCAATTAGGGTGCTGGATCTACTAGAAATGAGATGGTTCAGCAAGTGACAGGTAAGCCTTATTTTTAGTAACTTAGGGCTCATTTTTCAATCATCTGATAACTTAATTCGAAAAATAATTTTGAAATTTTGACAATTATTTCATACAAAAACTGTCAAACGTCAATTTTATTCCTGGAATAAAAGTTATCTGGCGATGGAAAAATCAGCCCTTAACCCTTCGTAGATCCACGCGAGACACAATGGCTTTTAATTGTGTCTGTAATTACGGCATTCAACGGGTTAAACTTCAAAATCTTGCGAGTGCGCTTGATGCCTGAGGAGAGCAGTGCTGCTTGATGTCTCTATGGCATTGATAAAACATTGCATTTTATGACATTCGGAATAAAGAGTAGAATTAATGGCATCAAACAATCCTCACGTTTGCCTTGTGCTCACTCAAGATTTGAATTTGTCAAATTGTCAGCTACTCGACGAGACCTGAGGCTTCATTTGGACACTACCCCTACAGTTGCAAAACCGTAGGTGTTAGACCCAGGGGCTCACGCGGCAAGGGTTTTCCAGTGCATCTGCCCAAAAAAAAAAATTGCTGCGGTTGGTTTTGCCAGGAAATAGTCTCTCCTAACGGCGCAAACTATGACAGAAGTTCATGCCGTGGTGAAAATACCCGTCAGCAAGGTTTCAAAGGTCGCGCCGTAGGTCCGTACTGGCATAATCAGCCTATAATGTTCCCACTGCTGGGACACAGGCCTCCTCTCTGTGAGAGGGAGTAGGCTCGCACTACGGGTTGGAAGATGTCACATGTCTTCGAATTTTTGTTTCTTCACGATGTTTTGTGTGGTGTGGCGCAGTGGTGATGAAATAATTTACACAAAGTAAAGCACCTGTCTGGGTTCGAACCTACGATCGTAAGACACAGCCGTTACCACTGGGCCACCACTGCCGTCAACTACATGTCCGTACTGATCTACATGTATTTACCTGCAAATAATAAATGCCTACTTACGTAGTGTTAAGGATTATGCGTGGGTAGGTACCGTACCCACACATAAACCGTACCTACCCGCGTGTGCGCAGACAGAGGCTATAGATTGCACACAATGGGTAGGTAATTACCTACTCGTCTATTCAATAGGTGTTACCGGCCATTATAGAATTCAGTGATGTACAGACGCCAGCACATCAAGCTACTACAATCTGTCAAATTTATTTAATAGATATTCAACTTTGTGGTTAAAGCATTAAAGTTCAAGGTTGTTTGGGAAAATTTGACAGTTTCGGGTAGCTTGACCTGCTGGCGTATGTACTTGGCTGCACGCGGGTACTTCATCGTTTCAGTTTTGTGAACGCTGCTAATTTGAGTGGAAACAGGAATTTGACATTTTAAGTGGAATAACTTGCTAGCCGATTGTTACCGAAATACATAGTCTCGAGACCCGGAGGGAAGCTGAATTACTAATGAATAAGTAGATAAGCATTATTTAATACTAGCTGCGCCCCGCGGTTTCACCCACATAAGTTTCGATCCCGTGGGAACATCGGGATAAAAAGTATCCTATAATAATCCGCCGTATCTCTACGTTGATGTCGTGGTGGGGCTTGAGCGCTCCGAACTCTGGGCCTGCGCCGGAAGAGTTTAATTTGCCGAAACAGGTCTAGGGTGAGGAACCAGACCAAGAGAGATACTGAAACCCCCAGGGCTGTGGCGAGTTTTTGAGCAGTAGCGACCTCACGGACCTTATCTCCCGGGAGAAATCTTGTGCCTCACTTCTGGCTTGCCTTTATTGGTCGGCTGGAGTGAACAATGACGAGGAACAGAGCTCCCACCTCATTCTTGCCTTTACTGGCCGGCTTGAGTGGAGACTCGCAAGAGCAAACGTGTTCGGGGGAAGGAAGTATTCCAGTAAGTGCTCGTAGGGATCTTGACCATCTTCCGGGTTCTGGGATTGTTTTGAAAGCCGCGGAATACCTCTCCACTCCTCATAAGCACCTCAGGACATGTTGCCCCCTTGTTGCTAGGTCACTATGTGCTAGCGACAGTTTCCGGGGGCCCATTATTGAGTGTGCAAGTCACCCCCTGCCATTTTATCCGTGTATAAATAAAACATTGATCAGGCAGGGGCCATATTTCTTCCATAGTTATTGGTAACCAGTCCACTTTAGCCACCCAAACCTGTAGTCCAAATTTGTATTTTTCCATATCCTGCAATAGTCCTACACTAACCGGGGGTTATCTCCTTGGGTGCACTTGCATAGTGCATACAGGTATAATCGTCGGTTGGTGCCTCCTCATCATTTAAAATTGTCTAAAGATCCTCTGCGAGTTGGATTCGGCCCCTGGTACGCCTTTCAAAGGTCCGGGACCCCAGGGTCCCGAGATGTGTCAAAGACAACAAAATAAATATAATATAATAAATAAAAAAAAAAAAAAAATCGTTATTTATAAAAAAGGAATACATTTTACATTGATTACCTTAACAATTAAAAATAGCGCACAGTTGCTAATTTGCCTGAACTAGGTTCAACCTGTGCTTCAGGCTAAGAAGCGCATACATACTTGATATAATAAATTAACAATGCGTATAACATAAAAACTAAATTAAAACTTAGGTAAACAAAAGTAACATAGCATGTTAGCAGTTTTATTTGCAGACAGTAAGTAGGTCTTCTGTCTGTGCATAATTGATGGTTAGTAAATAATTAAGTATATTTTTTTTTACAGCTATAGTAATTTAGTTTATAGATACTTAGTTTTCTATTTAATCTATTGTACAGGAATGGACCTAAGAATGTTATAAATCTTTCTACAAAGGCATGTTTTGAGGCTGCATTAGACATGCCTATCAGACCATTCGTCGTGTTACGTAATATTGCTTGTTGAACTTGTTTTATTAAGTACGATAAAGCCAAATTAGCGTCAGCAGTATTGTAAACTAGGCTAAAATAAATGTTGCACATATCATATTCGAGTTTGTTTGTGTCTAATTTGCTAATAGTCTGAGGACGATTTAGCTTAGGCTGTTAAATTTACGTTGAGTAAGACTACGTGGTGGTCAGTAATTGTTGAGTTAGTAACAAGCGTAATATATGATAGGCTGGTTTTGATCATCGTATGATCGAGGCAGGAACCGCTCTGATGAGTAGGCAATGTGTGAGCGGGGAGAAAACCATGATATAAGCATATATTTAGGTAATCTTGGGTAATCTTGCATCGCAGTTTTCGGGGCCAATATTTATATTTATATCACCTGTTAGTCTAACATTAATAAATGGGCTTAGTGCTTGAAAAATCTGGTTTAAGGAATTGTTAAAAGGATCTAAGTTTCTAGAGGAAAGGGATCTATACATACCTATTATCGCTGTGCTTGTACCAATTTTGATGACTAAAAAATTACTCTTACAGTCTTTTAGAGTATGTTCCTCGACTGTGGCCTTTAAAGATTCCTTAGCAAAGACTACCCACACCATCATTTTGATTGTCGTTTATATATATCTCTCTTGTTGACGTTGGCTGTATGTTAATCTTGGTTATAAATCATCTGTGTGCCAAATTTCATCCAAATCCATTCAGTAGTTTTTCCGTCAAAGAGTGACAAACATCCATCCATCCAAATAAACTTTCACGTTTATAATATTAGTAGGACTAGTAGGATGACTAGATGATCGACGTAAATGCAGTCTATCGAAAATAAAATGCAGTGTAGGTAGGTATTCAATCAATTAACGTCGTTACATTAACTATCTTTCGTTGCCGACTGTACCTACCTACCTATTTAGTTCACTGTTCAACCATTTACCATACTGCCTCGTTGGTTTAGCAAGAGTCAAGAATTCTAGATAAAGTTCGCACGCCGGTCATTAAATTTTATTTCAATATACCTACTATGAGTGACAGAGACGGAAGTTCTACACACAAAGACATACTTTTACTAAATTATGTCCCCAAACTACATCTAACATGATATATTGAAGCATGGTTTAGACTTTACATCTTAGCTGTCATCATAGGTATTATACATACACATACATAAGTTCACGCCTTCTTCTAATGGGGGTAGGCAGAAATTACAGTTCGCCACCTACTACGATCCTTACATTACTCCTCTTGCTTCGTTTACTTTCATACATCTGCACCCTAATTGCGTAACACGCTATCAATCTCAATCTGAATCATTTTGAAGGATATTGCTAATCCATTGCTTCTTATGTTCGAACAATGTGTCTGCTCAACAACGTAAATAGCGCAATGAATGTAGCTAGTTGAACAACAAAATGAAACCCACTGCTACTGATAGTGTGTTACGCAATTACCCCGCTGGTCATACACGCACCTACCTAATTTTTATTTGAGGGATATATGTACCGCTGAAATGTATTACCTAGTCTCGAAAACATAGTGCTCTGTGATTTTTCATAAGACACCAGAAGGCCAATTCTCGTAATCTAAAACGTTCAAAGTCTAGTCGCAGTGTCATCTCGGCGACAAACAAATGTCAAAAACTTGTCAAAATGTAGGGAAATTTGAGGAATTTTTCACAGATTGAGACTGAGATCAGACTGTGAACGTTCTTAAAATTACGAGAATTGCCCCTCAGTTACCTTAACTTTTTTTCCTATCATTAAATTCAGTTGTGAAGGCTGTTCCGAGGTGAAGGCCTTTAATTTTTTAAGCCTGTTTATATCGTCTGTATAATTCAATCTAAGTACAATAAATTGGTAATTTTTATATATGTACTTATGTCCAGTCAAGAACCTGAATCCAAACAGTATTCCAAGATCTGCTCCAGATGTGGTCAAGTTCACCGAACAAAATGTCCAGCCATAGGAGTCATCTGTAACAACTGCCACAAGCCCAACCACTTTGCCAAGTGTTGCCGCAACAGGCAAGTGAGATTCATAGAAGAAGAAAGCACGGGTAATCCATCTGATGCTTATTTTTTAAATAGTCTTTTCACTAATGAGATTTTTGTCAATCAAAAAAACCCTTATCATACAACTTTGTCCATAAATAAAGAATGTAGAATTTTAACACACACTAACATTTTGTCATTCAATTCTTATAAAAAAACTTAATTGCCCATTGAGTGGTTTAGAAAAAAGTAGTCACAAACTCTCAACCTTTAGTGGTGAAATATTACCTACTGTAGGTCAATGCATTCTGACAGTCACCCATAACAATATAGCATAAAATGTCAATTTTCACATTATAGATATACCTTGTACAAATATTATTGGTCGCAACAGTTGTGAGACATTAAAATTAGTCAAAAGAGTCCTTATTGTTCATTTTCATGAGTCAGTCAACGTATCACAGCTTGTTGAATAAATATCTCTTTTCAGGAATAGGTTGTCTTAAAGATTATGAATGTCATTTGTCAATGAAGCCTGATGACCTTCTATTGGTGCCTGCCGTAGAATTCCATTCAATCTTTTAGAACAATTAAAAGAAGAATCAGCCATCTTAGAAAAATATCAAATATATCAAATTATAGTCGAAGTCGGAAACCTATTGAATGGGTAAGTTCAATAGTAATAGCATCAAAGAAAAATGGTAAACCACGCCTGTGCATAGATCCAAGAAAATTTAACAAAGTTATTATGCGTCCTCATTATCAATTTACAACTATTGATGAAATTAAATCCAGCCTCTCTGGTTCACAGTATTTCACAACCCTTGATGTAAACAAAGGTTTTTATATGCTCAAGTTAGATGAAGCTTCTTCAAAGACGACGTTTACTTCTTGGCTTGATAAGGCTTTAGCCTCTAACCTAGTGTTTCTTAGTGTTTTAGCAAGACTGACGGCGGCATCAAATGAAGATGGTTTCTGGATCAGGATAAGTTTTCTGGTGTACGAGCATAATGAATTTAGGTTCCATGAAAATATGTACTTTACTATATCATTGGCAAGACCTTTCAAATTGCATTGGATACTTAGATTCTTGAGTTCAGTTGCATAAGTGTCAATTTCTTCACCTGGACCTTGTTTTCTGTTGAACGGCTTATGCCTTTCGACGGTGATATATACGCGCGGCGTAAAATAGTCTTCGAATTTGGTGAGTAGAAAATTATGTATGATCTTCTCTATTTCCGTATTGAACGAGTAAAATATCTGAAGAGCGTCCGGGCCAATTGTTTGTAACAAAATGGTTACCTTTCTGTTGTCGGCTTCGTTCTCCAAACTGTTAGCGATCATAAATATACCGAGACTAGTATTCAACTTTCGCCAAGCCAATGGCATGTTCGAGGCGTTGATATCGAGACTGAAGTTACTCGGTGGCAGGGGATGACGTCGACTTGCACTTGCATTTTGTTCGGACATTTTAGGACGGATCATGCGGCGGTGTTTTATGCGACAATTAGGGAATTACTTTTGTAGTCATTTATAGGCAAACGCTTAATTCTGAGTGACACCATGTTATGCTGTGGTTGATGGGTTGGTATAAATATTTAAATAAAACGACTGGACTCGTGAGACTGCATACTGTTCAGCCATGACGGGTTATAGACTTCCTATATATATAGTGTATAATCTATGGTATAGACAACAACAGACAGAGAGAGAAGATCATAGATAATGAAATGATGTAATGTCGGATACATACGTAACAGGGGGTATCAAACCCCCAACTTCCAAACTCCGGACTGTTACTAAGAAATTCCAAATGGAAAACCCAATAAACCTTTGTCCGACCTGGGAATAGAACTCAGGACCTCACACTCAGCTGTCGCGCTTGCAACCACAAGACCAACGAGGCAGGTAAACGAGGCGATATATCCATATCAGGAATGGCAAAGTTAACTAGGTTTACATGGTTTCCTCTCTAAGAAAAGGTGCTTTAACTCCAGAAAAGGTATTACATAAGCTTTTCAACCCGTTGTATGTGAATGTGAAGCAGATATTCACCAAGTCAGAAATAGCGGTTTTGTTAAAAGTCTACTTCCTTTAAATCTGTTTCGTCCAATAGGTTTGAAACACGCTATGACGTAGGTAAACTCAGTTTCGTTCAACTACAAGAAATACTAATGTTCATTTGGCACCGGTCTCCCCACGATTAGCAGAAAGTGCCAGACCAAAGACAATAAGGCGACATAGATAGTAACTTGAGATGTCTAGTTCAGAACCTTTGTTTCCGGGAGGGTTCCGTTCCGGCTACAGCCTAGATCCAGCCTAGATATCCGGGGCATCTCGTAGCTTTAGTAGCAGTTGTTAACAAGACAGCGACAGAACTAAAATGATCAATGTTCATCAGTCCATTAGCTGTGAACTGAGAAGAACCAGTAGGTACCGACATCAAAATTCCAGATTAAAATTCCCACATTAAGTAGTTAATGGG
Source organism: Apamea monoglypha (assembly GCA_911387795.2). NCBI lineage: Eukaryota > Metazoa > Arthropoda > Insecta > Lepidoptera > Noctuidae > Apamea > Apamea monoglypha. The sequence goes on from OU426920.1 coordinate 8,830,158, forward strand.
TGTTGAAAGGCGACGAAATAAAAAATGGTTAAAATTGGCTCTTAGCACTGTTGTCCAACTCATTTTGCCGTTGGTATGTAACTAGGCAAATGCATCGTGGACAAATAGAAGCTTTAGAATTTCACAAATAGTTGGATAAACGCCATGGTTAGGCGGAATGTTTGTTCAGCCGCACCTCTATAGATACCTAGAGTGGTAGTAATAGCTATGTAGGTACTACGTACTATGCTGCAACTACCTTTGAAATCCAGTGTGCATCTGTTGTCTGCTATATTACTTAATTTAGATTTATTAACTATTGTTTGTAGCGTTGTCAGTAATAAACAATTTGTAACATGTATGTGTGAACGGAAGTACCTATAAAGCATATTATTATCTAGGACAACCACATACTATTCCAGGAATTCATTATACCCAAAATATTATGATCCTTTGTCAGAATTTTCGTTTCAGGCCTTTACAATTTTTCGATACAATCAAATTTCGTGTAAACAGATTTTCCTTTATCCGAAGCAGTATTTCATTATTAATATTGGCCTCAATTAGAGGCAAGGCGACACGAGGCCTGCGCCAGTGGCTGTCACCATAACCGAGCCGAGTTAACCGCCTCTCCGAGAGTAATTACACTGAACTTCATTTAACTTCCGCAGCTCAGTCCAAATACCAGTACCACTAAGCACTGTACTTACTTTACTTAGCCCGTAACAAAACGATGCAATTTTAAGTAACGGTCCGGCGGGATGAGTCGAAAGCGTATATAGCTTAATGTACTTATGGAAGTAAACTTTTGTATGGAAGTGTAACGTTCTTGCTAAATAGTTTTGTGAGTTAGGTCGCCTGCGCTGTGTGCTGTACTGCGAGCTATTTATGTTATGTCTCGACCTTATCTGTTCAATACATAGTTCAAGGTAGATGACCCAGTTACGTAGCATTATTACATTTATAACTTTGTGATGAATGCTCCTGTGCTATGAACATTGATTTTCGTTTAGTTTAAGTAGGTTCACTTGCGTAATGTGTGTTTTGTTCTAGTTTATTTTTATCGTAATGTGATAAGTTTGAAAGTATTAATTTCTTAGCCCGGTTATGTAGGTAATATACAAGAATAGCTACTCCTTTACGGCAAACTGTTTGTACAGTTTAATATTAAGTAGATATTTCATGTTTTCCTTTCATCGCAGCACATAAATAGCTGTGCACCTATAACTTCACCTTCTCTGATGTCGGCAACCGTTAACGACGAATTTTTCAGAAATAAATTGAGCGGGAAGAGGCGAAATATGTTTTCACCGGGAATATTAGAGAGCGATCGGGTACCAGCTCTAAAATATTTAAAATGGAGTAGGTGTTTGCGCTCCGAAGGGAGTTATTTAACGATTTTGATACATAATACACGTTCTATAACGTCTTTCACAAACACCCTCGGTGCTCCGGTCGTATTAACCCCATAATCTGAAGTCATGCCTTGGGGCTTTATTAGCCTCATAGCGTGACGTAATTCATCACTGTTACAGCAAGTGAGTTTACCGTGCTAATATTACATAGCACGTTTTTTCGTACTAGCTACATAAATAAGCGTCCGTTTTAGTAGGCGCTTGTGTTTAAAATGTTCTAAATGCTAAGAGTGCGAGCTCACTAGTTAATTTAAACCAAACTCAAAGTAATTAATTTAGGAAAATAATAGCTTTTCTGTTTTAGTTCCTTTTCAGTTTATCTTGATTGTCTCCTGTGTCCTAATTTAGAAATCTCACTTGGAAAAATTAATAGTTAAACTTTCTAAAGCGAACGTTATCTCTTTGCAAACTTATCTATATCAATCCTGTGTTGTGTAGTGTAATTTGAATACATATATTACTTTTGTTTTAGGTATAGGTACCTAGTTCTGAAAGAAGGCTACATGGGCACGTCACAACAGCAGCAGATGTAGCACGTTTTCATCGCGACAGTCACAATAGGGAATTGAGAGAAACAAGTTATGGCGGCAGGAAATGGACTGGCAACCTGTGACTGCCTTATGCACTTTTATGATAAACGAATATTGAGAGAATTCTAGTTACGTCCTAGAGGAAAATAAATCAATGTTACGGACAATTCTTCTGTACCATGGAACTTACTTATTTATCAGAAAAGGACTGGTGCAAAATTGCGGTGAACAAGGAAAGCGAGGTCTTTGTCCTGCAGTGAGTTAGTTAAAACTTGTAATAGGTACCTACCTAATATAACGAAAAAACAAGTCATGAGTTAATTTTCTATAATTCAAATTGGAATTTTGCGAATGAATTCTGGATCTCTAAGGAAACATCGGTCACGGCATGATCTCAACCTTCCATTTTGCATCAAAATATATAAACAAAACCAAATCGATGTGTTCCAGTTGTTTGTGCAATGTAAGTTGACATGGCAAGCAGTGCCAACAAACGTAAGAAGTATGGTATCGATATAATTTGCGTTGTCATGCCCTATTCCACAGGAATGGAATAAGGCTCTTGGAGCTCTCAGAGATCTGATGAATTGCCTCATAAATTGTAGCTTACGCTATCCTTCGTGCGAGTCGCGAGCGGCCAACTCCGCTCATGCCTCAGAACATTTGGTGCCACTCCGAGACTAAGTTTATTTTTATAAGAATTTTAAATATGAAACGCTTACTTATTTATTTATGACTGAAAGAGGAGAAGGATTAATGTTTGTTTAGCAAATAATTAATAGCACACATATAAAATACACCTCGTTAGAAATTTTCTTGTAAGTCATTAGCGTCAGCTACAAAAATATTGTTAATATTGTACTTACCAATATCATTGAACTCTTTACGGACAAGTCTCTCCGAACATCATTTTATTAGGCGAGTCGATCTGCTGTATCGGTTATTTCAGTTTAGACTTGTTTCGAGTCACCTTGAAGCGACTAGGGAACACGTGAAATAACTTGTCACACATCTACTAGGCACTCAATGAGGGTCAAAGTTAAGTCCAAGCAGAATAACACATTGGACAGGAAAATGGCAAGGATAACGAAAACAAGGAAATGGATACAATACTCGTACAACGCCATAGGGATCTCGTGTATGGGATTATTATACCTATAGGTACATCTTGCAGAACGATGTTCACATATCATAGATAAATATATTAGACGCATTTACATGTCGGCTCGGTGGGCGATGGTAGTGGCAGGTCAGGTTCAGCGCTGCGGGTTGTGGCTGTGAGTCCAGCAAAGCAGAAATATCTGCGTTGGCCTACAGATAGGTTTCTAAATTAAGATAAGTTTGTATAAGTGAGATACTGAGATTTGTGAAAAGCTCTTACGGTATTGATGAAAAATCTGCGTTCCAAAATATATATTTTTTACAAAAAAAAAAAAACAACCAACTTCAATAAAAAAAACATTACAAAGTGAACAATAACTTTAATTTCGGAAGTCAGTGTCGTTGGTTCCGCATTTACGTGTTTTGCCACAAAAAAACAACCACCCCATAGGATAGGGGTGGTTCAAAAAGAATTTTCGAAATCGATCCACAACAAGCCGGAGATATCGCGTAAAATATTAAAATGTTAAAAAAAAAAACACAGTCGAATTTAGAACCTCTTTCTTTTTGAAGTCGGTTAAAACAGAAAAATGTTACAAATCACCTGGACTCCGCAAAAGCAATAGACGATAAAAAAACAAGGAAGCAACACTCAATGCTATTTCTTATCGCTTTATCAAGGATGCTGCATTTGCGATAACGTTGTTTTGTATGTGCGGATGTTATTCTATCAACGTTTGCGTTTTCATTAGGATTCGTAATTTCCAGGTTGGGAAATTGCGGATCCGGCGAAGTTGACGGCGTTGCACCGACTCGCGTCAGTGACGTCACAAGCACGAGGCGGAAGGAAGAGGGGTGATGGGGAAGGGGGAGGGGGAGCTTTACCTGACTACTGCATGACGTACTGCTTGTTCATTAACTGCACTTGACTTCTCCGCTATATTATCTTATTATCTCCCATTAGTACATATGTATCTCGCAGTAGTACGATTCATTATGGTTAGTGCCGCAGGTGTAAAGAGAATCTTGGAGCGCGTGTAGGAACGTTAGGAATTATATCTTTAGGACTTTAATATGGTGTAGTACCTACTAATACTTCACTAGATAACAAAGGTCAGAACTAAGTGGTATTATTTCGTTTGACATATATGTATGTTATTGAAAAATAAATAATTAATTTGAAAATTGATTATGACCGGAAAACGAAACAAAAGGTCAAGAATCTAAGGAAATCATCGATGGGTATACAATGCAGTTATCCTTATTGGAAACATCACTTCTAACAATAGATTCATTCTCAGAATTAATTAAGAATGTTCACTGAACTAACATTTATGTTTGGACTCATCCAATTTGTACTGAATTTTATTTCTTGCCCTTGGCTGTTCTAAGACAAAGGTTCGTTACAGACAGACTTGCAGTATCCCAATCGATTTCGGAGATATCTCAGTAAATTGAAGAGTTATTAGAAAAATAAACATACCCTGTTCCAATGATTCGTTATTTCGACTTTTGAGCGTAATTATAGATTTCTAATAACAAATATATGTATGTAGTAAATATTTCGACAAAATTAATTTGAAATTCAGTATTTCAAATTCATTTTGTCGAAATATTTACTAAGGTTCTACGAATTACAATTCCAAATTACCTAACGGTGTGTGTCTCTAAGCATATATCTACCTACACTGTACATGTGTTTCAAATTAATCTTATCGTTAAAACAGACTCCCTATTTTCGTTAACGCTGTCAAAGCGTTCGGGAGTGACATTTTCTAATTAACGCAAAATTGATCTGTTATAAATCTGTGGAGCGGACGGCATATTTATGAAATCATTTAAGCTGACGGAAGGTTAAGCATGTTTTCACAAATTATGCCCAACTTCATGCATAGCACTCAAAGCCTGAGCTGTTTTAATGGGCTGTCGCTTTTAATTTATTTTTATTGTAATCTCTAAAGACGTGGTTTATGCCTCTGAGATATTGGAGTTTTCACAATGGCCTGGTGGTGTTGTGTAGTCTAGAGATTATGGGTTATGTCGAATCCTATGTTATGAAGCTGAAGAGGTATTTTTACCTGTTGCGAAATAATTCTCAACGTAGGATTCCGAAACGGACGCGTATAGAGATCTGCAGACGTTACACTCTCAGTCCCTATTTTTTATATATATTTATTTAAATGACAAATGATTTTATTTTGTAAGTAGGTTTGTACAAACACTTTTACACGTCAATCATATTTTAAAAACTAGATGAGGTTGGTGTTTTCTATCTGACTAGTCTGAGAAGAAAGGCCGAAACAAACTCAGAGGTCACAGTCTCTTTTAAAGTCCAGACATATTAATCTTAGTTAGATCATATAAAGACCATGTAGATCGATGTCTGAGATGGTCGTAGGTTCACCAACAGCTTTTGTATATAATATATCTTAATTACTTTAGGAACCTTGGACTTACATAGTCGCTAATTACAAGTTAACCAGCAATCTCTGAAATAGGTAATAATAATAAAATTTCTTCTTCGAATTAGAATAAGATTTTTTATAAAGTTAATCAGAAAGGTTTAGAACGTTTTATAAGTTGTAGACATAGATTCCAGCACCACTTTTCTGCACCGTTTGCCCTCATGCCTCCTGCATACACGACACGCCTATCGGTGCGTGCTCCCGAGGGCAAATCTTAATTGACAAATCGTAAAGAAAGAACCACGAGCTCTATTGATTTTACCTTCACAACGCAGACTACATGTTATATCTACCTTATAGGTATGTAATACACATAATCCGAACCTCTCACATATATTTTAGAGAACATATTTCGTAATGTAGGTGTCTAATTATCTGTAGGCGGGTGGTGTTAAAGATATTTTGGTAATAAATTAGCGGAGACCCTTTGTATAGGACGGGCAGGCCCGGGTCTTTGGTCGAGGAGCGATAATAGGATCCCTGTCATCATACGTGTGCCGTTTATGCGTTATTACCTGTTGAACATTAGCCGTATAAAATAATATCCAAGGACGGCAAGAGATTACGGTGATTCTGAGACAACATACATAAGATACCTATTTTCTTTACATCACTTAAGTAATTTTTTTTTTAAAGCTAGAATTCAGATCTAAGGCCCATTGATACATTGATAAATCACTCTCATAAAAGGCTCTTGTAACTTAACATTAGAATGTACTACAAAAAAGAATGAACGAATGAACTGTATGTACTTGTGAATGTACTTAAGAATGATTTGGAAAAAAAATCTTTTTCGATGTGAATGTATGAAATTCAAATAACGCACGTTTACTATTGAGAGGTTTTTTCAGAGTCTGTGTGATGTCTGTATTGAGAGTCGTTAGTCGATGGGACTGACATACGCTGTGCGTTATAAAAGTCCCTAAAATTTAAAAGAATAAAAAAAAAAAAAAAAAGAGAGTCGTTATGGATAATTTATAGTTCTATAGGTATATACTTAAATTGGAAAAACTTTTAGGCCGAGTACTGGTTTTCAATGACTGAAATCAAGACTAAAAGTCAAAAGTATCTACCAACAATCGTCTACGCAAGCGGTATGTAAAGTATAGTACTACAGACAAAGTATAGTATCTCGCACCGTTCATAGCCAGACGACTCAGGATATTACGCCAGCGCGCATCAAATGCGTCTAGATTAATATCCAACAAACAATGGTGGTCGTGGCCTCGGAATGACTCTGACTCAACATTAAATTAAAGATGAACAGAACAGAACATTCACACGTACTTGTCAGATCATCCGTAACGTTCCGTAGTACATATAGTCTTAAGAGTCACATAATTTCAAAATATGTAACTAGTATCTACCATATTAAGTAATTTCAAACTAATCGAGCAAATTCGCGATACCACAATACCCTCCAAGACCGGTATCGCCGATTTTGTCGATAAGTCTGCGAGGCAGAAGTCGTGGCTGAAATGGTCGTGCAGTCCCACGACTGAGCGGGTCACACCTATAGAATGCATCCAGACATCTGTCTGGATGCATCCTATAGGTGTGAATCCTGGCCCATCTGGGCCAGGATTGTCACACAGTGGGTGCCTGAAGACGGGCGTCGTCACCGAGGCAGGCCTAAGACATGCTGGCGTGAGGATTTGAACACGTTCCTAACCGATTTGACGGAGAACGCACAAAAAAAAAAGAAAGAAAAGTGGAAGAATATCGGGGAGACCTTTGCCCAACATAGGTTAAGGTAATTGAAAAATAAAATAAAATTTAAAGAATTTCCCAGACAGTTGTGACTATGTCGAAAGACAAATTACATTTAACACCAGCTAAGTAGCTCCATTTTCATTTTAAATGTCCGCGTTTTCGACGAATTTGAGTAAAGACGCTCGCATAATGTGACTGCTGTGACACCCTAACAGAAAGAGTGTAAGATTTCTACAGAATCCTAAAAAATGAATCCTAAATGATGGAGCATTAATCTTGTTATGGAGTCAGAAAGTTGGCACTTAGTGCAGGCAAAGTGTCTGTCTAGTCGTGTCTAGTCGTAATCGAGCCGGACGTGGAAGCTACGTTGAAGTACTTAAGAACTAACTAGTAAGTATACTTAGGCATGTGACTCTCCCTCCAGCTACTACATCAACTATTGAGCATTACAGATACTGTATATGGCGAACCCGGCAAAGTAAATGTATAAGGCAAAGCAAAGCTGGAAACTTAGTTAAGGTAGCAAGATAACATAATTTAACAACACAGCTGTTATAAGATGAATGCTATTATCACGTTATTCAGAAAACAGATAAAACAATATGATATAATTGTGTAAACAATCTTCTTACAGATCTTTTAATGTTTTGAAAAGCATAGAGCGAAAGGAAAAGTCGTTTGTCCTCGCCTAATTAGCGTCAGGTAAACTAGTCGCTGAATAAAACAGCGTGAGTCAAAGTTTTTCTACACAAAAAGAAAACGTTGGATTGATCACCGAGCTTAAAACATTACTCGTAAATGTAGGTAGTTTGTAAATATGGTCGGCTGGTCGGCAATTGTCGGCAATGTTCGGCAATCAACCTCGCTAAACGAAGATTTCCTGTTGTCGTGTCTCTTGTTGGCCGCAGAGGGTGACATCATTCAGACGGCTCGCTATATTTTCCTCTTGATATTTTCCTCACACGGCGCACATAATAACCGTGAGCATTCTTATGGTTTATGTTCTATTTTAAATACGCAGTTTTAATAAAAAATACCAGTATAATATTTTAGTATGAGTAGCACTGCGATTAATGCATTTGAACTATTAAACACGAGTTCAATAAAATTATAACATCATTTAGGTCGGTTTGTAATTAAAAATTCAGATTAATTGGATATAACCAAACATGAACATAAGCCGTAACAATCCTTTTGAGTAGGTACCTACATTATCAAATTATTAGCGTTATGTAATTAACGTGTAATATAATAATTTTACGAGGACTGTGGTCAGCTTTCATTTATTTTGTTATCATTATAATTTTGATAGTTGAAATTGTTGCGGTGAATTATACCTATTGTGTGACCGTGTGACCATTACTTTATTTCCATGAGTTCACAACAGTTAAGCATTTAAGTTAACGTGTTAGTGTTATTATTTTAATTCAAACGAGTCACCTAATTAATTGAAATAAAACAAATAGTTTCTGTGTTTTTCTTTATTGTAATCTGACTGAAATTATTTCTTTAAATTAATGAGTGAACTAATAAATGTGCGATACTTAAAAATATGCCCTACATAGCCTTAGAGGTATTTATTATTTCGGTGCGTGCTTTTGATATTTTATACGTAGATTTCGACCTGGTAGTTGAGTCCTGATCCGCGGTCGCTCTTGAGCCTTATGTTGGCGTAGGAGAAGCCGACTCCTCCGGCTGTGACGCTGGGGATGGCATCAGTGTGGTCCAGGTCCCGCAGAACTATACCCTGGAAAAGCAAATGTACCAATTAGATGAATGTCTAGTGTAATAATATCAAAATATCGACTATTTGTTTTCTAAAATTGTTTGTAGAAACCAAACAACTAAACATATGTAGGTCACAGCAGGTCAACTGGCGAACTCGCCACATGTTCAACTAACGATTAGGTACTGTTTCTGGGAACTAGTCGGTTATATCTCGAGGCTAATAGATAATTTGATAGCAAATATTTTGCATATCCTACTAATAATATAAACGTGAAAGTTTGTATGGATGGATGTTTGTTACTCTTTCACGCAAAAACTACTAAACGGATTTGGATAAAATTTGGCACACAGATGGTTTATAACCAGGATTAACATGTAGGACTTTTTATCCCGATATTCCCACGGGATCGAAACTTATGCGGGTGAAACCGCGGGGTGCAGCTAGTAATTTTATAAACAAAGAAATGTCAACAGAACTTTTTATCCCGATATCATTTTTATTTATTACCTGTGCATAACATGCATAAGTAATCAGCCTATAATGTTTCCACTTGCACTGCTTGGATACAGGCCTCTTCTCTGTGAGAGGGAGTGGACCGCAATCCACCTCGCGGACCCAGTGCGAGTTTGTGGATGCCACATGTCTTTGAATTTTCGGTTCTATGACATGCTGATTTCCTTCACCGTTTTGAGAGCAGATTAAATAAATTACACAACGTAAAGCGCCTGCTTGGGTTCGAACACACGACCTATAACTCGTAAGTCGGGGCTTTACCACTGAGCCACCACTGCTGTCCTACCCATGTTTAAATAGTAAAAAGTCACGACGCTGCCCTCCTGATGAAAAGTGGTTTCAGCTGCCATCATAATAGAGGACGCCTACAATACGAGAAGGTGTTCCGACTCGTTGCCGGCTTTAATTTGGCGAGCTTTCAGCTTTTTCAGTGTAAATAATTGTGAATGATGTTTTGTGCTACTAAATGAATGTTCAAATTCGAGTTATAATGATGGGAACCGCTTTTAGCGTTTGAAATGAGTTGTGAAAAATAGTTGCGAGTAGGTAAAGAGTTATTATACATATTGTAACGATCCGGGGCCCGTGACTAAATAATAACAGCCGCACAGGTCGATCGATCAGATTAAGCTACGCTTGCCGCGGTTTGTCTATGGATGGGTGACCATCTTTACATACCGAGACCCCTCCGTGCCTCGGAATGCACGTTAAGCCGTTGGTCCCGGCTATCATTCGTGGATCTTTGACAGTCGGTACCGTTAGTCAGAAGCCCGAAAATCTGACAACCAGTCTTATTTTTAGAGGTATCTTTAATAAGATACCTCTAAATAAGTGGAGGTCAGATAGGCATTCGCTCCATGTAAAATACTGGTATTCAGCTGCATCTGGTTAGACTGGAAGCCGACCTTAAAATAGTTAGGAAAAGGCTAGGTAGAATGAAACAATTATGTATGGTAACAATCCTCATGTCATGAGGTATTTATTACGCATCTGCGTGCATCTACCTACTTATTATCATATTTATATTGATTGTATAATATAACGTGTCTGGCATCGCGGCGAGTCGATTATCTTTATCTTTTGTGTCTGCACGAGGTGTTATGAGTGTTATGTAGGTTTTAAGAAAAAATAAAATGCGTAAGCAGAGGCCATCACCTCGGTTTATAAACTCAGGCTTAATATAATAACGATGCAACGCAATCAGTTCCAAAAAACCGTCCAAATGCGAACCAGACTGACATGAAGGTTTCCGTAATACCGTACAATATTTAACGCTACGTAACGTCCGCCTATTACGGTTCATGATACTCGTATACAGCCCGCTGACAGACAGACGGACGGACAGCGGAGGTTTAGTAATATGGTTCCGTTAGCACTCTTTGAGTATCGAACACTAAAAAAGGAACTAAGTATGTACTTTCATACGTCAACTACATATAAATTTTTAATGAAGTCACACCACCTACGATATTATTAACATACCTTTATACATAACAAACCTCGTACATAATAAATTATTATGCCAAGGTGGGCGACTTGGATTCTTGCTTTTTATAATAATGTCAACAACTAAGAATGTATGAGTCATTGCAGTTCGCCTGGCCGGGGCCGGGGGACCCTGGAGAACTCCCCAGTGAGCGTGTCCGAAGTCTGAGCCAGTCTTATCATACCTAAAGATTAGATGTAAGTTTTATTATATCTTCAGCTATAAAACCACGGCAGTCTTTCATAGCTATACACCTCTCATTAATAATTTTAGAATACCTAGGAGAAAAGGCATTAATTTTAAAATAATTTAATTTGAATAATAATTATTTTAAAGTTTTATTTTAAAAGGCGTTAATTTTAATTTTAAAAGGAAACGAGTCTCCCTTTATATCACATTTTTGTGATACAAAGGGAGAGTCGTTTCCCTTTTTGGGTAGTATCGATACTGTCAATTATATCAACGATTGAACTGCGATAGTCTGAGTTGTAAATAATGATTATTTGTATTTCTGACCATAATTAGTCAGAGGGTTCGTAGATTTTCATCATTATTTATAAACAAAGGCGAAGACAGAAGAAGGTGGAAGGTATTTATAACATTGAATATTTCAATATTTATCGTTCATTGTACAGATGCCAGCATATCATGCTACAACAATCTGTCAAATTTCTTTCTTATAAATAGATTTTCAAATTTATCGCTAAAGCATTAGGTTCAAGGTTGATTGCGAAAATTTGACAGTTTCGGGAAGCTTGTTGTGCTTGCATCTCTACCTATTCACACTTCCGAGTAAATGGTTTACAAACCGCAAAGCTATTTTCAGGACAATAATGATGCAAATGAGATTAATTAATGTTATGTAAGCATTGTTTGAGAAAACCTTAATTAAAATTCTATAATTATCTTGAAGTAATTTTAATTAAAATTCGAAGAGATGTGACATGTAACAACCCGCACTGGGCTCGCGTGGTAGATTATAACCCACTCCCTCTCGAAGAGAGGAGGCCTGTGTCCCAGCAGTGGGAACATTTTAAGCTGATTATGCAATTTGATTGCGATCAAACTAAAAATACACCTTCATCCAAGAATCATGATTTTACTTTTACCAAAAGCAATAAACGTTAACTTACTGACAAAAACATTAACAACAAAAAGTCAATCGGTCTTTTTCATGGTGCCAAACAAAGCTTTATATGACACGCGAGTGCTGAACGTAAAATCACAACAAAAAGGCTTTTTTTTGTTACAACAATGAATAAACCTTTGCGGTTGAGTATCAATTAAATGAATAAGATCAGAACGATTGTACATACCTATGTATGTATGTTTACGTTAATTTTAGCAATAAAAGAAACCTTTTCTGGAAACGATCTTTACTCAGAGTACCTATTAGGTACGATATGTCTGTGGTTTCAAAGCATTCAATAGTGCTCGCTTACTCGTAAGTGAGGTATATGGCTATTCAAATACGGTATTATAGAAATCAGTTTAATTTTGTTAGGCACTTCACTTTGGTTGAATTATTTGCAAGAAGGTTTTATGTTGTTAAAGCCTTGTATACACTACTTAGGGCATTTCTTGTCGCTGGAATGGCACACATTTTTTCCGCATTGTTGTTATTTTAATTTTCTTATAAGTAATATATAAAACAACGCTATATGAAAAGTAAACCTCTTCTCTCGTAATAAGTCGTATAGACAGGACGATTATTAACAAATGTTTGAGGCCGCAAGAGCATCGTAATACAGATAGAGCAAGCAGTTTCTTGGTCCATTCCTAGAACTCTTAAGGTGCAGGCGACTATACCTAGAAGTTTCCCTCTAGCTAGCCTGCACCTTAAGAATTCATATACCAAAGAGTCTATGACTATTTACCCTATTTGGTCTATGAATTCTTAAGGTGCGTAGACGTAATACCTAGTTGTGTGCCGGAAATTGCAAAATGTTTCATAAATAGTGTGTGAAGGTTACTATACCTACGAGTAGGTCATAAATAAACCAAAATGATCCGTGCAGAGTTTTGTCCTGCATTGCGCCCCGGAATAATACGCGCATTCCTTTACAGACACACGGTACTACCTATTTCTACAAAAATGTGAGGAATGTTTGCTTGCAATTAGCTGTGTACAAGGCCTATGGTATACAACGTGAAAGCTACATGAGTTATGTACGAAGTTGTATGAAATATTACGCATTGCTTGTTCCAGATTTCAACTGGTTATAACTGGAATTAGAACAATAAAGTACTTGGCTCTTACCTAGCTAACACGTTATAAAGTAAAAGCATTACATTTCTGATAAATGTCATTAGTTGAAGAGTTCAAATTAATATTTTAATATGATGCATCTCATAAACAGATGGTGTTTGTTATCATCGTGTACGCAAGTGCTTGGCGTGACCCTAATTGATAACATAAAACGAAAGCCGAAATCCTTATTGACATCGTTATTCTTGACGACTCACTTGCGTGGTGTTGGGACGTCGTATCTCTAACCTTTCGCTTTCCCGAATAAAATAAATACATAGAGAAGAGCAAAAGTGTTTCCTTGGTCTAGTCTGCGACACTGTAGGTTCCAATCTGTTGGCCCAACTGACGCAGACGAAAATATTAATAAACAAGTTTAGTTGTAAGGTTTCAAGACCCAAATGTCATTCCAAGAATCAGTTAACTGAATACATAATTTAAATATAACAGGTTTACTTGTAGAGAGCTGTTGTCACAATTAGATCACCTTTAACTTTGTCTATGAAACTCTTAGTGCCAGTTATCATTAAAAACTTTACGAAAGTCAATCAAGTCTAGGTTTGAAAGTGTAATTAAATATTTTATACCTTTCATTAGAAAATTAATTAAGATTAATTAGGCACCTGCTGAAAAGGGTACGATGAAGTTACGAAGAAAACCGTTTAAACAATTCTAATAATTATAAAATTAAATAGAACATAAAATAGTTGCAGAGAATTTTTACCTTAATAATTTGTTGTCCCGGATCAGAAAAGAACACTTCCTTAACTCGCTTCTTCAGTGGAATGGCATTGTACTCGGCTTTCTGCTGCCATAGCAATCTGTTGTTGAAACTGGAGCCCACAATCATGTCCTTACAATGGACGACACAAATAATGGACAAAAGTACGATGAATAATACAGGCGCGGTCTTCATTTTGCTGGTAATGTGTGTAACGTATTAGGTAATGCGACCCGGTCAGTGGATGTCGATCGACTGGTTAACTCGCCTTCGCGTCGTATACAAAAACTCGTTTACCTCACAGTGTGAGCAAGCGGAAAAAAGTGTTTAGGTGGTAAACAAGGGCTCTCGTGACTGCGTGTATATACAATATTTATACCTAAATATACATAGTTACTTACACTAAGTATTGATTTCCCCCCAACTAACGTTTAATTGCGAGTTGTGTTTTACGTTTAGCAGAACAAAGCCAGGGTGAGCTGTGAATCATCTACTCGGCTCGGTAACTACCTGGCACCTTTGTCTTCACGCTCCTTGACAATGAAGTTCATGAGATATTCATCGTAATTGTTAGTAAGGGATCAAATGGCCCAAACAGTTAATTGTTTTAATGTTATAATTGTACTGCCGGTTATAGCACTAGCTGTTCTTAATTTCTTAACTGGGTAATTAGGGTTGTTATTGTAAACACAGTGTGAGCGTCGGCCACAAGGGCAGTGTAAGTGTGAGACATTCGAATACCCAAGTTTGAACGAAACACGCATTACATCAAGGTCTGCAGTCCATGTAGGTCAAATTCAAATTCGTGAACTTATAAGTTAACAAGTTTGACTTGGGCGATGTTTTAGCGATTAATACAAGTATAGAATGTGCATGCTGGTGTTGCATACCGTAAAAAAATGCTCAATGGCAATGATTAATGTTAAATAGACTGGTTTCTTTTTAGCCACTGAAAATCTCATTTGATTTAACTTCTCTTGAGTTTATGGGAATACAAATAAATAGAATGTTTCAAGACGAAGTGTGCGTCACAACATGTGGGTTACTAAATTACAATTCCGATATAAAAACTTTGTACCGACAACCAAGCAACCTGTACCAAATTGGGAAAAAATAACACGTTCAAAGTCTGACCTTTAGAAAGGTTCTCAGGTAGTTAGACATTTATGAGAAAGCCTGGATTACCCATTTGTTTTGTATTGTAAGTATTTTGTATGTAAACTGGCTATTCTACTTATCTAAGTAACTATAACTCTGGGACTTAACCTGCTAGATTGACTGATGAATTTACTATGTAGAAGCAATTAAGGCGCTGCCCAAACATACCGTAAAACGCTCAGTTTTTTGTTCCACAGGTACATATCACAAGCCATAAAAAATGAGAGTATTGTCAAATGTTCAAAGGAAAAACTTATTTAAAAATATTTCATAAAAATAAAAAAGTGTCATGATAAAATAATCGTAAAACAGAGCTCAAAAAATAATTTTCGTTCCATAATTCTCAAAATTTCAAGTGTAAACTATCGCCCCTCGTCTGTGAGTGTAAAAGAAATTGTGTCTTATTAGTGACAGTTAAGCTCATATTTTATGTAATAATAATAAAAGGAATTCAATCAACTAAAGAAATATTATTCCACTAAACCGTGTATTTTTAAATGCAAAATATATAAGAACTGCAAAATTACTTTTACTTGACCACCGTCATTCAATTCAACTAACATCAAACGCATCGCTGTTTTATACATTATTTGTTGCCGCGATGCGCTTTTGTCAATTACCTAAAAAGTTACTTCTTACCGCGCCTTAATCTCCCAGATCGAATGATGTACTATGTAGAAGCCATTAAGTCAGTGTTTCATTTCTTTTCTTATTCCACAAAGCAAGTCGCTGGTCAGTTCTCAGGGATTTAAGTTATTTCATTTTGAATATTTCTGCAGCTTATCAGAATTCTTTGCGTAAAATTCCCGATACCCTCGACAGAGTGTATCGGTTATTTACATTTTGCTAACAAAGTGTTCTCGCTTTTTTTATCATGTTCAAGAATATTTTATATTCTATTAGGAATTTAATTCTGGGTGGCAGAATAGATAACTGAATTAGTACTTTTACTACCAATAGGGAGATTTTACGAAGGATTTTACGGCGTGTCGATTTAAGGAAAGGCCACTTTGATACGATTTTACTGCAACATATGGTTTTCATCAGTAAGGCTTATTGTTTACGATTGTATGTGTAGACCAAGTGTTGTAAGAAAATACTTATGATTCTATTATTTATATAAGTCAAAGAAACCACGCGGATTTTATACCAAAATTAAAAACTAAAGGTATGTTGCAGGTGTGAAACGCCTGTTTAATAGACTAGAGCAACATAAAGCTAAACTTGAAGTAGTTGTGGCTCGAACAGCAGATGTTTACGTTCTATGACTAACCGGCGGAACACGCGGGACTTTCCAAACAGCCAGTGCGCCGCCGGTTTAGGGGAAAACCTGTTCATCCAGTCAATATATCTCAGCTGATAGCTGAATAAAAATCGGTTCAGATAACCCGGAATAGTTCAGACGTGCGATTCACAAACGTGTTTATCTTTACACACAAAAATAAAGCAAAAACGAAAACAAAATCTCCTTACTGACTTACCGTTATCACCCGCCTTACTTGTCAACACTTATTCAGCGTGTTTAAACTACTAAAATAACGGGGTAGCTTATCTGTTTGCAAAATTCGTGTAGCAAAGCCATCGAGGAGGTAGCGCTCTAAGCATAGGTAATTTATTTCCTGCAAAGAAGCAAAGTATGCCGAGCCGGAGCGTTTGTACACATTAACGTGGCACACCTCATGAAAAATCGCTTAGGAGACGCCGGAGTTCGTGATACGTTATACATATTACAATGAATGTACTTTATCCCTTTTCTTTTGGCCCGTTATTAGTACGCTTCGTTACACGACGGCACTTGCTCCGACTGTAATTGCCTGCCTAAGTTTTTTTTTGTGTAGAGAAGTGATGTGATTTATCTATCAGCCGCGGGCTATTCTGTAAAAATCTCACCGTGAAAACTTAGGTGAAGTGAACTTCCAGTGAGCTGTCGGTACTGTCTGCCCTAGCGATCCCTAGCGTCAGGTGGAATGACAGGTCACTTCAAACTCACTTCACCTTTTTTTTTGGGTGGGAAATCATCATATGACTTTCCCGCTCTGGGCGGAGTGGGAGGGGGGCGTGTCAGACTTTTACCGACTAAAACCCACCCGTGTTCCTTCAATTGCATTTTTTTTTTTTTTTTTTTAAATTTTCACTGCGAGATTTTTTTATTGTTCGAGAAAACTCATTTGAATACCATATAGTATAGCATATTTGCATGCAGTTAATAGGTATTTATGTGTAGACACATACTATCACGAGGAACACTAGAATATTCAAAAATTTCTATTGTTACTTTTGTAGTAAAACGATTTTAAATTTCAGAATATAAAAACACAACATATTTTAATGTTATAATATTATATACCTACTTAAAAACCATTTGTTATTTTTGTAATATCTTTTATTAACTGATTACAGTACTTTCTAAGTTAAAGTGTCGCGAGTATGGTGCTTGATTTGATTTATATATTTTTTTCAAAGTTATAAATAACCGTGAATTGCTTTTGAGAAAGCACTAACTGACTCATATAACCTAAGTATTACAAGTTATTCTTATTTATTAGTTAACAAGATTTAGGTTCAAATAAATATGATTTATTCAAGAGCTAAGGTAGACTAAAGATTTTCTAACATGCACACATGTGTGCATGTTAGAAAAACAAAATAACATAGGTAAGAATGTATTCTTACCTATGGTAAGATTAATTTTTTTAGAGCTCCAAGGGACCCCAGAGCTTACGTATTTGATATTAATTTCAACTTAAACCTCCACGCGTTCCTGAAAAAAGGGGTCTTGATAGACAGAAGGACGGACAACGAAGTGCTCCTGGGTTCCGTTTTTTCCTTTTGACATACGGAACCCTAAAAACGTTGTTTTTAACCTTCCCGACCGTACCCGAGCCATAAACACGGTTAGGTTCTAACAAGACCCTTATGCAGAAAGAAGAAAAAATGCAGATTTAATAAGTTCAACAAAGAATTAAATTGATATCAGTAATTAAACTATTTTTAGTGTTTATTTTCGGTTTGGAAACCTTATTTAAAAACCAATTTAATACCTCTATAAAACTTATTTACCTATTTAGCAAATAAAATAGTAGGCGGTGGTGATATGAGTGTTTCTTAAAGTAAATGTTATGATATGTAATTATTACAATCTTTTTATTTCATAAAATACTTGAAAGTAAAACAAAAAATTATATCTTCACTGTATTTGCAAAGTTAAAGCTAAATAAATTTTTTATCCTGAAAAAGGGTTCCATTTAGAACCCACTCTCTTTATTCAATCAATAAATCTGCCTAGCCTTTTCTCAACTATATTGTGGTCGGCTTCCAGTCCATCCGGATGCAGCTGAATACCAGTATTTTACATGGAGCGACTGCCTATCTGACCTCCACAACCCAGTTACTGGGTAGCACGATACCCCTTGGTAAGACTGGTTGTCAGACTTTTGGGCTTCTGACTACCAGTAACGACTGTCAAAGTTCCACGAATGGCAGCCGGGACCAATAGCTTAATGTACTTTCCGAGTCACAGAGGGGTCTCGATATGTAATAGATGGTCACCCATCCACGAACCGACCGCGGCAAGCGTAACTTAACCTTCGACGACCTGTGCGGCTGTTATCACACTTGCTTATTCACTTGTGGCATTATGTTATTAGCGCCGTATTAAAGTAGGTTGATGATTCCAACCTACATTATGGTATCGAGAAAAACCATCGTACATAATTATGATATGATTTCTGTTATTAGTCATTTTATTCTGCTGCATTTGTTTATTTAGATAGAGATCTTCTATAAACATACATTCCACTTATTTTTGCTTCAATGTGTGCCATTTTAGTAACATGGTTTCCTCTAGGATACTGTAATACGAGTATTATATCATTACGGCTGCATAAATGGACAGAATACACATTTAAAGAAATGCATTTTGTAATTGCTCTTGGGTAATATGTACATTTGTAACCCAGATTTAACCAAAATTTGCATAATGCTTTAACTTGTCACATAACAGCGCAGGAACAGTGGCTATACTGAGTTTAAATTGCATTTTGGTAGTTTGGGAATGTTGCGGCTGCATGTGCGTGGCCGCATTTTAGCACTAAAATATAACCGGCGATAATTGGTTGTATCTACATAAACTGGCAATATCACGGATTACTACTGCCAAATTAGTAAACGGATTAACAGCTTAATAGTTACACGGTTCGCTAATGGAATTAATTTAATTAAAAAAATTAGGGCGGCTGTGAAACTTTTGTCCTCGATTTCATAGTTTGTCACGCTCCTAAAAGCGAGTGTAGGTTTCAAATGCTTCTCAGATTTTATAGGACACATTCCAGACCGCTCACTTTTCCCAATGTCCAGTTTCTTTTGTATTGATACGCTTGAAGTCCAATAAAATGGCTTTGACTCTTATACCTAAGGGTTTTTTCATTAAAATGTTGAGCACGTCGAATGGTAGTTGGGGCACAAGCACCTACCAAATAATATTTTCTTACGTCGTTAGTGCCACCCGGTAGGATGTACAATGGAGCTGTTGGGATGATTCCCAGTTGATGTTGTAACCCTGATAGTTAGAATGATTAGTAAAAGTGGAAGAGCACTATTAATATTCGGTCGGTGGCGCGCCGTCACTCACTGAATAATCAGATTTTCCACGCGGGTCGAGGTGACTCCTTCGAGATGTTATTAGGATGAGAAGTGGCGCTCACTTACATTAGAATTATATGATTATGTAAAAGGTAACACTAGACTGTAATTATATTGTCCCGAGCTATGGAACGAAATCGAGCGACGCCTTTGATTTAGTTACGTGAAGAGAATCAGGAGCCTAATTATTATACATAATTACATTCTAAGATAATTATACTTACTTAGGTCTCATATTTTAATAATGTAATTTGATTAAGTGTTTCCTTGCGCGATGTGGCCCTTCATAGTAAAGAATTTGAATTTGTTGCGTATTTTATTTTGCGCGTGATACCAATGAATTAATGAAAAGCCCATAATTTATTCGTAAATACTTTTGACCTTGAAATTGATGTACCGTCTAAAAGAGGGGAATGCCAACGCACGACGGCTGGGCGGCGGAATCTCTGCGAAGCCGCTGGGATTAGCGTCAAACGAAGAAAAAGAGAGGCGGGAAATAAGCCGTAATCCATGAGACGTGACCTAAATTCTTCCTTAAACATCGACGATTTGATATCCTCGTGAAAACAATTTGATTTCTCCCTTTCTTTGCTAACCGTGCCCTTTGACAGTAAATTGGATTGATCCGTGTTTTACGCATGATCATTTGCATAATTTGTCTACATATTCAGTAGGTGAATTTTATATTTATTTACACTTTAATGTAATTTCTGTTTTGACTTGGTAATGACGTCATGCTCAGGTTTATATTTGACGATATTTACTTGTCTAATGCGTAGGCAAGCTCAGCGGCTAACTCGGCAAAGTTGTGGAGAGTTTGACTCCCACCCGTTACACTAACCAAATCATGTGTACGCAGATAAGTATACCAAATTAAGAAAAATGCCACCCAAAATCATTTTGTAAGTTGACGACACGGTTGGCGCAGTGGCTGAGCGAGCGACTGCTGCGCTGCGTGTCGCGGGTTCGATTCCCGCACGGAACAAATATTTGTATGACCTACAAGTAGTTGTTCCGGGTCTGGCTGTTTGTGTATGTGAGTTTAAATGTTTGTAAACGCACCCACGATATAGGAGTAATTCCTAGTGTGGGGCATCGTTCTTCTATGTTAAAAATAAAGCTGAAGAGTTTGTTGTTGTTGAACTACCAGTCGGATTTGGAAAATTCTTTTTGCGTTTGATAGCCTAATTCTTGAGGAAGGCTATAGGCTATTTTTCACCTCGCTAGGACCAACAGGACAATGTAATAGGGACGGGGGGTTTCATAAAAATGTGGCTGTTATTTTAGTATTGGCATTGTGTATCTTACGACTTCCACGCGAACGAAATCGCGGGCTAGTTACAAATAAACATGGGTCTTATGTAGATGACCGTATAGTTACTATACCTAATAAAATGTACATGTAATGTAATCATATAATACAGCGAAGGCAATGCCGTGTTTTCAATTTACATAAGGAATATTGAGACAAAGCGAAGCACGGGAACTGTGAATACTTAGCTTATTATTCAGCGCAAGTAGACCTGCTTGAAGGTGCTCATACATCTTATGCAGCCTTTACTTATACATATACATTTTTCAATGTTTAACGGTCTTTACGTTATTGCTTTTTGTGAACCTTTGCTGAACGTCTTACGCTATTCGCTCCTTTGACAAACTCGGAATCAAAGAGAAGGAAAATTTGGTATGTGCTCACTTACTTATTTTCCTTCCTGGGTTAGTCAACTCATAAAAATCAGTTGTTAGAAATGGGTGTCTGGGCGAGTCATAAAAATCAATTGTTAGAGACGGGTGTATGGACGAAAATGTATCCGAGATTCCGAGTGTTCGGTACTGCAACGCGATGTTTTGCGGGACTCGTCGATTTACTAAAATTGTGCGACGGAAAACACCAATGAGTAGGTGAAATGTATTTCCGAAAAAGAAAAAGAATGCACTTTTATTTTTCTGTATGCTTATCAGCATAATAATACAATTATATCATGAAAAAAATACACAGGAACAATAGTAGTTAGCGCGCGTCGAAAGAAATGGCCTTGCTTTTTATAATTTCGCAAAACAAAACACGGGACACGATGAGTCGCTAGATGTAATCGAGCTAAATGTTAAAGAGCAACCGTTTACATTAACCGCTTTTGTGAAACAAATGAAAACTACGCTCAGGGGCAGCGTTTCTAAGTAAAATTATTCTTTACTTTTTGTATCAGCATTCTAATTTTCTTTTGTGAATCCCCAATACTGAAATTAGATAAGTCATCCCTAGGTATGTGATTGCAACAAATGAATAATGTGATTCATTTCTAAATTATTTTACAGAAGATGCTGTTCATGATAAATACATGAGGTAGATAGATACGATGACATTAAACCTGTTGTATAAACATGGGTGCTGTCATAAATATTCATTCATATTTACATAGATTTAAAAGATTTTGAAATTATACTGAAATAAAAAAAAAACAAAACCAATTACAAAATGTTCAGAACAATAAAACGTTGGTTAGCTCGCATTTATCTGACATGATACGGAGCAGAGAGCTGTCTGAAAACTATTAGTGTTCTATTCATGTTATATTTTGCTATACTGGGCACGATTCCAAACTTTGAATTCACTAAATATTAGAGCTTTTAAGGTAACGAAAATCCCGAATGGAATCGACTTTATCAAGCATCAATTCGATGTCAAAGAGCAGTGGGAAGTGGTGAGTTAAGCAGTCGGTAACAGATGTGAGAAAATAAATTTCAATTGCATAGAAAATGACATCGGCCCGGCTATCGCTGGCTCTAATAGAAATAACTTTTGGAGCTCCCCACAATTATTGGAAAGGGCCGGAAGATTAGGAGGATTACGGATATGTGAACAAGCCGATATAATTCGTCCACACTTTCGCAATGTTTCAATAACATATCACGGATTAAAGGGTTCTGGTTTGCGCATAATCCTTTCTTATTCCTTCGTAAATGGATATTGAAAAAATTTGATGGGCCCCTTTTTATCGGAAACTCTTTTTCAGAAGTGCTCTATTTTGCCTCTCGGAATGACGTCGATTTAAGGTGAATGAACGAGCGAAATCCCTCTACATGGAAGAGGCGGTCCTGAGGAGGTGATGAGTTTATACAGTACCATTTAGTCGACGGCGCACCTTTGAACCAATAAATTGGCGTCAAGAATAAGCGTACTTACTTTTCAGCAATCTTTTACGTTCGCTTCTTGTGCGAAAAGGGGTGTCGCTTTCTTTCAGTTATGGAACAAATCTTCAGTATAAGTGGATCGACATTCAATTCCTTCCATCTTGCTTCAATACGGTCTTGATCGCGATACTTTCTTTAGGAAAGTATACGTCGCGGAATTTTACTTTGTTATTCGGTCTCTTCTTCTGGCAAATGTACTCTTTTTTACTTTAGTCTGGAAAAAGAAAAGGTAATAACAGTCTTAATAGCTTAATTATTCACGCAGCACATATACATAAGCAGGTATGGGGGAAGTGATTCTGTTAGTGGTTTCGTCTGTGATATCGGCGTCGAATAAATTCGTTATTATGGGCTAAATTTGCAAATCCGCATGTTATTATGGAGGAGGGCAGCGGCTACTGTGTCTAGAATTTCATTTAACGATCCCAGCTCGACAATAACCGTCCGTGGAATTTAATGGTTCGTAAAGCGGTCTCGATTAAAACAGCCGTCTGTATGGATAAGGTCAGTCGTTTTAGTATATGGAGGCAACTTTTAATGAGTTTATGAGCGCTCCTGGTGTGGCTCGGTGTAGGTAACCCGTCTGTTACATATTCCCGAACGTCACATTGACATAATTAGTTCGTCCATGTGACATGTTGAATGACAACAGAAATGTGATTTTGTTTGAAATAATAAACGCGTGGATGTGGGTGGTGTTAAGGGATACAAGTGTTTGCATTAACATTTCCGTGTTGATTTAGGATACAAAAACAATAGAAGACATTTAGATGGGTTTTTAATGTTTCAGTGTAATCCTGAAAGTATTTGCCAGTGGGCTGTGATTTTAACAATAGCATTTACGCGTCAGAAAGCTCAGAAATCTTATTCTCATAAGAAAAGTGCGAAGGCAATAAAACGATAAAGTTAATGATGCTTAAACACACATGTATGTGAGTCGGTACCGTTGGCTGCCGCCAGAGTTTCTCCTTCCGTTGGTCTATATATTTAAGACGTCATGTACAAATGTTGCACGAACAAGGTGCAGAAAGTTGGACAGCAAAAGGGACATAAATCAGGGCGTGGAGTGCGCCAGCTGGCAGCTCGTGAATAGTTCTGTCGGGTAGCGACCGCGTATGACATTCGATTACCCTTGTGCCAGGAGAACGTCTGGCGTACACCCCTACACCCGTATACCGCACGTCGTACGCCGTACGCCGCACATGACGCGATACATATCGGAGAATTAAAGTGAAAATGGACGGTTAAAGAATTTATTTTTATTTCATAATTAAACACTGCAGTAATTGTTCGTTGTCGGACGCTTTCGGATTTTACTTTTATTTTCGCTCGTGGTTGATTAAAGTTTGCGATGAACCATTGTGGAGAAATATTTTTTAAATGTATAATGAATACTGGACTTTACTTAACCAAGAGTAAGTAAAGCTTTTGCATTTCTTATGCATTAACTAGAGCGCCGGTTCTAAGAATCTAAATAGCAGTAAATGTCTTACTCTACAATTTACAATACCTAGTATATAAGAACACGGTAGAGCTCGGAGCTTAGTGTCTTAATAACAGTCATTAATATTCATGGAACTTGTGGATATTTATAAGAAGAAATACCGTAGTCTATATATATTATTTGTCAAGATGTTTAGAAATAAAAAAATAACGAGTTCTACTTCGAATTAGCAAAGATGGGCCTAATGGATGGATGGATTGTAAGGTGGACTAAGGTGATCATGATGAAGGGTTCTTCTTTTTCTGTCGTTTTAAACGAAAATTATACTAGAATAGCTGAATATTACCATATTATCAGCAAGGCCTATGATGGTGCACATTTAAGTAAGTAACGCCACTCGAGGAGGGTAGGCCTACTTTATACAATGTGGAGACAACAATGGCACGTAATTGATAATACTGGCAATACTAATGCATATGAGTGTTTTGGAACTATCAAATTAATCCTAACATCGAAATAACCAAACTGATTTTTACAGACAAACTAAATAGCAGTGATGGGCTGACGGAGGGTTGTGCCAATCTTGGACTAAACTATTAGATATATTTGATTGAATTTTTGTATGCAGACTGGGAGGATCATTAGATATTTACGCACTTTCATTTATGGTCGTATTGTCATCTCTACCTTGTATAAAGAGTAAAAATTTCTAGTCACTGCCTTAATACTCCGTGGACTTTCGTCAACGTACCAATTTATTACAAAAAGGGGACTTAACGTCGTTAATGTTCATATAATCAAATATTGATGAATAAATCTTGTTGTGTGATAGACAAAATGATGGTTTGGTATCACGACCTCTATTTGCAGTATCTTCTTGTCGTACGAATGCAGGCTTACGAGCACCCCTACGTCGTCTTACTGGTCAATTTATTAATCTCTTTCAAGATATTGACATCTTCGCTTTTCCAACTGATAGATGTAGAGGCCTTGTTCGTGAAACTATTCTGGATATTGCTCCGTAATATTCTTAACTCTTAGACGGTACCTTTATAATTGCTTGTTTCTCTTTTACATTTAGCATGCCTGTTTAATTTTATCATTAACACATTATGTAATTTTATTGTACCTATCAAAATTGGAAGCGTACATCGCATTCGTTTTATAACTGGTCTTTATAATATATAGAAAATGTCATGGGTCTGTAACCGTTTATTTTGACAAATAAATAAAATAAAACATCATAAATGTATAACGAAAAACGGGCAGCTAGGTGACCTCGTTCGAATTATTCCTTCCTATAGGTTGCAGTATAAGTCATTGAGGAAGGAAAACCTTCGGGAAAACAATCAGTTGTAGCAAAACTCAATTTAACCCACATGACTGCTCGTAAACATCCTTATTCCGTTTGCCTGTTACCACCGCACACTCATAAACTATAACGTTCTTAATAAACTGTGACGAAATGGGTACCAATGAAGACATACAATGGCTTTGAACTAGATTTTTCATACTTTTTTACTGAAAAAGAAAATATTATTTTGCTTTACCATGCATCGCTTCATGAGACGGGAAACTAAGGATCCAGCTAAAAAGACTTATATCTAGCAGTGAACTGTTTGATGCCTAGGTAACATAATAAGTCTATAATGTTCCCATTGCTTGGACACTGGCCTGCTCTTTGTGAGAGGGAGTGGGCCGTAGAACACAACGCAGGCCGAGTGCGGGTTGGTAGATGTTGGCACATGTCTCCGAATTTTTGTTTCTAGGTCATGCTGGTTACACCACGGGAGTAGTGATGAGAAATAATTTACACAAAGTAAAGCGACCTGGGTTCGAACCTACGACCGGACTCGTAAGTCACGGTTGTTACCACTGGAATTAAATTGATGTTAATGATGAAATTGAAATTAATTTTAACTACGAGGTAAGTTAAAGTGCCCAATATGGGCCATAGTATGCAACAAGACATCTGCAGTAGTAAAAGTTCATCTTCGATCATGTTCATATTCCACAGTCCCACTGTAATGACCAGTCACGAGGAATAGGGTTGTTACCGCCAAGGCCAATTGTTAAAACCCTATTACCCACGGGAAAGCAGTAAGTATTGCCCATTGTTTCCGGCAAATCCCGCGGACAAAACATTATCCTGTCATTACTACACCGCAGGTAAAAGTCATTTGGGAAAAAAAGCTTTTAAAAGTATTTACCCCGTATCAATAAAATCTATAAATCAGTCATTTTGAAGATGAAATCAATATAAAGTAATACTGAGGGGCAAAATGTAAATGGAGAGGTAGGTAGACATTTAAATAAGGGGGACTATGAAGGAGAATTTAGAAGTATAATTTACGTAAAAACGTGCGCTGTGATCACGGGCTCTCATATTAACTACCTAATTAACTCCATTCTGAGGATCGTGAAATAGTAACGAAATGTTACAATGTGTTTGATAGGAACTTTAGCAATAACTGCATCCATTTTGGCTTTTGGTTAACGAAGCATTTTTATGAGGGAATTAAAAGTCAGAATAATGTTGGCATTTAAAGTACGCATAACAAACGGTTGTATTGTAAAAGTGGTTGGTATTCTATTTTGGAAATTGTACAACCGAAATCATTCCGACAGTGTTTGCATAAAATGTAATGGCAGATTGCGGCTGTGCCGGGAAGTACTACCAGCGATTCGCATTGTGCCATCTGCTCACATTTAGATCCCTTATAAAATGTTACTGCGCATTATCACACGTGGATATGGCCCCGGCCTCGCGGTTATTTCGAAACGTTACCTTTTTATGACACTAATGGAAAATACTGTTTAGCTTCACACTCATATTTATTTAACGCACTCCACACGAGATACTCGGATTTCCCAGTATGGACATTTTTATTACTGTTTTGTACAACAATCAATCACGCCAGCACGCGATATATCCAATGTACGGCTGTCGGTCGCTTTGCCACCCCTATTTACATTTTTGTTATTCGCTGATTGTAAATAAATGTTTCCACATTTTTCAGTCACGTGCCACAGTATCGGTGTAATAGAAATTCGTGTAGATACGGTTTATACTGATTGTACTCGAGTACCTTATGATATTAGAGCTTTACCCGTTTGCGATGTAAGCTAAATGTAAAATCAAATGTGTGAATTTCGATACGACACGTAAGGTTGTGCAAATGACCATATAAATCATACTGACTGACGCAAAATTGACATATCGAAGTCATAAATCAAACGGGAATACCATAAGAGAACAAGTTTTGACAAGGCACTTAACTCCGCCAGGGACAAAGTGGTTTTTGGTAAAATTTACCTACTCATATGATGTTATACACATGTGCCGACGTATGTACATAATTATACTTACAATGTTTACTAAGTTAAGTTGAACACGGTAGGAGTAGAACCGGCTTAGTACAAGTAAAGGAATAATAATATGTCGTCGGTAGTTTACTATTTATTTAGCAGTCAACCATAGTTCTAAATTCGACATATTTTAGTTAGGTTATGATATATTTTTTTATAGTATGTTAGTTTATTTAATATTGGTAGTTATCAACCTACATAAAATATTCCGGACAAGAATAGGAGGTCCGGATAGCCAAGGTCCGTCTGCCCTAATGAAGCTTCGTATTCGATTCGGTTCGATTGAGCCATGCCAGGTAATTAGACACTTTTTCTAAAAAGTGCTTTGTTTCTTTGATAACTAATTTCATAAAATAAACAATAGGGCTTCTCACTGATCTTTTTATAAATAATTTAAGTGGAAGAAAGGGATTTTACTCCGGACTGACTTTTTAAGACGACTGAAGCTTTTACGTAATTTTCTGAATTATAAAAGTTAGAAAAGTCTTTTAACTCTTAGGATATGAATATGGAATCATTAAGTTGTAAGATTTTTATGTATCTCTCAAACGAAACAAAAAGAAATAAAAATGATTTGTGTTCCACTTCGAATGCGAATAATGCCTAGCTGGAATAATATAGGTATATCGTTAACTTTTTTGTTATCTCATTGGGTTGTATAAAAACTGTATAAGTTGTTACTTAGATCATAGGTGTACTATGCATATACAACGTGTAACGGAAAGGGTGTATACATACCAAGGGCACGGCTTCTTTGGATGATAACAAACGATATTGGAAGGGTTTCAACTCAAAATAAAATACTCTAAAAATTGATACCAAATTTTCGGTATCTTGGGTTTCTTAAATTCAAATCATAACAAACGTATCACCGCACTACGTAGGTCAATGACTTCCACGTTAATGGCCAATATTACGAAAAATCTCTTCCGTAACTCTGCGCGCCTAGTATCGTCTACCGCATTCTTTGTCGGCCCGAACTGCCGAAATAAAATCGTCGCCGCCAAAGGTTTAATTCTGTGCGCCTAGTAGCTTACAGACTATTACAGCTGCGGTTCTTTGTGACCGCCCGCCGTGCCGACACGCGCGCGCGCAATAAACCAAACATACCTACCTACTAATACCGTGATGTAAAAATTAATGCGTAATTATTGATTAATGATATTAATGTATTACTCGTTAATATCAAGCCAGAAATTGCACGTAAAAACTGAGATAACAAAACTTACGTAAAAAATCGAAACAAAGTTTAGGTAGGTTAACTAGTTTCATCCCTTATTATTACTTATTACCGAGTAAACAGTAAAATCTTAAAGCTTTGCTTAATTTAGTAAATTGACTTACATTTTTAAAGATGGGGTTCGGTGTACACACGTACCAAAACCGCTCGCTTGTTCAAGGACACCTAAACATTGCGTTGCATGTCTGGTGTTAATATCGTTATGGCGGCCTCAATCCGCACTTTCATTAGGTCCACAATGGACCATCACACTGCACTGCACTACGCTTTTACACCCACAAAAAAAAGTCTAACGGGGTTAGGTCTGGGGATCGCGGAGGTCAAGCCACGCTTCTACTACCATTTTTTTTTTTTTTTTTTGTTCCCGGGGTGGAAAATCCTCATGGATGTCCGCCGCCCTGGGGCGGGCGACGGGGTCTGTCAGACTCTTACTGACTAAAAACCACCCCAGTGTTCCATCTCACACCTACGCCGGGGGTCGCGGGAACGTAAGATCCTTCCGCAACCCCCGACTGGTGCCGGCCCGCCACCGCGGGCCTCCTCGGGACGCTTCTACTACCACGCCCAACCCACTGAGATGATTACCATCTTCTGCTCCGACACATATCAACATTTCGTAATAATCGCTATTACTTAACGACACTTTGCAAACACAACAAAAAAGTCAATTAGGTGTAGCCGCACTGAACTGATGCGCGTATCACAGGGATAGAAACAAGCGCACTAGAAGCGGGTCAGGAGTCGACTGACGAGCAAAACAATAACAATAAAACTCCTATTCCCTGCTATCCTGATACCTATTTTGTTTACACACATTATGATGCTTCGTTGTGTGTGTAAAGACGTAATTAGGGTTCTGTACGACACAATTTTCAATTCGGCAATAACAATTCCTGTTATGCGGTCCTAGTACTTTATTAATTTCTTTCCACAGTTAGATGTAGTTTTGCGACATTTTTTATTGACTTCGTTTGAATTAGACTAAAGGACTAGACGTGCTCAAACCAATAAAACCCATGTACCACTCAAACAGCACCGAAAGAATTATCGGAAGTTCACGGTCTGTCACCGTGAACTTCCGATAATTCTTTCGGTTAGTCCTACAGACAAAAATATGCGTGCGTGCTATTATTTTGTGATTAAAAAACTTACCGTCTTACGAATTTTCGATCAGGTCACGTGTCCTGACGCGAGTTGAACATTTTTTACCCATTACAAAAAAAGTGTTCAACGCCGCTAAAGAAGTTTTCACTTCAAAAAACTATTAACTTGTTAATACTTTTCATCATAATTATTAAAAAAATGACCTTCTTTTAAAAATTATGAACGGAACCCACTGTGATTTTATTTGTACTAGGAGAAGAATAAGTTGCGAAGAGGTGAATTGAAATGAAGTTTTGGGTTCAGTTGGACATAAATTGTTACTACTAAATCCTTTTTCTATTCTAAGTTCTAATGGCCAATAATAATGTTTATTCAAGCAATTAATTCCTGGATGCACGTAAGGATTCGATTTTTATGATCAATTCAATGATACGAGCTGACGATTTTTCGAAACAACTCCTGGATCGTATGTGTAAAAAATATTATGATAAGGGCACACAATAGTTGAAGTTCATATTTTAGTGATTTTAACCGACTACCATCTGAATGAAAGTCGTAGAATTACGCCGGAAAGGTTATCAATTATTATTTATTAAAAGTTTAGACGTACCTACCTGAGTGGCAACTGTAAATAAAATAAAGGTGTGTTAAATGGGGTTTAAAATTTTTATGTTTACGATTTTTGAATGAATATTTAGAAGATCGATTCAAGAGCACCGGATTCGATCTGTGAATCGAATAAAACATCGATTTAAAGCAAAACATCGTTCATCCTTATGGCCACCAAAACAAAAGGTTAAGAATAACGTTAGGAAATTTACAGGAATATTGTTTTTGAATTAGGTATTTACTGTGTTGTAGGTACGATGGTAAGGTGGGTGGAAGATTACTATGTAGATAATAATTATCTAAAAAGTAATCTTCTACAATAGGGCAACTAAGGAAAAATCCAACAAGTGTGTAAATGATACGTGACAATGCAAGCAGGTATCTAAATATTATTTCGTTAAATTTTGATACTAATTTAATATAATTAATTGTATTGTAGCTAGTTCACAAACATAATCAAAGTTTAGGAAAAGTCAGTAATAATATTTTGTAAACAAAAAATAAACATGCGGAACCTTTTATTCAGAATTACCAGGAGTAAGAGGTTTATTTTTACTTACAAATAGTTCGATGACACCGATCAGCTGACTTAGTGCTAGTGATGTGCTTATTTCAATTTTAAAAGTTTGGTTTCTGGTATCAATGTATTAAAAAATCTCGTAACTTCCGAACATGTAGAGATAGGATCAAAATACCCTTCCAATATCGTTTGATGTCGTCCAAAGAAGCCGTGTCCTTGGTATGTATATACCCTTTCCGTTACAGTCTGTATAGTTGAAATAAGTTTTGTTATAGGTATTCCGGTAAAACAGAATATTAAAAAACATGCTTGAACTATTGCGCTTCATAATAAAGACGAACCTCAGTGAACGATAAAAAAAAGTAAAAACATTGTTATTTATACTAAAGATACCAAAGTTCTGAAGGAACTAAAGAAAGATTTTGCTGATACGCTTCTCGAACATACTTTATATACCTAGCTTGGTACTAACTTTTTTAATTAAAAATGTATAACTTCCGCCACCGAAACTGGAAAATTATTTTACGTCAACTCACTCATTATTCATACACTATTCTTTTTTTGTTAAAGTAATCTTTAGGAGGGGAGGCATCTTTCACTGCCCCGCCTTTTCCTACTTTTTCTGTTCTAGAACGGTGAATATAAGTAACAGTATTCTTACCTCCGAACGCAATGTCTGGTTAATAGAAACGAATATCCAATGTTATACCGGTTGCCGAATTTTGACTACCTTTAACGATTATCATTGTCATGGGCAATAGGTAATAGCCTTCGTTTGATTACCGGAACGAAAACGTTTACGTGCTCACCGAGGTAGGTACGTCCCCTCCGTGCCTCACAAAAAACGCTATAACTTGTTATTTAATCATGAATTTATTTATGTTACGTTTAGCAACACATGCCTGTATGTTTTTATACATGTTTCGCTATGAATGTGTGGCTACTTTCCTCGGTTCCCGGCGTGCATACATGTCTTACACACTTGTGACTAATGTTCGCAACCCGCGTCAATGCTTGACGAAGGTGAAGGCACAGGTGCACCCCACTGGAGCCAGTATTGACGCTCCAGTTACGAATTCTATGCCAATAAATTCCAAATCAACGTTGTGATAATATCGGTCGCACCCGTCGTTTCTCATTTTCGTAACATCGTACAAAATAAATTGACGATCGAGTGACAATTTGCTTTTTTACGGTGTTTTGAAAATGTTATCCAAATGTCGTGTCGCATGACTTGTCGTAAGATTCGAATATAACCTACTAAATCGAAGAAAATATTACGATCACATTCAATTTTCATCAATTAACTTGTTTCATTCCAAGCTCCTATTTCTATTTCTCAATCAAACCGTTAATTTTGCCTACCCTTTCGTGGACAAAGAAAAGTAATTCCTGTTCTTAGGCTTTTTAATGTTCTTCTTAAAGGGGTAATTTACTTTTTAAAACGGAAATTCTTGTTTTAAGGAAAAAAGAAACCTTAACGACGCGGTCCCTTAGAATTTAGGACACGAGACGTCTTAAACGAGCAAGAAGTCTGTACAAACGATCCAGAGATGTCTCAATTTAGACATCTCGTCCGCGGCCCTCTCGCGCTGAGAATTAATTTAAATGAAATCATCACAGTTTATTCTACTGTGATGGCGAAACGGTCGTTCAACCGACAAGAAAGCGCCGCAAGACTCATTTACAATTCCAATTAAGGGCAATTCTCATTTACTTTTGTCCTGCAAAAGTAACGAATCTAGTGGGCCGTCTCTTGCAGTTCGACCTCCAAACATTTGCGGGCTAGTTCCCGCGGTCAGCCCGCGGCTCGCTCCATAATTTATAGTCTCTATGTTCGTTTTCGTATCATGCTGCGTATTGCGTGCGTGCGAGCCGCCGAGCATCTGCCTCTAATTGTATTTTATTTCCCAATAATAACCCCCATATACCTTAGTTGGCAATTAAAAGATAATGTATCGTAAAAACCGACTTCTTTTATCGTATCACTAGCGACGGCGGTTTAATGTATTGTTGTTATCTTATGAAACACTTTAAGAAGTTATAAATCTATTTTAAAAATATCCTCTCAGTGGCGGACCTAGCTGGAATCACAGCAGACGAGTGAAGCTACGGGATTTTCTTAAAGACTCCGGTCGCTTCCAATAGATACTGGTATTTGCTGAATCCTCGATTGCGAGCTTAGACATTCAATTTAACTTACTGTACGCTAACGGAGATTTGTGATAGCGCCGTACACAGACTTGGTGAAAAGTAATTTATTATTTTCAAGAGTGAAACACGCGTACACGCTAGCTTTCAATTTATGAAGTAACACATCTTCGATACTAGGAGTAATATTAGACGTTGGTAACCGGCCTGGGTTACCAACGTCTAATATTACTCCTAGTGTTAAGACACATCTCAAATGTTAAATCAAAATGTGTGCCAATATTTGATTACATTTCTATTAGAACAAAACGCTGTATATAGAACCGAATTGGCGACCTCTCGTACAAATTATAACGTTCGTGTACACATGCATGTCAAACATCAGTTACAAGTGGTGTGTTTGCGTTTTAATAACATTGTGAACGACGCGACGGCGCTCGGAGAGTTTTAAAACAGAACACTGCAAACTAATAAATTGATTTCAACGATGATAAAATCTTTTATATAGTTTGTTTAACACATTTTTTAATTAAACTGGTCACGTAGGTATCTTTGATATAGGCGCAAAATAGTGAGGAATTATATTTAATTCTGGCAAACTAACGCCTTCCCAAATGACGGCGCAGCGCGTTTGCGGTCGTCTGCCCTTCAAAGGGTCTTAATCGGCACATAAATTTTCTTTTAGGTCCACGCTAGGTACATGGACCGACGGATGGATTGAACACTATATGTGGCTTTTAACTTTTGTTACGAATAGTTGTGATATACACATTTTTGTGTCAGCATAACATGGTAAGAAGAGAATATTGACTATAAAGGCTTCCGCAGCAGGCGCAACGCGACGGTGCGATGCGATTTTGGTAGAATAACTTCGTTGAAGTTTTCATAGAAATTGTTCTACTAGAGTCGCGACGCGCCTGTCTGCAGGCACCTTAAACTTTTATAATATTACATTCTGTCTATTATTAAAAGCTTTCACCGAATCATTGAGTACTGAGTACGTACCAATAAAAATCAAAAAAATACCTCGTATATTGTGTACAGGATGGGCAAATAAGAGGTATTTTTTAAATTTTATTCTATGAAATATAAAAAATATTAAGTATTTTTATTTAAACACTAGCTGCGCCCCGCGGTTTCACCCGCATAAGTTTCGATCCCGTGGAAATATCGGGACAAAAAGTATCCTATATTTTAATCTTGGTTATAAACCATCTGTGTGCCAAATTTAATTCAAATCCGTTCAGTAGTTTTTCCGTGAAAGAGTAACAAACATCCATCCATCCATCCAGACAAACTTTCAGGTTTATAATATTATATTATATAGTAGAATAGTATTTAGGGCCGGCAATTCAGTATGGAAAATAATCTCAGACAAATGTCCACCTCTAGCAGCATGGCAGATGTGAACCCTTTTCACTGCGTTTTTCATGACATTTTCACACATTTCCTGTGTTATTTCAGTGACTGTGTCTCAGATATTTTGTTTTAATTCTTGAAGGTTCATTGGCCTGTTAGCATAGACACGTCCGTTTAGATAGCCCCACAAAAAAAAGTCAGGAGCTGTTAAATCCGGGGATCTTGGGGGCCAATCAATGTAACCGTTTGAAACGTTCTTTTCAATGTCTCGATTATGGCTCGTGCCGTATGACATGTGACCCCGTCTTGTGGAACCACATGTTTCCTAAGCCCAACTGCTTTATCTATTACAATGTCATGCTGCTCAAATTTAATCACTAAACGAGTTATTGTTAGCCGCGAAGGTAAGTGATTTCTTAGAGTTTCCGCAATACACGATTGGGTTGAGTAGAATGTTTTAATAATAATAATAACAAAAAAAGAGTTTATTTCTCACCACAGGCCAAAAAAAAAAGTTTTAATTTTCATGAAACAACTGTCATATTTGACACCAAAACAAAATTGCGGCAAAAAAATTGTATACCTCCAAGTTGCCCGCCCTTTACTTATACATACGTAGATCATATGCTTGAAAACATATTGGACATTCATCGTACTTGTAGAATATTATGAGGACTACATGCTACTATTTGAAATTTTATACTCGTGTCTCTGAGGTATATACCAATATAAATTAATTCTGAATACTTTATAAGTGTATGTATATTTCTATGAAATTGGATGTTAAAAGTTGGTCGCGACCGCAGGTGTGAGTGTCACCTCGACTCGTACGAAACATTTCTCACTTGCAACTTAAATTCATATTTTCTAGAAACAAATTGCTGTATTTACGGTACTTTGAAGTTTCCAATTGAAAGTTCATTAATTATTCAAGAAAAAAATGTGTGAACAGTGTGTAAATAACAGGGCTCTTATTTTGATTATTTTACTAATTAATAGCTTCAGCTTTACTATTAATTTGTAATTAATAATAATATTTATTTATTTATTCAAATAAAATAAAAAAATAATGTAGATAGTTTATTAACTTTAGTCCGTCGCAGCAAGCGTGGTCAGCGGGATGTAACAAAAATGTTTAATATCTCGGAAAATAGCTTATTGGAAGCTTATCATTTTGTTAATATTTTAATGACCGTAGTGAAACTATTTTATCAACTTATAAATCGATGTCAAATTGATCGCCTGACTACCAGGACATCGTTTTCAAAACCGGCTAGGTTACTTAAACAGAAGAAGAACTTGAATATAAAATGAAATAATGGCATTATTATGTAAACTGGGGAGAATGGACGAGGAAAACCTTAAAAAACAGCGAGCCCAAGTTACATGAACAAGAGCAGGAAAAAGAATTTCGTACAGTTTAAAATCTAAAATAGTGAAGTCGTTACTTATGAAGGATTAGTTTGAGGTGCCGCGGGAAAGGAGTTTCTGGAAGGACTTGGGAGATTCCTTAGCTCAGCAGTGGGACAAAATAGGCTACAAAAAAAAACGGAGTTACTAACACTGTGGTGTTTAAGTACATCTAGCGTATTTCGAAGAGAAGAATAGACGCAACAGTTCCACAAATTCACGCTTATCAAATTCAAATCTTTACTGCATATCTCATGACATGTGTTTACAAGATCTTAATAATCAAAGTTCACATGGACCCTGACGGGCACAACAATTTAATATAGTATGAACAGTAGCATGCTTTAAAATCATTAAGTAAATAAAAATTAATTGTACATACGTCATAATTTAAAAATAGGATATATTCAGTAATCATTATAAACTAATCAATTTAAAATAAATTAGGTATATCTCATTTCTCACAAAAAATAAATGTGATATACGTCATTACAAAAATTACCTTTAAAAATTCAATTAATCAGAAGTAAATAGGTAACGTAACAATAATTAGGTTTCATTCAACATTTTATTCATTTAAAATAAATAATGTCATGGATTAAAATAATATCAAATATCAATATACTTCTGCCCGCGACTGATACGTCTGCGTGAAAGTTCTTGCCCCCGACCCACCGCGTCGCATTGCAGCGCCCTCTCTCGTTTTCACTTAGCGTTCTTTCTGACTTTTTTTCTTTTCTTAAGGGTCGTGGCTTGATGTTAAATAGCCAACAATATTATTTTTCAAAAATTGGGCTATCTAATGCAAAAATATTTTTTCACACCACCTGCTCGAAAATGTCAAATTATATGTCAAGCAACCTTAACCTAAAGTGAGTCATTAGTGGCCGGGGGCACAGCCGGTCAATAATGTTGTACTGGATTTCATTATGACCCGCTGGTCAATAATGTGATTTGAATTTGGAATCTCACATGCTCAGATAAATTGGCAGTATAGTACTAACAAACACCCTTTGGTGCCAGAAAGAGGAAAGCTATTCTCGATACCCTTACTACGCGTGGATGATGTTCTCGATTTCCTACAAAATCATAACGACTGCTTCTTCATATCCTTGCCATGTTTTCGAAGACATAATAATATTGTAAGAATAATTAGATAACTACGAACCATTTTTTAAAAGGAATGGAATAACATTAAAACTGGCATTAATAATAACAAATACCGTACCGCGCCGTAATACCGTAATAGTAATTGGCTGTAACATTAGTTAATTTATTTTAAGTAAACTGCCTAAAGATTGCTGTGGATTTTGTGAATAAATAAATAAATAATAAAACCTATCTATACTACAGTCGATTTATCACATTTTATCAAAAATACTCTATTTTCACGAGCGTCTCCAATGACGTTCTAAATTCAAAATGCATACAGCCAATCATCCAAAACCATTCTACCAGCCCTGTATAAAGCTTAGTTTACACAAACGCCACTTCCATGAGAGTGATATCAACAGACACACACGACAAAACCGTAGAAGAGACTTTTTTTTTGAAAATCGAATTGATCGTGTCTTGGCTACTTATTGGTAGACGCAATAAAGGCGCGAACTTTTGGCATTTAAACTTTAAATTTATCAACAAAGTATTATAAAATGTCGAGTGATGAAAGTGATTGTACTCCTGAATTCATTACAACCGAAGCTAATAATATCGTACTATGGCTATTATTTTCTCACAGTAGGTGTAAAAAGTAGAGTATCCTCCTCAGGGCTAAAGGTGTCTTTGCCTTGGGCTAGCTTGAACCCCTCGCTGCATTCAGGATTCTTGTATTAACTCCCTCGCTTCGCTCGTGAGTTAAACTCTTAACTCCCTCGCTGCGCTCGGGAGTTAAATCCCGAATCCTTCATTGCGCTCGAGATTCAATATGACGCCCGTGACATAAGACACAACTTTAGCCCCTCGGTGCATAATCTACTATTTCCGATCCGACTGATGTTTCCAGAGATTAGCGCGTTCAAACAAACAAACTATTCAGCGTTATTATTAGTATAGAGATAGATATCCAAAACGTTTGTTATTTTAGAAAAAATATATATATAATGGACAAACTGAATAATCGACGAATAATGGCAAAAGCTCTTTGTTTTCCACCGATATGTTAATAAAACGTGCGAAAACCTTTGTTAATCGTGATATGCACAGTTGAAATATTTATTGATACGGACAGTTCAACCATCCGCCTGTGTTCGTTGGTGATCAATTTTAATATCGAATGTTTTATTTATTTTGAGGTAAGCGGGGTTATGTTTCAAACTCAAACTCAAACTCAAACTCAAAGTATTTATTTCAATTAAACCAATTACAGGCACTTTTGAATTGTCAAGGGGTCGGTCAGTCAGAGAAATGAAGCTAGTTGCCCATTCCAAAGCGTAGTAGGTACCTATGGAGAAGAACGGGCAAGAAACTCCATGGACACTCTTTTAAATCAAAATATGGTTACAAAGTATTAGTTACATCATTCATGTTAAAAATTATGCATGTGAGAACGATGCAGAACGTTAAAAGCGTCCGTAATGAATAGCCTAAAACAATCCAAATATTAAATTAAATTAAAATAAGCCATGGCAGCAAAGAGATGACCAGTCCCCACTGACGGCGCCCGTTCACGAACATGACGCACGGATTAGCACCATTCAGCTCAACCATTTTGAAGGGAGCTAAACGATCCAACACATGTGCCACCATCAGCGAGACATTTGAGTGAGCATGACATACTCTCAGCCGCCAGGGCACATTCAAGTCAATGAAAGACGTACCCAGTAAATGGTAGCTTTATAGTATGTACCTACATAGTACTCACACAAGAGCTATACAATTATACAATACTAGACGATTGAAGTTATATAATGCAAAAATAGTATTTTACAATCTTCAGCGGCTCCAACAGTACTTTCAAATGCTAATCAATTTATTTATGCGTCCTGTGGAGCAGGACCAGCGTTTAGCCAAGCATTTTTATCAGCGATGTAATCTCCCAATTTATAATATGCCTGGCTGCATAGTGTGCGTTTTATACAAGATTTAAATTTCGTTTCATTCTGTTCAATTATGTGGGGAGGTATTTTATTGTAACATTTTAAACAGTACCCCATGAAAGATGAGTCTACTTTAGCCAGCCTGAAACCTGGTTGAACTAATTGGTCCCTATTTCTAGTGATATAATTGTGTCTTTCACCTCTTTTACTAAAAATATGTAGATTTTTCCTTACGTACATAATGTTTTCATATATATATTGACAAGGTACCGTCATGATGTTAATATCTTTAAACAGTTCTCTTAGAGAGTCACGCCTGCGGAGGCTATATATGGCTCTGATGGCTCTTTTCTGCAGAATAAAAATAGACTCGATGTCTGCAGCCCGTCCCCATAGTAAAATACCGTACGACATGATACTATGAAAGTAACTAAAATAGACCAGTCTCGCGGTATCGACATCAGTAAATTGACGGATTTTTCTCACAGCATACGCTGCTGAACTTAGTCGTCCTGCAAGGGATGTTAAATGAGGACCCCATTGAAGCCTTGAGTCGAGCGTGAACCCCAGGAAAACAGTTTCATCGACGAATTCTAGTTTCTCTTGATTCAATTTTATCTCACAATGACTACCTTTGACATTTGGTAAAGAAAATCTTATACACTTAGTTTTTTTCCCATTTAATACTAAATTATTAGCAGTGAACCAATTTTGGATCTGCAGTAGGGCGTTATTTACGTCGTCAAGATTTGATGCACGTCTATTAATTTTAAAAATCAAGGAAGTATCGTCAGCAAATAACACCATCTGTGGTTGGGTTTTTAACAAATGGGGTAGATCATTTATATAAACTAAAAAGAGGAAAGGACCTAATATCGAGCCTTGCGGAACACCCATTTTTACTGTTAAACCGAGTGAATTGACACCATTTATTTGAACTTGCTGTTGTCTATCATTTAAATAAGATTTTACTAAACTGAGCGCAAGTTTTCCTATTCCGTAATGCTCAAGTTTTAAAAGTAAGGTTTCGTGGTCGACGCAATCAAAAGCCTTGGAGAGGTCACAAAAAATTCCTATGGCGTCTTGGGACTCTTCCCACGCTGTAAAAATGTGTTTTAATAAGGTGATACCGGCATCAGTCGTACAACGTCCCTTGGTGAAACCATACTGTTGGTCGTGTAATATTCTGTTGGTGTTAAAATGATTGAGCATTTGGTTTAGCATCACCTTTTCAAACACCTTGCTGAAGACCGGTAACACGGATACGGGTCTATAATTATTGGTAAGTTTACTGTCCCCCGATTTTAAAAGGGGTATCACCTTGCTGTATTTCATTAGATCTGGGAAGACTCCTTGATCCACACACAAATTAAATATTAAGGCTAAGTACGGCGCTATAGTCTCAATAATGGAGGTACAAACTTTGATAGACATTCCCCATAGATCCTCGGTTAGTTTGATCTTGATTTGCTTGAAAGCTTTTATTACTATTATGGGGTTTATATGCTTGAATTTAAATTCAATCTGGCAGGATGAGACGTTTGCTCTTAATAAATTAATAGAACGCAAGGGCGAGGAATTTAAGATTTCAGTGGTTGTATGTGGGATACTGGTAAAGAAATTTACAAATTCTTGAGCAACTTCTTTGTTATTGCTTATGAGACCACGCGAAGTCTCTATTGTGAAATCATTATTATGTCTTTTATTCCGGTTAGTTTCGTCATTGATAATTTTCCAAACCGTCTTTATTTTATTATCGGCTGATTTGATCTTGTTGCTAATATACAAGGCTTTAGCTACCTTGCAAATATTTTTAAAAGTTTTAGAGTAGGTAGCTACGTATTTATTAAAAGTTTCAGAGTTAATATAAGGCTTAAGGCCATACAGCTCAAACAATTTTTCCCTACTTTTTCTAATACCCTTAGTTGCCCAGTCACTGAACAAAAAACTTGGACAAATAGTTTTAGTTTTCTTTTTTAAAGTATTATTGAACTCGGTGCGTACTACCGAAAAGAACCACTCATATAATTCATTTACATTGTTTTTCATGTGGCCTGGTACACTTAACTTACTAATTAAGTGATTATTAAATCTATTTAGACTGCTTGGTGTTATTTGTCTAGTTTGTATCAGAATTTTTTGTACTGGTGTATTAGACTTGAACACAACGGTTTGGCCGCTGTGATCAGAAGGGAGATAGTTTACTATGGCTTTATCTAAGTATTCGCAGCAACAAAAAACATTATCAATGCATGTAGCAGAATTTATAGTTACGCGGGTTGGTTCTGAAAACACATTTGACAAATTGAATGATTTAAAGAGACTTAATAATCGACTGCTATTTGAACTATTCTCTAAGATATTAATATTGAAGTCACCACAGATAATTAGCGATTTTTTGCCAGTTCCAAGTTTTGCTAGAACATCTTCCATTACTGACTCAAATATGGAGTAGTTTTGATAATTAGGCGGTCTGTAAACGCACACTATAACATGCTTATCTAGCTCAACACAGGACAGTTCAACGTTATGTTCTACCGAAAGATCAACTATATCTTTACGAGTCTTAGATTTAATAGAATTTTTAACTAAGATTAGTGAACCCCCACGCAGAATAGATTTCCGGTTAAAACAACTGCCCACACTATAATTTTCATAATGAATTAGCATTTCATACTCTTTCAACCAATGTTCAGTTAGACAAATAATTTCAAACATAGTTTTTTCTAAAAATAGCTCAATTTCTAATTGTTTGGAAGAAAAACCTTGAATATTTTGATGAAATAATTTCAAGGAATTCTGCTCAGACCCTTTTTTACATTTTACTATTTGAGAGCAAGAAGACACCTTGTTGTTGGTAGGTATAACAATATTGTTACTAGTGTCTTCTGTTGTCTTACTAACTAGTTTAAATCTACATCCAGAGTGAGCCCCAAGACTCCCAAGCCATCACCAGGCAATGATATCCGACTACTTGTGGACCCCACATAAGGACAAGTATTTGCCAAAGTGACACATGGATCCTCTTTCGTACAACCATTGTAAATTGTTATAGCATTAGTGCTACAGTTATTTCGGGTAACCACCTGTACATTAGAATTATTACTAATAATTGCGGTGTCAATTATGGTACAAGACTTCGACATACTACTTATGTCTGAGTTTATATAAGCTAATAGCCTCGCTATTTTATGTCTAAACCTAATGGGCAGATACACTGTATTCCTTGTCGATTTCAATTTATCAACAAAACTGTTGGTGTCAAAAAATATAAGTTTGTCACTGTAATGACTTACTAAGAAATGCATATGGTTATTAAGCATATGTATATAATTGTTTTGTCTATTGGATAATCTCTCAAAATATGGAAAAGCACACAAAATAATTTTATTACAATTTATCTTTAAAAGCTCAGAAACACTGTCAGTGATAACTTCTTTTCTGACCTGTGAACTATTACCCACAAATACAGTAATGTTGGTATTGGAATCATATTGATTTCTTGTAATTGATGTCATTATTATTATTATGGTCGGATGGCCTCTACGTATACCTATAGCAAGAGCTTATTGGTAGGTTCCGACATCCACCAATAAGCTCTTACCCACCTTAAGCGCATTAAATGGGTTGTCTGCCACCGAGGTCACCATTCCAGTTTCTAACCGTTTTGGGCTATTTGAGTAACGTCTACGCAAATGAATGTATAATGTAGTAGGTATATGTTATGTTGACGTATCGAACATATTTACCTCATATACGATGTTGTAGTAAATGTACCAATTTGTTTGCATAATGTTCTGAGGACCGCGATAATAATGTTGATTCTCCTGCCATAAAGGACATTTTATGGCCACTCCATTCCGAGTCAAATGTGAGCTAAAATATTTTATGATGATATTTTCATCTGAAATGTTGTTCAAATATACACTTCATTTTCTTAAGTAATAAAATTGTATCCGTGTTCAACAGGTAATAAGATACGATGACAAGGATCGCATTATCGCGCGCAAGGCAGAATCCTGAAAGTGGGTTGATTTATTGCCCGAAATATCCTTGAAGCTGCTCGCTGAGAGTTATGTTTTACTAAGGTACAAGCCCTTCTTTAAATATAGATCCCACTTTTCCAAGGAAATCTAGTTTTATAATATCTTTGGCCGGGGCAACTCCTCAATATAATTTATTAGCACTAGAACAACTTACGTCTCCTTCAAAACCGAGATTCAATCTGAATCAACTGTATTTTTTTAAGTTATCCAATTTATTAGAACGAGAAATCTTATTCATTCTTGCGTTTTGCCAGCCTACCACAAAGCCTTACCTCTTGTAAATTAATTAAAATCAGTATTTTTTATCCACAGTTTGGTTCTAGCGACAGTTTTTTTACATCTCATTTGCATATTTTGGCAACGTGAATACATTTCAATACCTTACTATCTTAATAAATTCAACAAAGAGTACTTAATTGAAATAGCGGGAATCCTCAGCTAATATACGAGTTTATAAATATTTTACTAATTTATTTATATTTATTTATTGTTTCAATCTCCTAGTATTGTATAATTGTATAGCTCATGT
Organism: Apamea monoglypha; assembly: GCA_911387795.2. NCBI lineage: Eukaryota > Metazoa > Arthropoda > Insecta > Lepidoptera > Noctuidae > Apamea > Apamea monoglypha. The sequence continues at coordinate 8,873,865 of OU426920.1, forward strand.
GTGAGTACTATGTAGGTACATACTATAAAGCTACCATTTACTGGGTACGTCTTTCATTGACTTGAATGTGCCCTGGCGGCTGAGAGTATGTCATGCTCACTCAAATGTCTCGCTGATGGTGGCACATGTGTTGGATCATTTAGCTCCCTTCAAAATGGTTGAGCTGAATGGTGCTAATCCGTGCGTCATGTTCGTGAACGGGCGCCGTCAGTGGGGACTGGTCATCTCTTTGCTGCCATGGCTTATTTTAATTTAATTTAATATTTGGATTGTTTTAGGCTTTTCATTACGGATGCTTTTAACGTTCTGCATCGTTCTCACATGCATAATTTTTAACATGAATGATGTAACTAATACTTTGTAACCATATTTTGATTTAAAAGAGTGTCCATGGAGTTTCTTGCCCGTTCTTCTCCATAGGTACCTACTACGCTTTGGAATGGGCAACTAGCTTCATTTCTCTGACTGACCGACCCCTTGACAATTCAAAAGTGCCTGTAATTGGTTTAATTGAAATAAATACTTTGAGTTTGAGTTTGAGTTTGAGTTTCAGACAATATGATCCATTTTTATAGTAAAAATATATGGTAGTTCACACATAAACGCATGCAATGCTTGAAGAACGGACAGGCATATTGATTAACATGGTTTCCTGTAATGTGACCTTGTATTGCGGTGCTTCTCTTTATGATTTGCTCTTTGATTTTTTCTCACACTTCAATTACGTACTTACAATTTTTGAGAAGAGTGCCTTCAAGTTGGTAAGTGATTTATTGCAAGTATGTCGTTTGGCCTCTAACTAGACCTTACCCAGGTCTCTTGTTTATTCTCTCAGCGTTTTCTTTCACAAATCACTTTAACATCAGCTGTTCCGGCCCGCCTTCTTTAAAACCTCAACGCGAAAAGGAGGGCCGTTATGAGTTGGAGGCCAATGTTTGTAGCCAACTTTTATAGCAAAATATGATTTCGGGCATGTGTGTGCTATTTATTTGCTAGTGTAGCTCCTCAGCTGCACAAACAGTGGATGTAAATTTGTTTAAAAATCGAATTAAAGTTTGTTTCATCTGTTTATTAACAAATCACACGTCCCGTATATTAGACGCGTGATAATATATATATGTAATGTATATAAGAAAGAAGAAAGAAAGAAAGAAAAAGTATTTATTGCGACTCGTACAGGATTATAAACTAAACTAAACATAGTTAAAAATAAAAAAAAAATAGAACAAGTATTTATAAAAAAAAAAGTAATAAAAAATAAAATGAAACAGAAAGTCCTATACGAGGCCAAAAGGCTCCTATCTCAGCATGATGCTTTGACATTTAAAATAAATGTCGCAGCGCTGGTATTCTGATAGGGCCCACTGTGATGTCACGGGCAATCACAGCAATAAATAAATAATAAAATAGATATAATTACGTAAAAGCAATAAAATAAATATTATTTATTTTTAATCTGCGCCAGACGTAACCTCATAACTTGTCTATGCCCTGAGTGTCAGAAGCACTCTGTGGCATAGTTGTGACAAGTGAGCGGTCGCATGCGCCGAAAACAAAGAACCGGCGAAAACTAATAAATACATTATTTAAATTACGGCTGTGTAGTGGAACAGTATTACAGTAAATATACAATAAAAGTGGAATGTGGTAGTTAATTAACGGCACGGATGACATGGAGAAATATAAATAAACTAGTGATGAGAGTGTTATCGAGTTATATCTTCAAGAAACAAAATGCAAATGACAAACGACATGACAAAACACTGTGTAGGCCGGCAACAACAATTCGTCTATAGACGCTGCCAGTAAAAGCGTGGAATAAAGAACATTTTATTAATTAACTATCGAACTTGTACCTATCGGACACAAAAACAAGATGCGAAACAGCTGCTGTGCCTGTTCAGTGAACAATCGCTGCCAAACGCTCGGACCACCAGTGCTAGCTACGTGCACATCAAGGGTAGGTTCAAAGTTTGGTATCTTTTTGAAGCTGCAGTAAATGCTGTTTAAATTTTAATCTAAACGCAGCAACTGTTTTTATAGCACGAAAAGGAGGTGGCAAATCATTCCAGCAACGGGAGGCAGCGAATTTGAAACTACCACGGAATGCAGCAGTTCTATGCGATGAGGCTAACATGAGGTAAGAAGATGCTCTTGTTTTGATTTTGTTAACATCGCGTGACCAAGACAGTTTCTTATATAAATATTCTGGTTGCTTAGTGAGAATTATGCCAAAGAGTAGGGTAGCCAGGTGAAGCTTTCTGCGTGCTGACATTCTCATCAAATTACCCTTATTTAAAAAAGGAGTGATGTGGGAACGTGGTGGGACAGTGTAGCAGAATCTTGCACATGCATTCTGCACCCGCTGAATCAATCTTTCGCTTCTACCGAGAATGCACGCCCCATACACAGTGTCAGCGTAATTCAGCTTGGATAAAACAAGTGACTCGCACAGCATGACACGCATATCCACACTTATGTAAGGACGGACACGATACAACACCTTGAGTCGGTAGAAACAGTTGCGCACGGCCTCCAATATGTGTGCTTCAAAATGCAGCTGCCCGTCAAATACCACACCCAGATTACGAGCCTCCAGAACTCTTTCCACACCACAACCATCAATCCTGAGGTCCAGGTTGCAAGTAAGCATCTTGTTCAGGAAATCCCTAGATCCCATCACAATATACTTGGACTTACTAGGATTCAGGACCAGGGAGTTTCTTGTGGACCAAGCTGAGATCCTCTCTAAATCATCATTCACACTGTTTACCGTTTCAGCCATATCCTGGGACCGGAAGGAGAGGTACAACTGCAGATCGTCAGCATAAAGGTGGAACTTGGTGTTGATCAGACAGTTGGTGATGTCAGCACTGTACAGGATGAAGAGAAGCGGGCCCAGGATCGATCCCTGAGGTACGCCCCTTTCCACGCGCTTCGGAACCGATGACATGTAATCTCCGCTGTCACCAGTCACCTGGACAAACTGTGATCTATTGTTGAGGTAACTCTCAAACCATTTAACGGTTTCGACTTCACACCCATAGTAAGACAGCTTGGAGATTAGAAGTGACGTGTTGATTGAGTCGAAAGCACGCGAAAAGTCCAGTAGGACGAGCAGGGTTCCCATACCCTGGTCTCTGGCCTCCAGAATGTTACCGACTACATCCAGAAGCGCTGTCGCTGTGCTATGGGCCTTTCGAAAACCGGATTGAGCCAGCGGCAAGATACTGTGGTGCTCAAGGTATGCCCTAAGTTGGTCAGAGACAACCCTCTCTAAAATCTTGGATAGACATGGAAGTAGGCTTATCGGACGGAGGTCTTTCACACTAGTGGGGTTAGGTACTTTTGGGATCGGTCTAACAATTGCCATTTTCCACAGATCAGGGAAAGAAGAGCTGACTATGGATCTGTTGATGATAGCTGTGATCACTGCAAGTGTTCTAGGAAGTGTCAACATCAGCATCTCCAGAGAAATTTGGTCAGAGCCCTGCGCATTGGACTTAAGACTGCGCAAGATCCTCAGCACCGCATCCCGCCGGACTGGCTCAAGCCGGAAATGACTGTTACCGTGTCTATGATGCTCAAAATATGTTAAATCTGCAGTAGTGACCTTCCCACTGCCTGGTACATCCAAAAAATGTTGGTTGATAGATTCTGGGTTGTTACAGAAATGAGGCAGACTATGCTCTGGTCTTTTTGAGATTGCTACAGTGGCTTTGATATGACTCCATAACTTCTTAGGTTGTTTAATATTGTTATTAATATAAGTTTTAAAATATGCACACTTCTCACTATCAAAAGCTGCTCTAACAAGGTATTTAAACTCCTTGTAGGATTTTATATGATGTTCGAATTTTGTCGATCTCGACTTCAAATGGCACTTATCACGCAGCCTCATCATTTCCCTGACCGTGTCTGTTATCCAGGGATAAGATCTCTCTTTAATTAGGACTTTTTTGAGGGGAGCATGCAAATCAAAAAGCGTCAGAATATGTTGATTAAACATTGAAACCATAGAGTTCACATCTTCCAGATTTTCAATATATTCCCAGTCCATTTTGTTTAAGTCATCATTGAAAAATTCCGGTAGGATGTCTCTAAGTGGTCTGTAGGTAATCCAGTGTGGAGAAGGCTTCTCTAATTTGAAATTTAGTTCGACAGATATAATTGCATGGTGACCAAGCTCCGGTATGTGTGATACAGAGACCCCACACACACGGGCATCAGTACACACAACATCAATTAGAGTTTCACTATGATCTGTGAAATGGGTTGGCTCTGTAATAATTTGTGTGAGCTTGCAGCAATGTAAAAAATTGTTCAGAAGTTTAGATTTGTTGTCACTTAGGTTTAAGACATTAATGTTAAAGTCCTAGTATATCATCTATCTATAATATATAAAATTCAAAGTCCTGACTGACTGATACATCAACGCACAGCCTAAACAGCTGGTCCTAGAGACATGAAATTTGGAGGGTGTATTCTTTGTGAAGAGTAGGTATCCACTAAGAAAGGGTTTTCCGAAATTTCACCCCTAAGAGGGTGAAATGGGGTGATTTTGTTTGTATGAAAAATCTTATTCCTTGAGTTAATAAACTTGAAACTATGCACGAATACTTATCTAAGTAAATTATGAAGTTTGCCATTTTTATTTTTATAAACTGCCCTCTACAAGGGGATTGGGGGGTTTTAAAGTTTGTATGGAAGAATTTTAGCGCGCGATCAAATTTCCTCGAAACTCAGTCTTTATACGAGTACCTAGGATTGAAAATAAAGAATAACGTGTATCAGGTTTTTCGAAAATCTACCCCTCATGGGCAGAAAAGGGGTAGTCAATTTTACAGGGGAGGATTTTACAGCGTGGCTTGATTAACTCGAAAATTGGTATAAATAATCTTTGAGTCAAGTTATGAACACATTTTTTAAAATTCCACCCCTGTGGAGGTGAAAATCGGGGTTACAGTTTATATGAATAATCTTATTTATTAGGTTAACAAACTTGAAAATTGCCAAGAATACTCGCATAAGTAAGTAATAAAGTTTATCATTATAAGTTTTTCAAAACTACCCCTCAAAGGGGATATAGGGGGGTGTTAAAGTTTGTGTAGAAGAATTTGAACGCGCGGTCCGATTAACTCGAAACTCAGTGTTTATACTTAAGACCAAAAATAAAGAATAACATGTAGGTATCCGGGTTACTTAGATACTTTTGACAAGAAAGAAACGATGATAAATTTTTGGGTCTTTCGAAAATCGACCCCTGACGGGGCAAAAGGGGGTAATTAATTTTTTAAGGGGAGTATTTTACAACGTGGCTTGATTAACTCAAAAATTGGTATACATCATATTTGAGTCAAATTATGGAAACATCCCAATATTTTTTTAGTGTTCTACCCCTGTGAAAAGACGGGATACAGTTAATATGAAAAATCTTTTTCCTTTGGTTAATAAACTTGATACTTGGCAATATTTGCCTCAGTAATTAATACAATTGGTCACTTTTAGTTTTAAAAATACCCTCGCAGGGGATTTAGACGGTGAAAAAGTCAATAGGTAAGAAAAAAATTAAACCGCTCGGACGGATTAACTCGAAACTCGGTACTAACACATAAAACAAAAGTAGGGGTTTTAAGGGTTTTTCAAAAATCGTCTCTTACGGGGTGGAAAACGGTAATAAAGTTTAAGGGGTGGATTTTACTGCTTGCTTCCATTAACTCGAAAATGGGTATAAATAATCTTTAAGTCATACAATGGGAACGTATGTACCAAACGCTTTTTTAAAAACAAAGCCTGTCGTGTTAAAAGGGGACGACAAGGTTTATTTCAAAAATCTTATTCATTTGATCTATAAACTTTAAAATTAACCCGAATTAAATAAATAAATGATAAGGATCGTAAACATACATCTTCGAAATTTTTAGAGTAAAGTACCTACACGCGGACGAAGTCGCGGGCAAAGTGCTATACTATATAAAATTATAAATTCTGTATGTATGTCACATTTTCACGCTGAAACCACTGAACGGATTTCGATAATATTTGCCAAAGAGATAAATGGCATCTTGGGGAAGGACATACTTTTTATCCTGGAAGCACGTTCCCGTGGGATAATTGCCGACATCCACGCGGGCGAAGCCGCGGGCAGAAACTAGTGTCGTATATTGAACAAGGAGAAAATTCTAAAACAGAAATATATTAATACGTCAGTTATAAAATAAATACTATGGCGAAATGTCAATAAGTATTATATCTATATACACTTTGTGCGTGTTTATTGGCTAGTTATTGTTATTGTTCGAATTTACTCACGATTAAACTGTCATCCGTTGAATCCCATCTAAGTAATTCGCTGAAAGGGTATCTGGATGAATAGCCATCACTCAGAGAAGGGCCGTCGAGCTTCATTTTAGACTTCACGTAACAAGTGACAAGTATATTTTGGTACGAAATGACAAACGTTTAGTGAAATACATTCGCACTATGAAACTCATTAACTAACATGTTAGGACGGGTAAAATAACTGAATAGAGAGATTCGGTGGTGGGTTGAAATTACTTGGGCGCATATTGAAATTTCATGACATTTGTAGCCAGAAATAAACACATTTCCATGACTTCGGCATTGTTTAATCTCGTATTAGAATAAAAGCCCAAAGTAATTACGATGCTGGTTTAATTTTAGATATTTTGTTGACTCCGAAAAAAGACCACAAAGGCAATTTTGGGATCTGCATGCCAGTCCCATTTTCCCCCTCGTCAAATAAGAAGTAAGGATAAGATTGAATGTAATAAAACTTTAGCAGAGCATCATTATCTTTCAATTCAATTACTGAGATATAAGTGTCATTAGTGAACAGAAATAAATATGTCCAACTTTCACTAAACCTTGGCCTTCGTCTGCAGGAAGAAGTCATGACATACGAGCGCAAAGGGCTTATTCTATCTTATCGCGGGCCCAGTAAACTTGCTTTGAAAACTCCACAGGGAATACACTTGCGCACAAGACAAATGGAATCGTCCCCGACACTCCAAAGCGATAACTGCGAAAAAATATGTTTCTGCTCGAGATAATTCTAATTTCTTTTTAATTTATTGTTGGTATCATTTTAAAAATATTTTTATTCTTTTCAAACTTTACTTTTAGCTTGTCACTTTCCAGTCTTGTAAAACAAATAAATTACTGCTTGGACATGACTATGTACTTTGAGGGTTATCTTTATTTGAAACTACGAGGATTAATGATATCTACCTAATGTTTCTTTACGGTATAGCTTTAGAAACAAAGCATTAAATAGTAGCAACTATCTGTGATAAATACGCTACAAAGATATGTTGTTACTAATGCATATTGAAGTGTTAATACAGTAGAACAATATCAGTAATGGTAGCTATTTAGAATAATTTAATTGCAGCGAAGCAATTAGCTCGGGTGTAATGAATTAATGGTCATATTTTATACTGAGGCTGGCGAATCGGCTACCATTTATTCAAATGGCTTCACTCGTACACTTATCAAAGGCCCAAACAACGAAGTGAGGACTCCGTTTGGGAATCTGAATATATTGAGTCGTCAGTGAGAAAATGTAAAGTTGTGACGGCTATTGCTGTCACTGCCACTAATTATTATTTTCCTTGCGTTTTTTTACCACAGCTTTTAAAAACCGCCTCTACAATAATGTGAGTGGCGTACACGCAAGCTGAAAGTAGCAGTAACTAATTAAAAGTGCTACACGGACATTAGCATACATAAAGTCATACGTGTCCAAGCAACTCGAATGGCGTCAACGTGTCGATCCCGAAAAAAGACGTTGTATTATGCTAAAATAATTTTACCCAAGCATCATTTGTACCAGTTTAGATGCCTGTCGTAACTAAAGATCAGGTAAAAAGTTATTGACGAGCCGACCCTGTAAAATATGCTTCGGTTAATCGCCCTCGTGTCGCAGCCATTTGTAATCGTCTGCTGATGGTCTGGCCATTTTCTTAATATTATGTCCTCGCAGACGTGACGCCTCGTTGGCGCTGGTGACAATAGTTACAGCTGCCAACTTGCAAATGAAAATTTGAGAGCAAAACTTAATATTGAAACGGTGAACATGCATTTAGAACGTGTCGTTTGATATGCCAGGTCACGTGATATTTTCATGGACTTAATAAGTCCATGGATATTTGACACAGAAAGTGTTTATTACGTGGTCCTTGATTAAATAGAGCTACGCTCTACGTATTTTGCGGTTCGTTGCAATTTTATTGTGAGCAATACAACTTGCCACGAGACGATTCTTTGTGTGAGCGAAACATGAAAAGGTCGTTATAACGTATGTGGATTCATTTCGTTACTGCTCTGCAATCCAACTTCTGGCTGTGCCCTATTTTTCCATACAAATTTGTACCGAATGAATAAAGCTGAATAAAACGTACAAAAGCGGCATATTCTATCAGTAATTCCACCAATTATCGGCATGCCTTTTTCCGTATAGTAAAATAAATAAAATCTGCATAGTAGGTCGCGAATTGATTCGATTCAACCGTCCTAACCGTGTTCAATGAGAGCTCTCGAGCCGGCCAGCCGGGCGGCCGCACGGTTCGCGCTCATGTCGGAATTTAATTGAAACGGACGCAATTCGATCCGGCTCGACATATGACACGCACCATGCGACGCACTAATTACAGACATCATAGCCGCCACGGATAGAGTGACGTCTAGTGGCCATACCAAATTCACAAGTGCCTACGGGACGGTATTGACCCTTACAGCTTTCATGAATGCCAGCATGTTATGAGCACGTTCTATGAGTATTCGGATTAAATTCTTAAAACAGCATGATGTTTATTAAGTCGGTCCGGTTTTGCGAAGGGAAGGGACCACTCCAAACGTCGAGCCTTATCATTTTATTCCTATTTGAGAACGGTTGAGTTTCGTGAAATACGAAGATAAAGGGCGGCCATATTTATTTAGCGAGTACCTACATAATTTGGATGGAAATCTTTGTTTTATTAAAATAAAAATCATTGGTCTGTTTATTAAATAAAATTTATTTGATTAATTATAATTTAAAGGCATATTTAGTTTTCACAGGTAATTATGTAGGTACAGACACCAGCAGGTCAAGCTACCCGCAAGCTAACTGTCAAATTTTCCTAATCAACCTTGAACCTTAATGATTTAGCGATAAAGTTGAAAATCTATTAAAGAAATTTGACAAATTGTAGTAGCTTGATGTGCTGGCGTCTGTACCTACTTACGCTACATTTATCTGATTATTAAAAAAGCTAATAAAAGTATTGGGTATCAGTGAAAATTCCATGGGGTTGTTCGTGCGCATGCGATGAACGAAATGTTTTAATAAATGCATGGAGTAATCAGAACAGTGGTGGCCCAGTGGTAATGGACCCGACTTACGAGTTGTAGGTCGTGAGTTCAAACCCAGGCAGGCACTTTACTTTGTTTAAATTATTTCATCACCACTGCTCTCAAAACGGTGAATGAAAACATCATGAGGAAACCGGCATGTCCTAGAACCCCAATTTCGAAGACATGTGACATCCACCAACCAGCACTGGGCCCGCGTGGTGGATTATGGCCCACTCCCTCTCACATAGAGGAGGCCTGTGTCCCAGGAGTGGGAACATTATAGTCTGATTATTTATGCGATGAACGATATCTATCCAATGTAAACTACATATAAATAAATAGGAATCATAATATATAATGGGATACTACAGAATTGTGGACCGGAAAAACGAATAAAAAGAACCGTTTGGTACTGAAAGCTATTTATCGTTAAACATTAGACTAAACTCGTGAAGGTCAATATTATGCATTCAATTTACATACGTACAATGCACCCATATAGCTATATATCTATAAATCAGTGCTGGGAGATTGCATGTACTTGCTCACGCTTGGTGAGCATGTTTCACTGTGGCATTTAGCATTACAAGCTTCAATTCACCCGATTGATAGCAATTGAAAGTAAATTGCATTTCACAGTCTATAAAGTACCTATCTGTTTGTCCCGGAAAAGTTTGATAAATTCAATTTTCAACTGGGTAACTTCCGTGCCTGGGCGGTTCACGCTTGATACTTTTTGAATAAATTGGCCTCGCGCCGAATCGATAGTAGTATAGAAAACTCGGAAGTTATCGAAAGGCAACATAACTTTTCGTAGAATATTGAATCAGTAATATCCGTATTTCTGAGCTTGTTTGTGGTCGATGGTCGGACGGCGACACATCTATCAAGAGAAATATTATTTTTGGAAGTAGGCGCGATATTCGCCGGAAATTTGACTTCCTGTGTGTTGTTACCATACGTGGAATAGACACATCGAACTGAAATATATTCACCGCATGCCGATGGATAAGGGTAGCAACATTAAATAATGAATATACGTACATACTTACCGTGGACTAAATTATAAAACCTGCTTTAAAAAAAAAATAAGCCATTTTTTACCAACCAACAAAAAGCAGATAATATTTAATTAAATAAGCAAGTCTCGTAAAAAGAAAACAATGCAGTACAAACGTTTATTTCCCGTGGGTTTATTTGGACGTTTCAGTTGTATCGTAACATAAAATTATTTAGAACTTAAATTTTCCCAATACAAAAGTACAAAATGTGTATCTAAAGAGCTTTAATAAGTGTAGGTCTACAGTAAAGTCACAAAGCTCGTAGAAATAAAAGTTAATTGTTGGAATCAATTTGTTTTTAACTGCGACGTTCGAATAATCCGGCGAACAACCGCAGGGTTAGGCCCAAAAATAATTCAAATAAGGTAGTCCTCAATGAAGGATTAGTTTATGCGGTGAACCCATACCCTTTAAATCTGATGCAGGGTGGAGACCAGGACTAATCAGCGCGGATTGTTGCCCTTCCGCCACTCTACGCCCTGATTCAAGTAAATGAGAAAACTTTCTAATTGGAATTTCAAATAGGCCTCCGTTTATCCAGACGAGAGCTGTTCGCGGTTCGACGCCAACATGCTGGGCCGCATTATAATTCTCTTCGGTTTGTGTAATTGATATGGGTTTTAGTAATTTAACATCCAGTGCGTACCATTGTCAACAGACCATTTGTTACATTAATAAATGCAGTTGCGTGATAACTTTGAGGGTGCCATTACAATGCGGGGACGTTTTGGTGTCAAATATGAGTCCTTGTTGCGAAGTAGTTTTGCAGTTTAAACTAATTGAGGTTATATTTTATTTACTGTTGTTGTATTTAGTTGTTTATTATTCAAAGTTTGAGGCCGGCCTTTTGCCTAAGATTATATTTTATAATTTAGTTTTGAAACAGTTTGAAAATAAATAGTTGGACTCGTGCCACGCTCTCTATTTCCTTTGAAGGTATAAAGTTTTAAATAAACGTTCAAGAAGGTAAAAGTTACAGTTTTGAGGTGCGTCAGGTCGGTTCGAAGCAAGTAGGACCTACCAATATACTTTAAAACATCTCTACACGAATCATGTTCAAATTGAACGATTGAGGAAAATGCTTTGAGGATATTTCCTTCTCATGTGTAATGCTCTGAGAACGGAGTTAGGTTGAGCCACCTGTCACGTTTCACGCTGACGTGATTTCGTTAAGCGTATTCTTTTATGCCCTGTAGGAAAACATGTGAGAAAATGCCTAATTTTTCTTTCAAATTTTCCTTATCAAACATTTGGTTTTAAATGATTACAGTTATGATAAATATATTATAGCATTTGCTATAAACACTTTCTATATTCACAATACTCGACTCGCCTTATCCATTGTAGTTTAATCCAAATGTGGGTTTATCTAAGCCATTTTATATAGGTAAAAGTTTCACGTACATACGGAGTAGATATCGATTTCCAATCTAATTATTGTATAACCTTACTAATCCTCTAAACTCAAGGCTTCGTTTGTATAGGATTAGATTCATCGATAGTGACTTTTTCAGCATTGAATATCACAATTACTCAGTTCTAAATAACTAATAGGCCTTTATTTTATTATAGTTTACAGCCTTTGATTTTTATTTAAAACGTTTTTTGGATCTTTGCTTCATTATTAGAGAAGTACCAAACGTAAAATAAAAAAGAGAGAATGGAAATTAAAGTAAAATTTAAAGTAAAAAGAATACGGTACCTTATGTTCTTAAAAAATAATAAAATATTTACTATTTTTTTTTTTAATTTTTAAGAACATAAGGTACCGTATTCTTTTTACAATCAATGTCAACACAAAGTCTAAAATCTACAAAAAGGTAAAACAAATTATGAGTTTAAAGAGTAATGAGTGGCAAGGTGGTTCATTAGCGAGACCGTAGCGGATTAATACCCTGCTACGACTGCGTAGCGGTTGGGTAGCCCGCTACGACTGCGTAGCGCTTCGGTAGTCCGCTACGACAGCGTAGCTAGCGTACGTAGCTGTGAGGATGTCGTGTTGGTAATCTGTGCAACAAAAGTGCAATCTTTTTTAGGTCCTTTTATTACATTGTATTACTTATAAAATCCGTTTAGAGCAGGCAGATGCATCTGGGAACGTTATCAAACATGTAGGTACAGCAAGAAGGTTATAAAACATGATAGGCCACTACCGGTGGAATGGTTGGTAATAAATTGAAGCGTCAGTGACAGCTAAACTTTTCTAAGATTAAAGGGAAAATGAAGTGCTGACTCAGTGGGAACAGTGCGCATGTATTAGAGAGTTTCGTCAGAGCATTCGCGTTACATCAGAGACGTTGTAAAACTTGTCCGGCCGATGGTCGAGTAAGCTCGGAACGAAATTGCCAATCCTCTTTCACAATGGACCGTAAAATGGTTTTCCGTTTTTGCCCGACCGAGCGGAGCGCTTCTCGTTGATTCACCGGACACGTCGCTCGGTGGCCTATCACTAGTAGGGGGAATTTGTGGAAATAACTCTTCATATACCTGGAAGCCGTGCCGCGGGAAAAACTGTAGCAAGCGTTTACACGCTCTTCAGTACCTACCTCTTTGTAATTACCGCGAAATTAATCTAAACGACAAGTCCTTTCTAGTTTAATTTTATATAGTGTGTTGTTTCCACTAACCTGGTTGACATTTTACAGAACCCATTTTATACCTTCAATAGTGAATACAGTGAAACGAAAATGAACCTTGAAAAGCTTTTATTACGCTTAAACTTTTACGAAGCCACGAGTGCATATATTGTTTTTGACGTGTTTTTCATTACATTAACTAAATTTATATTTGAATGCGAATATGTGTGTAATTTCGCATGTTAACAACGAAGGCAACGGTTTTTATTCTTCTCGAAGACGTATAGTAACTTAGGATTCTTAGAATGTGCACGCAATAAAATCACGCTTTTAACGCCTTATCACGTAGGGATAAGCAGAACTCCAGAAAAATACGATGAATTCATGAATATTATTTTTCATTTTTATCTTGTCCTAGAATTTCATATTACATCTCCGTACCTAATACTTTCATATCACATAGGAAACGATAGTACTCTGTAGCTGCCTAGGTCCCCAACAACTGCTAAAGTATTACGTCACAAATCTTAGAATGTTTGTGACACTACCAACATTCCGAGAAATACAATTTCTTTTGCTAAATTTCTTTTCCGCTCCCCGAGAGGAGGCCTGTGTCCCAACAGTGGGCAAATATAGGCTGATTAGGCTTACAAAGGTTTGTTTTTATTCTCAATCTGAGAGGGCACGTGAGGGCTCAAAATTTAAATAATCTTTGTCGTCTCTTTGCTTTCAGTAAGTAACACAATTAAAATTAAAATATGAAAGCATTGACACTTATATTACCATCTGTTCAATAATCATGTTGTGTCACAAGCAGACCTTTTGATTCCTAATAAAAAAGCTAAATTATTCCAACAAATTATGTTAAACATTACATTTCTAGGACTCGTCTGTTCTGTATATTGATGAAGTCGTCCTAGAAATTAGAATCTTAAGCAGAGTGAAAATGAGTTACTTTTCTTGTTAGAATCCCTCTACTTTTAAATTGAACGATGTCGGATAAACGCTACTATGTTTCGTTCGAAGCTGTATTTTCCAGTGGTGAACTAGAATTAGGTTACCAGGAGTGTTTACACCTACAGACCCTCTTAAATGACTTAATTCTGCATAGGTATATCTATATTTCACAATTTGTGCAATGCACTCGTGCGCCTGTGCGGCGGTGCATATATGCACGTCTGGGGAGGACAATGAGTAGACTCTCTACTTAATGCATCCTATGAGTCTTCGGTCTAAATCTGTGTCTTATTAGCTCATGGGTAAGTTTTGAAATCCTATGATATTATATTGCGACCCATTATTTGACCAAAACAGTAGAATGCTTTTTATTTTAATGGAGCTTATGTTGACAATGGACATCAAAATAACCAGACAAAGAAAATTACACCGAATCCTAAGCATACATTACTTAGAAATAAAACGTCCATAATGCAATGTTCCTAAACCAAATCACCGCAAGTAACATTACGTCCACTACATATTAATAAACATGAAGACAAAAAACGGTCGGGTAAATAAAAAAGAATAATACAGCGCAGAAACACATTCCGCGCTGGGTCCGGGTGTACAATGCGGGGAAACGACACAAGTACATAAGCCAGTTGAAACTACTGGCGGTGACAGCTACAGGCAATATCTTTGCTACACCAGACCAATATCTGTAGAGCTGCAAAAATAATGATACTTGAGAAAAAGTTGCACTACGGAATAATCTACTCTCTTCTCTACATATGAAGTTGTTCCTTTCTCGCTTTTAAGCGAGTCAATTATTATTTCTATTTCAGGAAAAGTTGCATTTTCTTTTCTTTTCCTCATTAAGGCCATCTTTGTACTGTTGCTGTTAAAGTTATAAAGGCATTGAGAGTAATTAAATAATTATTTTATATTAAGTGCTTAACACAAAGACTTACAATTTCTAGGCTCAAGTACAGATAAGACCGTAAAAATTTCAATAATATTTTATTTATTTAGAAGGAAATTGAAATAAATATAAATTTGTTATTTATTAGAACATAAAATGATAAAACGGAATTACCATACCCACATAATTCAATGACATTTCAAAGAACCAATAATCACAATGTCCTTACCAAATTTTACATAAGTAAAATATCAGGTCAAGGCGGAGGACATGGCAGTTTTATCTCGAACCATCACAAATTCTCCCGGGATGGTATTTAATTTAACGCGGCTGTATAAAGGCATATCTCTATGTAAAATAACATTTATCCCTTACTGTATTTCACAGAAATTCATACACACGTGAATTGTATCGCCGATGAGCGGCTGTGTCAGAGTGCAATGGAAAATGAGCGCCGACGCCAATTATTTCAGCATTTATTCGATAACTTTCGTTAAAGTGAGACTTGTTAGCAATCGGATGTTTTATTCCATTGCTTTCTGTTTAAAATATGAAAAATATACCGAGGGACACGTACCTATTTAAATGTATTATCTTAACGAGTTAAGCGGGTCGCTAACTATGTACTTACGTGGGTAGGTATCGTCTAAAGCTTATTGTTACTAAGCGCCGACATTTAATAATATTTTACTCGTCTATAATGAGCCAAAATATAATAATCATCTCATAATAAATATTTGAAAATTCTGAAAATAATTATAACATCTTAGTAACAATCATAATATATTTTTCGAGATATTGTAGTAATATCGAACATTTAGCGTGCCATGTTACAGTGGTATTTATTTAACGAGCGGTAATGTATTTATTTAATACATATTATTCCACATTGCTCCCATTATTTAATTATGTTACTCGATCTTTTTGTGTGGGCTGTGGTGGCCCATAATTGTTAGTGCATGATGTGATTGTTTAATTTATTTAACGTATTATTCGTGAGCAGATCTATAACAAATAAAAGGCTGTTGAAAAATATTTATTAAATAAAGCTATCTTTTTCATGTGGTGTCCTATTCATTTTCATAAAATTGTAAGTAAATATATCTTGGCATACTTTTGTATAACCTAATTATATTTTGGCATAACAGCTTATGCATAATTTCTCTAATCATAATAATGATTAAGCATAACATTCTAAAGCATAAATTTAATTACGCATAATGATATTAAAACATATTTTTTTATTTGCATAACAAGCATAATAATTAACTCCTAAAATGTTAGACACTAATACACATTTTTATACAATATTGCTGTAATGAAATTTGTAGGCACTTTACATATTGTAGCTAGAATATATTTTTTTTATTTTTCTAAGTGTACGGGGGTGTCCCAAAACTATTGTATCACTAAGTGTATTATTGCAAAGTTGTAATTTAATCCTTAAAAAAAAAACAAAATTCTGTAATGAATAAGTAAATATCAAGAAACATCATACTGTTATAACCTCATCTAATCCAAACCACAACCCACAACACCAACAATAGAGGGGATCTGGCGTTCGGCGGCCGCTGCCGCGGCACGCTCGCTTCGCTCGCTCACCATCGCGTTAATGGTCACTGTTCTAACCTAACCTAACCCATATGATTCTGAGTAGTAAATATCAGGAAACATCATACCTAATAATTGTATGTCTAAATACTATTATTCTAATAGTCATTAGGCCTAGTAACATTATGCGAATTAAATTTATGCCAAAATAAATTAGCCTTCAAGATAATTATGCCAACATAAACTGTATGCCAAAAAAAATATGGCAAAGTATTATTATGGCAAAACAAATTATACCAAAATCGTTATGCCAAAGTATATTAAGAATAAGAATATTATGCGAAAACATATTATGGATCCCGTTTCATGTCTGTATTTCAAAGGTCATCGACTTCTTTGCTTTAATTAAAGAAACTGAGTTTACTTACTAAGTATTAAAACACAGACACAGCTAGTAACTTTATTCATTATTTGGAGAGTTTGGACTTTGTGGAGCGACTATTTTCTGCCTTCCGGGAACACACATGTTTACGCAGTTTTAGCAAATAACCAGAAAATTAATACGGCAAGCTTGATCGCTTGTTGTACTCCTAGAAATAGTTATAGATACACATCAAGTATGGATACAAATAGATAGGTACTTATATGTATAAGGCTACGACCACATCACATACAAAATCCATAAAGTCTCCCTATACCAGATAAAAAGGGTTATACCAAAGAATATTAATACAAGATCTTCTATTGAACACACTTGATTTAAGAGCTATAATAAAAGTGTCCCTTACAAGTGAGCCGGAGGATTCGTTCTCGTATTGCGTGACCCATAAGCGGATTATTATGAACTGGGTCCGGCACGGCTGCTGACATTTATGGCGTCATTAATGCCATTAATTATGTCTGATCTGTCAATAATACTGTAACAGGTAAATTGAGCCCGAATACACAGCGATCTAAAATTGTTTTGCACCACTCGGGAATACGGCTTGTCGGAAATGGAACAGTTCCCTGGAATTAAAGACGTTCATTTGTTTCTTGGCCTGTTTTTGCGACTTTGATATTACTTCGAGATACATCATAATGTTTTCTTTCGTCCCTCGTTTACCTATAAACGGTTTATTGAAGAAATTAAATACATATTATAATACTTAATTTGTCTTAGATCAAAGCTATATCACACGAGCAAGTTGTGTTAAACATGGACCTACGTGTACATAGTTTCAATGGGTACTTTAGAGTTCCGTTCAGTGGTTGAACATGCATTCAACTCGACGAATCGCTTTGGTGCACGCCGCCTGAAAAAAGTCTTGCACACTTCACTCCTTATGGATTTGGCGTTAGTTTTTGAGTAGTGCATCTTGTAAAATACAAAGGAATTTAGGTCACAGGATTTTTTTAAAACGTGCGGTTTTTTTGTTGGATTGTAGGTATGTTTTTGTAGAGTTATGACATGTTAATAAAGGCTTATTAATATGTGTCGTTCCTATGTAATTAATATCTATCATATTACTCTGTGTGATGTATGTAATAACACAAGAATAATTTAACCTAATTAATTCTGTCCCAACCGGAATCCCAGTTTTCTTAGCCCTAGCTGAAATGTTTTTAAAGATACTGTTCAAAATATTTATGTAATCAATTTTACAGATATCAATCACGTGACGTCGGGTTAATTAGCTAATCACCTTGCGCCGCCACCGCGGGGAACTGTTTCAAGCGATATCGAGGGCCACTAAAACGAATTCCGTGTTTCTTAATGTAGCGAGGAAAGAATGACGCGGTAAATATTAAAATTATACGATCAGGGTAACCACTAGACATTTTAATTAGACGGTAATGTTACTTGAACATTAGATGTGGTCAAGCGAATATTATATTAAGTAAATCAAAATTGATACACCGACTCTTTTATACTAATGGTGAAATACGATACAGCTCGCAACGTGATTCACATGAAATGTGGTTTCCATTTTAATATCTTCCGAAGGTATTAAAACAATATCTCAGACACGATAATAACGTCAAACTCTCATAAAAATAAAGTAGATCCTGTTAGATTGTAGTCGTATATAAATACATCTAAACGACGAAGTTAAGGTGATCGTATAGCTATTTACGTGTTTAGTACGCATTCAGTAAAGGAAAAGATCGCGTATCGTAACGGAAACATTTGTGAAGTATCCCTGAACATCGGGGCGTGGGCATTCGGGTCACGTCGGCGTAACAACGCGCGCGCCGAGCACCTCGGGTTTGTTGTGATATCGCCCCTGGTTTTTTCACAATACCTGACCCCACTACGAGAGATTCCCTAACGTTAGTTTGTTGAGATAGCTGTACCAACTTTATGTTCTTTTTAATGTTTTGGTGGCCAAAGCGCTACGTGCTGTTCACGATGTTCGGATATCTGTCGTGAACCCTTTTATCTCTGCGAAATGTTAATTTGAAGGAGATTGCCGAATGAATTTATTATATTATTTTATGGAACTTTACTTGTATACGTCGTTGTAAGTACCTATAGTTAAACTGAGATTTCTAAAGATTTGACTAGGTACATCAATCTTAAACAAGAAGTAACCCCAACACCCTCTGTCAAACTTTTTACTCACTTTTAGCCTTTTCGAAGCTTTTCAAGATGCGTTGACGTTTCTCGAAACTAATTTGCTCCTACACCTACTTATTTTAGAAGATTCCTAAACAAAACCTCTCTACTGATACGTTTGTTAAGGTAATAAATGTCTTACAAAGTTTTGCTGAAGTGTTGGTACAAAATCGGATGTTATTTGACTCACCTTTCTCACCCCAATCACCTCATTCAACCTCGGTTCCAATAAAAAATAAAGATATTTATCCTACGTACCTATCCGTTCGTATGACTGCTACGTTTAAACAACAACATCATAACGTAATAAAAACACTCCACACAGGGCAACAGTTTGTTAAGACTCCCTAGAAGCTAATTTTATAAACGAGTACTTATTATATTATTTACGACTCTATACAACATAATGTTTGTTTATGACTCCTTATTATTCCTTAGTGTTCCAGAAACTTCTGTGGAATGGGCTCAACAATTTTAAGACTTCTTTACAAAAACAAGAAAATATTACGTTTCCTTTTAAACTTTCGGTACCACGTACTTGTGTTGGAAACTTTACCAGTGTCCTTCGCAATGCTTTCGAAAACGTAAAACGTGATTTAAAAAATATTCTCTTACTGTGAACGTATTTAAATTTAGCACCAGCTGTGGCTGTTTGTCGTCTTATTATCAGCTAAGCATTTCTCTTGGATGTAGAGGTCGGCTTCTAATGTACCTAACCAGATGTGGCTGAATATCACAAGAGTTGGTTGTTACCAACTCTGATGATATTCAGCCACATCTTACAGCAACAATGTAACTCTTTTTCTTTAGTCCAATACGATGTTTCATGCTGGACTAAAGAAAAAGAGTTACATTTATGTATAAGTCTCACGTTATGTTTAAGTCACACGTAATAGGTAGCGCGCCTATTGCCATCAACCGGGCCAAAAATCCAGACTCCGGCCTGCTACGGAGAAATTCCAGATGGAAAAGCCTCATAATACTTTGCCCGACATGGGAATCGAACCTAGGACCTCATGCTCAGCAGTAGCGTATCCGACCAAAAATGGCGAAAATATTTTGCCAATCTGACAACGTTTTGCATGGCTTGAATTACAATAGATCTTTGAACCGTTTAATAACAATTCTGATTTCCCAAATAGTTGTAAGTATATAAAATAGGCTGGATATGTAACAATATAAAATGTACTTATTTACCAACGATCAACTACACAAAGAGATGTTCAAAGCAAAATTGTGTGCGACTGCTTTCGGGAACACCAGCCGATATAAAGGTACGGCCCGACTTTGGAGTTCCGTAATCATTCGAAATATTTTGTGACCTTTAATATTAGAGCTATTCGTGTGAAACATTGTTACGAAAATAAAGTAGGGATGTGTGTTTACCTAGAATTATGTCTGAAGGTAGAAAAATTTACTAGAACTGAGTATCGGTAAAAGAAATAATCATTGTAGGCATGCGTCGTTGACTGTTTTGTACGTTTCTATTTGAAGATTAGGTCGCTTTTATTTTCTATAAGGCTCCCGCGTGACGCGACGCGATGCGACACTTACAGTCACGCGACACAATTTCCCTTATATATTCGTGACGATTATTTTGCAGTAACAGTCTACCTATCTATAGTCTGTATACCACGTTTGTGGATTAAACCATTCTAGAAAATACCTACGTAAGGTAATGGCTCTTATCCACCGCACAGAAAGACTAGAATTTTATTTAACAGCATGAAGATAGGATTCCTTAGTTTCTAGGTCGGTATCGAACACTTATTACTAAGATATTGCAACTCTAGTGCCCTGCGACAAGGCAGCGGCGCTGTTTCAATCACCCCTGTTAATAATTTAACAAAATTATACTTAAGCTTCTTTCAAGGGGAACAAACTTCAGTTTTAACAGCCCTTATTAATATTCGCTACAATATAAAAGTAGACAGAAAGGGCACTACAGGCTGGTGGCTATGCTGTAAAATTTTGAAACGGAAAATATATTCAATTCTTATGTCTAAGACTTTAAGTTCACTTCGACGCGTGTGACTTTTTGTATAGTTAGTCATTTAATTTAGTACCTAGTGTAAGTGGTGTTAAACATTGTAAAATATATACTTATACTAGCGGACCCGGCAGACGTCGTCCTGCCCGGAAAAGCAGCGCCACCTACCGGGTCCAATTGTGTTTTCAAACTATTCAGGAACCCATTGAAATATACACACAAAATTTCATCCAAATCGGTCCAGCCGCTTAGGAGGAGTTAGGTGACAAACACACGTACAGAAGAATTATATATATTAAGATTATATACTCGTATATAATTATTAAGATAATAAAATTATCAGATGTAAATACTTATGTTCCTTATATACAAAGAGTCAACGAAAACTAGGCCAATTGGAAATAAATACATACATAATGCACAGAGTAATATACCTTTATATTTCTCAAGGATCCAAATGATTGACATGCGCCTTAGTGTCTATTCTTCGTATAAAGTAAGTTAAGTACATCGAGATGAAAAAAAGAATATGAGATTAAAGATATTTATCTTCACTTGTTTGCTCTCATTCTGAAATACAACAGAATCGATCATACCTACGCAGTTAAGCGTTGTTTATATCTTGAGAAAGTTTCTAAGTATCATAACTGCCTAACTTATAATCAAGGTAATAATGCAAATATCTAAGCATAATAAAGCGCCCTCGCTGTGGATCCGCGGATATCGAGAATTTAAAAATTTGTTTTCAAGGTGGGGTTTTATCCTGCAGCATACATCTACTGCTTGCATACATCTATCGCTTAGTACAAGTTTTAAACAGCACGCGGGCACCGTTTTCTTTTTTATGAATCACAAACAGTACAAATTATACTTTTTCTCTGTCAAATATTAAAATATTCAATCGAACACAAAATTAAATATCACCTCGTGAGTTCCAAAATATATATACGTAACTTCAACCAAAAGATCTAAAAATAAACTTTGACATTAAACCGCACAACCATAACCGCATGCGAGCACGGGAAATTATCGCCCCGTGAGTTTATTCCCTAATCGGTATCAATGGTAACCGTCAATCGGCCGCCTTGAAAGGGTGCCTGAATATTTAATATCAGTTTCAGCATGTTTACGTCGTTTATACGGAACATTCGATAAATAAGTGGGTTCGGCCTTGGCATTTTTTACAGAGGGGAAAGGAACTCATATGAGAAATATTAAGGCTTAGCGATCGCCAGCAGCTGACGCGGGCCACGCGTGACTCACACCGAAATGTACCCTATGACCTTCTTCACCTTGGAAAATGTCATTTATCCATACATTATAATATAGGAAAAGGTGAAATTTTCTTTTAGGTACATAATATCTGACTGTAAGGTTAGCTAAGTACTTGTAGGATAATTGATGTCAAGCGATGGATTTATTGTTACACATTATTTGTGTTTGCTCTTTTATGAACACACATATTATATGAAAAAGTTATAAATGAATTAAACCACTTGTTAGCTTTCCTTCAATTCACAATATTTTAGAATTGAATTATGGTTAACTTTAGATTTAATCATTTTATTACTTTTTTCAATAAAACAGGAGTTTTAAGTGAAAAATAATATGTTTGGAGTACCTATTTCAAACATTATTAATATTCAAAGATGAAACCTTGACGAGAATGCAATGGACGACTCATAAACTTTTATTGTCGGCATAAAATATCTTTGAACCAAGTTAAATGCATTTTTAACCGTTTTCAGCTCTAGTGATAGTGCCGCTGCCGAAATGATTTTAAAACGATCAACGACGCAAATGAATCGAATGATCTTATTAATGGATAGAGAGAAGAAATAATTTTCTAATAGAAGTGACGCAAAGAATATAATTTTATCTGTTAGCGTTCCAGAATTCTTATTGCAGAACTGCGGGATAATTGCGTAAGACACTAACAGTAGGATTGGCTTTCATTTTGGCAGTTCCAATACGTCATGGGTATGAACTGAATGAGTCGGTAATGGATCGTAAGGATGATGTACGCGATTTGGGGGTGCGTTAGGATACTGAACTGACATTTCGTGAACACATTTAATCGGTTTGCAAGAAATCTTATAAATAGAAGCTTAGGTTTCATACTTCGTAGGGCAGTAGGCTTTAGGAATATAAAAGCTATAGCCGCCCTGTGTAACGCACTCGTAAGATCGCAATTAGAGTTCAATGCGGCTGTATGGGCTCCACATGAAACCAAATATGTTCTAATGCTGGAGCGCATACAGAATAAATTCACACGGTACCTGTACATGAAACTTTATGGAGTAGGTATATCCTTTCTATCCATGGATGTACCCAACTCTATTCGTGTTAGGTAGGTAGGTATGGTTGCGTACAAAAAAACTGGAAACACGAAGGGATTTGGCACTTATTACATAAATATTTTTAAGTTATTGTGTGGAAAGATCTCTAACCCGGGTGTACTAAAGCATGTGTGTCTAAGTGTGCCGGATAATTACGTGTCGCGGCGACGGTGACCGCGGTTACTGGCTGTGCCTCGCGGCCGGACCAACCTGCTGGGTAAAGCACATTTGACGCGCGCCTTGCATACACTCAACGAAATCGCGGAAAGGGTGGATTTATTTACCTGTTCTCAGAATTAGTTCACAAAAATTACTTTACATGTGATAAGTACATAATGGAAAAAAAAAATTGTTTAATACCACGCTACCGATTTGGGGCAACCTGTAATGATAGTTGTGTTGGGAATAATAAATAAATAAATAAATAAACATGCATTGCGTTATTTACGTTGTTGAGCAAACATATTTTTCGAACTTATGAAGCAATAATAATAATAATAACCTCACCACCGTATCTCTACGTTGACGTCGTGGTGAGGCTTGCGTGCTCTAAAATCTAGGTCTGTGATGGAAGAGTTTACTTTGCCGGATCAGGTCTAGGGTGAGGAGCCAGACTAAAGAGAGATACAGAAACCCGCAGGGCAGCATGTGGCGAGCCGTTGGGCAGTAGCGACCCCACGGACCCTATCTCCCGGGAGAAGTCTTGTTCCTCACCTCTGGCTTGCCTTTATTGGCCGGCTGGAGTGAACTCTGACTAGGAACAGAGCTCCCACCTCATTCTTGCCTTTATTGGCTGGCTTGAGTGGAGATTCGCAAGAGCAAACGTGCTCGGAGGAAGGAAGTATTTCAGTAAGATGCTGGTAGGGATCTTGACCTTACTTCCGGAATTGTCCTGATAGCCGTGGAATACCTCTCCACTCCTCACATGCACTTCAGGACATGTTGCCCCCTTGTTGCTACGACACTATGTTCTAGCGACCGTTGTCGGGGGCCCATTATTGAGTGTGCAAGTCACCCCCTGCCATTTCATCTGTGAATATTATATTATCATTGGTCAGGCAGGGGACATAGACCTTCCATAGTTCAAGGTAACCGATCCACTATAGCCACCCAAACCCATAGCCCAGTATATTTTGTTTCCATGTCCTGCAACAGTCCTGCACCAACCGGGGGTTGTCCTTGGGTGCCTTTGCATGGTGCATACAGGGATAATCGTCATTTGGTGCCGTATTTGATTAAAAACGTCTAACGGGCCTCTACGAGTTGGCTTCGGGCCCTCGTACGCCTTCCAAAGGTCCGGGACCCCAGAGTCCCGAGAAATGTCAAAGACGTAAAAATAATAATAATCATTATAATATATAATATTTTCTCTCCTCGCAAAGGTTCACATAGCTATAAACAGGGACAAGAAATATCGCGGACAAAAATGCATAAAATATGACCCTTTATCAGGGTACCCCAGGGTACCCAGGGTTTACCAGGGTATCCTAGTATGGACTGGCGTCCATACTAGGATACCCTGTGTGATGAATCACCAGGCTCTCACCCCGAATTAAACCTAATTATTAGAGCTTGACAAGCTAAAGCTTTTCAAGCTCTAATAAAATAATTCTCTGTCTTTGAAATGTGGTTTTATAAAACAAATACGTGTGATACTTGAGAAATAAATACCTCTATAAACGGATAGTTAATCCTCAGGCGATAAGCTCATTGTGATTGTTTCATATCTTCAGAGCATTCAGTCTGTGGTGTATCATAAATCTATTGTCTTCAATTTATTATCATCTCCACAATGAAAGCTGTAAGTAATTAAATTATCTAATCATAGCTAGACGTCGTAATTATTTTTATGGTGGCCATTCCGCAACCATCAAAGGGCTCGTAACTTAGAATTGTAAGCTTTTTAGTATAATCGATTAGAAATAAAACCAGAACACAATTTAGACATTTTATTTTATTTAGGTCAAGCTGCTTTCATTGGCGGTATTTGTTTTTCTGAAACTTTTCTATGTCGTTGTATTTTTAATTTCGACACTCAAACAGCTGCGGGTTTGTAGTAGAGATGTCCCAGACACGCTCGCGTTTTGCCAAAAAAGATTCTGTTGTCGGGAGTGAGCTCGTTTGTCAGGGAGGGCGCCCGGCCGGTGCCTCCAGCAATCTGTTTGTCCAGCTGCCACCTTCCTTCTTTTAACAAGAGCTTTGCTTGATATCCGGAAATTTATTTTTCTCACAATTTGTCGCGACGTACCATTGCTCGCGGCTGCGCCGACGATTTATGACAACATGCCGAGGACATCACGAACGTTATTCGTAGAAGCACGTTGATTAAAGTGCCTATCATTCACCAGACATGTTAGTGGCAATCTAAACTAAAGCATGTCAAGCCTTTCTATACCTTTAGGTTATTATATACGGTCCATTGTTGACATAAAACTTGGAAATGTACGAAATAAAAATGATTAAATTCTCTTCTGAAATGTTTCCACATCCTATAGTTTGTACAGGCTTATTTAAATTACAAGGCGTAGACTAAGAAATGATTTTGACCGTAACGAAATTCAAAACCGGTAATTTACCGTACCATTGCCGGCAAACTCAAAGTATTTATATCAACTAAACCAATTACAGGTATTTTTGAATTGTCAAGGGTCGGTCAGTCAAAAAGATGAAGCTAGTTTGCCCATTCCAAAGCGTAGTAGGTACCTATGGAGAAGAACGGGCAAGAAACTCCATGGACACTCTTTTAAATCATAATAATATGGTTACAAAGTATTGGTTACATCATTCATGTTAAAAATTATGCATGTGAGAACGATGCAGAACGTTAAAAGCGTCCATAATGAAAAGATAAAAAACAATTCGAAAATTAAATTAAATCAAAATAAGCAATGGCAGCAAAAAGTTGACCAGTTCCTACTGACAGCGCCCGTTCACGAGCATGACGCATAGATTAGCACCATTCAGCTCAACCATTTTGAATGGAGCTAAATGCGAACACATGCGAAACCATCAGCGAGACATTACAGTAAGCATGACATACTCTCAGCCGCCAAAGCACATTCAAGTCAATGAAAGACGTACCCAGTAAATGGTAGCTTTATAGTATGTACTCATAGTACTCACATATATGTGCTATGCAATTATACAATACTAGGAGATTGGATTTATATAATGCAAAATAGTATTTTAAAATCTTCAGCAGCTCCAACAGTATGTAGGTAGGGTAGGCGTGTGTGAAGTATTTTCAAATGCTAATCAATTTATTTATGCGTCCTGTGGAGCAGGACCAGCGTTTAGCCAAGCATTTTTGTCAGCGATGAAATCCCCCAACTTATAATATGCTTGGCTGCATAGTGCGTTTTATGTTAGATTTAAATTTCGTTTCATTGAGTTGGAGTATGTGGGGAGGTTTTTATTGTAACATTTTAAATAGTACCCCATGAAAGAAGAGTCTACTTTAGCCAGTCTGAAACCTGGTTGAACTAATTGGTCCCTATTTCTAGTTCTGTGAGTCTGTCACCTCTTTTACTGAAAATATTTAAATTTTTCCTTACTTATATGATGTTTTCATAGATATACGAGTATTGACAAGGTACCGTCATGATATTAATATCTTTAAACAGTTCCCTTAGAGAATCGCGCCAGCCAAGGCCATTATATTGCTCTGATGGCTCTTTTCTGCAGAATAAAAATAGACTCGTTATCTGCAGCCCGTCCCCATAGTAAAATACCGAAAGACTAGCCTCGCGGTATCTACATTAGTAAATTGACGGATTGTTCTTACAGCATATGCTGCTGAACTTAGCCGTCCTGCAAGAGATGTTAATTGAGGACCCCATTGCAGCCTTCAGTCGAGCGTTATCCCCAAGAAAACAGTTTTATCGACGAATTGTAGTTTCTCTTTGTTCAATACTATGTCACAAACACTACTTTTAACATTCGGTAAAGCAAATCTTATGCATTTCGTTTTATTCCCATTTAATACAAAATTATTAGCAGTGAACAAATTTTGCACTTGCAGTAGGGCGTTATTTACGTCGTCAAGATTTGATGCACGTCTATCTAACCTAAAAATTATGGAAGTACCGTCAGCAAATAACACCATTTGTGGTTGTTTTTTTAATAAATGGGGTAGGTCATTTATATATACTAAAAAGAGGAAAGGACCTAATATCGAGCCTGGTGGAACACCCATTTTTACTTGTAAAGATCATGTAAATAAGATTTTACTAAACTGAGCGCAAGTTTACCTAGTCCGTAATGCTCAAATTTCAAGAGTAAGGTTTCGTGATTTACGCAGACAAATGCCTTGGAGAGGACACAAAAGATTCCTATGGCATCTTGGGCTTCCTCCCACGATGTAAATATGTGTTTTAATAAGGTGACACCGGCGTCAGTCGTACAACGTCCTTTGATGAAACCATATTGCTGATCGTGTAAGATTTTGTTGTTGTTAAAATGACTAAGCATTTGATTGAGCATTACCTTTTCGAATACTTTGCTGAATACCGGCAACACGGATACTGGTCTGTAATTATTGGTGTCTTTGCTGTCCCCAGATTTAAAAAATGGAATAACTTTACTGTATTTCATGAAATCTGGGAAGACTCCTTGATCTACACACAAATTAAACACTAAAGCTAAGTATGGTGATATAGTCTCGATTATGGATGTAAAAACTTTGATACACATTCCCCATAGATCTTCGGTCAATTCGATTTTGATTTGTCGAAAAGCTTTTATAACTATCATAGGGTTTATAATTATGTTTAAAATGAAATTCAGCTGGACAGCCTGGAACGTTCGCTCTTAGTAAATCAAGTGATACGTCGGGTGAGGAATTTAAGGCTTCCGTCATTTTTGATGGTATGTTAATAAAGAAATTTATAAATTCTTGAGCAACTTCTAAATTAGAGCATAATCAGTGTTTCCTTTAACGGGGCTTTGGCTATCTAGCAGGTATTTCTAAAAACTTTAGAATATGTAGCAACATACTTGTTGAAATTTTCTGTATTGATGTAAGGCTTAAGGCCATACAGCTAGAACAGTCTTTCCCTACTTATCCTAATACCTCTAGTTGCCCAGTCACTCAATATAAAATTAGGGCAAATATTTTTTTGTTTTCTTTTCAAAAGTTTTATTGAATTGAGTGTGCACAACTGAAAAGAAATCCTCGTACAATTTATTTGAATCATCCATATTATGGCCCAGATCATTTAACTTATTATTTAGGGCATTATTAAAGTATTTATTTTTAACAATTAATAATAATTAATTGACGATATTTACATTATATAAGCTAAGATTTAAAATAATGAAAATAATAAATAATTTAATTTAATCTTCCTAGCACGGTGGGCTGTCCTGGAGCGGCTGCTGTTGATGCAGAAAACCTCATGCGGCGAAAATGTTCCAACCTGATTGGGAGTTATATGTTCGAGCCGTTTGGGGTTGAAACACTAGGGCTATGGGGGGTCCGAGTGCCCACTTGGTTTTTCGAGATATCGCCAAGCGGTTAATCGACTCTTCACGTGACCAGAGGGCTGGCCTGTTTCTTGGCTAAAGAACTAGCATCGCCATACAACTTGGCAATGCTGCCAGCCTTTTGGACACTGTTCCTGTTGACAGCGATACGGACGAATTTTTTGATGCCCTATGATTATTTTGCTTATTTTTTCACGGGTAATATTGAATCTATTTAATTTACCAGTTGTTATTGGTCTAAATTGTATTTGCACTTGAAACACCTACATTGTCACCATATTTAGAATGACATTAATTAACTAAATGGTAACGAGGTGATGAAGACGAAAGTACCAAAATAAATAGCGTGTGTAGGTGTTACCAAGTTTTACTCGCAGACAATAATCAAATTAACTAGAGTCTTTGTATTCATTGTTTCAATATAACGTTAAGTAGTATTTTAGTGGGCACGTCCAAGTACGTGCAGGCAGAGATTGGGCCCTCGTCAAACCCTCGGATCCACGTCTGAAGGAAGTTTGACAACTTTATAGTTACAAGTGCACACTTTACGAGCTCACGAATCATTATCTCATTGTTCCGCTGAAGCTCAAAACACGTCGTTCACGGCAACGCTTTGTTCCCCAAAATTATGATCGTCCCCTCGGTTATCCCGTAGCATTAGTAACATTATGTCCTCGGGTATTAGCTTAGTTATACGCTTGCTATCTCGCCTATGATTTACACGTCAATATTATGTACTATGCGTACCTTTCTTCGTTTATAAGTAGATATGTACCTACAAGAGGTCTTCACGACGATTTGTTGTATTCATTTAGGTATAAAGTAAGAATCTATTTTCACGAGCACTTGTTCGTAAAGAGGATCAACTTGTCACTGACTTTAATAAAAAGCTCTATTTTTATTTAGATATTCATGTAGGTTCGTAAAAGGTAAGCTAGAGGTATACAATTTTGTAACGTAAAAGTAAAGTTTGCCTTTGTCAAAAGAAATATAGCATTGTTACCACGAATCGAACAAGTTTTGGAGAATATAATACAAAAATAAAATAGATGCATAAATAGGCAGATATTTCTTTCATAGAATATTCTCTTCAAACTTCCACTTTCAAAACTTTCTGCCTCCCTACCGTGTTACCCACCCACATTATGACGCAGTTTCTCTGTTATTGCATTATTCCCAACACCCTATATTTTATAAATACCTACACAGCTGACATTTTGATCCAACATTATTTATAACTTTAAAAATACTAGATGCAAACCAATAACACGACCTTTAAGAGACATTTTCAAGAATTAAGCTCGTTTAAATGCGTTTTATTTATAGAAGCTCTTCATTTAAGCGTAAACTCGTTTACGGTTGACCTTAACTGAAATGTCTGAATTGCGCAATAGAAAAGAATTCGCATTTAACCCTTTGGATCAGTGGTTTTGTTATAGGTTAAGTACTAACTCTCTGTGTTCCTGTATAATCTTGCAAGACATTTTTTTAAATGTATAGAAAACTTCTGATTCCGGTAACTAGGTTATGGAGGTCAGATAAGCATTCACTCCATTTAAAATACTTGTATTTAGCTTCATCCGGTTAGACTGGAAGCCGACGCTAACATAGTTGGGAAAAAGCTAGGCAGAACCTCATCTTAGAGAATTTGTTTCTTTTTTGAAACCGTAATTGCGATACAGAGAAGCTCTGCCTCCTAAACTAAGGTTGTTAGCCTATATCCCAAGAGGCAGTACCTCCCCTGATTACATAATGAAGACCTAAATATAATTCTCATTCAAGAAATCCAAAGCAAGATAGCGTTCACAACATAATTTACAACCGAGAACTCTGCAATCGCCGTTTGTAATGTTATGAATGAGATTTGATTGTAGTTTTATTTGTTACTCGATCCGGTCTCGAAGGACCAATGGCTGGCGATGAAACTTTGCAGGGAAAGTTGCCTTCGCGCAGAGGGACATAGGCTACTTGTTTATCCGATTGGATCGCTAGCTCCTCCGAGATCAACAGTGAAATATGATTTCTTTCAGATATTAAGTTAACATTTCTTTACCCTAAACTTTTTCCGGATTATTGCCGAAGTTTGTCTTGTTATATGTACCGTTTTAGAAATAAAGTGAAAGGTAGAGATTCAGGGTGGCTGGGACATCGATACGCAAACTGTTACCGTGAATTCAGCACATGATTATAGACCCAAGCGTAGAAATGTTCGTCGGCTATCAAAAAAAAAATCTGCTGTTTCATAGAAAATTGCAACACCTACGCGGTCAAAACAGTTTTTTTTTTTAATAAAACGGATTGTCTTCAGTATCATGTACCTACTAAATCCATGAAAAAGGTTGCACGTCGATATCCCTGCCAACCTGTTTGTTACTACTTCAGTAATAAGAAGTGTTAAGATATTTCCATGAATTATAAATAGCCAGCGAAGTACTACGTAAAAATATGTATGTTTAGGTTAAGGTATTTATCTATGAGCCTGCGTCGCCTGAATTAAATAAATAATAGTTCGATTACACGTCTATGTTCTCGCAAGTTACTGATCACCTATTGGGTAAGTTGCAGTTAGTGATATGGATATTATATAATTTCCACATACTTGTGAATGTTAATTGCATGGTCTTAGAATCATCTATAGTAACTACTTAGGTGTGTTCCAGATTTCAGCTACTCAGATTCTAGCATAAACCTCTCAAACCAGTATGTAAAGAAAAGGAACGTGACAAAACATACATTGGATCAACTTCCCAAAACGGGCACAAACTACTAAAACGTGGCAGTGAAACGACATCATTTATATACGCTCCATTTCGCTACTTGTATCATTTGTTAGTTGTGGCAGTATTAAGTAAATGTTTGTTTACATAATACAACACGGCAGTAGTAGGTACTAGTGGCGGTGGTCAGGCGGTCATCTGAACGCCACACAGCGCTCCGTAATCCTCCAGTGCATCCATCATTCGGTAAGCCCCGCTCTAGCTCACAACCGCTCAAAACGGCTATAAAGGGGCTTTAAACGATTACGTGCGTAAACGCTCCTTATATCGTTCAGTGTTCATTAAAAGTGATAATTAAAAGAATGGCGCTGTAGTGATGAAGGTAGGGGATTTATTATGCAAGGGAATTGTGGCCGTTTATGGTGTTCAAAGAAAGTGAGAAAACGTAAATAAGCTTCTACTTGCGTTGACCGTCGCCCCTAAGTTGTGGTTGATTCAAGTGGGGAAAAGGTATCATTGTGGCTTACGAGAGGTGGGCCAGTAAATGTTACAACACAACCTCCACTTTTTACGAGAATATTTAACAAAATACTCACTGCTATAAAAAGTTCATTAGCACAATTTGATTGTTCTGATAAAGTTCCTTCTCCCTTCTTCCCTTTCAACGATTTGACGGGTATAAATCGGTAAAAATAAAATAATTGAATGTTTTATTACTATTTATAATATCCATGAGAAATTTCTTAAATCAGAAAGGTCAAAGCATAAATAAACGTAAATACTGCCTGAATTGTTTGAGCTCACGCTTATTTTCATAATGTTTAAATTATTGTATTACTTATTACTTAACTCTGTGAACAGGGACACTGTTGGCTGAAGTCAAAGAGGAACTACCCGAAATTTATGGTTTTATGTGGCAGTGCTACAGGCACCCCTCCAAATTATTATACAAGGATAATTTTTTAGAATCTGCAGTTGGATGCCAACAAGGTGACCCTCTCGGGCCAGTCATTTTCAGTTTAGCTATTCATCCAATTTTACAGAAACGAAATTCAAAATTTAAGATAAGATAATACATTTATTTGCAGAAACATGAGTAATACATACAAGACATGTAGATTGTTCATAAACAAAAAAGATCCGTCATGTTCGGCCTTTGTGGCATACAAATATGTAGTTAAGAAAAGTCATTGCTAGGTATTTAAACAAAGCTAAAAACAATATTAAATTTTCACCCTTAACTAAAAATTAAATTTAAACTATAAATTATAAATTTGAATTAAATTGTCCTATAATCTAATTATAAATTGTCAAAATTATAAAATGTCAGTAAGTATTTGTTAAATTCGTAATATTACACTTTGTCATTTAAAAAATCTAAAATACTGTAGTATGCTTTCCCAGCTAGATATAATTTTAGCCGCTTTTTTAGAATATGTGCGCTTAGTTCCCTCCATCCCTTGGGAAGTTTATTAAAAATTAAAGGCGCCATGCAAAATACGCTTTTCCGCATTAGTGCTGTTTTGGAACCATGTGAGCAAAACATAGTGTGTGTGGTATTTGGACGATGAAACGCTAGGAGGTGTTGTAGACACTATTTTGGAAGATCTACAACTACTCAAACATTAATTTCAATCTATTGGCTTGGACCTTAACCCCTCAAAATGTGAACTTTACCTTTCTGACATTACCGACAGACAATTGACTCTAGATAAATTTAATGCAATAGCCACACAAATCAAATTTTTAGACAATAGTTCACTGCACCTCCTAGGTTCCCCAAATTTAGAAGATAGTTTTTCACCTTTCATTGATGAAAAAATTAAAAATTTCAACGACATTTCGGACAGACTCTCCAAAATTAATTTACATTATACTTTCATATTAGACGACACGGTTGGCGCAGAGGCTGAGCGATCGACTGCTGCGCTGTGTGTCGCGGGTTCGATTCCCGCACGGAACAAATATTTGTATTGCCTACAGGTAGTTGGTCTGGCTGTTTGTGTATGTGACTTTAAATGTTTGTAAACGCACCCACGATACAGGCGTAATTCCTAGCGTGGGACAACGTTTAAAAAAAAAATGAGCTCAACTGCTACTAATGAGATACAATCACCTTTTCTATTGTCACCGAACTTAATAAGCTTGCCTAACAGTCGAGGGGATATCTCGTACAGAATAAACAAATCTCGATGTTTTTTTTGACAAGCCGTAAAACCGTGCGAAGCAGGGGCAGGTCGCTAGTTATGGTATAAATACATGGTAAATATTATAACTAGGTACGTACAGCCTATAGGTATAATGTACATAATTTCTAATTTCCATGAGGCTACTAACAATTTGTTAACAGCATTATTGACTGAAAGGTTATGAAATCGGAATTGTAGGTACCTACTAAACATCAACAAATATCAAACACCTTTTGAACACACAATTATGTTGAAATATATGTGTACTTATTCGCGGAATAGATTGTAACTCTTTTTTTTTTTGCTAGTTATTTTAGTCTCACTCCTGGGCATAGTTCTCTATTCCTATTCTACTTTGAAGGAGGTACAAGTAGTGATGAAGCCGCGGTTGGTTCCAGTGCTGGACAACGACAACGTCTTGACTTAAGTACCCTTTCATTACATTCTAATAGAATAAACTGCTCCGTTGCTCTCGTGGTCGCAAGCACGACTCCTGAAATCCCAACCTTGGTTGGGCAAAGAGTTATAGGGATTCCATAAGGAATTTGTCAGTAGCAGACCGGAGTTGAGGAGTTAGTGGTGAGATACTCACGTGTCTCGGAATTCACGTTAAGCTGTGGTTTCTTCGGTCGTGTTGGATTGTTGTTCCATCGGGCTAGGAGAGTGACGGAAGACAGAGTGCACCAATGCACCTATGCAGTTACACAGTTGTGCACTATGATGTCTACAGCTTCGCTAAAATGAAGACAGAATTTCGGTTAGGATTTTTATAATATAAACAGTTTACGCAAGTAGAATAGTTTAATCTGTAATATGTGTAGGATTTATGTTGTCGGGCCACCGATCTCAGTTGGTACCTTCGATACAATGGGGTTAGCGGGCTAGCGTTAAATCTACGGGCATTGAGGTCCGCACCGTCTTGGTTCCGATGATTCCTCTCTTGAGATACATCGTGTATATAATGCAAGACAAACAAACACAGAGACAACAGAGTACGTCGAATCGGTTCCCTTTGGGAACTTAATGCCATCGAATCCTAAAACAGTTGCTCTCGAGAATAAGCAAAATCATTTCATACGTAAAAAAAGGAATATCGAACATAAAATAAAATTGAAAACTGTGTATTCGTCACACGCCTATAAATTTTGCAATAACTGTTATAATTTAATATTCTAAACCTTTTGTAATAGATTATTCGGAATACCGGATTCAGCATTGAATTGGCATAAAACAACGACCATCGGAAATATGCGTCATAAAATTCATATTTTTATTAATAACCCTAACGTTGTAGGCGAATTGTTAAAGTAAACTGGAACAGAGAATTTTAGAATAGAAAAGGTCAAATAGACTTTATTCTATCTGGAAATAGAAACCTGGCCTTTTGGTGCTCGACAGGCGCGCTTGCAACAACTGTTAGGTATGAGTTGGATTTGATTAATATTACTACCTTGAATTGATCATTAGTACATTTATCTTTTTCTGGGCCGTTGTTTTTCTCTGGCTACAGGGCGCGGACGGTTTTAACTAAATGTACGAGTAGCTGAAAGTACAGTCAAGGAAATTAGTTCTTAATCTAATTAACACCCTACGTCAATTTCCCGTGTTAAGGCTAACTCAGATTGGGGCATTAATTTCTCTGATTTTACCGGCAAGGACCAGGCCCGGGTCGACGGCGCGTTGTGTTCCATGCGCGCCTCAAAGAGATGTCAGCACGAACTGACGGGGTTCGCTAGGGCCGATGCCTGCCAGGGCTGCGGGTTGTTCGAAAGAGTTATCGTGGCCCGTGGCATAGGCAACTAAAGGAACACGTGTGGGTTTTAGTCAGTAAAAGTCTGACACGCCTTCCCGCTCCGCCCAGAGCGGGAGAAGTCATATTATGATTTCCCACACAGAAAAAAAAAGGGTGTGAACGCAGGCGAACGATTGCCTTCTCTGTTTTAATTTAATTCTAATAAAAATATTTCTGTAGATACTTAGTGATGATGAGATGAGGCTGTTCGTGTACTATTACGTATACGTATACGTATTTTCATAGCTCTCCTTACAATTAATTAGCTATTCATAGACATTTCATTGTCCGATGATTTTGTCCCTCCTCCATCTCTTTGAAAATCAACTAATTTTGCAAGTAACCTTAAAACTATTATTAGTTCACAGTTTAGTAATGTAACTACGTCCAAAACCGAAATAATCATGAAAGTATTATATTTAAGTTAGAGTTGGAGGAAAGCCTGAAAACACGAGTAAGGGCTTAGGATTACTCCAAGCACCCTAATTGCGGAACATACTATCAATCACAATCAGAATCTTATTGAAGGATTATTGCTAATCCATTGCTTCAAATGCCCAAAAACTTTGATAAAAATTTGCTCAACAACGTAAATAACACAATGAATGTTGTTGAACTGTCAAAATGAAAGCCATTGCTACTGTTAGTGTGTTACGCAATTACCCCCACAATTCTTGTTTTGACTCTTACAAACTCTATTTTGAGAATGGCTCATTTACAAGTAAATTAATTTGCGTGTCGATAATACTGAATGAGATGATGTCGCGGGCAAAACTTGTATGTAAATGTCCTCAGCCGAACCCAATATTAGCTTCATCATCTTCCTACAGCAGTCCACTGCCGGACATAGGCCTCTCCTATTGCACACGATTCAACTCGATTTTCGGCAACTATCATCCAGACCACCCTTTCACCTTAGCCTATTGAGCGTTTTCACAAAATTATGTGTCCCAAAACAATAGAGGTATTGTACCATTTTCTAATATTAGTCTACCGATGCTCAAGTTATAGATACTTGGATTATGAAATACATAGCTCTAAGACAGGTACAGCCACGTTACTTCAGCAACACATTCATTTAAATACTAAACGTATTAACAGCTTTATATGCGAATCAACTTAGGGTAATCTGATCATTTCTTTCTATTATCCTTATAAATTATTCAACTGAATCTGAACAACTTTACGTCTATATTCGTATTAACTCGAAAAGAACGCTTGAAGGCGAATCATTGAATGTAATCTGCTCATCAGACATTCTGCGTTATCTTTACAAATCGTCTCTGGGCATGCAATAACGCGAATGTACTTTTTTGAATGAAGCTTCCGCCGCGACAGCTCATGTTTTTTATTCAACTGAAATCGGATCACGCTTAAGTCGCTGAAAGTGTATGAGTGTACATATGTCTGTGTGTATACCATGTTTGTTAAACAACTACATACCCATATATTGCCTTCTTAAATATTCCAAATTAAATCAATTTATAAAAGGTTGTACACGAGCTCATTCAGATACTTGAGGAATATTATTTATCAACAAAAATTAATTTCGTAAACAGCGCATCAATACCAATTGTATGGCGACCGACGAAAATTAAACACAAGTACATACCAGCCAATAAATTGACAAATTTCACTCGTGTAACCCTCTTTTAGGCTCGTTGAAATCACAAATGAATATTCAAATTTTACATTGACTAGCTTACGAGCTTTAATTTATAATTGAAAGTGTTGCCTTTCCTGACGTTTTCACAATTCGGATGCGGCTAATTGCGATTCTGAATGGAACTTTGAGTTGGGACTTAAACTGGTTATAATGTCCGCCGTACTCAGGTCACGTAACGTTTTAAGCCCTAGGGTTGCGCCTTCCACTTCGCACATCTATTTGTTGTTCACTGTTTTTGACATTTCACGCCTTTGGAACTGGATTATAATGCGCTAAATTAATATTTAGGTCACGTACTACAGGTACAGAATACGTAAATTGCATTAATTATAGGATTAAACCGGATTAATTTACTAAGAACGCTGAATTTATTTTGCTAAATGTGCAGAATAAATTCAGCGTTCTAAAAGCCATTAAACTAAAATAAATAAAGTAAACAAACTAATCTACTTCATGTGCTACGCGTAGTGGGTCTTATACACTGTTTCAGAAATATTATTGCAAATGGATAAATTATTAGTAATTTAATTTAGCTGTAATAAAATTTAAATACGGGTTAAATCTAAATCTGGATTTAAATTTTCGGAACTAATTTCAGATTTCAGTACATTTTATTGACTTCAGTAATTTTAAGTTTAGAAAGCAATGAGAGCAAATGTAGTTATTAATATAAGTTATGTATAGCCCTACTCTTGTAACTGTGTTGAGTGTTGGTACTTTTCCGACTTAGAGTTATGGTTCTACAAAGAAACAAAGAAGATTCGAAAAAGTTCACACACGATATGAATTCCCAGAAGAGGAGACGAGACGTGGTCGGAGAGAGTGGCGCCCGGCGCGCCGCGCCGCACCGCGCTACTCCGACGGCGCGCGGCGCCCGCCCGGTATTACAAACGTGTCCGTTTCAAACGTCTAACAAGAATTGTATATTTCGAAAATAAAACTTTAAGCAACGCAACGCTGTGCAGTGTGCACCCCGACTTTTTAAAGCGTTGGTAATAATCTAGGGTTGGTAGGTTCCTTTTTGGATTGGTAGGTAAGTACAGCATAGAAGAAAACAATAAGGCTTTCATATCTTGATATTTGAAAGTTCTGAAACTAGGCAGGCACCTTCACACTGGGTTTTTAGTAGGTACGTTCGTAGCAGTAGCGTATATATTTTATTCACATGTTGCATAAATATATCAACTACCGTTACCGTTGATAAAACTATTTGCGTAGCAACAGAAACTTACCTCATAATGTCTAGGCATGAGGTGAGAAATACATATATTACTTTACAAAGATTTAGAAAAAGCGTACCTATACGTGCGTAGTGAAAAGATCGATACAGTACAGTAAACACGTCAGGCAGTAGTGGAAGGCACTGATTAAAAGTACGATAACGATGACTCAACAGTCAACATACACCTGAATGACGAATGCAAGTTGGAACATGTAACTAGAGTATCTGCAAAAATCTAATAAATACGTAAAGACTTCTTATGTCCTAAGAAGTTAGACAACCAAAAATTACCATCTTTTTCTGAAGTAAAAACGAAATTAACCCTGTACAGCATTGGTTACCCCGTAGGGTTTCTCTTTATCACAAGAGAGATCTACAATTGATCTATGTGAGATTTGGGCCCAATCCCGGTGGCTTTCTTCACAGTGAATAGAAATATCTACACATATAATAAAATAGTAACGAAATGAAAAATGTACACTGAATATTTTTGGAAAAAGTATTTGCTACGAGGTGTAGGCCTTTGTGTTAATCGAGATTATAAATTATCTGTGTGCCAAATTTCACCCAAATCCGTGCAGTCGTTTTTGCGCCAATTCGAAATATACATCCAGGACAAACGGAAAAACAATATATTTTCGGCATCAATATATTTTTTTGAATTTTTGTCCCTTTTCGGCACACAGATAGTTCATAACCCATAGAGTATTTTATTCCGGGTAGTTGGTACGTTCCCATGGGATTATTTTTTATTATTTTTCTACAATAATACAAAGCTGTCTACAATAATACAAATGCATGGAAGCTTATTTTCTGTTGTGGGCGATGAAACCAGCACACGAAGCCCACACACGCCTATTGCCAGCGTAAGCTTACACACACGACCAATTACACAGCAGTGTAATCGTAAAGTAGCAATACGGCATTTTTCTTCTTCTAAATATGCAGTTCTACTCTACGTTTGTAATCGTAAAAATGGTGGTTTATTCACGTCTTCATCGTTTTTATTTAAATCTAGGTGACCTGAAATTGTCCTGTAAAAATTTCAATTTATTGAAAAAAAAAAAACCACTTTCAGTTTTTCCCGAGTTAGGTACACAATTATGCGGGTAACTTTTAAAAACCTAATTCAGATTATTATGAAAATTTAAAAACAAAAAATTGCCAAATAGGTCCAGCCGTTCTCAAGTAAGCCGTGCGTACCGACGAACAGCATTTCATGTTTACTATATAGATATACCTAGGTAGATATCTCCACCAGATTCTGCGGAATGCCTTTGTGAACGTGCAAATAATTCATCCTCAAAATTGATAAACAAAACAAATTATTCTAATGTGAGAATAAGATGACGTTTCACAGCTGATTTCACGATCCTTTTTGAACACTGATTTCGGTTTTTGAACGAAAGCCCATACATTTTATTTACCTCAAAGATAGGCTTTGAGAAGAACTTAAGAACAACAGTTAGGTAAGTTTCCGAAGCGAATGTTAAAGCTCGAATACGTGCGCGTATTCAGAAACAGAATTAGGATCCTTTGTTGATAGCTGAATAGTAACGGCCTATTAATGCCTCTTGTGGGAAAAGGCTCCTTTGTTGAGGTTATCAGCGCCACGAGAAGTAATTGGCATAATCGCCAAGCTCCCCACAGACTGTAACTGGTAAGTATTGGGTTTGCTTTGCAGAATTGTACCTACGCAAATACCAGCAGTGCGATTCTGTAACCATCTCACCGTGAAAACTTAGGTAAAGTGAGCGTGGAGTGAGCTGTCGTTCCAACTAATGCTAGGGATTGACACTATTGACAGCTCACTCTAAGCTCACTTCACCTAACTTTTCACGCTGAGATTTTTACAGAATCGATCGGCTGCTTTTTATTTGTCAATAGATCAATCGCAGTCTATGCAGTCAACCGTTAAAGGTTACACAGAAATAATGAATGACATGAAAGGAACATAGCAAAACAATCTTAAAATGAACAGAAGCAAAATAGGTCAATCACAATCTGAATCTTGCTAATTCATTGCTTCATATGTTCGAAAAATTTGTCTCGTCGATCGTAAATAACGCAATGAATGTTGTTGAACTGTCAAAATGAAAACCATTCCTACTGTTAGTGTGTTACACAATTACCCCGCTGGTTTCAAGCATGCGAATGTTGTTGAAACGAAGATATTCTAATCTTTTATTTATTTAACCATTTATGTATACACATATAGTATACAGACAAGAAAAAAAAGAACAGAAAAATACATTAAAGGCGATGCTTACTTCTAAAGAAATCTCTTCCAGCATACCTGCGATAAGAAAGTAGATAACAAGAGATGTAGACACCGTGTGTAAGAGTAAAATGGAAATAAAATACATAATCATCAATTTCTATAATATCTGTTGTAGCCTATCGTCTCGTCATAAAGGTTTGCCGTTGTAGGTTGTTCCTTGGCTCAAGCTAACAAGCCAGTAAATAACGAGTTTCAAGCTCTAATGGATCCCTCCGTCGCATGCCGTCTCAATCTCGCAGCCCATAGGGAAACTAGACGCAATATTAAGTTACCTGTGTACCGATATGTAAGATTGTATACCATCTCCAATTCTACCAACGAATTATACAGAGTGTCGTACCTATTTCTGTTTTAATAAAATGCATGGAGTAATCAACTACCCTTAAACTGGCCGGCGAAGATAATTCATCATCATCATTTCAGCCGAAAGACGTCCACTGCTGGACATAAGCCTCGGGACCAAGCACCTCCACTTCGATCGGTTCTGTGCTTCTCGCATCCAACGGGTTCCTGCGGCCTTCACAAGGTCGACGAAGATAATTCAAACGTTGCCATTCCGAATTGATAAATATATTCTCAATCATGAAAAATGTTATGCCGTTCA
Source organism: Apamea monoglypha (assembly GCA_911387795.2). Classification (NCBI taxonomy): domain Eukaryota; kingdom Metazoa; phylum Arthropoda; class Insecta; order Lepidoptera; family Noctuidae; genus Apamea; species Apamea monoglypha. Next base: position 8,915,154 of record OU426920.1, read on the forward strand.
ATTACTAATCGATAACGATCATTTTCATAACAATAAAAATGACTAAAGTTTAAGTTACAAAAATAACATTACCTACATGAACAAAATAAATGTTAATGTTATGCCATTTTTTTGACGGCTAGACGGCTACGTCTACATTGGTGCCAAATCGCCAGATTTTAGTGTTCGTAGTACGGGCTCCCTCTCGACAATCACTTATATGCCTTTTATGACAACCTTAGCAAGAAGAGGGATGATCTATTCTGTACAAAAAGCGCTCTTATTTTACAGAATCCAACCAAGTAACAAAATAATATAATCTTTTATACAATGTTGTATCTGGAGCATATATGTGCCAAAGTTATTGGCTGTGTCGTGTACGCCGCAAGTTATAACAAAATTCTATTGTGATTTCAACATAAAATAGAATATATTGGATGTAGTAATATCCTCGATGGTCCCAATGTTGTACTTCAAGTATATTTAAAGCATTATTTGTTATACTCACTCACAATTTTATTAAGAGATACTTGAGATTTTTAGAATATTTTGCTCATTCTTCAAACGACGGCGCTTATATTCTGCTGGTCCGTTCAAAGGGAGCAATCACTTTCGTGGAAAAGATGACTACCAGACTGTATGTCATGTATGTATGTCTGGATATGTATTTGTAAAGTCTTCTTTTCTTCTTTATATATATATATAATTCATCTGTACAGGTGTATGTCACTGAACTTCTCCTAAACGCCTGGACCGATTTAGATTTAAAAAATTGTCTATGTTTGAGTGGGTGCCTGTACGGTTTAGATTCACAGGTGGCGCTGCAATCGAGTTATATAGCATATAAAATTTCACGCTTCGTTCGACTTCGCTTATAATATATTTTAGGCTCGTTGATGATAGGTTAGAATTTGATTACCATGTAATTAATTATCCGCCACTGCCTCTCCAATCATTCATCAGCTCACTGCTAAGAGTCGCCATGTGCCCCACTAAACTTTTAGGCATTAATTATCCAAGCTAACTTAACTAAAGCAAACATACATTACCTACAAGATTCATTTACATAAAAATTATAAAACATCATTAAAATAAATGATGTTCGGTAATGGCTGATTTATGACATCTCCCCAGCAGAAGCAGCCAAGCAAAGACCCCACCGCCCCTTTTCCCATTCTAATAAAATGACTAGTCATCATTTTGCCACTTCTAAAAATTAATGGATACCTTACGCAACTCGTAACTCATCGATATTAGAAATATTATTGAACATTATAGATAGTGGCCATTTGTAAACTGGTCTGTTAACTTGATTAATTTCAACAATTATTGAAATATATTTTGATTTGAAAACGATTTGCTGAACGTTATTAAAGAAGTAAAATACAATTCTTCTTAAAGGTCAGAATAACGAAGAGCGTGATCAATAATTCAGTCAAAATTTTTGTCGTAGATAATTAATTTAAACACTTAGAAATTATTAGTGCGGAACAGGAAAATTGCGTAAGCTATGGCTGTTTTTATAAATTATCCCACGGAGAGCGAAAGAAAACGAGAATTTGATTGAAACGGTAAAGTTTTTTTATTTAGCATAAGTAATCAGCCTATAATGTTCCCACACAAGCGTCCTCTCTTCGAGAGAGAGTGCGCTATAATCTACCACGCGGGCTCAGTGCGGGTTAGTAGATGTCACATGTCTTCGAATTTTTGTTTCTAGGACATGTCGGTTTCCTCACAATGCTTTCCTTCACCGTTTTGAGAGCAGTGGTAATGAAATAATTTACACAAAGTAAAGTGCGTGCCTGGGTTCGAACCCACGACCAACATCTCGTAAGTCACATTACCACTGGGCCACCACTGCTCTATTAACATATTTTTATTTGCTTGCAAATAATTTATTAGGTCGATAGGAATGTTAGGAAAATCGACATTTGATTCGGCGCCAAGATACCGTTACTAATATAAAAATATCTATAATATTTCCATGTTACGCCTGATTAGCTTAAGGCAAATAGCATGTAAGGAAAATGTATCAATGTGCAAAATGTGCGCAAAAGATTTTCCTCCGCTAGTGAAAGTGAGGTGGAGCCTCGAACCATCGTCAACGTCACCTCCCTGCGATTTTTCAAACGGTAATACCACTTGATGTATCTGTTCGTCGAACTTGATCGTAGATTTATACATACCTACATATTTTACGTAAATACTGTAATAACCTTTCAGGTAGATTTTATAGGCATTTTACACGCACTCGAGTGTTCGATTTTATAATTTTGTTGTGCGGTTTTTGCTTTGGCGTGTCGCTAGTTTTGGTTAGGGCACTGTATTGTACTTAACAATATGGGTACCTACTACATTTGAAAAAATTATTTAGTTGGTTTCGTTTTGTTTACTTAATTTTAAACAGCAATGTGGATCGTAAGTTGGTAACTAGTAGAACGGTATACCGTATTAGTTATAATACATTACAATGGTATAGGTATATGCACACATATATAAACTCACACCTTTCCCACGGGGGTAGGCAGATACAACAGAACTGCCTGCTAAGATTCTCACATAGGTACTTCTTTTGCTTCGTCCAAGTTCATATTAATAACTTTAAGATTAAATAATTTTTTTATTTATGAGTACTGTGACAGTAAAACATAATCGATTCGGTTCCTTTTCGAACATGTCTGAACCCGGCGGTCTAACTAATATTATTTCGAAAACATTTGCACAATACGAGTATTCTCTCGCATCATTTGTCAACAGCTTCGGGACGGAAAATGTAGTGGGAAAAGCCACGTTTCTGCAATATTCTAAGGAGTGTAATACCCTACGGACGGCGATAGGGGCATCTGTCATGATAGGCACGATATACCAGCGCTACCAGTATAATACTTACATATATTAGCTGCCCAAACGTAGGACACCGTAAAACGCTCAGTTTTTGGTCGCACAGTTTAGCGTTTTGATACATATTACAAGCCAGAAAAAAATGAGTGTACTGTCAAATGTTCAAAGAAAATACTTATTTAAGAATATTTCATAAAAATAAAATAGTATCATGATAGAACAATCGTAAAACATAGGTACAAAAAATATTTTTCGTCGCATAATTTTAAGCGTAAACTATAATTTTAATGTAATGATAACACCATGATAATTTTTATTCGTGGAATAAAATTGACGTCGGACAGTTTTTGTATGGAAGGACTGTCAAAAATACAAAATTATTCCTCCGATAAAGTTATCGGATGATTGAAAAATCAGCCCTTAATCAACTAAGGAAATACCTAAAAATTATTCCACTGAGAAAGAAAGAAAGAAAGACAGAAAGAAAGAAAGAAACAAAGAAAGAAAGACAGAAAATACATTTATTTAGCACAGACTAAAACTACTAAACGGTGCATATATTTTTTTATTTAATTAAAACTGAGAAATTACTTTTATTTTAATGGTCATTCGATTCAACTAACGTAGAAAGAAAGAAAGAAAATAAGTACCTACGTTTATTTGCGGCAAACATGACGCAGAGAAAAAACAAAAAAAAATAACAAATTGGGGGAAAATATGCGTCACATTCACGCAAAACGGCCACCGCTCAGCATAATGCTATGACCCGATGCTATCATGCGAGGCAGAGCCCGAGCGCTGGTTTCCAGCGACATCAAACAAACACATCACTGTTTTGAACCTTATTTGATGCCGCGATGCGCTATTGGTAATTACCTAAAAATTTATTTCTTACATTAGATCCCCAGAAGTGTCCTTCTTTTAGTAGATTTGTACAATCAAGCGAAGCGAGTACCTAGCTAAGTGGAAAAAATCTTATAAAGTCAAACCTAAAAGGTATACTTAACTTTGTAAGTACCTATCGCCCTCCTTTTTACAAAAGGAATCTGCTTCGATGCTAAAACATTATTATTTCAGACGTTTTATGTTCCTAATCTGTTTTAAATGTACCTATAGATGTTATCTTAACTTTCGAAGCCGTACGTACTTACCTATTACGTAATACAAAATTGTTCGCGAACGGAAGACCATATTTCTTAATCGGCTTAAATGAAATTCGGCATATGGGTACTTTGGGGTCGGCTAAATTCGCGAATGAACCAAATCGACTCATTAGAATTAAAATGGGTCGGTTTGAAATTGCCATAAAAAATTACATGCCACCCCACATACGCATACGAGAAAGAATTGCCTAAAAAGCTCAGCATGCGTGTGTCATTGTAATATAGACCTTACGAGATCGTCATGAAGTGCACGGTTGTCCGAGATACAACATGAGTGAAATTTTGCGACGACGTGACCTCGTGTGCCGTCTTTGCTAAATCCCGATCCCAAATTGTATCATATTAGATCTGACACAAATAGCTCTTACGTTACGTTCTTATTAGGAGTTAGACTTTCGACGTAGCCTCTGCTGATGAAAACATAATCTTATTGAACCATGCCATTAGCAAAGTGTTCATTTTCAGAGCACCTAGTGCAATATATAACTAGCAAATCCTAAACTAGGAGCATCGCCAGCTTCCCAATTACGTAAACTGCGTGCAAACTCTGATATAGTAATTTACAACGTTGAACTAAATGCGCCTTTTACAATAAATCTATTTAGGAAGACTAACGCGGTCATTAGTATGGGCAACAATTTGGCTGCGGGCGTAGTGGTACATCATTAAGGTTAAGACTAAATGGGACAGTGTTATAGAAACGGTTGTGCAATCCATCACGCGTAAGCGAGGCCCGACAGACCACTTAGCCACTGTCCGCCAGCATCGGACGTAACCCTCCGCACAACATCCGCCACGCGCCACGCCACACGAGTCGTGCGTACTCCGCGCATACGTGTGTAACGACCACGAAGCGAACAAATGGAAATGCTTCAATCTTGCGCGACTGTCCGAAAAACTCTTTTAGAATCGGACGGCTTTATGTTCAATGGTTAAATACTCTCGTATTTTCAGTGGTAACTTTGAATACCCTGAACTTGTTACATAGAAAAACATATCAATCTTCGTTCAGAATGTAATTCTCGAATAATTTTATTTGTAAACACAATATAACTTAATGTACCTGAACAATACTGCTTATTTTTTTATTTTTTTTTATTTTATTTATTTATTTAATTCAGACACAATGATCCATATTCATGTTAGTATACTTAAAAATTATGTTAGCAACCAAAGATTAAAATACATGCCACAATAATACTATTATAACTAAAAACTAAAATTAAATAAACGGAATACATAAAAATCAGATTGTAAAATAAATTCTTTAGCCAAAATCGCAATAATCTTTAAATTCATTAAAATCTTTACATTTTAAATTAATTAAAATGAATACAACTTAAAATCAAAAATTTCATTAAAATCATAAAACAAAATAATATAAATAGAAATATAAAATAAAATAACCGTATCATCCGTAATCACTTGAGTCAGTTCGAAATTTTAATTCAAATAGATTAATATCTCTTAAAATATTCTATATTGATATTAGATGAATATCTCTTGAAATATTATATATTATATTGTTCGAATTTATGTAATTCAAATAGATTAATATCTCTTAAAATACAGGCTAGATCTAGTTTAAGGTCTAGTCTTAAAAATTGTGCTTATAATGTGAAAAATGTTAAATTTATAATCTACAGTGCAATGTTTTTCTTCTTTTATGAAATAAATATTTTTATTATTATTTTATTATTATTAGTTTATAGGGATAGCAGACGGTGTGTTTGCTCTTGGAACCCTAGCAAACTGAATTGTTTACGTTACAGTATTTCATTGAGAATCAATCAATCACAAAAGATCCCTTCGATGAAGGCATTGAGTTTTCTCCGTATATTAACTTGTAGCTATTGTCTTGGACATTCTGCAAGTTGTTTGCGCTGGTTACGTCTTTGCGTGTTATCAAAGTGTATTTATACCAACGTAAGTATTATCTAATAGTGCCATCAAATATCAAAGCTCGCCAATAATAGGAGGACACAATGTTTCGTTTATCCCAACCGTGTTGCTAAGCAACCGGGCTTAGCCTACATTGTATACGTTTATTTTTGTTTTATTATATTTTGCAACTTGTTTTGGTCCCGTTCACCTATTATTAGTTCTTGATTTAAAACTCGGCTAGAGGTTTCATACTGTTTGAGGAGTATCTAAAATATGCACCTTGGGAGGAAAACAGTAAACAACCAAAACAGCTATTTTTCCGAGGAAAATACCTCAATCGATATAAATCTATTCTTTTTTTTTTGTCTCTGAGAAATGCATTACGCATCCCCGCTCGCGGGGGACGAGACGGGGTATGTGGGACTCCTGTCGAAACCGCACCGACAGTATACCCACTAAAACTCAGCGGTGTTTCCGCATCGCCGTGATGGGAGGGCCATGGGAAACCGGCTCAGCCTTTACTTCCACAACCCTCCCGGCGCATGCCCCAGTCAAATGGCCGGGCACACCTGGCCATTCCCGTCCGACACTGGTGGAGGCCTGTGCAATACAGGCAAGGGTGCCCCCGCACCCGTTGCCTGCTGGCTACTGGCTGCTGGGAGGAGTCGGAGATGACTGTCAAACTGACGTCTTCTTCGACCCCTCCTCCGCCTCTTCGACCCCTACTCCGCCATATAAATCTAACCTAACCTAACTTTCTTAACACATGACATGATTTAAAATTTTTAGATATCTACTACATAGAATTATAATTTTGTTTCTAGTGATACGCGAACGTTACTCCAACCTAATAGTAAAAGTGATATGTGTAGCGATAACACAAATGAACTTATGCAAACAAAAAGCAATGGCCTATACGGCAATTGACCCCCGTTTGATTTTATTGGCGATATACCTATAAATACAAAATGCCAACATTATTCGATATATTTATTCTATTTTTAAACTATAGGATACGAACATTTTCACTAGTTTTGTAACTTTACCGTGTTCGTCTGCTGAAACTTTTCAATTTTTCAGAACTGTCTCCAAACAAGTGACAAAGTGAAAATAGATTCATGTCATCGCGGAAAATGTTTACAGGGATCGTATCGATAAACACCGTTTCATATAAAAGAATTTTCAACAAGAACTACGCCATCTTAGGGGTACTTTTCTCTAGTGCTTTTTGCCATAGTGAATAACATAAATGTACATACCTGTATTAGAGATTTAAATGAAGACAGAAATATATAAGCAGCAATATAAGAATCCTGTTAGGCTCGAAATGATAGATAAGGTCTAGGTTCACAATACTTATATGTAAAGCAGTGGTAATATCTTACTTCTGTCCCACTCTAAGCCGAGGGATGGTTTACTCTTGTGGGGAAAATGTTCAATATTAACAGATTAACTCGGTCGGGGATCTCGCTTCATAAAAATAAATTCCAATATTCCCCTCGTTGCTCTCATAACTCGTAAGAAACGGCTCTCGCTGGAAAGTTTAAGGCGGACGATTGGAGAATAAAAATTGCATTTTTACTATGTTAAATTAAGTTTTTATTGTGAAATTTACGGGGTGTAGTAAAAAGAATGTTACGTTATAGCAATTAGATATTTTTTTACGTTCCGCGACGGTATAAATGTTACTGTAAAGGAATTACAAGGTCTTAATACTTTGTAGTCGCAGTTATGATTTGCTTATTTTTTTTCTTCAGAAGGAATATTATTAAATACACAATAGACGCATCCTTGCTTATAATAAGGATGCTACTTACGCCTCAAGCCCACTTCGAACATAACTTTTTATGCTCTAAAGAGGTTCAAGTTGAACATGAAGTCCCAATGTTTTAGGTACCCACTTCACAAATTTAAACATGCATTTGGCGCAACCTGCGACCTGCATATTGCGATATCTCTATGAAAAGAACCATCAAATTATAATTACGTCGAAAGGGAAATACAAATAAAATGACAAGCTTTACATATTATTCATCATAAAATATGCATCGATAAACATCAAACAGTTTAATCATTTCCAAATAATGTTACCGTTTTGACAGCTGCCCATGAGGACATACAGAGAGGATAATTACACCAATGTTTAAATAATTCTCTCATGTCATTTGACCCTTATTATCATTTTATATTTTGAATATAGTTACAGCAAAAATAACAATCATAACATATAATATTTGTCGGCTTCGCTCGCGCAAATATTATCATCCAACGGAGCATAGACATTTCGCTAGTTAGAGAATAACTGGCATAACCTTGCTGTGACAATGACTGTCTGGAGTCTCGCAGGAGACAAACATATTATAATTAGCATTAAACTTTTGTGATAATGTTGTTTGTATTACGAAAGAGGCATTATTAAACTATTAGGTACTACATTATTCCCAAGGAATATAATATACTAACTTGAGGGTTTTTAACGATAACAAAGAAACCTCTTTAAAAATAAATTGAAAGGATGCTTCTATTTTTTGTGATTTTATAAAATGTGAAAGGGTGGTTAAAGGTCTACGCGCTACGTACTTCTAAGGGCATGTTAAAAACATGTTTTTGTACTAATAGCATAACTTTACATGACTAATTTTACTTTATACTAGCTGCGCCCCGCGGTTTCACCCGCATAAGTTTCGATCCCATGGGAATATTGGAATAAAAAGTCCTATATGTTAATCCTGGTTATTAACAACCTGTGTGCCAAATTTCATCCAAATCCGTTCAGTAGTTTTTGCGTGAAAGAGTAACAAACATCCATCCATCCACCCATACAAACTTTCACGTTTATAATATTAAGTAGTAAGATAGTATAATACCTATAATCAATATTTAGTAAAAATCTGAGATGAGTTTACTAAAACTTATTCACAGTCAATAACACTTATTCACTCAATACTTAAGTTAAAACTCATTAGAATATATCATTATATTTATTACATTGCATAATATGAACTGAGGTAGGTATTAAAATTACAGAAATTATCATTGGGTTGAAATTCTTCCAATAAACAACGAAAAACAAACCCTTTACGCGCTCCTGGCAACTTTACAAAGTAGTGTCATTACATCGTGGCGATATTCAACAATAACTACTAAATACATTTGCCATCAAGATACTAACTGTCTAGTTTGGGAGTCACTGGCAAATAATATTATACTAACTAGTATTTTAAGCTACTCATGTCGTCTCAACTTGCTGGTAACCTGCTTACTGTGTTACCTAGACAAAAACTATTTTCTATTTCTATTGTTTCTATCAATCTAGCCGTCAAGTAATAAAGCGCACCCTGAGGATTTAATAAATGTGGATATGAAAGTGGTCGCGATACTGATATTTATACATAAACACCTACCTATTTATTTGAACCAGCCCTTCTAGCAATCACTGTAACAAACAAACAGTAAAATTGAGATTTATTACTATTTAAACATTTACCATTATATAGTAATTAAATAGTTTGTAATTATTCTCGTATTGAATTTAAAGCAAAAAAGAGAACTTTATCCCTAAATTAAAATACTAACAGCTGTCCGCGACTTTGTCTGCGTTCCAGGATATAAAGCAGCTTATGTCTTTCTCCAGGTCATGGTCTACTCATGTGCTAAATTTTATCCAAATCCGTTCAGTCGTTTTAGAGTGAAAGCGTAAAAAACAAATTTAATTTCGCATAATTTTAATGTAATATTAATATTAGTTAGAATATGAATCGATTCTTACTTTAGCTGTTCACGTTGAAGTTAGCTTGCCTTGATAATCTAAAGGTGAATGCAGTGACTTCGGAAGTTCAACTTTGTACCGATACTAAATTTTAAGTAACGAATAGAGGGGAACTTTCCTGTTTCTGCACTTACATCGGTTGTTCTCAGTCCCTCCTACATAATTACGTAGATATTTTACAAGTTCACTTCAACATATCAAATCATCTGACAGTTTATTTTCATGAAAAAATGTTAAGGAGATCAATTGAAACAGGGAAATAAGAACTCAGCTTACATTGAAAATACCTATTTAATTTGACTTCAAATCTTAATTGAATTGCTTTCAATACAACAAAATTACAATTACTTAACCGTATTCAATTCTAAACGAGAAATACGAATAAAGATCGACGAATCCCTATCCCTATATATAGATTTCCTAATAAATATTGAGACAGGTAGGAAGGCACTAGACAAGCATTTTCCCTGTTCTTTACATATTCCTTTAGCACCGAAATCAAGCTAATATCAGCCATATATATCAGTGAATGGGACCTCGAGTAGACAGCAAGCGATTCTGAGAGAATAATGAGATAATCATCGCGTTTGGCAGCTGGATTGATCACGACATAAGGCGAGAGCTCCCGCCCGCTCCCATGACTTAATCCCTTAGTCGCCGCTCACAAAATCCACGGCAAAAATACCCAGGTAGTGCATTTGTCCTGTATCGGACTTTTTGTTTAAAATTCGTACCTGCGTGAATAGTTTTATTAACGTTTGGTGCTATCGGGAATATTTTACACAAGCAGTCCTATGAACTCTTCATTACTGTATGTACCTACCGCTTATGTACACAATATAGGTTCACGCGTGGGTAGAGTGCCAATATTTCCTTTGCGACTGGCTGGTTTATTGATTTATTTTTGATGAAACAGGTTTATAAAGTACTTATGTACTTGATATCAACTTACTTCAATTATCACGACGAGGGGGTTCTGTTTGCCGCATAAATTCAAGTACTTTACCCACGTAGATTCCGAAACAATTTTCAATCTAATTTACTCGTGAAACTTGCATAGTTCGAGGAAATTATTTCGGCTCTGGAAATAGGTCAATAATAAAACGAAAATACCCTTTCATAATATGATATTGAATTCCAGATCAAAACGAGTTGTCTTTTGCAAAATTAAAGCTGAAATTCGTTTGTATGTTACATTGGTAAACATAGCTGAGCCGTCCACCAACAAAATAAAATAATAGATGTAAATTTAAAATTGTTAATCTTCATTCTCAAACAAAAAAAAACAATTTTATTTAGCTACCTACCCTTAAAAGTAAATATTATTCAGAATATCGCTTTTGTGTACCTTTTACCTAAGTTTACGGCAACATATTAAAACTGTCGTCTAGGTACCTAGCGAGTAATAAACGCCGCCATTGTCGTGGTATACTCTTTTGTCTAGATTCTAATATTTATATTAGAAGTGCTGGCGTTCTGCTTTATAATAATGCAGATAACCCGCAAAGAATGGGCGGGTCAGGGTGTGGGGCGCCCCCTTTACTGTTCAGGCCTAATGGGCCTGTCGCAAGTCAACAAGCCGACCGGCGTGCTCAGCGTCCCCAATTAACACGTACCACCTACTGAAAATAAACATGACGAACGATTGACTTTTCCATATTCAATTTTTAATTTCGTTGCGCGCGGTCGCAGATATGGCATTAGAGTTAGTAGCCATGCAGCAATGAACGATAAATTCATGTTTAATCTCACAATATGTATCCTTATACGTGTTCTGTAGTTGAATAAAATCTTCGTGCCCATACTGAGTAGGTTCAAATACTACCTGTTCATGGAATATTTGTGCCTATTTTCCAACTACAAATGTGCCAATTGAATGTATACTAATATCAGTTCGTTTGGGTACCATCGTGCGGGGCTCCTGCTTCTGGTCAGAATTAATTGGTTATTGCTATTCAAATCAAAGTGCTTGGCAGGCGGTTAAGTGATCTCAATAATAATTATGTTCGTGGTCTGTTTGTAGAACGTAAACTAATCCATCAGGACCAATTATAATGTTAATGCTATATTTTATGTAGTTTGTGAATAGTTTTAGTTAAGTTAGGATATAATTTTGTTATTTTGATTAACTAATTAGTCATTAAAATGTTCACATAGATAAAGGGAAAACAAAAAGAATATACCAAAGAACCTTTGGAATACTATGGCACTATATTTACAACTGGCTTCTGTGCGCGACTTTGTCCGCGTGAAATTTCTTGTTACCTAGAAAAAAAGTAAGTGAAGTTTTTGTTCAACTCGTAAGGGTCCTGGCGTGATAATCAGCCTATAGAAGTGGGCTATCAAATGCAAAATGAATGTTTCAAATGCGACTGGTAGTTCCAGAGATTAGCGCGTTCAAATAAAAAAACTCTATTAGGATAGATAGATTTGTCGGTCTATTTCTATTAAAATCCAGTATGCGCCGCAGATCGATGGAAAATCGTTAGCACTGGGCGTTGTAGTCGATTGAGATAGAGCAGGCACAAGTGGCCGCATCCATCACACGCCTATCACGAGCTCGGACACTCCATTTAAATGTTTGTTTTCACGCGCTTAGTAACTTGTTATAGTGTAGGTACAGACTGATTTTTGGATACCTACAGAGTGTATCCAAAATTAAACGTAGTTTTACACTTTATCTCAAGAGAGCTAAGAGTTTCGTAAATAGTTAAGTAAATACGAAAAAAAAAATGCGAAAGTTGTTTTATAAAAAAGAAGGTATTGGCGCCGATTCCCTTTTTCACAAACAAAACTATAAATGTAAGGTCAGTGCATCTTTTTCTTTCTATTTCATTAAGAAAAGGACTGAAGATGAATATTAGTTTGTACTGTCAAATTAAGATACTCCATAGACAATTTTAGAGGTGATTAAAAACATGGCTAGAGTCCGTTTCACGAAAGAAGTCTCGCAGACGTGGCGCCACATACATGCGACGGAATCATAAATATTTATTTATATCAACATTATCTTACAGGCACTGGTTAATAAAATGCACAATTTTAAATAGAGAAAGGTGTGTGCGGTAGGAGGGTTGTTGTAGGAATGTCGCTAACTAGTAACTATACAATAATAATTAGTTCCACTTATTGCCGCGGGACTTCTTTTGTGGGACGGACTCTACTAAAAATACGTCAATTTACGTCAGGCGCTGACTAATTTGACAGGACTAAACTAATATTTATCTTCTGTCCTTAAATGGTAGGTAGGTACGGGTATTATAAAGTTTTTTTTAGAGATAACTTTATAATACCAGCGCAATAATTGCGTAGCACATTTATTTATTTATTTAGTTGATTGATATCGAGCTACTGACAGATTATCCGAATAGTGTAGCGTACCGGCGAAACGGCAACAGACTGCATTATGCCGATCCATTTAACACTTGGATTTAGTACGCGACGAGCCAATAAAACTGCAGTCGCGCGTCACCGTCACCTCCACTGCTATATACATTTTTTATGTTTATATAAAAACTCAGACACTATAAACATAAATGACACCACTAGAGTGTTTTAAAACTACGTAAATTTTGATTACTTTTCTAATAAAATTGCTTGCACCTATGTTCATTTAATTTACCCAGTCCCTAAGTCTGCTAGTAAACATTTTACAATGCTCAGAACTGTTTCAGAAACTGCAAATAATTGCTTTCTTTTTGACAATAAGGCGGGTCAAGGACGTTTTGAGGATGCATAGTTGAGTAGTCTTGCTGCAGCTGTTACAGTATCTTCGCAGCATCTCTCCGGTATATTGTAGGAGCTGCTAAATTTATAAAGGTTCCCGCTTTCTACCGTCCACTTTTGTCCTAAAATCTTGATCAAACAACAAACATGGTACCTACTGTTGACTGCGGAACTCAGGAATAGTTTTCACAACTTTCATAGCTTTGCAAATAATTATTTAGATACGTTCCTGAAATAATAACGGAATTTCATCGAGCACATTACGTCATCATGGAATGAATTATAAAGGTTGTGAATAATTTATTCAAGCCAAGTTCTAAACCGAATCATCCGACCATTATACGGTTTGGTTTGATGCATTAAACAAATAAACATAATATTGATTAACTAGGAGTAGATTATTGGGTGTTTTTCTATCTATAATATGTATGTATTTACAAAAAAAAAAAAATTGTATATAAGTAGTTTATCAGCCATCTTGTTACCATAACACAAGCATTAGGTTGCTTAGCTTGGGACAAATGGTGCTGTGTGAAATGTCCAGGGATTTATTTATTTATTTATTTATTTTATTATTTCTGGGAAATCGTAGTTTATCAACCTGTCCGGTAGGTACCATAATATCGATTGCTATCGCACTTCAGTATGTCCATAATCTCGAACTGTCAAACAATCCGAATCAGTGGTAAATAAACAGATCAGAGTAACGTTATCAAGCCCAGGAACGTTTGAATACTAATCAAAATAATGTTGGTTTGGATATTACCCTTTGGAATGTCCAAACATCGGACGTCGCACATAGCGGACGTGTCGGACGTATCGAAAATGTGACAGTCGTTATTCCAAACCGGGACGAATATTGATCTGATTTTCAGTTTAATCAATGAGTTTCCGAGTCAATATTGGATGATACCGCAAATAAAACATCATCATCTTATTTATTTAGATTGCTGTTAGGTATAAAACCAAATCCAACTATAGCCATACTTTGACGCGGCAACTATGTAAGTGCCTCTCAATTAGCACAGATTCCGAGATATTTCCTGATTCGCTTTTGTGCTAAGTGCGATTACCGCACGTAACTAATATATATGTCATTATGGCCTACAGATATTTACTCCTTGAATGTTTAATCATTTTGTGTATGTAGACGCACCAGCGCGACGATTACAAGAGAAATTCCCGCGAGAAGCAATGTTTTTCAACTCTTTATAATCGTTGTTGAATATAAAATTTAAATATGATACTCGTTCTACTGCAGTCCACTGAAATGTAAACATAGCCTATGTTTACATTTCAGTATATCCCAAGTTGCGCTACGACATTCGTGTTTTGCCTTCTCCTAAAATATGTATGGGTCAGTTATTATTTTCATGACACTACGGGTACACCAGCGCAGCGGTGCTATTCTGTAAAAATGTCACCGTGAAAACTTAGATGAAGTGAGCTAGTGAGCTGTCATTCTACTTGATGCTAGGGATTGACAGTAATGCATAGTCGCTCACTTCACCTAAGTTTTCACGGTAAGGTTTTTAAACAATAGATCGACAGAATAGCCTTCTTTAACACATTAAGAAACTGCATGCAAATGTTTATTCACACTGCACTATTGTTACTACACGAACTAAAACTGGATAATTAAATTACCATATTTAGAAGGCATTTAAAATATGTCTCAAGAATAAATTACATGGTTCATATTCTGTGACACGTTGATACTAAGTATGAAATTTATATTTTTCAAATCAAATCAAACGTTCGAAAGTACATTGTGGAAGGGACAACTGATATCAATCCGTTTTCTTGTAATTTTCTACCTTCAAAAGTGCCTTTTATGTGCCTATAATAAATAATTTGGTTTACTTACGTTCTAAGATCAGATTATTATATTATTATTCAGAAGCATGATTAATTTTGGAAGGAAATTTTAATTCCACAAATACCTTTAGTTAGATAAAGGATCACCAAAGAGAAAACTCATACAACAGTATATTGCAGTAAAACACAACATGTCCACGAATGAAGTATTAAGCTCCTGCGAATATATCTACAAAGTAAAGTAAATAACTAAAGAACCATCAAACTGTTTGATGTGCCATAATCCCGGTGCAACGCGTAACAGAGCTTCTACAGTGCTACGCTTTCGGAATGATCGTTTTGCAAATAACCACTACATAACGTCATTCAGAGAGTGGTGGTGGTTCAGTGGTATTGGCCGGACTTACGAGTTGTAGGCTGTGAGTTCGAACCCAGCCAGGTACTTTACTTTGTGTATTTATTTTCATCACCACTGCGTTCAAAACGGCGAAGGAAAACATCGTGAGGAAACCGGCTTGTCCTAGAACCAAAAATTCGAAGACTGCATTATAGGTTGACTAGCAGCGCTCCGCAGTTTCACCCGCATAAGTTTCGATTCCGTGGGAATATCGGGAATATAAACTATCTGTGTGCGAAATTTCATCCAAATCCGTTTAGTAGTTTTTGCGTGAAAGAGTAACAAACATCCATCCATCCATCCATACAAACTTTCACGTTTATAATATTGGTAAGATTATGTAATGTCACTCCACAAACGCCTATCTGTGGAAGGTACAGACGCCAGCAGGTAAAGCTACCCGAAACTGTCAAATTTTCCCAATCAACCTTGAACCTTAATGCTTTAGCGATAAAGTTGGAAATCTATTAAAGAAATTTGACAGATTGTAGTAGCTTGATGTGCTGGCGTCTGTACAAAAAGAATTAACGTTATCAGCCACTAATTTTAATTTCCAACGTATTTTTAATCTAAAAACAACTGTAACGTACGTTTGAATGCAACTTCCCCCTAGAGAATAGTATATTACGAATAACAGAATTCTTGCACAGAAAGGCTTTTGTTAAACTCGTTGCAGAAAACTTTAGACACACATTTTGGTTTGCGGCAAACCTTAATACAATTTATTTTATCATTTTGTTAACTTTATTAAACTTAAAATGTGAATATTCACACTATGCATAAAATTATAATAAATCGCATTGCGATGTATCATATTTACTAATAAATGTACGTTTTGAAAGCTTAGGTGGTTGAAATAATCACGTTTTTAAATTACAACTGAATATGTTTTCAAACGTAATTACTTTCGTGTTTTTAATTCCCAACATGTCATATTATAAAATATTGTAATTTATCATAATCCATTAAATATCTAATGTCTTTATCATTTTATTATAACCTCAAGGTGCTCCCACAAGCACCATAATGGATCCACCCAGTGTTTCTGAGATAGCTTTTAAGCTGAGATCCGGGTAAACCTTTACGGTTTACCGAGACCTGCGAAAATCTAAGGTACACCCAGTAAACCCCTGGGATCTTCGTGTTGTGTACCCAAAAGTTAATTAAAAGAGCCTTTTTTTCTCACGTCATTAAAATTTTTGCTGCTACCACTAGATATGTTTTATTTTATGGGTAATGTACTTTATTATTTCAGTTTAAAAAAAGACTTTCATTGTCCCTGTTTCAATATATTTCAGTTGGATAGTTAAAAAAAACTTTTAGTTGCGTTTGGAAAGGATGATTGAAATTATTAAACCCTATTATTAAACCTACAAAATGAATTACGACCACAGAGTACCGACGTAAACTAAAATATTGAGTAGGTATTTAATTCATGACTGGCACTTGTCAAATCCAGTCCAACAAGGTAGTAAGTTTATCGTCTTCTAACTTTGCCAGATTCGTATAAAATCAGCATCGTTTTAAAACGTACCTATATAGACATAATTATTTGGTTTTGTAAGGAAAACACAGGACAATTAGTTACAGAATTTTTCTATCAAGACCAAAGCAATGTTATTGATATTTTGAATTTTGTCCCGTTATAGAGTAGTAATAAATTTATCTCTATCGAGATAAATTTATTACTACTAGAAAAAAACAGCAAGGTATCCCTTGCTGTTTTTTTCTTGTTACACGTGTATACGCTTAAAACATTACCGAGAACGCTGAAGTGAATGTAATTAGCCAGCCTCTGGCCAACCGATAATTAAGTAATTAAAATGTTGGCTATGTAAACTTGTTAAAAGGAGATGGAAAACGGTGGGCCCAAATGTATTAAGTTGAGATATGATCTAAAAAATAGTCATATTTTTTTATCTTAGAATATGAAAAATCACCTCAATTCTCAATCTGGAAGCGGAGAAATATGAGAAAGATAGTTTTCGTGAGATTATCGATTGAGTAATCGATTACAAAAATAAAACCTCTGCACTAAATAATTAACTAAAAGTAATTAAATGCACTATATATACTTATATGGAATATAGTGCATATAATTACAGTCATATTAATAAATAAAATATCAATTGATTACTGAAAAACCTATATTAATGGTTATCGATTACATATCGATAAAAAAACATCAGGCTTCTATTTTGGGTGACACCACGTTCCGGCTCGCTACCTGTCTGCGTGTGGGCGCTCCTTGTGGGGCTCCGTATCGCTGTCAGTGCGGTGAAGCTGTCGACTGCCTCGGACACCATGGCCTATCCTGCAGTAGGAGCGCAGGTCGGATAGTGCTGGCATCCGTCGTACTCTTGTCACCGCCGGGGTGCCAGCTGTTTTAGAACCCAACAGCCTGGCACGCGACGATGGGAAGAGACTAGACGGAATGACCATAATGCCCTGGAAGTTAGGCAGACCTTTGGTGTGGGATGCAACATGTGTCGACACCCTTGCGCCATCCCATCTCCCTAGCACGGTGGGCTGTGCTGGAGCGGCTGCTGCTGGTGCAGAAAACCTCAAATGGCGAAAATATTCCAACCTGATTGGGAGTTATATGTTCGAGCCGTTTGGGGTTGAAACACTAGGGCCATGAGGTCCGAGTGCCCACTTGGTTTTTCGAGATATCGCCAAGCGGTTAGTCGACTCTTCACGTGACCAGAGGGCTGGCCTGTTTCTTGCCCTATGATTACTTTGCTTATTTTTCACATGTACATATCATTATTTTAAATGTTAGCTTATACATATAATGTAAATATCGTCTTCTATTTTTATATATAGGTATTTATATCATGCATGACATGCATGACAGCTGACTGATATTGACACTAGACAACTAGACAGTTGCCGACTGCTCTGCTTGCTCACTCGTTTCGTGTTTTCCGATGCGTTTTGAGTGCTTTCCCGATTATTTTTCATTTTTCACGACCACTGTTTTGTATTTTACGGATTCCGACCCTGCCTACCTTGTACAACTCGTGCTTTCACACTGGACACCGAAGGTCGCCCACACGTTTGACTTGGAATTGTTATTTTGGATTTTACCGCCGGCTTGTGGATTGTATATTGTTGGAACTATGGTTCGCTGTGTGAATTGTGGGATAACAACTGGTCACTGTAATACACAGGGTCGACGACCCTTACACGATGTTCCAATACCTCCTGGTTACTTAGGGGTCGCATACAATCCCAACATATAAGTCGAAAAACTCATTTCATTTATATTTTAGTCGACGGCACTCGTAGAGGAAAGGCTATAATAATGCATTATTGTAATTGTATTGTAGGAAGACGAATGTAGGCTGCTGCGCTCATATAATGTGCATTATATGGTACCTTAGCTGGGCTAGCTACTGTAAGGTTTATGATTTTTAATAGAAATTAATAAAACATTTTAAATAATTAAATAAACCGAATTTCGATAGGAATAACCGATTTGAGGAATCAGAATCGGTATGATGACTCGACAACACGCGGCGAGCTTGGTAATATTTTAATCTGTACGGCCGTACGGCGCGGGGTTTTTGGGATAGCTGTATTTGGTGGTGTAAGATTGGTTGTATAAATAAATAATTGTAAAACATAGTGACCTGAGTTTTACTACAATCAGAAGTGGTATGTACATGCTCACATTTATAAAACTTAATGAGGTAGTTAATTTTAGAAGATGCTATTTCTTAGTTTTTTTTAACGTTTTGCAAAGGGCATATGCATGGTTGGTTTATAATTATTTTATTGTGGTACAAATTATTTTGGCGAGCAATGACCAGGCCCGGGTCGACGGTGCGTTGTGTTCCACGCTCGCCTCAAAGAGATGTCAGCACGAACTGACGGAGTTCGCTAGGGCCGATGCCTGCCAGGGCCGCGGGTTGTTCGAAAGAGATACCGTGGTCCCTGGCATAGGCAACTGAAGGAACACGGGTGGGTTTTAGTCAGTAAAAGTCTGACACGCCCTCCTGCTCCGCCCAGAGCGGGAGAAGTCATATGATGTATTCACACACAGAAAAACAAAAAAGGGGGGTGGCAACTTTTTTTATTTTTCTTCTTAGTTAGCATCTCATTTATCTTGGTTACCCGTTATAATGCGATCATATTGGACCTTTAAGGTCAGTTCGTTGACACATTAAGGTATTCGGGGTATCACAACGCGGGTTGCATTTTTTTGTTATTTTTACGCTAGGATTCTCCGTTTCTGAGTTACTTTTTTTTTTCCGGATGGGAATTCATCAAATGACCCCTCCCGCTCTGGGTGGAGCGGAAGGGAGTGTCAGACTCTTACTGACTAAAACCCACCCATGTTCCTTCCTTTGCCCTTTATGTTCCGGGGTAGCGGTAACCCTTTCGGACGATCCCGCTGATTTCTGAGTTACTTACATCGCGTTTCTCCTAATTTACTTGTAAGCTTAGAGACACCTGAACACACCGCATCGAGACGTGACGGAGGCAGACGTAGTCGAAGTCGCTTACGTAGTGAGAAGCAGGGAACTCGTCGAGGCCGCATTCGCTATCGAAGTCGCAGCTCATCTCGTCACAGCCGGCGCAGTAGGAGCATCCGGGAAAAGGAACGCGAGCTGGAGCGGGAGCGAGACAGAGTTAGGCGCCTGGAAGAAGAAATCGACCGGGAGCACAGTCGTCGGCGATACGATTCGAGTACACGCACGGATGAAACGGAGTTACCACTACAAACAAGATGACACGGTTCCTGCACGTCGTTTATTTAGAAGGTCAGGAAATCAAGATTTTTCTGCGATGGATGTGGCCGATATTTTAGATTTTATTAAGCCATCACAGCCATTAGCGGCAGCACACGGTCGTAGTTTGAATCCCGAAAATATATTACCTGACTTTGACCCCTCGTCTAAGAGTCAGAGAATTGAAATTTGGTTACGAAAAGTCAATGAGTGTGCTGCTGTTTATGGGTGGGATGACAAAACTGTTGTACATTTCGCGATGCAAAAGCTCCAGGGATTGGCGAAAACCTGGTATGAGGGATTGAATTGTATTCTGTTTAGTTGGTCAGAGTGGCAAGAAAAGTTTTTAACAGCTTTTCCCTGTGAGGATAACTTTGACCAATCGCTGGAGGATATGTTGAAACGTAAGAGTGAGAATAATGAGCCCATTAAAGTGTATTTTTATGAAAAGATAGCATTGTTGAACCGGTGTGACATCGTTGGTAAGCGTGCTGTTGATTGCCTTATACATGGGTTGAGCGATAAAACGCTTAAAACTAGTGCGTTGGCATTGCGTTGCACGCATCCTGACCAGCTTGCAGTTTTTTTTTGGGATGGGAAATCATCAAATGACTCCTCCCGCTCTGGGTGGAGCGGAAGGGAGTGTCAGACTCTTACTGACTAAAACCCACCCATGTTCCTTCCTTCGCCCTTTATGTTCCGGGGTAGCGGTAACCCTTTCGGACAATCCCGCTGCCCCGGCAGGCTTCGGCCCTGAGGGGCCCCTCGTTATGCTGACATCTCTTTGAGGCGCGCGTGGAACACTTACGCGCCGTCCGGCACGGGCCTGGTCCTGATCGGGCGGTGAGCTACCCATTGCTCTCCGCCCGCAGGCCCGCGCCTACGGTGGCCGGTAGTCGTCTCTCGACTCCCGACGCCCGGGGCGTCTCCCGCGGCGGCTGGGACGGGAGGCTCTCTCCCTCATCCGTCCCGCCACCTCCTTCGCTAGCATGACTGCTTCGCAGAAGGAGGCGACTGCCTCCCACTCCCTCTCGCTCCGGACCATGGCTTGCACCAGGTCCGGGCGCGAGAGGCCGCCACCGCTGCCGATCGCCTCCACGAGGACACGGCGGTGCTCCGCCCAAGCGGGGCAGACCTCCACCGTGTGCTCCACCGTGTCCTCTGGGCGATCCTGGCAATGGTGACACCCGGGCGTTTCCTCCCGCCTGATCATGTGCAGGAACCTCCCGAAACTTCCGTGTCCGGTGAGGACCTGCGTCAGGCGGTAGGTGAGGGCACCGTGGCGCCTCTCTAGCCACTCCTCAAAGAGGGGTCTTATCGCCGCTATCGCGGCGTGCCCTATGTTGCTGACCTTCAAATAGCAATAATGTAAATGATAAAAAATCAGTTAATCCCGTTTTATTCTGTTTTAATTGCAAAGAGCAAGGGCACCCTTTTAGGAAGTTCCCCAAACCTCTAATTAAGTGCCAAACCTGTCAAATATTTGGCCATAGGTCTGACAGTTGTAAGTTTAACTCAGAAAATAAAAACGGCACGAACAATCAAACTGTATAAAACAAAAGTAATATTACGATAAGATTCTTCTATATCTATACATAATTATAAATTCAAGTCGATTTTAGTGTATGTCTCTGTGTGTTCACACAGAGACATACATTGCGTTGTTTTTGATGCGGTTATCAATATCATTAAATTTAGATAATTTATTCCGGAACGATTTTTATCTATAATATGTATTATACATTAAACTTACGTATAAAGAAATCTTGATGTTCTGTCAAGTCGTAAAACCTTGCGAAAGAAAGGCGGGTCGCTAGTATCGTAATAGGTATATCTAAAACCAACTCGCAAATACAAAGTAGTAGTTAAAATTACCAAAGTGGCTTTTAATAACGAGGACGATTGAGTAGACTTCGATTATTAAAATTCTTTGTTATATTTAAGCGATAATTTATATTTGTACTTAATATATGTAAGTAAACTAGAGCTTAAATTGTTATCAGCATGGCAGCCTAATTGCGTAACACATTTATACGTGAAGGTTTTTATTTATTTCGTTGAATTCATGTTTTATGAATAATTTTGGTATTTGTGAATTAAGCTTTGTACTTGCTAGAATTGGATGGGTTAGCAAGAATTGAATTATGGAATTGTGATTTAGTTTATTTTGGCGGCACGGTTGGCGCAGTGGTTAAGCGATTGACTGCTGCGCTGCGTATCGCGGGTTCAGTTCCCGCACGGAACAAATATTTGTGTGACCTACAAGTAGTTGTTCCGGGTCTGGCTGTTTGTGTATGTGACTTTAAATATTTGTAAACGCACCAACGATACAGGAAAAATTCCTAGTGTGGGGTAACGCACAGAACAGATAAAAGTAGTGGGCAACGTATACAAAAAAAAAAAGTTATGCTATTCTTGCCAGAATTGGATGGGTTGGCATGAATTTTATTGTAACACTGTAAACAAGCAGTTCTTGCTAGAATTTGATGGGTTAGCAAGAACTGTGTGCGGTGACCAATCTTGCTAGAATTGGATGGGTTAGCAAGTATTGGATTTAAGGTTCGCAAATTTAATGTTGTTGTCATTGCCGTAAGAATTGGATGGGTTTGCGATAAAGAGAACACAATTTCCGATATTGTTCTGTAAGAATTGGATGGGTTTATTGGAAATACGATCTGTTTATTTATTTTTTTCTCCTTCTTTTCTGTTCTCTTCATAAATGTAAAACGTTATGGGTGCTCTTTCTCGCCGAGCTATTGCGCTATTGGCTATTGTGTGTATGTGTTGTCGGGTCCGTGTATGGGGACATACACGAGGTCAGGATGGACGAGTGTAAGGTTTATGATTTTTAATAGAAATTAATAAAACATTTTAAATAATAAAATAAACCGAATTTCGATAGGAATAACCGATTAGAGGAATCAGAATCAATATGGATTCGAAAACACACGGCGAGCGCAGGAATTTCTAATCCGCCGTACGGCACGGGGTTTTTGGGATAGCTGTATTTGGTGGTGTAAGATTGGTTGTATAAATAAATAATTGTAAAACATAGTGACCTCAGTTTTACTCCACTACCCAGATTATAATATAGTACCACCTGCACAATTCCTAGACGACATTTTAATTATAATAGAAGACGAATAAAACTCTATATTAAATGATTTTTTATTTCATTTTAGACATCCTTTCCATAACTGAATACCCTTTTCCTACCTATTACTTGAAGTCATAGGTAGGAAAAAGGTATTACTAGACGTTCATTCATATGATGTTTCAAACATTTTCTACTAAATATCATAATTATTAGTGCAAAAGATAATAAAATATATTTTGCACTTCAGGAATCAGCTGTTAGTTAGATATTGTAACATAACCTCACTTTTACGAGTGAGTTAAACATTGGTCATCGGTATAGTTAGTTGATGCAACTCACTCTTATAAATCTCTTAATTATATATCTGAGTGGCAATTCTCGTAATTTTAAGAACGTTCACAGTCTGATCTCAGTCTCAATCTGTCAAAAATACCTCAAATTTCCCTAAATTTTGACAAGTTTATGACATTTGTTTGTCGCCGAGATGACACTGCGATTAGACTTGAACGGTTTAAATTACGAGAATTGGCCTTCTGTTCTCAGATTGACAAAATCCGCAGAATTTTCAGTGGAAGATTGATAATATAAACTATTAATTGACACCACTTTCAACCTTTTACACCCAGGCCCAAGATTGTATGTAGAAAGAAAGAAAGAAAGAAAAAGTATTTATTGCGACTCGTACAGGATTATAAACGTTACGAAACGAACGAACGAACGTTACGTTATGTAATCGTTTTAGTCTCCTTTACGCGTCTCTCCATCATAATTAATTTACACCTACAGGGCTGCTCCTCCTTCCTCACTCAGTCGCCATGGTAACTGTAATATCCAAGCTTCTTGCCTGACTGTTCCAGGAAGTTGATTGGGGTCTCTTTAGCTCTTCTTCAACTTTCTCTTATTAGCCAAACCATAATATACGTAATTCTATACTGCAGGGTGGCAGGGACATCGACGCGCTACCTATTACCATGGATTAAGTACATAATTCTGAACACCCTGCGCTGAAATTATTCTTCGATTGCTGCCTTTTACATTTTGACCGCGTAGGTATTGCAGTTTTCTATGATACAACAGATTTTTTCTTTGATAACCGACAAAAATATTCTATGCTAAGGGGGTCTAAAATCATGTGTGAATTCATGGTTATAGTTTGCGCGTCGATATTCCTGCCACCCTGTATAATACTAATTATAACCGGGGCACATTTACAGTTAATACCTGTGGAGATTTACACAGTTGTGCTTGTCATCTGTTCACTGAATACCTACATGATTATTATATGGCCACAGGGGTCACCACAATAATTCTATCACAATATTATGCATCCACAAAATACTATTATCCAATTAGCTAATTAAAATAATAACCACCATTATATGTGCTGAACATGATAATAAATTTATTTGCAACACAGCGTAATAATGTTCGTTTCATGTCGAAACCAACAAAACATTGAACGGAAAATAGTTACATGCTGTTAATCTATATACCTAATCTGTTTTCGAGTAGGTAGGTACTATTATTAATAATATTGTCCTATTACAAATTATGTTAAATTGCTGGAGTTTAGTGAGGAGCGCACTAAATTAATTGCAAGCCATAAATAATGGGTATCATCTTGTTAGATCACAGATAACTAAAGCTTAGCCTCGGCTCATACATATATGTATTAGGTTATATCCTACGTATTTACATATCCATGTTAGCCTTAAGGTATATAACAACTTTTTTAAAGAACGTATATTTTTATTAGGCAAAAAATACAACTATGAGCAACTAGCTTCTGCTCGCGACACCCACCGCATCGCATTGCATCGCTCGTCCGCGTTATTACTTCGTTTTCGCTTGGTGTCATTTCTGACTTTCGTTATTTTTGCTCGGCTCCTAACTACCCTAGCGTGGTGTTAAATAACCTATATCCTTCCTCAAGAACCGGGCTATCCAAGGCAAAAATAATTTTTCAAATCCAACTGCTAGTTCCAGAGATTAGCGCTTTCAAACAAACAAAGTCTTCAGTTTTATTATTAGTATAGATATAGATAATTACTCAAGAAATCAAAATCTGTGCTCTGAAATGTGTAAACCAATAAAATGTGGTTAGTTTTGTAGATCTAAGAGCGTTAAACGTGTAAACGATGAATTTTAATGTATTTTTTGTAGCTTAAACTTTAAGGTTCGTGTTATAAAAAATGGTACTAAAGGTACAAGTTGGTGCCAATCTGTCAGGCCGGAAAACTTTTTATCCCCATATAATGCCGACCGAGAACGATTCCGTAAAGTAACAATAAAAAAATAACGATAAACGCTATGAGGTCTAAATTTGATGAAAATTACCCAAGACCCCATTGTTTGTAATGGCTTTCTTTGTGCTTTAAAATTAAATTTGTGTCTTGTTTGTTGTACGGAACCCCAAGGTGACTGCCTCACACTAATTTTATATTTTGAAGTCTTACTTAAGCAAAACTAGGTAGTAAAGTAATATTAACTTCAAAGTTTCAAATTGTTATGTAATTTTACACCGTGTCCTGGAACCAAACAGATTATAGGACTTGCGGTTGTCTTATAGACATAGGGACCTATTATGCTCATACTCAGAAATGCGATAAGATTCAATATTAAACATAAACACACACAGACATTTTCGTGATTCTTGTTGTTATGTTATCGACGTGGCTAAATTATTGATTATTGCTGTAGTGTCTTATTGCTGATTGATAACTTTGTAACCAGATTGTTTATATGCGTCTATTTTCTGTTCGTTTCTGTTACCCTAGTACTTTTCAAAACAGCTGTCCTAATTCAATTTACCTAATGAACCTGTATGTATTTTTAACATTAATGACCAAAAGTTGCTAAAAACACTTGGTTCCAGTTAATTTCTGTTTACCTGGTAGTCCGTTTTAATAAATAAACAATTAGGACAGTTGATTTAAAACTGTCTATCCATATCATTAATGAATCCATCATGCGCCTCTCTATTTTACATCATGGTTGCGCAAACATATAATATTTTTATTTTTAATTTATGAGCTCAACTAATGATTGCGCTTTGAGGAATATTTTTGTTGCGCTTAGTTGGTTGCGCTTAAAAATAGTTGCGCTTTGTGGAATACCCCGGATAGATGACCACAGTCTTCAGGTAGTAGCAAAATATAGTCAAATTTTGCCCAGTAGTGTGACAAAATAGACGCAAACAAAATAAAATTGAAGTACATACACTGTTTCCTGTGCTGCGTGCTGTGCTGTACTACGCCGTAGCCAATGCGTCGAGGGTTCGCTACGCAAGCTACGCCCTCGTAGCAGTCACATCCGCTATGATTTTGTACAGAATTTTAACTATGTTGTCTATGTATTTAATTTAAGTTAAAATCTATAATATTTTAAAGAATCGTTTAAATAAGCAAAAGATTTTATCTTTCAAACGAAGCCGCACCATTCGAATGGAAGAAGTTCCGTAGCTTAACTTACCCAAATCCTGTTTGTAATTACTTTGACTGATGCTAATCTGCTTAATTGCACCTCCACAAATATAAGGTTCTCTCAATACTGCTTGAAAGTTTCAGAGGATGTTCAGAACTTATAACCAATGGTTTATTTTCAGCACAATGTTTTAAAAAAAATACTTTTATTTAAACCATAATTTGGACGTGGAACCCTAGAAATACAATACCTAGTGTAATGGTTTAGACATTTCACAGACTCTCATTTTTGAACCTGATTTCAATTTCATCTCGTCAGCCATCAAATTCTGAATATGCAGTCGGTGTTTACGTAAATTTACATTTGCTCAAATATTGTTTTCAGTTTCAGTATACTTGTGTTGCGTATGTAGCTCGTATTTAAATAGCAGCCTTGTCTAACCGAGATTGCGGTCATATTTACGTTACAAATAACGATGAAGCTAAATAGACTTGTAAAACATAGTTAGGCTGGTAGACGTCGACAGTAGGTTCACCGCAAGCAGACGTGGAGCGTGTGTAATGAAAGGTTTCATTATAATCAAGGGCCCGTAAGTATTACTATTTGAGAGAATCGAGCTAATCACGGCGGCACTTTAAGCCTTTCCACGCCCTAAGTGATGCAAACGAGGAAACTTGGGGATCGCAAACGGCTTAGACTTCATCCCATAACTTTGATCGACACTTCAAAGTCAAAAGTCAATTAACTGCAGCGAAAACAGCAAATGTTTCTCTGACAGTGTGTATGTGTTACGACAACATATTCTGTTTGACAAGCAAAGATTGTTGGCGGATCTATTTAACTCGATTCAGTTTTACGTTAATTTGTTTTGAAGAAAACTTTCACAAAGGTTAATAAAGCGCCATTATGAAATGCAATGGGTAAGTCAGTATATTTATTTCGTGGATTATTTTATTTCTTCAGGATAACAAACAATTGCTCAATGCTTAATGCTTGGTTTAAACTCATTTAATTCTGTTGGCAAGCTATATTATTATTTATTTAAGTTTACATCCACAAGATTACAGAATATAATTCCAAGGCGCTGTAAAGAGCAATTTAGAAACTAAAAAGTGACTCACATACATACTTAAGTAGGTAGTTAGGTGGTAGGTTAGGTAAAATACAATTTAAAAAAATGCAAACACGAGAAATATTATTATACCTATTATGCGTATGCGTAAATGTTATGGTGATACAGCTTACGGAAAAGATAAGAAGATGGTTTCCTGTGTACATATTAATAGGTATATTCACATCAGGTTCGGGCCTTATGGTCAACGGTTATATGCTTCATAAGGGTAGTACTGCAGTGACCGCTTGGCAAATGGATAATAAGCCCAGTTAACTGTTATTAACAAACAGTTGGTCGCTATTGCCCATCTTCTTAAAGTAATTCTTGAGTCACCTTTTACTATGGCTACAAGTAGGGAATGGGTGGCTACTTGGTTAGTTGCTTTCCAAATGACAATGGTCTTGGCTTTGTGTCCCTTGATTCTTGGGAAATTAGAACGTTTTGTGTATACCTGTAGGATTTTGAGTTACCGACATAGCTTGCAGTGTAAGCAAACTGAAGTGGCAGTGGCCTGGCCATGTCTGTCGAAGGACCGATGGCCGGAGGAGCAGACGAGTTCTGGAGTGGAGACCGCATATCGGCAAGCGTAGTGTGAGACGCCCCCGAGCTTGATGGACAAACTAATATAAAATTACACACAGCCCACATAAATCCTAAAGAAATTGGCTGTGACAGACTGGATGCGGAAGACAGAGGACAGGGTGTTTGTGGCGCAGCCTGGGAGAGGCCTATGTCCAGCAGTGGACTGCGATAGGCTGAGTTGGATATAATTTTGTAATACTACCAAAAAACGATCACTAAACTCGTCGCTCAGTCTGTACCGTCCATTAAAATCGCGTGCGCGATACGTGTTAAATTAGTAAAATAATAAAGAGGCCCTTGCCGAGTTTTAGTGGTAATAGCAAGATAATAATAGGCACGTTTTCAAGTAACAGTAATGTAACACATTTTTAAAATTGACTTTTATTTGTTGTACCTTCGTGGATTATGTTAGCAAAGTTCTTGTTACAGCAGAAATTAAAATGACAATAGGTAGATAGGTGTCTAAAAAACAAAGCTAGAAGAAATATCAGTAGGTACTGAATTTGCCAGATTCATGCCCTTTCTCCATATGTAGGTATTTAATTTGCAATCCAGTGCATGTCGTCTGTAACACATATACTGGTGCGGTATATTACAACAAATAAGCAAAGAAAGGGTAATATTGAACTAAAAACTATATAAAAGGATATCTTATTAAAGCTTTCTAAGCTTGCCCAACAGATTCGTCGAAAATGTTAATAGTAGCACAGTAGTGGTCGCTCGCCGCGCCCCATATTTATGGTCAACCTCCACAACCCGCGAAAAAGCTTTTTAACCGTGACCGACATACAACACAAAACAGAGCCCGATAAAGGTATTCTCTTTTGTTGTTTTAGGTTCTAAATCACATTTACAATCAACTCGTTCAGGCTTGCGCGGCTTGCCCGGGTTCCAATACAACCCGTATAAAATGCCAATAAAATAAAGTTCCCAAATATTATAGTTATCGACGAGGATCGTAGATAAGACAGCAGATATCATCTATCGCTCCAATGTAATGATAATCCTAGGCGGCTCTGATTCCGTAATGAAATTCGCGGCAGTCGAGAGCGATCTCAGTTGATTAATGTCAGTCTCTTTCGGGCTCCGACGGAAATTAAGCTTCCTTAACGAAGTTTATTGCACTTTTTGTTAACTTGTTTCCTAATTAATTTGCAGCAACAAGTGCTCTTCCAATGTTTCAGCGGATTAATCAACACGGAGAGATGGCCACGTATTTATATAATACTCCTACAACAAATCTTAAGAGGATTCTTTTCTTTTCAAAATTTTCAAGAATAACGCGTTAATGCTTGTTCAACGCCGTAGCGAAACTTTTCTAAAGATAAATGTGCCTATTGTTGCGATTGTGGAACTTTGCAAATCACTCTGTGAGCTTACTTCAATGGAATAATCGGCTAAACTTTTTGTAAATGCTGGCTAACCAATTAAACGAGTTTCTGTAGAAAATTGTTACAGTGGTGGAACGAAAAATTATTTTCATCGAACTCCGGCAAACTTCGATGGATGCCATTATGTCGTCATTCGAAATATGAAACAATCCGGTAGAAATACCTATACCTACCTACTACGACCTTCACCCTTATAAGACCCAATATTGTAACAAATATTTAATATGTGATGAATAGTGAGGACGTGAATGTGAATAGGAAATGCGTAGGCATCAACCACAACGTACCGGAGCTGGATTCTTTAAGATAAGTTAGAGATGTCTACGAAAGAATCTCATAAGCTGGGCTCGTAAATCACGTAGGTACATACATTTCATGAGGCTTAGCATTTTTTAGCTCGAAGCTGACAATTGTAAATCTTACCTTTTATTATTGTGTTTATTCGGGACCGTAACAGGAGCGCGTTATACATAGATAGAAGTTGAAAGCTCGCCGATCACGCCCCATTACACAGGTCCTGGCTCCGGCTAATAGCCGACCGCTAACTTCTGCTCAAGTATAAATCAGGATAATGGGTAACACTTATAACCTTAATTCAATATATTGTTTCAATGTTCTATGTAGGTATTCGGATAGGTACCTATTAGGTAAGTCGTTTAGCTCTACACTTTAGTCCGACTATTTTGTTCGTAAAGCCAATACAGGGTGGATCTTTGAGGTGGGGCAGTAAGAGCAGGTAAGTGAAGATTTTACACAATAAATGTGTATGATATCTGTTTATTGAATAGCAGTATACAGGGTGGTTTTTTGAGAGGGGGCAGTAAGGGTAAGAACCTTAACCGTTGCAGCTACATGAACATGGTCTTAAAAGACTGTCTTTATCTTTTTAAGAAATTTTAATCGACATTCATAGAATTTAAACAAAATGCAAGACAAGAAAATAGACCAGTTTCTTGTTTTTTTTTTTTAGTATATACTGTGCCATTGTTGAGCAAAGGCCTCCCCCAAGTCCTTCCAGCAACTCCTTTCCCGCGCCAGCTCCGAGCTCGAACCAGCCCTCGCGGTACGCGTCCAGGTCATCTCGCCACCGCTTTCTGGGCCGACCTCGGCGGCGCCGTCCATCTCCAGATGGACCCTGTTTCTTATGAGGATAAAAAAAAACTCTATCGGACCAACTGAAGACCAACTATTTTTTAAAAAAAATAAGGACAGTCTCCTGAGACCGTTTTTTGTAACATGAACGGTATAGGTTATTACCATAGATATAGGATAGAAGGAGATATGCCCTGTAGTTGAAAATGTATCAGAACTCCATGTCGCTATGACGATCCCACTACCGCGCCACTACTACACAGGTAGTTCAGTAAAAGCAATAGGTACAAAGTCGCGCACACACTTGCAATTCATAAATCAGAACGTACTACACAATCAATTATAAACCTTAACTGATCAAACACAGCGTGCATTTACCATGCACCGTACAACTTACTCACACAAAAACATCTATCGCTATCGTTGTGCTGTGCATCATCATCTGCCTAGCCTTTTCCCAACTATGTTGGGGTCGGCTTCCAGTCTAACCGGATGCAGCTGAATACCAGTATATTACATGGAGCGACTGCCTATCTGACCTCCACAACCCAGTTACTGGGTAATACGATACCCCTTGGTAAGACTGGTTGTCAGACTTTCGGGCTACTGGCGACCCACCCGTAACGACTGTCAAAGCTCCACGAATGACAGCCGGAACCAACGGCTTAACGTGCTTTCCGAGGCACGAAGGCGTTTTGATATGTGAAGATGGTCACCCATCCACAGACCAACCGCGGCAAGCGTAGCTTAACCTGATCGATCGACCCGTGCGGCGGTTATTACTTAGCCACAAGCCCCTCATCGTTGTGCTGTGCAAAAGCCATTTATGTTACATAATTATACGCTAGTGATTCACTAAATCGGAAAGTTATCGATTCTCTAATTTATTATTGTACTAAAAAAATCTGGATATGTACAGAAAATATTATATTATAAATCAATAAAAAATAGCAAAAAAAAATAAAAGTAAATAAAAATAATTAATCATCATTCATCATCATTTCTTCTCAAGGGTCTTCCAATCGGATTTCAACGTCATCGTTTTAGGTCTTCCAACCGGTTCAAAACGGGTGACAAATTGTAAAATTAACTGTAAGTATATTCATTGGGTAATCGACATTGTTGTCGATAGCCTACGTTAGTGGATCTGCACAGCCACCTCACTAGCTGGCCGCAAGAAGCAACGGCCGTACCATGCGATGCACCGTTTAAATAAAGTATTGTTTTGTGATTTTTACATTGCTTGTCTAGTCACTTAGCAACATACTTAGGTAGTGGTTCAGGAGCAATATATTTACTGCGAAAATAGTACAGTCGCTGCGATATTTGAAAACAAAATTAACGTAGTAAAAGCAAGAAATATTTTACAATTTGTTGTTTTTAATGATATTAAAGACAAATATAGTGTAAGTGATTCCATAATTTACAAAGTTTTGGTTTTGGCTTCGGTTTTTACAAAAAACCACTGAACAACACGGCTTTCTTATATTTTTTCACGATCACAGTCGAAAGCGCACTAGTTCGCGGAGACGGCCATTTGCATAGACATGGTCATTTTGAACATGCCGCAACGACACAGACACACCCCCTTGCCACTTCTCCTGTTTTTTACATTTCTATGGTTCATACACTTACGTCTCAAAAATTCACCCTGGATCCTGCAATTCAATAACTAGATACCATACACATTTATTGCGTAAAATCGTTTGATAGAACTTGTAGGAACGTGTAGAAGCCAACGTTTATTTTTAATTGAACACAACTTTAAGAATTTAACAGAACTTGTTCTGAATAAATTTTCAGGATCCTACGTGCTTCAGAATGATATTCTATTCATATTTAACATTAATTGATTTTTTACTGATCAATAAAATAACCATTATGTGGAAATATACCTCCTTTCCTTGCGTCCTGCGTCATTGATACCGCTTGAATAATTAATTGGCCTTTCAATACATTGAGTAATTAGGGATAAGGATACGTACCGCCGCCGCCGATACAATACCAGTATGTGGTGAAGTCTTCTATTTTTACCAATTTTACCTAAACTCCACTGGGCTCTTCCATTCTATTTTCGGCTTCACATTTCTATTTTATTGGAATTGGCATTGAATCCAAGGGACGTTCTCTTATAAATTGTCATCATCATCCTTTCAGCCAAAAGACGTCCACTGCTGGACATAGGCCCCGCATCCCCCAAGCACCGGTTCTGTGCCGCCCACATCCAGAAGATGTTAATGATGTGAGAGACTTTCCTAAGCTATCTGTTCTGCGAGCAATGTGCCCTGCCCACTGCCACTAAGGTTGGGCAATTCTTCGGGCTATGTCGGTTACCTTGCTTCTCTTGCGGATCTCTTCATTTCTGATTCGATCACGTACGGATCAAGCCTAACCCTTCTCCAAGCATAACCCTCTACATTGCCATTCGGGTGACTTTTAGCTCAATCTAGCTCTTGGTTCGTTTGCCAGATTCGTAACGGGGTTACTTGTTGACGTGTACAACTGTATAGAACCTCTCGATCTTCTTCAACAGCTCAGATTTGGCAGATACGAGCCTGCCACCATCGGTCTTCAGTTTCATAAGCGGGGTCTCAATATTAATTTTAGATAAACATGCCTAAAAGAACTTTAATACCAACCTTAATTACGGCTTGTTGTTCTTGAATGGCTTATAATAAATTTATTTATCGAGATTTCATAAAAGCCAACTGTTCAGAAGTGGAGTGGGTAATACACGTATTACTTATTCACGGCTGAACCCTCGTATAGGTTGGATGTGGCTGGTGAAAGCTCGTAGACCATTAACGCGTCCTCACACATCCCCCGCAAGCTTAGGCGGCTAAAATCACTGTTATAAGTAATATCAAAGGAATGGATTGCGATGGCGGCGCCGGATCAAATATTTGGCGAACAACAAAGAACTTGCCTCGTGTATCGCCTGAGCCATTAATCACCCTATTATTGTACGCACTGGCACAAAACGCAATATTGCCCTTCGACCGACGTCGCCGCGACGCTCATAAACACACTGCCGTAATGACCTATTTAAGAAGAGTTAAATGAAAATCAATAACCACAAACTGTTTAAACGAGGACGAAATTTAATTAAAATCAAATACAAGTTTGTCATTTTTTGTGACAATGCCGCGTGAATATTTCAATACATTCAGTAACAGACATTATATATATAATCTATAAATATTGTTTTTATATGATTGCAGTGCGAGAGCCAGCGGCCGCTTGTGGTAGGTATATAAAGCACGTTGACACTCCGTACAGCAATATTTCAGAACAGGCTGTAGAGTTCGGTTTTATTTTTTAACGGCAAAATCCTACGAACTACGACACTATTAATTAACCAGAACATGACGTGAACAAGTATGTACATAAATGAAACTATTTTATGGTTTCGGGTGGTTATTCTCACAGCAGCCCATTGTCACTTAAAAGAAAGACATCTAAAGTTCGTTTTTTAAACCCAGATACTTATTTGACAGGTGTAATGTCAAATTTCTATACTAAAAAAACGCAAACACAAAAGACTTGAATGTCAGATTAGTATCTGAAATTAAGAAACGAACTTTACACCCTGGTTTTTAATTTGCTAGACTAAAATGACAGCTGCGTAGTTAATAAACACTGTCAACATGACAAGAACAGGTCGACCGCAGCTGTCACTTTGGTCTAGCAAATAAAAAATCTGTATCTAGTCAATAGGTACTTTTAATAGACATTAAGGTACTCATCCATCTTTATCGAATAGTCTACGTATTTTATATGTACCTACCTATGTTTTACCTAGGGCATTATTATAATAGGTAATGTAGGTAGAGGTACCTACCTTGTTGTTACTATAGCAGCACTATAGCCGTTGAAAACATGTCAACAGCAGATTCCCTTGCAACTCTGAAGCTTTGACATCATTCTACATTTAAAGGTATGGAAATTGCATGCAATTCAAATGTTTTGCAAACTGGTTCGGTGAAACAAATGTATCAATTTAAATAATGTCTCCATCGGATTGAAGAGATCGGAAAGGGAGGGATCGGATACGGGCTTTAGGCATTTAGGTACTTGCTTGTATATTGTAGCTCATGTTTGTATCCGGGGCGGTTTTATACATACAATGTTGAAATCTTTTTCGGTCCACGGAATAAAGAACAGCTAACGTCTATAAATGTACCTAATCCAATTTAAGCAAGAGACAGATTTAGGTATAAGTAAGTTTTTTATAAGGTCATGGCACTGTAACATTATCATGCAAAACTACCAAGTTATTATCACCTTGGGCATAAGAGAAAGGTCAAATAATTATTTGACCTTTTAATTACCTTGTAAGCATTACAAAATTAATACAGGTAGAAATAGAGAGTAATTACCTTAGCGCTCGTAACAGTCTTTAATGAAACATAACGAATAAGTCAGCTTAATTTTCAATAGCTATTCTTCTTTATTAATAATACATTTAACAAACTAATTAATTCACTACGGTGAATTTTCTCCTTCGTCAGGCTAACGCCTGTAAAAAAATAATAGCTACCTGCCGCAGTTCACTTGCTTGCTACGATTAATTTATAAGATAGTGTCTAGCATGGCTACAGGGCGTAGACCTGACGTAAGGCAGTTAAAAACGATACTGCAATTAGATTATTTTTGTAACGACGACAAAAGAGCTTAGAATACATACTTTGTGTATTAATATGGTAATGACCATGTTATAGTTGGGTATTAGGTACATAACTACTTGGTATGTATGTATGTAGTAACATACCTTACTTACTTATAACTACCTAGTAACGATACTTGTAACAAAGTTCCTTGGTACTTTGTAATATAAATTATATCCATGAGTCAGCAATGGCAAGCAACGTTTGATTTTGGGGTTATTTGCAAAGCAGCCGGCACTAACATATATGGACACACTCTCTTTTGCCAGAGCCCCTTGAAAAGGTCTTTATCGGTCCATAAAACTTCTTTTATGCCACGCGAAGTTTCTGTAGCGAACGGTAAGTTGTTTGATGGTCACCCTCGAAAATAATTTTCCAAGCCCTCCTTCAGCGCCGCGATCGATTCACAACTTACTGCCGATAAAATAAATTCTATATAGAATAAATTCTGTTATGATCCCTTTTACTTTTTACTGAAAGCTCTCCGAACGAGTAATAATAGGATGATCCAAGAATGAATGTTTTCAATAAGTCGTCCTTTTTGAACTTAGTTTCAAAGATTTTCGTTTTGAATGACGAAAAGGAAATGGTTGGAATTTCAGTAATACTGTAAGCTTTGGCTAATTTTGTAAGTACATGTTTCTTTTACGTGGATAGCTAGTAGCCTCAATCTTTTTCATAACTTTTTATCGAAAATATTCTGTACAGAATTTTATGTTAATATTTTCCGAATATTTTTCTGGCTTAATAAAATCAACGCGTAATTAAACGCAGTCATTATCTCGCTCTTATGTGAATAGTATAATATACTTAGTATTTATTTGTACACTTCCACATAATAAAAATCTTAATTTCATTCATTCATCCACTGACAGACAAGGCCAAGGGCGGATCCAGGATTTATATCTGGGGCCAGACATTTAAGAAAAATAATAAATCCCAAAAACATCATAGAGCAACCACTATGTTTTTGGGATTAATGTGCGGTCGGGGGACTCCCGTCAGGAACGAAGTTCCTTACACGATAGATACTGGCACACAAACACTCTTATATAATAGAAAAAGAAAGTGTGAATTAAAAACGTATTTTTAATATAGAGCCACTCAGTATAGGTTCACAGAAACTCTAATGAAGTTGTCGCCATCTTGGATGTTCACCCTCAAAAACCATGAAAACTTAGAAGAAATTTTCATTTTGATCTCACCATGAAAACTAGTTTATGATTCGTAGTCGCATGGAGGGGGCATGACGCTTTTTTGTTACGTGACGATTTCCAGGCCCAGGCCCCTTGTCCCCCCTCCCCCGGATCCGCCCTTGGACAACGGTCAGCCTAAACTGGCTCAAGAAGCTTTGAAATATAGCACAAGAGTTCTTTATAGAATGAAGGTTAGCACTATGGAAGGATTTTTGAAAATTCATGCCCTAATGGGGTCAAATAAAGGGCGAATATTTGTGTGAATGTTCGTCATCTTTTAACGACAATTTGGAATTTTCAGCGTTACGTTCCAAAAGGGTGACTACGGGACACTGTTAAGTCTACGCCGCGTCACGCTTTCTTGGTGTCCCTCAGTCTATCTGTATCTTTTACACCGTAACATGTTGCTAATTGTGTTTACATACAAAAGACTTGTTTCTT
The DNA here is from genome assembly GCA_911387795.2 of Apamea monoglypha. Classification (NCBI taxonomy): domain Eukaryota; kingdom Metazoa; phylum Arthropoda; class Insecta; order Lepidoptera; family Noctuidae; genus Apamea; species Apamea monoglypha. The sequence continues at coordinate 8,952,470 of OU426920.1, forward strand.
TAGTGTCTATCTGCTATCATGGCAAACAATAAAAATAAAGTAAATAGTCATAGTTTTAGTGGTAAGTACGGAATGCTTAGTGCGCGAGTTCGACTCGCACTTTGTTGGTTTTTCTGAATTTTTCTGTCATAGTTATCTGTCAGCTAACCCTCAAAGGAACCCACTAAGTGGCCAACTCGTACCTGAACTCTCAAAAAACCCGAACATGTATCTACCCTTATCAATGTGTTTCCCAGGGTACGTCCAAACCGCGATTAAATATTTTCGTAATAGTAATTGGCTGTCCCTAGAGGCTGATTACACCTGGTTATGTTCACCACCCTTCATGGAACGGGTGCCATAAACATAATATAGGCAAGTACCGTCATATCTGTGAGCGTCCCCGGTAATGACAATAATCGACTCATCCCCTATGACATTGATATAGGAAAGCTATGGCTGTACCGCTGTACCTACCTATGATAGTGCCTATAGGTACGTAGATGATTTCCTGCCTACCCCAAGCGAATTGCACGCATTTTATAAGGACAAAACCCTTTATAAAAATGTGTGCAATTTTTAGATTTAGTCGCAATTTGATTAATATAGCTTATTCTAATAATTATATCAAACGATATACCTCTGTAATATACAGGAACAGAGTCCTGGTGGTGTTTGTTTTATTTACGTTCGTTTGTAGCAAACAGAGCAGTGGTGGCCCAGTGGTATCGGCCGCGACTTACGAGTTGTATGTCGTAGGTTCGAACCCAGACTGGCGCTTTACTTTGTGTAAATTATTTCATCACCACTGCTCTCAAAACGGTGAAGGAAAACATCGTGAGAAAAGCGGCATGTCCTAGAAGCAAAAATTCGAAGACATGTGACATCTACCAACCCGCACTGGGCCCGCGTGGTGGATTACGGCCCGCTCCCTCTCTGTGTCCCAGCAGTGGGAACATTATAGGCTGATTAAGTATGTTATTTTTATTTTATTTTATTTGATAGGAATAACAAACAGCAGTATATTACATAGCAGGCACACAATATAAAAACTTATAATAAAAGTAACAAATACACTACTCAAGACGTTATCCACAGATTACTATACAGAATAGCTAGCTGATAGCAGAACAAATTAAAAAGCACTTATTAACTAATTACCAGGGTTTAGATCTCTTATAATAGTCGTAATTTCACTTTTAAATTTAGCTTTGCTGAGAAACATAATATCAGTAGAGCCAAACTGTTTATTGTAGGTGTCAACCAGGCAATGTAACGGCGAGCGAGCGCCTGAGTTAGTTCGAGAAAATGAAGTAGCAAATAGGCGTCTCGAACGAGCTTCTCGACCGCTTACAGTACGAGGGATCAGGGAGCACAAACTGTTCACAAGATCAGTACAATCAAATTTATTGCGGCATATACCAAACAGAGTCAACATTTCAAGTAGGGTACGACGGGATTGTAGGATCATGAGGTTGTATTTTTCAAGCAATAATTGATATGACATTTTCGTTTTACAGCATCTGTAATGCTTGGAACGTAGGTACTTACGTTGAACTAACTAAATGATCTCAACGTACTTTTTGTAATAAGGGTTCCAGATGGGTACTGCGTATTCAAGTTGTGGCCGTATTATTGATTTGTATAGGTGCAAGTAGGTAGAAGGTCGATGAAATTCTCTAGACGCTCTCATTACGAAACCAAACATTTTATAAGCTTTATTGACTATGTTGTCTACATGGGTGTCAAGATGGAGCTTTGAGACAAGACTTACGCCTAGGTCACGGAGGGATGAAACCTTGTTTAGGGCAGTGTTTCCAAGAAAGTAATTTAAATTCATAACATGTTTTTTCTTAATAAACGTAATGCTGTGACATTTAGAGACACTAAGGTGACACTGCAGTACTCCAAGAAGCAGTCAAGGTCCCTCTGAAAATTCAAACAGTCGGTTTGAACAGCAATATTTTTGTAAATTTTCAAATCATCCGCGTATAATAGGAACTTTTAATTCTTAAAGCAATCTTTGATGTCGTTGATGGATAAGATAAAAAGAAGGGGCCCTAAAATTGAGCCTTGGGGGACTTCTGAAGTGACCTTGATCGTATGAGACTCAAACCCATTTACGACAACCTTCTGGGTCGTACTAGTGACATACGACACGAACCAACGCAGTAAATCTCCTCTAATGCCGTTGAATGCGATTTTGTTGAGCAATAGCTTATGATCTACCTTATCGAACGCCTTTTGGAAGTCTGTGTATACAGCATCAATTTGCTGCCTCTTGTTCCTCTTGTTAGCCTTCAAACAGATGTGTTGTGAAAATAAGGAGATTACTTATACAGGACCTTCCTCTGACGAACCCATGTTGTTCTTATAATATTACACGTTGAATAATAGGACAAATCTCACTATGCACTAATCTTTTAAAAAGTTTTGAAAGCCCCGACAGCAACGAGATGGGACGATATGTAGATACATCCACACACACCCACATTATGCCACCTTTATGGATTTATGGATTGGAACAATGTTTGCTCGTTTCCAGACATTACGGAATACACCACTGGCATTTATTATATAATATGAACAAGGGAAAGCACAATGTGTCACAAGTATTTTTTTAAAAGATTGAAGGAATAGATACCATCTGGCCCAGGACCCTTAGAGACATCCAGTGATTTGAGTTATGCAAACACATCGCGTCTAATTTTATTTCGGCCGTTTATTGTCAGCGCGTCTATATTACCGACTTTATGGAACTACTCGATAAAACTACGAAGGTATAATTCATTTCATAATTTTCGTCACCTCTAACTTTATGTTCTTTTTAGTCAAAGGCCTCTTAAATATAACTACGGTTAATAAAATGATTGAAAAATAAGATTATTTAAAAATAAACTTTCTATTTTTAAAACTACAATGCGAACCCAAATTAAATTCCATATTACACGCAGGGGCGTACCAAAAATGTTTCATTTATTATTGATATTTGATTTCAAAAAATCAAGTTGCCTACGGTTGGAGGTGTCACTTGTGTAGGTCACGTCCGGGAACATAAAACGACACTGGTTGCCCGACTGTAAAAGTGTCATTTATATTTGAACGTATGTCGTAACGCTGAGAGGGCGCGGTGTGACCTGATACCAATTGTGTGACTCCGCCAGGTCGATAGAAGCCTTTCACTTCCTTCCAAAATATTCTAAGGAACCGTTCTTAGCGGTATTTTATTTCCTAAGTATGTGTGCCCCTGTACAGTAGACTTTGCGTCCTTTATGTTTATACGTTTTTGATATTCAGGAGTGGCACTATGCCTCATAATAGGCCGAGTTTTACCGGAGTAGTGTTGGGCTCCAGAGGCGCAGCACGACGCGCGGCTTGGACCGATTTCGTGGTCCGCTGGCCGCCACACACCGGTGACCAGAGACAATGGCAGCCGGAGCACTGCCCTCGCGTCTCGTCGCACCGACACACAAACTTCTCATTGTTTCTGATTAATCACGCATAGCAGTTTAGATGATCCGCTTTATCAACAACACCAAGTAATTGAGAACCATTAATTGGAGCGAAACCTCGTGATAAGTGTGTTTTGTAGGAGTGAGCAATTAGGCCGCTTTGGGTGTCAAGCAAGGCGGATATAGAAACGGAATCGGAGATCTAAAGATAAGTGAAACGGAGGCGAGCAGGGAGTGAACGGGCAACCCATAAAGGGAGGTATCTGTAGCGTAGTAAAATCTGAATACTTACCTGTTGTTTATCCGGTTGAACAGAGGGATTGAGGCTCGAAGGACGTTTCGTTTCCGCTCGATGTTCGCTCCACATTTATTACAGTGTTCATTCTTGCGCATCGCATCGCACTTTATTGCCGCTTTGCCAAGTTGTTTGAATGCAATTATTAGAAAAGTTTCATGTAGACGATTTAATACATTTTCCTTCTAGTTTGTGCTGATATTGTGTTGATATTTCCATCAGTTTAGATATAAGTAATGAGAATATATATGGCCTTATCGTGTATATTATTTATTCTTAGCGTTTTTATAACTACGAGTAGGTATGTAGAGTATAACGTTTTCGCATGCAGCTTCAGGGTAGGACGGAGGTATTTCGGTCGTACCAAGGTGTTACTAACCTAAGATAAAGGGTGTCTAAAGGAGATTTTTCATATTCAGTACGAATTTAAAAAAAAACTACAATTTTATTTAAACATAATGTAATTTAAAAATGCGGATTTTATGTTCTAAAAACAATATCATCTAAATGCCGTCCGCTCCTATCTAGACACTCATACAATCGAACTCTTTTTACTAACACACGAGAACAGTGTTGGTGCAACGGAAGGAACTTCACAGCGGATATTTTATTTCTAATTATTATTACTTTCTCTGCATTAATCTACTACAAGACAAGTACCAAAATTAGTCAAAGTAATTTAAAACCAGGAGTAGAATAGATGGGTTGATAGGTCGGGAGGTAGAGGTTAGCACAGGCGGTGTCATTGTCTGTGGCAACTGAAACAATTAATTACTTTTTGGTTGCGGCGAGCGGCGCCACTAGCGAGTTGAGCAACTAAAGTAAATGTACACACTTGAAAACAACAGTAACTGATTTATGTAATTAATTTTCACTTATTTAGTATATTTGGGCTAAATTGCTTCTGAAATAGAACTGAGCAGGACCGACGAACAGTGGAACTGACGACAGATGTAGTGAAAAATTGATCAAAATGGATAAGCGCAAAAGTTTCGTAAAGTTTTGCCCTATGATAATGTAAAAACACCTATGGCTCCTAACTGTGAGTACAGAGGAAATGCCAAAAAGGTGTCCGATCTTTGATATTACAGCTGGTAATGATGATCGTTTAGAGTACTAATATTGTCCCAGAATTGAAGAAGAAAAGAAGATGAGGGACTTCACTTTTTTTTTTGTCATTTTATAAATTCTACAGCTAGGACATAGGCCTGCTCTCTTGGAGATTGTGTGGGCTGTAATCTACGCGGCCCAGTGCGAGTTGGTAGATATCACATGTCTTCGAATGTTTGGTTCTAGTACATGCCGGTTTCCTCGCGATGTTTTCCTTCACCGTTTTGAGAGCAGTGATGATGAAATTATTTACACAAAGTAAAGCGCCTGCTTGGGTTCGAACCCAAGACCTACAACTCTAAGTAACAATATTATGTATGCAGTCGTACTTACGTACCACACAGTCAATATTCTCATTTTTTTGTACCGTTTCATAATAGAATGACTTTCGATTGATAGCAATAATATTAGGACGCAAACGAATTTCTACACAACTTATTTATAAAAAAATAAAGGGAGTGTTTACCATAAAATATACCTGTTTCCCGGAAGCTGTTCTATTGTATTTCCGGAATTCAATGAATCCAACAGAACGATAAAGATTTGGGTTAATATTTTATAAACTGAAATAACGGACTTTGTGTATCTATTTTAGTAATGTGTTCTAACACTGATGCCTGAAGACGTTAACAAATTTGGGTTTATTAATTACTGAAAGTTATTTTATAAAATAACTGGTTACAAGTTTAACTCAATCATCACACTTACTTGTTATAACTTTGAAACCACCGTAATACTTTAATTTTATACATGTTTTGTTTCTTACCAGAGGACTCGTGGCTAAATGATAACAGCCGCACGGGTCGATCCCAGGTTAAGCTACGCTTGCCGCGGTCGTTTCGTGAATGGGTGACCATCCTTTACTATATCGAGACCCCTCCGTATCTCGGAAAGCACGTTAAGCTGTTGGTCCCGGCTGCCATTCGTAGATCTTTGACAGTCGTTACGGGTAGTCAGAAGCTAAAAAGTCTGACAACCAGTCTTACCAAGGGGTATCGTGTTACCCAGTAACTGGGTTGTGGAGGTTAGGGAAAGACTAGATAGATTAATTTGATTTTGTTTTGTTTCTTACTGGCACTGGTTTTTCAGCTGTAGGCATAACTAAAAAATATACTAAAAAATATCCATATTTTAATAGCCTGCTTGCTATATTACTAGGTACATATAAGCCCTATATTCTGCGAACTGAAAAAGCAAAAGGTGAAAAGCTCGCTCAAAATTGTATTTATATCACACAGCGTAAAAAATGTTCGCAGTGTTACGTTACTAACAATTCCAGAATTATAATGAGTATTTTCCCGTATTCGCCAATAGGTTCACATATAATCTCATTCCCGGAATTCATAAAAAAATAACCAAAAAGCCCGAAAAAGCCCTGTCTCTTGGTCGTTATTTGTTGTTAGATAACGATTGTTTTCTCGGAATTTCCTGGGATACGATGACAACCTTAATTATCTTCTGTACATATCGCTTGCGGCACGTCTAAGTACTTCCGAGAAATTCGTTCAGCTGAAAAAGATGGGAGCATACACTTTTGACACGACATGCAACATGCAACATGCTGTACAGACCACAACTGCAAACACAATTACATATACATAGTAATTGTAATGGCAATCATGTGTCATTTGTTTCAAACACATTTTTATTTGTATTATTTTATTTATATATTTTGTGAATATGAGGACATTGCAGGCCTTGTAGATTGTAGATTTGTAGATCATTTTCTATGTTATTAAGTAAATACCCAAGTAGTACTTGTTGACAGACCTACACTATCCTCCCATACCTATTAACACTGTATCTTGGAAATTTTAAAAGCCAATTATTTTTAAAACTGTTACCGTGGAGATTTTGCTGGTTGTTCTCTATAGGAATCGACCAATTGGAACTTAGCTTTTCATAAGTTCCCATGTAGGTTTATGTGAAATAAAACATTTTGACTTTGATTTTAGTAAAAAACATTGCCAATACTTTCCTTCATATTATTATTTTACAGCTTGATTTTTACAAAGTATAGTTCAACCTTTCAACATGGAGTATAAGAACATGAAGGGAGGCTTAAAAATAGAGCTGCAAAAATAATAAAAAATAGATATTTTTTGTTTACCTACCTTGAAATTTTAAGGTTTGGTATTTTTCAATAAATAAAAATGAATACTACGCCACTTGCAAACCAGAAGGCCAATTCTCGTAATTTAAAACGATCAAAATCTAGTCGCAGTGTCATCTCGGCGACAAACAAATGTCAAAAATGTAGGGAAATTAGAAGTATTTTTGACATATTTAGACTGAGATCAGACTGTGAACGTTCTTAAAATTACGAGAATTGGTCAAACCCTTTAAACAATTCTTTAATTAATATTAAAACTGCGAAACTTTTAAAATACCAGCAGATAAAGCTACGAAAACACTCGATATATCCTTCTACATAACGAAGGTTTACTACGAATGCTCTGAAACCATTTAACCGATTTCGCGACTGTACCCAGTGAAGTGTAAGGCATTTATCACGAAAGGTCGTATATCTTTGCATAACGATACAAAGGAAAAGCAAATAAAAAATAAGCTTTGAAAAAAATGTGTTAATATTTTCTACGGAACACATTTGTAAGACAGATGTAGAAATTGTATTATTTAAAGTGGGTTGGAATAATGAAACAGTAGTCTTATATTCTTAATCATTATGAATTATATTATGTTAGTGATCAATAAATCTGCCTAGCCTTGTCCCAACTACGTTGGGGACCCGACTCCCCGACGTCTCCTTCTCCGAGCAGGATCAGCCCTCTCCCGATCCCGCTCGGCGGCCTCCTTCTTGACAATCACGGTCTTACAGAAGGAGGCTACTTCCGTCCAATTCTCTGTCTCTGCCAGCGTAACCCTCACTACTGCCGGCAGAGATAGGTCTTGCCCGATCTTGGCAACCAAGACCCGCCGCTCGGAGGCCCATGCAGGGCTCTCCTCGAGCGTGTGTTGTGAGGAATCCAGGCTGCCTCCACAGTGGTGGCAATTTGCCGTGGCCTCTCGCCCAATTCTGTTCAGGTACTCCCCGAAGCAACCATGTCTGGTGAGCACCTGGGTGAGCCTAAAGGAGATACGCTCCCCTCTTTTCAGCCAGGCTTCGAAGTGCGGCAGAACGGCCTCGACAACGCGCTTGCGCGAATATTGCGGCTGCTGTAGCCGCTCGCGCCACCGCTCGAGCGCATGTCGCCGTTCCCGCCGTCTCAGCCTTACGAGTGCGCTTCCTGGCACACTATTCCCGCTTTGGCGGATATCGCGAATTTGGTCGTAGACCTTCGCGTCCATATCTGCCAGGAAGTCCAGCGGCGGAAAACGCGCCAGGAGAGTTGCCGCCTCAAAGGATATCGTTCAGTATCCTCGTGCGATACTAATGGCCATTTTCCGCTTCAGTCTATTGACTTTAGTCCTGCAGCGTCTGACGCCTGACAGTCTACCTGACCAAACAGGCGCCCCGTATTTGCGCGCGGGTGGCGTGCAATCGATGGTCCTTATACCATCGATCGCACGCCACCCGCGTAGAGGCGGCGAACTTCCTCCCGAGGGCTGCCGAAAACCAGGCGCTCGAAGTGTTCTTCGAAGCCCCACCGACCGTCCAGGGTGAGGCCAAGATACTTTATGTATCGCCCCTCCTGGACTTGCGCATCTCCGACATGCACCAACGAGCTGGGTGGCTCTCTGCTCGTCGGCAGTTTATGGAACCACAACGCCTCGGTTTTCTGAGGCGCTATCTCCAGACCCAGCCCGCGGATTGACGCCATAACTTTTGCCACCCCGAGCTTAGAAAACTGGGTGGTCTCCTCGAAGGTGTCCTAGCCGGCCAACACCAGAGTATCGTCTGCATGCACACGATATCAACGCCGACAGGGAGATCGACACGCAGGACCGCGTCATATGCTAGGTTCCACAAGAGAGGACCTAGAACCGACCCCTGCGATACCCGTACACGTAATCTCCCTCCGCTGAACGCTACCGTCCCGGCCCACATAGTGAATGTGTCGGTCACGTAGGTATGCCTCGACAATGCCTTGCAGGTAGGGAGGCACTTCATGATGTACCAGTGCCTCCCTAATTGGGGACTAACGGCCTAAGGTGCTTTCCGAGGCATGGAGGGGTCGCGATATGTAAAGAATGGATGATCACCAGTCCACGAAAAGATCGCGGCAAGCATAGCTTAACATTCCATCGACTCGTGCCGCTGTTATCATTCAGCTACGAGCCCCTCTCTCATGTTAGAGATCTTCTAAACCATAGGTTCTCAAAGTGGGTGAAACACCCAATTATATATCCTATCTTACGACTATATATCTAATGTTACACGTTTAAATACAATCATGGCAATAGCTGTTTCAGATACGCAACAGATGATAAGTGAAAAAATTGGGGTGCTCAAGAAAAAAAAAACCTAAATTGGGCGGTGGGCAAAATAAGGTTGCGTCTCTCTGCTATGTAATTTTTTCGATTCGTAAAACAAGTAATCACTACTGCTCTCAAAACAGTGAAGGAAAACATCGTGAGGAAACCGGCATGTCCTAGAACCAAACATTCTAAAACATATGGATTACGGCCCACTCCCTCTCACCGCGAAGAGGCCTGTGACCCAGCAGTGGGAACATTCTAGGCTAATTATGTATGTTATTTACATAAGACAAGTATTAGGTAATTTAACCATTTTCACAATTTTCCATGCTTATAATAATTTATTTATAGCCACACTGAGCAAATCATGATGGCAATGCCGTTTAAATATATTACGTCTGTACCTACACATATTACTGACTTTAAATAAATTCGTACACACAATTAAAGGGCGCGCAATTTTAGCTTACCTTAGACTCTACCTAGGCTCAACAACCGCCATATCAATGGCAATTTCATTAACAATTTGTAATACTTGATTCTATTAATAAACTTTCAATTAGAATCCAGCAGTGTTCAAAGAAATGTCTTCGTCTAAAACTTTGTAACATTTCCACGTAAGTGTCAATTTAATTTATTCTGAACGACATGTGTATTCTCTATCGTCTTAAATGTAACACTTTGAGGAGGCAAAGGCTTGTACTTGCCTTTTGCCATAACACTTCACAGAAACACTGGTGGCTGTAGCACTCTATTAACTACAGTTCATTAGCAAGTGTTTTCAACTGTAAATGTTCAGATATGTAGATGTGTAGGTACTACTACTGAGGTCTAGTATTGTCTCTCTTTAATTGGAAGAAAAATAAACCTTCTAACTTTCGCAAAAACAATTTAGTTGAGTTCTTTATACTGCGATGAATACTTAATGAACGGTAGTATTAAACTCGCTTCTCGTTTAAGAAACTGAACGTCTACCTACATCAAAAGCCATATTCAAAATAGCTTTATAATAAATCACTAAACAACAGTTCCCTTAATGTATTCAAATCCACAAAGGTGCTGTCTATTATCCTTAGCTTACCTTAAGAGCCACGTTGCTTGAAAGTTTGATTACTCTGCAAAATTAAGCGATGAGCGTTATTAAATTGTCATTAGAAAATCATTCCGTGGATGAGTCATTAAGTACGGTTCTAATGAGTGATTTACGTGAACTAGAGTGTGCGATGTCACACTCCGTACGGAGGTGATGTATGCCCGCTACGTCACACGATTAATGCTTCGCCTCGCTCGGAACTGAGCAACCTGTTATAAGAGCGCTTTCAGCCGTGAAGTTCAGCTACACGTCCCCGTTACCAACATTGACGCCTTACGCGACCTGTGTCGCGGTAATGTACATACGAGAACACTCCATTTATTGAAATAACCTTGTACCCTGGGGCGTCACTTAAAAGCCAATCACCTAAAATTTTATTTAATTACCTGTTTGGTGTAAGCTATGGTAATTATATTGACCTTCATTATAATAGGACGATGTGTTACAGGTACTAAATTTTAGTAAGAAAAATAATATTCAAGCTGAAGGTTCTTCTACCTACGTTGTAAAACATGATGCACTTCACATACTTAGGTAGGAATGCAAGCAAGTTTACCAGAGCGATTTTCGGACAATTAACAAATTGACGCATCTCTAACACGGTCACAACATAAATGTGCGTATTTAAGATGTGAATCAAACACAGGCTTTATCGAATCATACGCAGTGGGATTTGGATCGTGAATCACGAGTCGTCAAGTAGAATTCGATTGTAATAGCGGCACGGCTGAGCGCGTCGGCGCCCCGCCTGCCGATAATGAGCGTCGATACGACGGAATCACACGACACGCCGCTTTCCTCGCCGCCGGAATAATTCACCGTGCACTCGGTAAAAAATATGTGAACCGAATTTGTCTCAGTTACGATAAAATCGGATTTCACCGGAACGGAAGTTTGTCGGGCTGGTGAAACTGCTCAAACCTCGCCTGCACTGACTCGCGGCGCGGCGCTCCCCGTAATGAGATGCCATCGATTTTATTAATTACAGGTGTATTAACATAAGCATACACTCACGACAAACATCGGCATTGATAATGGAAAACACAGAAGGAAAGTGTTAGTATTATTATTTACTAGCTGCGCCACGTGGTTTCACCCGCATATGTCTCGATCCCCGGTGTGGGAATATCGGGAATAAATAATAAAAAGTATCCTATATGTTAATCCTGGTTATATACCTACTGTGTGCCAAATTTCATCCAAATCCTTTCAGTAGTTTTTGCGTGAAAGAGTAACAAATATCCATCCATCCATCTATTCATCCATACAAACTTTCACGTTTATAATTATTTATTATTTCAATTAAGTACCTACTACCTACTCAATTACATTTACAGTTAGACACTAACACGTGTAGAGAAGAGATTTAAACAAAATCACAGCGTAGGATTTTCGATCGACCTTTTAATCTTTTATGATAGAGGGAGGGGACAGCCTAGAAGAACAAACATTGATCTTATTGGTGATGTCCTTTAAAAAGGTCAAATGCGAAGTACTTGCCACTTAAATTTTACGAAGTAAAAGAAGCGTATTAGGATCAAAGCACTAGGTGGTCTTTGGTTTCTGCCGCCTCTCAAGGCAAAAGCTGGTGATTTCATGTACATTTGTAGGTATGAATTACTTGTAATTCATGGTTTTAATCAAACCTAACTGGAAACACCATATGCAAGTGAAATTAAGTTTTCCTACACGACCAACAAATTCATCAATTTTAATTAAGATACGAAGTAGTCCGCTAACGAAACACAAGTTTAACACCTATGATCGTGAAATAGCAAACAAAATCAAATCAAACTTGGAAAATCGAATCACATTCAAAGTCAATGTTTATTTAGACCAGAACCATAGTAACACTAGACGAGGTACATAATAAGTTTATACTGGGGAACATAAGGCTCCATTCACACTAGGTGAGGGGCTGACATCGTTCCTATTACCTATTGCGTTTTCCGATGAATTTCCGATTCTTTTTAAAGAGATTAATGTTATCTCAATATATTTATGAAAATCTTTTATTTGCCCATAAAAATATAAAATTGTTTAAAAATACAGTGATATCACTGTATTTTTAAACAATTTCCGGGATATCCCTGATATAAATACTAGGAACAAACACAAATTTGTTGTACCTAGAACAAGGCTCAAGAAAATAGGTGGCTCGTTCAGATGCCAATGTATACGCTTTTATAATAAAGTTCTAAGCCCCGTTCAAGATCTAAGCCTTAATAAATTCAAATCATTTATTAAACGTAAGTTGTGCCAGAAAGCCTTTTATACCGTTAAGGATTATATCGAGGACTTGACTTGGCTTGGGATTGAGCTGCTTCCAATTTTTACATATATATAATGTTTTTTTTTCTGTTTTGTTGTTGTTTTTTTATATACACTTTGACATTAATGAATTTTATATATACAATGACATTTGCTTACTTTGTAAAGTATTCTATTATTTTAATTATTGTGAATGTGAATACTATGTGGGTCATTTTATTTATATTATTTTTCTGTCTGTTCTGTTAGTTTTTTGTCATGGTCTGGCAGTTTGAGTAATTAATGTGGCCTACCCAAATATCCTTTCTTTGGAATTGTTGGTCGAATCGTTGAGCTCCTTAAGTTTTGAGTTGAGCTGCACGATTTCTGACAAATGCGTGCACTGACTGGACAAGTCCTCTCAATCTGTGTGGTTCTTTTCTCAAAAGACCATCTCAGACATCGATCTACATGGTCTTCATATGATCTGATCAAAATTATGTCTGGACTTTAAAAGAGACTGTGACCTCTGAGTTTGTTTCGGCCTTTCTTCTCAGACTAGTCAGATAGGAAACGCCGACCTCATCTAGTTTTAAAATATGATTGACGTGTAACAGTGTTTGTACAAACCTACTTACAAAATAAAAGCATTTATCATTTACGAATGACAGCCGGGACCAACGGCTTAACGTATTTTCCGATGCACGGAGGGGTCTCGATATGCAATGGATGCTCATCCATCCACGAACCGGCCGCGGTAAGCGTAGCTTAACCTTCAATCGAACCGTACGGCTCTTATTATTTTGCCACGAACATAACAATTAACTGAAAAGCTTATTTAGACTCTTGCTTGTATGTTTTACTGTAGTAAGTATGCGAGACACACGGGAGGGGTTCACAGTATGAGATTGGTGGTGAAATGGTAGTTGTTTCGGGAAAAATACTGAAATTCAGCTGCATTTGCTTAGACCGAACACGGGTTGCGTTTAGAAACATGCCGCCCCGTTATAAAGAATGTGAGACTATTTGCTAGTTCTAGAGGGTCTTCAGAACTTTCCACAAGTAGATGCGTTTTTTATTTTAAATAAAAAAATAAAAGTAGTATTTTTAGGCTAGGTACGTAAATAGGTCAATTTTAAATTCAAATTATGTAATAATATAAAATAATATAATATTGAAATTATAGTCAATCCCGATTAAATTGATTCGGCTCCCCACTATAATCATAGGCGGACGGTAGATGTATAATATTATACTGCTTCCCCTTTTGGATTGTAGGCTTACTCCGCGGATTAAGGGCGTAAGCGGTAAAGCTGGGTTATAAAATAATTATTATAAGTAAGCCTTCGTAAGTTAGGGTGGACAAAACAGTGAAGAGGGCAATTTTTTATTTTACGAGGCAAGCCTTTCCCGTTCGTCACACTGCCATCGTCCCACTGTTGGGACGAACGAGAGTTGAACAAATAATAATAATTTAGTAACAAAACACTTATTAATTATGTGTTTTTTCATCATTGAATAACCAGACTCAAATTAATTATTTAGGGGGACCAATGTAACTTTAAAATAAAATGACTAAATTATTCCCGTTCGATCCAGTTGGGACGAACCAGAACAAATTTAAAATAATTTATCCCAGAAGTGGGATGAACGGGAATACACGTAGACAGGTAACCAGCAGATCTATTCTGTAAAAATCTCACCGTGAAAACTTAGGTGAAGTGAGCTTGGCGTGAGCTGTCATTCCACCTAATGCTAGGGATTGACACTATCGATAGCTCACTTCACCTAAGTCTTCACGGTGACATTTTAACAGAATAGCTCGGATGATCATTACGACTAACTTAAAATAAGACTAATCATTTTAAAAATAAGAATTGATAAATAATATGGTATCGACATTAGGTAAAAGTCATACCGTGACTGAAGTGATTAAGACTTTAAATTATTAAATGTACTTCGGAAACAAACAAAGACAAGAAATCTAAATCCATACCTAACTGCTTTGTGACCAAGTGCCGCGCTTGAGATAATCGATACTAAAATGTGCCAGCCGTAGTGTTTCTTACCCACTTAGAAACTAAATAATCAAATAGGAGTTTAACTTTCATGTTGTAGCCAGCACCCTAATTGCATAACACACTTTCAATCACAATCTGAATCTTTTTGAAGGACATTGCATCACATGTCCTAAAAAAAAATCTGTTCAACAACGAAAATAACACAATGAATGTTGTTGAACTGTCAAAATTAAAACCATTGCTACTGTTAGTGTGTTATGCAATACCCCGCAGGATTTTTCCTTAAAAATATCAACTAATTGTGTATTATATATATTGTATATATATGCTGCAAAGTAACTAGGTATTTACTTTGCAGCATATATACTTAGTTAGTCCCTTTCGTAGTTCAAACGAATAATTATTATACAGGTTGTGTGAACATGAACTCACATATAAACATATATAGGAACTTAAAGTATAATTTTATTCGCTTTGCGCCGCTTTGCTCTCTCAAATAACTGTGAGGGAAATATTTCTTTTATGGATACCCAGGAACGTTATATCCGCATTTTCTCTTACATAGAGTTCCACGTAGGCCCGAAAAATATTCCGGAATTATAATGTCGCTTCATTGTCAACGTACCCACGTTAAAATGCGCACATCAAACGAGTTTCAATAAAGGCCTAACTCCCAATCATACAAAATGAAACGATCAGAAGTGAACAAAGAGGTTTTTCTCAATTTATCATCTTTTAAATAACGGCCAATGTCCTCTTTCTCGTCAAATTTCAACAGATTGCAGCATATGGTGAGAGGCGAGCTTACGCCGGGGATTAGGTACAAAAGCGAGGGTAAGCTTACTGCCTAATATCTTTTTTAAGATTTTATGATCTGGTTTAATAAAATATAAATCTATGTTATACCTATTGTTCTCAGATTTGAAACGTTACTCTGTGGCTATGGACCTATGTATTTAAAACTTTCCTAACGCAATTAAATTCATATATAGTGTAGTCTCCTAATACAGGCATATTTTGCTTAAAAGGAGGCTCCAATCTCAAATTTGTTGTACGTTTAAGGTTATTAAATAAACTATTTTATTTTTATTTTTTTATATGAAATAGTTTCAAGATGATCCTACGGCAAGGGTTCATTACTTCATCCTTATATTAAAAACAAAAAAAAATGTATTAAGGCCTATGGATAATATCATTTACATACACACGACATATAATTTTATTCAACTTGCATGTTTTAATATACATAGAAACATACGTATTAAAAACTGGGGCTCATCGCGAGGGTTCAAGCGTCCTTGTGAGTGGGAAAATTAAGGTAAGTGTCTATAAACGTGCGCGACCTGCGATACGTGCCAACATGGCGTTGTTGTCATTTTTTTATTTAGTAACCCGGTGACGGTGAATACTATAAAAGTAATACCCTATTAAAGGGTAGTTTAGACGCGTGCGCCCTCTGCGCGTCTAGCAATCTATTTATCTAACTACCCCCTTTATGGTTTTCTTCGCCGTGGGTAATACTCGTGGCCCTTATATCTTAAAACATAGCTAGACGTAAGCGATAAACGTAGAGAGAACACCCCGGGGACTCAATTCCTTGTATATTGCACGCGAAAAATCTGTCTGTCAGCTTGTTACCTGAGGATTTGACATAAAGTGTTATTTCTACAGTAGCTAGCGACTCTCCAGAGCATTAAGTATGATGATATTTCCAACTTCTTTTTGTTTTGTTAGCTCCACCTAAACCAAAAGTTTGTTGGCGTATACTTTGTATTTTCCTCATTCTGTGAGACTTACAAAAATAACTCACCGGATAGGGATGGTAATCTGGTAATATAGGCAATAATTCTTGACGCAGCTGATTTGAAAAAGATATCAATGTCTCAAAAATCGGAACAAGTACATGAATCCGCGATCTTCGACATAAGAACCAAGCGGCACAGGAATCAAGTACCTATATCAGTCGCTTCTACTAATAAGCCCAAAGTTCGAACAATTACTCTTCAATTTGGCCTTTGACTTGTCAAACTTGGCTCGCGCTGAAATTGACTCGATTCAACCTGGCTATGCAGAGCGTATCTCGATTCATTACGTCAACGCTTACGCGAAATGTGCACTAAACGACTTAAGGCTGATTTTACCAAAGTCAGATATTTTTTATCCGTGGAATAAAATTGACGTCTGACAGTCATTCAGTCATTTTGAATTTTTGACAGTTTTTCCATGCTCTAGTATTCTTATTCTCATATAAAGACTTGAGTACTTTTATACTTAGAAGGTATAAAAGTTCGGTGGAATCCGCCCTAAGGCAAAAGGTTTCATATCCGGTTCCTGTTACTTACCGATCGTTTTGTGTAAAGCTCGTGTGTAGGTACGTACGTACCAATACCATGTCAATACCGTAATCTTCATAGCTTAGCATTGGAGACCCTTCATCCATTATAAGCCTGTAAAATTAGCTTTCGGGTAGGAGACAGGACTACCACAGAAACCAATTTCTAACCAAATTCTACAATTCGTAAATGAAACCATCGTTGTCGGTATATGATACCAGCCTTTCTTTTCTAACTGTGTATGGTTTTGCACGCGATTTCACTCGCGTGCAGGTCGCAAAGTATCCCAGAGGAATGTACTACCGGGTTAAAAAGTCTTTCCGATTATAAACTATCTGTGTGACGATTTTCGTCTAAATCTAAATCTGTTCAGCCGTATCTGTGTAATTGAGTAACAAACATCCAAATATACAAACTTTCATATTTCCCCGTGGGTTTCGCCTGCATAACTCTCTATCCCGTGGGAATATCGGGACAAAAAGTGTTATTCCAGGTTATAAACTATCTATGTACCAAATTCCATCCAAATCTGTTCATCTGTTTTTGCGCAATTGAGTAACAAACATACAAACTTTCACATATACAATATTATAGTATATGTATATGTATATAATATATAATGTATATATAGTAGGATGTTCGTGTGAACCTGACATAGTGAGTTGAAGTCATCTCTTCAAGTCCGATCCAATTAAGTCTAAGTTTAAACTTAATTATATTCCTGTTTAAACTGCAGGTTATCTACTGGGAATTACATTCAAATCTTCATTGATAATTAGTCCAAGAATATTATTCAAATGAGGGCAAGTATCTCGGAATGAGAGTTTTATAAACCTTTATTTTGGCACCCTAAAACTTGTCTCAAAACCTACTTATCGTAGGGTGTCCGCGACTACAGATATTCCAAGGTCAAAGGTCAAAAAATCGTTTTTGTTTACATTTATTGCAAATACCTCGTTTCCTATGGGTTTTATGTCATTTGTATTTATTATAAATATTGTAGAGGATTAAATTCTCCACAACTTTTGTTTAAACATTTTTTTTTATATCGTGAACCATTTTCGAGATAGAGGGCAGAGCGCGCGCAGTGTTTAACTATTTAGAGTATCGTTCGAGGTCAACCTGTAGTCCCGATTAAAAACACGCCGTATGAAGTTTATAAATTATTGATAAATATATAATTCTAAATAATTTGCATTTTTTATTAACTATTACGTTATAATTAATCATTTTAAAATTTAATTATTTTCTTTTTATTTAGTTAGGAAGTAATTAGTATAAATAAGATTAGAATTAAAAAATAATTAAAGTATTTCCCTTAACAACTTTATAATTACACAAGTAGGTAAGTGTTATTAAATGAGTAGTTACTGAATTATTGAAAAAAAATATTTTACACCACAACAATATATAACAAAAAAAAAATGATATAATTATTATAGGTAAGTTTAATATTATGTACCTACTATACACAACCCTACCGGAATAAATTCTCTAAATATACGAAAGCCAAAAAAAAACTGCAAAATGTAATATAGATAAAGATGTGATTTACCAGTGAAAGTATATGATTAAAATGATTAAAGTACACTTTGTTATTTCCGGGCTGTCTATGTTATATCCCACACCCCTTGAAACGTAGTTTTAGCCGAAAATTTACCTTTGTATACGATCTTTATCATTTATTTAGATGAATAAGTATTCGGGCCATTTTTTAAGTTTACAAATCAAAGGAATAACATTGATCAAATAAACTGACTCCTCCCTTTTCACCGCGACAGGGCTTGTTTTTAAAAAGCGTTTGGTACCTACTTTTCCATTGTATGACTTAAAGATTATTTATTCCCATTTCGGAGTTAATGGAAGCAAGCAGTAATATCCACCCCTTAAACTTTATTACCACCCCTTTAGCAGTTGATTTTTGAAAAACCCTGAAAGACGTACCGTTTTATTTTTTGTTTTAAGTATAAATTAGGGCCGAGTTTTGTAATCCACCAGCACGTTTAAATTTTTCCTTACATATCCACTTTATTAACTGGGTTGTTTTTAAAAACTAAAAGTGACAATCTTTAATATTTACTGAAGCAAATATTGCTAAGTTTCAATTTTATTAACCAAAGGAATAATATTTTACATCCCTCTTTTCTCCATTCCATCCATCCAATTTAAACCCTCTTTTCACTCCGAAATTTTGAAAAATCGTTCGGGATGAATCTGTAATTTGACCCAAAGATTATTTATAGGTATCAATTTTTGAGTTAATCAAACGACGCAGTAAAATGCTCCCCTGGTAAATTGACTACCCCTCTTCACCCCGTTAGGCGTAGATTTTCGAAATCCCTGATACACTTTATTCTTTATATTTGTCTTAAATATAAATTCTGAGTTTCTAGTTAATGGGACCGCGCGTTTGAATTCTTCCATACAATTTACACCACTCAATCTCCCTTTAGTTCGGAAAAACAAAAAATGACAAGCTTTAGAATTTAATTATACAGGGTGGCCGGAACATTGACGTCCAAAAATAAAATTTAGGTCCCTCGTATCGTGGGGTATCCGAATCACCCCCATGTATGTTCCGCGACTTTTCATAGTTTTCGAGTTACGAATTTTTTTCTGATTTTTTGAGAATGATCGACCTGACCAATCTAAAAAATGGCTTTGTCGAGATTTTTTTTTTGCAACTGAATCTTCGTGAGTAGTACTTTTATGCATAAAATAATCAGCTTCGTAACTGTGATGAAAGTTATGAAAAAGTTGGTCTAAAGTGCTAATTTTTTTATGATTATGAAAGCTGAGAGTCTGGCGCATTCTTGAAGCCTACTTAGGAACCATGAAGTTTCCTGTTTAAATTTTTTATTTAAAGTTAAAATGCTAAGCCATAATTTACCGAACGTAATTTTTTCACTTTAGGCCAACTTTTTCATAACTTTCATCACAGTTACGAAGCTGATTATTTTATGCATAAAAGTACTACTCACGAAGATTCAGTTGCAAAAAAAAAATCTCGACAAAGCCATTTTTTAGATTGGTCAGGTCGATCATTCTCAAAAAATCAGAAAAAAATTCGTAACTCGAAAACTATGAAAAGTCGCGGAACATACATGGGGGTGATTCGGATACCCCACGATACGAGGGACCTAAATTTTATTTTTGGACGTCAATGTTCCGGCCACCCTGTATAAGTATTCGTGCCAAGTTCCAAGTTTATAAACTCAAGAACTAAGATTTTTCATACAAACAATATCCCCCCTTTTCACCCCTGAGAGGTCTAATTTCCAAAAACCCGTTTTAGTGCTCCCCTACAATATAAAAGGAAGCCGCGTGCAAAAATTCACCTTCCTAGTCCCACTAGTTACGGCTATGTGTTGATATGACAGTCATTTTCTTCTTTTATATTTAAATATGGACTAGCTAATGCCCGCTACTTCGTTCGCGTGGAAGTCGTAACACACCACAATATACTAAAATAACAGCCACATTTTGATAAAACTTCCCTGTATACCACGTTTTTGTCTCAGCAACCAAAATATGAAGAGAGGCAGGACTGGTGACGCGGGAGCAAGCGACGTACCTACAGTTGTCCGTGTGAAAAGCAGGTCGTCCTGAGGTCGACGCACACAGCCTTCGGTAGTAATTTCCCATTGCTTGCGAAATTATCGTTTATAGTGAATTACAGCTATCACTAAAATAATATAACAGTAGATTCTAAACACGCTTGTTTTCTCAGTCTAACAATAGATGTAATCTAACCTAAAGCAACCATAGATATTTATTTTTATTAAAACCAAAGATGAAAGAAAAGGCCTAAATTTTATGTTTTTCTGTATATGTTCTACGAGCTATCATATAATAATAATACAACAAAATGTAAAAAGAAGCACAATAAATATCAATTAAGTATTGTATGGGATCGAACCTAGGTTTGCAAAGCAGTTGTCGAACCATTAAGCTATTTACTTTGAAGAAAGTTGAATAAAATAGCCGTTCTTATATTATGTCTTGATTGACTGCTTAGCTCCTTTAAGGTATAGCGGGGCGATAATCATTTAAAAGGTTGATTCTGTAACTATCTACAATATTCTAACCTTTTGGCTCGTCTTTTTACAATTTGTGGTAAACTATAGAAGAATACAAACAAATTGCAATAAAGCTCATCCCCCATAGACAAATGGCATGATAATTTATAGCTAATAAGGAATATGTATGCAAAATTTTAACAAAATCAAACAAACAGGCACAAATTCTAAAAATTATATTTTCGGAGTTAGAATCGTTCCCAGGTCTCGCAAAAAATATATTTTTCGCCGGCAGGTCAAGCTACACGAAACTGTCAAATTTTCCCAATCAATCTTGAACCTTAATGGTTTAGCGATAAAGTTGAAAATCTATTAAGGAAATTTGACAGATTGTAGTAGCTTGATGTGCTAGCGTCTGTACTACAGTTTTGATTTCGCTGTGATTTTATTATATGTAAAGATTATATCAACAACTGCAAAGGAGGTTGTTTCCATTCTGCTCTTTTCATCAACTGCTTATTTTCCTGCACACGTAACACGAATAATGAAACAATGGTCAACTAATTGTCATTCATTTTATTACATTTTCATATATTTTTTTCCGTTTCCTACTTTATACAAATGAGAGCTAATTAGACACAGAATAAAACTAAAAGTAATACTTATTGTTCTACTGATTCCAATACTCCTGAATTTAGCGGAAAATGTAGAAAATTTTATTATCTATTTATGTTTGCGTATCAACTTTAAGCCAATTTCAGCTTCGGCTAGATTAGGCTTCTGAATTTAGAAATTAAATTATCGTGTTTTCAACTGTGAAACAGCGAATTGTAAAAAAATAATGTGAATTTTGCGCAGTGGTGGCCCAGTGGGATCGGCCCGGATTTCCAAGATGTTCTGGCTTCGAACCCCAGCATGCGCTGTACTTTGTGTAAATTATTTCATCACAAGTGAAGGAAAACATCGTGAGGAAATCAGCATGTTCTTAAACCAAAAATTCGAAGACACGTGACATGTACCAATCCGCAATATATAGATTTTAGCCCACTCCCTCTCGAAGAGACGAGGGCTTTGCCCCAGTAGTGGCAACATTGTAGCCTGATTAAGCTGTAAAGTGAATTTAACAATTGCAGTATTAATTCCACAAAGTTATTGAACAAAACACAAGTGTTATGGCAGTCAACACAATTAATAGAGCACTTGTTTTAATGCACATGTCACACATTCATTATATAAACGCAACATTATTTAAAATACCACACGCGGCCAGCCTTTCATATTTTAACGCCAATATAATAAGCATGTCGGTACCTATCAGTCAATCACGTGGTTGGAACGGATGCATATACTGGAACGGATGGACATACTGTAACGGATGGAACTTTGGACATAGAAAGCTTACATGGGAAATGAGGCTCCTTTTTATCCCGTTTCGCAATCCCCGTGGGGTCCGCGAGCAGAATGAATTATTATTTCTTTTTGTTGTTCCGTCTCAACGGATTAATAATTTTACGAGAACTTAAATCTACGTGTAGCTGCGTATAAAAGCTTGTACAATAACGATATTCCTGTTTTCTCTATCACACTGGAATAAAAGGAAAGCTCTGTCAGAATTTTATAACGTAGGAAGATGATTTTGTAATTTTTTTCGTATAATAAGGATGACCTAGTTTCCTTTCTTTCCCTACCGAGATCGGCGACAGGAAAAATCGGATACACAATAACTGAAACGTTAACTTATATCAGTTAACGAAAACAAATACCTTGCTTCAATTAAAGTTTAAACCCTGCGACAATAGGTACTTTAGGTAAGTATACAATACTTAAGCTACGGTTTCTTAGAAGCAAAGACATTAACTACAAAGATTTAAATCGTTAGATGCGCCGTTACCTTCTTAAAACATAGTCTAGTTTAGTTTTGCCATGGAAACGATATTTAAACATGTGTGAGTACACTCTTCTTAGTATGGATACTTTTTCGCGTGACTAAGAACGGTGAGAGCAAATCAAGTGATTTATATCTATGAGCAGCGGTTTGACTTGTCAAATACCGGTGCCAATGACAGATTTTCATCACGGCCGTTATAATTAGACAGAACCGCTTTTCTAGATCCTAGGAAACCAAACCTTCGGCTCTTTAACATGGCATTTTTAATAATTTTTAAGCTTATTTGTGCCTAAGTGATACCTTATAAAACTTAACAAATGCAAAATTAAAATAAAACCGCATGTAACTGTTTGAAAACGAAAAGTGCAATACAAAGTGCAAATTGGCGTTCTCTTCATGTGTAGTCCTTTAGGGAAATGTTATATCACGTGCACATAACAAAACTACGTATTTTTATATGTTTATTTTAGACGATAAAACTGGCACTGCAAACGTTAAGTTGAACTTTAAAAGAGTATATTTAACGGCGAGTTTTGCCTCGTGCCGCAATTTATTGCCTCGCCAAGCCGATTCATGTTTGAACACTCGCTTTTATTTTTAAAGTGTATTGCTTTACAATTGCTGGATAAAATGGTATAGCGTTGAAAATAGACTTCTGATCGCTTATTTTTTCTACGGCGGCGCTAACTCAATTGTTTATTGACAATTGTTCATGGTTTTATTTATCGTCCTTTAACTTTTTCGAGGCGGGAGCGTTCGATTTGCATGAAAGCCTTTGAAAAGGGAGAAAGCTATAAACGTTTGATTTTTATGGTTGACTGTGCCTATTTACCTCGCATATGGTCGTAAGTACGTGCTACTTTTCTTCAAAGAACTCGACATGAAGTCAATAAAGCTGTAAAGTAAACATCAGCGGTGGTTAAATCATTTGATGAACACCGCGAGCGCCACATTCACGCAAGCCCCTAATCAAAATTAAGAATCTTCCGACGTCACGCAATTGTGGCCTTTTAAGGTCTTGCAGTGAGCCAGCGCCGCGCGCCGGCCTAGTCGCCCGCCGTCATTACTTTAGTCCACTACAGGATCGATAATAATTTACTTATGCATACTGGGTCTACCCCAATGCCACTTGCAATGATGGATTGAACATCACTTTGGACTTCGCAGGAAACTAATACTAAAATTGCGTAAGTTAACCTCTCTAACTTCTTTTATATAGAAAGTTTGAGTTTTGGGCGTTCTTCGGTCGATGTATTATGATGTTTACACACACATACCTAGATACAAAAATGCCTGCATGATTATTTTATCTTGATATTTTTTTAATGGCTATATTTCCTAAAATAAATTATAAAAACCACTAATTAGTAAGGTACTTAAAACTGGAGCTTTATGGTAGATGTGCCGACATGAATTTATTTAGAATGTGAATAACTGAGACATCACAACATCGGTAGAGCGCGTCGAAAATTATATGTAGACGAGTACCTACGGTTATTACCCACACTTTTGTTTCACAGTATAACTGTTTCCACACAATTGTACTTAAATATATAATGTTTTAAAATAAATGACTTATTGTGAAATGTGGGTATATTATAGGAACACTTCTGCCGAACCCTTTGGGGGATACAGGCGTGATGTTATGTTATATATTACTTATTTAGAATACTGTAAGTAAGCTTACTTTACGAAGTCTGTAGGTAATGGCTAAAGTTTTGCTGATTAATAAACTTGAAACTTGAAATCAAGGTTATCGTAGCAGCTAAAGTGAAAATCTAATATTACAGAAGCTTTCACAAAATGAACAACAACCAAAGCATAGCGGATTGCTTCATAATATTAATGTAACTTTTATAGCATCATGAACAAGAATGACATATACAGGGGCTAATATTCTTTTCTTATTTTTTAACGTTGATCGTAAAGAATAAAAACGTAATTTAAAAAATCACTTTATACACATTCTCATAAAACGCGACTTACACAGACGAGTTTAGATCCAAATGTCAAGGGGAATGAAACGTACACGCGGCCAATAAAATTATTCTGTTTCTTACATTTTTATTGCTGAACAATTTTCACGACCATTTTGCCCTGGTGACTAGTAGAACAGTTAGAGCGATATGAACTCATGAATCAATCAACAGCCTTCAGTTCACTGATGGACATAGAGTTTTCCTAACAGTAATGGGAATCCGTTTCGTAAAATAAATATGTTGTATCTGTTGATGCCAAAGCGAATATGCTTGTGAACTACTATGAAGGGATATACGACAGACATCTAAATCCAAAATGGTTGGCAAGGTGTATAAAAACCATTAAGTCGCGATCAAAGCTAGATTTATCTCAAAGCGAGCCGGTTACATTCGAGTATAACAATAAGATCTTTACAAAGCGCAGTTTTCTGATATTGTTCTCGAATTGTCGCCATAGCTAGCTAGTCGTATGCAGGGAGCTTTACAAAGAGCGAAATGTCGTCGTCGATTTGGTACAAAAGTTGTAAGTGTAGGACTCGTTCGTAGGCCGATATCTGGAGCGTCGGCCCACCACTCGCGAGCAATCTGTTTACGTAACAGCCCCGTTATGTTCGGAGAGGGTTCCCGTAGTAGACGTTAAACATATTGCCTCATAAATCGTGAGAATCCCGG
Source organism: Apamea monoglypha (assembly GCA_911387795.2). Lineage (NCBI taxonomy): Eukaryota > Metazoa > Arthropoda > Insecta > Lepidoptera > Noctuidae > Apamea > Apamea monoglypha. The sequence continues at coordinate 8,977,941 of OU426920.1, forward strand.
CAAGCGCTGTACACCCGTACCGGTGTCGATTTGACTACGTTTCCTTTACGATTCCACCATATTGAGCGATCGGGCTCAACATTTAAATATCACTACATAAATCTGCGTGACATATAAGCCGTTATATTCGCTCAGCCATGACGAAATATCAAATAGTCGCGATAACTTATCCAAGCCAAATGTTCATTGTGCGAAATAAACAACATTAACATAGACTCTAGCTTCATAATAAAATTTCAATTTAACATTATATTTTGTCATACTTAGTTATCAAACACGAAGCCCACATTTCAAAGGGTTTCACTTACCTAATGGCTGGCTAACAACATTACTGTTTGAAGTAATACATGTGAGTTAATTGTGCTCTCCTTTAATAAACTTCTTTAGTCGAATAAAATTATATTGAACACAAAAAACATTTTGAAGTGTATACCAAAGTTCAAGTTACAAACGTTATACTTTGTTAAAGGTGAGCAAAAACAGCAACACCTACCTACAAGGAAGTTTACAATTAAAATCTAATTAAGTATTTTTACAAACATTTTTATCAGGAATGTTCAAAAGGCCTTTACACCGCGAAGTAGGTTAAACTTAGTTTTGTGGCTAACTTGGTTCAAGATTAGACATCTACACGAACACGCGAGCGGATGCGGAGGCATGCGCGGGCACGAGCGCGGATACGGGCGCGGGCGCGGTTCCGCGAGGCATGCTCGCCGTCACACGATGCTACAACTGTTGCAAAATTGCTTTTGTTGTTCGATAAATTAGAAATGCTTCCATTCAGGGTCACTGAAGTTTTCTTTAGAGGCCGAGCACCATATTTCCTGTTCACCGGCTTTCCATTAGCATGTAAACAAACGTTACAAAGGATAAAGGGTTAATATTTCGTTGTAATGACTCGTTTGTGTTACCGATTAGTCTTTATGTGGCTACGATCTAATGTACTGTGAACAGATTGAACATAAAAGGATTTTAATTGGTGACTGCTTCTTGACAAAAACTTTGTATACGAGAATGAAAATAGACGTCTTTTGACTATATATAATTATGACAGCAACATGGAATGATAAGTTGGGTGAAGTAGTAGCGGAATTTTTGTTAGAGTGAGTGCATGTGCATTGGAAACAGGTTCAGTTACTCCAATAAATTCAGTTGATACCTATTTCAAAATATTATGTGTACTGTCTACGGGTATTTGTTCTGACTTTACTTAGGAAAGTTTTTGTTAAGATACGCACGTATGTAGGTACACACATTACACCGGAAGTTCTTGTGTAGAACTCCTGTAACCTGTATTAATCGTTAACTAATAATAAAACCGTTATTTATTACATGAAAATCTGCGTCTTCCTGCAAATAAAGGGAAAAAAGAGCGGAATGTACCAACTGCTCGTTTTATCATCCCACAAATCGTAAAGCTCTGAGAGAAAGGTTTACTGGTGTACTAGTAGATAGCCGACGTGTTGGCATACTGTCACTACATACTGTGGTTTAACCACTTTTTACCAACGATATTCATGCCAAAAGTGGTTTTATGTAAATATGTTAATTTATGTAAATTAAACAAAGGAATCAATAATATAGGCGTAAAACGACGGAGAAAGTAGGACAGTTTTTGGATTTTTTCTTAATTGACCTACGGTCATAAAGCACCAGCCTGTTGTGTGTTTTCCATATTAGGACAAGGTTGAAGAAATCACATAGGTACCTATACAGGGTGGCAAGGACAATGACGCGCAACGTGTTACCATGGATTTCGTGGACATTTTCTACGGTTATTAAAAAAAAATGCTGTTCCATAGATTTTGACAGCGTAGGTATTGTACTTTTCTGTGAAACAGCAGAATTTTTTTTTGATAATCGGCGGAAAAATTCTACACTACGGGGGGTCTAGAATCATGTCCTGACTTCATGATTACAGTTTGCGCGTCGATCCCTGCCACCCTATATAAAAGTATTACTGCACAAGTTTAATATTACCGCGGAACTCACGAGCTTTTCGCTAAATTCGCTTTGTTGCGTCCAATACGTGCGCGAATCTTGTCCAGCTCTTTATTAAATAGCTCCAAACCAACACAAAAAGAACGCGTGTTTTATTACCTAAATAAAGGTTACAGATACATAAGAAATACATTATCTGTTGAAGCAATAGACAAGCAACAACCACTGACAGATTGTTAGGCTTCTTCTAAAAACATTCAGACAACCCTTTTCACTAACGTGACTCTAACAAATGGCTCCGGATTTCTCGTTCGTTCTCAAAGCTGCGCAAAAACCAATAAGTACCTCCTTGGCAAGATATAAAAATTATGGCTACGAAACATTTATCATCCAAAGTTGACTTGCGTTCCTCGCGTTTTATTTTATCTAATTTGAGCATTTGGGAAAGCAAATATTTAACTAAATTCTTTGTTCACTAAAATATTCAACGTTTTCATCGCGCGTACGTTTCCGCCGCAATTGGGTTGATTCGTTTAACTTAGTAAATATTGCCTGCCTAGTTCACTACGTACTCGTATTACACTTTATATTTATGGGCCCAAGTATTTTTCTGCATCCTTCATCTTCAGCGCCTACTTAGACTTAATTCAATAAACATTTTTTCAACACTTCAAGTTATGGCCTCTGGCATCCTGACGTCTTTCATGCATATAAAGTATACGTGTCGAAACTGTAGTTTTAAAAATACAAAGCGTTAAATGTTACTATTGCGATGCCGATTAAGGGATTCCTATATTTCCAGGGAAATAGGTATTTTATCTGGAATCGGTTCACGCCTAGCTCGTCTACGCGACCATTACGAAGGCAGTATGTATGTAAAATAGGTGTGTAGGCTCATTGAGATGGTTTTCCGTAGCGGGAACATCAATAGACCGCTTGCGAGTGTTGAGTCCTCGCGGCCTAACCTCCGGCGAGATTCCAATCCACTAACATTTTATTTCAATTACCCACTCTCTTGATAGCCAATACCTGCTCGTATGTTACGTTCCTTCACAGGTTTTGATCTTGAGTTTTATCGTTGGCTCCGCAGCTCAGCCGGTAAAGGATAAAGAGGGCCTTTAACTTCAATCCTTTCTTTGTACAACATACCTATTTTATAAAATATTCTTCAAAAGTGCTTTCTCTGAAATATAAAAGTTATTTAGTGAAGCCAAAGATTTCTGCTTTCAATATTAGTTGTTTGAAAGTTAGCTAATCGGAAAATGTACGGGTTTGTCCCCGAACTTTTCAGAAGAAACTGTCAAGTGAGGCTTTTCTGCTTATTAAATAAAGATTATTTCCGCTCCAATTTCACGGTACTTAAAATTTTCATGTTTATTCCTTCGGTATTCAAAGCGTAAAGTGTTTTAGTAAATTACATTATCACTAATGATTATAGCTACATTCCATCGAAACTATTTATTTCAGCTGTCAAGCGATGTAGCCCATTAAACATGTCCACATGGTACACTTCAACAATTACATCAATCACATTTCCTATACAAATACCAACCACTTGACTATTTTGTGTTGTAACCCAGAATTAGTATTTACAAATAAATACGGAACTAGCGGAACAAATACTAGTCTCTGTCTATCTATGCTAGATAAGTACTTACAGCCGTGTAAAATATCGATATCTTCGACGCACGTATGAATGGAAAGAGCTCAGCTGACTTGTCGCCGGCGGTTCTCAGGCAGAGGTAAGTAAACTCAGATAAGGGCGGAAGTGAGGGCAACGTTCCCGTCTGCTGATAAAACAACACCTGCCTTATACTCACTGCACACCTATCTAATGGAGCAAAAACCATGTCGATGCGATTTACTCAGTGCGTCTGCGAACATCATATACAACGCTATAAACATCGATTTATTTTTTATCGATCTTTAATGTAGAGCGTAGTTTTATATTTAATTCATTAACTTCGCTCGCACGATGGAAAAACACTATAAGAGAGGAAGCTGCGGCGATAAAGTCTTAAGTATTTCCTGTTTTATCTTGGAATTAGTCTCAGTTTCCAATTATACAGTAATTATTGTTACAATCATTATAGCGGTGTAGTAGAAGGCCCTATTGAATCGGCTAACGCAAGTAGGTTAAGTTATAGAGCACTTATCATTGTACAGCTTTCTTTTCCGGGTGAACAAATCTCCTAATGATATGCCAGACGTGCAGTGATATCACATACCGCTACATGCACAGCAAATTAGGTTCAAAGAACGCAACGATGCATACTTTGTAATCACTGCCCACCGAGTTGATTTATTGCAAAATACAAGTTTAACGCTCCAGTTATAGTATAACATAATCAACCTATAATGATTCCTTCTGGGACACAGGCCTTCTCTGAATGAGATGCAGTAGGCTGTAAAGCTGTAATACACCACGCGGGCCCAGTTCGGGTTGGTAGATGCCACATGTCTTCGAATTTTTGGTTCTAGGATATGCCGGTTTCCTCACGATGTTTTCCTTCACAGTTGAGAGCAGTGGTGATGAAATAATTTACACAAAGTAAAGCGCCTGTCTGGGTTCGAACCTACGACCTACAACTCGTAAGTCACGGCCGATACTACTGCTTCACCACTGGTTCACACTCCAGTTAATTAATTCGAATAGGTAAGTATGTTAGTTTATGACCATTCGTGTTATTTTTGTTATAAATACAGAGGCATCAGAATAGTTCCTCGACGACAAAATTTAATCTCCGAAGTGGTATTACGAAAATATCACAAGAACCACTAACGTCCGTCTCACTGTCGCTCGACATTTTTTCCCGGAGAGGAAATGGCGTGCAGTACAAAAAGGCGTTGAATGGAAGGCGCGATCGACTTAAGAGCCCTCTGAGTGAGCGTTCCGTGAGAAGCCACCGAACTCACGATTGATTTACCTGCATAGAACATTGTGTGCGCAGTCTTGCTGTCACACGAGTCACGGCACCGGTTTACGAGCACACTCCCATCTGGACGTAATCGTTGTGTCAGCTCGTATAATGAAAATGTGCTGCACGTTCATAAAATCACATGTTTGATCGTTGTTTTGATTTTCTGATTTAATCTTAGGAGGAAGACATATTTATTATCTTGGCGGACTACTACTATGAGCTTTCGCCTTTCTATACATATTTACGAGACCTCGTATAACGGCACCCATTATTACGCAATAGATTTGATTCGTGTTTTTGATATTTTCAAATACCTACCTACCCACTTCCTAGACGGGCAAAAAACTCTGGTATTGTCACGCTGCAATGACGACGTACCCACAAAAACCTAAGTCCGACAAAAGCTTGAACGAATTTTCCCAACAAAAAATGCGTAATCACGGAATCAACGCAAAACCACAAAATTGTGACTATTCTTTGAACAGGGCAAAGTAATGACTGAGTATTTAGGACATTAATCATGGTTACAAAACAAGATAAGCCTGCAGAGACCTCGAATTGGAATTATTGGAATTATAACAGCTTTTCATACTCAAAGACGCAGTTCCAATGTTACTGTCCCAAGTAGGTTTCAAGCTCTATTGTTCTGAGGTTTAAGTGACGTAGACGGCACCATCCATTCACAGTGCATTTTTGCAATGAGTCGATGGAATCTACTGAGTATTTAAAGAGTATCTTAATTTTCAAGCCACACTGGCTATTTTAAAAGAATAAGTAAACTCTGATTTTTTATTTGTTAGACCAAAATGACAGCTGCTGTCGAACTTATTTATCATGTTGACATAAAAAAGCATGGTGTTAGATGTTTTACAGCAAGACTTATTTTCTTTCAAAACCTAAATGATTTCAATGTTTTGATTTGACTAAAGTAATTGAAATGTTCACAGAGCAGGAAAACATCGCAAAGAAAACTTATAGTTATTTGAAGTCTGAAACGGCCAATAGGTACGCCTTGAACAAGTGTGGTGATAATGCTCATGCCTCCTGTGTGTGACGAGCGGCCTTTGCCCAGCATTGGGACAGCAATAGACAGGTATTTTTTTCTCATACCTACTCATAACAGAGTAAACATCAATATTCGAAATTATTTACTGTTTTTTTATTATCGTATTGTTTTTAATCGTTCACAAACAAACTTCTATAGCGTGTGTCTTTACTGAGTAGTTGATTACTTATTTTTTAATTGGATCAAAAGATTATTAATACCAAATTTTCATACCGGACTGGCAATTTTAGATGAAAAAACAATTCATGCCATTTGAATGTTTTTTGTTTTACTTAAATTTATAAAACGGCTTCCTATTCTATTTTTTTTTTTGTAACAAAACGGCCAGTGAATGAAAGAAAGAAAGAAAGAAGAAAAGAAAGAAAGAAACTGCTACTACTACTACTACTACTCAAAGAAACATTAAATTGCTTACTGAAACCTGCTTTCTGAAATTCCTAGATGTTTAATGACAACATTGTTTTCTATCAAAGCCTTATTTTCACTATTGGTATCTGATTAAGGATCGGTTTTTCGAATGCCAGTTAACTTTTATAGAATAAAATAGAATAGTCTTTATTATGTACACCATATAAATTACAGACATTAATATAGAAATCAATCAATCAATCTTTTATCCCACGAATAAGTTTGTCATTTTGACAGTTTTTGTATTGGCAATCTGTCAAAACTTCACAGTTACTCTTCAGGTAAAAGTTATCTAATGATTGAAAAATCGTCCCTAAGTTGAATAATTAGTTAAGACTTTATTGAAAGAAAGAATATTTTCGAAGCTTGACTACTTCTGGCAAAGGTAACCCCGCTAGGAAACTTCAGATTTTTTTAAAATATCCTGCTAGCACAACGATTGTTTGTTCCTTAACCTATAAGATTGTTTCAATGCTGGGCAGAGGTCTCCCCCTATGTTTCCACTTTTCTGTGCCTTCTCCGACCAATCCATCCAACACGACGATTACCTGAGATTAAAAACAATTTTTTTTATTAAGGTTTAGAAATAAGTATGCAGGGTCGTCGGATATAATTGAAGTTTAGTAAGAAACGGATTGATGTTTTCGGATAAAATTTTATTTAATTAATAGAAAACAAACTTTTCATTTATCAAACTAAATTTCATTCGAAAACATCCATCGGTTTCTTACTAAACTTCAACTATATCCGAAGACCCTGCATACTTATCTCTTATCTGTAGGTACTGACTCCATGGTAACAAGTTGAGCTTCGATATCCCTGCCATCCTCTATGAAAAGTGGTATTATGATTAAAAGTATTATGATAACGGTGAAGCAAAAACATCGTGAGGAAGCCAGGGGGTCTACTACGAAAAATGCGAAAAAAGTTCGGATCGGCTCAGTTGGGTCGGGACCATAGTCAATATTCGAAAGAGTGTAGGAGTGTAGGATCGGGACCGACCGAACCAAATAGTAACTTCGTAGCAGGACTGGTACTTCATAGATCGTCAGCCCGTCTTGACCAAGCGTGGTAATCAATGCTCGTACCTTCTCTGTATGAGAAGAGGCGTTTGCCCCGCAGTGGGCCAATACTAGGGTGGTATTATCATTTCCTTTATTTCATTTACTTACTTACAGATTATATTTTTAAATATTTTTATAAACAAAAAGATAAAAAAACATTTAAAAATATAAAAAACCCACCGGTATCGGGAACAGGGTCCAAGCTACCGGCGGTCAGGGCTCCAGAGAGAGGAACCTCCTGACAATGCGAGCCGTGTCCAGAAGTACCGCTTTCTGAATCAAGCCCTTGATTCAGCTGCCCAACGAGAGTCTCCTCAGGTGTTGGTCGAGGCTCTTGGCTATTAAGCCATTGGCTGTCACGACTATCGGCACAATGATCGCTGAGTCCACATCCCACATGTCAACAACCTCGCGAGCCAAGTCAAGATACTTGATTTGTTTATCTTTCTCGGCTTTCACGAGGTTCTCATCATGCGGGACGGTTATGTCAACAATCATTGCGCGCCGCTCTGATCGATCCACCACCACTATATCAGGCTTATTGGCAACAATAGTCCTGTCAGTGATGATGGATCGATCCCAGTACAACGTGATATGTCCATTTTCGAGAACTGGGTCGGGCACATACCTGTAGTACGGCACCTCAGATTCCACAAGGCTGTATTTCAGAGCAAGTTGCTGATGGATTATCCTGGCTACAAGGTTGTGTCTATGCAAATACTCTCCGTTAGCTAGACGAGAACACCCGGAGATAATATGCCTGATTGATTCCCCCGGCCGGTGGCATGCCCGACAGATGTCAACCGTGCCGTCTTTCACAATAAATCTCCAGTAATTGTTCGTCATCATAACTTCGTCCATAATTGCACAGAAAAAACCTTCGGTTTCTCCAAAGAGGTCACCGAAACGCAGCCAGGCTACGGACGCTAGTAGATCTACATCGGGTCCATGTAGGGCCCGGTAAAAGCGTCCGTGAAGCTCCTTACTTTGCCATACTTCCAAGCGATCATTGGTGTCTATTATCATTATATCCAAATTGCTGGAAAGACTCATGAATAATAGGCTCGTCAAATACCTTGAGCAAAATCATTTTTTGTCTTGTAGCCAATATGGTTTTCGTTCGGGAGTGTCCACTAGTGATGCGGTTTTAGATCTCACGAATAACATTGTGTCTCATCTAGATAATAAACAGTATGTTATTGGCGTCTTCCTAGATCTGGCAAAAGCCTTTGATACAATCTCAATTCCCGCTCTCATTGCTAAGCTTGAGAAGATTGGTATCAGAGGCGATCAGCTCTCACTCTTTGCGAGTTACCTTACAAGAAGGCGCCAATGTGTCAAAATAGGTGACTGGATTAGCGACGAACTCCCTATAACCTACGGTGTGCCCCAGGGTAGTATTATTGGACCGACCTTGTTTCTCATCTATATTAATGACCTTTGTCGTCTCGAACTTTCTAATGGATCTATCTTTACCTATGCAGATGATACTGCCTTAATATTTCACGGGTATTCTTGGGAGTTGACATTTAAATACGCACAACTAGGACTCGACATTGTTACTGACTGGATGTCACGCAACCTACTCACTCTAAATGTAGACAAATCTAAGTATCTTGCCTTTTCTCTGTCAAAAGTTGTAAAACCGTCAACATCCCATTTTTCATTGATTGCGCATTCTTGTAATGCATCATCACCTCAAACACTATGTAGCTGTTCTCTTCTAAGTCGCATAGATAATGTAAGGTATTTGGGTGTTCAAATAGATAACTCACTAACATTTTATAACCACATAGACTTGCTTACCTCCCGACTACGCAAATTGATATTTATTTTTAAGAATCTCCGCCATGTGGCCGACACACAGGTGCTTAGACAAGTATATCTAGCTCTCGGCCAGTCAATTGCACAGTACTGTGTGGTTGTCTGGGGTGGGGCAGCAAAAACGCATTTGTTAAAAATGGAACGTGCCCAAAGAGCAATCCTTAAAGTAGGTTGGTCCCTTCCTTATCAATTTCCTACCACCGAACTTTATAAAACCTGTAAGGTCCTCTCTATACGGCAATTGTTCATTCTACATTTAATACTAACAGTTCACTCCCGCAATTCCTATAATCCTGGAAAGTTCGAAGCCTTGAGACGAAAGCATACAGTGTGTTCGTCCATTGCTGTTCATTCAAAGCTAGCTCAGCGATTCTTTTACTTCCTTGGTCCTTATGTATACAACAAAGTTAATACGATTTTACATATGTATTCTATGCTTAAATATAAATGCAAAACTACTGTAAGGAACTGGCTGCTGGATATGGACTATGAAAGTACAGAAAGTATCATCCAAACCTTTAAATAATTATTTACGTACATCCCACTTATATTTACTAATAATCACAAACTCTTATACTGACCTTACAAGCACATCATACACACATAACACCCTCACACATTCACACACTACTCACTCAATCCCACAATAACATCACATTTCTTAACACTTCACGAATATAACCACCTTTATTATAGACTTATCTCTCTAATTCGAAAATGTTGGCTAATAGTGATATATGTATAATCTAAATCTAGATGCCGTTAAATCTTATAAATGTTCAAAGGGGTGTGAGCCTGGAGATCTGTCATACAGGTTCCGAGCCTAGTTCAGACTCCAGCTCTCACAAAGGTTCTAGCATAAGGCAAAATTGTACATACACACTACTGTAACAATGTACCTACCTTTATGAGAGAAATAAACTGTATTATTATTATTATTATTATTTGTTAGTATACATTTTTGTATCTCGGCACTGATCTGCCGGTTTTTTTTTTTTTTTTTTTTTTTTTTTTTTTTTTTTTTTTTTTTTTTTTTTATTATTATTGTTACGAGTATAATAGCATCTTCATATCAGTCTGTAATTCTCACACAGACGCGGAACGAACATTATTCACCACTGTGATTTTAAGTCCCTTACTTTTTCTTCACGTTCATTAAAAAGTGTCATAATTTTATATTTAACTAGCTGCGCCCCGCGATTTTAAGTTTCGATCCCGTGGGAATATCGGGATAAAAAAGTATACTATATGTTAATCCTGGTTATAAACCATCTGTGTGCCAAATTTCATCCGATTTGGATGAAATTTGGCACACAGTCGTTTTTCGTCGTCGTTCAGTCGTTTTTGCCTGAAAGAGTAACAAACATCCATCTATCCATACAAACTTTCACGTTTATAATATCAGTAGGATTCAAAAAGTCATCATGATAACACGAGTTAATTAAAATATTATAAAACAAAGGAACCAACATACATAAGGCTGATAAACACATTACCCTCTTTTGCGTCACGCAGTCGGGTAAAATGCTTCTATATTACCTACTCGTTACAGTTACAATAAGCCTTGCGGACTGAATCGTAGACTAGACAAGAGTCAATATAATACAAGTCAATATACATTATAGACGAGTGGACGAAAGACGTCCACTGCTGGACATAGGCTCCCCCAAGCACCGCCACTTCGACCGGCTCTGTGCTGTTCGCAACCAGTAGATTCCTGATGCATTCACCAGGTCATCCGTCCACCTTGTCCTTCCAATGCAACGTCTTTCAGTATACGTATCCGAAGGAGAACCAAGGTAACTGCCATAGCCCAAAGAATTGCCAAACTTATGTAGCAGTAGGTAAAGCACATTGCTCGCAGAACAGATGGCCGATGGGACCGATAGGCTCTGGAGTGGCGATTATGTATGTATGTAGGTATGTCACTACTATAGACATTTTTATATTAAACCAAGAGCAATAAAACGATACTTTTGGGGGGTGGCGCTAAGGTAGCCTGCGAAATTTAACTTTCTTACGTTTTTTCCTATTTTCAGATCAGTATCAGGTTGTGTGTTATTTAAAATATGATTTGCGAATGTAACAAATCTGCCTTTACTTAATTATAATGACTATTTCATGAAATATCAATAAATAGGATTATATGAACTTAGAAGGTTGTATTGATGATTTTAATGATTATAATTCTGTAAATACATACTTGTTACTGTCGCGAACCATACTTATGTTTAACATACAACCTGGCACTGACCTAAAATGCATAAAACGTAAAAAAAATTGAATTCGTGGGCTACCATGACGCTTCCCTTTAAATAGAACTCCTCCATGGAAGTAGCTCCTAAAGATCATCTTGCAGCCTTTGAATTGAATTGATATGTTTTGAGTTAAGATATTCCTGAATAAATGGACACCCCGGGGATGAAATGAACAAAATGATTGGTATCCAATAAATTGTCAGTGTGCGTACAGGAAAATTACTCATGATAATTTATTGTATTGTGAACTCTCCATACAGATTTAACGTTTTGCTTTCCGAATTAAACTTTTGCTAGTTATACAAGGTGGAGACGACAATGCGACAATATGTTAAACTGCGTATATCTTATGACGTTCTCAGTCTGCATATAAAAAATAAATCAAATATATCCAATAGTCAAATCACTATAGGTAGTCAGCTGATCGGCAAAACCCATAGTGAGCCCATTACTACTGTTTAGTTTGTTTAAAAAACCTCATTTTTAATTTCGATGTCAGGATTTATTTGATAGTTCCAAAATGGGTACTTATGCATTTATTGCGAGTGTTTTAATTTTTTGTCGTATTGTCCTCACATTATAGATATCATCGACAAAGAACATACGAGTACTAAAGTGGTTAGTATTTATAAATCTTAATGACTAAGATCTGGCGAAATGTTATTCAAGAGTTATGAAACATATGTGAGTAATAAGATTTAGTTAGTAGCCTTACTCAATAAAACGCCATCTGCGTGACTCAAGATATTCTGTCTAGGACATAACTGTAACCTCACAAATTAGTCACGCCTAGTGATGTGTATAGAACAGGGAAGTGGTTAGCATAAGATACATTTGAATAAAGTGACTAAATTACTTATTAGTATTCAAGTAGCATAAAATTGTAATAAAACTAAAATAATTCGTTTTAGGTGATAACGAGGTATTAGCAACAATATGTCTCTCATAATATTATGCATAATTAGAACAATCATTCATTTATAATTAAATTCTGAACAATAGAAAAATGAAGATTCCCATGTCCAAATCTTAATGACTTAGAGACATTGCAGTTTTTCTTAGTAATTAAGACCACAAAGACTACTTCCTAGTATAAGATGAAAAACAGTATTTTTACACAGTATTTTGAATAGCGCTGAAAATATTAACAACGAGAGAATGGAACGCGAGGAAAAGTTATTATCTCAGTTACACCGTTAGTGCACCGAGTTCGTTGTCAAAGCGATATTTTTAAATGGAAAAAAGATATAAAGAAGTGTGAAAACCCTTCGTTTCACAGCCGAGTACTTGCAAATGTTTCGTCGCTAGTTCGCCTGTACATAAAACTGTGACAAACTTTCCAGTCTACTGTTTACTGAAGAATACATATCAGAGACGAAAAGTTCCGCAGTTGAGTCCGATCCGGCGATAGATGTGTGTTCGCCGGGAGCCTCCTACAGATTACGGGGCCATTTACATATGAAACGTTTCACTGAACGCCTGCACTCGACTTGTACTTTTATCCCACTGTACCCATATCCTACTTATTCTGCTAAATTCGTCTTTATGTAAAACGAATGTGGATACTTAAAAGACCATTCGGAAGATAAGTAGGATCATTTCCTTTGCCATTTTTTGCAGTCGAACTCAATTTATAGCGCTGTGTTTGTACGGTATATCTGTTCATTGAGGTTGGTTTTACTGCAACATCCTGTTATTAAATATTTTATAGAAAAACTTTGATAAAATCATCTCATAAAAATACTGGTATCTGATAAATGAACCGCTCTTTATACTTTGTTCACTAATGACATAATGTCCTAGGATAATATAATATGGGTAGGTACTGACGTAATATCAATGTATTATATCGTCCATTGACGATAAAGACTGTGACGCATCGCTATTAATGCCTTTCCCACCTACGTAAATGTGGCACCTACACAAAGTGAATGTACAGACGCCAGCAGGTCAAGCTACCCGGAACTGTCAAATTTTCCCAATCAACCTTGAACCTTAATGCTTTAGCGATAAAGTTGAAAATCTATTAAAGAAATTTGACAGATTGTAGTAGCTTGATGTGCTGGCGTCTGAACATACACTATCTATCACATTAAAGACTTCCTCCTTTAATCCTTTAATTATTCAAAGAGAACACAATAAGAATTGCCTGGAAATGTAGGACCTGACGTAATTAATTAATTAATCATGGATCCACATAACATCATCAGTTACGTGCTCAGCTTTCGTTAAAGTCGATAAGTATACTACACGTCATAAAAACAGTCATTCTACTAATTCTTTTGTATCCATCAAATTGATATGATACGAAACCAGTTGTCAGAAGTTCGTGCTAGTAATTGTCAAGTTCCAAATACACCTACACAGTCCTGTCCATTACTAAACAAAATTTATCAATGGCAAAACGATAGCCGTGACTATACTACGTATAAGTATACATATTACCAGAAGTTCTTACTACGGGTAGATACATTCCATAGTAGGTACAAAATAACACAACTTCATACGACGTTGATATAATAACTTTTGTTATACGCTACCGATAAATCGATGAAGCCATATTTCGGAATACATAGCCGCTGGCTCCTCCGCATCTTATTTTATATCACACTATAATCTTGTCCATTTTTGTAACAAAAAACATTTATTCTTTTATTAGGTGGGACCGAGACGTTTTCCTTCCTCGAACAAACTTTGTAACCAAACCTCCCATTTGAGCATGTTACATGAAAAGTTGATGATATATTTTATTTCTACCCTAATAAATAAGGACTCGTTACTGATTTGTGGTCGGAGGGATCCGAATTTAATCTTAGAATGATTTTCTAAACATAGACCGTGCTATTGATGCCGGTCCTTTAGTTGTAATTACCGAGAGCCGTTCGATTCTAAAACAATAATTGTAAGATGCCATTTTTTACGATTGCTCCGCACATGTGGTCGTTTATTTATACTTTCCTTGTTTAATGAAAGGACTTGTTTATTTCATTCTGCGTCATATTTGAAACAACTTTAACATTGATGTGACTGTAAAGCATTTTAAAATGGACGTTTTGTAGTATTTGTTGTTCGTCAGCTTCTCAGCTTCATGTTTTTTTAAGTACGACACTCGATCGATATTTAGTCTGGCGCTGCCGGTACAGTCATACAGGAAAGACGAACGGACGAGCACCATTTATGTAATGTTCTGTAGGTAGTAAACACAATCAGTCGGTGTCCAATTCCCGACCGTCAGCTATCAAAGTTATCGCAAGTGCCGGAGTCGGCCGGGTAGGTACTGAGGCAGTCGGATATAAGGAAGTGCGGAGCCGGGAGGGGACTGTTGCTAGGGTGCCAGAAACGTGCGTGGTAACGGACGGCCCAACCACCCCACGTACAAATCAGACGGCCTCTATTAACTTTGAGACTTTACCTACATACATTTCCAATTGTAACAGTTGTAACTGGTGGCGCGATCACATTACTCTTGTAAAAATGTTCAAACCGCGGGAGAAAGTTTGAGGGCAATTTCATAGTCCAAATTTCATGAAAATCAGTAGGCCTGCTTCATAATATTTTACCGATTACTATTATTAGGATTATGTAAGGATCATAGCAGGAGGCGTTCTGTGTACCCCCACGGGAAGAAAGCGTGAGTTTATGTATGTGTGAACTTTGAGAATACATTATACATATATAGCTTACCAGAATTTATTTTTTTGTTCCTAAACTCTGTGCCGATCGCATCCGGGTCAGCCCTGCTATCCTTTCCATCCTACTTGTTTACCATCTGACCGCTCGTCAGTCAATACGCCTTTTGATGACTCCCGACGGACCGTTCTGTTAGTTTTGTAGGAATTCCACCTGCTGCTGTCAGTATGACTTGCTGCATGCAATACATACAAATGTACAAACACAAGCATGTGTAGAAGCACAGGCTTTGAGAGGTGCATTCAACCAATTCCTATGAGGCTTTAGGAGTAACAGTATTGACAAGTTAATGGGTTATATTCATAAAGCCGTCCCCTAATAGTCGTAAGGTTAGGCGGATGACGTAATTAGACTAATAGGTAAGGTAGTAAGAGTCCATTGGTCACTACGACCTGCAAAGATCTAACAGCTCCCCACACCGCAAGCGGTAATGCGATACGGTTTCTCGTTAAAATCCTCTTGAATGCACGATTCACAATGCCGTAGATCTCCGTTTCTACGTAAAGCGGAGACCTTTACAGTATATTGAGGCGATCCACAAAATATGATGCACTATTCAGGCTTGGCCTTTATGCTTAGTACTTGCACACAATGTAGCGTGTACCTGCTTTCTGGGCTGTACTTTACACGGGGATGCAACAAAGGGGTGGTTTATACGGACATTTTCATCCATCGCTCATACACAAAACATTATTATGGCATGCTCCGTACTAAGATTGCAGTAATGACTTGAGTAAATATTTGTAGTTGTTTATTTAGTAAAATATCGTAGCGGTAGTGGTAGCACGCTATGGTCTAGAACGCAATCTTCAGTTCAATGTTTGAAGGTTTGTCTGTACGTCATACCGACGTCATCGTTAAAATTCTTTGTAAATTAATTATTACTTCATTTGATTATTGGTAATTTAATATATTGACCGGCAGTGGGTGTCAGCGGACGTGTGTCGTATACCGACATATCACCTTTATAGTATGGATCGAGCCTACTGCCATAAACCTGGCACTAATCTAGGCTCAGGGTTCCTACTGAGAAACTCCTAATGGGAAATCCAATAACACTTAGTCTGACCAGGGGATCTAACCCAGAAGACAAACGAGGTAATCATCAGACAGTTAGACCGACGTAAAAAACATGACAGATACTTACGTTTAACATTATACTTACGTTGCTAACATCTCCTAAGTTCTGGCTTTCCTTCATCGTATATCACTTCAAACTTTCGATGTCTACTATACGAAAATCTTTGACAAATACGCCCAAACAACGTATTGTTATTGGAAAGGCTAGATAAATACGTCATGGAGCGCACCTGAAACACTTCCCTAGACTATGTAAAGAGGGGTCAACGAAGTTAGACGTGTATTGAGGTAATCCTGATCATGTTTCTGACATAGGTGAATCGGGTTTTGCTACTTTCAAGTTAGTACGGGTGGCTGCTTAGAGATTTTGTCACCCCCTATGCTTTCATACGATCAAAATACAGTACCTAATAAATAGTAGGAAGTACACCAAGTACATTGTCTTCTGACCTTTACTGGAAGTAAAACCGTGTCAGCCATGGCTGGTAACTTTTTCTCCTGTTTAGGTAGTTATTCACATCCATCAAATCAACTAGACATCACAAATAAGTTACTTCAAAAATATACTAGGTACACATTGCGTAGCGTCAAAGCTCGCGTAGCTAGGTACATTGCTACATAATATGGTTAAGTACTGTAATAGAAGAGATAATAAAAGTCCCTTATACAGCATTAGACTTCTTATAGCGAAGTGGATTTTATTCATTATTTGTGTCTTATGCTGAAACTCGGCGCTTTATCGTGGAAGTTTTCTCGTGAACCATATTTAGGTAACCTAGTAGGTCAACCTAGGTAGGTTCTCCCCCTACAAAAATTGTTACGCACCGAAAGGCTCTTTTATGTAAATTTTATTTGTATAATCAGATATGCGAATTTGATAAACCTTCATAACACAACCAGTATTTACAAATTGGAATTATTTACACTAACTGAATTCACTTTGAAATGGCCAATATAAAATTGGTTGATATTCAAATCAACTCCATGAATTGCAAAGGTCAATTAAACCAGATTCGATTAGAAGTTAAAATCTACAAATCGAAACAAAGTTATTTGAATTTATGGAGATATCAAAAGATCTATATAACAATACTTTATCTGTATATCTACATTTTGGCCGACAATCTGTCCGCGTAGATACCACTTAGGTTGCCTCATTATAGAGGGTCGCTTCTTGTAATTTTAAGAACGTTCACAGTCTGATCTCGGTCTCAATCTGTCAAAAATTTCCCTACATTTTTGACAAATTTTGATATTGATTGTCGCTTAGATGAGATTGCGACTAGATTTTGAACGTTTTTAATTACAGGAAGGTTGCATCTGAGTTATCTATTACACTTTTGACAGTTCTGAAAATTGTTGTTGTTTCAACTGTACTGTACTGTGTTGTTTGTAACTGTTGTACATATAATTAAATCATAGCAAAGTCAAAACTGTACATTGCTTTTTTTAAGTAATGTTTGCGAGGTCTGGGAACTGTAACCATGAATTCAGCACATGACAAGACATTCTTGAGTATTCGTCGGTTACCAAAAAAAACTGAAGTTTCATAGAAAATACCTACGCGGTCAAAATGTAGGTACTGAACAGCAATTTATTTTTTAATAACAGACGATAAATTTCAACGTAGCCCGTAGGGGGGTTCAGAATCATGTTTCTACTAAATCCGTGGTAACAGGTTGTGAGTCGATGCCCCCCCTGTATATGGTTAGACGACATTAATGAAAAATCCCTTGTTTTTAGAATCTACTGCTAAACTTAATATTTTAGTGATAGCTGTTCGTCAGGAATAATCTGTAAGAACGCAGCAGTCAATGTATCAGTGTTGTGCCATTAAGTACTCGTAGAATACGCAGGAACGCAGGCGTTCAAAAAAAAAACTTCGCAAGCAATGGATAATTAGTACAGAAGCCTGCAGGTGTCGACCTCAGGACAAGCTGCTTCTTAGACGGACAACTGTACGTCGCTTGCTCCCGCGTCACCAGTACTGACTCTCTTCATATTTTGGCTGCTGAGACCAAAACTACAAACATATCATGCTACAACATGATAAATGTGGCAGTTATTTTTAGTATATTGTGGAGTCTTACGACTTCCACGCGGACGAAGTCACGGGCAGAAGCTAGTATTTACATAGAATACAACCAGGATTTTGACTAACTCTCCCTGATCATCTTTAATACGAATGGTCCTGTAAATCGTATGGCAGTAAAACCTTTTAATTTTTCCTAATAGGTATAAAAATAATAAAAGAG
Organism: Apamea monoglypha; assembly: GCA_911387795.2. Lineage (NCBI taxonomy): Eukaryota > Metazoa > Arthropoda > Insecta > Lepidoptera > Noctuidae > Apamea > Apamea monoglypha. Next base: position 8,996,448 of record OU426920.1, read on the forward strand.
AGAGAGGACGTAGGTACTCGTACTTAATCCACAAGAGATAATATGGAACAATTGAATAAACCGTTGCGGGCACCATCTGCCAAAATGCGTAATAGAATTAATTCCAAAAATGATTTGTCTGAGTCCGCATGTTTTTCAACGTATGGAGAGGAACACAGGCTCATATTTTAGCCGTCGCTACTCCATTAGTGACGCGGCAACCCCAACCAATATGGCGGGGCGAATCTGCAGTGACAGGGGCATTCACCCCGCGTGCAACCATCCCCTCGTTTTTGTTATAAAATCAATATATTTGGAGCAGGGTTTCCTAGTCGCAACAAGATACAGACATATGCGTAGAGCGTCGTCGATAATCCTGCGCCAGCATTAAAATTTCCGTTTCAAAAAACAAAATAAGTTGAGTAGGTACAGATAACATGAATAGATCAAAATATGTAATTTGAAATAGTTTCATTATACTTTAATTCGCACCAAAATTAAATAAAGTTAGGTACTTCGTTTAGCCTAAACGAGGTAAAATGTTGGCGAGCCACTGCCAAACAGTATTCAAATGAAGTGGTCACATCGACTTCGGTGCCTCGGTAATGAACTCGCTGGGATCAGATGCAGTCACTTGTCACGCTGAGTAATCTTTCACTGGGTGTACTTACGCAGAAGCCAACAGACCGAATCGACATGTTGCCTTTCTCTGCCCACATATCTAATTTCAAGTAACACAAGCCTAACTATAAAAAAAAAACTAATTACATCGTGGTGGTAACAAACTAATAATAATATTACATAACTAGCCTGGTTTCGTTATCACATTGCGATAATTTGATTTCCAAAATTCAAGCTGGCCCTACTGGTCTGTTATTCAGTTTCAGTCAATTTAAATGTCTATTAAAGTTAGTGCAATATTGTTTACAACATAAATAATAAATGAGAATAACTACTTATATCATGCTTTTAACCTCGTTGATAGTCGAGCTTAAAATCGCTTTAAATGAAATTAAAATTCATCACTCAGAAGCTCATGTTTTCGACATTCAATATAAAGATCCTACATTATAACCACAAGCGAGTGCGTATCAAAGTGGCGTCCTCGATCGATCGGTTAAAAACAAAGTCTAGGGAAGTGATCCGAAACAAAACAAAAACTGGGAATCCAAAGAAGAATGTATAAAGAGGCGAAGAGCCAGAGACATTGGTTTTTATATCGGAGGTAGTAGATATAAGTGTGACCGCTGCGTGACTGAACAGCGAAGCAAAAACTCGCCGTGACAATTGTAGCCTCGTGTTTTTAACGTTCCATTAAGAAAGGATTGCTCTCTCTTTGTGGCTTGGCTTTACAGATCTCAAGCCTTAACCGCGCACGTTTTATAGGGTTCCGTGTCAATAACGTGAAAATGGATCCCTTACGACGGTTTAATGTATTTCTGCCTGACACGCCCGATTATCTATAAACGACCTAATCTGCTTTCGTGGTGGTTTATGTTAGGTTTCTGAGTGTAGGTGTCGGTTTGCGCTAGTCCAGTGCAATAACTATATCGCGAACCGGTATTGGCACGATATTAGACGTTATTGTTAAGTAAGTAATAAATCTTCTGTAGAGTCTTCTAACAAATCTTATTCTATCAAGGAGTAACTTGTTATATTTCACAAAATGTAGACAATATAGAACGTAGGTTCCTTTCGATACTAATGAACTATAGTTTCTTAAATTCAATAGCCTAACTTTCATATTTGACTTCTCCTTTCCTACATACACGGCAAATTGGCTTCCATATTTAGTAAGTCGTTAGGTACGTGTATAAGTTCCACTATAACTAAGTATATTACTGTTCGGAACTAATAAAAAGAATTGCCATAAATCTTGTAATAGTAGGCAATATTCCCTTTACAGTAATCGCTATTGTGTTTCGCATTATTGGCGCCTAACAAAGGTTAGGTGCGGTACTGAAAACTGCGTATATGTTTGTTTTCATTACATTTTATTGTTTCCCTGGTATAATAAATTATCCATCCATCGCCTGTCTTTCTTATCGTTGCCCTCAGTCACTTTTACGACTTGCGTACGATGATAAGCGATAACTCTCGTTGTTTTCATTTTACTCGCACAAAGTCTTGCGGAGTGATACAGTGAATGGTTATCCATATAGAACATATGGCACCATCCTTCTGTGTCATCGCATCAACAATCCATTTTCCAGGCGTTGTGATCATTTAATAAAGTTGTCCCTTGCATCATCAGAGCTTTTAATAAGAAGCTACAGGTATAGCAACGTCCGGTCACAGACTGATATTGTTAAAATATTCAACAAAAGTCTCACGCATAAAATGAAATTGCATTGCGATTTATATTGAAAATAATGTCACAATCGGACCGTTATATTCGGAACACAAATAACGGGTAGTTTTGTTAGTACATATTTAAGTTTCCGCACCACAACGGTTAATCAGAATGGCATAAAACTTTCATTAGTGGTCCTCTGATGGACGCAGGATGTCAGTAATAAGTGCTTATGTCGATAATGTGGTTGTAGATTGCGTCGGAAGCGAACGATATTAATTATAGGTAGTTGTAAATAAAAGACGTCGGTCTACATCGGGTTTTATCGACGTCAGTTAAGCATGTTTAGAAACAAAATTGAATTGATCAAATACTAAAATTGTTTTTTATAACAGTAGGTAATACTTATAAAGGTGAACGGCTAAAAAACAGGAAAAAGGTATATTTTCCTGATCTTATATTTAGCATTTACCATTTTCTGGTTCCAATCATTGTGTGATTGTGTGTTCAGTAGCAAACGGCTTTTGTAATTTCGTTTTGTAATTTCGAGATGTGCGTTTACACATAGAAATTGCGTTTAATTTGTTAGTAGTAACCCGGAAACTCATCTGCCAAATAATTATATAAAAATTGACTAAGTGTGAACATCATTTCGTGTAGGAAAACGGACGTAGTTAGTAATAATAAACGAGCTAAATAATGAGCAAGGAGGGAGTATTTAAAACGTACAAGGGCGATTATACATGCTAACGGCCTTCAGCACGCCATCGAGAAGCCCGAAAAGGTTCAATATTGACTTACTTTAAGTTCGAACCCCGCTATTTGTGTATCTGCAATCAGTTTTTGGAAACCGCCAATCATAGATCACGAAACCCTCTAACCATTTTTAATTTGCCAAATGAATAGACCAGTTCATTGATTTGTAAAGTCTGCAAAGTTTTTCAAAAGCATCTGCTTTAAATAAAGGAGCGAATCCAAATAGGATAGTATAATAGTTTCAACTCAAATGTCCTGTTTGTCCAACCGCTTGTCGCCATCGCCTTTAGCTAGTTGTTCAACTATCAATACAAATCAGAACTAACTTTTGCATTTCAACTTCGGTCGCTTGTGGATAGGTTTGGATACCAAATAACCAATGTACAATAAAGTCTATGGTATTGGAATTGGATACCGGTATATATATGTACAATTATTGAACTTACCTTTAATATGTCTACCAGGTATTTATGTTTTCAAATTGTTTCATAAAATTCTGTAACGACATTTTTATTTCCACATTTTCTTTAGAATGTTGCTCTCTTTTAGACTGCTGGCGTTTGCTCTGGTTTCGTATTGCTGTTTCAGTATTAAACTGAAGAATTATTTTTAATCGGGACTCAAATAAAAAAGAAATTAAACCTCATACAAAGGAAAATAAATCTTAAGAGTTCCAAAGCAATTACAGCTAAAAATACAATGAGTTAAAATAACATAATAATATTAATAATACTGGTGCCTCCTTATCATTTAAAGTTGTCTAAGAGGCCTATGCGAGTTGGCTTCGGCTCCTGTACGCCTTCCAAAGGTCCGGGACCCCAGGGTCCCGAGATAAATAAAAGACATAATTAATAATACTCAACAGATTTTATAAAATAACATAGGTAGATGGAAGTAGTCAGTTATATATCTACCTAATGGAAAATCGAACATATAAAGCGAAGGTACCTTATAGAGTGGAAACTTAGTCAAACCTTCTGAAATAATTAACTCGAGGTCAATTAAGAAACCGTATGAGACCGATAGTTCAGGCTGTGACAAATCGATTTCTTATCATAAATCACAGAAATGATAGCATTCATCAAAGTGCTTATTTGAAACTTGTGCCCACTTACTAATTTGTTGCTGGAGTCTAGGACTAGAATAATTTAGATCCTGTTTATCCCGAGCCTTCGAAATAATAATATAATTAGTGATGGTCGGATTAATCTGTCTAAAATCTTATAACTCATTAGGAACCCCCATTTTCCCGCGCCTACACGAAATAAACAAAAGAATGCGACGAAAAGATTTTTTGTTATTTTCTTTTGTTCTGTTAATAAAGATCTTTTAAGATTCATCTTATCCCTTTAAATAAACATAAATAATCTGTATCTGGTGCTCCTATACCGAAATAGATGTAAAAAATAAAGGAAATTTTATTTATTTCTGCAAGCCCAGAGATGCAACTGTATGCAAAATAATTGAATTTTCTAATTCTGTTAACGCGTCGAGCTTGATACATAGAAAGATAAAAAGCCTTTTATCTAAACAAAGCGCTGGCTCAGTTAAGATAGCAAAGTCCAAGACACAGTGCTAATTGATGTTAAGGCGTCGGCCAAACTGACCAGGGCCAACGGGATAAGGAAATCCCGGTATTAGCCTTAAGGTGGTTAAGCTTAGCCCCGGACTTAGCGGTAAACACAACACAACCAAAAGGTCGGTCGGATATATGTGTAGTTAGTACACTTACACTTTATTTGTGAAAGTACTATCATTTTTTCTGCTGTATTTTTCGTTCAGTATCCTGGCAAAGGTCGGTTTAAAAGGCAATGGTTTTACCACCACGAACAATATCAAAGAGTTGAAGAGGGTAGGTATTAAATGGAAGTTAAAGGAGACCGACATAAAAATAACTAAGTATTGCAACACTCAACGCTGTACAGTATTATTAGAATAGGACGGTCCCATAACTGCTCCACATAATTATATTGGGGATACTCAGGGAGTAAATTCGGTATTGTCTTTTTGGGTCACAGGACTCGTGGGGAGTCTTATTGAGCAGGAAACATTTTATAATTATCGAGGTCCTTAATAAGTTTTCACCGGGTCCAAACAACTTGGGTAAAAACGAGGACATATCAAGCTATACATTTCCAGTTATAGCTGACCTCGTATTGTTTAGGCTTTTCGTACAATAAGCAGTCAGCTTATACTGGAAATGTATAGCTTGATATGTCGTCGTGCGTACTATGTCAGAACATTTAAGTATTGTTAAAGAGAAAATGAAGAGAATTTTAAACTAAGTAAGTTTTTTTTTTCAGAGCATGTGATGTGAAACACTTGTTTTTCAGGTAACACAAAATGAATAACCTAATTAAATGTTTGAGCTCCTCAACAATAAGTCGACGAAACGTACTTTTTTGTTTTCTTTTCTCCAAGTAACTAAGTAAGGAAATGTTACAGTAAATGCTTACGTTTTCCGTAGAGTTATGTAAGTGCTTAGTAGTAACGAATGGAGCACTTGAAATACATAGACTCATAACATAAGTAACAAGTATACACTTAAGCATATCCGAAGTAAAGGTAAATTAATGGTTAAGAAAATTGACTAGCTACTTTAACTTTCGTATTGTATGTGTATTCGAATCACTATAGGTACCCCACTCACTGTAATACAGTACCAACTAGTACGGGGGCTATTGTGACTGTTATTGGCGGCCTTATACACTGGCCTGCAAAACTAAGTAACACATTTTTAAAAATGGAATAACTTTTTAAGTACACATGATATAGGTACTTTCGAAATAAAAAGGAATTTATTTTATAATATATTATTTAATTTTGTATATAAAAACTTCATAGTTGAGAACCTTCTTTTAAGAAATGGCTGAAAAGAGCTTTATAAACAAAAATAATGCTTTTCGAATTACAATTTTACCATTCATTTTTTTGTTTCTGTTTTTTTTTTCAAATTTTTACTTGATCGAAGTGTCTTATTACAAAAGCTAAGTTAGACAACAGTACATACATTTTATTTATCATGCCTCTTTCATCTGAATAATGTGCTAGGATCATGACTTTTCTTGAACTAGGCATCAGTATGCGTCGTAATGCAAGAATGGTGGGCGTGACTTTTGAACGGTCCAGAAGGTGAAGCGAAGGTACGAAGAGACTGGAAACCATCTGAGCAGCAGACCTTGTAATGGCAGACCCAGGTGTACTAGTGTCCGAGAAGACCGTTATATTGTTTCCACTGTGTTGAGAAATCGCCACCTTAATGCAGTTGAAGTCCAGCAACAGCTTGTTCAGACTCGAAGGGACTACATTAGTGACAGTACAGTGAGAAGAAGCTGAAGCAAATGAATAAAACCCCGAAGACCCCAAACTCGAGAGAGAGCATCGAGTAGCGAGACTGCGATACGCCTGTGAACACATACAGTGGGATGAAGAAGAGTGGTCAAGAATTTTGTTCACAGATGAGTCTCGATTCTCACTTTACACTTCTGATGGAAGGCGAAGTGTCTACAGGCGGTCTTGTGAGCGATAGCTTCCAGACTGGTTTTCAGAAAGAGTCCAGTACGGCGGAGGCAGTGCACATGTATGGGCTGGCATATCTTCAGAAGGTCGCACAGAGTTAGTGGCCATAGATAATGGCACTCTGACTGGGGAAATATATGCCCAAGAGATTCTCAACGAGTATGCAGGGCCGTATTTAGCCAATATGGGTGATGGATCGATGCTGATGCATGATAATGCCCAGCCACACACGGCTCAAGTCGTGTAAGAGTATATTCAGGAGGTTGGTATCAGCGTGATGGCTTGGCCATCAAGAAGTCCTGATCTCAACCCGATTGACCACGCCTGGGATGAGCTAGGGAGGCTAGTCAGAAGACGCAGACCACCACCTATCACCCTCAGGGCACTAAAACAGGCCCTGATTGAAGAATGGGAGAATATTCCCCAACATCGGCTCCGAAACCTCGTGTTGAGTATGCCAAACCAGCTCGAAGCTGTAGTCAGAGCCCGAAGAGGCAATACCCGTTATTAAAAATTAAATAACATGTAAAACATACTTAGAAATATTAATTGAGTTTTTTGACACTAAGCTAAAAATGCCTATTTTTATTGTTTTATCTTTTTTTTAAGTTAAAAACGTTACTAATGTATAGTTTACTAGTTTCAAAGAAAGCTGATAAAATGTGCAATAAAGCGTTTTTTAACTAATATATCTATAGATAGTTTACTGGTTTCAAAGAAAGCTTTTATTTTAAATCTCTAACTTCTATACTTTAGAAAAAAAAAATTAAAAGTGTAGTACTTAGTTTTGCAGGCCAGTGTATATTGTAATGTCAAGAGTATACTTAAGATAATAAATTGTACATAAATAAATCAATCACAACTGTAATTCTTTGAAAGTTGTAAGAAATGGCTATACGGTATACTGACGTAAGATGCGATGATGACATTTTGTGATGTGACATTTTCTCTGACTGTAGGTATATATGAAATGTCATAAACGAGCTCTTCAGTCTTAGCAGAGCAGATGATAAGATAGACAAAAGAGCAATGCCCAATTGCCCGGTAGTAAAGATGGTCAAAGTTCAAAAATATAAAACTATCCAGCATCGCCCATTGCTACATCAGCAACTGTCAACTCCGGGCATCGTAAGCCCACCGAATCCTGGGCTAATAATTCGATCTTTGCTAACGATGCCCACAGGCTCCGTGCAAAGTCAAATCTGTTCGAGCAATGCTATTGTCTGAACCCCTAGCGGACTATGACAACACACACATAGCAAGATATACAGGTATCATATTGTGTTCTATGGGAAATCAGTTCTATGAGATGTACTCAAGTCGGTACATAAGTAAACAATAATAGAATTAAGTCTCAAATGATCAGGATCAACTCAGATTCAAACTTCTTGGAAAGTTGTTCTTAAATTAGGCTCGTGCATTAGTGGCAACTGAAACACATTTCCAAAAAGTCTGTTTATTGTAACTGACATTTAATTAATATCGAATCAAATATTATATAATTAAGGGAGTCCCTTAATTATAGAATATTTGATTCGATAATAATAAATTGTGATAGCAGGCTATGCTACAACACTCCGTAATACACTAAAACATTTACGTTCGTTAAAATACCCCATCGAACATTTATGTCGATTTTATCATTCCATGAAATCAGAGTGTTTTGTCCTACAAAAACTCTGACCATTATTTCACAATATAGATGTAAAAACAGCCCGGCTTGTTGTTAATCGATGTTGTTGAACAAGCTCATGCAATATTATCTATCTAAGTGACAACACATATCGTTGATTTCGGCGCAAACCAAAACACATGCCAAACTAATTTATGAGTGTGCAAGAACATTCATCGGTTTGGAGCGGTCAGCGGCGGCACTCCGCCGATTTACTAAATTGCTTTGGGAACCGATTGGTACCCGATGGAATTAACCATTAATTCAATTATCAATCACACGCCCAACAACAGTACCATGTTTGCATAAATGTCGGTATGAGGTAGATACCTTTGTGACGTCCATGTCCGGCTCATGACGCATGAAACCACAAGCGTGGGATGCCCTCTGAAAATTACTCTTTGACCTCTAGTGTATGAGCTACAGAACATTTCAGCGGGATCATCTACTAAATCATGTAGGACTTACGAACTATACGTATTTTGAGTTATAGCTTTAAAGTCCAAGCCTCGTTTAGCCAGCTTGCGTTTTCCAAGGAAATAAGTTGAAGGTAAACCACTTTTCAATTTTATAAACGTTTTAATTTTTGTTTTGATTGAGTTTGCTGTAGACTGTTCAGCTATCGGGGAGGCCTTGTGCGTCACTACTCGAGACTATCGTGGGTGACCCCTTTAGCAAATGCAATATTTATATTAGGTGTCGACGGCTCACCTAGCTCGAATGAATAAAGAAATATACTGAGTAAACCCTAATGTTTTTTTTTTTTTATTCGTAACAGGTAGAATTATAGAAGCCATAGAGAATCGTAAAGAGTTTATGGCATACCGAAATCTGGTTTTAGCTTTTATAGCGTGGCCCTGGGACATGGCCGACATAGGTAGTTAATTGAATATGATTTTCGAAAAAGAGTTGCTTTTCGGTACCTACACAGCGGTTGAATGGCGATGTTTTTCATTAATCATGTTGATTGAATTGTAGTGATTTACTAAATAAAGCACTATTCTAGTTCACTCAGGACTTTGTTCTCGTTATCTGTTAGACATGATGTAGGTACTATAAATTATTGTCTGGATACGGAAGAGAGAGCGTCTTATCAGTTAGTCTTTGTAATCATTAATATAGGTTTATCCATCAAAAAATCGTCATTATTTTACTATACAATAGCATAAAGGAACTTCATACCTTTTGAGCTCGACTATATGAAAGGTACAATACAATCATACACAGCAAAGTTATCAATTAATCATGAACCAACAATAACTAATGTTTACTTGAATCTGGAGCAGAGATTTTTCATCAAAAGTGGAATGGAATTGGGAATTGCCACTTTTAATTATGCCAGCACGTGTCAATAACGAAAAATAAAATCAATTTTTATTGGCATTGGCAACATCATGCGCCGGTGGGTTCACCGCCGCCGCCGGCCAGTTCGTCTGAATATATAGTTTTTTATTTCGCTTTACAATGTTCACACCAATAATAATCCATCACGATTCAATCAAGATTAGCGGTCATGGTGGACCGTCGCAACAGTTGTACCCGCCAATACAAGAAATCCCAAAAAATATCGCTATACCTAACTAATTAGCGACCTGTCTACTGAATTGTGAAAAAAATTGCGAAAGAACATTTCCTGCAATTCTTAAATTCGCTAGCGTAATTCAGAAGCTGTTAATACGAGCTTTATTTACTCGTACATTTAACCAGTAAAGGTTTATTCACCCTCATTGATATGTACCTACCTTGTTACTTTTGCAGCTGTAACCGAGTATTTGCAACGTATTTCTCTGTATTTCTACAAGACGTAGGTACTCACGACGACACATCAAGCTGTACATTGTCAGTTTTAGCTGACCTCGCATTGTATAGGCTTTGCATACAATGAGAAGTAGCATATACTGGAAATGTATAACTTGATATGTCATCGTGCGTACCTAGATGATATCAGCTACTACTCCTAATTGTGGATACACGCGGTTAAAATATAGAGATAAAGGTTATTATATTTTATGTAATAGGTGCTCAGCTATGAACATAGATAAACATATGTACCTAACTACCAAAGATATATAAAAACCCAAATTCAAAAAGGAAGGAAAAACCAGTTACTTATTTGAAGTTACGTTTACAAATTCTAATAACATTGTCTCCAAAACCGAGCCCAAATTCAAACAAACTAGATAGCCGAACGTAAAAACCACAGACAGCGAAAGCTAACAAGCGATAAAATAACAAACGTTACACGACAAAATATGATAGCAATGAATATACAAAGAGCGAGTCTCGAAAGCAGTACACAATTGAAATATTCAGGCGAACAATCAAGATCGCTCTGCCTGAGTTCCCATTGTTGCCAGGCCGAAACATCATTATTGTCAGCGAAAGTCTCCGCTTTTACGAGAAGAAAGCGCAAAGCCATTGATGGTAGGTAAATAAGGTTGTCGTTCTACAAAATTTTGCTTATTTCAATACCATTGTTTCTCTTATCAAAGTTTCCGAGTTACGTATCTTATAGTATTCGAGATGTTCATAGACAAGAAACTTTGAATACTTATCGACTCGCAATTAATTGTTGCGGATTTGTGGTTTCTTGTCTGTTCTTCTGAATCAACGTATCTTTGACTTTAGGAGAGAAGTGAATCGTTGATTTCTGGCTGCAGAATTTTGTGTTGAATTTCGGGTACATCTACGTTTTATTTCTAAGTTTGTAACCATTTTAGATGCTTGTGTGAAATTCCCGTGGGAAGAGTGTCTAAATTCTTTAACTAGTCGCTAGACTCAAGAATGTATCTACTAGACCAGAGCGTCTTTCCCCAGCGAGCGGTAGAAGCTTCAATATGCCTTGTTCTTTAAAAGATTAAAATGCAATTGCAACTGTTTTTCAAATTGAACACTTCGATTTCCTATACCTACGTAAAAAGAAATGCTGCGCCGACCCGAAATAAATGGGTATAAGGGCGGGAGAATGATAATTTGCTATACCCACGTAACCAAATACCTATCTACATCTAGTATGTACTAAATTCATTAGCACAAGAGCATCTACGTATAAAAACTCTTAAACTCTCATTCACAATGGATAATAATAATTCTCAGTGAGAAAATGTGATCATTGTTTAGAGCTAGGATGTGAACTTCAAGCCTTTTAAAACAAAACTTGAATTTATAACTACATACTGTAGACAATGTGGGCAAAGAAATACATAATATAAAGTATATTTTGAAAAACTGCTAACAATGAAATTAAACTGTGTCTCTTGTTATGTCTACTAATTCAAGATAAATAACCTTTTTTTTTTTTTTTTGGGATGGGAAATCATCAAATGACTCCTCCCGCTCTGGGTGGAGCGGAAGGGAGTGTCAGACTCTTACTGACTAAAACCCACCCATGTTCCTTCCTTCGCCCTTTATGTTCCGGGGCAGCGGTAACCCTTTCGGACAATCCCGCTGCCCCGGCAGGCTTCGGCCCTGAGGGCCCCCTCGTTATGCTGACATCTCTTTGAGGCGCGCGTGGAACACTTACGCGCCGTCCGGCACGGGCCTGGTCCTGATCGGGCGGTGAGCTACCCATTGCTCTCCGCCCGCAGGCCCGCGCCTACGGTGGCCGGTAGTCGTCTCTCGACTCCCGACGCCCGGGGCGTCTCCCGCGGCGGCTTGGACGGGAGGATCTTGAACATGGGTTTGAATTGGTCGAGTATCGGCATGTCCAAACGTGTCTAGACAAGCGTTCTATCGATATGTCAGAACGATAAAACCACAAGGAATAGTAGCAACGTTATTGACTTACGTGCTTAGGTAACCAAACCAACATTTTAATCGTTGGAGAGTTTTAAAAGACGTTTTATAAAAAACCTATTAAAAAAGAAAGGTAGGGGGCGGATGTGGTCAAACCCCAGGGCGCCGTTCGCTTCGAATAATCCATCGCAAGACTACCCAAAGGTCCAAAAGCACTATCCCTATTTTATTTTCTCCAATAGACTACATGTTCCTATTGCAAATTACTTTAGTGAATATTATATTAATACTAGATAATTTATAAAGTTTGATCTCAGGATCAAACTTTATAAACTCTCGTCTAAGTTATTTATAAACGGTTTCTGTTTCTGTATAATATACAGGCAAGATATTTCAGTATAGGCGAACATAGGTAAAATAATTGATGACTACCGAACTCACAGAACTTAATATTCTTATTTGAATACTTAATCATTGTCAATTTTTGACATATAAGCTTGAAATATATTTTCATATACCTTATATTTTCATAGACATCATTAGTTATGCCATATATTCGATACATCTACTGGATTCGATGACATGAAAGACACTGAAATTAATAATTGTATTAATTAAGTCATATCAGTCTCATTATTTCGCCAGTCCTACTTCCTATCCCACTTACTAATACTAATTACTAATACAGGATTAGTATATACTAATTACTAATATTACAAATGCGAAAGTTTGTGAGGTTGGATGGATGGATGAATGTTTGTTACTCTTTCACGCAAAAACTACAGAACGGATTTTGATGAAACTTTACAGTAATATAGCTTATACACCAGAATAATACATAGGATTTTATCCCGATAATCTCACGGGAAAGACACTTAGGCGGGTGAAACCGCGGGGCGCTGCTAGTACCAAATATAATAATTGCTACAAAAAACAGCGGCACAAAAGTATTAAAACACGCTTATAAAATCACAGATGATACCACTGATAAAACGATAAGATTCGCCCTATTTATGTAAATGTTAGATTCCTTGTAATTCAATACTCTGCCTTAAAAATCTTATTTCGAAATTCTCACCTCCATTGAACCCGTTTAGTTCGGTTCTAATAAAAAACTGAATCGAACGGAAATGAAATAACGTTAACCGGTTTTTCTCCGGCGGGCTGGAAGGTGCGCTTGAAACGTTTTTCCCTTTTTTGTCGCCATGACACTGACTCTCCATAGAAAATATTTGAAGTCGACTTTATTCTTGCATTGACTTCTAATGGCATTACGTGTATTAAATCCAGTTCCTCCTCAATTGTTTATTCAAATTGTGATACACCTTTGATACTATGAATGAACAAGCTAGCTCTAACCGGTTTGTCCGGATGCGATGGCTATAAAAATATATAACCTTGTCTGGAAGGAAATTAGCCATCTGTTTGCAAAATTTAACAGAATAAATTACGATGTCTGAGGCAGTTTTGAAATAATTAACTACAGACAATTACATGCACAACCCTACATTCGATATCAAAAAGCAGGTGACCAGGCCACTACTTAAATTATTCATGTATGTAGGGTAACTTAATGATATTTAAATATATAAATTAGAGTTGCTCACAACATAATATCCTGACAAGTGAAGAAGTTTGCACTTACATTTCCATTAGCGTGGTCATGGTAACTCCCCATTGTGGTCGTTCGTCGAACATACTGCCCACGCCTTTCGGAGTACGTGGAGGTACTTTATGTGTCAGACAGAGATAAATCATCACGTGCCAGTATAAAAATGTCTTTGAAAAATACGAAAAATATTATTACCACTTCTAAATGACCACTTCGTAATCTGTCATTGCGCCACTGGACACTTAAAAAGCCAGCAATCAGAGATTGATGTCAATCTATGATTCGTTTAGGATGTAGATAGCGAACGGCAATCAGGTGGAACTAGGTGAAACTAATTCAAACAAAGTGTACATTTTACAATCGCCTGATTTATTTTTTCCATTTTACTGCTAAAACTCTTATTCCTTTTCAACATAAAATTTACACATTCATTATCGTACATTGATTAACATTCATCGTGAATTACAATAATAGTAATATATTTCATTTATATTACTTTCAGGGGGAGTTCAATATCTTTGGATAGTCCGTGTATGTCTTACACTGTATAGTTATTATTAATATTCATGTAACATCTTATTTGAGTTTCAACAATCAAGATATATTTATATTCAGTATTTTAATTATTTGGCGATCATAGACGATACCATTCCATATCACGTAATAATTTACACTTACATTCTTCAACTAATCAGTCGCGGACCCGTCGCATTCGGATCCAATGTAACTTTCCATTAATTATCTAAATAAATTATATGATACAAAAAATATTACACTAACAACCTGTTTATGTATAAATTACACATACCTTACGTATAAGATGATTTCTAGCTTAGGATACAAATTTACAATTTCTGACATGTCATCTAGATATGCAAACATGCGTTCTTTTATCAGATTTATACATCAGTAGCACAGCCATCCTGAAAGTGATCATCGGCCGAGGGCCTGGTGATGGTGAGCACGCGCTTTAGCGCGGCCACCGGCGGCAGTACCGGGGGCGCACGCTGCCATACGCGCAGCGTGCGCGCACCGGTCACGGGCAGCCCGTAGTCAGCCGGGTAGGGCGCATCGGCCGCGGGCGCCGGGCTCGGCGCCGTCACCGTGTGCGCCCGCGGGAACGTGCGGCTCATGTAGCCCAGCTCCTCCTGCGACCCGTCCACACTGCAGTTCTCTATTATCGGCGTTCTATCGTTATAGTACGTGGGAATTGCCGTACTGACCGCACGAGCCAAATTACTGGCCTGGCTCATTTTCATTTGATCCCAAAGGCCGGATGGGTATAATGATTCTGAGGTCTCGCGGGCGTACTCGCCACTTCCTGGTCTTGCAGCGCTTTCCGGCCTCGTATCATTTATAAGATCGGGGTCAATATTGCCAGAAACTGTGGGAGACACTACTACCGGTCCGCCCGCAGTCACGACGCTCCCTCTTCCCTCATAGTGATTCGTAGTGTAAGGTATGTCATTCGCTCTCGGAGGTTTTAGAACAGGATTACATTTCGGGTCATTGTAATTCGGCGAATCTTGCCTGTTAGCCAAAACTGCGACATGTGGTCGATCGGTTGAAGTTGGGTGTACTTCGTTTCCAGAAACAACTCTGTCTATGGTATTCGGTGTTTTACTCTCACAAGCCGGTGTTGGACGAAACCGGACAAAAGTAATCAGTAGAGCTAAAGAAATGACGACTACGACTAGGAATAATGCAGCTCCTAGGCTTGCAATCTGTGCGCTCCCCAATGATACCATCCCTCCTGGCAGTTGTGTTACGTGCACTGTAAAGTTAGCTTCGGCATTCCCGCCTTTATTTTCAGCCACACAGTAAAACTCGCTTGAATCAGATTCCTGCGTATTAGTCAATATTAATGAAGACTTCTTTCTCGAATCTCCATCTTCAAATATATAAATTTTCTGATGTGAATTGAAGTGGCTTCCATTTTGAAGCAATCTTCCATTCCAGTACCAATTGATATTGGCACTCGGCACGGCTTCAGTCCGACACGTAATAGTAGCATTGGAACCTACTAATGCCTCGACATGCCGGCTCGCTGGTAATATCTCCGGTTTACATGCGAACTCTTCAATGGGTAACTCTGAAAATGGTCGGTTGGCTAGACGTGTTGGCGCATAACAGCTGGGAGTTGATAGCAGTTTATGTTTTGCCAACCATAATTTGAGATCTCTTAGCCGGCAGTCACAAGTCCACGGATTGTCTGATAAGTCTATCGCTCGCAATTTCTCTATCTTCTCTAAAGAGCTCAGCGGTATGTCACGTAACTTGTTGTGGTTTAATTTTAAAGATTCCAGCGAGCGCAACGTCCTAAACGCGTCCGGAGCTATTTCTCTAATGTCGCATTTGGATAGATCAAGTTTGACGACGCTGCCAAGATTGTTCAAAGCATCAGAATGAACTTTTAATACTGGGTTTTGAGATAACGTAAGATCCCTAAGGAAGGGCGCATCCTTGAAGCTATCTGAAGGGATCTCTGTGAGTAAATTATAAGACAGATCTAATTCAACTAAATTGGTTAAGCCTTTAAAAGCTCTATCGTGTATTTGGCCAATATTGCAATTGCGTAAATAAACTCTCTGTAAGTTGAGCAGCCCTGTTTTGGCGAAAGCTTCCTGAGGAAGTATTTGAAGATTATTCCCGGAAAGGTCCAATACTTGCGTGGCAGGGTCTACTGGCTCGGGCACTGTAATAAGAGCTTTGTCTACACACTCCACAGTCTGCTTGCCCCCTTTCCACTTACACGCACACACCCCAGGACAAGAGCCTGGGGGTGCGATACCGGCTAAAATTGTTTCCCACACCATCACGCTCATTGTCACTATAAACCACCTCATTTTGTTTCCAAATCCAATTTATTTTAAGTCACTGTAACATTTCTTTCACTTAAATCCACACGGTTAACTTGTGTCAGAACAAACATAGAGTTTACAAAAATTCAAAAATATCTAATGATAAGTCGCGTTTGAACGTCGGTATCGTATCACATCACTACTCGAGAAAGTTGGCAAACGGTACATGACGGCACGGTGTACTCGCGCGACGACTCTGAGTCAACTGAGAGGGAGGGATCGTCTGTTCGTCTCGGTAAAGAGCTCGACGCATGCGTTGTGACGGCGCCCCGCGCCCCGCTCTGCGGCTCTCCTCGACCACCGAGTTGAGTAGCCCTACTCGACGCGAACTGTTGAAAGAATTCCAAAAGTGTAATTTTCTACCTGGCTGTGACCACGGCCGATCATCCCACTCGCTAGCTCGTCACGTTCATTCATAAATACCTGAGTCACTAGCGGCGGCACGGCGGCGGGGGCGCTAGTTTCAATGGCGATGCCGTTCGTAGATGCCACAAACAATACTGGGCCCGCTCAACTGCGGCACGCAAACCGCTCCGATTGTTATACAATACGCATCCTTTTGTTAAGAGCACGTCGGGCTGGGCATCAGGTAGAGGACTAATTATAAATAGCAATTCGAAGGGATGGCAGGTATACAGCGACAATAACACAGGATGTGTCGTACAATGGAAGCGACGGATTCATTCATCTCTTCGTTGAATGAGCTTAAGTTGCAACAACTGACTGGTTTTAAGGCGATTTAGCGATGAAAAAGGTTTTTGTTGCCCCACTGGATGCACCAATGTCTTCTAACTAGCTAACCGTAAAAGCTTTGGAAGTAAATGCTAGTTCATACGCGACCCAAGGTGTCAGTATAGATGGTATCTATACTATTTCGTGTTTTACTTCTTAGGTAGAAAGCACAGTATTTTCAGGGTGATAGTATCGAAACTTCACATCAACTTTTATGTAGAATTACTGCGAGCTTTAACCGATTCTACTAAATATTTAAATAAAATTGCTAATGGCTTAACCGGCAATATATCCGCAGTTCAGAAGCTACGAGCTGCCCACATCACACAGTTACCGTCATTCATTAAATAACAACCCTTATTTGACTAATGTCCGACTCCGAAAAGCCACCAATCATTATTGATTAGAACTTAGAATCTTGTGGTTATAACGAAGCATTTTTTTCTTCATATTATTAGTACTAGGGACCCTCATCTTCTAGAAGTTTCAAGTAAAATTCCCTTCATAATAATACCAAAACACCAGTTAGACACATCGCACAGTTATGATCACTAAGGATAACTACCCATTTATTGACTTAAGAAACTGCATAATCCAAAGCTAGTTATTATTCCAAGCCAAAATAAAAAGAAAATTAATTATCTTCTAAGAATAAAGCGAGCCGCAAGCAATAATTTAGGCATGGCTTACTAGCAGGATCCTATAAGTGGGGTGTAAAGCTGCTATAAATTACAGCAACTGTTCAAGTGAGGTAGGTTTGTTCGACAAAGGTTCAAAGGAAGCTAATAAAACGAAATTAGTGATGTGGCACGCGGCTGGCACAGTCCGCCATATGCGCCTACGCCGGCGACAACTCCTGTACAGTCAGCTGCGCTTCACCTGGCGACCGCGGGCGCCGCCACGCGCCCCGACACATGCCGTGCCCCTACAAGGCTTTTTTTTTTTTTTTTTTTTTGGGATGGGAAATCATCAAATGACTCCTCCCGCTCTGGGTGGAGCGGAAGGGAGTGTCAGACTCTTACTGACTAAAACCCACCCATGTT
The DNA here is from genome assembly GCA_911387795.2 of Apamea monoglypha. Lineage (NCBI taxonomy): Eukaryota > Metazoa > Arthropoda > Insecta > Lepidoptera > Noctuidae > Apamea > Apamea monoglypha. The sequence goes on from OU426920.1 coordinate 9,014,650, forward strand.
CCTTCCTTCGCCCTTTATGTTCCGGGGCAGCGGTAACCCTTTCGGACAATCCCGCTGCCCCGGCAGGCTTCGGCCCTGAAGGGGCCCCTCGTTATGCTGACATCTCTTTGAGGCGCGCGTGGAACACTTACGCGCCGTCCGGCACGGGCCTGGTCCTGATCGGGCGGTGAGCTACCCATTGCTCTCCGCCCGCAGGCCCGCGCCTACGGTGGCCGGTAGTCGTCGCTCGACTCCCGACGCCCGGGGCGTCTCCCGCGGCGGCTGGGACGGGAGGCTCTCTCCCTCATCCGTCCCGCCACCTCCTTCGCTAGCATGACTGCTTCGCAGAAGGAGGCGACTGCCTCCCACTCCCTCTCGCTCCGGACCATGGCTTGCACCAGGTCCGGGCGCGAGAGGCCGCCGCCGCTGCCGATCGCCTCCACGAGGACACGGCGGTGCTCCGCCCAAGCGGGGCAGACCTCCACCGTGTGCTCCACCGTGTCCTCTGGGCGATCCTGGCAATGGTGACACCCGGGCGTTTCCTCCCGCCTGATCATGTGCAGGAACCTCCCGAAACTTCCGTGTCCGGTGAGGACCTGCGTCAGGCGGTAGGTGAGGGCGCCGTGGCGCCTCTCTAGCCACTCCTCAAAGAGGGGTCTTATCGCCGCTATCGCGGCGTGCCCTGCGCCCCTACAAGGCTTCTCACAGCTTTTAATAAAATTAACAGCGCTCCTCAACAATAATGGTACTACAATCTATTTATAGAATGTAATATGCGCGAACCTTAATTTTATTAACATCCGAAGCAAGTTCACTGATGTAAAGACAATTACGGAGACTATTATTATATTTTCTGCTTTGATAATCTATTTTAGTAAAAGTTATTTTCAACAAAACGTTAACTTTAATGAACGCCTCTGCTCATTATTTTATAGGTACCTACTTACACTATACTTTTTTGAATTTAGATTTAGTGGGAACTTCATTACCATAAATAACGTTTATTTTAGCATAAACAATCTTTCTTTAATCTTATGTATCGTACCACAAAAACTAATGCCTATGAAAATATTACCAACATTTTAAACTCAGCTAAAAAGAGCAAAAAATGCTTGTGCGCTCCATATAAAGTAATGCTTATCGCTCTTTGTGCAGTTACTCGGACAACATTTGGTTTTGAGTCATACCTTATAATGGATATCCTTTTTCATCCACTTACATTCACTGGCCTTGTATGACGTATATGTGGAACAAAAAGAGAACTCATTGTCTGATACATAAAGATCCATTTTATTTCATAAAACAGTTTGGCTTTTCTCAACCTACGCTGAAGTAAAACAATAGTCCGTTTACGCAAGAACAGAAACCTGTAGTTTAATTAAGACTCTGTGATGGTCGCTGCACATTATTGGCCAAAATTAGCTCCTTCTGACAATACACGTATGGGCTAGGAACGATAACACATTGCTATTCATCTCGACAGCTGAAATATAAACATGTCCAAATGCATCTCAAACAATCTCAGCAGAAGAATGAATTGTAAAATCATAATAAAGGTTCCATGGACGTCTACACATAAACAAAAAATATTGAATGATCATTGATCCCATACCTTCTGAATGTATATTTTCTGAGCGATATTCCTCCTGAAAACTGCAGCTATACCAAGCTTGTTCCAACAAAAACGTTTTCAATGAGGAAACAGAAGCACAGTTGAAACAATAATTCAACATTCAACAGTCGGGTGATCTCAAAACAGTTTGGAAAGTTATTATGATAACATCTGTATAACGAAAGTAAACGGAAGCTGAAAATAATGTAAACGCTTTATTCTGTTATTAATAATTTCCCCTTTAGAGTGAAATAAGGTATGCGGTACAGTTACGAAATGTGCACCTTGCAAATTGAAATGTTTCTGTTACTCTTATGGTGGTCTTAATCATTTGTAGGTATTACTTAGAATATGTTCCCAGGAGACCTTAGTTTTTAACAGTTTTAACATATTTGATAAGAGCTATTTAATAACAGATTCAACAACACCTGTAGCAGCGAGGTAAAAAGACGTTGTGAATACAAAGTGAGCATTTTATTTCATTTTTGTTGCGAACTCACTTGCCTTTATGATTCCGAGACCCAAAAATATCTTGATAAAAATCCAAAACGTTGTCAATTTCGATTTTATTGTATTTTGAAATGCTTCATTTGAAATATGCTCGGAATTTCTGCGTAGTGTATGTAGAATTAAAAAGGTAAAGACGACCTTCTGTTTTACTATCGCAGTAATGGGGAGCGGAATCCCTGCTTATTTTTATTGTAACAAAATCGATAAAGGCTTGATTAGCTGCATGTGCAGTCCCTAACAAACACATAAATACTCCCCATTCATCGATAGTTATAAATAAATCATAATAATATGGAACTGTAGTAAGAAGAAGAATGAGTTTACGAAAAAAAAACTTGCTTATTCCCATTCAATCCTAATCCATACTTTATTAATAGATATTATAAATGCGAAAGTAAGTGCGACTGTTTGTCTATCGGTCGGTGAACGGATTTGGATGAAATTTAGCAAATGAATAGACCATGACCTGGGTATCTTTATGTACATAGGATTTCTTTCTTCTAATACCCGTCCAATCTAAAACAAAAATAAAATTAAAGCTGTCAAAGCAACATCCCTGCAGATTTCTATCCCTCAAAGTTATAATTATAAACGTTTGTTAAAATAAAGTCATAAGAGGATCAGACTTCCAAACTACATAATTACTCAATACCGTTCATTAATATTAATTAGAATTAAAAAAACAGCGAGTCTTTTAATTCGTTCATTAGTATTCAACGCCGGTTGAAAACAAACTTTAAACAAAAAAAAAACATTGTTTTTTCACTAAAGGATATAAATTAGTTGAGCCTCTAAACTCTAAAGGATTTAAAGAGATTACAGCGCGCTTAGAGTTCATTATGTATGGAGTTCGTAACAATGCATGATGCTTTCCTATTCCCGCTAACTCCACCAATTAAGGCAAGTGGGCTTGTGCTACTACTGAGTTACTACGGTTACTACGCTGCTTCGATAGGGTCAGGTTTCTACTTAGGATTTTATTCGGATAAATGCCGTTATATCCCTAGTATTCGGTTATTTTATTTAATTATTAGGCTTTTCAACAATCAGTACACTGTTACTTTATAATTTGTATATTGCAAACTTAAGTCTAAGCGCCTCATCACTTACATTTTCCCTTCATCGAAATTGTTGAATTGTTGTATCATACTTTATGTATTTATATCCTACTAATATTATAAACTAGCTGTTACCCGCGGCTTTGCCCGCGTGGAGTCGACATGGCTTCTTTTTTGCGGAGAACCCCAATTCTTTTTCTAAGATAAAGGTAGCCTTAGTTACATTAGCTACCTGCTAGTGAAAGTCACGTCAAAATCGGTCCGATCCGGATATTATCCAGAACAAACAGACCATTTTGAAATTGTTTTTTTTTTTTGTTATTAGTACGATATAGGTATACTTTTATACGCATTTAGTGAAAAGCTGGTATTTTGACATTAGAAAGAGATACTCCAATTTTATTTATTAGTATAGTTGTGAAAGTTACTATGTTTGTATGTTTACTGCTCAATAAGCAAAAACGGCTGAACGAATTAGAATGAAATGGCGCATAGATCGTTTATAACCTGTACGATATTTTTTTATTCCGGTAGTACGTTCCCATACAATAATTTCCCACCGCAAAAGCTAGTTATTATACCTACAAATACATATAACGTAAAAAGAAAACAAACGCAATTTCAATAAATTAAACTTAATGCAAAAAGGTGTCGGAAGTCAGTAGCCGACTGATAAAAATGCAAATTAAAAATCAACAAAGCAGTCGAAAAAACGCGTTCATTAAAAACAAAACCCGTTTGACATTTGCTGGCTTTTAGCAGTCTACCTAAATACCTAATTGCATTTAAAATGTCGCTTGTATTCACATCTGTGCGTTTCTTTTTTCTGGAGCCTCTTAATGACCAAAGCGTCGGCAATAATTAACAGTTAAACGAGCGTCCCAATTTAATGATTATGAGCTGGTTCCGGTGGTCGGTGACCGACAGCACTTCACTGTGCGAAAACTCCACTTCACTCATTTCTGAGCTCGTGAGTGAAGGATAAAATAATTAAACATAATATGACAAGTGTTCAGCCTCACACGGTTTTAAATGCCAAGTGTCATGAGTCAGTCTATTGTACCATTTGTACCATATTCCTAGGTTGTGTAGTGCTTTTAAATTATACAGTAGCACGTTCTCAGTCAGGACAATTACATTTACACAAATGTCATATTTAATTCCTTTGGCAAACTTTATCATGGATGTGACAAGACAAGTTTACAGTATTCATTTTAAATTTTCAGTTCTGTAAAAGAGTTTTGTCGTATTTTTTTTTTTCAAACTAAGTTGTATTTGTTATTGAAAGGTCCACGCAACTAACTAAGTACTCCCCTTTCGAGATTGCTGCGTTCATGGTTCACTGTTTTATTTTGGTCAAAACGGACTCGCACACAAAGAGTTCCGTACATACCACGAGGCATAAAACGACGAAAAAACACGTTTGTTGTATGGACCCTTTAATTTTTATTAACTTTATTGTATTTTTATTATTCGTTGTTTAAAGCGGCAATAGAAATACACACTCATGAAATACAGCCCGATGCCAGGACGGGCAGACGGACGGACAGCGGAGGCTTAGTAACAGGGTTCCGATAGCACCCTTTGAGTACCGAACCCTAAAAACTGACTGTTCTATATATAATCAAAAAAGCTTTCATTCTGTCGTTGTTCATAAATACATCCATATTATGAATCCGTCTTTAACTCTTTACATTCAAATAGTAAGGTGCATTACAAAATAATAATCTATTTTACTATCATGGGGTAAATTTTAATTAGATTTTAAGTATACAGGGTAGTAGGGACATCGACGCCCAACCTGCAATACATATATGACACTATAGACTACTGCATTGACATTTTTCATTGGTTTAAAAAAAAAGCTGTTGTTTCATAGAAAAGTGCAATACCTACGCTGTGAAAATGTATGGAGCAACAATTTTTCAGGAGTTCTAGTCTAGTCATGTGCTGAATTCATGGTTACAGTTGGCGCGTCGAAATCCCTGCCAACCTGTATATTACATTTACTGCTGGATCCCAAAATCTACACATGACGTTCAGAAACTGCAAGTATCCAAAGTTCGACACTATAGTATTGTATTCTCATGACACTTGAGTAAGTTTGCGAAGTTTAAAATCAATACGACATATTCCGAGAAATGGGTCAGAACGGAGTTGCAAGATTTGACGTTGTAGTTTCATAAGTAGGTAAGTAGTACACACAAAGTCTTACTGGCGAAACTTAATTGTTAAAACTAAAGCTCTCGTGTCTTTGTACACATGGAAACTTACCTAATTTTCCTACCATGCGAAATTCAAAGGACATCATTTCGTACCCAAAAATTAAAGTGCCAACCAGAAAAAAGCAATGTTTTCTTATGGAAAATAACATCTTGAGCATTTTTTCACAACGAAAGTCTACAATAAATCCCCCGGCTGATATTTGAGATTGAAAATGCAAAATATCATATTTTTTTAACAAGTGTTTTAAGCATAATATTTAAAAAATACCAACTTTTAATTGAATATAACATTCCGAACATGTTCTAACTATTACAACATAGATCTACAATTAACACCATGGCTGCTATTTGAGTTGAAAGTACAGACGCCAGCACATCAAGCTACTACAATCTGTCAAATTTCTTGAATATATTTTCAACTTTAACGGTAAAGCATTAAGGGTAGCGGGTTTCGGGTAGCTTGACCTGCTGGCGTCTGTAGCATCAGTCATATTTTTGCCAACAATATTTTGGACATTCGTATAAAGACCCAAACAGTTCGCTGGTTTTCAGTCCTAAGCCTGTTACCCTATGGATAAAATGGAGATGAGCGTAAGGTATATACACTTAGTCTTGCCATAAATATTGTTACGAAGAAAAACATTTTTTTTTAATTGCAAATAATATTTATTACTTTTACAGTGTGTTAGTTTAATACATAAATATATAATAATTTAAAATATAAAAAGCTTATTCGAAGTGGTCTCCATTGGCTGCAATACAGTCCTTTAAACGTTGAGGCCAGTTATCAATAGAAGCACGCACTCTTTCCATGGGAAAATTCTTCACTGCCAATCGTATGGATTGTTTTAGGGACTCCAAATTATCATGGCGTTTAGAGCAAGCCGTACTTTCTAAAACTGACCATAAATCATAATCCAGCGGATTAAGATCGGGACTAGACGACGGCCAGTCTTCAGCTCTGATGAAGGCCGAAACGTTCACTTCCAACCAAGACTGCGTGGACCGAGCTTTATGACCCGGCGCCGAGTCTTGTTGGAAGGACCATACTTGGTTATTGAACATGGTGTTGTTAAGGGGCTTAACTACCTTCTCAAGAATGGTATCTTGATACACTTGTGCCGATATTTTGATACTTTTTTCACAAAAATATCGCTCAGTCACTCCTTCATAGCTAACACCCCACCAAACCATCACTGAAGTCGAATAATGCCCACGTTGCACTCTGTCGACTAATTGGGAAGCTTCCTTAGAGCTTTGAGCATAAATACGGTCATTTTGTTTCTTAAAATATTGCTCAATTGTAAAGATTTTCTCATCCGTAAACAAAATTTTTCTGTGACCTCCCTTTGCGTACCGCTTCAGTAGTTGCTTCGATTTTACCACCCTATTCTTTTTTAAATTATCAGTTAAAAAATGACTAGTGCGTCTCTTATAGGCTGCAAGTCCTAAGTCATCTTTTAAAATACGCGACATGGTTCTGGGTGCTATCTCCATCTCCCAAGATAAAATCTTTTGCTTTCGGACAGAATTTCTTCGAATTATTTCCCTTACTGCTTTGACCACCTTTTTCGTACGAACACTACATGGACGGCCAGATCTTTTTCTGTCACAAACAGAGGAGGTCTCATTGTATCTATTAATAGCCCGGTACACAAACATTTGACTAATACCAACGTATGGAAAGTTTTAAAAATTGCATTTGGCTCCATACCAACTTTGTGTAATGCAATCACAGCGATTCGGTTCTCTTTTATCGCAAAATATTGTACAATGTATTGGCGCCAAAATTAGAAAATTCAATGAACAATCGTATAAAAATGACAGATTCCAAATTCAAATGTAATATCTTTCTTAGTTTTAATTGTAACAGTATTTAAGGCCAGACTGTGTATAAGGGAAATGTAACTTACTGACTATTACAATAGAACTGTTCCGAGGTCACAGTATCTCTTTTCCCATGTACACTGGCCTGCAAAACTAAGTACATATCACGCTTTTAAAATTGGAATAACTTTTTAAGTACACAAGATATACTTTCGAAATAAAAAGGAATTTATTTTATATTATATTATTTCATTTTGAATATAAAAACTTCATAGTCGAGAACCTTCTTTTAAGAAATGGCTGAAAAGAGCTTTAACAACAAAAATAATCCTTTTCGAATTACAATTTTACCATTTATTTTTTTGTTTCTGTTTTTGTTTTCAAATTTTTTTTTGATCGATGAGTCTTGTTACAAAAGCTAAGTTAGACAACAGCACATGCATTTTATTTATCATGCCTCTTTCACCTGAAGAATGTGATAGGATGATGACTTTTCTGGAACTAGGCATCAGTGTGCGTCGTACTGCAAGAATGGTGGGTGTGACGTTACGATCGGTCCAGAAGGTGAAGCGAAGGTACGTAGAGACTGGAAACCATCTGAGGAGACCTTGTAATGGCAGACCCAGGTGTACCTACTAGTGTCCGAGAAGACCTTTATATTGTTTCCACTGTGTTGAGAAATCGCCACCTTAATGCAGTTGAAGTCCAGCAACAGCTTCTTCAGACCCGAAGGGACTACATTAGTGACAGTACAGTGAGAAGAAGACTTGTTGAAGCAAATCTGAAACCCCGAAGACCAGCAAGTGGCCCCAAACTCGAGAGAGAGCATCGAATAGCGCGACTGCGATACGCACGTGAACACATACAGTGGGATGAAGAAGAGTGGTCAAGAATTTTGTTCACAGATGAGTCTCGATTCTCACTTAATACTTCTGATGGAAGGAGAAGTGTCTACAGGCGGCCTGGTGAGCGATACCTTCAAGACTGCTTCTCAGAAAGAGTCCAGTACGGTGGAGGCAGTGTACATGTATGGGCTCGCATATCTTCAGAAGGTCGCACAGAGTTAGTGGCCATAAAAAATGGCACTCTGACTGGGGAAATATATGCCCAAGAGATTCTCAACGAGTATGCAGGGCCGTATTTAGCCAATATGGGTGATGGATCGATGCTGATGCATGATAATGCCCAGCCACACACGGATCAAGTCGTGCAAGAGTATATTCAGGAGGTTGGTTTTAGCGTGATGGCTTGGCCATCAAGAAGTCCTGATCTCAACCCAATTGAGCACGCTTGGGATGAGCTAGGGGGGCTAGTCAGAGCCGCAGACCACCACCTACCACCCTCGGGGCACTAAAACAGGCCCTGATTGAAGAATGGGAGAATATTCCCCAACATCGGCTCCGAAACCTCGTGTTGAGTATGCCAAACCGGCTCGAAGCTATAGTCAGAGCCCGAGGAGGCAATACCCATTATTAAAAGTTAAATAACATGTAAAACATACATATAAATAATGTTAATTGAGTATTTTGACACTAAGCTAAAAAATGGCTATTTTTAATGTTTTATCTTTTTTTTTAAGTTAAAAACGTTACTAATGTATAGTTAACTAGTTTCAAAGAAAGCTGATAGAATGTGCAATAAAGCGTTTATTTTTTTATTTTAAATCTCTAACTTCTATAGTTTAGAAAAAAATGAAATTGTAAAAGTGTAGTAGGTACAGACGCCAGCACATCAAGCTACTACAATCTGTCAAATTTCTTTAATAGATTTTCAACTTTATCGCTAAAGCATTAAGGTTCAAGGTTGATTGGGAAAATTTGACAGTTTCGGGTAGCTTGACCTGCTGGCGTCTGTACTTAGTTTTGCAGGCCAGCTTTTTTTCTGGCCGGCACTTAAATTTTTGGGTATAAAATGTTCGACACTTGAATGATGTCCTTTAACTACGTTTTTTTATCATTTACAGTTCAGTAAGTCAAATTACCCTAATGAAAGACTATTTAATAAAATCACGACTTCGAGGTCTATTCTAACTTAGGGAGTTCTATTAATGATTCTAATGATTTTTTTATTGATTAGCTTTATTTTATCCCTTACATTTTAGTTTTTGTGTTGTGTACTTAATTAATTATTTGTTAGTAAAGTTAGTTATGTGCTTAAATAAGGTTAGTATTGTTAGGTATAAGAGCCGTCTTTTGCGGTAAAAGCCTCCTCCAAACCATTCCAGGTGGCTCTGTCCTCTGCCCGTCTGGGCCATAAGGCTTAACAACGTTCACAAAACATTTCCAGACGAGTTTTTCCTGATCATTCAGTTTTTCTTCAAAGCTCTTATCCGTTATCAGTTGCCGTATTTGTGGACCTACAAATATTCCTTCTTTAATTTTCGCCTCGCTGAGTTTGGGGAATTTCTCTTTCAGATATAGAAATCCACTGGCACCTTTAGGCATAGCTTTTACATTTTTTTTTATCAGGCCGAGCTTTATGTGCAACGGTGGTAAAAGAATGTCATCAGGGTTCACTAAAGGATCATTTTTAACATTTTTATGGCCTTGAGGGAGTGATTTACGCTTGGGCCACACTTTCTTTGTATAGTGATTTTTTCTGTCTCTACTGTCCTATTCGCAAATGAAACAGCAACATTTTGTGTAACGAAGCTGTAGTCCAAGCAAAAGTGCAATGACTTTAAAATTGCCACAAATTTTCCAAACGTGTTTACTGTATTCAATTTTTTCAAGAAGAAATCTCATATTTTCGTAAGTCTCTTTCATATCAGAACCATGAGCAACCGGCACTGAAGAAAGTTTATTTCCGTTATGCAGCAACACTGCTTTCAAACTAGTTTTTATGGAGTCAATGAACAATCGGCAGTGATTTGGATCATATTCAAAATTTAATAAATTCATCAAAACAGGAACGTTATTACAATAGACTAAATCACCTGCTTTAGAAAAGTACAGTTTTATTTCATCGTCACGATGTCGAAAATAAGAAATTTTCGTATCAGGAGAAAGTAAATTCCAGTCGTTTAATCTAGACCCCAAAAGCTCAGTCTGTTTTTTAGACAGATTCAAATCACGTACTAAATCGTTTAAATCACTTTGTGTCAATAAGTGCGGTTCTTTTGAAGTTGACGGTTCATAACTTGGGTCACTATCTTCAGATACATTATCGTGCTGACTTAGAATAAGTTCCGGAGTAGAATCCTGACTCTCTGATCGATTTGGAGGCTTTGGCACAGGCAGTTCGGCACTATGTAGGATTGGTTTGTTGGCCGAAGACAAGTTTGGATATTGGATAGTGTGTTTGGACTTGGTTGTTTGAGTCAAACAGAAATAAAAATCACTTACATGATCCTTTGGTTCGTTCCAAATCATTGGTATAGCAAATGGTATATATCCGTTTTAGCCCAACCTAAAAGCAGTCTCACACATATTACACAACATTTATGTGGAATCCAGGATTTATTTTGATGGCTCACAGGAAATCCAAAATAGTCTAAATAGCACTGTTCAATTAATGATGTGACATTTCGACGCTGAGATGTAAAAGTTAATTCTCCACACACATAACAAAAACTGTCGGGGTTGTTAGAACACTTTCGTGGCATGTTTACGATGTAACAAACGTATATAAGATATAAGTTAATTGATCGCAATATTTATACAGTCGCCTAAATGAAGTTATTAAAAAAAAGACACGTACTCGTATATGAGGTCAGAAATGAATATGTAACAGTCACAAAAAAAATGGACTTGATTGAAACAAAATTATTATGTATTGTTAATGAGGGTACAACAACATAAACAAAAATCATCACAAAGTTCGTGTGACAAAAACAGTGTTTACTAGTGATGATTTGTGACCATCTTTCATCTGTAGCTCTCTGAATATATGACCTGACCATTTCCATTTCAGTGTCAGTACCTGTTTAACCGCATCCCTCGCCTTTGTTCTTTTTCTTATCAATGAGCTTACAACTCTATCTTTTAATTTAATGTTCATGTAGCTCCGTTCTATTCCTCTTTGACAGCCTCTTATTTTATTTAAGAGTGATTTTTTGAGAGACCACGTCTGTCACGCGTAAGTAAGAACCGGCGTAAGGCATTTGTGGGTATGGGGCCTTTGAAAATTTCCTTCATAGCCCAGCATTCCACGTATTCTTCACTCTGCGATCGATTTCTTTTTCTGTACAGGATTTTATTGAGATTAGATGTCCAAGTTAAATGTAGTCTGCGACGTACTCTATAGGTTTAGACTGTATAGTTATAGGTATTTCTTCACGATTGGTCATAATTTTCGTTTTCTCCCAGTTGATTTGTAGCCCAACGGTTTCGCTGTGATGACTAAGAGACTCTATCATATGGTTCAGTGTGTACAGGTTTTCCGACAGCAATACTAGTCATCCGCAAACCTGAGGTGTGAGAGGTACTTATAATTGTGTAAATACATATTCGTTACGGTCGCGAATCATATATTAAGCAACCTGACACTGACTTGCAACTTGCAAATAAACCTAAGAATATTTGAATTTCGCGGCCACCTCAGCGTAACCCTCTAACATAAGAGACTTCCCTCCTTTAAAGAGCTTACAGCCGAAATTGCCTTAATAGTGTTTTCAAAGGGCCGGTGAGATATTGCCAAAATCTGCGATCGGCAATACAAACGGTCTATTTTTGGACATAGGACCCGGGCCAACTATTTTAGTATGCTCCAATTAAAGCAGATTATTATATGTATTTCTCATTTCCAGCCGCTATAATCCGGATCGGTTGGTTAGTGGACTCAAAACAGGGCTAAACCGCACGCCTATAGGTTTCGCTTCAACGCTTCCTGTCTACCTCAGATCTGTCTCGATATCTGGAATTTGGATTAATCAGCATAACGTGGCTCCTAAACTAGCTTCTGCCCGCGACTTAATCCGCGTGAAATTTCTTGCTCCCCCGATCCACCCCGAACCAACTTCATATTCACTTGGTGTTCTTTCTGACTTTCTTTTTTCTCGGCTCCCAAGGGTCCTACCGTGATGTTATTATGAAAAATAATTGATCAAATCTAACTGGTAGTTTCAGAGATTAACGCGTTCAAACAAATAAACAAACTCTTCAGCTTTATTATTATAGATATAGATGTGTACAAGTAAATTCTATCCCATTTAATTAAATAAGATAAAACAACCGAGTCACCGATTATTGAAAAACAAAAAGGGTTAAAGGTAAGATAAATCTCAGAAAATCGTGATAGATACGACTTGGATCGATCAAAGTTTAAAGACCTTTAGATGTTTAATCTACTCGTACTACAATACATAATGGAGAGCTCCCGGCGGCGCCCGGAAAGGTTCTTTCAACCCGACCTTGTAATTTTGCGTATTTCCGGAAATAAGGATAATTCTTTTTACGCAGGTACTTAAGTACCTTTCTGTAGAAATTATTCATCTGCCTTCTAATAAGTTTTTCTTTTTCCACTCTCTTATTAGATCCTGTTGCTACTTTTATTAGGACAACTTCATCTACATATATCATATTCATGAAGTTGCCTTAATAAAAGTTTTATTAAATAGAGTACATAATTACCTAGTACGTTAGTCATCACTAATGTTTGTTTATTTACTCCCGCGATTGGGTATTATTATCCTGCTTAAATTTACCTACATAATTACGTAGGTATTATTAGTTACTTAGTCACAAACGAAACAGAAAGTGACCGATTTCGAAATGATCTTCATTAAATGTAGTTGTTATTTTTGTCTTCACAGGAATATTCTAAGCACATTTGTTCTGATAAGTATTCCTATTTCATTTCAGTAATGATGTAACAAAATTCATTTCATTCTTTTTAACGACACGGACGCGAGCAAGTAACGCGTCCCGAGCCCATTAAGGCTCAATAACTGCCGTTCGACGCACAACATTCTAAATTTCGACATCGGCGCATGCTGAGGATAATCTGAATAAGAAGGCAATTTTAGAGCACCCTATTTCAGATCTGGGGGCAACTGGCGCGATAAAGTCCGTAATGGCGGCACTCGGTAAATTAAAAAGCATGGTGTAACTTCGGCCTCGCCGCCGAGGAATTGTGCCGGATATTTGCATTTTACTCGACAACACTCACTGGTATGGACGACGGATTACTAACAATAGCTGCCGTGTAGCATTTCCCAATCGGGAAACCGCAAGGTGTTGTTAAGATCTGCTAGCTAAGCTATGCTAATGAAGTGTGTAAATTACTTCATGCTCCGCCCGGGACGTGGGACAGCATGAATGCGGCTCGTCTATGCATAATCAGCCTATAATGCTCATAATGCTCCCACTGCTGGGACACAGGCCTCTCTGTGAGAGGGAGTAGGCCATAATCCACCACGCGGGCTCAGTGTGGGTGATGGATGTCACATGTCTTCGATTTTTTTTTTTTATTCTAAGACATGCCAGCTTCCTCACGATGTTTTCCTTCACCGTTTTGAGAGCAGTGGTGATGAAATAATTTACACAAAGTAAAGCGCCTCTTTGGGTTTGAACCTACGGCCTACAATACGTAAATTGCGGCCGTTACGACTGGGCCACCACTGCTCTACTCTCGCTCTTAACTTATGGCTCGTCTGTGATCGGCCTAAATTAAGAAAATTTATATCTGAAATGTGAAACTTCTTAACAACAGATCCCTGTTCACGCCATTTAAGAACAGTGTGAATTACATTAATCGTTTACATGCGTTATGAATATCACAAGCGTAGACTGGCTAAACAAATTATTTTACTGTGAAGATATAATACGCGTACCTACGTCGTGACGCCTACCTCGAAACATTGAAGCGGACCTTTTCAGGGATTGTGCGTGCGTAACGCAATCTCGGAGGTATTTTTAATTTGTAACACTGTGTGCCGAAAGTGTATTGTTACGTAACATCATTATGGTGACGCCTGACTGCAAACATTTGTTCGGGACGTCAGCTTTCTTGACTTTATATTATTAGACCGTTTGAAAAACGGTTTGATGGTAGCGCCCGAGAAGGTAATGGACAAAAATAAAAAACGAACTACCTTTTTTATCATCGCATCAGGTCGTAAATGGCCACTTCTAAACATGGGCCTCCCCATAGACCGCTACAACTTCGTCCTTTTATGCTTTTAATGTCTAGTCAATTTTAAGTTAAAATAAAATGGTATGAAAACAGCAAACAATGATGGCTTAGCGTACATTGATACATGTAAAAATGGTGTCGTTTATTTTCGCTCAACCCATTTAAAGGAAAAGGATTAACAAGTCTAAAAGTAATATACAGCGGAGAATAAAAGTAATATACGTGAAAAGTAAAAATACTGGTGGCCCAGTGACAACGGCCCCGACTTACGAGCGGCGGTCGTGGGTTCGAACCCAGGCAGCCGCTTTACTTTTTGTAAATAATTTCATCACCATCACGGTAATGGAATACATCGTGATGAAACATTCGAAGACATGTGACATTTACCCGCACAGGGCCCGCGTGGTAGATTACAGCCCACTCCCTCTCGAAGAGTGGAAGCCTGTGTCCCAGCAGTGGGAACATTATATGATTTGCTTGATGATGCGTTAAAAGACTGAAAGTCTAAGTTAAAGTAACACATATTTACATTTTCCCTCCACCATAAACCAGTCAGAAACAGTGACGAGGTCTCTATTTACTCCAATATTCAATACTGTTTCGCCCCAGAATCATTATTAGCTCCCAAGCGGTTCTGTAGTGTAAATAAAAGACGCTTTATTACCTTATGCTATTAAAAGTCGGCGTAGCTTTATGTCTGAGCCTGTTGGGTCTCGGGTTAGTATTATTTACTATGCTATAATACCTACTGAAGGCCTTTGAACCTTTGAGTACGTATAACATATATTATGTGGCCTGTAGTCACGTAGTTCGTATGAACACGTAGAAAAATATATCTTTTTATGTACAATTTATCACAGTAGTCAAAGGAAGTTCTTCCTTCTTCTTACTTTGCACGTCAAGACATCAAGATAAGTTTATCGTTCCTTATTTATTATTTAAGCGTTTAAATCGATTTGAGAACGGCTCTTTTACTTCTGCTACAATTATATAATGCTTGGATTTTCCTTTATTCACAAGAACGACTGTACTGTAAATAGGAGCTACTTCAATTAAAAATAGCTAGCAAATGAATCGGCTATTAATGTTAAAAAGCCTTGTGATTTTCTAAGTAATAGAAATTCACGCTATCCGTGAAAGCTTTTAGATTTATAACGCAACAACAGAAATATTTCCTGCTAAAACAGCTAAACAAAAAATATAAATTGCGCACTGTTGTTGCTACGATAATTGAATGAGATGCCTGTCAGTGACAGATTTGACAACCGTTTTACGCCTTATTTTTTATTTCCTTTTTCCCGTTTTCGATTCCAGTGGCGGTTGGAATAACTCTTTGTTTTAATTTCAGTCGAGCATCCCGACCCGGAATCTGTTTTATCATTCCTTAGTCAGCCTTTACTGCGATATATATCTACTTCAATATTATATCGATGGGGAAAAGGTAAACAATGCGTTTATTTCTCGGATCGGAAATCTTGGACCTCTGGGGAATGTTATAGTGTAACTTATACGAGGGCAAGTAGCCTACATATTGACGTTTATAATATTGGGTTTATGAAAAGGTCGGTCTCGACGTTATGTTGCATACAAAATATGAAATCTTAAACGGCACAATGTTGCTGTTCCGGCAGTAAAAATCTATGATTTTAAACATGCGGTTTCGTCGGTGAATCCCACTGTACCATTTCGTATTAGTGCTCGTTTTCCAGAGAAACATGGAAGTAGAAAATAGCGTGACCACAAAACGATTTCAGTCACATTTAAATAGCTTGCCAGTTACCTATACGTAGACATAATTTATTGTAGCGGTCTATTATTACCTTTTCTGTATCTCTCGTAGTTTGCCGGCCAACGTTATCAAGCACCCAGCTCCAATCTCTCACCCCAATTACCCAGCTCCTTTTGTACCCAATTCACCCATTCCTATCCCATTAACTTGGGTAGTTGGGTCATCCCCTCACCTTTTTCTATCTGATTATGCTCGAGTATGATGTGCATTTTATTATCAAAGTTACTAAATTCCTTAAACTGACAATCAGACCTCTGAAAACGAATTTATAGATAATTTACGTGTTTTTGTACAATCATTTAACCAAATTGTTTTTTATTGATAACAAAACGAGACGGGAAACAAGATATATAGTACGTAGGTACGTACTACATATCTTATTTCCGTCTCGTTAAGTAGGTACTTAAAATGACATATTTATAAAATCTTGACATGAAAGGAAGGGCTCGATAGCGGAACGTTTCTATACTTTGCAGTCACCAAATACGTCACGACTGTTTGCCATTCTCATTGTGAACAAAAGCGGCGCACCAGGCAGCAAGGCGCGGGCGGCGCGGCGGCGGCGGACAGGGGGACAAAACCAACATCCTTCACATCACCTCACGTATTTATAATCCCACATTCGCTTCCTGCTTTTTGTTGAATGTTATTCTAAGGAATTTAAAATTTGCAAAGGAATCGTTTCAACGAACAGTGTATAATTTAAAAGAAGTGGTACCTGCCTGCTTTTCAAGCATTCGTCATAATACAACATAATTAATTAATTTACATTGCTAACTAGCTTGTGTGAGGGCTAAT
This sequence comes from Apamea monoglypha, assembly GCA_911387795.2. Classification (NCBI taxonomy): domain Eukaryota; kingdom Metazoa; phylum Arthropoda; class Insecta; order Lepidoptera; family Noctuidae; genus Apamea; species Apamea monoglypha. Next base: position 9,031,522 of record OU426920.1, read on the forward strand.
GCAGTGTCTACATTGTGTGGAAGTTTGTAGTTATGGTTACTTTAGCTAAGTAGACTGGCAGACTAAATGCGAATATGAAGTAAATACCTAACCTGCTGTTTTAGTAATTTCAGGTATAATAAGTTGGTGAATATTCTAACTATGTATACAATTTACAACTCGCTCTACCAGAAGTTCTTTTCAGTAAATCTTTCTAATTTTTACGTCCCGTATCCCAAAATAATAAGAGCGGCACGAGACCGCAAACATAGTGCACTTTGTAACCCTCTAGACACATGCCTACAGTGCGCAACAAATACTTCACGCGTGGTCGGTGTCGGATAGTTCACAAATTTCACGTAAGTGAACTTCCAGGCGGGCCGCAACTGTCCCGGGTCCGCTCCCGGAGTCCGCAGGCCGGAGTACGAAGTCCCGGCTCACCGCCAACAAACAATGCGCCGCCGCCGCCGGGAAATGTGTAGCATTCCCACTCTATAATATAATAGCCTTTTTATACCGAGTTATAAAAACTTTGTATTTTATAACTAACATTACCGTCCAATACCTACTTCGGTTACGTACATGACGAAAGCAATTTGCGCACTTTAACTCACTATAAACTAACTACTAAAGTATACAGAGATATGGCATATTATCAACTTAATTTTCTACTACTGCTAATAGAAGACGGACTGTGAACTTCGAATAAAAAGTGGATGTAACAGCAGCATACGTAAAGTTTTTCCTTCTAACGTTACACGGTGAAGGAACGTAGAAAATTCGCCACGGACAAGCTTCGGTTAGAAAACTTAAACGGAGTAAATGTTAGCTTTGGAATACCAACTAATACTTATTTGTAACACTATCCAGGAATAAAAATGTTGTACTTAAAAATAAATAGCCGTTTCATTTTATAATACAGACTAACATATTTATTTAATTACATTAAGCACAGCCAGGTACTTCAGGTTAAATCAACTTCCAAAACTCTTGTTTGAGCAATAATTCAATCAAATTAAGTCATAATTCGTATTCGTTAAGAGTCAGCAAGTTTACACGGGTTCGGGCGGACTACTAGCTCTTTCGCAAATTGGCTCGAGGCACAAGTTTGACAGAGTAAATGATACCTCGACATGATAGCACGACTCGCGAGCCATCAGCGTCATACAGGTGTTCAAAGTACAGATACATTTCGATAGGCACGGATTAAAACTCGCAGTAATTTAAATTGGCTTAGTGCTACGTAGAGCAACGAAAAATTCGGCTACGCTTTTACTAATGGGAAAGTGCAAGTTAATTCTTTTTTTTTCTGAAGCAGAGCTCCATCAGAGTTCATTATTAAGTTATAATGTGAAATGTTTTTAATGAATTGAATTTTCAGTAGTAGGTGATCAAAGGAATATTTTATAAACTAACCCCAGAAGCTTAGCATCAAAGGATGTATTGAAAGTTCCGAACATAAAAGCCATTAGTTTCTCTGATAATTACTGTTGTATGATAAATGTATCGTTATATTCGCTCTTATAATTTATGAAAAAAATAGTTAGGTACTTACGTTTAAAGTTTTAAAGAAATACTTTGTTTTAAACTCTTTCATAATCTCTACATAAACAGCTCTATCTAAACTAAACACCGTCATTTCCGGCACTTCGGTGCCGGTGGATGTAGGCTCTTGTACGTTTTTAACATATCGTATTTAAGAATGCTATGACTCAGTGATATCGCCACAAAAGCTCGTTTGCATAGCGATAAACCACGGCGACAAAGGAACAAGGTTGAATCGACAGGTTAATACATGTCTCGCGATATCGCTGTGTGGGTGATACGTACTGTATGACAGGGTGCCTCACACGGACACACCCCACGTTAATACAGGATGTGTCGCACACAATAAGGCCCATAGAACACGGTGGTGACTGAATTGTGTGCTCATACTGCTCATTCGTAATGCGTTCGGTACCGAATACCTTACGTCTCTACTCTATGCTGTTATTTGTTAACTCCAAACTAACATTCTCTCGAAATATTCTACGTTCAATATTCTACCCAAATGTTAAGCAGCACAGATTCTGGCTATTGAATCTGTTGCTTCTGTTATTGATAGACTGTATTATTAAACTTCAAAGGCGAATATGGCTTTATTAAATAAGAAAGGAGCAAATAATTTTGTAACGTCTGCTAAGAAGTCTGAGTGAACTTAGTTATTTTTAGACTAGCTAAATTGAGTCATACACTCACGCAGTAAATATTTGGCTTCGTACTACATTTTGATGAAGCTTTGGTATTACGACATCATTTTATATTTATTTATATCAACATCATCATTTCGGTGGCCAGCCCCAATTGTGTCGCCATACGACTTGTTTGTATGGATATATTCCTTTACATCACATAAACATCACGCCTGTGCCCCCCGAGGGTTACACAGAGGTGTTGTACCTATAGTATTACACCCATATTTCGCCAGTTATGTGTAAGTCCCATGTAACGGGGGCTTTGGTCATCACAAATCCAAACTATTACACACTTATATTCTGACTTATATTATATTCGAGTACCTACATAAAATATAAGTTAGGTATAATCAGATCACTTTTTGGCTTGTTCCTAAACGTTCCTAAAAGTTCGGGCACTTCCGAAACTTGAATGAACGTGACTTAAACCGACAACAATCATAGACATAACCATGATCCGCGAAAGTTGCCTTAACAAAGTTTATGGATCAATAAAGAGGCAAAGAATATAGGTACCTACTATTAAAGTTCATTCTCTTCTTAATACATTATCACAACTCAAATAACATTTCAAACTGGTTTTCCTTAAATACAGCATCCTCCAATAAATTGATTCAAAAAAAGGTCTAATTCCGAAATAATGGTACAAATAAAGTAACAGGGCGCCTGACGGGTTACTGGTACCTGTCGAATGAATATGCTAAATAAATAAACTACTCGTGTGAGCGCGGGCCGTGAGATCATTCCATTGATAAATACTGGCCGCAGAGTCCGAGTTAAAAGGGAAATTGTGTAGGAATGTCGGCTGCGGTTAGGGCTGCTCGCTGCCCGCCCTCTGTCCCCCACCAGTCGGGGATGGCATGCTTAACCAAATGTATTAAAAACGACCGCCAAGGGTTTCTTCCATAGCAGTAATTATTATCTTAACAGACCTGCCTGTTATCAGGCTTATTGTAGCGGGCGCACTTGGTATTCAAGCCACGTGTTACTATCGAGCAATGTTCCGCAGTTTGACGGGCAACGTGCCGCGGGATAAAATGCTCAACCTAAACAATGTTACCAGGGAAAAATGTTTCTTGTTACCCATATATCGTACAGTTACATATATCCGGCGTCATATTGTGTACCTAGACTTTTGACCCCGTGAAATATGTGTTAGTGTATGTGAAACTTGACCCGGTTATGTTAAATCCTTATATTCAGAGCGGTTTTGGAAATATGTTTATTCTACGTAATACTTTTATATTCTGTCACGTTTATTCAAATGAGCAACCGAGATATGTACACTGTGCAGCCAATAAAACTGAAAAACAATATAACAGTCACAATTACTTTATTTTTAAATTGAATTCATTTTAACTCGGCTAGAGAGTCAACCCTATGCGCGGTGTGAATGTGAACTCCCACTTGCAGGCGAGTGTCGTCGCTGCCATACTACCTCCGCTCTATAATAATGCCAGACTTACCAATGGCCCCAATAGGTGACAATAAATATTGAGGAATTGTTCCTGGCACTACATGACACTCCGAACTGGTTCCAGTTCCTAGCGTTGTGTGTGGCTTCATCTTATTTATTCAAGCTTTGTATTGTTATACTTCTTACACATAAAGAATGTTATTTGTCACAGCAATGTATGTAGATTGTCATTTTATTAGACAACTTAACGTAACGATATAACTAGGGACCTACCCGAATTAGAATAGAATAGAATAGAATACTCTTTATTAAGTACATCATATACAACACACACACAGAACATAACAGTATCTTTAGAAATAGAATCACTATTTCACAAAGAAGTGGACAATATTTCCAAAAGAATTCGCAAATGAGAGCCTCTTCAATGAGTACCTCTACAAACAATCCTTATCCAACCAAAACAAAAATGAGTTAAGTTTAATATTCAAGCTAAATTAAAATTAAAATCATGCATCCGGCGTGAGTTGTCGTCTCAAAGTAACGGAAATAACTTATCAGATACGCTGCCTGCTCGCACACGGCCGCGGCGGTCTTGTCGGTGCATTTATATTCACCGGTGCCGTCTGCTGCAATAAAAAATACTTAGGTACAGCTGACTCGGCCATACCAAAGACGTTATACAAGCTATGAGGCTTTCTGTCGTCCGTGCAACATACAATGACGACCAACCCGGATTATTCTTTATGCTAGGAACAGGTAATATCGATAGTGCTGTGCTTGTGCTACGGGCCTTTTGTTAAAAGTATCGATAGTCGAGCATTGTTTTGCATCTGATTTGTAGTTAGAAAACTACATACATTTTTGTGAGGTATGTTTTTTGGTTTTACATAAAATGTAAAAAGATCACAGAAAATGAAAAGTTGTAAGTACTTGCTACATTTTAGGTGACCACTTGAAACTAACAAAATTGGGTGAACAACTTGTTCACCTACCATCACAAGCTGAATGAGCATGCGTGTACTAGTCGTGGCGTGGGTTACATCAATAGTGCAACTAGTATTGTTCGAAGTTACTAATGGTGTGGTCTTAGTTTTCAAGATAGGAATACTTAGACATACTTCGAAGAGTTCTCTAATAATGTGAAAATACAGATAAGATAAACCTAAATGTAATTGATGAATGAGCCTACATTTATCATTGATATTTCGGGCTAAATGGATCTTCACATACTACATACGTATGTGAGGATCCATTTACTTATTTACACCAGGTAATTATTCCACAAATCAGTGGCCTTTGCGTCTGGCGTTGGTCCAGCGTAGCCGTTTGTCGAGCGTAAAAGCAGCGTAGACAATGTACAAAGACATCTTTTCGATATAATCCGGTCACAGCGTATGCATTTGTGTAAATCCTACGTGTTGTCTAACGTACTCAGCGACTTCGCGACGTTACATGACTTCTACGCACCTGCTACGCGGATTCCCAACTACGCCCCTGCGACGCGGACTCCAAACTACGCCGGTGTTACGTAGCTTCTACGCTACGCGGTTTCAATGCTACGTCGGTACTACGTGGCTACTACCATGTTCAGTGCTACGTCAAAAAGTAAATTGGAGTCACACTCGGTGCGATGAAGCTCAAAGGCGAAAACTCTGTAAAATTATCTCTATGCTCCCAGCAGAGATTGGTTTACTTTTATGACACAAATAACTTTTATTATTGTACTGCGCTAGTGTGGTAAAGTTCATCGTTATTAAGACAATAAATTTGCAAGCAAATTAATTTTAAACAAGGCTTTAAATTGCTAGATAATATTTGTACACGTAACCCAAGAATCTGTTATGCATGCGAACTAAGGAACTAAACATCCGTATTCCAAGTAATCGACAAACATCGTTGAAATCCCTAGCGAGACGGCAATATCGCTGCGATGCTATGTGATTGGCGCGCGGCGTGGGCGGCTGCATAATGAACCGCCGAGCCGGTGGGGGGGCAGGTGGTGCGGGGTGGCGCGGGGGGGGCGGCGTGCCCGCGTCTCGTCCCGTTTGACGCTAGATTGGAATCCGTACGAGCCAGCGCCTTCTGCCGTCAAATCCGTCAACATCTCGATCCCGGATATCCGAACCTTGATCTGTTATTAGAGGATCTGGTTCTGTTAATGCTCCCAGATTGTATGCATTCATCAACAGCCATCCAGCTAAAGCCTTTAGACCGTGGAATTGAATATTCTGACATTAATCAAAATGTTTCACACAAAAGACGCAGCAGGAATTGACATTTCAACCAAACAACATCTGACAACTTGGCGTAGCGTATTACAAGAAATGTTTACGATTGAAAAAACTTTTTAAACAGAAAATCTCTGAAAGGCAGTAGTACGAATGACCGGTCAAAGCGTCCCGGAGCGAGCTACTTTTCCCCTCGATTGCGGCAACCGCTTCCGGTAGCCTTCCGGTAAAATTCCACACTCAGTTCGAATTTTCTTCGACTTACTTCTCTTTTTAATTCGTAGACTGATTGCGAGGTTTAGGGATTCAACCACGAAGCTCTTTTCTATTTATTTGTCTATTATTTATTTAGTTTTTTATGTCAGCTACTGCTCGATAAAAAGGTATTAATAATGAAAAAAGAACAAAGAGAAAAACATCGGTGAACGTGGTCCAATTAAACCTTCAGTACAAATATTTGCAAATTACAAAATATTTCACGATAATTAGGGTTATATTTCTGTCCATATACTATTTACAGCCACACAAATATTAAAGAAGAACATACAACTACGGTAAAGACAGAGGCTACGATGCGTGGTAGTAACCACTAGCAGTATAATGCGTAATACGTTTTGTGGTTACCTACATAGCGACGTACCTACCTGTTATATAGCTCTTTTAATTTGGTGGTCGAAAGAGGTTTGCCAACATCGTAGCTTGGGGAATCTACCGGGTACATTAAGTATTCTGTGAATCTACCCACCGAGAGACAGGCGTGAATTTACTATACACATACAAGTTACACTCACATATATTTGTGTAGTTAATGCCTTTACGTGACATTTTATGGGTTAAGAGGCTTAAACGTGGTTGGATATCAAGTTATTAAATAATTAGTAATTTGATTATTAAGTAGTACCTACAAATAAGAGCTGTATACCGGCTGACTTTTGTTACCGTCTGGACAAAACAGAGTATAAAAGTTGAACGGAGTAGAAGAACAGAAATTTCTTATTTTTTTTCTTCACAAATAATAACATAAAATATCTATTTTTATATATTTTTGTATTATTTGTAGTTTTTTTTTTATTTATTTATTTATTTAATCTTCTCGCACAAAAAGGTACAAAGGCGGACTTAATGCCTTAGGCATTCTCTACCAGTCAACCAAGGGTGGTGCAGAGATTGGATGGCAGGTGCTTTGGTTGAGAGGGACAATGATAAAAAAAAACTCTTAAAACTAGGTAAACAAATACATAAATAGGTTATATACACATACATACCATTACTATAATATAAACTTATAATATATATATAAAATCAAGGGAGAGAGGTGTTGACTCTACGCTATTTGATTTGAAAATAACTCTGCAATTTCCGCTTAAATGCAAACCGACTGGTTGCCGTCCTGATATCAAGAGGAAGCGCATTCCAAAGAAGAATGGACTGAATATGAAAAGAAGAATGAACAAAGTCAGACGTATGAGAAGGACAGAGTAAGAGAAGATTGTTAGAAGAACGCTTATTCTTAGCGTGTGAAGAACATAGATATTGGAAGTGGGATAAGAGATAAGAAGGAGGACTGGGAGAGTTGAGAAGGGAGAAAAGCGTGGTCAAAGCGCGCAAACTTCTTCTTTGGCGAATGGACATCCATTTGAGCTCAGACCTATAGCTGGACACATGGTCATATTTTCTGAGGTTGAATATGAACTGGATACCATTGTTGAGCAATCTGTCGAGCATACCCAGCAAAACCGCATTCAAGTCAAAGTAACACACGTCACCATAGTCGATTACAGGGAAAATCAAAGTCTGCACAAGCATGGTCTTCGCCTTTTTTATTTGCGAAAAAAAAGTTTGTCCTGAACCCTGTTTTTGTCCAGACGGTAAAAAAAAAGTCAGCCGGAAGGTACCTACAGAAATAAAAGAAAAAAAAATGTGAAAGGCGTTAAAAATAGTACTAAATAAATAAATAAATGATTTTATTTGGAAGTAGGTTTGTACAAACACTTACAAAATAACCTCAAAATAACACCACAGACAGCCACCATCGCACCTACATCCCGAAAACACAAACTTTTAAACACAATGTCATGTAGATATGCAGTTTAATATTCTTCACCCCATCGAGGGTAGTTACACAATATAGCGTCAGTCATTCAGCATCTGTCTAGCCTTTTGCCAACCATGTTAGAATCGGTTTCCAGTCTAACCGGATACAGCTGAATACCAGTATTTTACATGGAGTGACTGATCCCCACAACCCAGTAACTGGGTAAAAGATACCGCTCGGTAAGACTCATTTCTAGGACTTTCGGGCTTCTAACAACTGTCAAAGATCCACGAATGACCGTCTGGACCAACGGCTTAAAGTGCTTACCGAGGCACGGAGCTGTAAGTCAAGATGATCACTCATCCACAGACCGACCGCGGCAAGCGTAGTTTAACCTTATCGATCGACCCGTGCGGCTGTTATTACTTAGCCTCGTGCCCCGCAGCGTCAGTCACTCAGCAAATAATTTAAATTGTCATATCCGCCTCCTGTAATTCAATTTGTACCCTTGACGTGTAAAATACATGGTTAGTACGCTTTACAAAAAGTTAATATGCATTACTGACGTGGTAAGGGTACCGAAGGGGATTGCAATGTCAGCGCGATACCCGCTCCCAACGACAAACAAGCCACGTACTCCGCAAGTTTAATGATTTTTTTTTCTCATCACTAAACTTAATAAATGAGCTTTTCAATGAAAACGGGGCTAAAAAGGGCCTCAAGTTTAATGTGTCCTAAAATAATAAAATATTCAAGTACTGTGTCAGGCTCTACATTATGTACGAACTTTTTATAAGCTGTATATTTTTATATAGTCTTCATCGTCGCGTTTTCTCGGCGTTTTGCCAGAATTTACTTTACTTAAAAGAAAGGAAGCTCAATTTTTTGATCGCTCGCCCGTGTTAATGTCATCACTTGCAAACGCCAAATGCGCGAGAGATTTTTATTCCTGTTACCTCATTGTCTATTTAGAAAAATTGTACATTATAAATAGCTTCTGCCCGAAGCTTCGCCTACGTGTATGTCAGAAATTATCCTACGGGAACGTTCTACTAGGACAAAAACTTATATGTTACTCCATAACATCAGCTCTCTGCCAGTGAAAGTCCCGTCAAAATCGGTCCAGCCGTTTCAGATTAGCCGGAACAAACAGACAACCAGACAAAAATTTAAAAAAAAATAGTCGTAAGTAGCGTATATACTTTCATGTGCATTTAGTGATAAACTGTTGTTTTGATATTACAAACAGACAGATGTATAGATTCTATACATAGACAAATAAATAAAATAAGTATCTGTCTATGATACCATCTATACATCATATGATCATCATCATCTATGTATCATGTAAAGGTGAACCATCAATCGCATTATATCCAACCTTATTATGTAGTTAAATAACATATTTCAAGATCGAGGAGCTGCAAGTGTCAAAGCAACGTTCCGGGATCAAATATACTGAAGGAGTAATTAACGGGGATCATTCACTGTGGTTACTGTGATTGCTGCTTAATGTGCAAATACACGTGGAGAGAGCTACGGTGTAAAGATTAAGTGGCACACGGTTGATTCGGTTGATATTTCAGACAAGTTTTAACTACTTCAAAAAATAAATACTTTCTTTTTAAATAAAAAGAGAAAATATTTATTCTCCAGGTAATCCTGTGTAGCTCGGCTACAGATGACTGCACCACTTAATCTGACCTAAATCAGCCTGTTAAAATATTGTGTAATCTACGAGTATGTCTAATTTTCTTTAAATAAACATTATTATTATTATTTATTTTTTCCTTTATTTCATCTAAGTACTTATTATTATATTTTTATTATTATTATACGTACTATTATTATTATTATATTTTCCTTTATTTCATATAAATTACATTTTTATAAAAAAAAAACATTATAAATTACATTATATTTTTATTAATAATACAGTAAGCAGGTTCACTGGTTAACAGCAAGTTAAAACGACATGAGTAGCTTAAAATACTACCAACAGCTAGGTTACAATATATTATTTGCTAGTGAACAACGAATTAGACACTTAGTCTGTATCATGGGGATAGTTTTTATTTTTTTGTGAATTTCTCCTATATCGTGGGTGGGAACAACTACCTGTAGGCAATACAAATATTTATTCCGTGCTGGAATCGAACCCACGACACGCAGCGCAGCAGTCGATCGCTCAGCCACTGCGCCAACCGTGTCGTCCGAGATTGAAACTGGGTTGCATAAAAAATATTTCCAAAATACTAAACTATACACTAAAAGCTAAAATTCGATACTAAAGCTGATACAGTCATAGCCATAGTAGTTTATTGCTAAACATTAGTCATCTTTCTTGCTGTTTCTTCATCACCTAACCTTGGTTTTAGTAACCTTAGTCTGGAGTGAAACACTAACAGAGTTTTAAGACCTTTCTAACTAACAATTACTCAATTGTTATTATGAGACTCGTGAAGAAACCGACAACCCCATTTTATGTCCAGGCAAATCACTGTTCATTCCAAGGCTGCCTGGAAGAGATCGCAGAAAACGATAAGGCAGGCCATTGTATATTTTTAGTATTCGATAAATTTTTTTTTCTTATGTATTTTTGTGGTGTACAATAAATTATACATAAAAAATAAATAAAAATCATTATGGATATACTAATGTTTAAATTGTGTTTGTAATTGCTAACAAATTGGATTTTATGTTCTGGAAAATAAATAAATGTTGATGATGATGATTATAACTGAGTTTTACAACTTCCAAGCGGGCGGAGTTTTGGTAAGCGTCAGTATTCACGAAATAATTAGGTAGTGATTAATTTTCTCAACCCGTATTATAACCCCTTTGATGCCCCTCATTGTATTTTAATTGACATTTAGCAAGGATATTACATCACATAGGAAAATAAAGTTATTCGACCAAAGTCGAAAATTAATTTTCATTTATAAAAATCTCCACGGTCAAGAGTTGTTACACTGATTACAACGCTTTTATTTTTTAATATTCTGGACAACATCACAGTTAAGCCAAGATTCCATAATTTTCTCCACTCGATTTAACAAAAAGCCACGTAGTTAAAAATTATAAATATACCGGGACTTTTCCTATAAGGAATAAATAATAATAAAAATGTGATGCTTTTCCAAGACTTTATTTACGCAGTAATTAACTTCATTTAAAAAGAAAATGTTTAATAAGGGTCAACAGAGAGAGACTAAACATAAATTCTTAATTATTAATTTAGTAGCAACGCTTTTCTAAATCATCATTCTCCTGTCCTTATCCCAATTTTTTTGGGGGCGGCGCAGCATGTCTTTTTCTTCCATACTCCTTCTATTAGCCGCCAACTCGACAGCCACCCCCTTTCTAACCATATCATTATTCACACAGTCCATCCATCGTTTCTTTGGTCTTCCCCTACTCTTATAGCCATCGACATTCATACTAAAAACTTTCCTCACGACATTTTCCTCATTCCTCCGTAACACATGCCCATACCATGATAACTGGTTTCCATACAACTTTTCAGTTACCGGTGCCACTTTCAGACTTCCTCATATACGAGTATACTCATTTCTTATTCTATCCATTCGTGTAACACCACACATCTCTCTTAGCGGGTCTACCTTTTATAGCAGAACTTTTTACGTCATTATTGTTTTGCATAACAACGGATAGCATAAACTTCATTTCGCAGAAAATCATTTCGCATACACTCAGTTGTCATACATTCAAAACTCATAATTTTGTTAGTCAGAATCATCTTTAGGCATAATGTTTATATCCATAATAATTAAAAAGCAGAACCATCATATCGCAGAAAATTCACAGTCAGAATCGTCTTTTGGCATACATTTTATTGGAGCTAATTTAAGATTAGTTTGACCTAAATTGTCTATATATTTTGTTTTATTTATTATTTAATTATCATTATTCAATAAAACAGTTGATTCTGCATGTATTTACTCAATAAAACAGTTGATTGTGAAAGCATGCATGCAGCATGCATGTAGCATGCAAGCAGGCATGCAACATGCAGCATGCATGCAGCATGCAAGCAGGCATGCAACATGCAGCAGGCATGCAGCATGCAAGCAGGCATGCAACATGCAGCAAGCATTGTTTCTGTCACGGCTCCGGCGCTGCGGGGTTTGGGCGGCGCCACGCGAGCTTCTCGTCACAGATGGTTTTAACGCTCACCACCGCAGCTTCGGCTTGCTGGCCGGCTTCGCCGGCCAGCCTCAGCCGGCCTTCAAACCACCTGCTCCTCAGCTCGCGGGCCGCCCTACCCCTCCGCGCCTACGCGGGTTTAAATTACACTCTAGGGGTAGGGCAGACAAGACTGCGTAAAGTCGGTTTCGCAGCGATTCGTTTCTGTCACAAAATTTTGCAGCACAACGTATTGACTTTTTATGACACAAATTTAATTTAATATTGAAAATGCTACCAATACATGCTATATTTAGAACATTCTATGTCACTTTTGCAGACCATTCGATTTTAAATACATTGCACGTAGGTTATCTAACCATTCGACAGCATAAATTTACTTTATTTAAATTATCAGTTTTATTCCATATATTATAAGTTTTTGATGTTTTGAACACTAATTTTTACAAGAAGATACATCTATTTTAATTTTTGATGTTCAAATATGCACCCATACCAAATAATCGTATCTCTAAATAAATGTTATGCTAAACAAAATTATGCATAATATTAATTATGGCAAAGGTAATTATGCGAAACAAAATTCTGCCAAGATAAAAGTATGCCATTGTAAATTCGGACACGTAAATATTCTGCCAAACAAAAGTTATGCTAAATAATTTTTATGCCTTAAAAATATTCGATTAAATAAGATTATGCCATGTGAGTTATGCCAAATAAAAATCGGAGTATCAAGATTCTGCCAAATAGAAGGAACCCCTCTCTTAGCATTCTCATCTCAGCTGCATGCAATTGCCTTTCATTCATCCCTTTTCTGGCCCAACATTCTGATCCATACAAGACAGCAGGTCTAACCATGGTTTTGTATATCTTCCCCTTAAGTTTAAGGGGAATGCGGGTGTCGCAGATTGTTCCCATGACCAGCCGCCATTTCATCCATCCAGTTTTAATTCTGTGCTTAACCGTCCGTTCTACTTCGTCATCGCTTTGCACGAGTGAACCAAGATACCGAAAGTCGGAGCAGACTGGGAGAAGCGCGCCATCAAGCGCTATATGGCTCTAGAACTGGAGAGACCGCCGAAATCGCAGAACATATGTTCAGTTTTGGTTCTGTTGATTTGTAAGCCAACATCCTCCAGCTTTAAATATGATGTCAAATTCTGTCAATTCGCATTAAGGGGGAAGCGCGAAGGTAGCCCGCGAAATTCAAATTTTCTAAGGTTTGTTTTTGCAATTTTCAGGTCAGTGTCAGGTTGTATAATGAACAAAATATCATTCGCGACAATCAGAACTATGTATTTACAGAATTATAATAATTCAACTCATCGATACAACCCTCTAAATTCATATAACCATACATACATAGACTTGTATTTCATGAAATAATCATTCAATAGGGTTATATGAACTCACGTGCAAATTAAAAGAAAACGTAAGAAATTTTGAATTTCGCGGGCTGCCCTGGCGCTTCCCCCTTAACAAATCCATCATAATTATAATAAATTAGTAACTTTGAATTTTTGTCCGTTTGTCTGTTTGTCTGGATGTATGTTCCGGATTGGCGCAAAAACGGCTGAACGGATTTCGTTGAAATTTGGCACAGTTTATATCCAGGATTAATACAAATGGTACTTTTAATCCCTGTAGTACGTTTCCGTGGGATATTTTCCGACATCCACGCGGACAAAACCTAGTCTTCAATATTATTTGAAGACCGTATACAAGAAGGCATTCTTTTTCGCGATGAAAATTTTAAACAAAATACAAAAACAAAGTGACTAGAAGTTTAGACATACCGTCCGAAATTAAAATATCATCCAACCTTTTTCAAATTCCACCCTTTACCATAACATTTCTTTATATAAGTGTGTAAACGAAAACACATATCGCCTCACTTTAACCTCATATATAAAATAAATGGGGATTTACAATGTTTTATAAGTGGAGTGAACATAATGCTACATCATTTTAGGTACCTATATTTTCTCTGAACCATTCGAATAAAAAATGTAGCCATGGTGTGCGTCATTTTACTCACAGTTTTTGTTTTATTTTCATAATAATTATGACGTGCTGTACTTTAAATTCGACGAAACTGGATTAATTAGAATGGTGTATTCACAAAGTGGACGATGAGAGTCGTGGAAAGTGCATTGTTAGCCTTAAAGGCCATAAAAGGCTTAAGAAAAACCTCGGTGATAAATGTGCTCATGTACAGTAGGTATGTATTACGGTCACGCAACATTTTACGTGGGAACGAAGCCAAAAACTGACAACACTGCACTGACTGCACTCTATTAGCCTTTTTCTTTCATCCTAGTTAGTGTATGCTCAATTTACAAAGTTGGAACCCCTCGTAACAGAACAGAAACTCCATTCTGTAAAAATTTCACCGTGAAAACTTATGTGAAGTGAGCTGTCAATAGTGTCAATTCCTAATATCAGGTGAACTTATTGATATACCAATGGGAAGCATGACAGTTCAGTTCACGCTAAGTTTTTTACAGAATATACCAGCAGAACGTACTATGTGCACATTTTATAGAACAGTAAAAAATAAAGCGGCACCAATAGCTGCCAGAGCTTTAAATCAATACTTTAATTTAAAAGCCATTGGGGTGCATTAAAATAGCCTCCACGAGTGGCAAGGCAATACTTAAATGTACGTGGGCCGCACCCCTCGCTGTCAGCCCAACCACCACCTAACTGACTGGTTACTTTTTTTTACTTTTAGCTGTTCTATCGTGAAATAATCAGTCATCCCATACAAAACTTCAATACCTACTCGACCAAAATGACAATGACTGATAATTTTTCGCAGTTAGGATAATGAGCATAGAGAAATTTGTTCAGATTGATGGTCTGTACCACATCCTTAATTTTGACCACACCTTTCTGATACACCATGTATAGATAGTTTGTGCCGAAACAAGACTAAGCAGTTGAAGAAGTAAGGTATTGTAGAGTTGTGGGAGCTAATGAGTTTGCATTATATAAAACAAACATGCTCTTCTTAATAAATAAGCAGTACCTTTGTACTCAATACTAATATGTCGTATCTGTATCCATTTTACTGTGTGTACTGTAACGATTGGAGGGTAGACGGTGAAATACGTCAACTTTAAGTCCGTATTACTTTATTGTTTAAAAATAGATATTGTTTGTTTTTAAAACACCACTACTTGTAAAAACGCGCCAGTACCTCTAAAGTTTATGTGACATTATTATCTAATATACTCGTATACTAAAACAAACTTTAACACAATACTGATTTGGAACATTGTGTTATTGAACTAAGTTAAAACGTCTAAAACCGGATAAAAATAAGTGCAAACAGAGAAATGATTAGCTAGATGACATATCTATCATATTGACATACGACAGCGTAATTAATAAAAATTTTAACATTGAAATAAGTAATACTATTGATTTAGTTATAGGGTGGTTAATGAAGAACAATTTACATGTAAATATCGGTAAGACGACTTTTAAGCAATTTCAAACCCGTGGATCAAAGATCGTTCCAAGGTATATTTCATATGACGGTACAAAAATCAACGAATCCAGCAATGTCAAATTTTTAGGATTCACCATGGACAAGTACCTAGATTGGAAAGCACATGTTGATGGAGTCTGCAAGAAAGTTAACTCTTTCGTGTATATTTTAAACAGGCTAAGAACTACATCGACCCAACATACGGTATTGTTAGCTTACCATGGGTATGTAGCTTCCGTGTTACGATATGGGTTGATACTATGGGTAAACTCAACGGACAACCAGCAGGCCTTTATATCTCAAAAACGTTGCATAAGAGCTATTGTTCGAATTCCTCCATATGAATCTTGTAAACCTCACTTTAAAAAACTCAAAATATTACCACTACCAAGTAAATTATACATTTTTGAAATTTGTGTGTTTGTAAAATCTAATCCTAACCTGTTTGTGAAGGCTCGTGACATTTTTATACGTGATAATATATACCCTCGTAGTTCAAGACATGGTCAACGACTGGTGTTAGAATTTGTACCAAAGACTGCGATGTATAATAAGAATTGTTTAGCTATGTGTGTTAAAATTTATAATAGGTTACAAACAACCATCCAAGATCTTCCTCTACCAAAGTTTAAGAAAGTGCTTAAAAAGGTACTTCTAAAAAAAATGATTTACTCCGTGAACGAATGGTTACAGGAATAATATATATATATTGTGTGTAAAAGTGCGACATTGCTTAACGTTAAAGAATAATAATAATAATATCTGACTTTGTATTTGTATTGGACTGTATTTGACCAGGTACTATATTATTGACGTGCACGCCAAATTCCAGAGACATTGTGACTAAATTATTAAGTACTAATAATAAATTCCCATTTCTTTTCTGTCTCTTTATATACATATTAGACCAAATAAACTTCACATGCCATACTACAGGCTAAATAGAATATAAGACCGAATAATGTAACATGAGAAACCATCGATTGTAATTACTCTATTTAAATGTGAATAAATGAATTTGAATTTGAATTTAACGGTTGTCCGCTAAAGTCGACGTTATGTAGTGCAGGCTGGCAATAGATTAGCTCTGGTCATGTTCGAACAGTCAAGCAAGTTTAGAAAGAGATGTCAAATATTTTGTATGAGGTTTCTTGTTAATAAAACAGTGATAGTTTAGTCGAGAAAATGTAAAAACGTTCAGTCAAAATAAACGTGAAGAAATCGTAACGTTGTTGATTTCTTAGAAGAGCTCATCAGATCCTCACAGTACATAAATAAACAATTTCATAACATTTTAAAGATTTCAGACTTCTATAACTTTTGCGCAAATATTCTCAGCACAAGCATAATAACTAAGTCTAAGTTTAATGCTTATATACGTATTGTTGCGCGCCACAAGTTACCACTAGCGCCATCTAGTATCGAGGAGCAGAACTAATAGATCCTTCCAGAAATTTCGATGCTAGAACTTTCTAGAACTATAGACATCTGGTCAGTCGGGGCCGGTATGTACTCGAACATTCTAGATGTTTCTACAATAGAAGTTTCTAGAACTATCTGCAGCACTATATAAGGCCGGAATAACCCAAAACCGAGCAGAGTTAGATAAGCGATACAAGCGAATACATCGAAAGCGATCTTCAAGTGTGACTTAAGTGCAATTGTGTTTAATAATTAGTGTGTTTGAGTTGTTATTAGTGTTGTTTAATTAAAGTGTATTTTTTTGTCATTTATATCAGCAGTTTTAATTGTCACGAACCCCGAAGCTCGTAACGAGTATATTTCATATACGCCATGTATACGCATGGTGTTATATGAAATCACTTATTCAGGTATCATCAATAAATATGGATTATTCTGTCGGACGAAGCAAAACTGTGGTTTATTTGTGAAGCAAGTAGAACAGATGGCGGGAAAGCAATTATGCTCACTGTCGGCCACCTAGTTCAAATTGGATGGTGTTGTAGGATACTCGCTAGATATGAATACACGTTGCTGCGTTATTGAATGCACTCGAGCGGGAATGAAAGGTATCAGTGCGAAAATAATTGTTACGAATAGATTTATTACAACAATGATACATTTAATATAAAAATATCTATTCAGCTTGTCTATAACATTCCCGGAATCTCTGAGTAGATAACGAAATAATAAAACGATCAACCAACGTAAAAAAACTAACTTGTGTTGATGAACAAAAAAACAAACTAACTTGTGTTGGGTAGATGAAAAACTAACTTGTGTTCCGAGATGGAACACATTGGCCATCTCGGAAGTAAATTAACAACGTTATTGGGAGCATTACGTAAAGTAGCAAACTGTATTCCAAATAAAGTGCGCACTTTGATTTATAACTCGTTAGTCAAATCGCATCTAGAATATTTAATTGGGATATGGGGATCCGCAGCAGCTTCTTCTTCGCGTGTCGATAGCAATCTAAATGGACTCTGCCCAGTATTCGGCCACTTGTTTAGCGGCATCACCAGCGTCCATCAGTTCCTGTAACGTGCAGCTGACAGGACACGCAGGACACGATATTAAGTATCCCATCGTTTACGGAACAGCACCACATCTACACTCCAAAGCGGAGTCGTCTATGAATTTCCACCTGAATAGGTTTTCCTTGCTTCCGCCAACGTGGGTCCGGAATCTATTTAAAGACATCCAGGTTACCCAAGGCAGATTATGTCCAGGTGGGAGGTCCTCAGCGGGTGGGACGAAAAGTTTGGGTAAGGAAGCACAGTGTCGCCACAGCTTCAGTCTTTCTTGCGATTGTTCACCAGTGAGTGGCACACACTTTAAAAAACTGTTTTGACTTTTAAGTCTTTCTGGCACAAGGATGTTGTCGTGCAAAGGGTGTCGTGTGTCGAAAACCATTTTGCGTTGGATCGTTGAAGCTTGCCACCGTTCTACGAATCACTGGTAGCGCTATTCCTGCCAGTGGATACAGCGTTTGTACCGGGGTCGGTTTTAGGCAAACAGTGATGATCGTACGACGTTTCATTCAAAGCTGTATCCACTGACTTTACATGGGCGGAACGACTCCACACGGGGCACGCGAATTCTCCCGCAGAAAAAGACAGCGCCAGTCCAGTAGTCCGCATAACGTCAGGCGAAGCACCCCACTTCGATGAGACTAGTCGACGGAGAAGACTGTTTCGAGTGTGCACCTTCTGCTTGATATTCTTGCAGTTTTTGCCAAATGTTAAAGACCTGTCCAGGGTCACACCAAGATATTTAGGGGAGTTCCTGTGCTCGATGGACACCCCATCCCAAACGACATCCGCAGCAGTAACTAATTTAAATTCACTTCAAAGACTTCAAAATAAATTATTAAAACTCAGTTCCATTATCATTATCTCACTCCAACAAAGAGCTCATACGAAAAAACGAAACTATTAAATACTAGACAGCTATACATTTATTACACTTGTATTCTTATTAAAAACATAACTACAAACTCAATGCAAACTAACATACAACTAAAGAAAAAAACAATGACATATTTGTTTTTATATCTATTTCTTAGGAGAAATAGATATAAAAACAAACTTGAAGTCATCAGCGCACGGTAGAAAGACTACATTGTTTGACGGAGCACAGCTGTTCAATGGATTACCGGACGATATAAAAGAGTGCGATAACGTGAATTTATTTAAAAATAAGCCTAAGAAACATGTATGTACATTGTAGGTTCTTATACTCTCGAGGAAATTTAATTGTATTGTACTGTATTATCATACTTACTACTTTGTATCTCATTATAAGCGGACTGTAAGCTCTTATGAGAAATAAATTTCTTTAAACCGAATATTCATTTGCTTATAATTTATGGTAGGTACAGTCACCAAAGGAGATAAGTAACCAGGGTCTTCGGATATAGTTGAAGTTTAGTAAGAAACCGATAGATGTTTTCGAATGAAATTTAATTTGATAAATGAACCGTTTGCTTTCTATTAATTAAATGGAATTTTATTCGAAACCATCTATTGGTTTCTTACTAAACTTCAACTATATCCGACGACCCTGGTTACTTATCTCCTTTGGTGACCGTACATAAACAATTTTAATTAAGAAACTTGTGTTCACTATGAAAAAATATTTGGCTGACATTTGGATAGCGGCTGGCAAGATTATAGGTTTATATACTTTATTCTAGAAAAGACAAAAAAGTCACTTACATGGAGGCATCACGGCCGAGGGTTGGAGGCCGCGGCGGGGGAGGAGTGCCGGTATTGCGGTGCGCCGCTCTCCCTACCTTCCGCGGCCTTGACGGGGTCGCCACCGTCTGATGGCGGACGCGGTGGGGCCGCAGGGGAAGAGGAGTGTTGGTATTACGTTGGCCGCTCTCCCTATCCTCTGCGGCCGAAAATTGGCAGGCGGCGGGGCCAATGACCTGACCCGTCGCAGGGGGACCAAGGGTGCCCAGACACGGGGTCGTCTGGCGCCCATGTGCTGATTTGGTCCCTGGGGTGGTCACGGCGTGCCATGTGTGCTGGTGCGCCGGTGATGGGGAGTAATCCCCAGAGGAGGGTCCGGTGACGGACGGCCGCGGCGGGTTCACGGATGAGTGCTAAGGCGTGCCCGTGTTCCCGCCGTAAGCGGCAGAGGAGGACACCGTGGAGTTTTAGTGGGTTAGAGTCCCACATAACTGCACTATCTCCCCGTGGTAGTGCAGTATGCATGAGCATTTCTCCACGTTAAAAAAAAAAAAAAAAGGTAACGGTCACTGGTTCAATACAATAGGCTTAGAATTGTTTTTTTTTTTTAATTTGTTGGGTTTTATTCAGTTAGGGCTAGTAACATTATTAGTGAGTGGTTTCGATTATGTGATGTGACAGTTTTGATTTAAAACCACTGAAAGACCTTACATTTTTTATGTAGGATGGTAAATTATTATAAATTGGTGCTCCTTCATAGGTGATATTCTTTTTAGCATAATTTGTACGTGTCTTTGGCAGGACAAGTAAGCTGATATTCATAAAAAATTAGGTCAAAGTTGATACCTACTCAGGGTCGGTTGCTTTTAATCCTTTAAAAACCTCTAGGAAGTGTAAGCGTGGCCGTCTCTGCGGGCCGTAATAACACTAACTCTTATAAACTGGGATTATACCACTCTCCGTAACACGACTTAAATTCAAATATGCACTTGCTTAAAAATGCTGCATGTTTCGAGAATATTACTGTATGAGAGTCTCATAGTTCTAATCTAAAGTGTGCTTATATTAGAGCTTGTTTTCGAAAAGAGTTTACTTTTCGGAATCTCGTAAGACTATATGACGCTTGATAAGCCCCTTTAAATTTACACAAGGTTATATTACTGTAAAAATCGATATGCACGAGACAGAAGTACAAAGATGCTGTTTGTTGGAGGAAAGCGAGTTTCCACAAGAATGTTGGCACACGGATCTTTTATAAGTTGTAATCCTAGTGATTTACATAGCTCAACTTACGATGGTATTCACTAAAACAATGTATAAACATGATTATTTTGTCGCCCTTCGTATTTCTGAAATTGCTTTTCTTATTAGAAGCTTACGTTTTGAGCCCCGTACACTCGCGAATTTAAAGTTCTGGTTTTTCGAAGAAACACTCTGTTTTGCAATATTGCTAATTTTACAAGTCATTTCGCTAATCTCTTTTGTAACATAAGTGCGCATAGAGTACCATCAATACATCATCAATGATGAAATCGACAATGCATTATTTATGACTAAACGAGGAGATCCGCAGGAGAACTAAAGTAACCGACATCGCTCGAAGGATTGCTCAGCTGAAGTGGCAATGGGCGGGACACATAGCGAGAAGAACCGATGGCCGTTGGGACGGAAAGGTTCTGGAATGGCGACCGCGCACCGGACGACGCTCAGTGGGTAGGCCCCCGACAAGGTGGACCGACGATCTGGTGAAGGTCGCGGGAAGCCAGTGGATGCGGGCAGCGCAGGACCGATCGTCGTGGAGATCCTTAGGGGAGGCCTATACCCAGCAGTGGGTGTCGTGCGGCTGATATGATGATGATGATGATGAAATTCTCAATGTTTTAAAAGTTGGTATTTACAAACCAAATCGCATATTAGGTACTAGTTTTTGCCCTCGACTTCGTCCGCGTAAAATTTATTGTTACCCCGACCCTCGCCCTCGCAACGCATCAAACGCCCGCGCTATTACTTCGTTTTCGCTTAGCGTTCTCACTGACTTTTGGGTCGGCTCCTAAAGGTCCTAGCGTGATGTTAAATAGCCTATAGCCTTCCTCAAGAATTGGGCTATCAAATGCAAAAACATTTATTCAAATCCAACTGGAACTTTCCGAGATTAGCGCGTTCAAACAAAAAAAAACTCTTCTTCTCTTCTTCTCTTATTAATATATGGATAGATGTGTTAACAACCTAAATCAAACTCACATTTTACTTTATCAAGTTGAATGTTTACCAATATACCGCTGTTTCAACATTTACTTCCTTCCTAACAAATACTTGCGAAAAATGCTTGGAATGCAATATTAAACAGATAGTAAAGTCGGGAATACGAATTTGCATAAACATGCAATTAGAGCTAGGCAAGGGACGTCCTGGCAGTGATAATATTGAAGAAGAAACTCCGGTCATTCATAATATTAACATAGAGACAGACATTAGTCATGCATTTACGCAAAGTTTGACATATATTCTGAAAGGTTGAATTGTTAATCAACCCTTTGTTAATGAGAGCACCTTATCATAATTAGGTTTAGAAGTTATATATTCAGACATTAGCGCCGCGAAACACGTAAGTTTCTACTTCAACAAATTGACTTCCGGAGGAGTGCTTCCTTCCTTTTAACTTTTAGAACTCTGTTGTGAATTCCATCCTTTTCGTTCTAGTTAAATTACGGCTCAACTCTTTACACCTTAACCACCACCATTCCATTTTTTTATTTTGCTGCTCTCTTAACGTAATGAAGAAAGTAGAGCATATACCTACTTTTTCAAAGCGAAAGCAAAACGAATCAAAATGTGACGTGTTCCACATTAAACAAAAAAGTCAAACATTAGATTTGCAGTCGAGTACATGTTTAACTTCAAGAGTCAACGTTTAAATCCGTACTTTGACTTAACCTACCTTGTTTTACGTAAATTCAAAGCTACGAGTTTGCTTATTTCCCTTTCCGACTTCACCCCCTCCCTACCCCTTTTGCATGTAAGGAGCCACCGACCCCCAGGAGCTTTCTTACAAGTCTGTTATATAATAATATTAGGCAGCAGTTTAACCGTGTCTGTCCAGTTAAGAATAGGTCAGCTCGTCTGCGCCTGAGGGGATTGTAAGATATGACGAAGGGCAGTCTGCATATAAATCAGGTCAGATGGCCAGCAGCATCCACCTACCTATTAATAATAGTGAAAACCTTAAACTGTACCTTAATCACCACGCCACAAAGGTAGTCGATAGAAAATCACCCAAAGCACTAATAAAAATACAGATAAAATTACAAGATCACATAATTGGATAGCCACAAATCATATTGGAGGCATCTTTTTTGACGGCTTCTGATTTATAACGCCAAAGGCTACACATAGCTTTAGCTTAGTAATGAATATAGTTCATTCTTCAAGTGTTTATTATTCGGAAAACATTTTATAATAAGTATAACCTTGTAACTCAATGTTAATAAAAGGATACATCGAAAACCGTTGAACATTAAATTTACCAGAGCTTTTCTGTTTAAGTTGCAAATAAGTACCATAAACCAAACAGTTTACTCTAAACAGTAATTTTTTATTAATAAAAACAAAGAAGAAACCTGTACCTATTTTTTCTGTTCTGTTTTTCTTGTCTGTTTATATATGTGTGTACATAAATGGTAAAATAAATAAATAAGAAACTCAAAGGACTCCTTTGAATTTTTCTCGTGATAATTTTCCAAAAGTGGTTTATAGTTTGAGAGTAAAATAGCAAATGCATTTCACACAGTTCAATCGAGATAAAGTGTACATTTAATTGAACACAAGACAAGAAATACTCTACGACAATAAATCCTGAAAGTAAGATGCAACAAAGAAAATCATGGCCGATAAAAGGCTACGTGGTCTTGCAAGCTCTAAGACTCGACTATTGTTAGACAAAACCGGCGCAGAGTGAGGCTAGCATCTAAACTAGCATAGTGTAGGACACCTCGGAACGATTTGCTAAGAGTGGCTGGCAAAGATTGGATGCTTAAAGCTGGAAGCGGGCTCAGGGGCGCTTTTTGGATGCACCCCATATTACTGGATACACATTGACTAACACGTATAGTGCTACTGTGATTTTTATATTTTGCTCAGTGGAAATCGAATCGGATCGAGCTTTAAACTGATAGGTACTTAATTCTTGATCTATATATTATATCTGCCTATTTAGCTCGTAACGTTGCATTTCTGGGTAAAGGCTTCTTTTTCCCTTTTTCACACACGTTTGGTCTCTAGCTTTGTGATTCCATTAATCTTATTCAACAATTTAAATAAGGAAACAAAATATTCTCAAAAATGTATCACACATTTCTCGACTTCTGCTCGATAAATTGCAATAGCTTTGTTCAATATTGCATCGAATTCGAAACTAATCTCTGTCATTTGAGGACGTGGTTTGGTCATCTCTGTCTACTCTTCCTCTCGGTGCATCTATATGCTATAGGTCTTTTCACAAGTCCCTATATCTCCTTATACATGTTAAAAAAAATATTCAATAAATAACTTTACAATCCTCAAGTTATTAAAGCGTTCATACTTAATTACAAATTGAATTTGCCTTTAGAAAAATGAAAAGCATAATTCAAAAAAACTTTTACGTTTTTCCTTCATTTTATCACAAGAAAGAACGTACCTATAATATAAAGCTGAATACTGTTGTATTTCCAAAGCGGAACGCTTTTAAAATCGAAACTACATAATATTGAGCGGCACTACAACCCCAAACCACCCCGAGGGACTTATTTGCAACAATCTGTGTTCACAAATAATATTACCAGAGCTGCTTTGTGTTATATTAACTTTAGATTTATACAGATTGAAACGTCTATGAATATTTCTGTTGTTTACCAGACACTGCTACGAGTTGTGGCCCAGTAAACAAGGGTTATGAAGTGGAACATTATGAAGAGGTTAATGACGTGTTAGCTAAGTACGACAGAAAAAAACAAGATAAAGTAAATGATATTTCGTAGGTATTATAATTTACTAATGAGTCTTCGCTAAGCAACAAATACAAGTAGTATTAGTGTCTAAGGAAATATTTTCCTATCGTCTCGTATCATTGGAACAATGTTTTTTTTTGTTTATTTCCTGTGTCCACAGGAAAACAGTCGGAAAAAATATCGTTTAGTACCCAATTATATTTTCTTCAATATGTTTATAGGTATGGAATTAAACCTCAAAGAAGTTGTTTCAATATTCCATTTCCCCTGTAAATACGTGAACAAGAAAGCTGTATGTACACATAACTAAACACACAAACCTGGTTAAATTTTATCCGGTCTTTCGTAATTCATGTAAGCATGGAATAAGCACACTGTGTATCGAACAAGTGACATCGAAAGTGGCTAACTACTCATCCTCGACGTTAGAGACGATCAACCGCCACAAAATAGACCAATGGCACGATAATATTATTACCGAGAAGTCCATTCCCGTAATGTAAAAGGGCAATGAACGTAACAATATCGTAAAAGCGGTGTAGTCAGGTCACAAACGATGGGGGACACGTGAACACAAGAATTTTCGTCATAATTCGGAGGAGTTAACGGGCTCCCGGGAATCACTTTCATTTTCACTTAGCGCCACCGACTGCTCCATAACCATTAAATCCTCTTGTTTACTACTGCTCTTCGTCGGTTCAAAGGCACCGGCCCTCTCGCCACTTATCTAACTTATTCACAGAGCAAACTAAACAGTAAACAGAGACGAACCCATTTTAGTAGGTACTCGTATATACAGTCATCCCCAAACAAGATACAATTTTAAATCGCCGCCTGCACGAATTTTAAGCTCAGTATAAATTAAATATTCAAATTCAAAAGTACGAGACTCAAATTCCTTTTGTTATCGTTCTTCTTGCGCCTGTTTATTTATATTCTGTGCTGAAATGAAAAATAGAGCACTGTGAAGTGTCAAAGTTTGTGTGATGAGCTTGTCTGTGCCGCGGCTGGGCGGCTAGGCGGCTCAACTTTACATTCATTCAGCAATCCGTTATGATACGTGAATAATTTAGTGGCGGAGTAAATACATACTCATTTAACTCTTTATGTTTAACGTTTAATCTACATAAATTGCTTGTCATGTTCCATTATGAATTCCGGTTCTCTGTAATATCTTAAGACGAGGCACAGAAATTATAGTTTTTTAGGGTTCCGTAGTTCACGTCTCGGAACGCTTATAGTTTCGTCATGTCCGTCTGTCCGTCCGTCCGTCCTCGGCTTACCTTCCAAACGGTTAGTGCTAGAAAGATGACACTTTGCATGGATATGTGTATTTACCACGTCGACAAAGTGCTAAAATGAAATCACGAAAAATATATTTTTTTTTGGGGACCTCCACGTAAAGTAGGGATGATTTTTTTTCTCGCGTATACCTGATAGTGTGGGGTATGATTACATAGGTATTTTAAAAACATTGAGAGGTTGCTAAGACGATTTTTTTATTTAGGTATCCGTTTGCGAGATATTCAACTTTAAAGCGCATTTTTTGTTAAAATAGGGCGTCTCCCCCCTTTAAAAGCTAAACAGCTGGCTCGAAAACACTGAAAAAATTCATGATGGTAGTCCATGTGATGAACTTTGAAGGAAAACTATAACGACTTAGATAACTTTGTTAGTTCAGGAGTTGTAGAGTCCTAACTTGTAAAATGCGCTTACTTGGAAAACTTCGTACAAAAATAACGAAATAATACATGAGTAAAAATATAAAATATCCTTCTAATTCCACGTGCCATTATGGGTGACTACGGAACCCTATTCTATGCGTACCCTGACACGCACTTGGCCGGTTTTTATTTAATATTGTACAAAGTAATAAAGGCGTTAGTGTATTAGGCACTGGAAAACTTTCCATTGCTGTCAACATGTGCTTCCGAATTCACTCTAATATTGTAAAAGTCTGTTAATGTTACAGAGGTAGCTACATAGGTAGGTACATACATTAAAATAATAGCCTTTCACTCTTAATCTTATCTGAGCTACCCCGGAATGTGCTGGGGGTCTACTACGAAGTGCAAAGTGCGAATGATCGGATCGGACCGACACATGACCGAACCGAATATTTTTGAAAAATGCGAAAAATGTTCGGGTCGGCTCATTTGGGTCGGGCCCATAGTCAATATTCGAAAGAGTGTAGGAGTGTAGGTTCGGAACCGACCGAACCAAATAGTAACTTCGTAGCAGGAAACGGCCGAACATTCGGCCGATACCACTTCGGAGTAGACCCCCAGGAGAGAAACTAAAACCTTACCCACGTTCGTTGTAAGTTTAATGAACAGCTTCCGTTACTTCAACGGAACCCCGTTGAAGTAACGCAACCGGTTCCGTTACTCGTAAAAACACTGTTTCTACTTGACTACAGTCAAGTAGAAACAGTGTTTTTGAAACGGAGGTAATACGTGGAAAGTTGGGAGCAGTGGTGGCCCAGTGTTAACGGCCCCGACTTACGAGTCGTAGCCTCGTAGGCCGTAGGTTCAAAGCCAGACAGGCGCTTCACTTTGTGTAACATTTCGTCACCACTGCTCTCAAAACGGTGAAGGAAAACATCGTGAGGAAACCGGCATGTCCTAGATACAAAAAAATCGAAGACATGTGACATCTACCAACCCGCACTAGGCCCGCGTGGTGGATTACGGCCCACTCCCACTCACCAAAAGGAGGCCTGTGTCCCAGCAGTGGGAACGCTATTGGCTGATTATGCTTACGCGGAAAGTAAGTCTATCTTCTATAAATACCTAAAAAGTAAATGCTACGAATCTGGGAACGATTCTAATGCCAAAAATATAGATTTTTGAATTTTTGTCTATTTGTTTGAATGTAGGTACATGTTGTAGCTAAATAAAAGCAAATCTTCGCTTGTACACGTTTTAATTTTTGTAAGTAAAATAAGATATTAATAAAAACTTAGCAAAAGACACAGAATGAATATTATTAAAAAGGATTACGTCGTGACGCCGACTTGACGTTTTTGGTGTTCGAGCCCTATAATAAATTTTATGTATTCTTGTTACGCGTCGATTAAGATACGTTTGCAAACGTTCCTAAACTTACTTAACTAGATAAATACGAGGACGTCCTAATGGGTAATTGGCACCAAGTCAATTCGTTATTAGGAAGCAAGATAATAATTTAAATTACCGCTTGGTCAAAATTGTAACAATGATAATATACGGCTAATTGGTACATCAATTAATAGGCTCTACTGCTACATAATATATGAAAATCCAGTCCTAGGCTCCACGCTGACAATCGGAAGGCACCTCGCTGGCCGGAATCAGAATCCTCTTAAATGTGCAGATCGCGCGCAAGGTGTTATGTTGGGTTCGATTCCCAACAGGAAGCTTGTAGACGTGGGGTGGCGAGTAGGGCGAATTCTAGATCGCCCTACAGTCTTCGGACAAATCTACAGAAAATAACGAAAAATGACAACAAGAGCTAAAGAAAAGTTAATTACATACCGAGTCTTCATGAAAGGCCTCGAGACCACTTTTTAGTGATGTACAATACGTTTATTTTCGGGAACACTGCCTATTACAAAGAAAAGAATGGAATAAAATTTAGGAGACGATAAGAACTTTTGAATAATCAATAGGAAAGCAAACGTACATACCCTTGGATCCAGTGGATGACCGCACAGAACTCGGTCGTTCAATCCTTTAAAGATTACCGTTAGCAAATTGTTTCATTGTGAAAGCAGGAAAAAATAATATATTAGACTTCCGACCTCTGTCCAAAAAATCCTTCAAATGAAAAATCTCGGTAAGGGAAAAGACATGACACTTTTTGATTCAAAATTCAAAACCAATATGAAGAAAAAAACCTTTCTGGTTAAAAATAAGGTTGGATTAGTTATAAAATAAGTTCGTTCGTGATAAAATTATAATGTAGCATTTGCCAATGCTGCAATATGTATTAACGCAAATTATACTACCGCATAGTTTCTGTTCAAAAGCATAGGTATTACCTATAAGTCTGGTCAATCTATAGGCTATAAATTATCACGCTGTTTGCGATGAGGTATGAGCAATATTACATTATGTTCGTATTCTTCCACAGTTTACCGCAAATTGTAAAAAGACAAGTCAAAAAGTTAGAATATTGATAGTTACGGATTTAATTTCTATTGATTGTAAGTTCGATCCACTATTGATATTTTTTGTGATTCGTTTACATTTTGTTATATGTACTATTAAACTGTTCCAAGAACGTTATGCTTATAATAAAATATAGTAATCAGTACTTATTTGCAAAGGACATCATTCATTTCGTAACCAAAAATTAAAGTGCTGACCAAAAAAACAAGTTCTATTTTCTTATGAGAAAAAACATCTTGAGCAGTTTCAACCACCCCGGCTGCTGCTTGAGATTGAAAATGCCAAAAATCTTATTTTTATAACAAGTCATCAGCCTATAGCAGTCCACTGCTGGACCTGGCCTCTCCTATTGCACGCCATTCAACTCGATTTTCGGCAACTCTCATCCAGCTGCTACCAGCCATCTTGCGAAGAACGTCTCTCCACCTAGCCTGAGGGCGTCCCACCTTACGACCCGATTCGCGGTCTCCACTCAAGAACACGTCTATCCCAACGGCCATCCATTCTACGGCTAAAATGGCCGGCCCATTGCCACTACGATTTATGATAGTTCGTAGAATGTACACAGAAAAACATCAAGTTTAGGTCTCTTCTGTCAACTATGTATGGTTATAATAATAATATATGGTAAGGTGACTTTTAATGACAAATTCTGTGTGTTGACAATCCACTGTTATTTTATTTTAGTGATAGCCGTTCGTCAGGAATAATCAATAAGAATGCATCAGTGGAGTGCCATTAGGTAGTATATGCAGGAATGCAGGCGTTCACAAACTTTGGCTGCTGAGGCCAAAGGGGAGTTTTATAAAAATGTGACTGTTATTTTAGTATATTGTTGTGTTTTACGACTTCCACGCGAACCAAGTCGCGGGCAGAAGCTAGTTGGAAATAATCATAGGTAAGCATGTAGAAAAGTGTTGTTCAAAGATTACCTAATTACCTACCTATGTTATGTTTTAGAAACTCGTCCGGTCTTTAATCTTCGTTCAATTCAGTAACATGTCATCTTTAACTAAATAGCTCTTTCATTTCTGTTTTCAGTATACAAACAGTACTACTCTAAATAAAATATAACTTTGTTTTCGCACTCATTTCCCTCACAGAGGTTTGCGTCGGGACTTCGCGAAGCAATGTTCACCAGTAATATGTTGAGTTTAAAGATAGCCTGCTTGCACAAGCAAAACATCTCAACATCTTATATGCATCTGTAAACTTAGATACAGCTTGGAACATGAGAGTCTGGGAGATGTGTATCGATAACAACAGACGACTCTGCAGACTAGTAGGTACTAAGTTTGATACTATTGCTACTAGAAGAATAAAAACTAGCTATAAGTACTTAAACTTATTTTCTGGATTGATTATTTAATTCTAACTAGGGCCTTAGCACACCTCCGCCGCGAAAATAATAATGGGAAACCCTTAACGAATTCCGCTAAGAAACATTAAGACACGATATGTCGCGATTCCAGTACCGGAACATCATGAGAGTCAGTAGAAGCAAAATGTCGTCACTTTCGACTTAGTAAATACAATCGGTATACTTCGGACCTCTTACACTAATTTTTCCGTAAAATCAACATATATTTTACAACAAAAAAAAGGTATATTCCCAGTCGCCCACATGGATTGCCACCG
This sequence comes from Apamea monoglypha, assembly GCA_911387795.2. NCBI lineage: Eukaryota > Metazoa > Arthropoda > Insecta > Lepidoptera > Noctuidae > Apamea > Apamea monoglypha. The sequence continues at coordinate 9,062,015 of OU426920.1, forward strand.
GGAATTTGGTGGCAATCGGGAATTAAATTCCCAGTTGCCACCGGGTGGCGACTGGGAAGTTATTACCCCCACTTCAAACCGCTGTACAATGCGGCATGGGTCGCCAACCCAGATTTATTTTACTATTTACATTTTTAAGCATTTTAGATACAAAATAAGATCAAAAAAAGGTAGTTAGGTAAAGGTAATTTTATTGTTGAAACATCATTATTGAAAATATGTAATTTGAATATCTGTGACTGACTGATGATTATCTTTGGTTAGGTAGTTTAATTATTGTAAATACTTTAATTCTCTGTGATACGAATTTACACCAACTTTTTTTTTGTATGTCCCTAATAATATATATAATATATATTTGACGGCACGGTGGGCGCAGTGGCTTAGCGGTTGACTGCTGCGCTGCGTGTCGCGGGTTCGATTCCCGCACGGAACAAATATTTGTATGACCTACAAGTAGTTGTTCCGGGTCTGGCTGTTTGTGTATGTGAGTTTAAATGTTTGTAAACGCACCCACGATACAGGAGAAATTCCTAGAGTGAGGCAACGTCTTTAAAAGAAAAAAAAAATATCACCTATCTACTAACGAAACCACATTGAAAAAGTCTGACCGCCAACCCGCTCATCGCGGCCGTAAGACAGACAACGATGAGGGGAGTCGGCGATCCATGCCGCAGTGGACAGCGATTTGAACCGCCACCCGGTGGCAACGGGGAATTTTGTTACTGATTGCCACCTGGTGGCAATCCATGTGGGGGCGACTTGGAATATTCGCAAAAAAATTAGTTTCGCGTTATAAACTTTTCGATTATCACATATACTTGCGAACCAAAGCGGCACCGCAACAAAATAGCAGGCTGAGCGTGGTGTAACTGGCTTCCAAGCAGATCGGTGAAATCACGCGGGATAGAGATAGTATCATAATCGAATCTATGCGTTAGAACAGGCAATTTCGCTTCTGTTTCGCTTGTTGTACAACGGCCAAGTCGTGGCGAAACTACTGCGGTTTCGCGGCGGAGATGTGATACCCGCCTAAACGCCGATATCAGACGTATGTGAGGGTTCATTTTAGTTTCTTTCCACGTGCACACGACACCGACTAAATTATATAGGAATTAACATTCATCTGCTCCTTTCATTTCATTTTCATTGCATTGCTTATTCGATAGGCGAGCGCAAGATGGCGATATCCAACATCGTTAGATCGGTTGACTAATGAATTCATTTTGTCTTCAGACATTTCATTTCAAGCGAAAGGCTCACAAATTTAAACAAAAAGTGAAGTTTCTGATATCAGCTTTACACTACACTGAGCGACTCAATATCGCGTAATTAAACATAGGATTTTTGTTTATCTGAGAGGTTTGTTTTTGTTTAATTAAGCTTCTAACAGCAGTGACCAGTGGTATCGGCTCCGACTTACGAGTTGTAGCTCGTGATTTCAAACCCAGGCAGGCTTTGTGTATTCAATTTCATCACCACTGCTCTCAAAAAGGTGAAAGAAAACATCGTGAGGAGACGAGAGAGATATCTTAGAACCAAAAATTCGTAGATATGTCACATCCACCAACTCGCACTGGGCCCGCGTGGTGGATTATTGCCCACTCCCTCTCACACAGAGGAGGCCTGTGTACCAACAGTGGGAGCATTATAGGGTGAGTATGCTAAGCTTCTAACATACTATAATTATGTGTACCAGTTAGTAGACCTTAATAGATAGAAACTTACTGAATCAATAATTTTCGATTAAATTACCTGGAAAATTGCCCCAATGAATAGCTAATAAGTTCGTCCCAACAGTAAGATTAACATCTGGAAGTATTTCGATAACCCCGTCACGTCAAAAGTGTTACTGTCCTAAAGGGGAGCATAAATAGGTACCTTGTCGACTGGACACCTCCCCTGAGGTCTGAACTTCGGAAGGTTAAGTTAGTTAACTCATTAAAAACTGGTTAACTGCGAGGTCGTAGATGAAAGCGATGTTCGCCACTTACCGTTCGCTACTAGAATTATTTTCCTAGAAGTAAATAGTGCACAACGTTCCGTAATAGAATCTAATATCGTTAGAACAGTTAGTACCAACTTGTTCCTCGATTACCTACACAATAACATTTGAATTCAATGGGTTATTGTTATTTGTTGCTCTCTGTATCAATGCACCATTTAAAGCTCTGCTTACTAATAACTATAGTTTGAAGATACACAATGAAAATACTTTGGTATCTTTTTATTACCGTTTCTAGGACGAACTCAAGATGACAAGGGCATGCACTGGGAAATTAGGATAAGTGCATAACCACATAAAATTAATTTTAGAATTATAAATGACTGACCTTTAGTTAATATCACAAAATGATTAAATAACATGCGCAAATGACGCAATTGTATGTATGTCATTTGCTCACTTTTCACACTTGTGTTTTTAATTCGCGGCTAACGCGTTAATTAAGCATTTAGTTTGTGAAAGTTGGGCGCGCAAATTGTTAAAAGTTGTTGGTGTTTTTATTGCACACGTTTAGCCAAAGTTGGACATTCAGTGGGATGCTATAAACTACATTATTCACAGTAATTCGGTCTGCTGTGACACGAATACACATAAAACGGTATTCTTATCTCATCCGAAATATCGGGCACGTAGCAAAGTCATAATTCCACGATGAAGTACCGCATGGGCAGGGAACGCGCCCTTTGCAGTGGTGAGAGTGGTGATTCACTGTTACGATTACCCGCATATACCGGAAACCCTGCTCCGTTTTTTTCTTTAGGAAACAATGTAACAGCAGCACCTGAGAACCGAAACGGGAGAAAACAAAAAAACCCATTACGCGGAACCTACCTGAACACTGTTCGTACACGATTAAAACTCCCCTTATGAGGAAAACGACGATTGATATTACACAAAATATTTATGTTCACTTTATGTAACATAGTTTTCCTTAGCAGCTGGCATGATACAAAAATTACAATAGAAAGTTTTATTGGAATTTTTATCTTTACTCTATTGTGGTCTTTTTTTTTCTTTACTTTGTTGTCTCTCTCTCTTCTCTTTCCGTACACAAAATACGCGCATTGACGTGGAGCTGCGGACAAAAGCCCGTATTTCCTATTACTCTTTTGTTAGCGACTGGTCTCTACTTCCTTGTACGAGTTGATTGTGGCCTTTAATAGTATACTTAGTTACTTATACATATGATACTCATTATACTTACCTAATGTATGCTCATGACTAACCACAAACACTATCACTTCACATATTTGTATCAAGAAGTGCCTTACAATTCCTATGCTATATCTAAAACATACGACATTATTCACAAATACTTACCGACGAGCTTCAGCCCTACCAATTTTCAGATCGAAGTCATACCTAAAGCTTACCTATATGAAAATTATAAGATAGGTCATAGGCCTAGGTTAGTAAATAACACTAAACCAAACTCAATAAAAAGCCACAAACATAAAATTGGTATCGTCACATAGTCCCACGATCGCGGCGCAGCTTCATAAAATCCACCTTTTCCACTAAATTCAATATTAGTATCCCGAACTGCTTCGATTATGTCGTTTGCACTGAAGTGTTTATGACGTCACCATTCCTCGTCCAACTTCGATCCAGACGAGTCGAGTGAGCATCACCTTTGATCGCTCTCTTGATAAGGCTGCACCTGCGACCCGATGCATACCAATAGAAAATAGCAATCTAGACTAGATTCGAATCATAGCCTCATAGAACTTTTGTGGGGAATTTAAACCCTTTGATCGTGTTTGAAGTTCGAATCTGACCAATTTATCGTTTTTGAAATGATAGGTTATGGCTATTGAACTCAAATATTGTGAAACACATGATTTAGTGTAAAAATAAGTACGATTAAAGCTACCAATTTACCAAAATATTGTGGTTTTCGCAGTGAAATGACATGATTTATTATCATAAGGTTAATGATACAAGACATAAAACATATGTACTCATATACAATACCATTATTCCGAACATGATCTGTGGAGAATAATTCTAGCAGAATTTTCATACTCACATATTTAAAATTCATTTTTAAGAAGTATAGAACAATGTCTGCGTCTAAAGTGTCCATAAATTAAAACGTTCTCGGGGGGCGAGTCTCAGTTTCCTGTCTCGGTATAAATAATTGGAGAACGATGAAATTTATTACGCAGACGAATTTTGACAAATCTTCTTTAGGCCCAGTGGCTGAGAAAAATCTTCGATCAATAACAACAGTCTATTCCCGAGGTTTACCTGCTACTTGCCTTTATTAAGCACTTCAATTAATGTTACAAATAAGTAGTTACCGTTGTATCGAAATGATCGACATTATTCACATACGTGAATAAATTAATTAATTAATACTCATTAATGAAGTCTACTTATGTTTTATTAATTTATCTTAACATGTTAATTTTCCTCTACTTAAGTAAGAAACGTGGAGTTTTACCTGTTTACATCTTTAAAATAAAAATCTAAAAGGTTCAGTAATTATCACATTAAGAATTTTAAGATGTGAATCTAAGACAATAATACATTTACTACGAGTATGTGCCTATAAATCAAAATTCGACGGAAGCAAATTAACTACCCATGAAAACATGTATTGCTAAATTCATAGAAAAGGTTTTATATTATATAATACATTCGTTCTCGTCACACTCACACATCTAATTTTAACATAAACGAGAAGTGTCAACCTTATTAGTCAAAAATAGGAAAGTTGGCAACTCCTTCGCACAGACTTACGATATTTCGGGCGTATGAGTCCCGTAGGTGTCACTAAAAGTTAAGAATGAAATCCAGAGGGGCAATTCCTGTATTTTAGGAACTTTCGCATTCTAATCTTTCAAAAACACCTTCAATTTCCCTATATTTTTGACAAGTTTTTGACATTGATTGTCGCTGAGATGAGATTGCGATTAGATTTTGAACGTTTTTAATTACGAGAATTAGCCGTCAGGTAGATATCGTTCTGTAGCACAAAGAGAAGCTTAATGTGAACAAAAGTTGAATCACAAGACCCAGAAAAAATAAATAACCTAATTCTTTAAATACGAGATCGACACAAAGCTTATTTTATTTCATTTATTCAGACTTAACCTACTTTCCCAACTTGTACCTACACAAGTAAGAATAAATGAATATGACGGTTCGCGCCAAAATATAGCGTTACATCACTCACGCTCGTTACTTGCGATTTTTCCCGCAATTTGCCAACTCAAGACATTTGACACTAATGACCTGCGCCAACTACCTGAACACGAGCTAGTTCTCATTTAGTAAAACAACGAAGCGTAAAACTGATATCTCTATGATTTATATTCGGCTACGTCGTAAATTAATAACTTGGAGGCATCATTAGGATATTTTAGTCGTTCCTTCGAAGTCGTAGCGTTATTCAATATTTATTAGTTGGTATAAATTAAAATAGTCGGCCCATAAAGAGGTGGCGAGATAACCTGGACGTGAACTGCGAGGGCTGGTTCGAGGTAGCGCGAGAAAAGAGGTCCAGGACTTGAGTGAGGCCTTTGCCCAGCAGTGGGACAGTCTAGGCTAAACAAAAAAAAGATTTAAAAATAGAATATATTTATCGCACCAACATGTCTATAATGATCACTATATTATGGGAATCCTTAACATTGCCTACTATTCATTATTCCATGGAATATAAGACGACAACCAATTCAAGCTGTAAACATTTACTGCTGAAAATGAAGTTTCTAGAAGAACACTATAACAAAGGCACATCTCCACAATCACCTCTTGGAAAACGGATTTCTAGTTACACTCTGCTTGCAATAATCTCTTGGTCATAGTTGGTACCCCAAAGGAAACCACAATGGATTTCATATCTAGTAGTATTAAATCTAATGTTGGTTCACAGTTCTACGCCAGACTTCAGTCGATTCGCGTCGTCTTGGAGCAGAACAAGCTAAAGAAAACTGAAAATGATGAAGCGCTGAAAGTATAAAGTCAGTTGACGATCACTTCGAAACTTTTTATACGTCCGTGGTATTTGCTGCTGCAAATCAATTTGATTGTGCAATAAAAAAAAATGTTTGCTTGAAGATGGAAAAGATGCTGGGAAAATGATACAACGATGGATATCATGTTCACCGTCAGATTAACCTAAGAAAGAGCGGTTTTTTCAACTTGTTTAATGAAACTAACTTTTACTGTGCCTATAATCATTCATAAAAGATAGACATTAAAAGAAAACTTAGATAGCATTGATACTAAAGCTTTAATGCGTTCTTAGTAACGACTAGCTGTGCCCCCGACTTCGTTAACATGTATGTATGTCGGAATACAAATTGTCATGGGTTTTAATTTTTGCGGAAGCATAATTGTTTTCTAAAATAAAAATAGCCTAAGTTCCTCCTTATAACATCAGCCAGTGAAAGACCCGTCAAAATCGGTTCAGCCGTTTCGAAGATTAGCCGGAACAAACAGACAGACAGACAATAATAAAATAAATGCTTTTTTTTTAAATAAGTATCGTATATATTTTCGTATATGCATTTAGTAAAAAGTAATTATTTTGACATTACAAACAGACTTCAATTTTATTTTTTTGTATAGAGTCACACCCCAACCCAATCCAAAGAAAATCCAAGCTTTGAGAAGAAAAGAGATTTTATAATTACAATTTTCTCTAACTTAATTATTGTTTAAAAACTTAAAAACAACAACTTATAGTTAGCACTACTTCAATCCAGCAAGGTCAAAGACCACGGTACGTCGGGCGACACTGCGACACTGCGACACTACGACACAACCAAAGCATCCACATTCAAAGACTGATTGCGGTAGTCGAGCCCTTAATGAAAACCGGCACGTATTTTGTTTATTTTGTCATTCTATTAATTAGGGACCTTGTTTACTGTTTCAATACGACAAGTCTTAAATAAGCTTCGCACGAATGAACTTTTATCAGTTTAATTTATTTATCCTCGCAGAAAGTAAATTGCTTTGCCAACAAATTTTCTACCTACACGCAAAAAACATTTAATTTTTTGGTTCAGAATTTACTTACTTATATAAAAATTAAATCACTTATCTGAAACATAAATTGCGAAAGCCAATTAATCTTAGTAAAATGCTTGATCCATAGAAAAATATGAAGTGAGCCGAGGGAAATAATTTCCTTGGGAGTATAAATTAAATCAAGTACCTTGGCGGTAAAGTGCGGGCCAAGTGCTTTTAAAAGCAGTGCTGACAGCTCTTACTTTCTGGTGTTTACAGGAAAATCTTTAACCCTTTTATTACAAGTTCCCGCCTGTTCCGCCTGCATGAGCTCTTGATTTTTCAGAATGAAAAGTAAGTTCCCTGCTTGTGTGGATGACCATGTATCAATATCATTTACCCAACTAGATTCGTTTTGCGGCTTAACCATACTGGGTGGCAGGGACATTGACGTGCAACCTGTAACCATGAATTCAGCACATTCTACACATTTTTCTTCGGGTATAAAAAACAGCTGTTTCTTAGAAAAGTGTGGTAAGAATGTATGGAATTGCTATTTTTTTTTTTATAACCGACATTTACTGAATCCATGGTTACAGCTTGCGCCTCGATGTCCCTGCCACTCTGTATAGTCCAAATATACAAGCAGACAAACTTGCTTTGTTATCCTCTATATTTTCCTATCAACAGGAAAAAAATGAGCATCAATAACACAATAATAGAATGGCTTCCTACCTAATTACATTGATCCCTCAGGAGATCACATATTGTATGGGTACAAATGAGGCCAGTCCTTCACGACTTTATTTGTTTTATATTGCATCTCAAACGCAATTTCCTCAAGTACTTCCCCTATTTTTCCGTTCAATAGACAATAGAAACAGAGCTGAAGATGGGCCGTTACCATCAAACAATGATTGATATATTGAGAGCTTGGTTTTTATCTCGCCACACATAAATCATTTTAGGCTCATTTAATGTCACAGTGAGTTCTTACCGATGTGATAGGCGTTTCTGTATTGATTGATAACTCTGCAAAACACTTCAAACAATATTAGGTAATACAGGAAAAAAGCTTAGCTTGTAAACATTCCTTCTCATTTTCCAATCTCCTAATATCATAGCCGCGTAATTTTCTCGTGTTACATTTAAAATAACTGAATCGTAATTTATTTCAGTTATTTTAATTATTATTGAAGCTACTAAAATAAATCCTAAATTAAGTAAGTACCAATAAACTTACTCTGATAATATAATCATAAAAACATACCAATAGCCTCAAATTTCTAACACCTAATTGACTTCCTTAGGATTCAATCTATGAAATCAATAGGCCATGAAAGGCCTGATTTGGCAGTACGTTCGATTGGTACCGTAGGCACTATCAGCTCTAATGTCAGTGAGGTTTACCTATGAGAGTGAAGTAAAAAGAGAGTGCGCAGAATGAAGAGTGAAGTAAAAAGAGTGTGCAGACTCAGGCGCACTCTGCGCCTGAGTCTGCACACATACTTGTGCACTATAATATCTCCTGCGCCGAAGGCTGGTCTCCGCTGTGATTGGCCACCATGCCCGAAATTCGGTCTTTTATTTACTATCAGCTCTTATTGGGTACCGAGATAGATAAATAGACAAATATATAATGCTATCTAGTTTATACTCTTGGAAATCCTTTATAAAATTCACAACTTTTTACTGCTAACGTTCATAGTACGTGAGCATGAAGTGTCAGGACGTCGTCATCTAGGTCGCAGGTCCGATTCCGGCATGGGCACTATATTTCCAGAGCTAACAAACATTTTAATTGGGTGTAATTTATGTGTGTAATTGCACTCATTAATCAAACATTCACAGCTGTACGCCGCTAGGATTCCTTTCAGGCGTGTGACAACACTAGCTGAACCAGCGAATCCACAAACGCTACATTTTAAAATAATTGGCGATTCAACTCACCTAAGTTTTATAAGACGGTTTGAAGTTCAGCCTTGAAAACGTATCAAACAGCCGCAAGTAAGTATCTGTGACAAATAAATTTATTTTTCTTTCTTTCTTTCTGTCCTTTCATGTTCAGTAGAAAAGTCATACCCAACAGTATCAGTACAAAGCATATATAATAGATAGGTATGCAGCCGTGCAGGTGGTACAGATTTAAATTGCAAAATCCGTTAATTAAAACAACCTAAATTCAAGAAGAAGTTTATTTAATAGCTTACAAATAGAGAAACTTGGTTCAAAATGAACGTATAACGTCATTCATAGAATATGGAAAAGGATTGATTTTTAAAACCTTTCTCAAATTATCATATATATGCCAAAGGACCAACTATTTTAAACGGCACATTCTGACACGTGTTCACATCAACAAAATAATGAAAATGGATCCAAGCTCACGTCAGTTGGTAAAATCGGAACTGCTTATTATAACTTTATTATATTGTTTCACTTCCCAGAAACTCCGGGAAATGTCTTGACAGGATCGGACGTGAACCAAAATTGTGGGAAAACGTCGTGGTTGTCAGATTGATGCATGAGTTCGTGTTTTTCTTTGTGCTCGCACCATCAATCTTACAGATCTATTAACGTCGTCTTTAGCGTTCCTCCTAATTATCCGAGCAAGCTCTCTAAAATCCTCGGAGCTTATATGGAGCAAGGGTACACAACATCATATTAAATTGTTTTCTTAATCGCTCACACAATAGCAGTACTGCGAGCTAATTAGATGTTATTTAAAAAGAAAATAAGCTTTTTTTATTTTTTTTTCTTTCTTAAAATAAATTCTAAAGATCAATTATTTTGTCAGTTGTTAGTAGTTGGGAGAATTGTTAAAAGTTTATCAAATTAAAGATCGAAATTTTACCATCCTCCGTATTGATTAATGTTCGGTTTTCTTTTTATTAAACATTATTCGATTAGGCAACAGTATTCCACATTCAGCAACACAACATATTATGTACGTACCTATTAAATACAGTTGGTTTTTTACAGGTCTATTATTAACATATATTTTATTTATTCCTACCTCTATTAACACAGTAACACAACATGACACGTGCTGGACAACTGGTTTGCCCGCATTATTTATTTATTATTTCAATAGATGGTATAGTTCATCGCGTGCTGTGTGATAACGTTCGTCATAACCGTTTTTCTTTTCAGCCGCCTAATATTTTGGAAAGATTTATCTACATTTTGTAGCGGTGTTTACGCAGCATTATATATTCCCTCTGCTTGTACGCAGAGCTGTAATGTTACATTGGTGGGATAAGAAGAATCCATTTTGTGAAACCCTAAAATCTTCGTTGCAATTGCGGGGGTTTGTCGCGCAAACAGGCAATAAATGCTGGCAGAATAAGCCAAGCTGGGATCTTTGTGGTACCTACTGTCGATATTGCTGTGTGGGCTTTCACCGATGTGTTTTTTCTTTAAATAAAAACATTCGTTTGAATGTACAGGAACATTTACATCGTATAAATGCTCTTAGAAAGTGTAAAAGAAAAAGCCGCTGCCGTTCCACGGAATTGACTCCAAGAGCTCTTCTCTGAAGTAATCTGAAAATATAAGAAAATACAGTCTGGCAACCGAGTATCGCATTAAGTAACATCTACCTACCTACTTAAGATAGGCACAGAACTGAGAGAAAAAACATAAAGTACTTAGATAATTGTTTTTTCTTTAAGTGATGTATCATGTCAAGTAAGGGAGAGATTAAGGTATCCTTAATGTACATTGTGTGGGTACTCTAGTAGATAGGGACCTACACCTACGGCTATACACGTACATTTTAATAACAAACAATACCTAAGCACTTTTTTAACACTCTCATGGGTCGTATAGCTGATAAGTTTCCTGGCTAAGGCAAAACACTTAGGTACATACATCGTTCTCATACGATACAGTTAACAACTCCATACTATCTAAACCTTTTTTCCTCGTAGAGATCTCTCAAGACTCTAATAAATTAAATTAAACAATTCAGTGTCCTTATCGGCGAGAGAAATAGTGCCTGTAATATTCCAACTTAATGCCACTCTTAAGATTATATCACAGCTTAAGCCCCTTTGTGCTGGCTACTTTAGCAACCGCGTAACTTAAATCACTACAATTAGGTTACAAAACAAATCTGAGACAAAACTCCACTTCCCTGCGAACTGGGCAACCGAAATGAGCAAAGCTTCTTCATAAGAGGAAGGAAGCCGTTAATATACAGCATAATATAATCAACCCATAACGTTTCCACTACTGGGACACAGGCCTCCTCTCTGTGAGAGGGAATGGGCCGTAATCCACCACGCGGGCCCAGTGCGGGTTCGTAGATGTCACATGACTTCGAATTTTTGGTTCTAAGTCATTTCCGGTTTTCTCACGATGTTTTTTTCTTCACTGTTTTTTGAGAGCAATGGTGATGAAATAAATTACACAAAGCAAAGCGCCTGCCTGGGTTCGAACCCACGACCTACAACTCGTAAGTAACATCTGGGCCACCACAGCTCTATCATCATTCTCCTGCCCTTATCCCAATTTATTTGGGGTCGGCGCAACATGTATTTTTCTTCCATACTTCTCTATTAGTCGTCATCTCGGTAGTCACCCCCTTTCTAACCATATCATCATTCACACATTCCATCCATCGTTTCTTTGGTCTTCCCCTACTCTTATACCCATCGACATTCATACGCAAAACTCCCCTCAAGACATTTTCCTCATTTCTACGTAACACATGCCCATACTATTACAACCGATTTCCACACAACTTTTCAGTTATCGGTGCCACTTTCAGACTTCCTCTTATGTACTTATTTCTTATTCTATCCATTCGTGTAACACCACACATCCCTCTTAGCACTCTCATCTCAGCTGCATGCAATTGCCTTTCATTCATCCTTTCTGTGGCCCAACATTCTGATCCATACAAGACAGCAGGTCTAATCATGGTTTTATATATCTTCCCCTTAAGTTTAAGGGGAATGCGGGAGTCACAGATTGTTCCCGTGAGCTGCCGCCATTTCATCCATCCAATGTTAATTCTGTGCTTAACCGTCCGATCTACTTCGGCATCGGCCACCACAGCTCTAATATAAAAAAAAATCATCATAAATAATATTCTCTTTAACCGAGTGGATTAGCAGCCTATTGTTTGATTGCTCTGATTAAAATACGAGAAACAAGAGCTCGCGTCCAAAAAAGCCTCGAAAACGTGGAACGTTCCTGTCTAAGCACGGAGTGACATTCAACTGTTCTGCTCAGTGCTAAAAAGTAAACCTATCGCTCCATTTGACAAAATCCCTCCATCACCCATAACGACACCCTGGGGAAGTGAAACGACCTATATCTTGTTTTGAGATTAAGCTTACAACTCACAAAAAAACATTATTGTACTTACATAGAGTACCTGTTTGATTATTTCTTTGTTAATCGCAACTTACTTACAACATTAAAGTAAATAAAAACGATAAAAAGTATTAACGCTTGGCCGTTCGCCAATACTTGGGAGACAATTCATTTGTTTCCGTCGAAGTATGCTCGTTTCGAACAACACAGTGTAATCGCCTTGCTAAAGAGAACCTTTAGGTTCCGCAGGTATTCAATACCAAAGATAATCGGGTGTTAAGAGGATTTATCACAGGAAAATGTATTCAAAATGATATCCTTTAGGTACGACTTGCATAAATTATTATTACTGAACTAACTGCCCCGTTGGTCTCGTGGTCGCAAGCGTAGGGTCCTGGCTCGATTCCCAGGTCGGGTAAAGTGTTATTGGGTTTATCCATAAGGAATTTCTTAGTAAAATACAGGAGTCTGGAAGTTGGCAGTGTGATACCCCGTTCCTCGGAAAATACGTTAAGCCGTTGGTCCTGCGCCTGATCTCTCTACGGGCGTGCCGGATTGCCGCCCCATCGGACTATAAGAGTGAGGGAAGAGAGAGTGCACCTGTGTCGCACACACACTTCTTGTGCACTATAATATCTCCCGCGCCGTAGGCTGCTCTACGTCGAGATTGGTCGCCATGGCCGAAATGCGGTCTGGAGGACTTTATGTTTTATTATTACTAAAATACATCTCATTATTTTGACCAACCCTTACTTTTCCTTGAAAACCGATTCAAATAAGCCCCATATTATAGGACAGCCTACCATTGACGTATGCTATATTTATGAAACTTTGCAAACAATAATCACTACGTTTTGTAAAAAGCAGTGGTTATTGTTCGACACCAGTAAACAAACTCAGCTAGTCACGGCAATCTATCAAAAAAGCATCATTCATTTGTTTTTGTGGACATACTAGAACACGAAATGATATTGGCCTTTCACCAAAATACAATAGAAACAGGAAGATTAATATTCTCAAAAAACAGTGGCAAAAGTAGATTAGTAGTCACCCACGAATTCCTGAAAGAAACATTCTATAAGACATTTCTGTTTAGCGAAATACAGCCGAGCGTTATTCTAAATACAAAATAAATTATACGAGTATACTCGTACGACCATGCCAAATACAGCAAGAAAGGGATTATGAAGAAGCCTCACTAATTATAATGCTTTAGGGGAAAAATTCGTAGCATCCACTAAAGGAATTTTCCATCGCCTGATTCAAAGTAGCTTTACAGTGGCGCGGTCCAACAGCACATAATTCATGCCGCTCAGTGAAATATAATGCGGATGTTCTCATAATGTACGACGCGCAACTTAATCCGGCCGCGACTTTTTCCGCCACAGATATTTATACAAATGGCCACCAGCGTAATGATCTCACTAGAACGCTCGTTGCGGACCGTTTTCGCCACTTTACTCACTACTTAGTCTTGTGTAACAGTACCGTTTTTATAAAACTACAAGAAAACTGTGTACCTATTTATCACTGGTGAGAAGAGTCTTGATACTCCGCGTTTTATTTAATTTTTTGTTGTAACACAAATAAAACGGCTATTTACAGTTTCATTAAAATTATGTAGTTAAACAGATGATAGGTACGGAAATAATTGCTAGCGAACAATGCTTTAGAAATTATAATAATGCAATGTATTCTGATTAATGTAATTAATCCAATATAGCAGATCACAATTTGGGCTACTAAATGCAATCATATGCATAGAATAAAGAACTGCTACACTTTACCATATTTTGTTCTAATCGCTTTCAATTTATTCACCCTAAAACCGAATTCAACAGTTGAAATAACTTATTATACATCGATGACATTGTTATTCTAAAGCTACGAAGATAATAAAATAATAAAGAAAGATTTTATCTACATTTGGTGTATTTAACTGTTTTTGTAGAGTCAGCTAACAAAAGAACGACATTTGATGATATTGTACCTATTCTATGAAATATCTCCATAGAGTACATCCATGCTTAATAATATGCACAATAACTGAAGTTAAATTTGGCATTTTTTTCTTTAATGTTTTTCAACCAGTTGAGCATTTACTACATAAGGTATCTTACAGCCATTAAGCACCTACTTTTAAATGGACGAATTTCTTAAAAGCAGAATCCCATAAAACCGTTTTGACCTATTTCGGCTATTGAAACTTTGTCCACCACGAAATACCTTCATGTATGTTAAATAATAAAAGGCTGGGGCTACCGGATACGGCGGCCTCAGTAACTCATACACAGTTCCGGCGCAAAAACGACACAGCCGGACAGAGCTGGCGACGATAGCGCAGTTATATGTGTGTACGCTGCCTTATTTACAACTAGTCCGTTTCCGAGGTTTCACTCCAAGCCAAGTCTGCACAGTTTACTATGAGCCATCAAGCCTTTCAGTAAACTAAATAATCTACACAAGTTTGTGTGGAAGAACTTCCAACAATCCACGTCTGCGCTGCAACATTTTTACAAAGGTTTTGTTGATGCGCTCTCGCAATAATGAAGCCGATCAGTAAAGACTGAATGTATAGCTTATTTTCATTTCTGTCCGTATCTATTTCATCGATGTTTCTGAGAAGGTAGAGCGTATAAATAACATAAAAATGTGATTTTTATCAAAATGGTACCTAATATGTTTACGCACTTCCCGTAATCAAATCGTCAAGCCCGGTTGACTGGGTTCTTTTGCAGTCCTAGTGTTGTTTTGGTGACAATACAAGATACATAATAAAATAGCACCTAAACGGATCTTGATAATGGAATCATAAGGTTGTCCATTTAGCACAAAACGTCATAAACTTATACTTAATCGTTTCAAAGAAAAAGCTCTTTTGCACAAGATAATTTATTGAATTTCTTATTCAAGTTTTCCTGCTTAATTTTCCGTAACTTTTTCACCTAAATCTGAACCTCCTTGGAATAGCTTTAAGCCTTTTGTTGGTGTCACGGGGACACGTCCAGCTCATCACACGGTCGGCGGCGTTCATTGCAGAGCATGCCTCGACACGGCATGCGTGACCCCGCATCAACATTTTCTCAAGTGCTCCTGAAAATCTCGAGGTATAGTTGTACCTACGTATACACGACTAGGCAATCACTTACGTGGTTATATCGCCGACAGAATCGTGCATGCCATACCAAATACTTGCTCCTATATAAAAGTATCTTTGATAAACGGGAAATGAGCGATAGTGTATTATATTATATGCACTGTTTAATATTTATTGCTTGGCTACAAATAGTTTTATATAGAGTGGCGATTAGATTATCATATTAAATAGTACAGTGGTTATTACAAGTTGTTATCAGTCGGTTAAAATAATCAAATAAACAATTTTAGTAAAAATGGAAAACTGAATTTTTCAAACAAAATAATTCGGTAGCGTAAAAAATGGCACGAAATAAACTGAAAATGGTATAGTTACCAAGTAATCACAAATTAAGTTTAATTTAATACATATTTTGATTTATTAGACAACTATTTTGTAGATGTTTTAGTAGCACTTAATACTATGCTAATCCTTAACTAATTAATTACCAAAATATATACAAAATATGAAAATCAGTCAAAACACACATTATTATATTATTATTAAATAACTAAATCTTAAATAATTATAGTCACAACAATAATAATATTTAATATTGTTAAATACTAAAACGAAAAAAATGGTCCCACGGCTAGAATGTAAATTATTATAATTGTTGAAAATACGTGATGAAGAATACGTGGTTTTGATTAATGTAATAACCTAATCGCCACACTGTATATTGCAGTTAGTTACCAGGACTCAAACCACACATGACCAATGACCATCATAATCTGCTTAGTCTTTCCCCAAAGACTAGCAGACGGACGGACGGACGGTTTCTAGTCTAATCGGATGCAGCTGAATACGATTGTTATACATGGAGCGATTGCACATTATCTGACCTCCACATTTCCACAACCCAGTTAGATACTGGGAAAGACCCCTTGGTGAAACTGATTGTCAGACTTTAGAGCTTCTGACTACCCGTAACGACTGTCAAAGGTGAAAACAAGTACGTTGCTTGGACATATATAATATTACCGTACCGTAAATATATCCGAAACGGAATTAACGAAACTAGTAAACTACAGTAGGTACATGCGCACTAGGTGTTTCAGCGACGCCTGGAGAATCATGTCTCTCAGTTTAATTACGTGTTTCACGTCATGGGTGTAATCTCTGACACGGTACGACTCAAAATTCTTAGTACTTGTAGCCGTTCCATACAAAATGTAGATACAGAGTTTACAGGAAAATAACATGCTTTCAACTACAGCTACAGTTGATTGCCTAAAAAGAAAGTATCCATATTATGTTGAAATTGTTTAAACGCATTGCTCAGTAGAACTGAACAGAAAGATTGCTGTCTTTTAAAACGAGCAATTTTACTAAAAGATACTTCAATGTAACGTGAAACTATTTACTGGGGCGTACATTTCGTATAAACATGATATAAATTACATTAATTGGGTGTATCTTCCCAGTTTCATACAGTTTATCTACGTTACTCCGGAATTTCAATGAATTTTTCCCCCGTGGCCATAAAAGCGCAAAAGAGTAAAAACACTCGTTCTTGAGCACTGCAGCGTTCACTGTAAATTACAGCACGTTAAGAACGTACGGAACACTATTGAATGTTCTAAACCGGGAAACCACCCCGTATGGCAATTTATTTATACAGTCTGCCATGATGACATCATCACTTGAAAGATAATCTATTACAATAGTTGGTGCAGCAATAGTATTGCTATATGGATATCTGCTTATCGTATAGCACCGTCATATGTCAAAACACGACGTGCGACGAATTTATTACGAGAAATAAACGGTGA
This sequence comes from Apamea monoglypha, assembly GCA_911387795.2. NCBI lineage: Eukaryota > Metazoa > Arthropoda > Insecta > Lepidoptera > Noctuidae > Apamea > Apamea monoglypha. The sequence continues at coordinate 9,079,221 of OU426920.1, forward strand.
AATTCTCCACACAGATCCGTTGGAATTTAATGTTTTCAAAGCAACAAGAGCGTACTAACAAGCTGCGGAAGCTGGTAGATTCGTGACGTTTTCAACGAATTATTTTAATTAATTTGAGGCAAGGTGAGGGTGGTTCCGCCTGCGCCGAGCCTCCCCAGTCGCACCGACCACGCCGTGGCCCGCTCGCCTTCCTCTACAAAAACTAATTCAACTTGTGCACCATGTGGCCCCGTGTGCCTACCAATTACCACTTTGTAACCTAACTATCTGCTTGATACGGTAAAAAACATACATGAAGCGCCAACTGACCAATCTTAGGTACAAAGTGCACATCATTACCTATTGTTATTTATTAACTTAAAGCAACAATAAATGAGGTTGTTGATTAGGCACTTAATTAAAAAGAGTAGGTAGCTACGAGCTTCCTTAAGTAGGTATGTTGCTCAAGGTTTCTGTGAGGGTTGCACAAGAGCTTTACGAGGAAAATCTGAGCACAACTCCCGAATATCCGTTCACAGTTTAATAACATTGAAGTAGAAAACATGCTTAATTGGAATTTCTTTTCTATCTTGTTTTGGTTCAGAAATCATACAACGTTACGTACCTAATATTAAAAGATTTGATTGAAATGAAAATACCTACATCGAAAGGCGAGTTCAAATATTATATCCCTGTCGTTCGGAGTGACGTTATATTTTTATACGAATAGAAAGATTTTATTCAAAGAAACGAAATGATAGAAACCTACGCGCGAGTTATGCCTACGCGCCTCGATCTCGACATGCGCTCGACATGCAGACAGTCGCGACTGTGCCGCAGTGACGAACGGACGATGTGTTGTTTTTTTAACAATATACTTAATAATCAACTTCAGAATCAAAACTCAACATGATGCTTTAGAAAACCATATTGAAGGCTTAAAAGTATACCTACCCGAAATCTTGTCACAAAATTCTTGATATCCGAATAGTAGATAATTTAATAACCTTCTGGGATCCGCAACGAACTGTAGAAGAATAGGTACCTACGGCATAAGTTAATTACACTAATGAAGAAGGGAAGGTACGCTCAAAAAATCCACCCCAAGATCACTCCAAAGTCTTTAGTACGATGTTCTTCGCGCGGTTCATTAGCGCCTTGACTTACGGGCGGGCTTACATGTCACCTACTATTGTTACTTTTACGACGTAACGTGCTTTCAGTCGTCAGTATGTCAGTATACGGGAGCGGAACCGGATTGTAATTAAACCTAAATTGTTTTTAGGGTATTTCGTCTTAGTCGTACTTTTGCAGTGCGTTGTATAACACCCCCATAGCTTGCTATTAAATTACGTAGTTGTTCCTGTTTTCTTTATATTTTCCTTATTTTAAACTCTTTGAAATAAATTACATTCCGGTATCAGTTTTCGTAGTTAAGCACGACTTCTTTTTCTAAGTTTCCTTTTTCATTTCATTATTTATGAAAAAAAAAATCTAAACTAAGTGCAATCATAGCATTGCTAGTGAAGTAGTGTTAAAAAACAAAATTGACCACTCCATTTGGTTATTCGGCATAGTGTTTCACCCAATCCCGCTTGCCAGTCAGACTATCGCCCACGTTAGACACCATAAAGCCTGGAATAGATATTGTACGGCGAGACATTCGGACGTCGCTCTCGATTAACGCCACGTAAATGTCTGTGTCGTGGACGTTAGTTAAAGGACACTCTGTGCAAAATATCGTGCTTCATTTTCGATTTACAGGAACTGACGAACGAAGTGTGGTTTCTGATAAATATACGGCAGCTATTCCTCTCTTTTCTACGCTTTTATTCTCATCGTTTTAATTCTTTGGAAGTCCTTCTAGATGCCCTCCATCTAGCTAAGAAGTTAAACTAAAATCACAAGGTGACCGTCCTTAGCACATAATGACTCTAGATTACGACGTAACGCGCCAGTGCTCCTCTCGTGCCACCTACCGCCTCTGGATACGTGCTACCTTCCGTCCGACTCAAGGTCGTTTTACAAAGTTTATGGATTCCGCATCAAGCACCAGTGACCCTGAAAGTCTCCCATCAGTAACATCGTAAGTGGCGGTAGGGGAAGTTCGGAATTCCAGCTAATATATTACATAATATATTGTCAACGTCGCACAAAATAGAATTATGTAAAGATCAATAGGATTTCATTAATGATCCAATGATTTACTTTCTTAAATATAAAATCAAATCACAAAGGTAATTAATAGAAAAAAAAATGCGCCATGTAACTCGATACTAGCGACGGAGTAGCTCCTTCATTAGTGGGCCAGTGCGGGGCGGTGGGGTCTCAAGTATAGACCACATTTTTTGTCCCGCTACCAGAGAATTTCCTTATAAATTATCGCCGTGGATACCGTAATTTACTACAATGCTGGAAAAAGATTTCACTTTTACCTTAAGCATCACTTTTATGTAACCTATTTTGTTTTAAAATTCTGCCATTACGGTTTTTGAAATAATTATTATTAAGAACTCTGTTTTATGTATGATTTTAAGCAGGGTGGAAAAGAGGGAAGCTGTTTCCTACAAAAGTGCAATACCTACGCGCTCAAAATGTATGGAACAGCTGTTTTTTTTAAATAACCTACGAAAAATTTCAACGCAAGGGGTCCAAAATCGATTACTGAATCCATGGTAACAGGTTGTGCGTCAATGTCCCTGCCCCCTGTATGCTTGAATTCAATGGTGTTTACGTTGAAAAACTAGAGAAAAACAACATTGTATTTATTATGACTCTTATGATTTTTGTTCCCATGAACTTATTTTCCATGCGACATCTACATAGCACTCCCATCAATGCGGTTCGCGGAACCGCTACGTAGAGTTTCATATTCAAACGAAAAAAGATATAGTAAAAAATAAGTGGACATCTACTTAGAAAATGTTAAATTGTTATACTAATATAACAGCACTCTATTTCCTGAGCCATTTGTCCCGACAAAGGGACGAGTACTTGCACCGTGTAATCCGTCCATCATACCATGCAAATTGAATCACGTCTGTCATCTGCTCACATGAGAGTGTCTTTCTCTCTAGAAAAGCGTTGCTTTACACTGAACATAAAATCTTACCTTGGATCTACATATGTATGAAATTGTGGTAATTTTTACATAAAATGGGCCTATCTATTTAAGTCACTAAACGTGATGCCTGCAAATTACAGTTTTGAGAGAGAGTATCTAAATGCAAATAACATAACAAGTCATTGTATTTCTAAGATATGATTTATTTACGAAACTACTTCAGCAGAGGATATTAATTTCTATTTCGGTGATAAAGTATCAGTAGTCAGGTCATTTAATGTTAAGCGAAGCGAGCACTCGGTTTTTTTAAAAGAAAACTTTAACTTAGGTAAATAAATTAATTGAACTAAGTAGTGTCCAAGTTCATATTTTATTTCAAGGCTTATTAATGTCAAAGGTCAAGTGCTTAATTGCACCGTTCTTACGTTCTATACTGGGGTTTTTTTCTGGGTATGTATCTTCAATGATTTAATGAAAAGGTGTAGCCGCTGTAGGTATCTCTGAAATGGTAAGGGCAGAATCTGGATTAGCTAGGTACCTACTTATGCTGCAGCTTTATTGTGTAACAATCTTTAATAAACAACAAGAACTAGTTATCATAAAACTGTTTTTCAGAAACATCTAAGAGATTTTTTTTAAAAATCGGTCTTTTTGTCAGTCAAATTGTGTGTGTGTGTGTTTGTGTCAGAAAAACTACACTCGGACGTTCAAGATAGCTACGTACGGTCACATGGTACATTTCTCTAATTAAATTTCATTCGAAAACATCCATCAGTTTCTTATTAAACTTCAGCTATACCCGACGATCCTGGGGGTCTACTACGAAGTGCAAAGTGCGAATGATCGGATCGGACCGACACATGGCCGAACCGAATATTATTGAAAAATGCGAAAAAAGTTCGAATCGGCTCAGTTGGGTCGGGACTCGGGACCATAGTCAATATTCGAAAGAGTGTAGGAGTGTAGGATCGGGATCGACCGAAGCAAATAGTAACTTCGTAGCAGGAAACGGCCGAAAATTCGGCCAATACCACTTCGGAGTAGAACCCCTGGTTACTTATCTCTTATGGTGATTGTAGCTACCTACATGATAGCCTAAGAAACCCGTCCAAAAGTAAATACATTTAATTTTAGTCTTTTAAGTGGCACTCAATAATATCTATGGCATAGTCACGTCCGCCGTGATGGTAGCGTGGCACGCCGCTTGACGCACGCTGCGCGCCTTTTCAATCGAACCATTGTAAAGCAACTCCATGTTGATAACTTGCTTCTAATATGTTAGCTTCTTCCATTATTTCTAAAAGCGAAACGAAACTAGGGCTTGCGAAACTTTCCTTCGCACGATTTTTACGGAATTCTAAATGACGCGTTTCGTTTCGCAAATATTTGTTTATTGTTACTGCCCTTTCGTGCATATTACCTATATGCTGATGCACACTTGGATTGGTTCGTTCATACTGAATGTGAAGCCTAAAATTGATGATATTTGGCTAGGTGTATCGGTTTGTATTTTCCTAAGGATCAAATCTAAATCTTAACAGTGATGACGGAACACGAAAGGAGGACAGGTACAGAACTGTGCAAGCGTTACAACGAGAGACGGCGTTCGGCGACGCCCAACACCAACTCGTACCTGGAACACGGATCGCAGCGGACGCCGGAGTTTCATCAAGCATCAATAGTTGGCGGAACAAAGACGGATAAGTTGGACGTGAATGGCGGACTCGATCCGCGCTCGTATCGGAAACTGAACGAGATCTCGCTTTGTTCGTAAACAATGTGCAGCGGACAAGGTATCCCATAAAACTTTGAAACTCAAAAATGGACTCCGACGAGGCTACGCGAACTTAACCAAGGATTAAATTTATTAGTTATAGTTTATTAACTAAAGTTTTGAGTGGATTTCCACGTTCGTAGCCAAGAACTAAGGACTGAGATCTAAAACAACAATGAGGTACGGTTATTCAATTAAAAGAACAGATTGACTATGGATCAGTGATTATGTTATACGTAGGCAAACAAACCGGCCGGCCCACCTGATTGGAAGTGTTTACCGTCGCCTTTGGACGACGGCAATGCCAAGGGGTTTGTCAATGGGGGCTGGCCGACCTTAGTGACAAAGTTCAAGAGTCTCTTATGCACTTGTACACTATCGCGATGCTTGTCAGTATCTACATACGATATAACGGATAGGTAAGTGTGGAAAATCTGGAAAATTTTATTAAAAACTATTAAGTAGCAATTCATAAAGTAGAAAATACATCACCTGCACCCTAATTGCTTAATCAAAATTTGAATCACTTTGAAGGATATTGTTAATCCATTGCTTCATATGTTCGAAAAGTATGCCTGCTCAACTGAACTGAAAAATGAAAGCCATTGCTACTGTTAATGTGTTACGTTATTACCCCACAGATGTTATTAAGGAACATCTATCTATACAGAGCAATATAAACGTTCGTAGGCAAAATAAAATCGAGAAGCGAGAACAAATGCTCGCGGTTAAGTGAAATTAACTGCGAGGAATCGGCTTAAGAAGCGACAAAGTCCTAGCCAGGCTATCAATTTCCCAACCCCACTAATATTCGATTCCACTGTGGATTCATGTGTTCCACCGACTTTAACACACTAGTTCACTGACCTACTGGTATTGATACCGTATACCTACTATAAAGTAGAACTGCAGAAGCCCTAAAACATTGTCTATTGTTAAAAAAGAATTCGTCTGAATTGAGTGTGTAATAACAAAATAAAAGAAGCCCTTCATAAAACTCTGACAAGGTAGGTAAGTAATGTCAATTATAACAAAAATCTCAATTGAAAAAGCGTTCTTCGGCAAGTTCATAATTTATTTGTTGAGCATTGACAATTGACTGTGAACATCGAATTGTAGATTGTCTCAATTTCTTCTAAAAAACTCAATATCTATGAGTTTATTTTATTTAACGATTGTTCTATAACCAACATGGGTTATATTATTATTACCAAGAGCGAAATTAAAAGAAAATATAAAAGAAAAAACCTTTGTAGTGAAATAATGGCAGCTGAGAAGCTCTAAAGTGCGATCACTTGTCTACCGTATTCTCGTAACCGATTCATGCAAGAATTAAGTTCTTTATAGATACGACTAGGTATCTAAACTTACACTACTTTGTACTAACGTAGGGTAGGTAGAGGTATGTACCTCGGTACCTATACGTATATTCACAAAACGAGATTGAGTCAACCTCATTGAATAAAAACTTCGCTGAGTTTGTAATCGCAGTCGCTTCCTCGTTTAATTTAGTTCAGTAACGTTAGAATAAAATCAGTGCGTCTTAGTAGGTACCTTCTCTAACTCTCGATTAAAGCTTTTATCGGAGGACTGATTAAGTGTCGAGACCAGGATGGATTTATTGTAAAAGTTGGCCGTTCGCTGAGGTTAGTGATTCAAGCCCGCACACTTTAGTCGAATAATTGTCTACGTGATCGGAATGGAGGCTTCCTGCCGCCTTTAATAAGATCAGATAAAGAGCTCAAACTGGTGCAGGTGTGTGCGCAGATCTATTCAGCTCTGGCTCAATAATATCCCTCCCCGATTTTCGTATATGTACTTTATCGCTCTGTGTAGATACCTTCGTTACTACGTTTTCGATCGGATTTACTTGTTTCCCTCTCAAACGCATATATTTATAAACAGTATGAAAAAAGTATTAGTAACGATGAATTTCTGATTAGCCCCTAACTCTAAGTCTTCATTCATTCGAAAATATTCAGGAATCCTCTTCCAATTTTCAATTAACTTAAAATTTAAGCGAGTTACAGAGAGTATCTCAATACTCTCTGTAACTGATGTGTCGCTGCCCCTATCCGTTAGTTAGCGTGTGTTGGCTGGCACATGAATTGCCTGCATCCATCACTTCGTTCAGAAAAGGTCCATCAAAGTAGATACATAGTAATCCATCAATAAGCCCCGAATGCTCAAACGTGTCACGTCAGCCTAGGTCCTGGATGCAGATAGGTGAAAGTTGAAATATAGCGGAAGACTGCAGATCGTCAACGTTATAAATAACTTTTTTTTTTAAATTGCGTGGAGTTGTAGGTATAGCGTACAAAAATATTAGCTTATAATATTTTCGCTATGTATTATACTGTCTTCATTAAAGATAGATAAGTTTAGATAAGATACCAGCCTATTATTGTTCCACTGCAGGGCAAAGAACTCTCCTCATATCAGAAGGCACGAGCATTGATCTCCGGGTTGGCGATTTCAGACTTATACCAACTATAAGTTCCGGTTTCCTCACGATGTTTTTCCTTCACCGATGTCAGTAATGTCCAAGATATATTCAGAAAGTACATCATCATCCGTCTAGCATTTTCTCAAATATGTTGGGGTCGGCTTCCAGTCCTAACGGAGGCAGCGAATATTTTTATATGGAGCGACTGCCAACTCAGAAAGTACATATGAATTGAAGAAGTCACATTGGTACTTGCCCGTATTTTAACCCACAAGCTCAAGCAAGAGAGGCGAGATCTTAACCACTGGGTCATCATTTAAATGATCCTCTAAAAACTTATTGACCTTCTAATGATGAACATATTTTTTAAATTAATGAGCCACTGAAAACTCTTTGGGGCGACCGCTACATCCAAGTTTGTCGCAGTTATTTAGAATTTTTAGAATAGGAATTATTAGAGGTTCAAAAATGAGGCGCAATCATTAGGTAGATATATTAGGGTTCAATAATATTTTTAGGAGCACAAAATGGGAATTGTTCGAGGTTTTACCTACCTACTCGTTTAAGGAACAGCAAGATTCATTATAAAATGTAAGTAGAGCTATAACTACTTACCTCAATCCAACTGTAATACATAAACCGTCTATAAAATTAGCTACCCATGTGGCACTAAACCAATAAGAAACACTAACAATAAGTACACGTTTAATAACCCATATCCAAAAGTTAAACTATCTGAACAAGTATGTAAACACAAATCAAGCAAAACCATTTTAAGAAAGAGTTGTTTCGTTTGTAAATCAATGTTTTAGTTTAAATGCAAGAGCAAATAAACGTGTGTTCCTTCGATTTGTTTGGTATACTTACCCTCTGTTGGGTGTAAGTATCAATAGGTCTTAAATAAATAATCAGAAACAAGGGCGGAAGGGCCTAAGTACGGGACATTAACAAGGGTCCAGTCCAATTTTCGTCCTGTCCACGTTGATATATTGAGGGCCGATGTGAAGCCGTTGCCCACCGCGCCGGCCGACGACACAACTCATTTACTTTTTTCACCAGATACCGAACCGAACACAATAATTGTATTGCGATACCAATGTCAAAGAACTATGGAATTGGTTTTAGTTTCTTTTTCTTTCAGTGTGGTCAAATAATTTAAAGAATTGAAATAAAAGATCTTGACAGCATACACCATTTCAAAAGGGCTCTTCTTGATTTATTGGGCGAGAAAGCTTACTACACAGTGAATGGCATGACATGGAAGACAAATTGTAATTTAATGACATTTTCTTGGTTTGACATTTTAATTGTAATTTCATTATATTTATGTAAATATTGACATTTAGAATATTTTAGTACATTTTGTTAATTTTTATTTTCCATTTATCTACTATTAATTTGAAATAATAATTAGAAATTTGTGCGCCGTTGACGGCAAGACATAGCGTTCATTTTTATAAATTTTGACATCCCCTTTGTTTACCTATATTCTACAAATAAAAATATTTGAATTTGAAATGATTATGAAATTAACTTTAAATATAAAATTCATAATTATTCTGGACAGGTATGACAGACCAACCTAGAGTTTATTTTTAAAGCTAAATTAGCCTCCCATTTTTGACCACAGACGCCAGCGGCGTTGTGGTTGACAATAACCGCAAGCGACAGTGAACTCGACGTAACATCTACGACGGCAGTGGTACTTCTCTTCTTCAACGCAACTAAAACCCAACTATGAGAAAAACGCCGGTAATTTTATCACGATGTCTTGTTTAAATACCTTTTTACCTGGCGTTTTGTCGTAGGTGGGTTTTAGTTGTTAACTTCTTTTTTTTTTTTATTGTTTTGGAGGTTTCTGTCAGCCCAATGGAGTTGTAATGTTGATGACACGGGGCACCTCTTGGAGTTACTATATCTTTTAACATGACGATATTTTTCAGCCCAATTACTGGCTCCACACATCTGACTATTTGAACTGATAATAATGTGACCACACTGACCACAGCCCGCAGGCAGTACTTACTCAGCCTATAATGTTCCCACTACTGGGACACAGGCGTCCTCTCTGTGAGAGGGAGTGGGCTATAATCCAGCACGCGAGTCCAGTGCGGGTTGCGGTAGGCAGTCGCAACCACAAAAAATGCAAAATTCTGTCATCCTCATTGCACCTACAGTTTATTTTATAAACCATTAAGGTTAGCTGCCATTGCTAACCCTTTAAACATTCACACGACTAAGAAACTGCCATAAGTGCTTGAAAAGGAAAAAGCAAAGCGACTAACGCAAAATTTCAGTCTCTGCAAGCCAACAAGTTACGAACGCTGGCGGTGCTTTAAAAATTCAGTGTGTACCCACCCGCCACGCTTGCATTTTTCGAGAGTACTAAAGTCTGCTTCGTTTATATTAAAGACCTCTATCTATTCGTTTTATCCACCCCGAAATATGCTTTCACTCTCGTCGGCTCCTCATCCCGTAAAAGAAGCTAACTCCTATAGATACATTGCTTGCTTTTCAAGTGAAAAAATCTTGCCGTTGCCTTTTTAATAAGATCGTTTTAGTAGATAGTTATCTAGTTTGATGAAGCATACCTACAGTATAATATTGCTAAAATACTTAATTAAGTGGTTATTTAATTAAAATTACAAACAACTTTTTTGGGATCCGTACCTCATCATAAGGAAAAAATGGAACCCTTTTAGTCTCACTACGTTGTCCGGCTGTCTGTCAAAGCCCTTTTTTCAGGAACGCGAGGAGATATAAAATTGAAATTGATATCAAATGCTTAGGTCCCTTGGAGCTGCAAAAAAAATCAAGCTTCTAAGTCTCTTGTTCTAAGTTAACGTAATAAAAAAATTGTGCCATTTTTGCCGCGTATTTAGACACTCAAAAAAAAGTAATTAACCTATATAGGGTACATACTTCTCGTTGACCTAAAGTTAAACTAGGGCTAACTAGGGGGTGCCCTCATCTCAGAAGTAAGCCACTAGTAGCGACAGGTATAGGTAGTACCTGTAGGTACCTGTCGCTGCCGGCCGTGGTCGAGTCGATGATGGGCAGCGAAGAGTCCTGGGACGCGGTGGTTTCCTTCTGCGAGACGACCGTTTCGCAGAAGGAAACCAGGCTGCGAAAAGGGAGAGGGAGATCTCGTCCTCTCACCCGGCCCGGCGCCGATGCACCGGGCGTCGGCGGAGGGCGGACAACACCCTCTTCCAGCCCCCCTAAATGGGTCCAGGGTCAACAGACTCGGGGACGTCTGTCGCCCCCCACACATCAGGACCCGAGGTGGCAGCGCGTGGTGTTCCACGCGCGCCCCTCTTTGACGTCGCGGGGGGAGTCAAACACCTCACTACCCCCCCCCCCTTTTTTTTTTTTTTTTGTTCCCGGGTTGGAAAATCCTCATAGATGTCCGCCGCCCTGGGGCGGGCGACGGGGTCTGTCAGACTCTTACTGACTAAAAACCACCCCAGTGTTCCATCTCTCACCTACGCCGGGGGTCGCGGGAACGTACGATCCTTCCTCAACCCCCGACTGGTGCCGGCCCGCCACTGCGGGCATCCTCTGGTCAGGGGGACAAATGGGTCCAGGGGCGACGGACTTGGGGACGGAACCCATGATATCAACCGCGAAACCAAAAAAAAAGGCAGTCGCTTCTTGTAAAATACTGGTATTCAGCTGCATCCGGTTAGACAGGAAGCCGACCCCAGCATAGTTGGGAAAAGGCTAGGCAGATGATAATGACTTCCCGTTGACCTAAAGGAAAAAGTTCATTGGTAAATCTTTATTAACTTAAAAAAAAACGTCGGTCGGAGGACCGAAGGAGGGTTTCAAAATGACGAATTTTTTTACATTTTTGCCAATTATCTTGGATTTTCATTTTGACCACAATATCGGCTTTAGCACCCTCAAAAACCGTGAAAACGGCATCCATGACAAATAAAAAATTTTACATCCGCTATCTTGGATCTTTATTTTGATCTCACTATCGGCTTCAGCACCCTTGAAAATGCCCCATCCAAATATGCGCTTTACTTTGTGTAAATTATTTCATCACCACTGCTCTCAAAACGGTGAAGGAAAACATCGTGAGGAAACCGGCATTCAAAGACATGTGACATCTACCAACCCGCACTGCGCCCGCGTAGTGGATTACGACCCACTCCCTCTCACCGAGATGAGGCCTGTGTCCCAGCTGTGGGAACATTATAGTCTGATTATGCTGTACCTACCCTTGAAAACCATGGAAACGATAAACAAGACCATTTTTTTTTTTTTTGCAGCTGCCCTCGCGAATTTTCATTTTGACATCATTCCTCACTATCGGCTTCACCCTTGCACCCTCGAAAACCATGTAAACTATCTCTCTCTGTGTCTTTTTCTATTACATAAATGAAAAGTCGCATGGGAGCATAGCACTTTTTCGTTACGTGACGATTTCTCCGATTTTACTCCTACCGCATAAAAGTAAGGATTCTTGTATCAAAATACTTACCTACTGTAATAGATAATAAATTGTCGTGGTCAGATTTAAGGATTAAAGGGGAATCGCCCAGGGTAGCCCGCGAAATCTTACGCTTTTATTTTGCGCAATTTCCAGGTCAGTGTCAGTTTGTATGTTGAACAAAATATGAAGTCATTCAATAGGATTATTATGAACTTAGAGAGTTGTATTGGTGATTTTAATTCTGTAAAGTCGTATTTGGTCCGGTCGCGAAACATATTTTAATCAACATACAAACTGACACTGACCTGTTATTGCGAAAACCGTAAGAAAATTTGAATTTCACGTACCGTAGCACATCCCCCTTAGGCTGCTTTTCCACCAGAGAGAGATGTGCTAGCAGCTATGCTGCGAGAATGTGAAAGCTAAGCTACGAAACTGTGCGACCGTTTCCACTAATGCTAAGCTGTGTAGCGGAGCGAGTAAGATGTGCTATGAAGATGCGCCGCCGCGAGGTAGCTGTGCGAGGAAGATGCTTAACTCGAGCAATGCGATGCATCGATAGTAGGGAAAGCACGGTGAGTACTCTGCTCTGCACATAGTTACACCACTCGCGCATCCATAGCTCCCATCCATAGCACGCATCCTTCCGTATAAAAACATAGCTCAGTTGAATCCGTTTCCACCAGTGCAAATTTAACTCTCAAAATGGATGTAAGAACTTTAATTCTACGTTTTAAATAAAATTTTGCCGTTTTAAATCCCAAAAAAATCGTTTTAAACGGTTGAAAACTCGCACAAAAATAAAAGAACTGTGTTTTACACTTCATTGTGGGCAATTTTTGGTCACCTAACGTCATGTTTCGTTTTAATTAGTTTATAGAAATTATTTATATCGTTTGAAAACAATGAAAAAAATGTTTATTTACCAACACAGAGTTTTTAACTTATCAAGAGAGTTTTTATAACTTCCATAGGTAGGTAATACCTACGCTTGGTCGGACGGACCAACTACCTAGAACTAAGCCCGCTAAGTATATCAATATCAGTATATCACACATTTAAAAAATCTTTACCCAGTTTATAGGTACTCCGTCATATCCCTACCACGGTAAAATCAAGAAAATGTAGTTATAATTATGAAAAACATAGTCATCAACACCAACCCTTTTTAATCGAAAAAATGGTTTATTTCGGTTTTAAATGTTTTTTTTTTTTTTGTTTTAAACGGATTGGTTTAATTGGTTTTAAACCGGTCTTACAACGCTATAGTTTGTCGACTTTGATGATTACCTATAAATTCTATAAAAAACGTATTTGGATCACAGTTATCCGAAATAAATTAATTTTAATTTATTACGATCGCGAATCATATTTACATCAATATACCAACCCTGATACCGACCTGCAAATTGCAAAAAAAACGTGGGAAAATTTGCGCCTTCGCGAAACCATATCGCCCATCTATGTACAGACGCCAGCACATCAAGCTACTACAATCTGTCAAATCTCTTTAATAGGTTTTCAACTTTATCGCTAAAGCATTAAGGTTCAAGGTTGATTGGGAAAATTTGACAGTTTCGGGTAGCTTGACCTGCTGGCGTCCGTACAAACCTTTTTTTTTTTCTGGGTGGGGAATCATCTTATGTCTTCTCCCGCTCTGTGCGGAGCGGGAGGGCGTGTCAGATTTTTACTGACTAAAACCCACCCGTGTTCCTTCAGTTGCCTATGCCAGGGACCACGGTATCTCTTTCGAACAACCCGCGGCCCTGGCAGGCATAGGCCCTAGCGGACCCGTCGACGCCTGGGCCTTGTCCTTGCCGGGCGGCGAGTTGCCCATTGCTCGCCTCCCGTAAGACCGCGCGGTGGCCGGGAGTCGGCTGGTGACTCCCGACGTCCACAAAAATTAGCCAGTCAAAAATCACAGTAATTAGGAATAAAAATCAACATTATTTATATCACACGAGTCAGATTAATTTACTTAAACATTATACCTACACAACATCAATAATGAACAAAAAAAAATCAAATTCTAAAACAAAATGTTAATAAAACTACCTATATCATACTTTGTCAGTTAAAAACTCGGAAATATTATAATAGGCTTTTTGAATTAGAAAGTTCTTTATTTTTTTCTTAATTAAGTGAACATTCAATTCCTTAATGTGTGGCGGAATGTGATTGAATATCTTTGGCGCCATGCAGAACACACTTTTATGCATCAGTGCTGTATTAGACTTTCTTACACACAATGCACTATAATCCCGTCGACTTCGGGTATTAGTATCTGATAGCTTCTTGAAAAGTTTTGGGTTTGTTTTAACGAAGACCGCAACCTCGTAGATGTATTATGACGGGAGTGTTAATATTTTCTTTTTGATGAAAAATGGCTTACACGTATCAGTACATAGATATTATTAGTCCAAACATCGCTGTGAGACACCTTTTCTGTAACATAAAGATTTTTTTTTTTTTTTTTTTTTTTCCCTGGACATTTCACACAGCACCATTTGTCCCAAGCTAAGCAACCTAATGCTTGTGTTATGGTAACAAGATGGCTGATAAACTACTTATATACAATTTTTTTTTTTGTAAATATATACATATTATAGATAGAAAAACACCCAGACTCGGAACAAATACATGTAGGTCATACAAATATTTGTTCCGTGCGGGAATCGAACCCGCGACACGCAGCGCAGCAGTCAATCGCTTAACCACTGCGCCAACCGTGCCGCCAACGTAACGCCAAGATTAGTTCTCTATTACACGAGTTGCCCCAAAAAATAACCCCGTATCTTAACATTAACTTTCCAATCGAGCCTTTGATTATATTTAAACCTAAAAATTGGTAGTACCTACGTTATCAATAATTTTGCTACCGTGTTTTATTAACATATTAGATGCCTTTGGTCGTTGTCTGAACAACATTAATTTTGTTTTGTCAATATTTATCCTAAGATTATTCTTATCTATGTTTTGTTGATTTCATTTTCTAATTGTAACTCGTTAGTGTTATTAATAGTTACGGTGCTGTCGTCGGGTAATAGTGACATGTGATGAATACAAAAAAAAAAAAAAAAAAAGTAAATCATTGATATAAATTAAAAATAACGGGGGACCTAGCGCGCTCGCAAGTGGTACACCATATTTAATTGATCGTTTATTACTTTATTTGATCTAAATATTAATTCAGATTTAGTCTTTGGATCTATCTTCGAAATTTCCACGAAGGTATTGATTCCTATTTATTAAATATGATTCTATCAATTTTAATATGGTTCCTCGAATTCCATAAGCTTCTTACACCTCAAGCCAAATGGTATGGTCCACATAGTCGAAGGCTTGGGTCAAATCGCAATATACGGAACACACGGGTATTTTACTATCAACATTTGTGATGACTGAGAGAGTCACAAAGGCAAAGTTCGACGTCTACTCCGAAAGAACACGCACTGTTTCGATTGGAGTTTGTCGATCCAATTCTGTGGCACCACCACCAACATATCCCTATAAGCTGACCCTCCCATCCCGTGTCAAGCAGTTTAGGCCATCCACAGCCTCTGTTGCAACATTTCGCTCTAAAGACATACCAAATCGCACCTGATGGCCGTCATTGGCGTCGGCGTTGTACTTGGTGCAGCACAAAATACACCGGTTGACGCCATAGACGTGCTCAGTTCGCGATGTCCCCTTTGCGTAAATCGCTGCTTCGAGTTATACCATAGAAGGTAACTATCCGTTTTGAGCATCTTCAACTTCGCACGAACAGATTTTCAACTTCGTCCGCGTAGATTTTGCAAACGTACCCCTCCCCCTCTTTTAAAAGGTATTTTGCGAAATTAAATGATTATATTCATAACAAAAAGTGTTCAGGCCAATTTTCAAGTTGTTTATTGATAAATGTGGGCGTCCAAGCAAAAAGGGTCCAGTAGTGGGGTATTGAGTTAAGACTAGATTCGGTATCTATGTACGGACGCCAGTACATCAAGTTACTACAATATGTCAAATTTCTTTAATAG
The DNA here is from genome assembly GCA_911387795.2 of Apamea monoglypha. NCBI lineage: Eukaryota > Metazoa > Arthropoda > Insecta > Lepidoptera > Noctuidae > Apamea > Apamea monoglypha. The sequence goes on from OU426920.1 coordinate 9,094,947, forward strand.
ATTTTCAACTTTATCTCTAATTCATTAAGATTCAAGGTTGATTGGGAAAATTTGACAGTTTCGGGTAGCTTGACCTGCCGATCGATTCTGTAAAATCGCACTGCTGCTGGCGTCTGTACATAGATTAGTCAATTGATAGTAAAGATTAAAAAATATTTAATAACCGGCACATATATTTTTTAATCAGACATTTGAAGTTGAAATTCTGAAAAAAAAAGCTATATGAAACTGTAGATAATTGAGCATTTATTAATAATCAATTAAAATCGTGAAATGCAATTTTTTCACCCAACTTTACAAGACTTCTTATATCTCGGAAACTAAATGCCGAGAACTAGACCCTTTTTGCTTGACCGCTCACAAATGGAATATTATTTTTCAACTTATCTGTATCCCCCCTTTTTACATACATGTGTCATCATGTGAAATCACCCCCTGCATTTAACCTTTTCACCGCCAACGTACACAGAACGCGATACCTAAAAAATTACAGAGATTTTACATTGGCCCCAAACTAGGCAAGCCTGTATCTTAGGCACCAATATAACCAATATAATGAAATATACAGTAGTGACGGGGATATCATCATATCGATGAATGAGACTTATAGGAGTTAAGTTAAGTTTTTATCATTTTATGAATATAAATAAAAACTGATTAAATATTTCCATATTTGTATACTGGTTACTAGGGATGCTGTGAAATTAATTCACAGTATCCCTAGTAAGAAAAACCAGTATAAATTAAAGTATCAAAGAAACAAATACATAACTCAATTAGAGCTTTAAGAAATGAGGTACATCTCTATTTGTTTCATGACGTCATTCTTTGACTTCATTTCAAGTCCTTGGCGCTCAGAGCACGTTAAATTCAATTCTGATTAGGGATGTGGTCTATGGTCTGTCTTTCTTCTATGTTTGTCTACTCCCATGTTTTTCTAACTACTTCAGTCAACGTTTTATACCGTAGATATCTAAGCGGCAGAATTTTTTACTGTATATAAAGTGGAAAGTAAGTATGTATTTAAATTATAACACACTTGTAGCAGTGTACCTATCACAGCACAGTTTTCAAAGCTATGTCTCTGTCCTTTTCTTTACTCATGTAACTGTAGCGTTTACCCATCAGGCCGAGCATTCTAAAGCCACGGTGCCACAGCCTGATAATGGACAGGCCGCGCCGAGCATTACAATAATAAGGCATAAGGCGATTATAACACCGCATTGCAAGCGAGGGCGGCTAGAAAACACTAGATCTGCGCGCGGGACGCGCCCCCGCGCGCTGATTGCGTTTTGTATACAAACTGATGTAATCTGCCAACCCAGTTCTTCACTCATATCACATTTTTTTTTACTTAATAGTAAAATATAATAGTAGGTATACAAGAGTGAAAGAAGGATGCGTGCGCGCTCACACGTTTAGTGCTGCACAGGCTGCATTATGCCAAAGTGACCTGGACAGCCGTACGCTTATGATGTCACAGAACGACTTCTTTCTATAATAGTTCGTGGCGCCCGGGGCAGTGACAACCAATTGTTTTGTAGAGATGGGAATATAAATAGCGACAAGGATTGCTAACAACTATTTAATTCCGGATCGGCACCCATCTGAAGGTCAAAATTCGTCAATATTCCCTTTGTTATAAAGCAGTTAACTAAGTTCATATTTTACTGACCTCAAATTGTTTTCGATAGTAGTATTTATAAATATTTCAACGGGCGAGATCAAACAGTGATAACTTTCGCGTCACATCACTGGCTGACTACATATAAAGTCCTTGGCGTTCTGGGGACATTAAAAATGTTCGCAGTTTTTGTTTTTGGCAATTTTTATACAAATAAGGGCTTCTTTTGTGTAGAAAAATAAGAAAAATGGTATTAGACAGTGCTATATTAAATAATAAAATGAAACAAAGCTTTTAAATACAGTAAATTTATTTTTATAAGATATTTAAAATTAAGAACTTCTAATGAAGTCGTGGCGCTGGTGGGTGGCACGAAAATCCGGAACTTCTATTGAAGTCCGTGGCGGTGAACAGGTTAATGAGAAATCTGTCCCTGTTTTACCCAAGCCTACTGATAAGACAAAATCCAATGACATTTTAGATATTAAACAAGTAGCAAATAATGACATTATAATTGTTAAATCGTTGGTTGCATTAGGAAACAAGAGTGACTCTGAAGGGCCATTCACACATAAGAAAATAAAAGAAATATATTTATCAAATTTAATTTAAACATGGATAATTATCTAAATATTTTACAGTATAATATACAGAGTTTACAGAGTAAAAAGAGCCTATTACAAAATTTATTCAATGAAAAAAATACAGACGTCCGCCTTCTTAATGAGATTTGGTTCAAATCTAAATCCATAATCCCACACTTTCCCACATGTAATTTAATCCACAAAAATTCCTTAAATTCTCATAATGGAGTAGCCATTAGGGTAAACCATCGTTTAAAGTACAAAGTAGTTAATACTTACACACTTCTCAGAATCTATTCAAAACGTATGTATCACTATAGAAACACAATTTGGAGCAATGGCAATACTTTATATTTACAGCCCTCCAAGTATCAGGTTTGACTCAGCAAAGTTAATGGATTTAATCAATAACATACCCAAACCTTGTATAGTCATGGGTGATTTTAACACTCATAACATAGCCTTTGGGTGCCATAGTGATAATAATAGAGTATAATATCATTGATGAATTTGACTTATGTATTTTGAATGATGGATCACCGACAACTGTTCCTTATCCTAATAGACAAGATTCAGCAATAGATCTTGCCCTTGTTAGCTCTTCAGTAGCTCATTTATGTAACTGGTATGTTAATGACGACCCCATGAGTAGCTATCATCTTCCAACCTTACTTTTTTTTTTTCTGGTATGAAATCATCAAATGACCCCTCCAGCTCTGGGTAAAGCGGAAGGGAGTGTCAGACTCTTACTGACTAAAAGCCACCCATGTTCCTTCCTTCGCCCTTTATGTTCCGGGGTAGCGGTAACCCTTTCGGACAATCCCGCTGACCCGGCAGGCTTCGGCCCTAAGGGGCCCCTCGAATCATGCTGACAACTCTTTGAGGCGCGCGTGGAACACTTACGCGCCGTCCGGCACGGGCCTGGTCCTGATCGGACGGTGAGCTACCCATTGCTCTCCGCCCGCAGGCCCGCGTCTACGGTGGCCGGGAGTCGTCACGCGACTCCCGACGCCCGGAGCGTCTCCCGCGGCGGCTGGGACGGGAGGCTCTCTCCCTCATCCGTCCCGCCACCTCCTTCGCTAGCATGACTGCTTCGCAGAAGGAGGCGACTGCCTCCCACTCCCTCTCGCTCCGGACCATGGCTTGCACCAGGGCCGGGCGCAAGAGGCCGCCACCGCTGCCGATCGCCTCTTCGAGGACACGGCGGTGCTCCGCCCAAGCGGGTCCTCCACCTCCTGTGGATCAAGAGAAATATATTTATAGTAAGGCGGATTGGGACGAATAATATAGCCTATCAGAAACTTGTTTTTCCCACTTGGACTCAATAAATATTTCCCCTATCAATACATATAACCATTTTATAGACACATTAAATGATTTAAGGAATAAAACAATTCCAAAACGAAAATTAGTTGCAAACACACCTATTAGAAAATCAGTACCATGGTGGAATACAAAATGTAATGATGCCGTCACAAAATCAAAAGATGAATTAAAGTATTATTTTTCTCAACCCAACATTGAAAACTGGATAAGGTATAAAAAACTAGATGCAAAAAAGAAAATAATTCTGAAGGAAGAATGTTCTTCTTCTTGGCAAAATTTATGTAGTAGCTTCAATAGGAACTCCAGTTTCTAGGATATGGGGATACATTAAAAAGTTTAAAAAAAATGTAACATATCGAAACAAAAACATCAATGATGAGTGGGTTCCAACTTTTTTAGATAGGTAACTAAGCAGATTCTACTGAAATAGGTGACAATAGGCTTGAGTATTTTTTCGAAAATGCTACAGAAAATGATGTAAATGTATTTCTCAAGAACAATTTCACTATAGAAGAGTTGAAAATATCTTAAAGAGTAGGAAAGATACTACACTGGGATTGGATAACATACCTTCCATGTTAATCAAAAAATTACATTTAAATGCACAAACAACATTACTTAATATTTATAATAAACTATGGGAAAAATACTTTTTTTTTTTTTTTTGGGATGGGAAATCATCAAATGACCCCTCCCGCTCTGGGTGGAGCGGAAGGGAGTGTCAGACTCTTACTGACTAAAACCCACCCATGTTCCTTCCTTCGCCCTTTATGTTCCGGGGTAGCGGTAACCCTTTCGGACAATCCCGCTGCAAGAAAAAAAAAAAAAAAAAAAAAAAAAAAAATACCTGGGTCTTGGAAAACACAGTGTGTCATTCCAATTTTAAAACCTAATAAACCTGTAAATAGTCCTTCTTCATATAGACCTATTTCCTTATCATCTTGTTTGGGTAAACTCTTTGAATAAATGTTGAAGTTAAGATTACATTATTTTGTTGAATCCCAAAGCTTAATTCCTTCTATACAGTTTGGCTTCAGGTAAAGCTTGCTCTGAAAGCCTTGTATCTTTATTATCAGATGTAAGACAGGTTAAATTAAGTCACTCTAATGCAATTGCATGTTTTTAGATGTAAAAGGTGCTTTTGACAATGTAAATAGAGAAGGAATCATTCAAGTTCTCACGATATTGGTATATGGTCATATTCTAAAATGGCTTTATTCTTTTTTAAACAATAGAACTGTATTTATAAAATATAATAATGAATTGCATGAACCTAGGACTGTTAACAAAGGCATAATGCAAGGGGCAACTTTGTCTCCTTTACTTTATAACTTGTATACTTCTGAAATATTAAAATTCTACGTATTTTCAGTAGTAGCAGTAGTTTTGTATCAGAAGTAAAAATCCTGCAATTTGCAGATGACTTGCTTATGTACAGCATAAATCAAAACATAGATATAGCAATGGCTAATATCAATATACTGTCTCAATTATACAGCTATTACCATAATAAACTTAAATTAGAAATAAGTCCATAAAAGAGTTCAATTTTAATTATCCAGCAATGTTAAAATTTCATATAATAATGTAGAAATTCCTGCTATTAAGCAATATAAATTCCTAGGTGTCAGTATTGATGATAAATTAAAATTTGATGAACATATTAAACATATAAGTAACAAAGGGCTGAAAGGTATTAATTAATCTATTGAGACATTTAGCAGGAAGTTTTTGGGGATCTGACCCCAAAGTTATGAGTATGCTATTCAAAAGCATAGTGAGAAGCGATTTTGATTATAGCAGTTTAGCTTACATGAATGCCAATAGCACCTTGTTACGAAAACTAGATGTAATTCAAAATATAGGACTGAGACTTATTTATTTTTTTACAAAAAAAAATGTTGCCCCACACTAGGAATTTCTCCTGTATCGTGGGTGCGTTTACAAACATAGTCCGACATAGTTCCGGGTCTGGCTGTTTGTGTGTGTGAGTGTAAACTCACATACACAAACAGCCAAACGGAATCGACAGCCGGAATCGAACCGCTACATGCAGTGCAGCAGCATTTGTGGTGCTATGTGCTCCACACCTATTAATTTGTTAGAAGTTGAGACATGCATATCTGCCTTGACATTACGAAGGTATTGGTATTGTTGGCTGAGAGATTTTTATTAGAAGTCATGGCATCATCCTAAAATCTCACAGTCAATTGCTTCCAATGCCATCTCTACTTCTTTGGTTGGTGGAACTCTACCTGAAATGCCAACAATATTTGAACATATAAATAATAATTCAAAAGCTATTGTTAAAAATGATATTTGGCCCATATACAAAATTCCTTTAAATGGTATTATTAACAGCTTTGCAATCCATTTAGTGCACAATAAATTTAATTTTTTTACAGTTTAAAGACAATAGACCAGAACATTATGTTACATACACAGGTGGATCTAAAACAGACCATAATGTAAATGCAGCTTTCTATGATCCACAGCTAGACTTCACTAAATGCAAATTGTAAATGTAAATTGCATAGGATTCTGTAGTGAAAATGCTACACACCTTGTTTAATTTTATTAAATTAAACAAGGTGTATAGCATTTTCACTACAGAATGCTATGCAATTTATTGTGCACCGCAGCATGTAAATAGTCTCGTAGATAATGTACATATTTTGACAGTTACAGACACCAGAAGTGTTTTGTCTGCTCTACACAATGTAAATATTTGTTTTAAGTTAAATTATATTATTTATGATATTAGACTTATAATCCAAAAACTACTTGATAAGCATATTAAAGTAGAATTAGTTTGGGTACCTTCACACAGTGGCATTCGTGGAAATGAAGTAACTGACACTGTGGCCTGTTCAGACCATGACGAGGATTGATCCGAGTTGCTCAAGGTTCCATTCTCTGATTACTACAGTCTTTTTAAAGAACTTAATAGACAGTTATGGAAAGGGTATTGGGACATAACCCTGGAAACGAAAGACAGATGGTATGCTGGAATACAAAATGAATTACCGATTAAACCTTGGTATCATAGCTTCAAATACATCACAAGAAGATTTATAACTATTATATCACGTATGAGATTGGGACATTGCTTAACACCAGCTCACCTGAATAGGATTCGCATAATTAATAATAGCCGATGTCAACATTGTGGTTGTATGTATGTGGTAAAATGCTGGTATTCAGCTGCATCCGGTTAGACTGGAAGCCGACCCCAACATAGTTGGGAAAAGGCAGATGATGATGATGATGATCTTACAGTGTTCAAGTTTTAACATACAACGTTTGAATTTGATTTTGGTCAGTGAATTGAGATTAGAGAGAGAATTTGACAATGACAGTGAAAGTGAACGTCAAAGTGTTCCCCGACGAGTTCTGGAGTTATTAGAAATTATGAAATATTTTAGTGTGCTCTTTATGTATATTTGTAATATGGTAGAAAAAAATTAATTTATTTTGTAATCTTAAATATATATAAGTTAATTAACTGTAACTTTAATTAGTATGAACACGATAATATCATTGAGATGTATTCACCCAGCCCGAAATGGTGCCTCCCTTTCGGGTTGGGTGAATACATCTCAGTGGATAATATGAAAGAACAGATTGATAAAATATTATAACCTACTTAAGTGGAAAACGTGCCTTAGTAGCATTATTAACATTATTTTAAGTATCTCTAACTATTGTAATATTATTAAAAACCCCTGTGTATTCGACTGAAAGACTTGTTTCTCTGGTCATGAATAAATATTTAAAAAAAAAACCTACACTCTATTGCTCTTACTCATAGTTTTGGTCTTTTTTGTCTAAGGTTTTGGTGCTGCCAATCATTGGCATAGAGAGGAAATGAGGGAATTATGAGATAAAATTCTCTTGACAAATCAAAATCAAACTTTTCAAGAAAACTATAACATTTGAATATTATGACAATCGTTTCATATTTATTTTGTGTATAGTCACCAAAATTCATTTAGGTCTTATCTAGTTTAAATAAAACTGATATGATAATAAAAAAAATATTTCGGGAACTCTGGAAATTATTATTACTAAATGTTAGCAACACTTATGAAATGGTTTGAATTGAACGTTGTTTTGTTGATGTCTCGACAATTCAACATGACAGTGTCTTGAAGATTGTCGAAAACTCGTGTTCGAATCGAATGATGTTATTTCAATTGGTGGGAAACTTGCCCAGTTTTGTTTGTTGAGCTGTTTATTGTTTTTATCATTTACTATTTAGTATATTATTTTATTACATTCCTGTAAAGATGGAAGATGGTGATAGCTGTCCAGTACTAGAATCTTGTAAAAAACTAAAATCAGAGTTTACAAATTTGAATAAAATACCTATAACCTCAGATAATGTAAGTATAGTTTACTTATTCTTAATTGTAGTTGCTCTTACATCAAAATTATAGTTCAATAACAGTAAATGTAGAACATTATTCTTTTCACTATTCTGTAACATTGTTTGTTTTGCTTCAGTTTTCACTTGGTCGTGGATTGAAGAACTCTGCTGTAGTACCATTTATATCTATATCAAGAAATCACTGCAAATTTAAAAAAGGTAAAAATAATGAATGGACTCTTGAAGATAACAGCACATTTGGTATTAAAATCAATGGAGTAACTTTAGGCAAGGGGCTTGAGAAGAAACTGTGCGATGGAGACATCATATCATTAGAACTGACTGATGAATTTGTGTATAAGTTTATGAATTCACCATCAGAAGAAGTATTCGAAGTACCAAGAAAGCGTTTAAAAATGGATAACAGGGATCAGAACAACAAAATAATTGATGATGTAAAAATGAAGTTTGAAGAGTCACAAACATTTGAAATAAAACACATTGAAGAGAAAATACAAAATGCTAAACAAATGCAAAACACATCAATGATACTAAAGGAACAATTGCAAACAGATATGAATAGAAAAATTCTTCAACTTGAAAATGAGTTTGCAGCACAAATAGAAAACTTAAAAGGGGAGAAAAATGAGGTTGAACGCCAAAAAACTATACTCTTGGAGGAAAGAGATGCACAGCTTGCTACCATAAAACACGAAATGCAACTGAGAATTTGTGAACTCATGGTAAGTTTCACATGTGGCTTGTAAAACATAAAATTAAGATGTGTCAAATATCTGCAACTTTGCGATGAGAATAAGAATAATTTATTTTGCCAGAAACATGGTTACAGGGTGTTACGTTACATTATACATTGTAGAAGTTCAGCATGTCTCACTGTATAATCGGTATGCAAAATTGATTAATTTACAATTTAAAATTTCATTATTATTATTCACATGTCATTAATTTGTCAATATTATAAAAATGCCTAGCCTTTGGGAAAAGGGTAGACAGATGATGACATGTCATTAATTAATTTAGCAATATTATAAATACAATAAGTCATTTCTTAAATACAAAAATTGATCCATTACCCCCAATACAAAAAAAAAAAAAGTATTATTATTTACATGTCATGACTTTGTCAATATTATAAAAACATTTTTTAAAAAGCCATTTCTTTAATATATGTCTTAAATATGTAAGGGGCAATTCACGAATAGATTTTGGTATTTTATAAAAAAATTGGATTGTTGTGTATCCACAGTTTTTTTTTTTTATATAATGCAGTGGGCGTTGCTGGTGTTTGTAACTTAGTGGAGTCTCCTGAAAAATCTTTTATTCTTATTTGCTTTCATAAATAGATCAGCATGTTTCTTAACAAAAGTAGCAATTTCAAAGATGTAAAGGAAAGTTACAGTTAGTAAATTAAGTTTCTTAAAAAGAGGTTTACATCAATTGATTGGCCCAGCACCACATATTGCTCTTACACATTTTTTCTGCAATATAAAGACCTTATTAATATGTGTCGAGTTACCCCAGACTAGCATGCTGTATCTAAGTACTGAACCTATGAGTAAGTAACCATGATATGCCACTAGAGCAATCTTCTCACTTGCTAGCTTCCTAATATTTTGTAGAGCAAACACAAATCGATTTACACTAGTGCTGACGTTCTTTACCTGAGCCTTTCAATTACAGTGCATATTGAGAATTATACCCAGGAATTTTGTATCATATAAAGGTATAAAGTTGATGAGGTATGTACCTCATCAACTTTATACCTTTATATGATATTTTTAACTCCGGTGTAACAGTATTATAATTTTTAAACTGTAGAATTTTGGTTTTGTTGATATTAACATTGAGGTTATTCTGTTCTAACCATTCAGTTATACCGTCAATTGTTTTTACAATTTCTAAATTATTGAAGCCGTCATAAGGCACAACTATGGATATGTCATCAGCAAACAATGTACATTTATGGTTCATTATCTTAATAATGTCATTAATATAAATAAGGAAAAGGAGTGGTCCCAGGACACTTCCTTGTGGAACTCCGAACGCATTAACAACAAAGATTGACTTGAAAGAGGTAACCATTTCTTTCCTATCCATATGAGTAATTTCTACACACTGTGCCGTCACTCAGATAACTCTCAAGCCACTGAAGTGCATTTCCTTGAATGCCATAAAGGTCACATTTTTGCAAAAGAATTTTGTGATCTACAAAATCCAATGCACTTAACATGTCAAAGAATATTGATACTGCACGCTTCATTTTATCTAATAGTTCTGTTATATTTTTGACAAACAAAAACTGAAAGCATAGTCGACCTGTTTTTTTGAAACCCGGTTTGTTCCTTTGTAAGAATGTTGTGTTTATTTAAAAATAATGTAATACGGTAATGCATTATTTTTTAAAATATTTTGGAAATCACCGGGATCAGTGTGATAGGTCTTTAATTAGTAACCACTTCTTTAACCTCCTTATGCATTGGTTTGAAAATAGATACCTTTAGTTTACTAAGAATCACACCTTGACAAATGATAGATTTATAATATGGCATAATATCACAGCGAGCTAATTACTAGTTCTTTTAATAATGTTGTTGATACATTGTCATAGCCAACCGCATTAGTGTCTTAAAGATTTTATAGTTTTAATGATTTCTGCTTCATTGCATGGTAACAAAAAGATAGAATTTAAAGAATCAATTAGTTTGTAATTTAGAGTAGTGTAGTTTGTTTTATTTGTTTTGGAAATATAGAAATCATTAAATGTATTCTCTATATCTGTTGAGTCTTGTATAATTTGGTCTTCGTAATGTAAATGATTTATCTCCTGATGTTTTTTTATATTATTTATTAATTAAAACTTTTCGCACAAAAAGGTACAAAGGGGGACTTAATGCCTTATGCATTCTCTACCAGTCAACCAAGGGTGGTGAAGAGATTAGATGGCAGGTGCTTTGATTGAGAGGGGCAATAATTAAACCGCCCTTCGCCCTTTATGTTCCGGGGTAGCGGTAACCCTTTCGAACAATCCCGCTAACCCGGCAGGCTTCGGCCCTAAGGGGCCCCTCAAATTATGCTGACATCTCTTTGAGGCGCGCGTGGAACACTTACGCGCCGTCCGGCACGGGTCTGGTCCTGATCGGGCAGTGAGCTACCCATTGCTCTCCGCCCGCAGGCCCGCGCCTACTTGAGGGCGGCTTGCTTGTCGTTTAATATGACTATACTTTCATAGTCTGATGAATTGCCTCTTTTGCAGCTTCAGTCAAGGCGACATATTCCGCTTCGGCAGTCGATAGCGCTACAGTACCTATTTTGCTTCTTCGACATCCATCTTATGGCCGTTGCAGCATATTTGAAAAAGATTTCCGGTCGAGTTTGCATGCGCCCCAATCTGCGTCAGCCATGCCGTGTAATTCTCGGCGAGTTTTTCTTTATATAAGACCATTTTTTTTTTTTTTTTTTCCGGATGCGAAATCATCAAATGACCCCTCCCGCTCTGGGTGGAGCGGAAGGGAGTGTCAGACTCTTACTGACTAAAACCCACCCATGTTCCTTCCTTCGCCCTTTATGTTCCGGGGTAGCGGTAACCCTTTCGGACAATCCCGCTGCCCCGGTAGGCTTCGACCCTGAGGGGCCCCTCGTTGCTGATGCTGACATCTCTTTGAGGCGCGCGTGGAACACTTACGCGCCGTCCGGCACGGGCCTGGTCCTGATCGGGCGGTGAGCTACCCATTGCTCTCCGCCCGCAGGCCCGCGCCTACGGTGGCCGGTAGTCGTCTCTCGACTCCCGACGCCCGGGGCGTCTCCCGCGGCGGCTTGGACGGGAGGCTCTCTCCCTCATCCGTCCCGCCACCTCCTTCGCTAGCATGACTGCTTCGCAGAAGGAGGCGACTGCCTCCCACTCCCTCTCGCTCCGGACCATGGCTTGCACCAGGGCCGGGAGCGAGAGGCCGCCGCCGCTGCCGATCGCCTCTACGAGGACACGGCGGTGCTCCGCCCAAGCGGGGCAGACCTCCACCGTGTCCTCTGGGCGATCCTGGCAATGGTGACACCCGGGCGTTTCCTCCCGCCTGATGATGTGCAGGAACCTCCCGAAACTTCCGTGTCCGGTGAGGACCTGCGTCAGGCGGTAGGTGAGGGCGCCGTGGCGCCTCTCTAGCCACTCCTCAAAGAGGGGTCTTATCGCCGCTATCGCGGCGTGCCCTGCGCTGGGTTGCGACAGTCGCTCTTTCCATGTCGCCATGAGATCGAGCCGGAGGTCCGTCCGCTCCGCAGCAATTTGCCGCGGGAGCGGACTTTCCCCCCGGCGCGGCGTAGTGCCTCCGCGCGCCACTCATACAGGCGCGCGAGGACTATCGCCTCCAGATCTATATAAGACCATCGCTTTTTGTTCTCTTCAAGTATCGCAGTACTTTTTTTGCACATTTGAAATGCTCCTCTCCGTAGCAGTCATTAAACTGGGAGAGATAGCTTATGGCAAACATTATATAGGGTCGTGTTGCCACTGCCACATACATGAGTGTGCCATTCAAATTTTTGTAGGGCAGATCGTTCCTTTCATCTCTTCCTCCTTTTTCTAGTCTTAAGACCTGGTTTTATAGGTGTAGACGTGGCCTTACAATCTTCCATTTTGAATTTTTTAAGAGTGTCTACTATGAACTTCTGGTTCAGTGTAATTTCATCTCCCTTATAGGTAACATCTATCCCTAATAGCCGTTTAGGTGTTCCTAAGTCTTTTAACTCAAATTTCGTATTTAACAGGTCTTGTATTTCTTTGAGCTTTCTAGGACACGAATAGGCAATTAACAAATCTTCGAAAAAGATAATTATTATGACTTTAACTCCTCTTTTCTCTAGTAAGTATAGACATGGGTCAGCTTCCGATGCCTTTTTTTTCTGGGTGGGAAATCATCATATGACTTCTCTCGCTCTGGGCGGTGCGGGAGGGCGTGTCAGACTTTTACTGACTAATACCCACCCGTGTTCTTTCAGTTGCCTATGCTACGGGCCACGGTATCTCTTTCGAACAACCCGCAGCCCTGGCAGGCATCGGCCCTAGCGGACCCCGTCAGTTCGTGCTGACATCTCTTTGAGGCGCGCATGGAACACAACGCGCCGTCCACCCGGGCCTGGACCTTGCCGGGCGGTGAGCTGCCCATTGCTCGCCGCCCGCAAGCCCGCGCCTACGGTGGCCGAGAGACGGCTGGTGACTCCCGACGTCCAGGGCGTCTCCTGCGGCGACTAGGGACGTGAGGGCGCAGATATTGCCTCTCCCTCATGCGCTCCGGCTCCTCCTTTTCGAGCATTACTGCTTCGCAGAAGGAGGTGACGGCTCCCCATGCACTCTCGCTCCGTACTATGGCCTGGACCAGGGCCGGACGCGAGTGATCGCCGCCCCGAGGACGCGGCGGTGCTCCGCCCAAGCCGGGTACGTGTCCTCCGGGCGATCCACACAGTGGTGACACCCTGGCGTTTCCTCCCGCCTTATCCTGAACAGGAACCTCCCGAAACAACCGTGTCCGGTGAGGACCTGCGTCAGGTGGAAGGTGAGGACGCCGTGGCGCCTCTCCAGTCACTCCTCAAAGAGGGGACTTATCGCCGCAATTGTGGCGTGCCCAGCATTGGGTTGCGACAATCGCACTCTCCATGTGGCCATGAGATCCCGCCGGAGCTCAGTCCGCTGTAGCGTGATTTCTCGCGGCAGCGGAGTTAAAGTCCTCTTTGTCGAACGCCGATCTCGCCGCCGCATCCGTAGCTGGTGGTAACGTTTTGTCGCCACTTACGATATCCCAAAAGTCATTTTTAATCAGGACCGCTTGTGCTTGCAAATACCACGTATCATAGTTGGACTTGGTCAAAGGTTCTATATTTCGATAACTCGTACTTGATGCCATTTTTCATATTTGCAAAATGTAACCACGCTCTGCTACCAATTTGTAAGGGTTTTGTTTATTGAAACATACGTGTGATCAAAAATGCTTTTATTATTTTTAACACATCTGTCATATTTAAACAAAAGTACGAAAGATAAAAGAACGACGTGCAGTGTCATTTGATTTACTGGGTTGGCTGCCAGTACTCACACGTAGCTACGCCACTAGTCGTAATAACCGGCTGTTACGACATACCAACATCAGACCTTTTGGAAAGTTTACTGATTTCTTTATTCTTTCTTGGGCTTCAGCTGAGTTTAGTAGTACGAGGGCTGCCTTTTAAGTTGTGTCGTTTGAAATAAGTATAGACAATCTAATAGATTATTACCATTTATTGTTTTTCAAAGAATTCTCCGCGATATTTAATACACTTTTGCATGCGTTCGAACCAGTTTTTAAAACATTTATTCGATTCCGAAGTGGGGGTAGTCAAAATGGCCGATTTGTATGCGTCAACAGCTTCTTCGGGTGAGCTGAAACGTTGACCACGAAGAGTGCTTAATTTTGGGGAACGTAAAAAAATCGTTAGGGCTCAAGTCAGGGGTGCTCAAAAACATCTTTGTATCGCGGGCGGTGTGCGAACTTGCATTGTCATGGTGCAGTATCATACGTCTTGAGTTGTTTTTTCGAAACTCTGTAATGACTTGTGGTAAACAAACTGTGGTATACCAGACAGCGTTAACCGTCTTGCGATCTTCTAGTACAATAGTGGCGACGTGACCACCTTTTGCCACAAACGAGGCAACCATTTTCTTTGAAGTGCTCCGTGAGTGTATGACTTTGGTCGGTTTTGGCTCGTCTTTGAAGACCCAGACAGTTGACTGCTGATTGGAATCTGGATCGTAAGCATATATTCAAGACTCGTCACCACTAACCATATCATAAACTTGTTTTGACTCTCCTCGACACCATCTAACACGGGCTGCTTTTTGGTCGTCGCTAAGCAAATGTGGTGTCCAACGAGAGATCAACTTTCTTACGCCGAGTTCTTCGTGCAGCATTTTTTGGATAATAATCCCTGAAATGCCCACGGCTGCCTCTATTTCACGGTATGTCACATGACGATCTTCGACGATTAGCTGCCGCACGGCGTCGATATTCTCTTGCGTCATGGCGGTTTTTGGACGACCTTCATGTGGCTTGTCACTGAAGCTTGAGTGCCCACGTTGAAATTCTAAATACCAGCGTTCTACAGCCCTAAGAAATGGTGCTACATCACTAAACACAGAAGTGATCTCCTCAAAGCACTGAAGTCGCGTTAATCCCTTTTGAAAGTTGTAGAAAATTATCGCACGCATATTTTCTTTTGATAGTTCCATTTTTACAACCGACTGGTCACGTTTGAATAGACGCTACAATAAAACTATTCGACCGATCAAAAAACATTATTTTGTTTTCGAATTCTAAATTCAAAAAGATGTAAAATCCATGTTTTTTTTTTTTTTTTTTTTAATAATTGCGGGATGTTTGCAAACTACACGGCTTAAAAGGCAGCCCTCGTATTCGTAATGTCAAAGCGAGCTCGTGAGAAAAGGGTATTACCAAATAATATCTCTACTTAATCCTTTTTGTTGTGATGTAACATAGCCAGCCTGCAAATACAATATCAACATCAACTTTTTTGTAAAGATTTTTGATTCTGTCAGACTTTCAAAGTCAAATCAAAGTTTTTTATTTGTGAAAAATAGGTGTGACATCTCTATGTTTTGCCGTTAACGGCGTACAAATATCAGTAGAAATAGGCATACGAAATTACAATTAAATGTTTCTTAAAAATTAAATGACAAGCTAACAGACCTAAACTATAGTATCTAATATCCTAAAACAAAATTAATAATATTGCAAATAAATTTATTTATAATATCTCAAGAGTCTTGCTCGACTCAATTCGTTGTAATGGTACCTAACATTTCTGCGCATTTTTTATACGTTGCTAGCACACTATTACGACATAAATCAACACTAACCCTCCTGAAATGTTTTCTGATTTCTTCAGACTTTGTTGAGCTTCATCTACGTTTATTTAGAATTATTTGAGATGAATAAACTGAAGGGTTGGAGTGTTGCGCAACACTTCTCTAAACTTAGTTGCAAGCTTTAAATGTCTGAAGGAATCAAGAACGATAGATCACGAAAGATGGCCGATGGAGGGTTCTGGATTGGCGACCGCGTACCGCAAGACGTAGAGTTGGAAACCCTCCCACACTGGACCGGGTGGACCAACCCGGGTCCGTGGCTCAGAAAGTACGTTAAGCCTTTGATCCCGGCTGTCATTTTTAGGATTAGATCTTTGACAGTCATTTACGGGTCGCCAGAAGCCCGAAAGTCTGACAACCAGTCTTGCCAAGGGGTATCGTATTACCCAATAAGTGGGTTGTGGAGGTCAGATAGGCAGTCGCTTCATGTAAAAAATACTGGTATTCAGCTGCATCTGGTAAGACTGGAAGCCGACCCCAACATAGTTGGGAAAAGGCTAGGCAGATGATGATACACTGAAAATGTAAATTAAACGATAAATCAAATTAAACCAGTGTTGTTACCTATACAAAGTTGATACGACAGAGGGGCTTTTCTTTAAACTGCTTATACTAGGTACCATTTTCAAGCTCTGTACTAAAAATCAATTAAATAGGAGCAGTAGTTTAGCCGCAAATGATTTTTTAAGTTTTTGCACCATTTGAACACGATGTATCTTTCCTAACAGCTGATTATGTCTAAGCATAGGTCATGCACCTTACAACGATAAATTTACGATGCGTTGTTGCCGCTCTGACGCTATTTCACTAAAAAGTTGGCAATGCAAACAAGGAAGCAATAAATACACACTTGCACTTTCATTACGAGAGTAAAACATCCCGCGCGTAAAAGAGACAAAAATAGGTCAGTTTGTTGCATCCTAAATTTTTGCGATCGGTAAGTGGGGGGCCTCTAAAAAACTTGTTTCTTCAGTGCGCCGACGCTGTCCTTTCGGAACGTACGATTTGTCGAATTCGCGCTTTTTTTTTGTGATTGACTGTTTTTTATTGTGATAGGACACGTAATTAAACTTTGGTTGTGTGTGTGTATAATTAAAGTGTGCCTCAGAGGTAAATACAATTGTTGAACTAAAAAATAGGATTATTTTAGCATTTCACAAATTAAAGTGCTTTGCGACGGACAGTCATTTAATTAGAAAAATAAATAACAATATTCTCCGTCGGTATAATTGTGCATTAATGTGAATGGAGGACACATCGAGAATTTAAAAATTTTGTGTGTTTGTTTTTGTGCGCTCGCCGGCGCGCGCGCGACGACGTTGCCACTCTGTTACCTAGGCATCTAAAGGTCATTCAAATTTCTTTACAAAGGGTGGTTACGTTTTATTCTGATTTGTAAGCTATTTAGTTTGTTTGAAAAAAATATTTTCTCTTTTTTGGCGCTTTTTATTTTTATACCGTATCGAATTAATACTAAACACGTATAGTATACGTAGTGTAATTTAATGCCCCTCTGTCGTATCAACTCTGTATAAATAAATTGTTTAAGAACATTTTTTCTTTAAAGATATTAAATACCTATTTTAGGGATAATAACACATTAATGAAATAAATGAAACCCGCAAAAATATCTATTACTTACATCATCCACGTTATGCTTACCTTTATTATCGTCTTCAGACATTTTCTAAGAGACCAAATAGACCATACTTTCTTTCATAATTACGTTAACAGAATAACTTTATTGAGTCTTGAAAAATATACCTTTTACCCGACACATAAGGTTTACTTTCGAATGCAGGGATTTATGGGAGGCAACTTTGAAACTTTAGAAATGATTTCAATATGAAGAATATTATATTTCCCAAGTTATTAAAATCTCACCATCTCAAACACAACATTTTAAAACACCCATAAAGTTATTCGGCTATTTATCTTACTCTACTAAATGTGTATGGACACACTATACATTCCTAATTTTGTTCCGAATACATTGCTCCACGAGACATTCTTGCCTTGAAAATGTATAGTGTGTCAGAGGTTTTCATTTCCCGCGGGTTCACCCGCATAAGGTTCGATCCCGTGGGAATAAGCGCCATCCACCCGGGGTAGATGGCGCTTATTGAAGGCGCAGAGATTTATCATCTTAGAAGATCTATCTTAGAAGATTTATTATCTTGCTAAGATGATAAATCTCTATAATTCAAAAATTGCTCATCTTACACATCACAGCTGACACAACTTAAATTGTTTAAATAAGATAAGCCAATTTATTATTCATTAAAAACACAATTTTAAATAAATAAATAAATGCATTTTACTTTAATAAAAACCCGCCAAACGCAAATAGATTGACTGCCAAATTGTGACAAGTAAAAGTAAACAACAGATTATCATTATTTTTGTGATTTCGGAGTCAAAACTATGTTCTTTGCGGTCTTGTGTTATTTCACTCTTTATTCTTTTGTGTTTATCTGTACCTACCATAAAGTGAAAAAAATCTCAGTTTAAAATGATAGATGCCTGATTTGAATCGATCTTCCAGAAGATAGATTCATGACACAATCTACAGGTTTTTTAATCGATTTAACAGTTGTAGGAAAAACTCGTATCAACTAAAACCTAAACATCAATCGAAAGAGTTACATCTATAAAAAGCGGTAAAATTATGAAATGTGAAGGTAGGTGATACCGTGATAATATTTTGTTTTTTTATTGTCGGGTATGTTTTTCTGTATTACTGCAATACAAAGAGTTCTATCTGTTCTGTGAGTGTGACCCATTATTTTAAAATACTTTTTAATATGGCCACGCCGATAAAATCAAATGTTTGGCCATTTTTTATTAAATGTGAATCGGGTGGAATGTGTAAACTGTGTAAAAAAATTGTTAATTCAAGAGGAACTACCAATTTAAGAAATCATCTCAGAGTTCATCACAAAAGCACTTATTCTGAAATTAGCAAAAGTGAAGAAGAAAGTTCTACAGCAATAGCCGAAATCGTAAGTATCTATTTAATAATTAAGCTGTGTAGGTAACCTGGCGTAATATTTATTATAACATGTGGCCCACTGCATAAATTAAAATGTTAAAATTAAACTAAATTTTACTTTGTCTGTCTGTCTTAGTAAATCTTAAACTCAGTAGGCGTGGGTATATTCTTTTTATTAAGTGGGTTATCCACTCAATAAAAAATATACCTACGCTGCTACTACTATCACTATCATCTTTGCTGTTACTATCACCAGGTCTTTTTTTTTTCTTTTTCAGCCTATTGAACCAGCCCCTTCGACCAGCCGCATGAATAACAGTGATGATAATTTAATTGAACAATCACTTAATATTACTTCACTTAATTGCCTGAATTCATCTACTCCAAAATCGAAAAGAAATTTAGAACTGCCACATATTGATGAGTTTTTTTCAAATATACAAGCATTTCAAAAAGGTGGCTCAGAAGAACATAAATTGACTAACGCATTGCTGTATTTCATTACGGTTGATGATTTACCCTTAAACATAACAGAAAAAAAAGGTTTTCAATACCTGATGAAAGTTATCTGTCCAACTTACCCAGTACCAAGCAGAAATACAATTACAAGACTTATCGATGAAAAATACGAGTACATTTCTAATATTATAAAACATCAGCTGAAGAAAGTTCATAACTTTTGTTTGACTATCGACGTTTACACAGATACGGTGAACACGAACAGCTACTTAGAGTTAACTTGTCATTTTCTGCACAAGAACTATTTTAAATCAATTGTTATAGCCGTAAAGGAATTGGACGAACAACACACTGCTAATCTCAAACGTGTCATTATATCGCTCTGCAATGAATGGAATATTAATGAAAAAAAAATTCTGGCTATGGTCACAGATAGAGATGCAAATATTGTGAAAGCCATCCGTGAGCTACTAGGCAAAAATAAGCACTTACATTGTTTTGGACATACTCTCAATTTAGTTGTGCGAACCGCTGCGCAAGAGACAAAAGGCTTTGGGCTATTGATTTATAAAGTCAAAACTATAATTACATATTTTAAACACAGTGTTACAGCACAAGATGAATTAAAGAAACTTCAAAAACAAAATAATGTGTCACCGAAAAAGCTAGTACAAGACAGCATCACAAGGTGGAATTCACAGCTTTATATTATGTTACTGCGATTTGTTGAGCTTGGTGACTATGTAAGCACTATTCTACTTCAAAACCCAAAGGCTCCCGCTATGCTTGGTGGCAATGAAATGGCCAACATAAAAGGAATTATTAATGTTTTGTCTCCAATAGAAAACGTCACTAAAGAGATCTCGGGTCAAGAGTATATAAGAAGTAGTATTATCATACCAATTATATTTTGTATGACCAAGTCGATCGAATCTGCCAATACCGCATCCACTTCAGATGTTTGTGACGTTGGTTCAGAATTTAAAGCGAAAATTCTCTGGGAAATTAATAAACGCTTCAAAAATATCGAAAAGGTAGACATGTTGGCAATTTCAACGATATTAGACCCCCGATTCAAAAATATTTATTTCACTGACGCTCAATCATGTGCAAAATCATTAAATGTCATCACTGATTTACTTAAATCATTGAAAGGCGATAAAAAGTCCTCAACGACTGCGCAAGATGATGATGTTATAAGTTTGTCTGACGAAGATGATGATGTTATAAGTTTCTCTGACGAAGATGAAAACATTTGGAAATTTCATAGCCAGTTAGTTTCACAGTCTAAACAGAATATGCCAAAAGGACTGGATGACATTTTAAAACAGTACCTGAGGGAAACATTGCTTCATAGAAAAGCAGATCCAATAGCTTATTGGGCCACCAGGGTTGCTATCTGGCCGGATTTAAGCTGTTTGGCATTGAAGTATCTGACAATTGTTGCAACATCCGCCCCTTCAGAACGCCTGTTTTCTCTAGCTAGAAATACTTTGACAGATAGCCGTAATGGGCTAGATCCAATGCGTTTGTCTAAATTATTATTTTTGAAAAGTGTAAATGTAGACAGTGGGCATCTGTAATGTAAAACATGTTTTATACTTATACATAATAATTTGGACAGACTCACTGGATAGCCTATTACGGCTATCTGGCCTCGGTCTCGTAGTCAGCGATTGCGGGGTGGGGGCGACGGCGCGGCAACGCAGACTCGGTGTCGGAAGCCAGCGGCAGCGGGCAGATCGCGTGGTGCTAGAGCGGCAGTGTTTTTATTTTTTCCTATAAGTGGTTAATTACCCTCCTATTTTGACGGTTTACATCTTTGTTGTTCCATATCAGTGTCCTATAAAAAATCTACTACTATAATGTCTTATATATCTAATAAATTTACTAAGTCAATGTAGACGCGCGGCCACCGCTAGACTGGTGCGCATCGCTCGTACGCCGCTCCCCGCGCCGCCGCCGCTAGACTGGTGCGCATCGCTCGTACGCCGCTCCCCGCGCCGCCGCCGCTAGACTGGTGCGCATCGCTCGTACGCCGCTCCCCGCGCCGCCGCCGCTAGACTGGTGCGCATCGCGCGTACGCCGCTCCCCGCGCCGCCGCCGCTAGACTGGTGCGCATCGCTCGTACGCCGCTCCCCGCGCCGCCGCCGCTAGACTGGTGCGCATCGCTCGTACGCCGCTCCCCGCGCCGCCGCCGCTAGACTGGTGCGCATCGCGCGTACGCCGCTCCCCGCGCCGCCGCCGCCTAAAGGGATTTGAACCCATTCGGTTCAAATCCCTTTAGGCTACGGACACGAAGTAAAAATAAGCGATAGACATAATTTTAATACTCGAAATAAAGATAAAATAGATCAACCCATTTTCAGATTAGCTAAAGTACAGACGCCAGCGCAGCAAGCTACTACAATCTGTCAAATTTCTTTAATAGATTTTCAACTTTATCGCCAAAGCATTAGGTTCAAGGTTGATTGGAAAAATTTGTAAGTTTCAAGTAGCTGGATGTGCTGGCGACTGTACATACATCTTTTATGGGGTGCCTACTGTGATAAATGTGACAACAAAATACTTTGTACTATATTATAATTACCTAAATGAAAGAAAATTCAAAACTGATATTAAAAGTACAATTTGTAAACAAGCACATTACAAATTATATCCAAGATGAGAAGAAGAACACTTTGAAATATGCTGGTCCTGCTCCGTAGGACAATCTAGAGTTTAGACAAAATCAAACTGATTGCTTATTGAATTGTAAAATTAATAAATTGCTTGACATTGATTTACATTCTATAATAAATTTAACACCCTGACTACTTCTTCAAAATCGTCTACATTTTTTCAATATGTGAGCACCATGTATATATCACATAATTAATGTATCTGTCATGACTTCATTTTTAATTATTTTACCTATTGTTGTATAGTAATTTTATTCTAGGTGTATCGTCTTCACATATAATTATATAATTAATATATGCAATATTCTTCATTCTTCTCCATACGAAAACTACCTTTTGGAAGAGGCGACTAGAATCAATTCTATTTTATTGTAAATGTTGACATTCAAAAGTTCCTATTTGAAATAAATGCTTTGACTTTGACCTTTGTACTAGATATAGTGGTTGTGGTGCTGGTGTAGGTATAGTGTGGTTTGTGTTATGTCAAAATAAATAATTTTGAATGCATACTATGCTTTTAATTTTTATTATAAAATTACGATACGATCTTGCGAGATTGAATATGATCGATTCAATGTGGACGACACGGTTGACGCAGAGGCTGAGTGATCGACTGCTGCGCTGCGTGTCGCGGGTTCGATTCCCGCAGGTTTTTTATACCCTGGACTATACTTATCAGATTTAGATGAGAAAAATAACATCTGCATAGCATTCATCCATAACGTATTTAAATTAGATTGAGCCAGAGTTAATATTTATTTAATCCTTTATTAATAGGAGCAAATTCAGAAACACAACGAGACTGAGTCAGAACTCTTGCAAGAGAACAACTCGCTTAAAGAGAAACTGATGAAAGAGAGAGAAGAGTTTTTATCAGAACTAAATCGAGAAAATACTTCGAAACAAGAGATGTTGGAGAAGTTAGAAGGCAAGATACGTGAACAAGAAGATGTCCGGTTGAAGGAACGGCAAGAGTTTGTAGATATGCTCCAGCGGGAAACTGAACAACTTCGATTAGCCAAGGAGAAGGTATTACCAGATTTTAATTTACGTGCTTGATTTTACTTTAATATTATTCTTATTGTGCACAAAACACTATCAAATAGCATTGCAAATCGATTAAACTAAAACACTATCATATTTACAGGAATTAAAAGAAATCGAAGAACAAAGAATACTAAGAGAAACGGAACTGAAGCAAGAACTAAATAACATCAAAAAGAATCTTGAAGACAGAGTTCACCAAACTGAACAAGAGAAATTAAAAGCTGAACACTTGCTTAATGAACAAATGGAACATATGAAGAAACTTTGTAATGAGGAGAAAATCAAAATGGACCAATTGGTACCTAACAATATTTTGTTTTGTTTTAACATAATTACTGCCCCAGCAAGGTAACACATTGATCCTTTGAATAGAAATGATCACATAATGAGCGAAAGAGACTGCGCCCTACACAGCCGATCTTTTTCTAAAACTCGATTAAGTCTTACTTGCGGCCGAGTTTAAATTAAAGTCTATTCAAACTAATGTTTCAAATTGATGTTATTTTAAGTTAACAAATGTCAACTTTATTATAATGGTGATTAGGTTGATTTCAGAGTGACTAGCGCTATTGAAAAACTTATAAAAATGTTTAAAGGTGTAGCTTAAACTGAACTTTACTATGTAGGAATTAAAGTTATTTTTCAGATTAGGAAACGCAATCGTACTAATTTACATAACTGGCCTATAGACCAGCAAAGTTTCTTACAATGAACTTTCCACACAAGCTTACTTCAATCAAAAATAATTTGGCTAACCTACTTTGTAATAATATATATTTTTGTTTAATTCAGATGACAGAGAGAGAAGAAATACAGAAACAATTAAGTGAAGCTCAAAACAATGCTGAGAAGTCACTTGAAGAACTGAGGGTAAATAATACTATAATTTTAACATTTTTAACAGAAAGTGCGAGTCGGGCCACGCACTATGACGGCTTCGTAGTAATATATTTATGCTCGTGACTGTACTTTAAGGTGGGTAATTAATACTGGCAGAATAGCCCACATCGGCCCAGCTGGTTAGTATTACATTTCTACTTTCAAAAATGACTGTCAGATATTTATGCTTCCAGTGGGATATCACATATTTTTGCAATATGAGCGGCACTGATTGCGATATAGAAGAAACCTCTACACATTATTCTGTCAGGTTTTTGTGCTGTCAAAGTGATGTCAGATATTTTCGATCACAACGAGGTATCACATTCTTCTGAATTTAACTGAGTAGGCAGATATTTGTGACAAAAAACATATCCGTTAATATTGCATTGACACATATTTTTGAAGCATCCTATATTTTGGCGTTTTTTGATGTCACATATTTTTGACCTGTGTGACCTCAATATCGTTAATGCCAAGGTCCTTTGCAGATGACACAGCAATAACCTTCATCGCGGATTCCTGGTCACAACTAGAGCATCAAGCTCAGCTTGGCTTTGACGTGGCGTTAAATTGGCTTAATTCTCACACTCTAACACTCAATACCTCTAAAACCAAATTTCTAACTTATTCTAACAGCTCGGTCTCTCAACCAAAGACTCCAATGTTGATCAAAGCTCACACTGGTCATCCACTAATACAGGGTTCAAACTGTCATTGTCCTCTTTTAACCTCTGTTGAAAGCATCACATACCTGGGAATAGTCTTGGACAGGAATCTCAACTTCAAGTCTCATATCGGTTTGCTAACTGGACGAGTTCGCAAACTGATATACATCGTTAAAATTCTCCGGCATATTGCCAATCCCATCATAATACGTAACGTCTATTTCGCACGTTGCCTATCCATCGTAACATATTGCATTTCTTGTTGGGGTGGCGCAGCCAAAATCACCCTCAAGCCGCTCGAAGTAGCCACTTTTCGTCCTATTCTGTTTCCAACCGATCAACTATACAATGACTGCAAAGTGCTAAATGTTCGGCAACACTTCATACTACAGACAGTCATTCTGCAACACCGCAACACCCCATACCGAATAATAGAAAATAAAAAACGTAGCAAACGTCGAAAGGATGGGATATGCACCCTGCCGCGCGTACGCTCAACTTTCGTCAAGCGATTTTTTTCATTTTCTTGGTCCGTTTCTTTACAATAGAATAAACGAAGAGTGTCAAATCTACGGTCTACCATTCTACAAATGCAAAAAGGTTTTGCAATCGTACCTCCGAGATAAGTCATATGACGAAACTGAAAAGATCTTAACGTAAGAACATCGACAAGCAAACACACACAAACACCCACACACACACACACCACACACTCAATCACACACACACACACACCACACATCCAATCACACACACACACACACTCATACTTACCTCAAATTATTTTAAATTATTTTATTTTAACGATAACAAAGCGTATCTTGAAACTTTTAATTGTCTGACTCAATTCTTCGAAATTGAAACAGTAACATCAGAAGCACTATGTAACTTTTACGTCATTGTACCTTAGGGGACCGGACTGCTTCTCCTTAACACAGGTTTCCATAACCTAGCTAGGAGAGCAGTGCTCACCCACACGTCTGTAGAAATAGTACTTATTTTGTAAAACTGTTTTTTAACATGTTCTACAATCCCTTGTTTTGAGTAAATAAATGTTATTATTATTATTTATTATTATTACATATTTGTGTTGCCACTTGTATAATACCTTCCACAAATTATCACATATATTTGCTGTTATATATTCATGGATGAATCATGAAATCAGATATTATTGCCGAGCTGTCTATAGTAATATATTTGTGCTCGTGCCAGTACATTACTTTTTTTTTAATATATCTTGGGTAGGGCCTACAGAATATTTATAGTGGAAATATTCTCCGAGTATAATGGCTGTGTGACATCCGGACGGCCGAACATGACGAAATTTTAAGGGTTCCGTTTCGGCTAATTTGCTACAGAACACTTAAAAAGAAAGGCATTTTTTTCTCTCACTCTCGTGTTTAGTCCTCAACCATTTCACGTTTAATTATACACCGGAACATTTCAGTACTGTATGCTGAGAAGAACCTACAAACTTATTATAAAGTACTACAATATGATCTTTACTAACAGATGCGAGTGACAGAGAGAGAAACTGAGCTAGCTGCATTGGCAGCAGAAAGGATTCAGAAACAGGCAGAGCAGTCTAGTGTAGTCATAAACACGCTACAGGAACAACTTGAGAGGGTAAGCAGTTACCTTTGAAGTCACGGCTTCATGATTTCTGTTTTTGTCTTTTTAATACGACACGGTTGGCGCAGAGGCTGAGCGATCGACTGCTGCGCTGCGTGTCGCGGGTTCAATTCCCGCACGGAACAAATATTTGTATTGCCTACAGGTAGTTATTCCGGGTCTGGCTGTTTATGTATGTGAGTTTAAATGTTTGCAAAACGCACCCACGATACAGAAGTAATTCCTAGAGCGGGGCAACGTTTAAAAAAAAAAAATCTTTATTTTACTTTATAAATCCTGAAATGTTTAACACGTTAAAGAATATGTATGAGTACGTGGGGAGATCACGTACTCATACATATTGCTAGTGGACCCTCCAGGAGGGTTCTTGGCCTTAGGTTTGAAACCGTGTTATAAAACGCTGTAAAACATAGTACATTTGTTTTCAGGTGGTCTTTTCGCTATACTTAGTATCTCTGGGGATATATTCATGTACTAGTAGGGTGGGGTCGTGAAATAAGAAAAAGTATAATTGCACACTTTGATCTCGAGACAGGATGTTCAACCTTTTGATTTAACTACTTAAACTAACGGCGAAAATCATGTTATTGATTTTTAATAAAACTTAATTATTTTGTAACAGCTGGTTCTCGTTAAGTGACCTATTTTTTACTTAATCGTGGCTTATAATACTGTATTTGCTAAGAAAAACCAACATTTAAAATGCGCCCTCCACGAGGGCTCCCGGCACCCCAAATCCGACTAGAGTGAGACCTACAGGCTCCCGGCAGTGAACGTGTCCATTTAAATTTAACATATTTGTAATCAACCCACTGACTAAAAACAATAAAACTTTATTGCTCCCAATGACAGTATTCGGTCTGCTGTGAAGCTATTGTAGGATTACCTAAATACTTTATTCAACATTCTTGCAGGTTAAGACCCAACTACAAACGGTTGAAACAGAGAGGAACACAATGTTAGAGAACATCTGCGCACCAGAACATTCTGGCGAAGGCTCCTCAAAGGAGATGGTGCTGAACGAAATGGGCGAGCTTATGGAAAGTGAACTACAGTGCAGCATATGCAATGAACTATTTGTGGAACCCACTACACTGAACTGCTCACATACCTTCTGCAAATATTGTATATCCATTTGGAAGAAAAAGAAAAAAGATTGTCCCATATGCAGGTGAAATGTTATTGCTTTGCTTGTTATTTATAAAAGTTAACATCTATTTGTAAACTTTTTAACTTTGTATATTGTAATATCATTTTCAGAGCTTCAATCACATCAGAATGCAAAAGCTTAGTACTAGAGTCCTTCATAGAGAAAATGGTGCAAAGTCTTAGTGAGGAGATGAAACAAAAAAGAAAAGAAATCTTGGATGGTAGAAAAGGTCTGTAATATTTTTTTTAATGATAAGGGCCCGGGTAAATATAAGCTTTTTATTTCTATTTTCTGGGTATTAAAAAAATCGTTTAAGTAGTTCCAATTGGTTTAAACCACCTTAGTGACACCCTGTATGTAATAAAATGTTATTATTATGTTCACTACCCCAACACACCGGGGTTAGTATTATCTTGCTGGGAACTATCAAGTCACATACTGATTATAACTAAATGTCGGAGACTAGTCAAAATTAAAGGTCGATTTTTAACCAACTAAAAAAGGAGGTTCTGTATTCGACCCTTATGTACCTATGTATGTATGTATGTATGTTTATATGTCCGCGAATTTCTCAAAAACTACTAATCCCATGTGGATAGGGTTTTCGTTATTTAAATGCATGTATAACCATATTCATTAATTGATTGTAATTCTTGCTCAAAGTAAACTTTTAAATATTTTTATATTCAAATGAAAACATACCTTATTCGTATTCATATCTTTATTTGCGTTCCATAATGCTAACAATGATTTACCTTACCTACATTACATTCCGAATTTGGCAAAAATTGATTATTATTGTATGTAATGGAAATTATAAAGAATGATTTTAGCATAATATTTATCCGGACTCATTCTTTTTCTTTTTTTCAAATTCTTTCTTGATGTTATGCATGTTGATGACAATGCAGCTTCATAATCGATTATTTCAACACAATAGTAAAGGTTTATGAATTGATTAGTGCTCTTACAAGACATACTTTTGTAAGCATTATCTCCAAAGTTATGTTCGTTCTTATCTTACACAGGTCTTCAGGGCAACACCAAACCAAGGAGACGTCAGTAAATCCTTTATAACTTATAACATCTGATTATAAGTGGCGTTCAATTTGACGTTAAAAGAATGCAATATAATAATAGCTGAATGTGTAAAACTTGGTTCGACTTTCGAAACAAGTGTTTTAAAGCTTATTAATTATCTAGCTATTAAAAAAATAAGATTCAAAGATGATGAAAATGAGGCCCAGGACCTTTGTAGTGATTTAAGTAACGGTCTTAATTATTAAGGCTAACAATTCTTGATTTATACAGAAAGAACACACATTGTTTACTCCCCGAATTGATTCAATGCTAGAGAAAGTGCAATCTAGTAATCATAATGTTAGTTTAATAATATTTAAATTAGGATTGAAATAGTGATTAAAATATACAAGCAATATTATTGTGCAATGTCTGTTATAGTGGGTTGACGTGCCTGTTCTTGGTCCTTTTGCTTGGTCTTCAATGTACTAAAACACTCAACTCGCTCGTCAACAACCTATTGATAGTTAAATACTTAAAGTACCTTAGAAAATCTGTTTTTTTTTTGTGTATTTTTATTTTGTTTATTATTTAACTAAATTATATAATAATATTTACAAAGATGAAGTAAGTAGTATTAAGTTTAAACAAAATTCCTCACAATGGACTATAATTCTGCATCTTTTTTTCAAATGAATTTTTGTCAAACTACATAAGATCACGCCTGTTTTCCCAGAAGGATTTGGCACGGGTGTATACCGTGTATATGGTACAATCGAATCTCACAAAATTTTGTAAAAGTCACGTCAAATTACAAATATTGTAAACGAAGAATAAATTAGTCTTTGTAGCAATTTTGAAAAATTTGTTTAATTGATTCCCATTTCCTAAAATCACAATGTTCTAATAGTCATTCAAAACAATAACTTTTATTCAATTGGAAGAACAAGTTAGTTGTAACTTCATTTCTTATATTCAAGTTTTTATTAATGACTAGCCTCTGCCCGCGACTTCGTCCGCGTGAAATTTCGGCCCCCGACCCATCTCGTCGTAACCCATAGCTTGCCCGTGCTACTACTTCGTTTTCGTTTAGCGTTCTTTCTGATTTTTTTTTCCTTTTGCTCGGGTCCTAAGGGTCTTAGCGAGAGGTTAAATAACCTATAATCTTCCTCAAGAATTAGACTATCAAATGATTTTTTTTTTAATCGGACTGGTATCTCCGGTGATTAACCCCTAAATAAAATAAATAATAAAAAATAAAATAGTTTATTTGATAACCATAAACGTACAACAAATTTGAGATTGGAGCCTCCTTTTAAGCAAAATATGCCTGTATTAGGAGACTACGCTCTTTCAAAAACAAGAAGTGTAAACTATACAATACGAGTACATAATCAAAAACAAGGTCATTTGAAGTTATAAGGGTGGGTGTGTGTAAGTGAGGGTGTGTGTGTGTGTGTGTGTGTGTGAGGGTGTGTGTTTGTGTGGAGTACAGTGTTAGTGTATCTCTCGTAGAAGTGTTTCAGTCTCACTATAGGTTAGCTTTCTTATCCATTCCCTAAGTATTTTTTTGTATTCATAATACCCAAATATTTGATATGAGGTACTCCGTTTATAGTTGAGCAGCTGCAGTGTGAGTAACTTCCAGCATCGCATAGGTGAACTTTAAGATTAAAGTCAGTACTGGGTTGTGTACGATTGCACACACTGAAACATATGTAGTTAGTTTTAGATATGTTCAGTGTGAGCAAATTCTGTCCCACACGTACGTACATACAAACAAATAACCAAATTTCACCTCTTTATAATATTAGCATAGATATAAAAAGGTAGCTAATGTAAATATTTGACAACTTAATTGTAAACGCGCACGTCCTTAAAGTCGAACATAATACGCGTGGCCTATGTTTATGCTTTAACGCACAGAAACCATTTACATAACTTGTAAAATATTAAAGTTATTTTAATGTAACTTGAACTGATCAACTCAAACCTTGTTCTATTGTGCATTCCTAGGTAGGGTTGGCACTCTCACTTGTTTTTAATGGGACGCAGACTAAACTAAAGGGCGAGTTGTAAAATATGAATAGCTTTATGAAGCTGTATTGGTTGCAGAACTCGAGTCGGAACAAACCCGGCAGGCCGACACCAACACCAATCGGTATGCTTATTTAAACTCTTCAATATTATTTTTGGGTTCCCTTTATTCTCCTTGGCGCTAAATGCTCAGAAAGTAAGTACACCTAACCTGTAACGAATCTAGAATAAAGACATCCAGAAAATAAGTGTATTGTCCTGTTAATTATCTGTAGTAGGTTCAAGAGCGATTTTGGAGAAAAATTAAAAAAAAAATACAAAGTAATCTGGTCTGGTGTTCTTGATCGCCCCCAGGCTAGGTGGAGCGATGATCTTTGCAGGGTGGCTGGTAGCAGCTGAATGAGAGTAGCCGAGAATCGAGCTGAACGGCGTGCAATTTTAAAGGCCTATGTTCAGCTTTGGACAACTGTAGGCTGAAGATGATAACAAAGGAATCGTGTTCTAACTTCGTTTTCATTTGGCCTAAATACGACATTTTAATAAACATATAAACTATAACGATTTCTAATTCCTAAAAAAACTATCAAACTTTTAACCAAGAATGGTTACTGGCATGGAATGGAGAGTAGAAGTGTTTGCATGGCATTTTATTTGCATGAATATATCAATAAAATAAATTATAAGAAACTTGGCATACTGATGAGTATCCCCGCAGCCAGAAACGTCCATTGCTGAACATTTGCCTCCCAAACGACGAGCGAAAGTATAAATCAGAGAATAACTAACTAAGAAGAATGTTTGTATTGTTTGCAGACGAGATGACGGCTCTTTTGGCTCCACGCCCGAATACAACGACGACCTCGGCGAGGAGGAGGAGGAGGAGGACGAGTAAGTTACCAGTCTGTTGCTTAACATCGCGCCTCTATTCTCTGAGGGGTAAGGCTGACACTCCATCGTAACAGAGTGGAGCGGAGGAAAGCTCCCCAATAAGTTTAACGAGTGTTGAACGGAGAAGAACCGTTTTATTAAAAAGGGGGGAATTGGTTAATTTTCCTCCGCTCCCCCTCGATGAAGAGTCAGCCTTATGGAAAGGGGTTTACTACTCCCATATTTGGCCAGTAATGTTCAAGACCCCTGTAATAAACAGTTAACCGGGCTGAGATCCAGTCTCTGGCCTACTCCTACGAAATTCTGAGAAGATTCTTTCCTAATAATTCCTATGGAAAACTTAATACCACTTTTCCCGACCTGAGAATCGAACCTTAGATACCATGCTCAGCAGCAACGAAGCAATCTTGTCTCTCTTATTTAACTGAGGCAACTCACTACTGAATAGCCAGAGCAAAATATTGCTTTGTGGCATTCTCTCGTGGCTTCTCTTTTAGGTTAATCTATTATATATGTTTGCAGGCATTTCATATAAGTAGGATTAGTAAAGACAGGTAGATGTCCTTACACACAGGATACATACTTAGCTAATTGACTGAGTAAAATTTCTTGGATTAACGCAGAATTTTAGAAAGCTGTAAGCTGTAATAATTTTAGCATTCAGCTGTAAGTTTTTGGGAAACGCTAAAATTCTTGCGTTCAAACATAAATCATTTGATTGATTGTTAATGCGGTCGGTACTTTAATGTAGGTAAGCATTACATACGTATGAGGCATACCAGTACAACTATATCTTAAGAAATAGTAACTACGCCACGCCACTTACATT
Organism: Apamea monoglypha; assembly: GCA_911387795.2. Classification (NCBI taxonomy): domain Eukaryota; kingdom Metazoa; phylum Arthropoda; class Insecta; order Lepidoptera; family Noctuidae; genus Apamea; species Apamea monoglypha. Next base: position 9,127,062 of record OU426920.1, read on the forward strand.
TAGCCGACTTTATTATTAAATCTTACTAAACTTTGTGAGAGAAATAATCAAAAGAATGTTGTTTACAGGGACTACGACGAGGGATATCTCTACGTCGCCAGCGAGGGTGATAGTGGATCTAACAGTGATGCCTACGAGGAATGGGGTACGTGTGAAACCGAACTTAGTTGTCTCTGTTGTAGTTCTATTTTAAACGATGTTCTTTCTCTCAGGCGTATCATTTAACAGAATGACTCACACATGGAATAAGATAATACCAAATTTCAGTTGTGAAACCGCTATTCAACGCTGTTGGCGTCACAAGCGTCATTAAAGAAACATTACAGCGTTTACCGTTACTGCAAATTCATGAAACTTCGTGAACTTTAAGTAACTCGTGCCTTCTTCCAAGAAGGTTCTAGTCTTAATTCTAATGAAACTTTTCCAGATTATTGAATAGAACATTTGATGTTTACCAGCCGGATATGATAGTGGTGGTAGAGGAGGGGCGGCGCTAGTGGAGGGCCGCGCCGACGCCTACTACGGCGGCTACGGGCGCTGCTTCCGCTGCGGCGCGCGCGGCCACTGGGCGCCCGGCTGTCCCTACTAGCGCGTGTCTGTGTCCCGCAGCACGAACATCTAGCAAAATACTACACTCGCCGTTATCGTATCGCCATCCTCTCATTTTGCATAGGAATCGTAGCAGCGCCACTCGAACTTAATGTCGAGTAATGGTAGCAGTATTTGACGTTTTACATACTTTAAACGAAGGCTGGCTTTCGACCAACGTTATGTATACTCATTATGTTCGTGCTGCTAATTTGTACCATGAAACGAGATTATACAGGGTGGCAGGGACATCGACGCGCAACCGCTTACCATGGATTCAGTACATAATTCTGGACCCCACTGCGTTGAAATTTTTCTTCGGCTTTTTCTTATTTATTTTTTTTTCTGCATTTTTTTTTTTTACTGTAAACTGTATGAAATCATTATTTCTATCTAACCCAATGAGAGTTTTAATTAAAAAATAGTAAATTCACTTGTTTCACTTAAAACAGCAACGTAAATAAAACTCGAAAGGGCAGCGCGCGGTATCGAGGTAGGTAGCGCGCGCCATCCGCGGAGCGTTTTGATCGCGTTGTTTGCAATACATTGCGCACTCAAAAATGACAATTTTTTAAACCGGTTATTTCCGAGATTAATGACTTTCATAATTTTATTTATGGCATCAGGTGTAACCTTTTTACGACTTTTGCGCGTCGATGTCCCTGCAACCCTGTATAGTGCTAACATCTGATCTAGTGCGAAAAATCTCCTATTTTTACCGTAGGTACCTGGGCATCCGAATAGCGCACTGGGGACAAGAAAGCGACATACGATTATTATTAATTTTCTTTATAAATGCTGAAACGTCGATTTCATTTCTGAGTGATTTGTCTACCGCTGCTGGTCGGTGGCGTGTTCAATTGCCGCGTGTGCGCAGATCGTGGCTTTGTTCGAAGCGCATATAAAGTGCTGTCGTGTCGTGTTTAATTTCGAATCGTAGCTAAACATGTTCAGAGACAATGAATCACGACATAATGAAAGACGTAGTTATTGCTTTCCATTTATTTTCGTAAGTATTTGCACAGCTCACTAGTAATGTCTCTTTCTTGTTCTTGGTGTGAAATAATGTACAGTACAGTATACCCAGGTAATACTGTAATATTTTTTAAATTGTATTATACGTTTTAGGTTTAGTAAGTGTTGCATATGCTGCACACAACACCACCTTATTTCTACACTTGTTTATTCTTAGTAGGTTGTTGGTTCTAGCTACTGTACATGTCTAGTTAAGACAACCTTGGTACAAAGATTATCGGAGGTTTATCTGTGATAAAACGTTTATAATAGTTATGAAGGCATTGGCATATGGGACCGAACCATTCATATTAATTCGTAAAATGCGTTTCCGAATAAAAGTGGATTCATTCGCTTGGGTTGCGGCACACATGTTGCGGTATTCATCACTAGCAAGATAATCATGTGCAAATACAATGTAGTAATTTGATCTAAATACTATCTAACTTCTATAAAATTACCAAAAGACTGTTTCTGTATTGTTTCTCGCATGAAACTGCTGTACATATTTCATATGCATGTTTCTGCCTAACAACTATGTATCAATTCAATTCATTTATTTCAGACGGACATTTGTTGAAACAAATGTCTGTCTGAAATAAATTAATTCTCCAAGACACATTTTAAATATTGAAAATTTAACCTTTTGTAATTTTGACGTTCGAAGCGTGCCTAATTTGAATAAATGACTTTTGATTTAGTAAACGCATTATTTGTAAAAATAAACGAATACCTCGTTTATTATTTCCGAAGATAAAAAAGCAGAACATTTCAAGTCAAGTCACTCAAAGCCGCCGACGCCAGGCTAATGAATTATTTCTGTATTGAAAACTTTAATCGAATCAAACGACAGATTCGCGCATTGTTGAATTAAAAAAAAAACCGTGCTCATGTTTGTCCTGAATAAGTAGTATATTGTAAATACAATCTCATTTGTCCCGATTACTCGCTCTCTTTATATAGCTTAAACTAACTCATAATCAGCCTATAATGTTCCCCCTGCTGGGACACAGGCCTCTCTGTATGAGAGGGAATGGTCAATGGGCCATAATCCACCAGTAAAACAACAATCGCCCAGTAAACTAACTAACTAAAGTAACTATTGATGATCTGCTTCCGTTTTAACACATCCATAGGTTGTACGTGAACTCGGTTGTAATTGGGCTGATAAAGTTAATATTTGGCCCTCGCTTGCGAATGAAAGGCCACTAGCACTTTTTGCCTGTGCCAATAATAAATAGCTTTTAATTGAGAGCCCTCACGATTTTGTTAGTGTGATATAATGCTAATTTAAAAAAGAACTGATGGTGTTTCCACAAAACATCACTACGTACTTTATTTTTGTTAAATGTATAAAACTCTGAGGTCGCTTACATTTTCTCAGTTGGACATGTGGATCGGCTTATAAATACGTTAAAGTATTTAAAAACATAAAACTACTCATATAGCAAGTAATAAAAGCCCTCATATAAGGGATACTAATAATATCCGTCTTACGCAGTATGATGCCAGATGCCACCTCGATGAACAAAGCTTAAGTTATTCCGTTATTAATTATTATATAAATAAGGTTTCATTGAAATAACGCAAAACAAAATAAAATAATGCCACAACGCTTAAGGCTCTTGGCGTTTTTTACATACAAAACGTGCACCGTATGGATAATATGTATATCCATCTCTGGCTCGTCTCAACGCATTCCCAATTCTGCAAAAGACTTTAAAAATCTATTACGGAAGACTCAACCTTATTAAACTAGCTTTTACCCAAAAATATAATGTTATTTGATCATTGGGAGTTACAATTATTACTCAGACGGACTGAACTGCCTTAAACTCACGTAGATTTTTTATCGATATTCAGCTATTCGTTTTCAGGTGTTATTTCAGTGATATCTTGTATACAAATTGTACGAGGGATAGCTGCAGGCATAAACTCGATCACCTAATAAAAAATAGTTTTAAAATAATTTTGAAGTCTGCGATTATTTTTGAGAGCAACCACAATTTGTTAAATGTAACAAAATATGTAGAAATAAACCTTAATTATCTTTTAAAATTCATGTAAAATTAATTATTATCGTTATGTAAAATGATGATTGAAATACTTTAATTAAATCAATCTTTTTGTACAAATATTGCAATTTTATTCCGTTTTACGGGTTGATTACATTGAGATGAGTATGACAATAACACACTACTTTTACACGCAAGTAGATACACACCATCATCTTCTACAAGCAGTCTCAGATAAAAGAGATAGTAAAGAACCAAGATAACTTACACGTAGACTGCTGGTCGAGGGGAGATCACTACGCTGGCCTGCACAAACTAGCCGTATCGTATGTTTTATGAGATGATTATATAAAGATGCTTGTCAATTCGTAAATGTTCTATGTCGATGGCGACACGATCGCGGTGATTGATGATATTATTATTTTGCTTGATGTCCGTGCTGTGGAGATGGTACTGAGGTGATTCGGGAATTTTCATAAACGAGTTAAGTTTGTTTCCCATTCATCAACTGTACAGCAGTCCTCTGCTAGACGGAGGCCCCTTCGATTGTTTGCCTCTGACCCTCCGCTCCTTCCAACTATCCATTACCAGCCAGCAACTTGTTCAGGTTGAGACTGCATTTAGCGATTCGCGGTCCTCACCCAAACTATTTACACCTCAAAGGCCGTCGGTATGTGGACAGTAATGTCCGGTTAGCTGGTAGGTCTGAAGTTAATTTTCTGAACTGCAAGGTTTACCGTAGGTAAACATTATTGTTGAACAACTTCGAGAGGACCATAAACTGTTAACGACTTCCGGTTCCGAGGTTTCATGCGTGTCGAACATTGCCTTTTTTGTCTGAGTTCATTAGGACACAATATCAGACATCTCACCACTTGGATTGCTTTTCACTGCCAAAAGGAGCCAGTTCTAATATTATCTCCTACTTTCCGAGGTGCATCTCTACCAGTTACCGACCACTTGAAGCATTTGGGCATGGAGTTGACGTCAGATCTCAACTTCGGCTCAACCATCGACTCAAAAGCACAGAGTCAAAAAGCTGGGTATCCTAAATAAGTTAGGCGGTACTTCACATCTGGACAGCTTCTTGGTTTGTACAAAGCTCAGGTCCGTTCCTGTATGGAGTATTGCAGCCACTTATAGGATGGCTCAGTCAAATACCAGCTGACTGCACTTGACTCGATGGAACACAGAGCAACACTACGAGGCGGTGGGGGCTAGGCTTCACAGCCTGGCTCATCTGCGTAATGTTGCTTGCCTGTCTACCGGACTACCAGACGTACTGCAGGGTACCATCCGCACTTGGTCTATATGTATATCGACTAGTCGTACTCAGCGGTTCTCCTCCGCATTTATTATGCGCACGGTCAAAGTGTGGAACTCTCTGCCAGCGTCTGTGTTCCCTTCCACGTATAACCCGTTAGCCTTCAAAGCAAGAGTGAATAGTCATCTTCTGGGCTTGCTCATTCCATCATAGATCTCATCCATCGCACCGCCAACAGGTGAGATCGAGGTTAAAGCCGGCCCATTTTGCAATTAAAAAAAATTTTCGCCAGCCAGCTTGACATCGTCGCCGACTTCAAAGACTTCCTGCTTAACCGGAGCAATTTACGGGATGTTTAAACTTCGTCCCTGAAGATGTCTCTTACTCAAGGGATTAGTCGACATTGTTTCGAAAGATCCTTGTTTGACTAGAACGCTTCAGATCCGACTACAATTTCCAGCATGCTTGGCTAAAGCCTGGACGTCATTAAACTGTTTCGCTTAAGCTGAAAGTCGATTGAGAGAACTTCAAACAAGTACATAAGTGATCGCATCCATTTGACTCTTTTGGTCACGGACACATGTCTGACACAATCATTCTGCATCTGTTATAATCATCTCAATATTGACCAAATCATCAAGATTCTGCCAAGTTCACTCTCTTTCGGAACGTAGCACCATCTTCTGAGTTTTTTGTGCTCGGTGCCATGATCAGGAATTGCCCTCTAGTGTACCACTGGATACCTATGGCCAGACACTACAGGCGGTGGTTAATCTTAGCTTGCTGTTTGAGGACTTGCTCAAATAATGTTCTAACAAACTTGTGTCCATTTACATGGTGCCTAAGTTATTCTACTTGTAAATGAACTTTATTGTAAATCGTTATATGCCTCAAACCTAAAGTGGATCTAGTTATAGGTACAGGTATGTATTGGATTGGACGTGATAAAGAAACCGCTTCTAACCTGGGCTTGGCTTTATACGTAAAAAAAACTGTATTGCAGCCCACAGTAGTTTCACACGAAATCGATAAATCCTGCTACTATTACGGGCCGGTGGCGTTAATTTGAACAAACTATTTGATACCAGCTGAAAATCATAGCAATAATAGTTGGCCCTTAGTGCATAAGAGATCTGAGCGTCATCTGCACCAATAGTGGGGGAGTCTAAAGTTACATCATGTTCTAGTTGTAAAAAAAAGCTCTACTAGCTGATTTCACCTTGCTTGAAGTCCCATCTCAAACACAAAAGGGATCGGGTTCGATTCCTGATTCAGCGAAATCCAGGAGTACCTCCCCTACTGTATGGTGATTGTTTATTAGGTATTCTATTCCTTTTAATATGTTGTTGGTATAGCTTGATCCTACATTCCTATCTACTGCAGATGCGGTAGAGAGCCCTATTGGGATAAAAAAACACTTTACCGAGTGGAAATCTCATCTACACTTTAAATTATAGATAGGTACTTACCTTAATTTATGATGACTATAAAGGCTAAGGGCTAAGCAATGGGATAGACTTCTCAAGTATAAGCAGTTTACTAAGTAAAATTAACTATCATAGAAAAATATGGCAGGATTTCAAATAATAGTTTATTATACTCGTAACAACTTTTTAACGCTTACACGAACAAACACTCCTGTCACGAAAATTTGCAATGCACATTAATAAAGGGTGAGAGACTAGCTTTAAGGAGCCGTATTGGTTGCAGAACGCGATACAACAAGCCCGGCCGTCCAACGCGAACATCAGTCGGTGAGTGGGTATGGTTTTTCTTTTTTTTTTTTTTTTTTCGGTCTCTCGGTATGATCCAACTAACACGTAGGCTTGATGACCCAGAGGCAACATCGAGGTTATGGATCCCGCCTGCAAAGCACTAAAATGCAGTTTCGATCGTAATAGTTGGCCTGCTTAACACTTTTCAGAATATTTATTGCTATAGCCTCTTATCATTACAATAAATGAAGGTAAACTTTCTATAACCGTCTCATTACAAAACGAGTTTTATTTATTATGTATTTGCAAATCAAAATATTCAATTCTATTCTAGTTATTGTATTTTGAACTTCATTCGGGCTTGAGTAAAGTTCTTCATATTTGATTTGAGTCAAAGTTGTCAATTTTGTATTAAGAACTTAACGTTAATCGGAATAAAGTTCAAAATACAATAAATAGCTCTTATTTTGTAACAAATGCTTGTATCATTTCCAGGCGAAGTGACAGCACTGATGAGCCCGCAAATGACGATGATAGCCACTCTCACGAGGAGAACGAGGAAGAACCCGAGTCTGAGTAAGTTCACTAGTGTCTGACCGAAAAGGTTCAGTTTCGGCTGCAGTTACGGTTTCGGCCAAAAAGTAGACAGAAATTATGACAGATAGACATAGACAGACAGCATAATCAGCACTATGTCGTTTCCACGCCTGGGAGACAGGCCCCCTCTCTTCAAGAGGGAGTGATCTATAATTCACCACGCGGGCCCAGTGCGGGTGTCACATGTCTTCGAATTTTTAGTTCAAGGACATGCCGGTTCCCTCACGATGTTTTCGTTCACTGTTTTGAGAGCACTCCCTCCAAAACCTTCCCATGGCCCTTCCAACTTTCGTTATACGGGCCGAAACGTGGGGCTTCTGCGGACATAGCTCCCTTGGCCATCTTATTTTAACAGTCCGCAGGCACTTCTTGATCCCTACAAGTTGACCATGTGTGTCCCCAATTGCACTCTCCCCTTCTGGGCAAGCAACGAACACAAACAGTACTCCCTCTCCAGTTCTCAGCTCTATCGTCAGTCAATTCGTCATCGCTCCTCACGCTCGCGCTCCATCTTGCTCCATCTTGCTTCGGGCGGCATGCCAACTGTACGCGTATTCCCTTAGCCGGTCAAAGTAACCAAATGGTTTTATTGTTTCTAGGCAAAGTCACAGTCCTGATGACTCTGATCATAACAATGAGAGTCCCGCTCCCGAGGAGGAGGAAGAGGAACTAGAGTCCTAGTAAGTTTGCGCTGGAAGCATTAGTGTGTGTAACTCCAGCTTCCTCATATGTGATAGAATAATTCTACCTATGCCAATATTTAAGGCATAATAGCTGCATTCAAAGTTCCCAGTCTTAATTTAGCAGCCACAAAAACTTCGTTAATATGAGTCGTTTAGTGTGTGTTAGCTGGAGTGACGTCACCCCAGCTTCCTCATTCAATACAGGCAAACCGGTGAGGTTAGGGTTTTGGACTATAGTCAGAAAAATAAGGCACAATAAAAAAATTTAAAAAAAAAATTCGAAAATTCGAAAATTTTGCTGCCTAAGCAAGCTATTATGTCTTAACTTTTTGAAACGGCGCTAACACACATACGCACGGACACCTGTGCGGGAATTAAGAGGAAATAAACTGACGCGCGGACGAACATTTCAGTAAAAATTTTCTGTGCAATAAATCTAGACAGTGACCAAATAAAATAAACCTTAATGCCACCCGTTAAGTTTCATGTCTTATGGCAAAATATGAGAAAAACATAGACGGGATCTTATTTTTTTCTGAGGCTATTTGTAATATTTTTGTTATTATTTTTACTGCCATTTTGAGGTGATTATGTCTGCTTCCCTGGGATATTGCAACGCGGAACGAAAAGTAAACAAACATCAAATAATACTAATAACTAGTCATTGCGGCTGGCCGGCGCGTGCGCGGCATTTCCTTACAAGTAGTAATAACAATAGGCAGACGCCGCGCGCCGGCCGCCCCGAAGTCCCCGAACAATCTTTGTCCCGCTCCTTCACTCGCAAAAATAAGAATATTAACCTCGTGCGAGGGCGGCAAGTATGAACGGAAAGTTGGAATGTAATAAGACTCAAATCGTTAGCAACTTACCTGTCACGTGAATCGGACGGGGTCAAAGAGTTCATGCACAATGACGCGTACGGCTTACAGCATCAGCTGTCGCGATACGCAACTATTTGATACTTGGTATGACTTAATAATTTTTCAAAGGTAGGTATTCCATAATTGCATAAATAATATTTTTGACTTGCGTAATGCAATTAGTATCGTAAGTATTGCCTAAGTTTAAAATAATGCCAAAGAGTTCAATTGCACCCTTTAAGGTAATTGTTAGTTAGGTTTGATTTGTTTTCGTTTGTTCGCAAAATGTACCGAAAAACAGGTTGTTTACGTCTGATTTGTAAACGCGTCCTTAATAAACAATATCGCCGCGCCGGAACCTGTTAACGTAACTTTCGTCATAATGTGACGAAAGTTATGTATGTAGGTAATTTAAGTACCTACATGCGATTTAATTTTATTTTGTTCTTTAATGTAGCCAGTCCTAAGCCTGGTTAAGTATGAAGGGAGAGTGGATTCAGTCTATCTACGAACAAATACTTTTATCAAGTGCTATACCGTTGTAACTTTACAGAAAATGTGAGAAGTCATTGGTAGTTTGTTTTGTACGGTGTTTAGTATGTAGGTACCGTGAAATATCAAGGTTATTTCCATGTCAAATGTCCGATTGTAGGTATCATTTGGCTTTTGCGTAAAAAGGCGGGAATCGTAGCGTAGCGAGCAAAAGTATTACTACGAAGACAGTGCGCGGCAGGCGTTGGTAGGTACAGCAAAATACAGAGTTGAAATGTGTTAGATAGGACAACAAAATCTTGAAGGTTTGTTTTTGGTAAATGTATTATGTTTTGTAAAAAGTCATAGAACAAAAGTTGTTGTTTATGATGATAGTAATACAGTCCTGCAAGGTAGTCGGTGTTTTACAAATAACCCTGTATTGTATAAGCCCAAGTAGTGTCGACGTGTTGAACTTTTGTTATTAAACAGTTGTTTTGTTTCAGTCGAAGTCACACCCCTGATGAGTCGGAAAATTATAACGAGAGCCCTCACGAGGAGAACGAGGAGGAACAAGAATCCGAGTAAGTTTATACAGAAAACATTATATTATACTTACAACTCCTACAACTTGTACTGGGGGTAGAAAGAAACACCATGAGATACCATACCAAATAAGTACTCCTTCCGTTTCGTTCAAATTCTTGTATCTGCCGGTCTATTCTGTAAGTGAGCTGTCATTCCAACTGATGCTCGGGAATGACTATTGATAGCTCCCTTCACCAAAGTTCACGGTGAGATAGAATAGATCGGCTGGCCCCAAGTATACGTCGAGAGATACTTATATTGTGTCTGTGTCACGTATTATAATCGAAGTACTGAATATTCTGTCACCAAATGATTACATTCTTTGTTCCCAGTCGAAGTCACAGCCCTAACTCCACAGATGACTACGAGAGTTTCTACCCTGAAGAGAATGAGGAAGATCATAACGAGGAACCGGACTCAGAGTATGTTTTTTTTTATGTGAAACGTCTAATGCCCGCAGCATTAGATGTGCTGACGTCAAAAAAAATAGTTTCATAATGGTTTCATACATTTTTGCGTTTACGTCAGTTTGAAATAGAACTAATTTCAAAGACGTTTTTAAATTGAAATCAACAAAATTTGCCTAACTTTTATACGTTGAATTTTATTAATACCTAGATCTAAAACGAAAATACGTCGATTTCTCACTCACTCAACTAAACCTCTAGGGCACTTCCCGAAGTTCCAGAAAGATGAAATTTGGCATGTAGGCTAAGATTTGCACACAAAAAATAAAGAAATTAATAAATCTGTAACTTTCATCGTCCAACTCCCGTAAAGGTGAAGTCTGTATACAAAGTAAAACCTCTGGATCGGTTCTTCCCGAACTTTGTTAACATTCACATTCAATTTGAAACTTTTAATATTGACAATGGTAGCATCAAATCACAACAGTCAGCTATAGTAGAATATAATCGGTTAAAATTTAACTGCCCTCATTTATCGCTTATTGCAAATATGCCTTTTATTTATGAATGTTGTACATGCCTATAAGTGATGTATTTACATAGTAATGAAGATTCGTGATTATTTATACTTAGTTACTATCGTTGTAAATATGTCGTTGGTGTGCTTATTTAATAAATAATGGTTGTATTGTTTAAGTCGAAGTCCCATCTCTGTTGAGGCTGAACATGACGAGGAGGACGAGGAAGAACCCGAAGAACTGGAGTCAGAGTAAGTTTTCACTATAAAAATTCTATTTAAAATTTCCCAAAAAGGTATGTGCTTCGGGAGTCATGTACGCGTTGATGAGATCTAATATGGAGCTATTACAACATTGAAAGTACCAGTTACTGTTAGCCCGCACCATCCCACTGGTGGGCAAAGGCCTCTCCCCATAACTTCCAGCTCTTTCGATGTAGGGTTGAAGTAGACCACTGGTCGTTTGTTTTCTCCAGCTCGTCCCGGCATCACGAGGGGTCGGGACGTCTTCTGGCTGTGTCAGGGCTCCACGTAGTGGTTATTTAGGACCTGCCTGTTTTGTATTACCAAGATTACAAAAATATAGATTACCTAACATATTTATGAAATTTCAAAAGCTTTTGAGTGACGAATGACGATCTGCGACCTAAGTATGTTACCCGACAGAGAGAACTCTTCAAAAAACCTCGCAATGATAAGTGTACTACGACAAAGCGCGGCAGAACAAAACTTTGAAGCTTTGCCTCTGTGGAGGGTTACTCTGAGGCGCAACGTTCGTACTAATTCGGAAACAAATATTACCGAAGCGCATAACTTTTCTTGTTTACCAGTACTTGAATACTCATAATCAGCCTATAATATTCCCTCTGCTGGGACACAGGCCTCTTCTTTGTGAGAGGGAGTGGGCCGTTATCCACCACGCGGGCCCAGTGCGGGTTGGTGGATATGACATGTCTTCGATTTTTTGGTTCTAGGACATGTCGGTTTCCTCACGATGTTTCCTTCACCGTTTTGAGAGCAGTGGTGATGAAATAATTTACACAACGTAAAACGCCTGTCAGGGTTCGATCCTGCGACCTAGAACTCGTAAGTGGGGGCCATTACCATTGGGCCACCACTGCTCTTGAATACTCGATACTCGACTTGAATACTCAATCGTCGAAAATTTTGCCACTTATCATCATTTATGCAAGTACTTTACCGTTTATATGTACGCGTAAGTTGTTTGTTATTGACCGTTTGTAAATCCTCCTTTTTCAGTTGCATTTGCAATCGAAGTTGAACTTTGATATCATGTATGATATTGAGTTTCTATTCCCAAAACTTCATTTTATTGAGAAATTTCGTAGAAGTGACGGGTATTAAACACGGTAAGCCATGCGGTCACTGACTCCATAAATATCATCAAATCGTTTTTTTTTTTGTTTTTTGTTTATAACGGCTGATTTTTCCAACGCCAGATAATTTTATCGGAGGAATAATTTTGAATTTTTGACAGTTCTTTCATACAAAAACTGTCAGATATCAATTTTATTCGACGAATAAAAAATATTTGTCGATTGAAAAATCAGCTCTTAGGGTCGGTTTTTTTATCCGTAGTTAAACTCAACCAATTGTTAAAAATAGTAACTAATGGTTAAATTTTTGCAAAATATGTTTTTGATCAATTTTTAGTTTATCTAATAGTCAGTAAAGGTTATTTTTTTTACTAATAGATAATTATTTGACCATTAAATAATAAATAAATAAATAAATAAATCCCTGGACATTTCACACAGCACCATTTGTCCCAAGCTAAGCAACCTAATGCTTGTGTTATGGTAACAAGATGGCTGATAAACTACTTATATACAATTTTTTTTTTTTTTGTAAATACATACATATTATAGATAGAAAAACACCCAGACTCAATATACCAAAAATTGTTCAAAAAACTCATTTTGCAAAAATGTAACCATTAGTATTTTTAATAATTGGTTCAGTTTAACTACGGATCAAAAAACCGGCCCTTAGATATCGATACCAAACACGTTTGCGGAATTTCACTAGCTTATTAATTGACCTTATATAGGTAAAGTACACAAACTCACGCTTTTTGTCACGACGCGATGGTAGGCAGAATCTATAGAGCGTCCGGAGCTACGAGCCTAACATACTTCTTTCGCATATTGTAATATTTTCAGCCCTGATGAGTCCGCACATGACTACGAGGAGAACGAGGAGGAACTGGAGTCTGAGTAAGTTAACGCTACGAAAACTCTATTTTACAAAAAATCACGCTTTTTTGTAGGGATTATAAGTTTTTACCTACAAAAAAGCAGTTTATGTGAAATATAATTTTCTAAGACCTTTTTTTCGGCCTACAACGGAAATGGCCGAAAATTACCGAAAACCGAAAATGAAGTTTAGTCGGACTCTACTTAACACACTCATGCCGTTTTGGGGTGCTTCTCTCTTCTATCTAGACAATGGCAAGTGTTATATTTTATCAGTAGGTACAATATCATGGTCCTGAATTTTAGTCCTGCGGGGTAATTACGTAACACACTATCAGTAGCAATGGCATTCATTTTGACAGTTCAACAACATTCATTGCGTTATTTACCTTGTTGAGCAGACAAATATTTCGAACATAGGTACAAAGCAATAGATTAGCAATATCCTTCAAAATGATTCAGACTATGATTGATAGTGTGTTAAGCAACTAGGTACACTTGCACGAAACGCCATGTAAATGCCACGTATATGGTGTTTTACACACCCAGACTAGGTACATTTGTCACACCTAACACAATTTGATTTAAATAATAGAAAACAAACAGTTGATTTATAAAATTAAATTTAATTTACCAAATGCTGGTTTTGTTTCAGTCGAAATGACAACCTTGGTCATTCCATCCATGACTCCGACAGTGCCTCCCACGAGGACAACGAGGAGGAACAAGAATCTGAGTAAGTTTACTGAGCGAACATTCTATTACATAATTATAAAAAATTACTCTAAGACACAAAAACAGACTAAACATTCCAACATGACGACTCAAAATGCATTCATCAAGTACATATGTAATGTCAGTAAAAATATATAATAAACTACCGGAACATCTTAAGAATATAAATAAATATAATGTGTTTAGTAATAAATTAAAGCTATTTCTAATAAACAAAAGCTACTATAATATAAATGAATACATGAATGATAAACTCTGACTGGAATAGCAATAGCAATAAAATTTAAATATTTAATTGAGATTACTTTACATTTGCCAATTACATTCACGCATATAAAATAAATAAATAATTAATAATTAATTCAATTTTAATTTGACTCTAATCTAAACTCTAGTATAGTATAATTATTATAATCTAAATACATTTACTTTAATTAAGAATTATTAATGTTCTAAATGATATTCTTATTTAATTTAATTTTAATATTTTTACTTTTAATTATTTATTTTTACTTATGTTGCTGTGCCCTTACAGGGTCCATAACTGTATCTTAGCTTTAAGCCTATTTTAACAACTTAATTCACATTATGGTATGCAAATAAATGAAATGAAATTAAATAAACGCACGAATGTATATAATAGAATCGTCACGGATGCATCTGGTACACACGCGCGAAAGACCCTGCATTTTTAAAAAGCGTTTTTTCCTACCTTCTTATTTCCTAAGTACCTACGCGATTAATACAGAAATTGGGTGAAGGCCCATAAAAATCCAACTAGTTTTCTAAACTAAACAACTCAAGTTTTATCTCGAGAGGCAAACTTAATTATAAATTTATGACTCTTGTGTTGTTCACTACCAATACATATAACCTACACAATCTGAAACACGGAAAAACAGTATAAGCTACCGAAGTACCGAACCATTCTGTAACAATCGACCTCATCCATACTAAACTTCCATTCAACACACGTAACATATTCTTTAAAACATCTTGTTTTCCTTTTTTTTTTGTTGAGGTTTACACGTCTGCGCACAATATGGAATCCTACAAAGAAAGAAGAAGCAAAGGAGGGTCGCTAGGGATGTAATAATATGATTTGATTGTTTCAGTCTAAGTCACAGCCCTGATGAGTCCGCACATGACTACGAGAGTCCCTCCCACGAGGAGAACGACGAGGGACCGGACTCCGAGTAAGTTTATTAAAGTCTATTAGATAAATTGAATGTAAATATATTAATCACTAGCTTCTGTTCTTCCACCCGCCTGTCGCATACTTAGCTTAGCGTTCTTTCTGACTTTTTTCTTTTTGCAGCTCCTCAGGGTCCTAGCGTGATGTTATATAGCCTTCCTCAAGAATTGGGCTATCGAATGCAAAAGAATTTTTCAAATCCGACTGGTAGTTCCAGAGATTACCCCCTACATACAAACTTACAAACAAATTTTACCTCTTTATAATATTATTAAGTACTAGCTGCGGCCCGCGGTTTCACCCGCATAAGTTTTGATCCCGTGAGAATATCGGGATAAAAAGTATCCTTTATGTTAATCCTGGTTATAAACCATCTATGTGCTAAATTTCATGCAAATCCGTTCAGTACTTTTTGCGTGAAAGTGTAACAGAATCCATCCATCGATACAAACTTTCACGTTTATAATATTAGTAGAATAGGATATTAAGTATAGATTGATTGCTAGGTTGCCGTTTTGGTTAAACACTTTTTATTATTATTTCGTTTAATAAAATAAAAATAAAATAAGACAAGTAAATAAATTTACTTATCTTTTATTACATTTTTAAAAATTACTTATATTTTATTACATTTTTAAATATTTTATTACTTAAATATAAAAGTATGGTAAAAAAAAAAACATTTAAAAAAATTGTGATCCACCGATGTCGGGAGCAGGGTCCAAGCTACCAGTGGTTAGGGCTCCAGAGACAGGAACCTCCTCACAATGCGAGCCGTATCAAAGAGTACTGCTTTTTGAATCAGGCCCTTATATTATTATTTTAGTTGTCTTTGACATATCTCGGGACCCTGGGGGTTCCGGACCTTTGAAAGGCGTACTAGGGGCCAAAGCCAATTCGCAGAGGCCCTTTACACAATTCTAATGATGAGGAGGCACCAACCATCGATTATCCCTCTATGCACCATGCAAGTGCACCCAAGGACACCCCCCCGTTGGTGTTGCAGATGCAACTGCAATAGTCCTGCTATTGCAGAACATAGAAACAAAATATACTGGGCTATGGGTTTGGGTGTCTATAGTGGATCGGTTACCTTGAACTATGGAAGGTCTACGTCCCCTGCCTGACCAATGATAATAATACTTGGCCCTGAATCCTCTAAGCACATTGCTGGAGGATTCAGGTCTAGGCTATCGGTTGAAGAGAGGTGGTCAGGTCATATCTCACCTCCTCTACATGGATGATTTGAAACTCTTTGCCCCCAACAAATTACGACTGCTGGAGCTACTGAAGGTAACTGAAACTTTCAGTAGCGCCATCAGGATGGAATTTGGTGTGGACAAATGTGCGGTCATGCATGTAAAGCGAGGGGAGATTATGGAATCCGAGGGAATTCAACTCTCGGATTCCATACACCTTAGATCCCTCTCCTCATCCGAAAGCTACAAGTATTTGGGTATGTCGGAAGCGTTAGGCATCAACGTTGCTGACATGAAGCAAACGTTGAGGGAGCGCTTCTTTGGTCGCTTGAAGAAGGTGTTAGTTAGCCTTCTTTCAGGCGGAAATAAAGTGCGCGCCTTCAACAGTTGGGTCATGCCGGTCTTGATGTACTCTTTCGGCATACTCAAATGGACTCAGACCGAACTCGATGCCCTGGATAGAAGGGTCCGTACACTACTGACCGCAAACCGGATGCATCACCCACGATCATCAGTGATGAGATTGTACATCCCGCGGAAATGCGGGGGTCGAGGCTTTTTAAACGCCAAGACCCTCCACAACCGAGAGGTGTGCAGTCTCAGAGAATATTTTATAAAAGCCGAAGTGGGTATGCACCGTGATGTGGTTGCAGTGGACAAGGGACTCACCCCGCTCTCCATGGCTAAAGAGAACTGGCGCAAACCTGTAATACTTACTACCGATGACCGCAAGGAGGTATGGCAAAGCAAGGAGCTTCACGGGCGCTTCTATCGGGCTCTTCATGAACCCGGTGTTGACTTCTTAGCGTCCGTATCCTGGCTACGTTTTGGGGACCTTTTCGGAGAAACTGAAGGTTTCGTCTGTGCAATTATGGACGAAGTTGTCTTGACGAATAACTACCGGAGATATATTATGAAGGACGGGACGGTTGACGTGTGTCGGGCATGCCACCGTCCGGGTGAGTCCATCAGACATATTATCTCTGGTTGTTCTCGTCTAGCTAACGGTGAGTACTTGCACAGGCATAACCAAGTAGCCAGGATCATTCACCAGCAACTTGCTTTGAAATATAAACTTGTAGATTCTGAGGTACCGTATTACAAGTATGTGCCCGACCCAGTTCTTGAAAATGACCATGTCACGTTGTACTGGGATCGGTCTATCATTACTGACAGGACTATTGTCGCCAATAAGCCTGATATAGTGGTGATAGATCGATTAGCGCGCCGCACAATGATTGTCGATGTTACCATTCCACATGACGGGAACCTCGTGAAAGCTGAGAAAGAGAAACAAATTAAATATCTGGACTTAGCACACGAGGTTGTTGACATGTGGAATGTAAGCTCGGCTATCATTGTGCCGATTGTCGTATCGGCCAATGGCCTCATGGCCGAAAGCCTCGATCAACACCTATCTAGGCTCTCGTTAGGCGGTTGGATCAAGGGCCTGATTCAAAAGGCAGTACTCCTCGATACGGCTCGCATTGTGAGGAGGTTCCTGTCTCTGGAGCCCTAACCACCGGTAGCTTGGACCCTGCTCCCGACATCGGTGGATCACTATTTTTTTATATTTTTAAATGTTTTTTTTTTATACTAATATTTAAAAATGTATTAAAATAAGATATCTAAATAAATAAACGACATAATAATAATAAAGGCAAGCCAGAGGTGAGGAACAAGACTTCTCCCGGGAGATAGGGTCTGTGGGGTCGCTACTGCCCAACAGCTCGCAACAAGCTGCCCTGCGGGTTCCTGTATCTCTCTTGGTCTGGCTCCTCACCCTAGACCTGATCCGGCAAAGTAAACTCTTCCGTCACAGACCTAGAGTTTAGAGCGCGCAAGCCCCACCACGACGTCAACGTAGAGATACGACGGTGGGGGTTATTATTATTATTCTTTGACAGTTCTCGGGACCCAGAGTCCCGGACCTTTGGAAGGCCCGTTAGACGTTTTTAATAGGCACCAACGGACGATTATCCATGTTTGAACTATGCAAGTGCACCCAAGGACAATCTCCGCTTGGTGTAGGAAGGACTATTGCAGGATATGGAGACAAAGATATTGGATTATGGGGTTGGGTAGCTAAAGTGGACTGGTAACCGAGAACTATGGAATAACTATACCTGATCAATCTTTTATAATTATAAACACGGGTAAAATGGCAGGGGGTGACTTGCACATTCAATAATGGGCCCCCGGAAACTTTCGCTAGCACACAGTGACGTAGCAACAAGGGGGCAAAATGTCCTGAGGTGCTTATGAGTGGTGGAGAGGTATTCTAGGGCTATCAGGACAATCCCGGAAGTACGGTCAAGATCCCTACCAGCATCTTACTGGAATACTTCCTTCCTTCGAGCACGTTTGCACTTGCGAGTCTCCACTCAAGCCGGCCAGTAAAGGCAAGAATGAGATGGGAACTCTGTTCCTCGTCATTGTTCACTCCAGCCAGCCACTAAAGGCAAGCCAGAGATGAGGAACAAGATTTCTCCCTGGAGATAGGGTCCGTGGGATCACTAATGCCCAACAGCTCGCCACATACACACCGTGATAGCTAGACAGTCTACAAAATATACTGGGCTATGGGTTTGGGTGTCTATAGTGGATCGGTTACCTTGAACTATGGAAGGTCTACGTCCCCTGCCTGACCAATGATAATAATACTTGGCCCTGAATCCTCTAAGCACATTGCTGGAGGATTCAGGTCTAGGCTATCGGTTGAAGAGAGGTGGTCAGGTCATATCTCACCTCCTCTACATGGATGATTTGAAACTCTTTGCCCCCAACAAATTACGACTGCTGGAGCTACTGAAGGTAACTGAAACTTTCAGTAGCGCCATCAGGATGGAATTTGGTGTGGACAAATGTGCGGTCATGCATGTAAAGCGAGGGGAGATTATGGAATCCGAGGGAATTCAACTCTCGGATTCCATACACCTTAGATCCCTCTCCTCATCCGAAAGCTACAAGTATTTGGGTATGTCGGAAGCGTTAGGCATCAACGTTGCTGACATGAAGCAAACGTTGAGGGAGCGCTTCTTTGGTCGCTTGAAGAAGGTGTTAGTTAGCCTTCTTTCAGGCGGAAATAAAGTGCGCGCCTTCAACAGTTGGGTCATGCCGGTCTTGATGTACTCTTTCGGCATACTCAAATGGACTCAGACCGAACTCGATGCCCTGGATAGAAGGGTCCGTACACTACTGACCGCAAACCGGATGCATCACCCACGATCATCAGTGATGAGATTGTACATCCCGCGGAAATGCGGGGGTCGAGGCTTTTTAAACGCCAAGACCCTCCACAACCGAGAGGTGTGCAGTCTCAGAGAATATTTTATAAAAGCCGAAGTGGGTATGCACCGTGATGTGGTTGCAGTGGACAAGGGACTCACCCCGCTCTCCATGGCTAAAGAGAACTGGCGCAAACCTGTAATACTTACTACCGATGACCGCAAGGAGGTATGGCAAAGCAAGGAGCTTCACGGGCGCTTCTATCGGGCTCTTCATGAACCCGGTGTTGACTTCTTAGCGTCCGTATCCTGGCTACGTTTTGGGGACCTTTTCGGAGAAACTGAAGGTTTCGTCTGTGCAATTATGGACGAAGTTGTCTTGACGAATAACTACCGGAGATATATTATGAAGGACGGGACGGTTGACGTGTGTCGGGCATGCCACCGTCCGGGTGAGTCCATCAGACATATTATCTCTGGTTGTTCTCGTCTAGCTAACGGTGAGTACTTGCACAGGCATAACCAAGTAGCCAGGATCATTCACCAGCAACTTGCTTTGAAATATAAACTTGTAGATTCTGAGGTACCGTATTACAAGTATGTGCCCGACCCAGTTCTTGAAAATGACCATGTCACGTTGTACTGGGATCGGTCTATCATTACTGACAGGACTATTGTCGCCAATAAGCCTGATATAGTGGTGATAGATCGATTAGCGCGCCGCACAATGATTGTCGATGTTACCATTCCACATGACGGGAACCTCGTGAAAGCTGAGAAAGAGAAACAAATTAAATATCTGGACTTAGCACACGAGGTTGTTGACATGTGGAATGTAAGCTCGGCTATCATTGTGCCGATTGTCGTATCGGCCAATGGCCTCATGGCCGAAAGCCTCGATCAACACCTATCTAGGCTCTCGTTAGGCGGTTGGATCAAGGGCCTGATTCAAAAGGCAGTACTCCTCGATACGGCTCGCATTGTGAGGAGGTTCCTGTCTCTGGAGCCCTAACCACCGGTAGCTTGGACCCTGCTCCCGACATCGGTGGATCACTATTTTTTTATATTTTTAAATGTTTTTTTTTTTTATACTAATATTTAAAAATGTATTAAAATAAGATATCTAAATAAATAAACGACATAATAATAATAAAGGCAAGCCAGAGGTGAGGAACAAGACTTCTCCCGGGAGATAGGGTCTGTGGGGTCGCTACTGCCCAACAGCTCGCAACAAGCTGCCCTGCGGGTTCCTGTATCTCTCTTGGTCTGGCTCCTCACCCTAGACCTGATCCGGCAAAGTAAACTCTTCCGTCACAGACCTAGAGTTTAGAGCGCGCAAGCCCCACCACGACGTCAACGTAGAGATACGACGGTGGGGGTTATTATTATTATTCTTTGACAGTTCTCGGGACCCAGAGTCCCGGACCTTTGGAAGGCCCGTTAGACGTTTTTAATAGGCACCAACGGACGATTATCCATGTTTGAACTATGCAAGTGCACCCAAGGACAATCTCCGCTTGGTGTAGGAAGGACTATTGCAGGATATGGAGACAAAGATATTGGATTATGGGGTTGGGTAGCTAAAGTGGACTGGTAACCGAGAACTATGGAATAACTATACCTGATCAATCTTTTATAATTATAAACACGGGTAAAATGGCAGGGGGTGACTTGCACATTCAATAATGGGCCCCCGGAAACTTTCGCTAGCACACAGTGACGTAGCAACAAGGGGGCAAAATGTCCTGAGGTGCTTATGAGTGGTGGAGAGGTATTCTAGGGCTATCAGGACAATCCCGGAAGTACGGTCAAGATCCCTACCAGCATCTTACTGGAATACTTCCTTCCTTCGAGCACGTTTGCACTTGCGAGTCTCCACTCAAGCCGGCCAGTAAAGGCAAGAATGAGATGGGAACTCTGTTCCTCGTCATTGTTCACTCCAGCCAGCCACTAAAGGCAAGCCAGAGATGAGGAACAAGATTTCTCCCTGGAGATAGGGTCCGTGGGATCACTAATGCCCAACAGCTCGCCACATACACACCGTGATAGCTAGACAGTTGAAATTTTCACAGATGATGTATTTCTGTTGCCGCTATAACAATAAATACTAAAAACAGAATAAAATAAATATTTAAGTGGGGCTCCCATACAACAAAGGTGATATTTTTGTTCGATATTAATAACGGCAACAGGTAGACGCTTGAGATATTCACAGAATATTTAGTTGTATATTCACTTTAAAAATAAATATTTAAAGGGGGCTTCCATACAACAGACGTGATTTTTATAGATAATGATACGGAAACTCTCGTGCGCGAGTCCGACTCGCACTTGCCGGTTTTTTTTTTTTTTTTTGCAAAATAGTCTTGCCTTTGACCTCGATCTCGCCTGGCAGAAAGCGATGGATGAGGTCTATGATGGATCGAGCAAGTCCAGAAGATGCCTTTTCACTCTTGCTTTGATGGTTGGCAGGTTATACGTGGAAGGGAACATAGACGCTGACAGAGAGTTCTTCTTGTCATGTCGATAGTGCTAACTGGAATTTGATGTAACCAGTTTGTTGGTATTCTTTCCAGACGAAGTCCCTACGACAGCCCCTCCGTCGAGGAGAACGAAGACGAGCCCGTCTGCGAGTAAATTTACGTTGCAAATATTATAATAGAAGTGATAGTGTATCACGTGATATGGTTATAATTTATAACCATATCACAGGGTTAAATTAAATTGGCTAGCTAAACTCCGCAGACGCGATGGGTATAGATATCTAAACATGATAAAACAAAAAAGAAATGGATTTGATGTTTTTTTGTGGGTTTTCGACTCGATATTGATTTCTAGGACACCCTGTATGTATGTACATTTAAAACACCACAAATCTACATACCTATATTCACATAGTTATACTACACACCGCACTATTTCATTTCATAAATATTTGTGAAATGTATTGAAAAATAATATGGCTGCGGTAGTTCCCATTTCGGTCGCGCGTCAAATGATCCTTGTACAGCTATAATGTTCTCAATCCTTGTCAATTATAATTAATTATTGACTATTTTTAACTGACGTCTCTGAGTGCGGCCGTTTGTCAGTTCTGATAATACGAATAGCTAGAATAACTAAATTTAGTTAAAATTATAAGCTAAATTTACAAATTTAGAAGTATTGTTCACAAGCGACAATTTAAATCTTTTAGTTATATTCGTTGGTAATAACTATACTTTGTGAGGGTAATAAATTATATTAATCTTGTTCACAGCGACTCAGACAGTGACAGTGACCTGTGGGATACCGAGAGCGATAGTGATTCTTATAGTATCTGACAGCTATGGACGAGGTATGTAATATCGGTGTATTATACCGAAGTAAACTTATGTATGAACTATTATTTGCATAGAATAAAATAATGTTCAATAAAAAATTCATATTTATTATTTATAAGTGACTTTTGCCCGCGGCTTCGCCCGCGTGGAAATTGTAAATTATCCCACGGGAACGTGGAAATCGGAAATTATTCCACGCGTGATGATAAGTATCCCCTGTCCTAACCCAGGTCATAACCTGTCTATCTTCGGAAATACGAACGCGCGATGATGAGATCTAATATAGAGCTGTTACAAACATGGAAGTACTTGCCTATTCAAATATATATAATATATATATATAAAATCATAAACTAGCAACTCTATGCAATTCCAAATAACTTTTCGAAGTTTTGAGTGACGAATGATAGGTGCACTACTACAAAGCGCGGTAGTAAAAAACTTAAAAGCATTGCCTCTGTGGGGTTACTCTGTGGTGCGACGTTCGTGCTTCGGACTCATGAAGAGAAGGAAAGCTGTACGTGTGATTCCAGGGAGTAACGATCCCTACAACAGATTTATTAATTGTGTCTCGCGTTAGTCAAGACTTGACACGTTAATTAATGAATGATAACTTTCCAGATGGTTGAGTGGAAGATTTTGATGTTAAGCAGCCGAAAGTGATGGATGCTGATGATACTACGGCGTCTACGGGCGTGGGCGCTCCACTTGCAGATTTCTCGTCGGCTCGTTCGTCGCTGCTAAACTTAAGATACAATAAGGCTACCATGTTTTATTGAAATTACCTACTATGTACGCTAAATTTCGAGTTTGCATGTTAAATATTTTGGAGAAAATGTTGGTGTTACAGATAGACAAATACGCTAGTGATAGTTTTTTTTTTTCTTAAATAACTCACATCTTGTTATTGATGAGAAATATTGCACTAAAGGTGTCTATTACGTTTATCCTTCGGGTTTATCGAAGTCTTGCGAATAGTGCAAACGTGTCCACTGTATTCCACCAGTTGTTAAAATGTTAGACAATGGCGCCGATTCCCTTGTTCACAAACTAAACTAAATTAAAGTTCAGTGCATCTTTTTCTTTCTATTTCATTAAGAAAAGGACAGAAGATAGATATAAGTTTAATCCTGTCAAATTAGTCAGCGCCTGACGTAAATTGAGGTATTTTTAGTAGCCATGTTTTTAATCAAGTCTATTTTGTCTATGGAGTATCTTAATTTGACAGGCAACTAATTTTATCTTCTGTCCTTTTCTTAATGAAATAGGAAGATAAAGATGCACTGAACTGAAATTTTGTTTATTTTGTGAACAAGGGAATCGGCGCCAGTATGTAGGTATGTAACTGCACTATTGGTACGTTATTTAGCGAAGAATATTTCCTTTAACCGGTAATACTAGCGTAGATAGGTATCTACTTAAAAAAAATTCGCATGCAAAATAAAACCAGGGCCACCCTTCGTTAATTAACATACTGACAGTATACCTACATACTTAATATAGCTAAAGCATACTTACTTACTTAAGACAATCTTGCTAGCTGGTACAAAGTATACATATAAAAGATTTATCTGTGATAATATAATAAATTATGTACCTACATGTAAGGCATTGGCATATTAAAAGAAACTTTTTTTTTATCTTTATATAAGCAGTTATACTCATTCATATTGTATCACAACGCCTGGCCCACACTAACACTGAGTATAGGTAGGATTTTTATGTTATGTGTACCTATACTACGGTTTTCAGACATCCAATACTTGCAGTAACTCATCATGTACAGTCATCAAGACATCAGTAACCAGGGTCGTCGGATATAGTTGAAGTTAGAAAGAGACTGATGGATGTTTTCGAATGAAATTTAATTTGATGTACTTATTAAGTTTTGTTTTATATTAATTTTATTCGAAAACATCCATCAATTTCTTACTAAGCATCAACTATATCCGATGACTCTGGTTACTTATCTCCTTTGGTGACCGTACCTACCTCACAGAGCACGGAATCGCAACACCCGCCGGCTGCGTCTATGGATGTCAGCAGGTACTAATTACATTCGAGACGCCGGAAGTGCGTTGACGGCACAACTTTGTCACGAACGCCATTCGAAGCAGTTAGTTTTTATGTGTCGTAGTGCGAGTAAACGATGATTGAACGACGAACGATTTGTATGGAAAGTGTTGCCAATACCGTCACTAGCAACAGCCGCCGAGGAGTCTCCGTGCTCTGTGATGTACAGACGCCAGCAGGTTAAGCTACCCGAAACTGTCAAATTTTCCCAATCAACCTGGAACCTTAATGCTTTAGCGATATAGTTGAAAATCTATTAAAGAAATTTGACAGATTGTAGTAACTTGATTTGCTGGCGTCCGTACCTACATGTGGTCGATCTTTACAAGAAGGTAAGTAAGCTCTCTTCAAAATGGTTTTAAAATAAGTTTCGTATAAACATCAGGTAAAGAAACGAAAATTCTCAACCATAGTTAAACCATTCTCAATTAGAGTTCGCAATCCATAAAATTCACGTGTATTTAGGCACTGCTCTGCAAAAACCGGACATTAAACCAGCATGAGTTTACAACCAACCTACAATGTTATAATTATGTTGATCCGTTTGGGAGCTTTGTGAGTTTGGTTGGGGCCTCCAACCAAACTCACAAATATAGGTTAATATCATTATGTTTATCTAAATAAAAATATTTCCAGGGGTGTTTGTGGTTATTGAGCAGTGGTGGCGCAAAGTAACTGCCACGATTTGCGAGTGAATTAATTAAAGTTGTCAAAAAATAAAAGGCCCGTTTTGACATTTGAGAATGCGTTCTTGACACTTGTCAGTTTCATACAAACGAATACGTGTTTTGCGAATTTGATCTTTATTAACTACTAGAACCGTCAATGTCAAAACGGGCTTTTTATTTTTTGACATCTTTAGGTCGTGGGTTCGAACCTAGGCAGACGCTTTATTTTTTGTAAATTATTTCATCACCACTGCTCTCAAAATGGAAACCGGCATGTCCTAGAACTAAAATTCGAAGATATGTGACGTGTACCAACCCGGACTAGGCCCGCGTGGTAGATTACAGCCCACTCCCTCTCGAAGAGTGGAGGCCCGTGTCCTAGTGGGCTCATTAGAGGCTGATTATGCTGATGTTTCTTCAATGGTAATAAGGTGATTAATATGATAAAGAATCTTTTGATATTCATGTGATAAGTAGTTTGTAATAATTTATATATATGTATCTGGCAGCAAACACCATGTGTTTCGAATTTAACCAAATGTGTAGAAATAGCAAACAAAAACAAATGTATGTTATAAATATCGTAAAATTTATTGATTAAAATATTTTAAATAAATCAGTCTATTTATACGTTTATTGCATTTTTTATTCCGTGTCACTGTCATGGTTGTTATTAAATTATGGTCTACACCTAGTCTTTTCACAGTTATTTTTACCTCTGATTTTGCATCACTGTCAAAATCACAGTGATCTTTATTCTCATTCTAATATGGTTCCTGTTGGGTTGCCGCCACTGACAAGTCTGTCAAAATCATTGTGACCTTTTCTGTATCCTCGTCACAATATGGAACTACCTATGAGGCGGTTGCGTGTTGTTCTCAATAAGTCATCCTCTTGATTATTACAATAAAATAAAGTCTTTTGTCCTTTTCTTAATGGAATAGAAAGAAAAAGATGCACTGAACTTAAATTTAGTTTAGTTTGTGAACAAGGGAATCGGCGCCAATGTCGGACAAAGGTTAATTCAATGCGTCAGTGGTTATAAAGTGCATAATCTAATCGTAGCAATATTTTGTTTTAACATTTGATCATTTTACAAAGGACTTTGAAGGTCCTTGGCATACCTACTGTCCGCCATTTTGTTTTTTTCTTCTTCAAAATGGCGACTCGGCCTACTTATATAAATCGATAGCTGACATCAATGCAAACAAAATATTATGAGACCAAATCACGGTAATATTATCCATACAGTATTGTAACTCAGCCGTATCTTTGAAATAAATGCGTACAGCCGCGCGGTACGTAAACATGCGATAGGGCTGCCCGCCTGCAGCATTTTAATTACCTACATTTGCCTACTTTGTGTTTCCATTTAGTTTTGTGATTGTAAATATACTTTTTTTGTATAAACTAATAAAATACTTTGTGAATTGAATATGAAGTGTTCAATAAAAATGCGTGTTGTGTTTTGATTGGTAGATTTAATTTAAAAACCATGTTTATGTTTGAATAACAAATCGGTCTTATAAATTTGCGACCGAAAAATATTTGCGCCTCGACTGAGACGTACGAAATGCTTTATTATTAAATTTTAAAGTATAAAAAATCCGCATTCTAATATAAAGCTTAATTAAAAATTGTTTGACGAATTCATGCAACCAAAAACAGCACAATATATCCTACTCGTCGTATTAAATATGTAGGTACTTGAACTTATTTTTAGTGACAAAATCGCGCGGTTATTGTTAAAAAAACAACACGCCGTCCGTTCGTCACTGCGGCACAGTCGCGACTGTCTGCATGTCGAGATCGAGGCGCGTAGGCATAACTCGCGCTTCGTCCGTTTGTATGAAGTTGGAATACTGTATAGATAATATTACCGTGACCAAATCCCGTGAAGTGTCACGTTTCCGAGATATCGAATTATCAACGGTCAAAGTGGATCACGTGACATTCATATTTTTTTAACTTGCTTACACCTTGTTGCATAGATGTTTGAAATAATCACTCTGAACGTTTAGTCATCATTTTAGAAATGATATACAGCTAAAAATTACTTATACTGGTAGGCATTCTTCTGTTGTAGCTAGTTATAAACCTGCACATTCCTTTACAAATAAATTTATTAGGTACCTAATAAACTTGGTGTCACTACTTGATTGACAGTCGTTGCGGCAGAAGAGTTATCGAGTTGATCAAATTGACAGTGTTATGGATGATTAAACATGCAGAGTGATTATTTCAAACCTCAATGCAACAATATAGATGTCACGTGAACTCATTTTAAACGTTAATATCTCGGAAACGAGACGCTTTACAGGGTTTGGTCCTATTACGTTTTTTGTCAGCTATCGATTAAGGGCGCTTTTCCTGTCATGCGTAATTTCGCCCGCGCGCGGATTTCATCCACGTGCAGGCTGTCGGCATCCTACCATTTCATACGTGTTTTTCCGACATGCGGGTAGCACGCGCGCGGAACGCGCATTGGTTGCGGGCGCGCAACACGCGTGCTTACCGGATGCGGGCGGCGTTCTTGTCTTCAGTATCACTTCAGTATTATTTTTACTGTGACGCGGGTCGCACGCACGGAGTAAGCATATAATTGCAAACAAAAATGAAAATTGATACAGAAGTGCACTTTCGCCCTCTGTTGTGGGACAAGCAGAACGAACTTTACAACTTTTCCTGCGTGTGGCCAGGAGCGTGTAATCACCCGCACGCGAACAGGATCCGCACGCGGGCGATAATACACATGACAGGAAAAGCGCCCTTATATAGATTTCATGCATGGCCGCCATTTTGAAAAAAAAAAACAAAATGGCGCAACAATAGGCAGGCTCCATATACAAATCTTCAATCCCCTTTTGTGTGGCCCATGGCATGCCCGTGGCTGAAATCAAGTGTCGCCTAGCATTGTTCGACAGGGCGTTGAACGTGTAAGTAAGGTCGACAAAATATATAAAATGAAAACTAATAATTGAAACCAACGAGTTTATTCATATTTAAAACTATATTACATTGTGTAATAGTCATGCAATAAAATAACAATATTGTGCTCTAAATTATGTAGAATTTTTAAGAAAAATCATGCATGTTTGTGTTAATACACAAACATGCAGAATTAACACTGATAATAAATTACACTGTATTGTATTACAAATTTGAATAAGTAGACAATAATAAATATGAATGCAAATGTATTTCGATCGACACTTGTAGATAAAAAGGTTAAGTTCTTAAATAGGTATAAAAACCCATTTTAAGGCACACACTGCTACTATCAGACCATGATAATTCCACTGTCAACATTTTATCTAGTTCACACAAAGCATTCACGTCACCTTCCTTACTATTCTCTTAATTTGCTTTACCGTATGTGTATAGAACACATTCGTTTTAATGAGGAAAATGTATAGTTTCATATTTACAAGTGTCGATACTTCGATCAAGATCACTATTCTTAATAAAGACATTATCTGAATACAATAACGCACATACACAATGTTTACTATATATTATAACAATAAAATGAAGAAGTAACAAAAAATCATCAGAGAAAAATTATGATAATGAAATTTATCACACAACCATAACTTCATACACAATAATTTAAATAAATACTTTTAAGTGATATATAAGAAATGTCTTTTTATCTCGTTATAGTCAAATAATACATGTCCCAGTTTACATGACTACTATTATATATTATAATTTATAATACAACAACCGAATCTTGTTAACTGCTCCACTTTAAAATGAATACTTGAGAACTGAAATTACTTGTGTGCTTAATCATCAGAGGCACTCCGATAACACAACTTAATAGTTTAACATTAATTACACAAAAGCTTCTGGCACTTACATAAAATTTAGGCATCCAATATAATTCACTGATACATACTGCAATGACAAAATCCAAAATATTTGCAAAAAAAAATTATTTACTAGTATCATGCCATCCAACTGTAAAAAAGTATTCAAATAAGTTACCTCAAAATAATGGTGGGAGTATTGAAATACATTTTATTACTCACTTTGACATTACTTGTGTGATACTTGATAGTGATGCAGAAAAAAATACTTGACCACGTCTATTCACACCCATGTTAAGAACTTGTCCGTGGGTACTGGTATGACGTTTATCCAGTACTCTACGCTCTGGTTGATATATATACTAAATATTCGAAATAAATAAGAAGTAATTGTCTTGGGGAGACTTTACCTAAATTACAGCACAAATTAAATTAATCATTCTTCTTATCACCAGGTTGTTGTTCTGTTTCTGTAATAGCTGGAGGCGTGGTGCCATTCTTCACTTGTTTCTGCTGTTCTTCCATCTCACCAGAGAACCCAAATTCATTGACACGCTTGTGGTCAACCTTGTAGATCCAGCGCTGATATAAGAAGATGAAGAATACTATGTCTGTAAGAGTAAATTATTATTAAATTTACATAAACCATTTCAATGGAAGGAAATTCTATACATATAAATATATCTAAATCGCTTTTTACTAAATGCATATGAAAGTTTAAACACTACTAATAACAAAAAAACAAATTGAAAATTTTTGTCTCTGTATGTTCCGGTTTAATCTCCGAAACTGCTGGACCGATTTTGACGGGACTTGTCACTGTCAGATAGCTGATGTTATAACTAGTAACCTAGGCTACTTTTATTTTAGAAAAAGAATTAGGGTTCCGTGAAAAAATTGTACACCCATGAAACCCAATTTGTTTTCCGACATGCACGCGAACGAAGTCGCTGGCACAGCTTACCTTATGAGAGAAATGAACACTTACCATCTCTAAAGCAGCCCAAACGATACATAGTTGGCATTTTGATAACAAATGCAAAGATATCATCTATGAAGGTATTGAGGAACTTGTATGTCATCATTCGCCAGGGCAGATGTGCTACTGACTTCAACTTGTAATTGATGAAAAGCTGAGGTGTCATCATGATAAATCCAAAAGTCAATAAATATCCGTACATCATATTCAAGACGAAGGAATACCATCCTTTGTGTTCCAGGTATAACAAAGAGTACACACCATAGCCAATCAAGAGAGGGAAACAGCCCCAGCTGAGATAACGGAATGCTAACATGTCATACTGCTTTGTACTGGATTCAACATAGGATCCTTTATCAGTGAAACTAAGTTTTGGTATTCCAAATATGCGGTCCTCTCTATTTATCTTTACATCCATTACTTTGTTAATTTTCCATACTTCAATAAGTAGCCCAATGAAGCATGAAATTCTGACCATTACATTTGTTTCATTGTCAAGAACATAAAGCAACACCACAGTGGACTGGAAAACATTAAAAAATACTGATCTCACAGAAAGCCCTTCCAGAGACTGCCGATTGTTCCAGAACTGAATGTCATTTTTGAAAGCAAGTAACTCAAATATTGAATGTAAAACAGACACACTAATAGTGAGTCCCAGCAAGTATGGAGATGTATCAAGAAGCAATTCCTTCACTGTGTCCTGCTCCTCATCTTGCTCTTCAGCTCCCAGTGCTGAGAACATGCTCAATTTGTCTCTCATTGCTTGAGCTGTATACAATTGCCATTTAAAAAGACTCAGAGGCTGAAATGTTAGCTCAAGGTGTAGGATATCAGAGGTCTGGTTAATTGGTACATAATCACGCATCATATTCCAATAGTCATTTAAGAAAACAGCAGGCTTATATTGTTTTCCATCTGGCAAAAAGAAAATGAACTCATCTAATGGAGGAGGAACACTTCCTTGCATCCAATTAGTTTGATCAGTGACCACATTTATAGTCAAATTTGGATGCCAATGTGATACTATTTCCTCTTTAAGTGTCTCAGCTTTTATTACTTCTTCAGCAGACTTTTCAGTTTGCCCTGTTAGCAAGTTATGTGTTTTCATATAACGTAGCTTTTTGAACTTGTTAAGCTGTTTTTTTCCATAACTGATATAAGGTCCACCATAGTCCTGTTTATTTTTGGGATCGGGTGATTTGCCCGCATGTACCAGGAATACATGAAGATAAATTGTTCCATTATTCTTTAATGACTCTGACGGTTTAATACTGGTGGAGTGCGAGAAAGTACCATCATTAAGAGGTCCTCCATGCCAATCACCATAAACAATCCCAGTATGCTTCCAAATTAAATCTGAATAATCCAAATTTGAATAAAATTCTCTCTCTGATACATAACAATACATGTCTAATACTGTGCCATTAGCAAACATATTAGTAGCAGGAACACGGGGTGCTGCAGTAGGGTTGCTTATATCTGTCTTAGGTGCAGATGGTTGACGGAACATGGTTGTGATAAAATAAACTACTAATGCTCTTATTATCAGCGACTTTGTGACGGCAAAAAAAGATTCCATCTTAGTTGGTTGCATTCTGCGCCGTTGTTCATCAATCTCGGCATTGATCTAAAACAATAGTGATTTGGTTTTTATTATAAAAAATTGATCTTGACCTACATGGTTTTTTACAGGTTATTAGATTTTTTTCCGGATTACAGGAAATCTTAAGGGACCCAGGAGTGCCCACCAGGTCTTAGTTTAGATAAGCAACTCATGACATCATATTCATAATATTCCAATACGAAATAAAGATTACTTACATCAACAGCATCTTCAGAAGATCCATTTGCTTCAACTATCCTGTTTTCAGTTGACGCCTCGCCAGGCGGATTGTTGGAAGGACTGAGACTATCAGTTTCCGCCATACTGAATATTTGGGTATTTCTTCGTTATTGCTTGTTATTTGTGTAGCACTTAACATTTGCAAGGACAACTTATTCTCATCGTTCCCTACGTATCTACATGAAATTGGATTTTCTTCTATCAATTCGCTTATCATTGACAAACTATTTTTATTTTCATGATATATTATGGTTATGAGCCGTAGGCTTTTAAGACGTCCAATTTAAAGAATTTATGTGATTGAATGAAACCCATTTTGATCGTATACGCGAATAGTTTGATTGGTTTGTCTAACGTTCACGAGTTTAAAGCTAGTTTGATGAAAGTAAATTACCGCGTCGTTAGATCGTGACTTCGTGAGTGTCCACAACACGTTTTCGGTTTGATCAAACCCGGCTTAGACAATCGCCAGGGATATCTTTAACTGGGAGTGGCTGGCTAGCTGGCCAGGGGTGACTTAACCGAATTAAAAAATTATTTCACCTTTAGAAATCCATATTATCAGCGAGTAACATGGGCTTTTTTTTCGTATGTGGTGGTGCCTTGCGACTTCCACGCGAACGAAGTCGCGGGCCGAAGCTAGTTTATAGCATGTATGAGCAGTGTTAGCCCAGTGGAAACGGCCACGACTTGACACGACTTAGTTGAAGATCGTGGGTTCCAAACCAGGCAGGCATTTCTTTGTGTAAATTATTTCATCACCACTGCTCTCAAAACGGTGAAAGAAAACATCGTAATCTCGCGTTTCCCTTCCTGCTGTCACCATGCCCGCGCCCGAGTCTCATGGCATCTTCAGCATTGAAAGGTGACCCTAGACTATTAATGTGACATCAGATTTAATTCATGATTTTAGTTAGATTGAACGTGTTTCTCGGCAACTTTAGCGACTTTAGTCAATACGACCAATTGATTGTCTAAAGTCAAGACTAGATAATCTACTCGTATTTGTCGCTAACGAAATCGTAGATGTCTCAATTTGTTTGGACGTAGGATTTTGAAATCGTCAGTGAGTCGCCGTGGCGACTTAAGTCACTATATGTGTTTCTAGCATGCTAGATTGACACAAAATTTTCATGCATTTTGATTAGTCTCAATCAGAATGACTGATTGAACCAGTGGATTGAAATGATACCCGATTGATCATCTAAGCTCCCCCTAACACGATCCAGAAACCGCATTTTATTGTTCGGTACATATTTCTAAGCCCGGCCCACAGTGAAAGTTGATCATATTCATGAGTATTGTATTCTGTAAAAGTTTTTATATCTAATAACCAGATAAAAATAATTATAATACGGCTTTGGCCAAAAAACCGAACCACAACCGGGTTTGGTGTTCTTGTGCAGAAAAGTAGGGTTGTAACCTGAGTCAGTAGTGTTGCACCACGAGAATCTATCGATAGTTCAGCCATCGACGGTAGGAAAACATTGAAAAACTTTTCAGTGGCTAGGTGCATGGTAAATATCTCTCATAGATCTATTGCATTGTAATTTACAAATCAAGTAGTGCAAAACACAAAACAAAAGAAAACAGTTATGTGCATTAGCCGAAGTTCAGTTGCCACACACAGCCACTTTCTACGAGTGTAAAGTGTAATATAGAGATTGTCAGTTGGCATTTCAATTTCAACAACATGAAAGTAACACAAATCGAGCATAGAACATGTTTGGTGTTATTTGCTACTTGATTTGTAAACTATAATGCAAATTAGAGGTTCGCGTGAATGTTACATTACATGAATATGCTTAACTCTGCCAAAATTGCACTTCGCACTAAAAACCTAAATGAGTAAAACAATATCATATTTAATGGTTTATTTGAAACACAAAATTGAAAGACTGACAGTTAATCGGATCCAAAATGCATTCGGAAACCTTACCTTGAATGTTTAGATTCCCAAACCATTACCAAATTAGTTTCGACAACATTAAACAAAACATAAAAAATATTACTAACAGCAAGTCACTTTATAAAGTTCGCCTAGAATCTACTCAGTAATACTCAGATTCTGCAGTGCATATGTTGAAATTCCGACACTGGTTTCCATCACAGAGATTTCATAACCTACATTTTGAAGATTACTTACAAACATAGAAATATCCTACTTCCTCACTAGCAATGTAAATTAATGCATGATTTCCTGCCTATAATTATTAAAGGCCCAAAACAGCCTTGTGCTTGCAAAAGATACCTTTAAAGAAAAGGTTTCTTTCCTTTTCACTTACATTCATCACCTCGCATTGTTCCAAGCGGTCCTCTGTACAAACTGTCATAATAAGGTATCATTTTATAGGCACAAGATAAAGACCAGTTTAAATGGCAACAGTCCACAAAATATTAGCTTAGCCAACTTCAATAGTCCACATATTATAACTCAAATATTATGTTTTATGAAACCTAGCAAAAAAACATCTGAATAAAAAAATACATACTTTATAAATAAAAAAAAAAAATGTTATGCATCACAAAGATTTAAACGTAACGGTAAAACTTAAAATTAAGTACCTATTAAACCTACAAGTGTTGTATTACGACAAATTAACGCTAGCCGTGGTTGAGCTGAACAACTAGGCTTCTGTATAACGTCAACTAAATTAATTATGCTTAAAAAGACCTCTACGAAATTTGCGAGAGTATTTAGAAGGACAGTGAATGTCAAAAAAACCATTAATACAATTTATGATTGCATTACTTCAGCTTCCAAGTATTAAAATGATTCATAACATTATAATGAGAATATAGTATTAACCCTCAAACATACAAGTATAGACATAGACTTTTATCCACACTAAATTGTGAACTGCCACCATTTCTAAGTTTATCACTACAATTAATCTTGCATTTCTTCAGGCAACTCGTGAGGATTAAGAATGCCTGGCACCGATAACTGTACTCTTCGCTTCTCCTCCTGGGCCTGACGAAGAGCAAACAAGCGCTCCTCCAAATACAAATCACTGTCGTCTTCACCCGTGTACTCCTGTAAAAACAAACATTATTAATAACTAGCTGACTCGGCGAACTTCGTACCGCCATCGAAATCAGTCAATTCGTTCTGGAGATATCGTCAAAAAAGCCATTTAATTTTATTATCTTAATTTTCGTATATGAATTTTCAATTACATTAGAATAAAGATGTTCAAACAATAATTGTTGGAAAAATGATGAGTTGAAACCTTCTAAATACAGATGAATACGTTACTTATTCCCTTCATTAAGTGATTGCGTAAGAATTTAACCTGAACAGGGTTTTTTTTACCTTTCATTACATGATTTTGGAACAGACAACGTTTTTATATTTTCAACATTCCAATCGATAGTTTCAGATTTCGCTAATTATTGTAGAGCCGCGTACACCACGACGGTCCCGCTGCGAATGCCGTTTCATGTACGGAGTGCTCAGTAACCATTCGCTGCATTCGTCGATAGACTAGGTAGACTTTCAATCAGCATGTTACAGACTATATTGTCCCAAAATTTCAGGTAAATTGACCGAACGGCTCTTCTCTAACATTTGTGTGGGGCTTTGGCACACGGTAACCATGAACTGGGTTATTAGGATATTATTTCCCCGTAGTACGTTCCCGTGGGATAATTTCCGACATGCACGCGGACGACGCCGCGGGCAAAAGATAGTACCTAGTAATCATAAAAGACTGCATACTTACTCTTATTTGCACTAAAAAGTCTCTTAAGTGATCTTTGAAAGCAGGGATATCTTGATCCAAATTGAACAGCCCTTGAACAGTGATTTTAATTTGATTGTCTGTTAAATGAGGGAACGCTCGTTTCAGTAGATTTGCCACATATTCCTGAAAAGATTAAAACACAAATTTTGAAATTATACATTTCAGTACACAGTACTTACATAATCCCATGATAAATAGATTGTTCAAATTTATCAGTAAATGAACACTAGTTTAATATTATCTATGATGTAGTTATTAATTAACAATTGGAAAAGAGTGGGTCACTTCGTTATTTGTTCAAATTCAAGTCTTATTTCAATATTACTGTAAATTAGCTTGGTTTGATAGATAATTAGCATGAATCATAAAGTAATATTCTCACCTGAATATAGAGGACGTTATCTGGTGTGGGCCCAAGTGGCACTGTCACTCGGCCTGCCTCTACAAGCGAGAAGACATATGCTAATATTGTAGCATGCATCGTAAGACCTGCCCCATGAGACGTGTCTGTTACCACGCTAAAAACATGCTCTAAAATATCACACAAATAGGTCTGGTAAAAACTCTGTGCTGCCTGTGGGTGTTGTTCAACATTGTGCAGCAACCGGTACAGAATCTGAAGACCAGTATCAGCCACGTTCCTCATTGTGTGCTTAAATGCCCAGATAATGGAATCCAATACCAATTTGAACTGTGCTGGAGGTATGCTTAGGAATGCCTTAAAACAATGTGTATTCACTGCCTGTAATAGAAGGAAGAACTCTGTCCTATGCTCTGGATATTCTTCAAAGTCTTTGTTAATCATTTCAAGAGTACATTCAAAAACAGCATCAAATATTTTTGGTACTTCAGATGTTATATGCCCTCCTAGCTTATAAACAATTGCAGCCATGCATGATAACACTTCAGGTTCCCGTGCGTCTGGCACAGCAGTTCTTTGGTAATCCAGGAGAACTGCATCCAAAAGAGGTGGAATGAAATTTTCCAAAACCATGCTATTATCTGTAGAGCGAGACACCCAACTGCCAATCAATTTGAGTGTTTCTTTCTTTATTATCCGCATGTTCTTTATTAGTGGCTGCTTAGCGACAACAACACCGTTCAAAGCAATGGCTTGGCTGATGTTTTCAGACATTACTTTATAAACATTCAGCATGTCCAAATATATTCTACCCAGCTGCACAACATATGGATGCCCTAGAGCTCGGCAGGCACGTACATTTGTTTTAAGTATACTCACAAGCTGTTTAACAGCCTCTGGATCTTTCAAGATATCCACATTGTGCGATGCTTGGGATATTATATCATCCCAAACCTGATTGGGCAGCAGCATATACTTCTCAATGAGCTGCTCTTGAGCCACTTGATCCACTTGTGCACTAATCATGTATCCTACAGCTTCATAGAAAGTATGCACTTGAAGTGTTTGTAAATCACAGATGATGGAACTGATTGTGCTTAAGATTTCTTCAATAAATGGACAAGCCTCACCAACCTGTATAGTGACGAAATGACGCCGACATTTTATTGCAATCTTAATGAATGTGTCACATGCCATGTCTTGGACACCATCATGGGTCTCATGCATGAATTCAAAAAGTTTATTCACCACCGTTTTCAAAAATTTCCAATGGGCTCTTAAGAATCTGGGATACTGGCCCACCACATACATTATGTTACTAGCTATAATAGCTTTATTATCTTTCCCTTTTTTCTGTTCACAAAGACCCAACAGCTCTTTAATTACGACAACAAGAAATCTTTTCTCATCTTCCTCCATCATTGCGCCTGAAATCGAACCAATAGCCCAGCATAATGTATTCAGGTTTTTCCATGACCATTCACTGCCATTTACCTGGTTCTGAAGTTTCTCTGTCATTATGCGTTCTGTATCTTGGTAATCCAAATGTGTCAAATAGACTAAGGTTTCTCTCATATTCTTATACAAATTAATTGAATCAGTGTCCTTCATAAACTCTCGCACTACTTCACCATTCTCATTCTCGACCACTAATACTTCTTCAGGCTTAGCCATTCTAGAGATCATAATGTAGCGAACACTGCTGAGCACATCAGAATACAATGCTTTCCTACCAACACTCTTTCCAAGTGTGTACATGTTTGATGTATGCGAGCATGGTGCAATCTTGTACAAATCAGCAGCTAGTGCATTCCAGAATTCCAAACAAATTTTAAAAATTTCAACTTCTTCTACCTCAGATATCAAAACAAGATAGCGGAGGGCATTCATTAGAGTGTTTGTAAGCCCTCTTCTTTCAATAAGTTGCCCATGTTCTTTCAAGTAGGTACAAAGAAATAAAGCAAGGTTTTGGATGAAAACCTGCTCTTGATCCCGACCAGCGGCATACGCTTCGCGTATATTGGTAGTGAGTGGAAGCATCGCTTCGAGCTGCTCCATGGTCTGCACAAGCAGAGCAACAAACTGCTCCTCATAATTGCTCACAGTTACACCAGCAATCTCTGTCAGGCAGCTTAATGTTACATTACGGAACATTGGTACATTCAAAAACTTAAATATTAGTGTGCTTATCAACTTCATTTCAAATATATATCCGAGAGGAATCCAGTTCAAAAATCTTAGCAGAGTATGGAGTGTGGCATCCACTAATGGTGCATTTTGTGAATTTTCAAGGACAAATTGGCAGAGTTGAAATATCTGACTGAACTCGGAACACATGGTGTCTTTTAAATGTTTTGCTTTTGTTTGAGTGAGTTGTCCTGTACTAAAAACAAACACTTCCTCACTAAGTAGCTTCAAAATCACCATGTTGTTTTGACAAAGACTTTCGTTTGTCTTGGATGCACCCACAATATCACTTATAAACGTCTCCCAGTTGTGAGGCCATTCTCGTTTCAACACTTGAATCAAGATCATATTGAGTTTCTTCAAATACACTTTATTATTATCCATTGTTACGGGGTCTGATGAGTTTTTGATAATGAGACCAACAATGTACTTCTTAATACCTTCACATTGATTTCTTGGTAATATTTTCCATCTTGTTAATATTACTTGTTCTAATATTTGTAAGGCATAATACTTTGTTTCCTGATTTTGTGAATACTCCAATATAGTGTCAACACGAGTCCAGGCATCAGGATGTTCTTTTAGTGCTGTCAGTATCTCCTGTGCAGTCCGTTGTTGTTCTCCAACAGTTGAGTACAGACATCCAACTATATTATCAAGTAGAGTGATGTCTAATTTCTGGTTGAAATCCAAAAGTTTAGAAGCTTGTTGCTCTAAAGTTGCCATTCTGTTTGTTACAACTTAAAAATTGTTCCCTTTATTGAAAATCAAAACTCTGATATTTTTTTCACATTCATTCCTCACCATACGAATCACTGAAAAAAACAATTCCTGAATTAGGAAGGACTATAACAGCTATAACCTCTTCATGATGCATATATAAAAATTGTAGTTTTAGGATTGTTCAACCAATCGAACTGTGGCTAAAATGACTTGTTTTGAGTGTAAAGATTACGAGAATCCCCTAAAATAAGATAATTACCAATTCTTTTTTGTTGTAAATGAAAATATAGAGCACACACCCCGCATAGAGAGTGAGGATGTTTGCTACGAATCGTAACATCGCGTATGTGACAAAACTTTTGTTATTTCATTTTACAAAGAATGGAAAGGAGTGGTTGGTGATGATGACAAATTTAATAACTTACCCGAGAAAATAATTTGCGGCGCAATCAATCTAACGCACTACCATACATACTAATCCGTTGTTTTCGTGAAGCTTGAAAAAGCTTACACGCATGTTGTCTATGCTTATTTTTTGTGTACCAAAATTTATTTTTTCAAGAATTCTCCACAAATCTATAATGCATAAAAGTAATAATTATTTTATTACTCAGCAGTAATAAGTTTTAAAATTTATTTAATATGTAATTAGAAACGTGTATTTTTTTATTTAGGTAGGACAATACCGCCTGATTCCTAACTGATACCACCACAGAGAAACTGTGTTGCCACCCTCTGATTTTGAATTCCCCCTAGCACACAGAACTCTAAATACTTCAGCGAGCATAGCTCCTTTCGAAAAATGTATAAGGCGGAAAGAAATGGGAATAAAAACTGACCCTTACTTACTTTAGATGTCGCTGTTGGTCGCTGTCGCTTCAATTACGTGTCTAAAAATTTGACAGATAGAATTAGTCATTCTACTATGCCCCTTTGCGCAGCTGTTGACTGCAAAAATACGGTGACCCATGTATTTGCCAAAGATGTTAAAAGACGAAAACTGTGAAGAAAACTCTCCGAGAAAAAATGGGAAACCCAATATTTCGTCTAGACGGCATGCTATCCTTGTAAAATCCGCAGGCTTTTATGGGAGAAATTCGTATACAGGAGATACGCTTCCAAGAGCTAAGTCTGTTCTCTTTACCTACAGGCTCTTGTGATGTGATATTATGTAAATAATAGTAAAGGTGTGTGTGTTTATATTATCAAATAGATCAGTGCTATAGTTAACATCTCTGAAGTTTTTTCTGTAAGACAATCCTTTCAAGGTTCATTATTATTTTCAAAAGAACCATAGAAGACGAAGACTCGAGAGGCAAGCATTGTAACAAGGTGTTTCCATACAGACGAAGACACGTATCTCAGCGTCAGTGCAACTAATAAATTAGAGTTAAAGCATGAGAATGATAATCATGATGATGGCATCCCATTAAACTGCCTTTGCTTGCTCACTCTAACGCAATTTCTATGGTTGCATCCTTGTCAGTTGATAAAACCGTTTACAGCTGCGAAATTTCCGTTTACACCACCGCAGTGCCTCAGGCAAGAAGCTTGATCTTAAATATAGTTCTAAAGTTGTCAAAAAATAAAAGGCCTGTTTTGACATTGACAGTTCTAGTAGTTAATAAAGATCAAATTCGCAAAACACGTATTCGTTTGTATGAAACTGACAGGTGTCAAGAACGCATTCTCAAATGTCAAAACGGGCCTTTTATTTTTAGACAACTTTAAGACTTACTAATTCCATGGCCGCAAGAAGCAACTGACAGCTTGTATTACCATGCTAGAAAATTATTATTTAAGGGGATGACCTAAGATATTCTAGCTCGCGAAATTCGCGGGCTACCTTGGGAATTGTAACAAAAAATATCCTTGAACCGTTGTATGGTTCACAGGTGGCAAATATAGCTGTGCAAGCATAATTTTTTATACCCTAAAACATTGTATAGGTATGTACGGACGCCAGCAAATCAAGATACTACAATCTGTCAAATTTCTTTAATAGATTTTCAACTTTATCGCTAAAGCATTAAGGTTCAAGGTTGATTGGGAAAATTTGTCAGTTTCGGGTAGCTTGACCTGCTGGCGTCTGTACAGACGGCAGCACATCAAGCTACTATAATCTGTCGAATTTCTTTAATAGATTTTCAACTTTATCGCTAAAACATTAAGATTCAAGGTTGATTGGGAAAATTTGACAGTTTCGGGTAGCTTGACCTGCTGGCGTCTGTACCCTAAATATGAAAACATCCCAGGCGTAAACTTCCGGAATGCCTTTCTGAATTCAGCAAGTGTACGATTTATATCTCTGAATTTTCGCAAGTGAATGATGATAATTCAGAAACTGAAACCAGAATTGCATACTATATTTCCCGTACACGTCACACAGCACTAATAAATGTAATTTAATATGCGCACGTTATAAATAGGTTTGTTTATTTTTATATTTCCATTCATTTTTTTTTTACAAAATGTTATCAGAAATACTCATACGCATTGCGAAGAAGGAGGACCTCGTTTAGTTTCGACAAACCTGCGGGGTAATTGCGTAAAACACTAACAGTACTGGCAATGGCTTTCATTTTGACAGTTCAACAACATTAATTGCGTTATTTACGTAACAAATTTTTCGAACATAATGAAGTAATGGATTAGCAATAACCTTCAAATGATTCAGATTGAGATTAATCGTGTGTTACGCAATTAGCGTGCTGGCCTCCGGTAGGCTTAGTCCGCTAAAGCGAAGCTTCATGATCTGATAATATGTAGTTTCCGTCTGAATTTTCTTCAGAGATGAAGCTACGAGGGCGGAGTGATAATTCTGGTAAAAATCTATTTTGAAATAAAATGATCGCAAATTGCATGGAACCTCCTTGTTCACAACTCTTTGAAGGACTAAATTAAAATTTTCAGCAAGACAAGTACTGCCGGTTAGTTTTTTTTGACAGCCATAAAAACCATAGATTATACACTATATAAAACAACTGAACACGTTTTTGCAAAGATGGAGAAAAGTGAATTTCGTGTCGTGATTAAACATTATTTTTTTTGCGTAAAAAAAACTATAACGGAAACGAAACAAAAACTTGATAAATATTATGGGGACTCTGCTCCGTCAAT
This sequence comes from Apamea monoglypha, assembly GCA_911387795.2. Classification (NCBI taxonomy): domain Eukaryota; kingdom Metazoa; phylum Arthropoda; class Insecta; order Lepidoptera; family Noctuidae; genus Apamea; species Apamea monoglypha. The sequence goes on from OU426920.1 coordinate 9,169,191, forward strand.
TAAAATGATTCATAAATAAGTGGTTCGACGATTTTCGGTGTGATCGTACGGACGCCAGCACATCAAGTTACTACAATCTGTCAAATTTCTTTAATAGATTTTCAACTTAATCGCTAAAACATTAAGGTTTAAGGTTGATTGGGAAAATTTGACAGTTTCGGGTAGCTTGACCTGCTGGCGTCTCTACAAGCACAAGTGATGCTGTGCGTCCAGGACGCCCAGTTGAGGTCACTACTCCAGAGATGATCGCTAAAATTCACGATATAGTGTTGATCGACCATAGAGTAAAAGTGGCAAGGCATCTCAGACGAACGTGTTCGCAATATCTTACACCAACATTTAGATAATATATGAAGAAGCGATCCGTGCAATGGGTGCCGTGTTTACTGACTGTTGATCAAAAACGCTTGCGTGTGACCACTTCGGAGGCAGGTTTGGCGTTGTTTCAACGGGATACAACCGAATGTTTGCGTCGTTTTATAAGTTACAAGGAAACTACATTGAAAAATAAATAATAATAATAAATAAAATTGACTCCTTGTTTAATTTCTACCAGACATATTACTCCGCCCTCGTATAATATTGTCACTGTGTAAATGTATCTACATGTTATTATAACAATTGCAGCGTAGGTAACTAAGTATCGAAAACAAAAAAAAGGTAACTAGGTACTTATGTTAGCCATTTCCATCAATCATTACCCTTATCATTAGCTTCACGGACGCTTTTACCGGGCCCTACATGGACCCGATGTAGATCTACTAGCGTCCGTATCCTGGCTACGTTTTGGGGACCTTTTCGGGGAAACTGAAGGTTTTGTCTGTGCAATTATGGACGAAGTTGTCTTGACGAATGATTACCGGAGACATATGTATTATGAAGGACGGGACGGTTGACGTGTGTCGGGCATGCCACCGTCCGGATGAGTCCATCAGACATATTATCTCTGGTTGTTCTCGTACTTGCACAGGCATAACCAAGTAGCCAGGATTATTCACCAGCAACTTGCTTTGAAATATAAACTTGTCGATTCTGAGGTACCGTATTACAAGTATGTGCCCGACCCAGTTCTTGAAAATGACCATGTCACGTTGTACTGGGATCGGTCTATCATTACTGACAGGACTATTTGTCGCCAATAAGCCTGATATAGTGGTGATAGATCGATTAGCGCGCCGCACAATGATTGTCGATGTTACTATTCCAAATGACGGGAACCTCGTGAAAGCTGAGAAAGAGAAACAAATTAAATATCTCGATTTAGCACACTAGGTTGTTGACATGTGGAATGTGAGCTCGGCTGTCATTGTGCCGATTGTCGTATCGGCCAATGGCCTGATGGCCGAAAGCCTCGATCAACATCTATCGAGGCTCTCGTTAGGCGGTTGGATCAAGGGCCTGATTCAAAAGGCAGTACTCCTCGATACGGCTCGCATTGTGAGGAGGTTCCTGTCTCTGGAGCCCTAACCACCGGTAGCCTGGACCCTGCTCCCGACATCGGTGGATCACTATTTTTTTTTATTTTTAAATGTTCTTTTTTTTAACCTAATTTTTGTATTCAAAAAAATATTTCAAAATGTAATAAAATAAGATAAGTAAATAAATAAACGAAATAATAATAATTAATTAGTTTTTATGTTTTTAAATGTGTTTTTATCTTTTTGTTTATAAAAATATTTAAAAATGTAATTTGTAGGTATTCAAATGAAATAAAGGAAATAATAATTACAATCCTGTAAATCCACAGAAATTATAAATGTCAACTAACTTTTGGCGAAGGGAATTCAAGTATTTGACAACTAAAAACGGGTTATAAAAAAAAACAGGTAATCCCTTATCATAGCCAGTTGTAGTCAATAAAAACGTTATAGTGTACGAAACTAGAATTTTTAAATCATAATGTGGCATTACAGCTAAAGTGGAAAAATGTCAAGTAACTTTTGGAGGACACTGTAGGTAGTTAACAGTATTACGGTTACTAATTAATTGACCGTTTTATCTATGTAGGTATATTAGTAACGCTTCATTAACTCTATGAACAATGTTCCACAAGAATACTTCAAGCAAGCTTAATATCAAAACAAAGCTACGATTGATAAAGTGATACCAAACACGTTCAAAAATTTTAGGTATCATGCAATATCATGCGACGTTTTAATAGCATAAACTTTGATGGTCAGCTAATCATTAGACAGTCAGCCCTGTCAGGAACGAAACAAGTTATAGTAGACATGTGATCGTATCTCACTAGGATACCCATAGAAATGTAAAAAACAGAGGATACCCAATACCCTTCCCTACCCAACGTGATTGGGGGACCCCAAAATAGATAGATAAAAAATAGCTTTTTTTAAATTTCATATACCTACCTATCTACTTACCTACCGTGCGTAGGTAAGTATACCTACCTACCAGTTGGCGAAGGAACGAAATGGAAGCGGAAAGCTAAGATGTTAATAATGAAAAAAATGTTAAGAATCATCACATTTTTACTTAGCAACTCAATGCTTGCTGCTCTCTTGCATAACTTATTTTATGTGGTAGGTCTAATAAAAGGGATCAAAAGAAATGGAGTCAAATCAGTATCTGTTTGCGGTTTGTTTTATTTAGACTTATTCAGTGTTTCGAAGAGCATTTTATTTAAGTACGTAAAAATGACTAATTGGAATTTATTATTATTTATTTTTCTATGTAAAATTTTCATATTTGTGGATTTGGCCGACAGTAAGTACCTCTTTAAGCATAATCAGCCTATAACGTTCCCACAGCTAGGACTCAGGCCTCCACTACTATGTGAGAGGGAATGCACGGGCCGTAAATGCCGTAATCCACCACGCGGACCCAGTGCGGGTTTGTAGATGTCATGTCACATGTCTTCGAATTACCTTTAGTATTGTCTTACCTTTAGTTTACCTACTGGTATATCTACACGAATAGCCGTGTGAGCCGTAGTCAAGAATTGGACGCAACGCAATTGTCACAACTCCCAGCAATTCGAACTTGAGAGTTGATGTTATTCGTTACTGTTGCATCTAGTTTTTCATTAAAATACAGTCTGGATATAACCGGGCTAACTCTTTTCAGCGTTTTTTTTTTTTTGAGAATTGAATCGCTGTTTTACGTTGTAGACATGTTGATCAACATATTCAATACCAAACTACTAAACTAAGGGCCCATCTTCAGATAACTTATATTTGAGTAATAAATAAAATGTACTATCTAAATAAATAAATATTGCGGTCTGACAGTTTTTGTATAGGAAATAGGTATGTCAAATGTTCAGTTAAGTTATAAGTTATACCTGCCAATAGAAATATCAGCTTTAAAGAGAATAAGAAATTCAAATCATCAAAAAAACACTCGATATTATAATATACTTACATAGGAATAATAAGGAAAGTGCATAACATTTTCCAAAAATAGTCTGAAATATTTCCTTAAAAACATAATTATATAAAAAATGCATGTTTATACAATTGCAGGCACTTCAATAAAAAATAATTTAGATATCTATAAAAGTCAGTACGGTGATGGCTATGGAACTGAATGGATTTACTTCCCGGACAGCGATGGAGTGCTACATTACTTAAACCTAACAATTACGGAAGATGATATGCTTATACATCGAAACGCAATGTTGGATGACATTGAATTTAGATTATATATTGGGTATGTTTTATTATTACATTTTATTTACTTATGTTTTGTAAGCCCAATTGCGGCCCAAGTTCATATCCGGCGTAGCAAGTTTTTTGTGCTTTAAACATTTAATACCCACATTATGGAGTTTATTTATAAACGTTGCTTAAAGTTAAGTAGGTAATGAATAACGTCTGGTTTACCAACGTTTATAAATAAAACCACAAAAATGACAATGGGTAAAAGTGGTCCAAACCCCGCTGATTTTGTAAGGAGAGAACCGCCATTGTCCGGCCCGTACCAAGTTCCATTGTCTGTTAGTGTTATAATATTATTATGTCATATCAATCATCTTATCTGGAACAGAGTAGTAGCACCTAGGAGGTAGGTATACCTACCTACATATACTCGGCTAACTTTTTTAAACTTCCCTTTTCTGCCATGTAGGAACGACACGGAGAGTTATGTTTTGTTGGATAGACGGGGACGAGCAATTAAAAATAGTGATAAAAACATTACAAAAGACATATTATTTCATTCCAAAAAGCAATTAAAAATAATTACTCATGGATGGCGGTCTTCAGTGGATAAAGAAGGCGTATTAAATATAAAAAATGCGTATATAGAAGCTCAAAATGTGAATGTAATAACGGTGGATTGGAGCTGCACTGCGAGTTCTATCTTGTACCTTTGGGTAGCAAATGAAACTAAAACCATTGGGAGACATGTAGCTGTTTTTTTGGATGGAATAAACCAGCTGTACAACGTGACTAGAGAACAGATACATCTTATTGGACATAGTCTTGGAGCTCACGTAATGGGTATAGCAGCGTCTAAAAGTAACAGGAGTGTATACAGAATCACGGGTAGGTATTTTATTTAAAAAAATACTTAAGGTACACACAACTTCATCAACTAGGTACCCCAGCAAAAGGCACGCAAGTTCAAATCCGACATAGCTATCTAACAACTTATATTTTTACAAAAACATTTTATAAGTACAGACGCCAGCACATCAAGCTACTACAATCTGTCAAATTTCTTTAATAGATTTTCAACTTTATTGCTAAATATTTAAGGTTCAATTTGATTGGGAAGGCATCACGCAAAAACTACCGGTTCGATTACGATGAAACTTGGTATAATTATTCTTTAATATCCTGGGCACCACACTGGGTACTTTTTATCCCGGAAAAGTATATACAATAAAAAACAAACTTAATTTTGCGGTTCGATCCCTAGATCCAATTACAGTACCAACCGCAAATAATAAGTTTGTCGTAGGTTACGTCACCCGCAGTGGAGTTCACTAAGGGGCGCTGCACACGGCTAAGATACTATAATATTTTATCTTAAGATACAATATCGCAAAATCCCTAAAAACTAATATCTTAGTTTTTAGGGATTTTGCTTATTTATTGAGTTTAGATTAGGTATCATCAGAAATAGGTTTATTTAGGTAGGTAGGTATTTTATTTTGTTTTTAGTTTGTTGTTGAGTTTTTTTTTTTTTTTAATTAGGTAGGTATTATTTTTTTTTTCCGGATGGGAAATCATCAAATGACCCCTCCCGCTCTGGGTGGAGCGGAAGGGAGTGTCAGACTATTACTGACTAAAACCCACCCATGTTCCTTCCTTCGCCCTTTATGTTCCGGGGTAGCGGTAACCCTTTCGGACAATCCCGCTGAATTAGGTAGGTACTTAGGTTTACTTTTATAAGGCGTAGACGTAAGTAATAAATAATGATTAATCATTATTTTCAAAAAAAACTACCTTTTGAAGAGTGAAGTGGTGTTTTAAAAAATAACAGATTTGACTAAATGCGTACCTATGAAAATGAAAATATACACGCTAAGTACTTATATAAAAAACATTATTTTTAATTTTTGTTTGTCTGTTTGTTGCGGCTAATCTTCGAAACAGCTGGACCGGTTCTGATGGGACTTTCACTGGCAGATAGCTGATGTTATGGAGTAACATAGATTAAATTATTTAAACGTTTTGCATACAAAAAAGGTACGGACGCCAGCACATCAAGTTACTACAATCTGTCAAATTTCTTTAATAGATTTTCAACTTTATCGTTAAAGCATTAAGGTTCAAGGTTGATTGGGAAAATTTGACAGTTTCGGGTAGCTTGACCTGCTGGCGTCTGTACAAAGGCTGACATAAGCCTTAATAGGCTCTCGTTGGGCAGCTGGATCAAGGGCTTGATTCAGAAAGCGGTACTTCTGGACACGGCTCGCATTGTCAGGAGGTTCCTCTCTCTGGAGCCCTGACCGCCGGTAGCTTGGACCCTGTTCCCGATACCGGTGGGCTACTATTTTTTATATTTTTAAATGTTTTTTTTATCTTTTTGTTTATAAAAATATTTAAAAATATAATTTGTAAGTATGTAAATGAAATAAAGGAAATAATAATAATAATAATAATAACCCTACCGCCGTATCTCTACGTTGACGTCGTGGTGGGGCTTGCGCGCTCCGAACTCTAGGCCTGCGCCGGAAGAGTTTACTTTGCCGAAACAGGCCTATGGTGAGGAGCCAGACCAAGAGAGATACAGAAACCCGCAGGGCAGCATGTGGCGAGCTGTTGGGCAGTAGCGACCCCACGGACCCTATCTCCCGGGAGAAATCTTGTTCCTCACCTCTGGCTTGCCTTTAATGGTCGGCTGGAGTGAACAATGACGAGGAACAGAGCTCCTACCTCATTCTTGCCTTTACTGGCCGGCTTGAGTGGAGACTCGCAAGAGCAAACGTGCTCGGGGGAAGGAAGTATTCCAGTAAGTGCTCGTAGGGATCTTGACCATCTTCCGGGCTCTGGGATTGTTCTGAAAGCCGTGGAATACCTCTCCACTCCTCTTAAGCACCTCAGGACATGTTGCCCCCTTGTTGCTACGTCACTATGTGCTAGCGACAGTTTCCGGGGGCCCATTATTGGGTGTGCAAGTCACCCCCTGCTATTTTGTCCGTGTATATATAAAATATTGATCAGGCAGGGGCCATAGTTCTTCCACAGTTATTGGTAATCAGTCCACTTTAGCCACCCAAACCCATAGTCCAAATTTGTATTTTTCCACAATAAAACCATAGTCCTACACCAACCGGGGGTTATCCTTGGGTGCACTTGCATAGTGCATACAGGAATAATCGTCGGTTGGTGCCCCATTTCAATAAAATTTCCTAAGGGGCCTCTGCGAGTTGGCTTCGGCCCCTCGTACGCCTTCCAAAGGACCGGGACCTCTTGGTCCCGAGATATGTTAAAACAAAAAAAAAAAAAATAATAATAATCACTTTATTTCAGACAACTAAGGTCCATAGATAAAATACACAAAATAATCTTATACGATAATAAACTAATACATACAAAAAAGGAACCTTATTCTACATATTTATTAACTACGTTGGGCCGACCCAACGTAGTTAATAAATATGTAGAATAAGGTACGGTCGCCGAGCGACGTATTGCGCTGAGTCGAGGTGTCATGTAGCCTTCCGCGAAAACGACGATATACGACACCCATCGGCCAAAATTCCTCCTTCATGAAAGTCTCCAGGTGGTGAGTTGGAACCCGCACCACAAAAGACTTGAAGTTAATCTTGTGACGCGACACCAACTTCTCGACTCTCAAGGAGAACTTCGTCTTCATCCTTATACTCCACGACCTCCTCTGCCATCGTAGAGTGATGCAGACGGGACACGTACAGCGGGACGCAGCAACATGTTCGGACCAGCCATTGCGGTACCGCACTGATTGCGAAGAGTAGGCTTCTTCTTCTTTTTCTCAACACGAATTAAGCCTTCTTTATCTGCCTGTCCTCGGCTTGTAACGAGCTTCGGACTCGTTCGGAGGGCCCCTGGGCACTCGTATGTTTTGGTTGCCGCTGACGTTTTGCAGGAGTTGCAATAACGGCAGCCGAGTAAGCACGCCCCGGTGTTGTCGTGCTAATATTCTTCGGTGTCCCAATGATAGGGGACGCGGGGAGGGCGGAGCGCAAATGTGCATCGCTTGCTGTGTCGGCGGCCGGCGTCGAGTCGAATTTTGCTGACTCGAAGCTCTGCTGCGATGTGTTGACTGCGCCGTGACGTGTGTCGACGTTGGTTGCTGGCTCGTGTGACCTACATACCGTGTTGCGCAAAGTTGCTACCTCGGTACGTAGATCACTGATGGTTGAAAGCGATGCTTCCAACTTCAACTGCATCTCGGCCAGGCTTGATCTTAGGGTTGTGATGTCCCGTAGCAGCCTGGTGACGTCAACGTGGTCAAAAGTGACGGGGGGCAGCTTGCGCAAATCCTTCGCCACGAAAGTCGGCACGTCGTCCGGGTCGGTCTCCTTCAACACCTTGATGATGTCTTGGAGACTCCTCTCTCCTTTGTCATCCCTCCTGCGGGACGGCATTCGGTCAGCCATTTCCAGCGACTCGTACAGCAGTGTCTTAGACCTGCGTATCTCCTCATCATTGATAGGCTACTTTGTGTTTCGGTAGCATGTTCCCGTGGGATAATTTCCGACATCCATGCGGGCGAAGCCGCGGGCAGAAGCTAGTAAAGGATATAAATGGAAGTTTAATTCCCAGTACTAAGTTTTCTTTTTGAAATTCAAATTAGGAAAAATTTTTGAACGTTTTTTGCAATTTGCTGGTCAGTGTCAGGTTGTTATGTGGATCTAATGTCCGCAACCTTATCAAATATGATTATTGTCTTTACATAATGGTTATCAATAAATTCATCAATAGGCACAACTCTTTATCAAACTATATAGGAATAATTATGCAATGTTAAAGCAGTTTAATATTTTAAACTTGAGCGCTCTCCACACATAGTGACACTGTCTGTACCTAAATGTAATATTCAAGTACGATAAACAAATATTATTAACTTTTAAATAAAACGTTAACAATGTTTTTCAGGCCTCGATCCTGCAAGACCTTTTTTTGAGTTCCCACCTCAAGACACGTTGGAGAAACTAGATTCTTCTGATGCTGAAATTGTTGACGTCATTCACACTTGTGCAGGGTTGTTAGGCTTTGAAGGAGCAATCGGAACAGTAGATTTTTACCCTAATGCAGGAATTGCGCCACAACCAGGATGCGAAGATATTGTCAAGTTCTTTGGTTGGTTTTTATTAAACACCTATCCACCTAGTTATAAAGTGTTATGTCGTGAACAAATGTTTAAATGTGTTTTTATTTACAGAAGCGTGCAGTCACCGCCGCTCATATGATTATTTCGCAGAATCAATCAAATATCCTACATCTTTTCCTGCGTATCAGTGCAAATCTTGGCTTGAATTTTTAGAAAATCGATGCATTCGTAAAGGGTTTATGGGTGAAGACGTCAATGGAAATATGTCTGGGAAATTTTATTTAACAACCAACGCATTTGAACCATTTGGTATACGTTTATATTTGTAAATGATGAACATGCTTTAAGGTATCTACTTCATATTAAATATGTACCTAATAATTATATTGATATACCTATCAAGCTATTTTTTTATTGATGGCAAGGCACCAATTTGATGCACGTGTAGGTAGATCAGTAGGGAGTTAAGGCGGAAAAGAGAATTATGGTATTATTTAAATGTCTTTCTAGGCGGACATACAGTGCGACCCACAGTCATTCTACATAGATACTACGTAGCGTGATCGTTGGACCTTTCCACAAAATATTTCAAGTTGCAAATTTCAAGGAATACTTTTCCTATCAGTCTAATTAAAATCCAATTTTCGATGGCAAGAGTAAGGAGCCAATGGTGAAGCTCAGTGGAGATAATTGCTTGACACTTTGTACACCCGGCGACACATCCAAGCTATACATAAATTTCCAGTTTTAGCCGACCTCGCATTGTATAGGTTTTTTTGTACAATCAGAAGTCAGCTTATACTGGTCATAGCTTGATGTGTAGCCGTAAGTACTTTCCGCAACAACAATACATTACAATCCTCCACAAACGCACAAATAACAAACACACAGTTGCGAGTACTCGTGATGCAATTGCTTTAATTTGCACACAAAAATCAACACTCGATCGGATCGTGGTCGTAAGCTCATCACAAGCCAAACCATGTGCACACGCACACACCACACTTTTGCATTTGTGGATTGGCAATGTTTGGCATGACTTGGCACTAGTGTCTACATAAGGTAGTTCAGTACAGTCGACCGTAGTATACCAAGTCGACACTACATGGCATACAAACAATAGGTACAGACCTCAGCAGGTCAAGCTACCCGAAACTGTCAAATTTTCCTAATCAACCTTGAACTTTAATGCTTGAGCAATAAAGCTCAAAATATATTAAAGACATTTGACAGATTGTACTAGCTTGATGTGCTGGCGTCTGTACAAGGATATTTTGGTGCGTGGCCAAAATCAGAATTTGCATCACTGTCAAAATCACAGTGATCGTTATTGACATTGCAATAATACTGCTGTCATTGATAAGCCTACAGATGTAAAACTACCGATTTAGAATGTTTTAGATAAAATGTTGCCGTTACTCAAAACAAAAATGGTTTTAAACGGTTGAAAACTCGCCTACAAAAATAAAAGAATTGTGTTTTACAATTCATTGTGGGCAGTTTTGGTCACCTGACGTTATGTTTCGTTTTAGTTAGTTTATAGAAAGTCAATAGAAAGTACCTACCTACATTACTTATTACAAAACAATGAAAAAAATGTTTATTTACCAACACAAGAGTTTTTAACTTATCAATAGAGTTTTTATAACTTACTCGTAGGTAGGCAATTTAGAAAATCGATCCGAATCGACCTACGCTTGGTCAGACGGACCAACTAGAACTAAACCCGCTAAGTATATCAATATGGTTTTAAACGGTTATTTTCGTTTTAAACGGATTGGTTTAATTTGTTTTAAACCGGCCTTACATCTATAAACAAGCCTATCAAAATCACAGTGTTCTTTAATTTCGTTACATTAGGGTTGGTATGGGCTTGCTACTGTCAGAAGTAAAATAATTGTGAAAGGACAGTCATCGGTCGGCTTCCAGTCTAACCGGATGCAGCTGAATACCAGTATTTTACTTGGAGCGACTGCCTATCTGACCTCCACAACCCAGTTACTGGGTAATACGATACCCCTTGTTAAGACTGGTTGTCAGACTTTCGGGCTACTGACGACCCGTAACGACCGTCAAAGATCCACGAATGACAACCGGGACCAACGGCTTAACGTGCTTTCCGAGGCACGGAGGGGTCTTGGTATGTGAAGATGGTCACCCATCCACAGACCAACCGCGGCAAGCGTAGCTTAACCTGATCGATCGACCCGTGCTGCTGTTATTACTTAGCCACAAGCCCCTCCCATATGAAAGGACTGTATTGACAATAAAACAAATATTTATCAATAACGCCGCCCTGTCAATGTCATTCGGGCGCCAAAAGATACATATGTAACACCATAAGCGAAAATTGTGGTATACGCTGAAAGATAATACAAAATTAAAAAATCAAAGGCTGCATTCCGAATTAGGGCATAATCGCTCACAGCGCTCACGTCAATAATTTGCGTTCCGACTATGACAGCTGATAGTTGTCAATAATTCAGAATGCTCATGAACGCGCCCACGGTGCTTGCTCAATGTCAAAACTTTATTCACTTGAATACTCATAGTTGGATTACAATATTTCTTAGTACACCATATTTCTTCTTCTTTGCTTAGGTGGCAAATGTTAGCCAGAAGCACAATTTCGAAAATTCTATGTTAGTTTAAAGATATTAAGCAACTCAAAAGAAAACATAAACTGACACACACCCTCGCACACCCTGACGCACACTATCATTTTTGACAGCGCTCACGGTAATATTATTTTATGGCATGGTCGGCATTATCGCAAGATGGCCCATGTCATGACGTCATTTATGATGATTCACGGGACATTGTTATCGCGCTCACGCTAATTCTGAACGGGAATAAGCACGCTCAAATCGATTACAGCGCAACTCAGAACGCACCCATAGAGAATGCATTGACAGTTGACTTAAGTTATTATTTCACTTCAGTTACAGTTGACACTGTTGACAGCATTGACACCACTTAATTATTATTGTTCATTGTTGGTGTGATCAGCGAATAACGTAGTTAAACTCTTAGATGATTATTAACATCGAAGAACCAGCATATAATAGTCTATCATAAATCCTACGTGATATTAGCAAAATAGTGGTGTCTCTTCTACAAAAGCCATTAATAAAGACTCGATACGGTACTCGTCCAGTTTGTAACCAAGAGTTAACTTAGATAATAATCGAAAAATTACAAGACTTATCACTTTGAAAACTAATAAAGGTGGTAGGTTAATTTTGAGTTTTGCAGATCTAAACAAATTACTTCTATCTTTCTTATTTTATCAAATAGGTACTCATTTTTATTTATACATTATCATGAATAAGAAAAGGAACATTAGTTATATAAAACCAGAAGATCCAGAATTTCTCAAAGTGTTAAAAAGGCAAGCTGGGTATGATGATAAAAATCACAAGTTTGATGAGCTAATGAATAATGAGGAAGATTTCGTTGAAGATGAAGACAGTGAACTGCCGCAAGTAGTGGTCCTTAAAGAAGGTGACTTAACAGCAGAGGAAGCAGCAAAAGAGAGGGAAAGATTGGAAAAATTGGAATCTGAAACAAAAGCAGACCTAAGTCAACGAGTCATGTTCAAGACAAAAGAGAAGCCATTGGCAGAACCGGCACCTTCTAAACGGAAGCAAGATGCCTCTAAAATAAAAACCTCAAAAGAAAAGAAGAGCCGTCCTATTTTGTCGTTTAATGATGATGGTGATGATGAGGATGAAAATGATGTATCATAACATTGTACAATATATATTATGCTTTTTAAAATGTATGGACCGGTAGAATTAAAAACATTAATTGAAAGAACCAATTGATTTTATTGCATTATACCTTGTCACGGTTTGAAAGTTTGAAAAACAATGGGGCAATCTGTTATTATGCTCAATAATAGTGGTATGAAGTGATCTAATGGGCAAAACAAGAAAAGTCATCATTAGTTTCAAAGTTAATACAAACACTAAATCCATTATTTTTTTTAAACAATATGTCTGTAGTGTATCAAAGTGTCTTCTCTGCCAGTTTTGCCTCCAGTTCATGCACAATTTACACAATATTCTAGACATTACAATTTCAAGATTATTTAAACTTAACTTTCTTCAGTGTCCATTATCTAGTGTCATCACAGCTTTGTCTTTTCTTTATTTTTGTTCTTGAGCCATTAGATGTTATCATAGAATCATTCTTAAAGAAAACTTGTGAAACTTCATTATCATTTTCATATTCTAGTAGTTTGTGAAGTAAAAATCTTCTTTCATCTTTTACAATTAATATACTTTCCTGAACTTTTGCAACTTCATCGCACAAAGCTGCATTCTCCTAAAATTAAATTTCATTTTAGTTGTGGTATAAGTATTTAATACTGAACACAAAATGTGTGGCCGTGAATTTGTACACACCAGCCCAATATACATGTAGATAATACGGGCTCTACGTCAACGCGTGTATTTTGCCTACCATTATACAAGTACCTTTTTAACATAAAAAAAAAACAATATCTAACCAAAATTAGCCTAAAATAAACCAAAGCATGAAAAAAGCATCAGACCAATACAAGAAAACTTGTCACACCAGCCAGCAAAAAGTTGTCTGGTGTCCATGCTTTAGCTTTCTGTAAAATATACAAAATAGACGATTTGAGTCTAACCTTTAAATCAGTTTATTAATACTTAACGTTTTGTGTAAAGTTACTTACTAGTATGAGACTTTTTATTCGCATTTTCATGTACTTGTATTTTTTGCGATATCGCTTATTTTGCTTATCATTTTGAATAGTATTCATTATTACTTCACGTAAAGTAAAAATGTAGCAGTGATTTTGTTTAATCTATTCTATCATATATTGTTTTTTTTTTCGCCGTTTTATCTACTATAAAAATGTACTCTGTGCTACTATCCCAATAGTACTGTGAATAGGAAACAAATATCAAGATCAGCTTCAATTCAACTCAAGATCAAAAATCACAACACAACTCAAGAAGAATGTCACAAATTCGCAATTGACAGTTGACAGTTTTTTTTTTCTTCTTTGACAACTGAGCCTTTTCGACTATTCTGCCAGCGTCATGTGGTGACGGCAACGCAGCAAGGATTACCGCACCAGCCGAACTTTTTTTCTCCGTGGTAGTTATGTAGTTAAATGTTAGTAGCTAACTACAATTTGATTTCATTTAAATTTAAAAAGAATGATAAGATTTTTATATGTTTAAGAGAAAAGTTAGCCAAGAGGGAATGGAAGTTAGTAGGAAGAGGGATTTAATTTTGGAAAGCTTATGATACAAGTCAAAGGATTGGGACTTTAAAGGACAAGAGAAAAAGGTATGGTCCAGAGTACCATCATCAAGACCGCATTTGCACAAGGAACTGTCACGAACACGGATTTTATTTAAGAATACTGGACTGCAGCAGTGACCAAGTCTTAGTCTACACAATGTAGCAACAGTTCTTCTGGATAATTTTGGACATTTAAGAAACCAAGGTTTGCGCTGGAAGTCAGCTTGAATACTGGCGTAATACGCCCCCTTAAGTTTCTAACTTACCTGCCATCCTGCTGATCCTGCTGACCACGAGTTGTACAGTTTGTGTTTGGTGTCAGTTCGTAAGTCGTAACTTTGTACAGACGCCAACACATCAAGCTACTACAATCTGTCAAATTTCTTTAATAGATTATCAACTTTATCGTTAAAGCATCAATGACCATCATATTAAGATCAGAGGTATAAATATTATATAAAAGGGGACTAAGTACGGATCCTTGAGGTAGACCTCTCCAAACCAATCTCGATTCAGAGCTTTCCCCGGGAAACACTACGATCTGCAAAAATACTGCAAATGATTCGACGAATGCTAGCCGGAATTCTCAGCTCTTGCATTTTCTGCCTGAGGATTGGGAGGAGAACAGAATCATAGGCAGCTGAAATGTCTAAGAAAACGGCTACCACAGACTCATTCCTACTAAGGGCCAGCCAGATATCTGATGTGAGGGTACCCACACTATCAGCTGTACCGAGACGGCAGACCTTTCCTAAAGCCGAATTGAGTCGTTGGGAGCAGTTTCCTGTTTTCTACAAACCACTCAAGGCGGTTTTTAATTTGTGCTGAAAGTTTAATAAGAATGGACGATAGAGCAAATGGTCTGTAAGAACAATGGTCGCTAGGATCTTTACCAGGTTTTTATTATGGGAATTACGACTTGAACCTTCAGAGAGAAGAGGGGGGCTTCAAACTATTTCTGTAAGATTTTAATTTACGCTACACAGCCGACGCTACGCACACACGCCGGAAGGATTCAGTGAGCCACAATACCTCCGCCAACCTTCTCTCTTCTTATTTTTGAGTAATTTTTTGGACTTAGCCAAGATATGTTGAAAAGCAATGATGTTTTTGTTTGTCGGAGTTGAATTTCATTTCGGCCTCGTCCCTAGCCCTGATCACCATGGCGGGGATGGAATTTGGCCCGTTGGCGGTTTTTTAGGAGGGAAGCAATCATCTGCTGTAGAGGATATTGTGTGGGAGAATGACGAAAAACATTCTTGCGCAGTTTCAGTATTAATGGATGGAAGAGAAGAGACACGTAAGTCTAAAATTGTTGAGTAGAGGTCCCAATCTACTGAGTTCAGCTGTTATTTTAACAAAGGAGAGGAAATTTTGTCAGGGAAAGTCTTAGAAGGGATTTCAACCATGATGGGATAGTGATCACTCCCATCAGTCATATTCAAACGACTCCAATTAAAAAGGCTGGCTATATTAGATAAGCAGAATGTCAAATCAACACAGCTGTTATTCTGTCCTGGTGCAGACCTACGTGTAGGAGTGCCATCATTTATCACAATAGGTTAAGTTCATCTGGAATATCTACTAAGCCCATACCATAGTTGTCGCAGGTTTCTGATCCCATCTAAGTAGTGGACTTTGTACGGACGCCAGCAGGTCAAGCTACCCGAAACTGTCAAATTTTCCCATTCAACCTTGAATCTTAACGCTTTAGCGACAAAGATGAAAATCTATTAAAGAAAGACAGATTGTAGTAGCTTGATGTACTGGCATCTGTACACTACTCAGCAAACTTTTAATTGTAATGAGATCTTCAGTTTGTGGGTGAGCAATATAAAAACTAAAGATATTTATATCCTCAGCCTTAACAGCAACAACATTGATGTTGTCACCAACAAAGGGTAGAGGAATTGGGGAGAATGGTACTTTATTATTAATAAACAAAGCAGATCCTCCATATCCATCCGGTCTGTCATGTCGAACATCACTGAAAAATGGAATCCTGAAATTACTATCAGAACGAAGTCATGTCTCAGCGATGCTATAGATCAATTTGAATGTATTAATAATAAAGAGTAGGTCAGATTTCCTGGGGGTAATACTCCTCACGTTCCATTGAAGGAATGTTAGGGAATTTGTACTTAACAATTGATGACAGTTTGTAGGCAACGTGGTCAGGTAAAGATTGTGCAGGGTTAGCTAATACTGTTATTAGCATATTCGCTATAGTATTAAGGATATTTTCGGACTTGTCAGGATTGCTTGTACAGACGCCAGCAGGTCAAGCTACCCCAAACTATCAAATTTTCCCAATCAAGCAGCGGATCTCTGTTTGCAGATTCGGAGTCCATAGTAATTATATTGTCGTCGGGAAGAGTAACAGTTAACACCGGAGTGTAATCAAATGGATCAGGAGGGTCAGGGTCTTTTTTGGTATCCATTTTTTTTTTTTTTTTCCGGATGGGAAATCATCAAATGACCCCTCCCGCTCTGGGTGGAGCGGAAGGGAGAGTCAGACTCTTACTGACTAAAACCCACCCATGTTCCTTCCTTCGCCCTTTATGTTCCGGGGCAGCGGTAACCCTTTCGGACAATCCCGCTGACCCGGCAGGCTTCGGCCCTAAGGGGCTCCTCTGATTATGCTGACATCTCTTTGAGGCGCGCGTGGAACACTTACGCGCCGTCCGGCACGGGCCTGGTCCTGATCGGGCGGTGAGCTACCCATTGCTCTCCGCCCGCAGGCCCGCGCCTACGGTGGCCGCTAGTAGTCACTCGACTCCCGACGCCTGGGGCGTCTCCCGCGGCGGCTGGGACGGGAGGCTCTCTCCCTCATCCGTCCCGCCACCTCCTTCGCTAGCATGACTGCTTCGCAGAAGGAGGCGACTGCCTCCCACTCCCTCTCGCTCCGGACCATGGCTTGCACCAGGGCCGGGCGCGAGAGGCTGCCGCCGCTACCGATCGCCTCTACGAGGACACGGCGGTGCTCCGCCCAAGCGGGGCAGACCTCCACCGTGTGCTCCACCGTGTCCTCTGGGCGATCCTGGCAATGGTGACACCCGGGCGTTTCCTCCCGCCTGATGATGTGCAGAAACCTCCCGAAACTTCCGTGTCCGGTGAGGACCTGCGTCAGGCGGTAGGTGAGGGCGCTTGGTATCCATATTGGATGTCGGATAATATCTTTAGAAAATGTTTCTAGACAGTCGTCAGCAAAAATGTATGATAAATCGTAAACGTCACTCAGCAGTTGTCACTTTAACTATCACTGTGGATGTAAACACAAATATTTTGTTTTTCCTTTCATTTTTCAGTAAAAGTTATATTTTCTTGTAATCGTCAATCATATTATAACAATCACAATCACGCAGACCAACATAAAGTTAAATTAAAGCACAAAAACTTAATTTATTTGCAAAGTGAAATTAAATTTCGCGCCACGACGCCACCATCGTTGACACAGGTTGACTTGACATGACACACAAGTTTGACAACAATTTTATTGTCAGTAGTGGTGCTTATGCTAGATACACACGCATTGACTTGCTCTATGAATGAACAATGTGTGAACAGCATAAGATATGCAGATGATAGCGTTAGCCCCTCAATAAATGAACGACTAAATACCTGTGAAACTTATGCTGATAGGAACGGTATTAAACATAAAACGAAAATCAAAACCAACTACGAGAAAAACACCGAATAAAACGGTATCATAGGAATCGCATGTCATTTGATGTCATTCGTTTTGGATTTTTGACACAGACTTCCGAAATTAAAGTTATTTTTCACTTTGTAGTGTTTTTTTTTTGGAAGTCGGTGTTTTCTTAGTTGCCTACCCATTTATTTTTATTCTTCCGTCATATGGATTTTGTTGAATAATGTATGTAGCAATGGCGCGGTTGCAGACAACCACAGACTACGATAGACTTAGAACCTTAGCCAAACTTTCTTACTTTAGGCTTAGAACAAACAAATATGGCGTCGATTGAACAAGCCACAGAGGGGAAAGGAACGAGGGGTGGTTGTCATTTTGACGCGCCCATAGAAAAATAAGTCTATAAATACCAGGATTTTTTGTTCCGACATTACCAGCAGTGAGTCTATTTCGCCATATTTTATCATAGCATAGGATGCATAGCATGGCATGCATAGCATCGCATGCATAGCATCGCATGTTAGGTTCGGCATACGGTTCCGGTCTCACCACTGAGTCGACTGCTGGGAGGACACGGCGTGGTATACGCTGGCAGTGTGCTGCCTGGGAGGAGCCGCGCCGTGCCCTCATCTCAGAAGTAGGCAGTGACCTGTCGCAGCCGGCCGTGGTCGAGTCGATGGTTGGCAGCGAAGAGTCCTGGGACCCGGTGGAGGCTGCGGAAAGGGAGAGGGGGATCTCGTCGCACGTCGCGTGCACTCGACGCACTGGGCGTCGGCGGAAGGCGGACATCGCCCTCTTCCAGCCCCCCTAAATGGCTCCAGGGACGATGGACTCGGAAACGTCGCCCTCCACACATCAAGACCCGAGGCGGCGGCGTGTTGTGGTCCACGCGCACCTCTTAGACGTCCGGGGGGAGTCAAACACCTCACTCTCCCCCCTGACCCGAGGAGGCCCGCGGTGGCGGGCCGGCACCAGTCGGGGGTTGCGGAAGGATCGTACCCGCGCCCCCCGGCGTAGGTGTGAGATGGAACACCGGGGTGGTTTTTAGTCAGTAAAAGTCTGACAGACCCCGCCGCCCGCCGCAGGGCGGCGGACATCCATGAGGATTTTCCATCCCGAAAAAAAAAAGGTTCGCCATAAAGTTTCTTCATAAGTCGACAAAGCAAGTAATTCCTAGTCCTTTTGGAATGATTAAAAGAAAATCGAACCTACCCGAGAGTGTTAAAAATATTCGACCTCGCTTCGCTCGCTCTTGCTTGGGTTTGCCTGCATAAGTCGACAATGTACTCGTAACTCCTATTTCCGCTTGAAAATATAAAACAAAACCTAACCAATCCAAGGCGGGTTTTTTAAATTTTCGAGCGCGCTTCGCTCGCTCTTCCCAGGCTACGTAATCTACAGTTCTAATACATACGACCATTTTGCTACCATTATTAAATACGGGGGTATTTAATAATGGTAGCAAAATGTTATGTGGGGGTATTTAATTATTGTTCAAAATCTAGTCGCAATCTCATCTCTCAACGACAATCAATGTCAAACACTTGTCAAACATGTAGAGACATTAGAGGTATTTTTGGCAGGTTGAGGACTGGGATCAGATTTTGAACGTCCTTAAAATTACGAGAATTCCCCTACATTTTTGACATGTGTTTGTCGCCGAGATGAGACTACGACTAGATTTTGAACGTTTTAAATTACGAGAATGGACATTCAGATGTTAAATACTGGTATTCAGCTGCATTCAGTTGCAAAGCTAGGCAGATGGCAGATAAAGAATGAAAATGCAATGCATATTTAACTCATAATTATTTATTTTATCTTATTTTATTCAAACGTGGGAATTGCTTTACAATCGATTTGATCGACATCGGCATATATATTTTAACAATAAGTTTTAACAATGTATTTGAAGCAAACATAATATTATTATGCCATGTATAAATAAAGTCTGAAATACTAATGCTATGACGCATTATCATAAAGCGGATATCAACTCAACGCACAAAATTAGAAAAAAAAAACATTATTGTTCTATAAAAGGAAGTTGAGGCTATTGCATAAATATCACGCTAAATGTGTTAAAAAGAAAACATTGTTTTTTAAGTACGTACATAAAACTTAAGCATTTTTTTAAATGTTATTCGTGCGAAAAACAATGAAAAGAACCGCGACCTAAATTTTAAAGAAAGTACCACCAACATTTATTTAAAAATGCATATTTTCAAAGACATAGGTACTTATACCTTTATTTTATACTGTCTCTACATTACGTTACGAACCAAATCATGTTACAATCATAGGTCTCAGTTCCTAGAAAATATCAAAAAAAACAAAAAAAACGTTAACCTTAATCATGATCGTACGGACGCCAGCACATCAAGCTACTACAATCTGTCAAATTTCTTTAATAGATTTTCAACTTTATCGCTATGGCATTAAGGTTCAAGGTTGATTGGGAAAATTTGACAGTTTCGGGTAGCTTGACCTGCTGGCGTCTGTACAAACCGTTCGTAGTGCTACCATTTCATGGTTTCAGAACACAGCTGAAATCATTACACAGTAAAAAAAATATGTGTCTTTAATTTTCTTCGATTCATTTTCCGATTTTGATGTCATTTTAATTTCTTCTTTAAAATTTAAGTCATTCATTTTGTTCCTATAGATATGAATTACATTAGCTTGAATAAAAAATCACCGCGCACAACAATTAGGGCTTTCATGCAAATTCACTCCACCGGTGGCGCCACTTTGACAAGAGGTCTAACATTTCGCTAATTAATATAAAATTTTTAATGAAGATTATTAAACAGTCACAACAAAAAAAAAAATAGGAGCATTGACACTTTTGGCAGGTTCCCGGACCTGCCGTCTCAGTGCTGCCACCAAGTGAACCGTCATTTCAGAAAACACTCAATGTGAATTAATGGCATTTCTCAATTGCGTATCACACACACCATTCCAATGCCAATCATTTTCTCAATTCAACAATATTCATTGCGAAATTTACATCGTCGAGCAGACGAATTTTTCAAACATATGAAGCAATAAATTATCAATTTCCTTCAAAGTCCTTCGGATTGTGAAACACATTTTTTTAAATCAAATACTGATAGAACGTCAAACAGGGAACAATCAAAACGCACTCTAGCAGACACACTACACACAGTCATTTTTAAAACGCCGAGCTTCGAGATGCTCTGTTTTAGAGGTGAGCGTAGCGTCTTGGGAGCTGATCATTACTCCTAGTTCATCATTACTTAGCTTCGTCAGATGGAAATACGCGGCGGCGCGAACCGCCGCCGCTGGCTTACCATTTCACTATTTTACAATAAACTATAAAGATAAGACTATCAGGCATGCAAAGTGTGTAGAAGCTTTGATTCTTATGAAGTTCACATGGCTGCAAAGCTGTGCTTTTTCTTTTTGGCGCAAAAAATTGTTACTTTAAATGCATAAACAAGCAATAGAGGATATTTGTTTGTGTAATAAATGCAATGAGTTGTACAGGTTGTATGTACTACAGCCCTGTTAATACATAGTTAAATGCCTATCTTACTAATTAATACCAATGAAAAGTCACTTAATTATAATTATTATGACACTGTTCATAGAAAACATAAAAGTCTTAGGTACTATATTAGTATTATTATCAATTTGCGCAGGATTTGAGTAGGATAAACGTTTTGAAATCGAGAGGTAGGTACCTACGTCCTCGATACGGAAAGATACGACAAATGCAGCTGATAAATAATACATTTTAGTTTATATGTGAACAAAGATGTAACTGTGGCAATGGCAATGACAATTAATGTTTGTTTCAAACGACGTGTTTCAACACACTTGCGAGGTCAAAGTTAATAAAATTTTATAAACTTACATAATTTACGTAACAATTTTTTTTTTTTTTGTAGCAGATGCAATTACTCTGTCCCGCCGAACAGCCTAATATTAAAAATGTATCATGTTATCATAAAACACTGAATATTTTTATATACAGAATCAAATTTTATTCGCTGGCTTATCTTCATAGAATGGTTGGGAATGTTGCAGTTGATAACAGGGTCAACAGACGCTGGTAGTATAGTATCTCAAAATTCCCATCTCGTCGGTGATGTTTCGCACGCTATTTTAATTTGAACCTATATAGAACACAAATTAAAGTTAATTTGTAGACAAAAATAAATAATTAAACATAAAATATAATGTTTATTTATCATATTTCATTTATTTACACAGTGTGTATATTTACAATTTTTTATTCGTATTCATCAAAACTTGTCAACAATTGCAGCAGATAGCGTTCATAGGCTCTTTGCTGAGACTTGCAAAAGGATCTCTGACTAGTCACAGTTATCTATTGCGCACTTTGCTGCACTAGAGCAGAAATACACAATAAAAAACACCCGTATTAGATAGGTACACTGCATTGTGAACCTAAAAGCAATTCAATAAGAGCCACTTTACGAGCAAGTGTGTTGAATATATATATTTGGCAAAGTTACAAGCAACATAGAAGACAGAAGATGAAAAGAGTGACTTAACGTAGGCAACTGGTTATGGACCCAGTAACGAGGCATCGGAAACCATCGGAAACTTCAGCAATTGGAAATGTCAATGAAAATATTGCTGCTAATACATGAAGATCTTTGAAGGCGAGATTCAAATTATGAAAAGCAATCGATAAAAGCTTGTTTTTCTTTTTAGCCGTCGGTATTTATGTATGTAGATGCCGTAGATGGATTGTCAAATACGCTGTTTTATCATGTAAAACAAGCGATACGGCAGCTGCGTTTCTCGTATCTTTCGATTTCCAAGGGCTGTCGTTGATAATGACTGTAGGTAGAAGTTTTAACTGCGAGATTGTTAAGTAAGGAATGCTTAATAAACACGGTATCGATAATCTGTTCCAAAACTTTTTGATGAAACTGTAAACGAACCCCGTCAGGTTAAAATCTCTCGCGATCACTCACTAATGGAAATACATGAACAATTAATTAGTAATACATTCAGATGTACTAAGAATGTTTCAATGTTATCTCATCGTTAATGGAAAATATCTCCCGGATCTATAGTAACAATGGGAGTCCCAAAGGGCTCAATTCTTGGTCCTTTCTTGTTTCTTATATAAATAAATGACTTGCCGTACCTCATAGAGGATAATCATGATATAGTGTTGTTTGCAGGTGACACTTCATTTTTGTTTAAACTAAAACGTCAGCAGCAGGTTACTGACGATGTAAATAGCGCGATCTCTAAACTGGTTCAATGTTAATAATTTACTTTTAAACGAGAAAAAAACCAAATGCATTAAGTTTACGCTACCTCACGTTAGGCAGGTGAAAACTAATGTGTTGATAAGGGGCGAAGAATTGAATACTGAAGACAGTACAGTATTCTTGGGCATAACTTTGGATGCTAAGCTTCAGTGGGGTCCACATATAGATAAATTGTCAAAAAAAGCTAAGTTCGGCAGCATACGCTGTTAGAAAAATTCGTAATTTAACTGATATAGAGACAGCCCGTTTAGTGTACTTTAGCTATTTTCATAGTGTAATGTTGTACGGTATTCTATTGTGGGGAAATGCCGCTGATATTCAGACTATCTTTGTTTTGCAGAAGCGAGCTGTTCGATCAATTTATAAATTAAGTCCGAGACACTCGCTCAGAGACAAATTTAAAGAGATTAATGTTATGACTGTGCCTTCTCAATATATTTATGAAAATCTTTTATATGCCCATAGAAAAATAAAATTGTTTAAAAAATACAGTGATATCTATGATATAAATACTAGGAACAAACACAATTTTTTTGTACCTACAACAAGGCTCAAGAAAATAGTTGGCTCGTTCAGATGCCAATGTATACGCTTTTATAATAAAGTTCCAATTCCCGTTCAAGATCTAAGCCTTAATAAATTCAAATCATTCATTAAACGTAAGTTGTGCCAGAAAGCCTTTTATACCGTTAAGGATTATATCGAGGACAAAAAGGCTTGGGATTGAGCTGCTTTCAATTTTTAGATATTGAATGTTTTTTTTTCTGTTTTGTTGTTGTTTTTTTATATATTCACTTTGACATTAATGAATTTTATACATACAATGACATTTGCTTACTTGTAAAGTATTCTATTATTTTAATTATTGTGAATGTGAAGACTATGTGGGTCATTTTATTTATATTATTTTTTATATTGCTCTCTGTTGTTAGTTTCTGTCATGGTTTCTCAGTTTGAGTTATTAATGTGGCCTACCCAAATGTCCTTTCTTTGGTATTGTTCGTCGAATCGTTGAGCTCCTTAAGTTTTGAGTTGAGCTACACGATTTATGACAAATGCGTGCACTGACTGGACAGGTCCTCTCAATCTGTGTGGTTCTTTCCTCAAAAGACCACCTCAGACATCGATCTACATGGTCTTCATATGATCTGGCCAAGATTATGTCTGGACTATAAAAGATACTGTGACCTCTAAGTTTGTTTCGGCCTTTCTTCTCAGAGTAGTCAGATAGTAAACGTCGACCACTTCTAGTTTTAAAAAATATGATTGACGTGTAAAAGTGTTTGTACAAACCTACTTACAGAAATAAAATAATGTATCATTTAAGTGGCACTACAAATTGTCGTCCACAGGAACATTTTCTTACTTCTATGTTTACATTTTCATCAAATACTTTTAGAACAGAGTATACTAAGATTTTTTACGTACTACAATATACAGACGTGCTTTTTCTGATCTTTAAACGATTAATATCGCTAACATTATTTTCAGACCTTACATAATAATAATTTTCACTTTAACCCTTTGACCGCCACGGACGTCTATGGACGTCAAATCAAAAAGTGCTCACGACGCCACGGACGGCATGGCATGTCGAAAATAGCACTTTTTTACAGTTCAAAATAAATATACAAAAACATGTTTATAGTATTTCTTTTTTCCTATTGTTATTCCTTTTTGCGTCATGTTTATCTCAAATAAACTTATTTTTTTTCTTTCTACAAATAAAAGCTTGTAAAAAATAAATATTATCTTTGTTATCTGTGTTATGCTTTCTTTGTTATTCCTTAGACATATTTATTATATAATTACACAAAGATATTATATAACAATTAGCCATTCTATAATGGGAAAAATCACAATGTAAGAACATCATGCAAAAGGTATCATTTGGCGTGCAAATCCACGCCACGGACGTGAAGAGTCGTCAGCTAGTGATGGGTAAGGAAAACAATTACGATAAAAGCTTTATGAAATATTTTACGAACACAAATTAAAATACTTCACTATACAATATATGACGAAAATTATTTCTCGTCTACTACATTTTACATCAGACTAAATACAAAGCAAAATATAAAATAAAAGTACCGTATGTAGTGATAAACTTCAGAAACTTATGATAAAAAGTGCAAATCGATAATTTTGTGACAACTCTCGCGCATCCTTGTCAGCGGAATCCTTTACAGTACTTTGTACGCCATAGACGGCGCGCAATGAGGTCTACGCGCGGTGCCGGACACTGATAGTGTTATGCAATAGGTTAATACCAAATAATAGATATTTTAATAATAAGTCCTTTCCACATAAAAAACTTAACCTTTTAAAGACTAAAATAAATATTACTAAACTTATATTTACACATTTATTTAAAACGTACGAGAAATTAATACGAGATTCTTGTGGTATCTCGTATAGTAGAAGAGAAGGAGAGTATATGTTATCTAAGTACGAGATACCACAAGTATCTCGTACTAACATAATTCATACTCTTATGGTATTTGTTTTTTTAATATATGTAACTTAATTCAGATGAATTACTAAAGGCAATTAACACAATTGGCTATTTGACAGATATTGCAATAAAATATGAATTGGTTTTGGTAGGATAGGTCGTATGTAAATAATAAATGTAGATATTTTGTTTTCGTAAAACGCGATTTTTATATTTGTGGATTACACGATCTGGAAGCCGACCCTACTTGGGAAAAGGCTAGGCAGATGATGATGATGGATTACACGATCTAAAACGGGGGCCAATTAACTCTAAAAAAATATTATTCATATATTTAACACTTCATCCGACTACTTTAATAAAATACTAGTCACGTGACTAAAATACTACACATCATGCAATAATAGCGCACTGGTACATCTCGTAACTCAGAGATGGCAAAGTTCGTAAGCGCAGTGCTGCCCACGCCAGTGACGGATTATCACGTCAGTGGATGTCGTCACAAACGAGATTAGTGCTGTGACTTTCTTATTTAAAATATTTGAATTACTTTTTTTATTATAAAATCTGCTATTATCTAACGATGTAATTTCTGGTAATGATTACTAATTAGAGAAAAAGGGTGAAACATGGGTGAAAATTACTACAATTCAATGGTACTTATAAGCAATTTTTATTCGTAAACCATGCACAAGTAAAATGTATCGATGTTTTATCGATATACAACTTTTGCCGTCACTATTATTTAGTAGGTATGAAAGAAGGAATTTGTCGCTTGGCGTAGAAAACACGGATTTTCGTTATTGACGTGGCGGTCAAAGGGTTAATTAAAAGGCAGTATACCTTTTTAAATATAATATATTAAATGACCTTTTAAATGTTACGAGAACTACACAGTAAACTAACAACTTTAAAAACAAAATGTTTTTGTAGATAGATAGGTACTCCGGATACCTAATTATATGTTCTACATAATATAATTATATGTTATTCAATGATCATTTATCACGGTATTTTTATAAATATAATTTAATTTTAAAAATATATTCTTTACCATGATCATACTTATAATAATAACATAAAAATTTAAGCATTAGTACTTATCAACCATTCTGACGTCACACAGTGACGATCGTAATTTCTACTTTATACAAAGGATTTTTTTTTATTTCACACATTAGGTACATAAATTAAATGTTGGCAATGACAAAAGAAGGCGGCAGCCATTGAAGTACACAGAGTGATTTTTTGAGACAGTAAGGGTAGGAGAAACGCGGTTTTAGGAAATGGTCCTTACCTTTTTGAGTTACTTTGATGTGCATTTACGGGGTTTGAAACCATTTACATAGACCAAGAAAATTCTCAATTTTACGACATATTTTTTTTTTTATCGAGTTGCTCCTTCTCATGGCATTTTCTTCTCTTTGATAACAGAGCGGCGTTCCGGTTCACAACAACCACAAGCGACAGTGCCGCTGCGGTTTTAATTCCGAACGTGACGTCACATCTACGATTGCAGCGACACTTCGCTTCTTCAGTTTCGCAAAACTGCAATTAATTTAATTGATAGAAAACAAACAGAATTTATCAAATTAAATTTCATTCAAAAACATCCATCGGTTTCTTACTAAACTTCAACTATATCCAACGTCTCTGGTTACTTATTTCTTTTGAGGACTTAGAAACCAGTAGTGTCGCTGCGGTCTGCGATTCTCATTGCGGTTGTGCGACACAGTCACTGCCGTCTGCGGTCTGCCGTCGCCTTCGAAATTGTATCTAAAGGCGGAAGCGCCAGGGTAGCTCACAAAATTAAAATGTTCTTACATTTGTATGTATGTTAACCAAAATATGACTAATCATTATGATGATACAAGGGACTTGTATTGATGATTCTAATGATTATAGTTATGGAAATACATATTTGGTATTGTCGCGAATCATACTATTTTGGTCAACATACAACCAGGCACAGACTGGCAAATTGCAAAAGTTAATTTGAATGTTGCAGGCTACCTTAGCGCATCCGCCTTAAGGCACCTGAAAGGTGTTGTTACCTATGTATATTAGTAAGCACCTGCTGCCCACGCATATTAAACAATTCTAAGAAACAGGCACCTTTCAGAAAAAGGCGGCCTTGTGCATTTTTTTTTTCTATTGCACTTAAATGCAGAGTTGCTAAAATGCACAACTGAACGCAACAACGCGACGTACCAAAACGCAATGCATATTGATGAAGTCACAAAACCGCTGATCACCGATTGGTGATGAGACGACTATCGTGTCTGCTAGGGCTCTTTAACATTATTATATATCTCAGAATGTTTCCTATTTTAACAACTACAGACAGAAAAAAATATTTTCTTCTTATAACGATTTCAATAAGTACATGCTACATATTATTATGTATGTATGGGTGGGACATTTAATAAATGCAAATGGGCGTTCCTAGAGTCATCACTTTAATATATGTTATGGGAATTATACAGCCTATAATGTTCCCACTGCTGGGACACAGGCCTCCTCTCTTCGAGAGGGTATTGGCTGTATCTACCACGCGGTTGGTAGATGTCACATGTCTTCGAATTTTTAATTCTATGACATCGGCCGGTTTTACTTATATTTTCCTTCACCGTTTTGAGTGGTGATGAAATTATTTACACAAAGTAAATCGCCTGCCTGGGTTCGAACCCACGACCTACAACTCGTAAGTCGGGACCGTTACTACTAGGCCACCACTGCTCTCCCGCAAGTACGCCGTAGTGTAATTAATTCTTACTACATTTCCACTTGCGTGGTAAAAAGCTCCTGACTCTATAAACACCTTTAAAGATAATGCAGTCAACCGTACAACTGAGGTAACACTTGAACTGCGAAGCCGTTCTTACTGCTAGGGAATAAAAGCATGTCAAATTGTTGCCCACGACATGCAGTTGACCGTACCTATACTGATGTGAAATCACAAGTAAGGATAATAGTTATTATAGTTGGTTCAGGATTTTTATCTAGTCTGAATCATAATTTACTATTCATAAATATACATGTCTATTAAATACTAGTTAGCAATTAATGACGGAAGTCATCATGAATAATGGTACATTTAAAATTGGGTTAAAATTCAATGCATAGTTAGGCGTGAAATTCTATTTTTAAATGTAGATTTGTGGCACTGCCCCTTTCGTATTTAAACCAGAATGATAATTCATCCAAAGTTAAATTATTCCTTACTAAATGACACAATTTTTTTATT
This sequence comes from Apamea monoglypha, assembly GCA_911387795.2. Classification (NCBI taxonomy): domain Eukaryota; kingdom Metazoa; phylum Arthropoda; class Insecta; order Lepidoptera; family Noctuidae; genus Apamea; species Apamea monoglypha. The sequence goes on from OU426920.1 coordinate 9,197,831, forward strand.
GGGTGATTTGTTTAGTTTTAAACTCGACTCTAAAAATACATGATATCACCCAGAATAAATAATGTACTACCAACATTAACAATCTAATAGAAACACATAAACTACATAAAATACTTTGTATACATCACTCATTTAGGTACATTGGTACCAGTCTAACAGAGAAGCGTATTCGGTTCCAATTTAAAAAAAAAACATTACCAATTCCTTCAACGTTCGCGACGAGCTCGTTTGGCCCGCGCTGTCGGTAGAGAAGGATTAGCGTCATCGACATCTCTTTTCTTCGTCGGTGCTTGCGGGCGTTGTAGCTGACTCTGCGCTGTCAACTGCAGCTGTAGCGCGTGAGTGTTCAATCGCTCCGCAAGAAGTAAAGGCCGCAGTGCTGCCATCTTATGACTGTACAGTGCGACGCGCGGCCGACTATTCACAGCGGCAGTTAGCTGCTCACGCACAGTCATCTCTGTATTCTCGGAATTATTGTTCCATTTGTCATTATCGCCTTTGTCTTTTTCAACATTCTCTGACCCTTTATTTGACTCTGAATGGTCATCAGTATCAGTTTTACATATTATGTGGACTTGAGCTCTTACTTCCGCATCAAATTTTGATATTGTGCTCACAAGGGGTTTTGCCCAACCAATATGAAGAATTGGCGTTTGACTACCTTCTTCCCATTTGCAGATACCGTCATAAAATCTAAAAGCAATAGAAGCTTATTAACAATCTTATTAGAAATAATATTATATAATGAACCAAGTGTTTTTGGAATACAAGCCATACCTTAGCAATGATGCAAAACACTCTGGGTCCTTCAGGATGGATCTGGCAGAGTGTCCAGAGCTTTCAGCTTTCATCAACTGTGGTATTAGTTCATTTGCTATTTCAGAAAACTCTTTGTATATCTCTTCATCGTCACGGGAATAGTTGTAGCTGTAAAGGAGATAATTATGTTGCGTTATAATAGTGGTAAGTACTGGAGTGAGATCATAGAATTATATTAATAGAATAGCAGTCACTTAGAAACATCAAAATCTATTTTGTTTCAATTTTTTTTTTTTTTTCATTTTTCAGTTACATGTAGTGGGCACTACATGTACCCTTCATTTTTTTTTTTTGTTGTTTTGTTACACTATTTCTTGGCAGAGCTCAGAGGCACACTTTTTTTCCAATTTTCATTGATGTAGTGGAAATTGTCTCCGTTTTAAATAGCTATGTGACATCCGAATGGACGGCTCGCCAGACAAACATGACGAAAATATAAAGGTTCCTTTGTTGCTATTTGGCTATGGAACTCTATAAAGGATATCACCTCTTTTAGTCCAAACATAAAGCAACATTTTTCTTTGGCATTTGAACCAAAATTGTATGATGTCCTATAAGACTATTAAAATCTATTTATTAGATAGTAGCTTCTTGGTTTGTATAAGTGTTTTAGACAAAAATATTAATAAAAGGACTAACTGTCGAATTACGTCGCCAGCGCAGGCCCATGCATGGAAAGCTTCTTTGTACATTTTATGGCGATGGTAGTGGCCTCCTTGGAATGTGTATGGATAAACATGGCGATCTTCGTAATTTGTTCTTGATGATCGGATAGCCTGAGCATATAATGCAGCAGGGTCTGGTCTCTGTGTGCCATCAGGTCGTAAATTGTCCAATTCATTGTGTAGAGGCAATTCTACATCAGCTTCTACTGCACAGTTGGCTATTCTCATGTATTCATCTAAGTCTCCAAGATTGCCCAATGCCATGGGGTAAGCATCTAAATGACCTGAAAGGAGAAAATGGCGATTTCTAATTTACATACGACTTTAATTTATATTATGAAGAGATCATCAGGGTAATTGCGTAACACACTAACAGTAGCAATGGCTTTCATTTTGACAGTTCAACAACATTCATTGTGTTATTTATGTTGTTGAGCAGACAAATTTTTCTAACATTTAAAGCAATGGATTATCAAAATCCTTCAAAACGATTCAGATTGTGATTGAAAGTGTGTTATGCAATTAGGGTGCAGTTTTAATGCAAATAGATGTTTGCATAATTATATGAATTTGCATATTATGACTAAGTATTTTTTTAGGTTATTTTCCTCTCTGTTTATTTTGTCGCATACTATAAACATTATAAAAAACATATTTAATCCAGTCTCTAATGATATAGATACAGTGTGACTATTGCTCTTATAGAGGGGTTACCAGGTGCGGTCCGGGTTCCGGGGTCCAGTTTGGGGGGGTCGTGAGGGGTCATGACCCCCCCAAAATCATTCAAGCTGCATGATTTACGTGCCTTATTAACTTAAGTTACTAACTTACTACTTGGTGACCCCCCCAAAAATCTTGGGCTGTGACCGCGCCTGGGGGTTACAGTGATGTCATGTACATTATCTTCTTAAGTTGCAGGTCTATGATGTACGTTCATAGGCCTGTGTCCACTTTAGCAGGGTACATAGTTGTTATTTTAGTTCACAGGTTAAGCAGCAGGAGACAAATGCATGACTCAGCTTCAGTTTGGCTGGGCTGCTGTCTTAGCTACATGTGTCTCCAGTAATAGTAATAGTTATAGTGCAGAGCTTGGTATTTCTACTAATATTTTCTCACATATGTTTGAAGACACAGTTGGCGCGACGGCTGAGCAATCAACTGCTGCGCTGCGTGTCGCAGGTTTGATTTCCGCACAGAACAAATATTTGTATTGCCTACAGGCAGTTGTTCCGGGTCTGGCTGTTTATGTATGTGAGTTTAAATGTTTGTAAACGCACCCGCGATACAGGAGTGATTCCTAGTGCAGGGCAACGTTATTATATAAAAAAAATTAAAATTAAAGTAGATATTCAAAAATATTGTTTACCACTGTCATACAATAACCACAGAAGTCTGTGCTGCATTTGTGCAATTTCATGGACATCTGTAGTTTGTGTCAATGTCGGGTTGATTGAAGATACAAGTGCGGCTAGTTCCATTACTCGTGTGCATATCACTGGTTTGCCTGCTACGTACAGCCATGAACGTGCTGATACTCCATCACCAACTGACCTTCCACGTTTGTCTTCATTACCCTTGCCATGCCAAGTTACCTAGAAACACAGGCTTTTTATTGATCATCAGACGTCACATGTATGTGCTACAAAAAATAGAGTGAAACTTAAGATATTTATTTGCTACATAGACAGAAAAAAGAGATGATTAGCGGGACACAGAAAATTTTATCAAAAAATAATTTAATTTCATAATCAAACTTTTTGGTGGCAAAGCATTTTTGATACATACCTCAGCTGTTTCCGTGCCATCTTTCCCAAAAACTACCCAAGCATGGTCTTCAGATAAGGCCAGGTGAACGTCTTTTTTACCAAGAACTTGACATCCTGCTGTTACTGCAAAAGCTACACCAAAACAGTCAAGTTTATTTCCTGTTAAAAAACTATAAATAGACTGCAAATGCGCTCGGTCTTTGTAATAACTGCGAGTCAATGAATTCCAAACCACATCGGCAACTCGCTTCACCAAATCTCTCGTGGTGTAAACTCCATTTAGCAGTTTCACATCGACGCCTCCACGCATCAGTGTCACAAAACGTTCATGGAGTGACTTCACTTCTTCGTATTCAACAGATGGGAACTTCATTTTCCCAACTTTATTTGCCGCCAAATTCATTTCCTTGTCGCTGTTTTTTACATTAGTTAAATTATTTTCAACCGCTCCAACAATAATAGAAAACAAAGCTAAATCTGCCTCCTTCGCACTGCGTAGTTGTTCTTCAAACAGATCACATACTTTTTGTATGCTATCTATCGGAAAATAATGTTTATATTCTAATAACGCCATTATTATGATCGCGATTATTCACATATTTCTCAAAAAACATTAAAAATTATTAAAAGCCAGATCGTTTTGCCGGCTTGTAATTATTTTTAGTTTGCTGTATTTGTGTATATGTCCTATTTTTTTAATATTGACTTTTGATTGACACATGGGCTATTGAGATCACAAAACAATATAAGTGTTAGTAAAGAGTACTAGGCCGGGCCGCACTTCAATGGGGTTAAAAACTGAAAACTTATCATAGGTGGCAGCACTGTTCCCCGTCCACAAACTGCCATTGTTTTGTTTATGTTTACTTTTGAATCGATCACAAATTAAACGAAAACTAGATAATTATGTAACTTTCTATATGACTTGGGGTGTAGCACTATTAAAAGACGAGCAAAGGAAATGGCAGGCGTCTACCACTGGTAAACAACAGCTGTACTGGAAAAGTAAATAAAATATAAACATTTTATAGGTTATGTGTTATTTAGTTTTTTTTGTTTTTATCTGTTGAAGACGTACGACATGAATAACCAGATCGGATATGAAAACCAACTCGAGGATGATCTTTCTGTCTGAATAACTTCAGAGATGTTAATTATTATCCTGATCTAATATGTTAATAAAAAACACACACACAAACACATTTACAAAATATCACCACAAGTAATGCCTGTAGGTAATGAAAACAGGGTTAAATCTCTTGGGAGCATCGCCTCTACGTATGTACAGACGCCAGCACATCAAGCTACTATCTGTCAAATATCTTCAATAGATTTTCAACTTTATTGCTAAATCATTATGGTTCAAGGTTGATTGGGAAAATTTGACAGTTTCGGGTAGCTTGACCTGCTGGCGTCTGTACATAGATACGTGGGAGAAATTCGAGACTATGTGCTATCCTTTTCAAACCTGAAGATAGCACAAAGTCTCGACGAAATATTGAGTTTTCAATGTTTTTTCGGAGAGCTTTCTCACATAGTTTTGATCTTTTAACATCTTTGGCAAACATGGGTCCTCTTAATTTTGCATTCAACAGCTGTACAGTGCGCAACGCGTACATTCATTTAAAGAATTATTTCCTTTATTTCATTTACATACTTACAAATTATATTTTTAAATATTTTTATAAACAAAAAGATTAAAAAACATTAAAAAATATAAAAAATAGTAGCCCACCGGTATCGGGAACAGGGTCCAAGCTACCGGCGGTCAGGGCTCCAGAGAGAGGAACCTCCTGACAATGCGAGCCGTGTCCAGAAGTACCGCTTTCTGAATCAAGCCCTTGATCCAGCTGCCCAACGAGAGCCTCCTCAGGTGTTGGTCGAGGCTCTTGGCTATTAAGCCATTGGCTGTCACGACTATCGGCACAATGACTGCTGAGTCCACATCCCACATGTCGACAACCTCGCGAGCCAAGTCAAGATACTTGATTTGTTTATCTTTCTCGGCTTTCACGAGGTTCTCATCATGCGGGACGGTTATGTCAACAATCATTGCGCGCCGCTCTGATCGATCCACCACCACTATATCAGGCTTATTGGCAACAATAGTCCTGTCAGTGATGATGGATCGATCCCAGTACAATGTGATATTTCCATTTTCGAGAACTGGGTCAGGCACATACCTGTAGTACGGCACCTCCGATTCCACAAGGTTGTATTTCAGAGCAAGTTGCTGATGTATTATCCTAGCTACAAGGTTGTGTCTATGTAAGTACTCTCCGTTAGCTAGACGAGAACACCCGGATATAATATGCCTGATTGATTCCCCCGGCCGGTGGCATGCCCGACAGATGTCAACCGTGCCGTCTTTCACAATAAATCTCCGGTAATTATTCGTCATCATAACTTCGTCCATAATTGCACAGACAAAACCTTCGGTTTCTTCAAAGAGGTCACCGAACCGCAGCAAGAATTATTATTATTAGAATTATTCATTCCCAGATTTCGTTACAGTATAAGTAATGAAAAATTCTGTGCTCATTTCGATCGGTTCGACTCGTAAGTGCGACAAAAATATGAAATGGTTCAAATATTTACAAGATATTATTATTATTTATTATGAAATTTTGCCGCCTCCTAAAGGTGCCGCCCGGGGCGAGCCGCCCCTGCCACCCCTACTACGCTACGCCACTGCAATGCCCGTCTTTTTTCTACAAGCCCTACTGACCTATATTATTATACAAGACTTAATATGCTATACGAGTGTACAGTTGTTTTTTGTGCCGATTCAAAGCACCCCCTCGAGTGTCTCAAGAACTAAAAATAACACATGGCAAATGGCCGTCGTTTTGTTTTGGTACGGACGTCAGCACATCAAGTTACTACGATTTTCAACTTTTTCGTTAAAGCATTAAGGTTCAAGGTTAATTGGAAAAATTTGACAGTTTCGGGTAGCTTGACCTGCTGGCGTCTGTACGTCTCTGATGATTTAGGTCTAAATCGTGGAATAAGACTTTTTTTGTGTATTTTGTGTTTACTACGAGATATTAAGAACATTTTTAACATGCGAGTATGCGCATCTTGTAAAACTTGGTATCAAAAATATTAGTTCCACGGACGCTCACGTTGCTGTAAGCGCCAAAATGGCGAAAATCAAATGTCTTTATTCTGTCATCGATAATAAGAAGTCCAGCGTACTTGTTTATTGTAGGTCAGTGGAAGACCGTAAAAGAAAATTCAATTTGATAAAATTGATTGAATTTTTCTAGAATGAGATAACTACACCGCAATTGGCCCGAGGGCAGCATATTCGCTTTGTCTCTCTACGGAAGTACGGAACGCTCTGTCCATTCTTTATGTCTATGGTCCGTTCGGTACGGACGCCAGCACATCAAGTTACTACAATCTGTCAAATTTCTTTAATAGATTTTCAACTTTATCGCTAAAGCATTAAGGTTCAAGGTTGATCGGGAAAATTTGACAGTTTCGGGTAGCTTGACCTGCTGGCGTCTGTACGTTAGCGCATGAAGCGGCATGAAGTTCTATTCTAAATAAAACTTCATGTCATGCGTCACAGTTCGTCTGCTCTCTCTGGTTCTGTCCTTTTCCGTCTGTGTTGTTTTGTTGACGTTGTTCTTCTTGTTGACATTTGTCACTCGAAATCTCGAATCAATCAGACAGATTGATTGAAAAAGATTAGGTTGACCAATGTTTGTACTATAAGGAACTTTTCTATTTTACGTTATAGTTATACGGTATTGTAGGGCTGGAGTATGCAACAGTTGTCATGAATAATTTTTACATCGATCAAACTATTGGATATGTTAGGAAAATAGTTGAGAACATTCAATGTGCTATTTGGTTAGTTGTGGAGTAAACTTTTTGTGGGCATATTAAATTGTGTGTATACATATTTTGTGAATACTGTATTCCTCATATCGTTATCTTCATCATCCTTTTTTTCCTCTATACTCCTAATGCACTCTGCAACTTCGGGCGACGTTATCGTGAATCTAGTCTCTCTCTTCCATTCATATGTTGACACGTAAAATGTCCTAGTGTCAATAAGTGCGCTAATAATTAAATAAATACAGTATTTTTATAGTATGAATTGAAACTTATTGAATGCTTTGTTTGTCTTCAGTGATAAAACAGATGGTCCGCGACTGAGATACGCATGTGGACATACTGCGTGTGACGACTGTGTTATTGATGCAGTAGACTGCCAGCTTTGCCTCAGTCCACCTCAGGTCTCTAGTCCACAGCCCAAGGTTGATGATGCCTTGACACAGAGGGTAAAAAATGCATCAGAACTTCTAAAAGTGTGTCAAGATTTGTTTAGTACAGATGGTATGCTATACATAAGTAATGTACAATATTTTTCACACATTTAAATGCTTATTCATTTGCAAATGGTAAATATTTTACTCTTGTTTCTAGTTTTCAAACATAAAAGATTATCTGAGCAACTAAGGATTGAAAAAGAGCTATTCCCAGAATGCATTCAAGCTCCTGTGAAGTATGAAAACAAAAGAAAAACTTCTTTTCTTTCTTGCAAAAATAAAGAAAACAGGAATACAACATTTTTTCCTGGAGAAGAAACATCACTTTCTAGCAAAAATATTACAATGGAAAGCTCTGCCAAATATGTACAACAGTGGCTCAACAAAAATGACAAAGATTTTACAAGAAAACCATTTAGAGATCTGAATGTGAACACTCAATTAGATGCTAATATCAAAGTTTCTAAAAGTAATTATAAACTACAAACTAAAGAAAATGAAAATGTATCAGTTCTCAAGACAAATAGAAAGAGATCTCACTTCAAAACTACTGTTAAAAACAATTCTCTGCAGCTTGGAAATGTGAAATCAATCACCAATCAACATAACGGTAGCTCTAAGAAAGTTAAAAAAGAATTACATCTGTCTATTGTAGATCCTGTTAGGATTAAAACAAAGACGGAATGTGATAATGATGAAAGTGGCATTTTTATGGATGATGATCCTATTGTAATAGATGACTCACAAGAAACAGTAATTGATAAAGATAAAAATGCATGGCTAGCTGTGCTTAAAGCCAATGAAAATGAAGAAATTGAATCTACCTCACTAGTTAACTTAGATTGTAGAGATAGTAAAACTTTAATTTATACCAATAAAGAAACTCCAACGCAGTCTGATGAATTACAAAGCAAAACAAATCCAAACATAAAGATACCTTTTTATAAGAAAAGTTATATCATAGAAACATGTACATATTGTAATGCTGCAGCTGATAAAGCTGTAGGGAAATCTGAAAAAGTGGAAATAACCATTGATAATGCAAGTTTCACAACTACAATTCAGATTTTAAAGGATGTTGAAAATAATTCTAAGTTAAATACAACTAATTCAGTGTCAGTTCAAACTGATATTTGTGAAAATTTTCCTGTTGATGATTTTGGATTTACAAATTTGAAGGACAAATATGGTAGAGAAGATGTAGTTTCAGAGAAATCAGAAATACAAAGTGAAGATTTATTTGAAGAAGAAAGACAAAACATTAGAATGGAGTATAAACAAAACAACCTCCATGACTGTTTAGTAATTGCAGAATCGGACAGTGATATGGAGATGGAATCAAGTGGCCCATTGCCAGTCAAAGTTGATGTCCACAGGTCTTGTGATGAATCGTAAGTTGAATCTGTACCTGTATTATCTATCTATACAAATAAATAAAATTGAAGTCTGTTTGTAATGTCAAAATAACAGCTTTTTACTAAATGCATATGAAAGAATATATATGGTACACTAGTACCATAGTACCATATATACTTTATAAACAAACAAAACAATTATTAAAAATTTTGTGTCTGTCTGTCTGCACGTTTGTTCCGGCTAATCTCCGAAAGAGCTGGACCGATTATGACGGAATCTTCACTGGCAGATAGCTGATGTTATAAGGAATAACATAGGCTATCTTTTATTTTTAAAAAAGAATAAGGGCTCCATGCAAAACAAAAAAACCCATGAACTAAACCCATTCAACATGCACGCGAACGAAGTCGCGTGTACAGCTAGTAAATAAAATATGTTTAGATTATGTAAATTATTACTTTAATTCCAGAGAATATGGTATTCTGAGTGAAATAGTGAACACTGATGAACACAATACGAGGCAAAGGCGTGGACCGCGAGGACTCACCCCCACCAGCACTGATTCTTCAGATAAAGAAAATTATAACCCCAACAGAATGAAAAGAAATACTTCTAAAAAGAAAAAATATACTAAAAAGTGACATTTAAGTAAGAAGTATGTTGATACAAAGTGTTTATATTAAATTGAAGAATTTTATTTTGTCTTGGCACGTAAATCAGTAAGTTAGTTGTATAAAATTTATATTATTTTAACATTGCTTAAATTTAAGTATTCGTTATTTGCTAAGGAATCTGTTTGTGCCTTATTTGTTAAGTGGTAATGATTTTAAATTAAAATTATATTTATAAAACTTGTTTTATCGACCCACCTTTTTTAGAGACCACCGACTACGCCACCAATGTGAAACGGCAAGTCATTTGATTGCGCCTAACAATTAACATGATAACTAAAAACAAATAAATAGTACATTACGATACGTGTAACAGTCACACGTATCGTATACTATTTTATAGCTCGTGTGACCTAAACCCGTACTTAAGTCGTGCTTTTCTGTGTAAAATGGACTGCTTAATAATGTTTGTAGATATGTGACCATTACCTACATATCGAGACCCCTCTGTACCTTGGAATGTACGTTAAGCCGTTGGTGCACGGTCATTCGTAGATCTTTTACAGTCGTTACGGGTAATCAGAAGCCTAAAAGTGTGAAAACCAGGGGGTCTCTATTCCGAAGTGGTATCGGCCGTTTCCTGCTACGAAGTTACTATTTGGTTCGGTTGGTCCCGATCCTACACTCCTACAATCTTTCGAATATTGACTATGGTCCCAACCCAACTGAGCCGATCTGAACTTTTTTCGCATTTTTCAATAATGTTCGGTTCGGCCATGTGTCGGTCCGATTCGATCATTCGCACTTTGCACTTCGTAGTAGACCCCCAGTCTTTCTAAGGAGTATCGTGTTACCCAGTCACTGAGTTGTGAAGTTAGATAGGCAAACACTACGTGAAATACTGGTCCCAACTGCATCCACTAGGCTAGATGCTTAGTCCGGAAGCCGTCCTACATAGTTGGGAAAAGGCTAGGCAGATTGAAACTCGTGTAACTACCGCGTCTTTTCATAGTTCGCGGTGTGAACAGTATGCACACACGCGGTAGTTACATGAGCGAAGTTTAACGAACTTAGCTTCGTGCCCAGTCGGTGCCTGCGCTTGATTCATTATACCCATCACGTCTGTGGAGTTTCGCTAGCTAATTTAATTTGATCTTGTATACGTTTACATAAATAACGAATATAAAAAAAAAATGCTTAACGAAGCCGAGAGTCACTTGTTTTTGCCTTCATTGTTATCATTTTTAACTCTCGTGCTTTACGAGTAAGTTTGACGGCTATGTAGTTCTGTGTTTGTGGCATCGTATCTCCTAAACGGGTGGTCCGATTTTAATGCGGTTTCATTTATTAGAAGGCTGGAAGATTTAATCGTGGTGGTTCTTAGCTATGTTTCATAAAAACTGTTGTTTTCTGATTGGTGTAGGGAGCTCACCCACACAATGGTATTATGGTATATGGTGGGTTTGATTAACTTGAAATTTGGTATAATATTATATTTTGTTAACACTGCAATTATGTGGTAAACTTGACCTGATGCTGCAGCCAGGAAAGTGCGGAATAACCTACACCTTAACAACTTACAGCAGACACATCGGGTCGTTGCTGTTTGGGTTGCATGTGTGGCTCCTTCAATTGTTCTCGATAAGACTTATAGATGGTGAACATAGTCTGATGATGAAGCAAGAAGGTGGCCACAGGAACTCGGCTTTATAGATGAAAGACCAACCATGTTTGGACTCGTTCGATTGGTTTAGATGAGTGTGGAGATATTAATGGCCAAAGCTCCCACTTTTTCTGACGTTTTTTTTTTTATATTTTTATAACTTCGTCGACCCCTGTACCGTTGCTTGCACGCATAATTGTGTAGAATGTTTTAGTGCGTTACATTGTACGCGTTACAATGTTAATTAGGTACTTATGTGATGGGTCTTGTACTTGTTACAGCCTGTATTATACCCACATACAATTTAACGTAGGTATACCTATTTTTTTAAACACGAATAAAGCCCTTTTTTACTAATGTGAAGTAGGCAAAACCTGAAAGGATAGATTGCGGTAGATTCAAGTTGCGATTTAAAGTAAGTAGGTTTTCGAAATCATTAAAACAACAAGATCGGAGGTATATCACTGTATTGTCGGAAATTTAGCTATAAGTTTAGTAGGGACGGGTTCACCACCAGCCGCCGCCGCCGCCACCACCGCTGGACCAGCCGCCACCGCCGCCGCCGCCGGACTTCCAGCCGCCACCGCCGCCTCCGCTGGACCAGCCGCTGCTGCCACCACCACCTCCGAGCTTCCAGCCGCCACCGCCGCCGCCGCTGGACCAACCACCGCCGCCGCCGCCAGACTTCCAGCCACCGCCGCCGCCGCCGCCAGACTTCCAGCCACCGCCGCCGCCGCCGCCGCCGCCTGTTCAAACAAGAATAATACTCAGTCAGTTACTATAATTACCTACAATCGATAGAAATCTATAATTTAAAAGAAAAAACTAATAAAAAAACAAAGATAGGTACAGCAAACCGCACATAAGTTGGTAACACTTGCACTACAAATACCACTACCCTTACTGCAACGACATAAAGGCGCTGTCAATGTCAAATAATCAAATTGTTACCACTGACATGCACTTGCCTGTACAATAAACTACAAAATAATGATACCCATCCATATTATGTAAGTACCTATGTACTTAGATTAGATGCCCCACAAGAGAATCTACCTAAATAAAGATGGCAAATTATCAGTGTTGCAATATCGTTAAGTCAATGCCTTCTCTAAAAATAAGTCAAAAACCTTGACTTGCGGTCAAATACACTGTAACTTTATATTAAAATAATTTAAAGATTGCGTAAAATGAGTTGGTATTATTATTGTATACTCAAGAGTCAAGTTTTACATAGACAACAGACAAACTAATGTCCAGCCTGAGTGCAGTCATTGCGAAATTCGTAATGGTTGCCGCTGAGCGAATGGATGACCCCAACTATTGGCGATGTCTCGACCTCCAAGCGTTAGATTTTGCAGGTAGGTAGGTAACTACCTTAATAGGTTAGCGTAGGTACCTACAACTATTTGTAGTAGATTATGAAATAGGAAATCATTAACACTATGCACTACCTACATAAGTAGTCAAAAGCAAAATGTTAAATGATTAAAAAGTAATTTAGTTGTAAGAGGGTTCCCTGTGCTAGTATCACCAACCGAAGGTTTAGGTTCATCGACATGTCGTGACTTTTTTGTTACGGGGTAAAACGTGGGTTTATTCGCGAAGTACTGCAGTGCATAAATCTGCGTCGTAGTAGGTGCCTACTAGTACTCGTAAACTGGTAGCATGGTGCAATCGAACTTTAGGTAAGTACTTAACTTAGAAGTACTTTAACTACTACCTACTGATTGACAGGAAAGATTTAGCACAATTTAGTTACCTACCTAAAAAATCTAGGTAGAAAAGAAAGACTTGTTGTTCAGAGAATGTTATAAAACTGAGAAATTAAATATAATGGCTTACCGTATCCTCCACCACCACCTCCTCCAGTAGTGATGATCTTGATGATTTTCACCTCTGCGTATACAAAAAATGAAATATTATTACCTACAAAACTCCTTAGGGGTGATTTTTCCATTGCCAGATAACTTTTATTCGAGGAATAAAATTGACGTCTGACAGATTTTGTATGGAAGAACTGTTAAAATTTCTAAATTATTCCTCGAATAAAATTATCAGATGATTGAAAAATCAGCCCTTAATATAATATTAACATACCCTATAGATACAGTCGCCAGCAGGTCGAGCTACCGGAACTGTCAAATTTTCCCAATCAACCTTGAACCTAATGCTTTAGCCATAAAGTTGAAAATCTATTAAAGAAATTTAACAGATTGTATTAGGTTGATGTGCTGGCGTCTGTACATTTATTATGCGAAACAATAAAAAATCTGTACTAATTTAACTCAAAAATCCGCATGTAGGCAATGTAGGCTGAACTTTTTGGCCTGGCTGACAAATGTTAGTCTGCTAGGACTAACTGGCATAGGTGCTAGGCATCGGTTGGCGTACGCTGCGTACCTATTTACTTCGAAAGAAAATAGGTTACTGTACGGTACAGCAACCTATTTTCTTAACGAAGATGATTGCCGTATCTTGGATACAGCCTGTATCCAAGATACGGCAATCATCTTAGTTGATGCGGAAATGCACGCAGTGAGTTAGATCTAGTTTACAATCGGAAGTTTGGTGTCGTCATGAAGGAACTAGATACAGCAAGAGTGACTTACGTCCGCCGCTACCACCGCCGCCGCCGGACCATCCGCCGCCACCACTACCGCCGCCAGACTTCCAGCCGCCACCGCCGCCGCCTCCGCCGTAGCCGCCGCCTCCGCCGTAGCCGCCGCCACCGCCACCGCTGGACCAACCACTGCTACCGCCTCCACCACCGCCTGACCATCCACCGCTACTGATGTAACCGGCCTGGGCCGCGACCACGGCTAACGCTAAGAGACAGACGAACACCTGGAAAGAAGAAGCCAATATTAGATTCATTGTCAACGTTTTGAGTTTGTGGTTTCTGCAGTCACGAAACTGACTATGACCTCCTAGCAAGTTGAGACGTTGTGCTAAATTAGGTAGGGACAAGCAGAGATGTTCTAAGTTAGTTTATATTTTAGGTGAACCTGACAATCTTCTAACTAAACACGAACAAGTACGCACATAACATAACACTTCACTGTTCTCAAAATAATGATGAGAAAAAATTGAAAGTGCTATATGAGGTCACAGTGGAATGAAAGGAGGAAAGATTACGTTTTATAGCATAATAAAGTCGGTCATCTTTATTTACTAGCTAATGTGTTAAACCTGCTCTTTGCAGATAGTGACTTGATTACCAATCAAGCCAATATCTGCAAAGACTAGGTTTAATAATTAGGTACATTTTGAAAGGATTGATGCCTATCGACAAGATTTGATTTCTGCATCTAGAAACTAAGTTTGATTATTTTAAGCACCATAGCAAACATAATTAAGTAGACAACGTTTTCTATTGGTTTGGTACAATAATTGTTTAATTTTAATTACCTAAATAATACATTCAAACCCCATGAAAAGATAATGCGATGCTATAAGATTTTTTGAGTTTTTTTTTAAGTTTCGCTAGCAGCCACACATAAGATATAGATAGTGTATCTATTAGTCTAATCACAGGTAAATTATAATTATTGAAAATTTGTTATCTCTAAATTTTTATTGTGGCAGTGACAGGCGGGCTAAACTAAGCTTCTTTTAATTTCGCGGTACAAATAATTAACAATTTCGAAATCACTTTTAAAAATTTAGGCATAGCTCCTAAATGCAAAAGTTGTTAAATGAAATATTACCTTCATGGCGAAGCTGAGAGCAAACTGCTTGCTGAGGGGTCGTTGTTATCGCATTATATATGTGATGTAGCATCTCCCACTCGGGTGCTCCGCTCGCGGCCGCCGAGTGCCGTGAAGAGGCGAACGGAAGGCGCTCTGCGGCCGTTCAGTGACGCAACCCATTGTCCCTGCGTTGCCGGACTTGCGATTACTCGCATTAGTCTATATCCCGTGGAGCTTTACTGACATGTTCGCTTTTTGAGATTAGGTCACTCATTTTTGAAAGGACAGGTCGTACATTGCAGCACTGCCTTTGTAGCAGACGGACGATTGATAGAACAAGCCATAAGGCCGCCCATTGTATGTTTTGTAATGTTTAATTTATTTAAGTATTTGTAATGAATTTTTCTGGTGTAAGTATGTACAATTAAGAGCCTATGCCTAATTATAAATAAATAATAACATAAAGAAATATGGGCATAATTCACAACGATTAATTCACCTTAGGTCGATTTATGATGTGTAGAGTCGAATATTCCCGATCAGTAACACCCCGTCGTTCACACTGTTGACAATCGGAAAAAAAAGCTCCGTTCGTCAACACTGTGGAAGATCGGAACTTTATTTTCCGATCGTACATAGAGTCAGTTTAGGAAAGTGGAGTTTAAATAAAGATGACATGGATTTTTAAAATGTAAGTATAAAAATATTATTATTGTGATTCCTTAGGTACTCTAAAACATTATACTGCATGTAAAATAAAATATCAAGTTTTTTTTTTTATGTTAATTTTTTGCTTTGAAAGTCGTAAATAAAGCATTTTAAAAATACAAGTCATCTTCATACATGTCTTTTTTTTCCCGATTGTCAACAGTGTTAACGATATGGGCGTTACTGATGGGGAATAGTTAAAAAGAATTCCAGTTCGTCCACACTGTGAAGGAATGAAACTTTTTATTTCTGATCGTCAACAGTATTATATTCCCGATCAGTAACACCCCGTCGTTCACCGACGGGGTGTTACTGATCGGGAATATTTGGGTAGAGCGAATCAACCAACATTAGAAGATGAATACCTCCTGGACTAGACCAGTGTTTTGATTGACTATGGCGGTACAAGCGGTGCGGTTGCATAGGCCAGACCCTAAGAGGTTGGGTGCTTGGTGAATCCTTCGTTTTGAAACAGTGGTGTCTTCCTCAATATAAAAAGATAGCCACCTATCGCACGTCGTTGTTTGTTTTAAAATTTACGCCAGCAGTTCCGCGTCTGCAGTTGTCATGAGCCGAATTGGGTTGGGAATCGGGAACATTGGGTCGGTCTTGCCTCCAATATTGATTAAATGCTTAGACGTTAATGTAGAGGCACAGTTCCAATAACTAAGCCACTTCCAACACTGTTACCTACTGAAAAAATTGTAGAACGCGCAGAGCGTCAGTAGCGTAGGCTAGTGACGCTCGGTAAAGTACCTACCTAGGTAACACCTAAATGGTACGATTGCTCTTAGTTCTGAAAAATTTAAAGCACTGAGTTTCCTAAAAAACAAGAATGAAAGAAAGAAAAAGTATTTATTGCGACTCCTACAGGAAGATCATAAACTAAACACAGTCAAAAAAAAGACAAAAATTATACTCACTAATGATAATAATATATTATACCTTATATAAACAAAAATAAAAACAAGTTCTGTTATGTGGATCTACAGCCTTCCTACATAAACTAAACATAAAAAAAAAACAATCTTAATTCTACATTCTACAAGTGGTTGATTATTTTACTTACATGTATGTACAATAAAAAATAATAATAATAAACAAGGTATACAATAAAATTTGAAGCAAAAATAATAAATTAAGATAACATTATAAACTCTTATCATTCAAAAAATCTTGTATAGAATAGTAACATTTTCTATAAGTAGGGATGTTAGCCTCTTTACTATTGATTATATTAAATACTTATTGATTCTTCTTTGAGCCTATGAGGTATTTTATTATATATGACGGGCCCCATTTATAGTAAACTTTTTCTTAATAATGCTGTTTTGTGCCTACATGTAAACATTAGATTTTTGTATTGCGATCTAGTAGATCCCGGAGGTGTTCTAATATCGTCCATTAGGATAAAGAGGTGTATATTGGTTCTAACAAATATTGCAACTTCAAGTAAAGAAAGACGGAAAGGTGAGTAATATTAGAGACTTGAACACAGGTGCACAACTGTCGGTATTTTTAAGACTAGTTATTGATCTTATGCAACGTTTTTGGGCTTTGAATATCCTTTCCCTCTCAGTACAGTTACCCCAGAATATAACACCGAATCTTAAAACTGACGCAACTAGACCATGATAAGCTTCCAGCACGGTGCGAATGCTTACTTTTTTGCCAGGTTATAAAGTACGTACGCTTACCTGCTTACTCTTACATACATCCTCTGAATGCGGTTTCCAGGTCATCATCATTTGTTATCAATTTGAATACCAAGAAATTTTGTAACATTCGTCGAGTCTACTTTTTGTCCATTAAATTCAACATTTTAATGTTTTTAGTGTTTTCTGAATGTTTGTAATTAGATTATTTTTATTAAGCCAATTTATTATGCTTTTCAATGTATTATTAATATCAATTTCGTGATTATTTTTATTAAGCCAATTTATTAGGTATGCTTTTCAATGTAGGTATTATTAATATCAATTTCGTGATTATTTTTATTAAGCCAATTTATTAGGTATGCTTTTCAATGTATTATTAATATCAATTTCGTGATTATTTTATTGCCGCGTTTTACTATTATTATTTATTATATATTGCATTATTTGCGAAGGTGTTTTATCAACATGATATCCTTATCCAAATAAATACGTTATTCATCACAAGTATTTAACTGTGAACAAAATTGCCCTTGACATCACTTGATTTCAATCAACATCTTAGGAGATATAATTTTAAAATAGTGCGGGCGAGCGATGCGATGCGACGGAGTGGGCGGGGGTACAAGAATTTCACGCGGCGGGCAGAAGGTAGTTACTATATAAAAAAGACATTTCAACAACATTTTCTGAAGCTGATAGGATATATAATGATAACCTTGGATATTCTATTGAGAGTTCAAAGCGATTCTAATGTGACCATGTGTGAGGGTGTGTGTGTGTGTGCTTGCCACGAACGCGCTTGTAACGAAGTAGGTAGGTAGGTATGGGTACTACGCCAGTGCTAAAAAGCTTCAAGTTCCAGTTTCTTAGACATGATTTAAAATACCTATTTCAAACACTCGTTTGAAAGTAAACCAAATGAAATGTTGCCGTAATGATCAGAATGTTACTTCCTGGATTCGAACACCTCCTACTTTGCTACCTACCCAGATATGTAATTGGGTGTAAGGGTTGGGCAGTGTAATTAGTTTTTCCACTAGTCATTCTCAGTAGCAGTAGCGGGTACGGATTTCCTGCCGGTGATTGCAGTGGAACCTACGGACTACGGTCAGCAACGGAAGATGATTAAGATTTCAGTATTGTAAACCTTAACTATTGAGCAAAACATTAAATTAAAATCGAAACAGAAGATTTTTTTCAAGTAAATAATCACTTAGCTATTAGTGAAATGCTGAAAAACAGTTAAAATTGAATCCCTTTGGGTCAATTTCGGTTAATAAAAACGAGATAGTGCTACATACATGGCAAAATGTAAGTGTAGCTATTCTACATAATAATATACCCTCTCTCCAGTCTCACCCCTGCTAACACCTCCGGGGAATAGAGGCGTGATGTTGTGTTTATTCTCATAAGATGTTGTACACCCATCATGATTTCTATATGTATTTTATTTTAGACAGGCGGTCAGTATTACATAACATAACATGTAAGGGATTACAGGCCTGATGTTATGTTATGTAATACTGCGACTACCCTTCGGGGATGAAGAGTAGGCGAAGATGTACAGACGCCAGCAGGTCAAGCTACCCGAAACTGTCAAATTTTCCCAATCAACCTTGAACCTTAATGCTTTAGTGATAAAGTTGAAAATCTATTAAAGAAATTTGTCAGATTGTAGTAACTTGATGTGCTGGCGTCCGTACCTGTAGTACACCCACATTTCGCCAGTTATTGTAATAGGGGGCGAGCCTATTCTAGGCGACTACTAGTTACTAGTTGACTATTAGACTACTAGTTGATACTGAGAAATTCCTAATGGAAAACCCATTGGCACTATGCCTGAACTGGGAATTGAACCCAGGACCTCCTGCTCAGCAGTTGCATTTGCGACCACTAGACCAAAGAGGCGGTCTTCTTTGCCGATAACCTAGTATTCATGTAGATGTCATGTTTAATCTAGGTCGTACCTACCTACCTATTAAATAAAATCATACAATATTTTTATGTTAACGTTTAATAAATTACATAAATGTAAATACACCCATTTATTACCTAGGTATTGAGATGAGAGATGAGATGAGTTATTAGAATACATATAGGTATGATTGTTAAATCGATAATAACATTTATAAATTCAATGCTACAAATGATGAGTAAATTAATTTAGAAGGTAATCTACGCGGTTTAAGTGTTTAACGCAAGGTTAAAAGTCTCAAATAATAATAACTAACTACAACCAATAATTTTGGTGATCTCATGATGCATTGAAAATTTCGAACTTGATATTTAAAAAACCGATAGTTCTTGAAACTGTATTTGCAGGCAGGTTTTTGTCCTCGTTTTTTTTTTTTGATAAATTGATGATATTTGACCTTTTTTATTTATTTAATACTTTATGCACACAATTATCTAATGTGCAGAGGCGGAGTTAATGCCATACGCATTTTCTACCAGTCAGAGACAAACAGTGGTAGGTGCAATTATAAAATTGAAGAATCAATATTGTGAAAAAAAAAAACTATTGTTTGTCAGTAAATAGCATTATTTGTAAGTACCATATTGATTTGGTTACCTATCTATAGGTACCCTAACCTATTTCAAATGTAAGGTAAAAGTTAGGTAGAGTGTCTTATCAGCCGGCACCGTTCCAAGAAAAGCCAAAAGAAGGAAACGGGCGACTGCAAAAATTGTTTTGTACACACAATTTGTCTGCCCAAAACCTTCTTTAGCACAACCCCGTGTCAGTATTGGCATTAAGAAGCATTTGTAAACACGCGACAGGACCTACCTACAAAATTAATTTTAATAATTGCATCCATTAGGTATTTATTATTTTTATTTTACCATTGTGGGGCAAAGGCCTCCCGTTTCATTATGAGAAACATAAAAATCTACTTAATTAATTACATATATTGAGAATTATTCAGGTATTGTTATCCAAAGACGCAAAAAAAAACAACAACTAACTAACACTACCAGTGGCCGTTAAACCCGTAGACAGCTGTATTTATTTGAAATGAAGTTTAGATTTTTTTTTTTGTTTTATCGTCATTAAAGTTCGTTTTTTAAACCTAGGAATCATATTAGTTTGACAGGTGTAATGTCAAGTTTCTATACTAAAATATCTGGGATTAAAAACGAACTTTAGATATCGATACCAATCACGTCGGCGGAGTTTCGCTAGCTAATTTAATTTGAACCTGAATATCCAGGCCTACTGAATTATGGAATCAACTGTCGACACAGCGAAGAAGAAGACATGTCCCCCCGCCCTAATACAAAGTATCATTCATTCATCAGTACCTAACCTGTAGTAGGTACCTACTTAACTATATAGTTACTTTTTAATGAACCTGAAAAATGCAAAACCGATGCGTCATTTTATATAATAAGTAGTTAGGTACATTTCTTTGCATCTGCTGGCTCTATTAAGCCTCTCGCAGAAAGGCGCAACGCGACGTTGCGATACGATTCTGGTAGAACAATTTCCAAGAAGTTGTCATAGAAATTGTTCTACTAGAGTCGCGTCGCGGCTGTTCGCGGGAGCCTTTAGTCGGTCAGTATGTAGATCACACGCGTGATGCTGTGATTTGTCATCACGTAATTGTATGACGTCTTCATCTCGCAACATACACACAATAATAATAAACATTATAAATGAATATTGCGCTCCATCGCGAAACATTGCAATTTGCACTCAACTGCCTGTGATGTGGTCATTGCGAACACTAACATTACCTACTATGTTATTACTATGCCGCCACATCTACAAATTTTAATGATAAAAACGCAGTTTTGTTAAACATTTTTTGAGAATATACCTATACCTATTTACATATCGAAGGTTAATTAAAATTATCCAAGTAAATAAATATCTAAATTACGCGTAAGTTAAGTGTGAGTAAGTTAAGTGTCGCGATGGCCCAGTGGTTTAAAGGCCTCGCCTCTCAAACACGAGGTTACAGCTTCAATGGTGTGAACTTTCTGAGTTTATCTTGGACATTACTGACATCGATGAAGGAAAACATCGTGGGGAAACCTGAACTTGGAGTGGAGTCTGAAATCGCCAATCCGTCTTGAACAAGCGTGGTGGTCAATGCTCTTGCCTTCTCTATATGAGAAAAGACCTTTGCCCTGCAATAATTAAGTTATACTGGTATTATTTAGTGTGAATCAGGTTGTCTGGCGCCAATGTTTCGCGCCCCCGACCGTATCATACGCAATTCGTCGTGAGGATTATGATTGATCTCATCTCAGGACACACGGCAGTTTGTCAAACCAAGTTCGGTCAGAGAAGAACAAGGCAAAGCACACCCGGGTGTTATCTACTTATCTTACACGAAGTAATTCGAGCTACTTTCGACTAACCCCTAAATCAAAAACTACTATAGGTTATATAACTTTTACAATTACGACTCTAATGAGATTCCAAAGATCACTCAGATTATGTTTTTATAACCGACTTCAAAAATAGAAGGAGGTTATCAATTCGTCTGTATTACACCGAAATATGCATCCGATTTGGTTTTCATTGAAGATGGACGGTGGCGCCGAGGCCGGGCCAGAAAGAGGTGGCACGGGAAAAATCTGGGACTTGGGACAGTATGGTTCAGAAAATAAAGATCCTTCTGACCGAATTTCAGTCACCACGGCGGCCGGTTAATCTCAACAGAGATTAGCAAACTAACTACGCAGGAGGTACAGTCGACCGCACAACACATGTCAGTGCTACCAATGCATCGCAGCTGAAGTGTAAAAATGTCAACTCTCTTTTGGTGGCCATGTAAGTGTAGTGTAAATAATAATTGTGAACTGAAATTGACATCATGAAGTCTCTGAACTGGCTGAACCTTTTTTTTTTTTTTTCTGGTGGGAAATCATCAAGTGACCCCTCCCGCTCTGGGTGGAGCGGAAGGGAGTGTCAGACTCTTACTGACTAAAACCCACCCATGTTCCTTCCTTCGCCCTTTATGTTCCGGGGTAGCGGTAACCCTTTCGGACAATCCCGCTGACCCGGCAGGCTTCGGCCCTAAGGGGCCCCTCGAATTAACTGGCTGAACCTAGGAAAATTAAATGACCCAGATAGGTATATTACCAAAGTGCTACCATAAACTCTAGCGGACTTAAGGAATGAGTGAGCATAAAGCCGTAGAAGCTGCTAAAGCTGTAATTTTACAATTAAGATCGATCTTATAAACGGTGGGTTTACTGTTGTTTATATGTTGGGCCAATCACATAATTTGGCCTTTAGCTCTTCTAAATACGTCTCGTGGTCTACAGTCTACTTATTTGGGATTTTTAAAGATTTTGCCTAGACTTTGTAGGCAATATTTTTAACATGTTAGCTAAAACTATGAAAGTCGCGGGGCACAAGCTAGTTATTAATATTTTAACTTTGTTAGCTTACTATGGCTCCCAGACTTGGTCTTTGACAAACATTCAAAAGTCCAAACTCAAGGTTTGCCAACGTGCAATGGAGCGCAGTATTCTAGGCGTCAAATTGACAGACCATATTCGCAACACCACACTGCGCTCCAAAACACAGATTACTGACGTTGCTCAAACAGCCGCTAAGCTGAAGTGGGACTCGGCTGGCCACGTCTGCCGTATGCGCAATAAGTTTGGGGCCAAAATAACCACCACGTGGAGCCCTGACACAGCTAGAAGGCGTCGCGGCAGACCCCGTAGGAGATGGCGGGACGAGCTGGACAAAACAAACGACTAGTGGTCTACTTTAGCCCTGGATCGAAAGAGCTGGAAGTCGTGGGGAGAGGCCTTTGCCCAGCAGTGTGATGATGCGGACTAACAGTGACAGTTAGCTTACTTGTTAACTTTATTCTGCATGCTGCGGTCTCTTATAAATGAAGGAGTTATTGCCCTATTTATGTGACATGTACTGTGTACATATTTGTTGGAGATCATAAATCAATAAATAAATTACATTTTAGGCCACCATTTACCACCTCCACCAGATTCAAAGTCAATTGATTCACGCAAGGGCATTAGAGTTCCGTCTCTAAGTTTGCGGCAAACAATTTTCGCTGATGAGAACGTGACTATAAATCAAATTACATCAATTAAAAACAACACACATCCAGCACTCAAATAACTACAGGTACAAACTCATAAATATACGTTGAGGAACATTTGAGGAAGGACGGAGTCGGAAATGGTTCGTAATTGTACCTAATGCAACTAAACTTTACCATCCATTGAGATCGAGATGCGTCAGATGAGATTATTACGGTGAGAAGGCCGCAGAACCGAGTAAACATTAATTTTATTATGTACATAAGGTTCTCAACAATGTGTGGCAATCTAAATGTCTTGTAGGTTGATTTCGCAACCGCCTCACTATTGAATTAGCTTCGTTTTGTATAATTCGATACTTAATAATTAGTTAGCACGAATATGGGTGGATCATAATGAGAATAAATAATTTTACAAAATAAATAAACCTTCATTGTAAATTATGAATTCGTGAATGATTCGCGATTCGTGAAATTAGATGGAAACTAGCTATTGCCCGCGACGCGACTTGGATCACAAAGTCATAATTTGGTCACAGTCCTAACCTAACCCATTTGGTCAGGGTGGCCTGGCTTCGTTACTGCGACCAATTCGGCTCGCATGTGGTTAATCACAGTTCCAACCTAACCTATGAACTGCCGAACTATTTACCTAACTGCCCATTCCAAAATTTTTACTGAGCATTCATTTATTACACGACCTACTTGAAATTTTTTTGTACTGACACTGTATGACTAAATGACCGACTTTCTTTTTATTACTGTTCATGTTTTAATTTAACAACTACCGAAAAATAAAATGACTGTCCGTTATTTTTTTCAACTGATCATTATAACCTCCCTAACGTTTAAATAGACTTCCCAACTATGTTGGGGTCGGCTACCAATCTAACCAGATGCTGCTGAATATCAGTCTTACCAAAGGGTATCGTGTAACTGGGCTGTGGAGGTCAGATAGGCAGGCGCTCCATGTAAAGCCGACCCCAACATAAGTAGTTGGGAAAAGGCAGATTGGGAGATTGATTGTATATAGATTGAGTGTTTACTATCACTATGTAACATAATAATATTGCATAAAGGCGTTTTAATTTCCAACTTATTAAACCTTTCTACATATTAATGCAAACCACAAATTAATTTTACAACTAGACAAGTAGACATAAATGAATTATCGTTATGATATAACATTTTTTTAATCTCATAATATCTATTATCTCGCTTAAAATTGAATTTAAATACAAAAATGCAAATTATGTACTTAATTAAATATTTGCATTTTCATACCAGAAGGAATGACTTGAGTTAAACATTTTATAAATTAAATATTCATACTGTGAGGTCATCACAATACATTCCTAGTTATTCATTATTTATTTTATTTTGTAAAAAAATATGATTTCACCACTTATGTCAGGCCTTATTCCACATGGCTGAATTTTGTGCTCTGAAATTAGTCCTCCTTTAGGAAGAGAGGGAATTTTTGATACCTTCCATCTATTCTGTACACACTACACTAAATTAGTTATTTATGGGCCGATTTTTCAATCGACAGATATTTTTTATTCGTGGAATAAAATTGACGTCTGACGGATTTCCAGAATTGTCAAAAATTCAAAATTATCCTCCAATTAAATTATCTGGCGTTGGAAAAATCAGCCCTAAATTAGTTATGTAGATTATTATTAATCCATTTGTAGATTAGGCAAAGTGCGAGACACGGACATTTCACCACCTTTCTTCTTTATAGGTAACTAGCTTCTGCCCGCGACTTTGTCCGCGTAAAATTTATTGTTCCCGTCGCATCGCCTGCCCGCGCATTTTCTTCCTGACTTTTTTTCTTTTTCTGTTAAATAGCCTTATAGTACGTAGTAGAGGAAGGCGCCTCAAGAACTGGGCTATCAAATGCAAAAAGGTTTTTTCAAGTTCTAGTGGTATAGTTCCAGAGATTAGCGCGTTCAATCAAACTAACTCTTCAGCTTTATTATTAGTATACGTAGATATAAGTATAGATTGTGATACCTACTTGCTGAATGCGATTACATAATAATATGTCTAAATTCAGTAAGTAGTAATTTAGATGTTTATAACCAGTTCGTCAATTTTGAGATGGGACTGGTGCGAATAAATAGAGTGGTCCAGTTCTTGCGCATGCGGTTCCTGCAATACTTACTCGGTTTTTGTTGTCATCAAGGTTCAGCCAGGAATCAAACCCAATTTTACAAGCTTTTATTTGGTTTCACCTGTCCCGATGTTTGTCTTTAATTAAATCTTGCAAGTTAAATTTGATCCACTTCCTGGTTACCGATTGAGCTGAAATTTTGCATGCATGTGTAAATCGGACGACAATGCAAAATTATTATGACATAGAGCTGATCTGATAATGGAACCGGAAGGTGGCCATAGGAACTCGGTAGTTAAACGACATAACCCCATCGAGTTTGGGCTCGTTTGATTCGTCTTGACCAGTACTTTGGTGCTACATGGTAACCAGGGTCTGATGATGGAGCTGGAAGATGACCATAGGAACTCGGTAATTAAACGACAAAACCCCGTCAAGTTTGGGCTCTTATGATTCGTCTTGACGAGTAATTTGGTGCTAGATGGTAACCAGGGTCTGATGATGTACAGGTAGCTTAAGTGCAGTAAACGCATATAAGTAACGGAAAAACACTGTTACGCGCTACGAACTACGCCGTAGTCAATCTCGCATCAAAAATACTAAAATGTTAAAAATAAAACTAAAAGAAAAAAAAAACTTTTTAAAAAGAAGCTTTTATTACTTGTTAATAAAAATAACTGAAAACTTAAAAATAATTTGAACCTGATAAAAAATAAATAAAAGCGTTTAGCGCATTTTATACGTTTTTCTTATAGATAAAAATAATTGTTAAAGTAAGTACCTAGAATCCCTATCTAGAGATATGTGGTGTTGCTTACCTATTACGGCTATTACCTGTAAGTATGCTATGGGGAAAATCAAAACACAGGTTAATTATTTTTTCTTGTTTTAAAAAATAGGTACTTTCTTACTTATGTGCTGTTGTAAGTGTGGGGAGGTAACTACATAAATGTCCTAAGTTTTCTTTTCCTTTTGCTATTTATATATTTTTATCCAGGGGGGTAATTGTGTAACACAAGGAATGGCTTTCATTTTGACAGTTCAACAACATTCATAGCGTCATTTATGTTGTTGAGCAGACATTTTTTTTTAAATAAGTAAGTATATTATGCAATGGATAAGCAATATCCTTCAAAGTGATTGAGATTGTGATTGATAGTGTGTTACGCAATTAGGATGCTGGTGCTGGCTCGTGTCCGTGACCCATGAGCGTTTTGAATAAAAACAAAACGGGCCAGGAGCAAATCGGGCTCCATACTTGGTATGGAACCCTAACTGTGCCAAAAATAATTTCATCAAAAAGTCCTGCAAGGGGTCTTGCTTGATCTTGACAGACGGACAGACGGACATCAAAGTGATCCTATAATATGAGGATTCCGTTCTTTCCTTTTGAAGTACGGAATTCTTATATCATAGACTTGACCTACCTTCTATTTCCTATTATGTTATTTAATTGAATTGATAGTAAGAAGGTCACAGCCATAAGTCATCATTACGTAGGTAGGTACAATCATTAGAGTGAATCCATAACACTTCACTATCCATATGTCTCGGAGCGATATCCGAGTAAAAGGCAGAGCTTACGCAACTGAATGCAGGACGGTCGCGATTTCGGTGATCGTTCAAGACGAATTCTAAATGTACAGACGCCAGCACACCAAGCTACCCGAAACTGTCAAAGTTTCCCAATCAACCTTGAACCTTAAAGTTTTAGCAATAAAGTTGAAAATCTATTTTAAAAAATTGACAGATAGCTTGATGCGCTGGCGTCTGTACATCCAACCGCAAATCAGTGGTAACACTTTCAACTTGCATTCGAAAATCATCCTTACGACTACGACATAAAAAGCTGACCGTACGTAGGTAGTTATTAATTAATTTAATGTAAAATATGATTTGAGGCAAGTTCACACCCTTGAATACTTATCTATTTTTTACTTAATAATAACCTGCCCTGACTAACAATGTAGGAATCTACTCCAATATAATAACAAATGGACTCATCAGCCTATTGGTTTCTCTGAGAATGTTTTAGAGAATTTCCTACATACTCCCCACAAAGAACAATGCCTGAAGTTACGTGAATAAACCCAGAGCAAGACTTCGGGACCACCATGCTCGGCATCCTCATTTATTTGTGAGTCTTGTGACCATCTGACATTTCAAGGAGGTTATCGTGTTTTACCGAACCTAATTAGTGTTTAAAACCTTCGTTATCGTGACTCGTCAGATCGTGAATCTATATTTTAATTAGCTAAGTGTTATCGATCATAAAACAATTTAACGCACAAATAAGATCAAATCATGAGTGATCAATCTACTAGATACGTTCGAGGTAGAATTTGTTTTTCTATTCTAGAGAAAAATTAACAGAGGGGCAATTTCCGTAATTTTAAGATTGTTCACAGTCTGATCTCAGTTACAATCTGTCAAAAATACCTCTGATTTCCATACCTACATGTTTTAATAAGTTTTTGACATTGCTTGTTGCTTAGATGAGATTGCAACTACATTTTGAACGTTTTTAATTACGGGAATTGGCCTTTAGGTTGCCGCCGAGGGCCTTCACCTTCAAGAATATGAAGTAGGTACTTACCTACCTACTTCATAATCGGTTTTCATAGTAGTCAAGTGTTTACTACCACTCGTAGTGTTGAATATGTACCTCCTACCTAGAGTCTAGACTAGACTTATTAGTATACCCACCCCACTGTTAAAAACTGCTACTAACAATGAGTGCGGAAAGATTAACATTTGATATTCTTTGTTATCTGAACGTATAATTAACATAACGAAACAATTTCAAGTGCCATTAGGTACCTACCACTGTCCGAAAGACCGTTCAATGAACATCATGCCTTTCAACCACAATGAAGAAATCTGAGTCTAGAAGGTCATAGTGTAAAATTAAGAGGAGGGCCTCCCGCGTGCCTTATGTATTAAACTACGGAGGTTGGTCGTAGCTACGCGCCCTGAATACTGACGTCCAGCTAATGGCAAATTGTTTAGCAGACTAAATAGTCAGAACTGCTCTCACCAAACGTACGCACGGGTCATGGATAAGTTTGATGACAAATTATAATTAGGTAATTTATAATGAACGACCGTATATCTACTACATAGGTTTTGCGTATTTTGCAATACAGTTAGTGTAGGTACCTACAACCTAGACATAGAGAGATCCTACTTGGAGTTTAAATTTAAATAAAACCCATAGGTACTGTACCATAATTGCGTAACACAATCTGAATGATTTTGAAGGATGTTGCTAATCCATTGCTTCATTGTTCGAAAATTTTGTATGCCCAACAACGTAAACAACGCAATTAATGTTTTTGAACTGTCAAAATAAAAGTCCTTGACAGTGTTAGTGTGCTATATAATTATCTACCATGGGACCTGCGCTCTTATAAAATCCAAATAGCATATCGAACCAGATTTTTACGCTTTGACTAATTATGACCTCTATGATAACAAGTTATTAAATTGCAAAAAATACATCTGATCAAAACATTTTACTTTTTACCAGTTACCTACCATGTAATTTATGCCATCAAACGATTTATTAGGTACTTATCATCTAAGACCGCGATATATTACGCAATTTAAAATGGTCGAAACATGCCACAAGATGTAAACTCCAAGACCAAAAAGTGGCAAACTAATGATGCAACATCAAAAATAAATACTACAACATAATGTTATTAAAATGATAATAAATAATGTTTCAAAAAGTACTAGGCTTGCATAAATTCAAGGTGGTATGTATTCTAATAGTTCTACTGCAACCGTGGATGCGCAACTACAGTGCGGCCGATGACGAGAGAATGCGTTCTTGACACCTATCAATTTCATAGAAACGAATACGTGTTTTGCGAATTTGATCTATATTAGCTACTAGAATTGTCGCACTGGCAGGTGTCAGAAACGCATTCTCTCGACTGCTGGACTGTAGTAGATGAATGAGGGCCACAAACTTGTTACAAATTGCAGGGTACGCTCACTTATGGGTTTTATGACCAAGGACCTCACGAACACACTCGAACGCACATTAATTCTGCGATAATTTTCGTTCGAGAAGCTGACTTCTGGAACGAAACTTATCACAAAATTAATGTGACAAATTGTCAAGCGCGCGTAAACTGCAGTGATGGTTGAAATTACTATTTTAAACAATAATTATTTATGCAAATTGGTGATCTAAACGGCATGCCTCGATCGAAATATAGCCAATAATGTAAATGCAGACAAGCATTTGCATAAAATCCGATATCTAATTATCATATTCGGTTCGGGTATCATTTATCAGTTGTCGTGATGGCCCAGTGGTTAAGGTCTCACCTCTCATGCTCGAAGTTGAGGGTTCAAAATTTCAAATCCGGGCAAGTATGAATTTTGTGTACTTACCTACTACTTTCCGAGTTTATCTTGGGTTCGGTTTGGTTCTATTACTAACATTGGTGAATGAAAAACATCGTGAGGAATATAGTTTTTAAAGTCTGAAATCGCCAGCCCGTCTTGAGCAAGCGTGGTAAAGAGTAATTAATGCTCGTGCCGTCTCTGTATGAGAAGAGGCCTTTGCCTTGTAGTGCAGACAATAATAGACTGGTATTATTTATCCTACTAGCTTTTGCTCGCGGCTTCGCCCGAGGGATGTTCGAAAATATCCCATGTGTTCATTCAGGTTATAAACTATCAGTGTGCCAAATTTCATCCAAATCCATTCAGCGGTTGTTGCGCCAATCCGGAGCATACATCAGACTCGTTCCTACACCTCGAAGCTGTCAATTACTTTTTTTCAAAAATATTCAATGTTTGACTGTTTTCACTTTGTTACTATTTTATTATATGTAAGTAATAATGTACATAATTACTAAATACTTATACCTAATTTATCTCTAAATTATAACAATGGTTATGAAAACCATGAGTTGCTAGTTTTTGGTGAGTGGAAGAGATGGCGATGCGTCTTCGATTAAAAAACCTGACATCCTCGTACCACTTTGCTGCTGCATCATCAGACTTTTTCACCAACGAGTCCTAACTCAGTATGTCTACGAATAATAAGGCCGTGTTGCTGTCACCACCCTCCTGCTCCATCATCAGACCAATGTTCACTATTTCTAAGTAAAATTCCAACGAGACAAATTGAATGAGCCCAAACACGATATGAGAAATATGTCTACTGTCACTGTATTTTTTTAGGAGTTGGTTAGTTCGCAGACTTTTTTGGTCATAGCATGAAGTCAAGGTGACCACATACTTGCAGAGTCAATAAATGTATATGGTACGACAAATTTCAAGTCGGTCAGACAAATGAAAGTGAAATAGAACCCTAAACCAATCAGAGACGAGCATAAGTCAGCCTTTTAATAAAATAAACAAAGTTAAATCAGACCGTTTGGCAGCTAAGATGCCACAGACAGACAAATACACAGAACGACATAGCGGTGAAACTTATTATACTTATACCACCCCTCCGTTTTCGTCGGGGGTTAAAAAACGATGGTCCCAGAAAAATAGTAGGTAACTGTTCTGTGTTCACCCGATGCTTGAAGCATTATGAAATCGTTTTTTTTTAAGTATCGTAATCGTGTTTGGCATAATTCGGTTATGTACCAACATAAAAATATGTAAGAACTCAAAATTAACCTAGATCTAGTATCTTGTCAACTACGAAATCTGTCACACGCCCAGTGTTGCAAACAAGGCGATCATTTTACCGAGCAGGGAAAGGATCTAACGCAGTGATTACTGAGATACTGCGATATTGTATTACATTGCACAAACAAATTTAAGAGGTTTCCTTTCATAATAAGAGACGTTGAGTAAAGCCCATTTAAGGAATTGTGTAGTACAGCACACATATAATTTACGCTCCACTTAAAAGCGGCGGACATGACGCAATTTAGGCGTACAATATTTTTAAATTATTTAGATTATTTTAGGCATCTTATTACTTAATTACTCACATACGAGAAGACATATTTGAAAAAAGTAGATGCAGTGTCATGTTGTGTGGCTTGTATAGCTATATTACTAAAGGCGGCTAGCCATTTTAAAAAAGCGGAGCCGTTTTGTATTATGGCGGATCAACGTTCAGCCATCATCATTGATCGCAGCAAAGCGGTTCCGTTTTTTAAAACGGCTAGCCGCTATGACTCGTTCAGAGTGGGCGAATTCTACAATTTCGCTTCGACATAGACATTGGCTGTATTGAGTACTTTTTTGTGTCAGTACCCTTTTTTTTCTTTATTTTGAGGGCTTTATCGCTGAGCGATAATATCGCTCTGTACCATCAGCACAATGTGTCGCGATACTAAAAAATATTCTCGTAGAAATGAAGATAGCCGTAGGTCTGAGGAATTATACAGCAGACTAAAAACGGGAGGTATTGCAAGACAGCAATGAAATTAGACAGTATGACGGTGTAGGTATGCACGGTGGCTAGTTGGCTGAGATTCCTTTTCTTAGCTAGTAGGTAAGTATTGATCATTATTGCATTACTACTTTCAGTTCCCTGCTTGTTATTTGGCTTAGTAAGTTATGATCCAGTTTCTAATAAAGGTCTTCCATTCATTAGAATGGATTCGTCTCTACAATAAATTATTTCGTCAGATCAGCTGATGACACCAAGACGACGTGCATTGCTTACTCATTTGGTTACGCTAGCTAGTGTACTACAGTTCTATTTTCACCGATGACGACGAGCTACAAGTGCATTGGGTAATCAGGTAAGCACCACACAGGCAGCAAAGCATTATTATTTTAGCGTTGAAGTATGAACCTTTGTAGGTATCCCAGTAGGTCCACTGTCTAAGCACAAAATCCGTAGTATTGGCCGAAAATCCGCCGAAATCCGTATTTACGAGCGTTTACATACTCTGTATCAACTACGGACATAAGATTAGTTCTAGGCCCGAATTAAGAACTATTGACAACACGGTTTGACAATTGTCCTTACTCTCAATGTATATTTATCCTTCCGAAAAAATTAATTAATCGGGAGTAGGGTTCATTTCGAAGTAGCTAGGTATCGAACTTCTTACTTTTGGACGGGCCCGTATCTTCGTTGACGGACTTAGAGAGTAGGCCCCCAGGTTTTTTTTGTTTTCGGGGGGAAACCTTCAAAAGGCGAAAACCATCTCGGAGGTAACCACATGGAAGGGGCACCGTTACGTATCTAGACTGATCTGTGCAACGCCTGTTACACGTCTTTGGGGAGGCTGTAAAGGGGTCTCTCCGAAACCTAACTATGCAAGTGTGCAAGGCAGCACGTGACGACTTACTCGTTGATCGAGGTTTATCAAGCCGTGTACCCGATGACATTTCCCATCGGCAACTTCTCAAGAGCCAGGGGATGTGTTTGTGAAAAAACGATGGTACAACTAACTTTTACTTATACGTAGGTTAGGGGGTTAGGGGTGGGTAGGTAGGTTTTTGGTACGTAGTAGGTACGTACCAAATTCTACGTTTCTACCTTAAAAAATTACGATTTTTTTTGCCTATGCGTTGTCTACTCGTATCAGTGAATTTAGGTTTTTTATTATCTAGCACATCTTTAAGTCAAGTAATCCACAAAAAAAAAAAAATACCTCGGTGGACGAGCCCGACTCGCTCTTTGCCGGTCTTTTTTTTACTATAAACACATCTGCATTGCATCTTTCATTTCTGGGTAGGCTACATGATACCTAGATCATTGCTGCTAGTTACAAAACCTAGCAGGTACCTAAGTATTTGATCGCATTAAGTCTTCGCACACATAAAAATCTGTTTGGATTAGATAGTTGCGTATTTTCTCACTGTTTTATTCCATTGTGCTCACAATGATTGTCAAGAGTGCACCAGATAGTGTAATTGCATGTGTCGCAACCTAATGCAATACCTGCAACCTCTATGTTAAATACAGTGCAGTACAGTCGACCGCGCATCTGTGGTGAAACTTTGACCTCCAGCCTGCCCAGCGTACTACGAAATTTTAATAGAATACGACGCCAGCTTATGTTGTGGGCTAATTGCATAACACACTAACAGTAGCAATGGCTTTCATTTTGACAGTTCAACAACATACATTGCGTAATTTACATTGTTGAGCAGACAAATTTTTCGAACATACTTAAGAAGCAATGAATTAGCAATCATCATCTGCCTAGCCTTTTCCCAATTATGTTGGGGTCCGCATTCAGTCTAACCGGATGCAGCTGAATACCAGTATGTATTTTACATGGAGCGACTGCCTATCTGACCCCCACAACCCAGTTACTGGATAATACAATACCCCTTGGTAAGACTGGCTGTCAGAATTTCGGGCTTCTGACTACTCCTAACGACTGTCAAAAATCCACGAATGACACCCGGGACCAATGGCTTAACGTGCTTTCCGAGGCACGGAGGGGTCTCGGTATGTAAAGATACCACCAACACAACAACAACACAACACAAACCCATCCACAGCCCAATCGCGGCAAGCGTAGCTTAACCTGATCGATCGACCTGTGCGGCTGTTTTTATTTAGCCACGGGCCACGGCAATGGATTAGAAATATCATTCAAAATGATTCAGATTGCGATTGATAGTGTGTTACGCAATTAGAGTGCTAGTTTAGATTGCACTGACGTGCGACCTACTGTCCCTACGCAAATGACTGTTTGTTATCTTTGTTGATGGATGTTCCCGATGTTAAGTGTTTTGGTAACCATAAAATATGGTAATAATTTGTAGCAGTTAATATTATAAATAAGTACTTTAATTAGTAGCATGTAATCGTAGTATTTGAATGTGAGCGTAGTGAATGAAGGTCGGAAACAAATACATCCCTCAAACTAATACATCCGTTTTATGTTTATTTATTTTGTACCAGCGAAAAATACGCAATCAGTCACGAATGACCATGTATATTGTTGATGGCAATCCACAAGCCGAAATCACGATCGGAGATAATTAAGTTTTACGTAACTGTTATTATTAGTATGTTATGATCTGTAGCATTGAAGATTTTTGTTAAAATGTTAAAGGCTGCGCATTAATGCTCTTGGCATTACTTTCATTCAGTCGCTTAGATAACATTTTTATAATGTTTACCTTGTGTTGGCAGGGACAACACAAGTTAAACAGCCTTTCTTTTTTTTCTTTCTTGCTCCTTACTTCATATTCTAGGTAGTTTTTACCCGACTACGGCAAAGTCAAAGGAGGATTATGATTTTAAGTGGCTATGTATGTATGTATGAATAGGGGCGAGGGACAAGGAGGGGCATGTAATAACAGCCGCACGGTTCGATCGATCAGGTTAAGCTACGCTTGCCGCAGTTGGCCCGTGGTTGGTTGACCATCTTTACATACCAAGAACCCTCCGTGCCTCGGAAAGCACGTTAAGCCGTTGGTCCCGGCTGTCATTCATGGATCTTTGACAGACATTACGGGTGGTCAGAAGCCTGACAGCCAGTCTTACCAAGGGGTATTACCCAGTCACTGGAGGTCAGATAAGCAGTCGCTCCATGTAAAATACTGGTATTCAGCTGCATCCGGTTAGACTGGAAGCCGACCCCAACATAGTTGGGAAAAAGCTAGATATATAAGGCAAATGATGAGCAATTAGTAATTTACATAAAAAATACTTCGAGTACCTATCTATAGTGAAGGTGGGATATGGCGCCGACTTCTTAAAATCAAGACAAGGTGTTATATAAAGTGTGTGAATAGGTAGTGAATAAAATATTATTTTTCATTTTTGTGTTCGTGTTTTTTGAAGGCGGTTCTTTTTCTTTGAAAATAAAAAAATATATTCTGAATAAGTTTAACTAAATCAGTATTTTTCATATCCTTTTGTTCCATTTGTTTCTTTCCATTTTTTTCTTTTTTTCATAAGTAAGTATATACTTTTTTTTTTTGTTTTATTTTTTGTGTTTTGTCTTTCCTAATAACAAAATACGGCGAACGGAAAATTGAGGACTAACAGCTAAGCTAAGACAAAACATCAATTTTGGTGCTATTCCACGAACGATGGGGCACTTAATATCGTACTCTGCACGTAACAGGAACTGATGGACGATACTGGATTATAATATGGGGAATTAGCACAGATATAAACCGAGCATTTGTTGCTCAAAAAAAGTGCATTAGGGCAATTCACGGGATGCACCCGGAGGAATCATGTCAACCTATATTTAAGAAACTACGTTTGTTACCTCTGCCGTCCCTCTATATATTTGAAATATGCATGTTCGTTAATAAAAATAAAGCTTTGTTTATATCAGCTAATGATATTAATCCACGGAGTCGGCGTGATCCACAGAGACTCGTTCTGCATGATCTTCCCAAATTTGCTAAATATAATAAAAGCTGCTTATATACTTGTGTTCGTATATATAATAAGATACCGAGTAACATAAAAAACTTAAACTCTAGATTATTTAAGGGAAAATTGTTTGATTGGTTGAATTCTAATAATTTCTATAGTCTTAAAGAATTCATGGAAAAGAAATTCTCATGTTAGTTTTAAGTAAAACTTTGCATGCTAAGTACAATTCTGGCAAAACATGTAAGCTCTTTATTGTAATTATTGAAACACCATGTATACCATGTTTTTTGCAAAAAAATACTTTATTATTATTACTGATTACGTCAAACTCGTAGGTGAATTGGGCAGACTCCATTTAGATTGGTATCGACACGCCACAAAGATGTCAAATCAATTGTCATCGATGGTAACGTTTATCGATCGACTCAGATGACTTAGTGCTGTTTCGTGGGCCAGACTATCGACTGATACCTACGGAATATCGTATATGTTTTGAGACGAGGTGCGTTTACTTGATTAGAATCAATACTTAACAAATATTTGTCTCAAACCGAGTCAGACTCGCACACGAAGGGTTCCGTACCACAAGGCAAAAACTCCGAAAAAAGGCACGTTTCTTGTATGAACTCAATTTTAAATTCCCTTAAATTTTTACCCTTACATATTTTATTTTTTGTTGTTATAGCGGCAATAGAATACACTCTGAAAATTTCAACTGTTTACCTGTTACGGTTCATAAAATACAGCCCGCTGACGGACGGACGGACGGACAGCGGAAACTTAGTAATGTGGTCCCGTTATAACCGTATGGCACAGAATATATAATATTACAAGTAGGTACTATGGGTACGGAACCCTAAAAAAATCGAAACCATTATTACAAATTTAGAATTTATTACAAAAGTAATAACTGGTTGGTTCCTAACTGCTTTATAGAACTTAGATGTTCAGTTCTCGAAACAATTTGTTGGTAATTTCCCTATTGTCATTAGTCTGGGAAAAATTATCATTAATGATCTGAATTCGATGCTAGGAAGCCGAGTATAAATCACGCAAGTACGGTGAAAGTGGAAACATTTGCGGGTTTTTTGCACAGTCGGGTACTTGTGTCTCATCCGGAGGTAATCATCATAACATTTATGTAACTGCTTGTGTCATAAGTCGTAGTCTTTGTGTAGCAAATTATAGATCAGCTAAGATTACATCGTAGGCGACTACGAGACTTTTTAAAACAGTATTTCCGTTTCACATGCTACTAGGAACCTGCGTAGGTACCTACTTACCTAGTTTGTATAGCTGAATTTAATACTGCAGTTTTATTCTACGATTTCTTCTTTTTCGTCGTTAAATGGCAAGGATCGCGGCCATATACGACGTGTCTCCAAGTTATGCGGTCTTCTGCAGCGTGGACACTCGTTAGGTGCTGCCTCCAGCAGCCTTCTTGATCGCGTCTGACCATTTTGCCGATGCTCTGCCTTGAGCGCGTTTTCCTTCCACCCAGCCCAGTGTCAAAAGCCTTTCCAGGTCATGCTTAGATGAACGCACAATATGTCCGAAAAAGCTGAGGGCACGCTCCTAGCATATTGTAGATAGCAGCTTGGTGATGTTGAGTTCCTCCAGTATGAATTCATTTGTTCTGATGGCGGTCCATGGTGTACGAGGTAGCCTCCGCCAACACCACATCTCGAAAGCATCGATCTTACTACTTTCGCGGCTTTTAATGCACCACGTTTCCACGCCATATAAAAAGGTGGAACAAACTACAACTGCTAAAATGCATACTACAGAATTTCATCCCCTTTTCCTTTTTCAGGGGTTTCTTGAGTGCGGCTGAAATACCGAACCTAATTACTAGGTTCTTTTAAATAAACAGCCATACATAACATATAACATAATTTATTCTATTACTGCTAAGGTGCACTACTTATTACATAAAAAAACAACAAACATTTTATTTCTTCTTTTTTCTTTCGGCGCGACTGCCACCCATGTCTTGAAGTTGCTGCTTGAGATCAAGCAGTTGATTGTCGGGCACGTAGCGCACCTCTTCGTGCGCGATCTCGTGCTCATGCACGCGCAACGTGCAGCCTTCGGGCAACACAGCACGAGCCACGCGCAGCAACGTGCCCAGAGCCCACGCGGGAACATCAGTTACCTGTAATGTAAAAAAAAAACTTTGGACTTGACTTCAGAGTTGAAATTAAATGATTATTTATGTAAGTAGATCTTTTAAGACACTTTTACACGTTAATATTTTGTTGGTCAATATTTTCAGAACTAGATGGTGCCGGCATCTCCTAGCTGACTGATCCCTGAGAAAAAATGCCGAAACAAACTCAAAGGTTATGGTCTCTTTTTAAGTCCAAACATTATATTATGTTGTTGGAAAGGCCTTTCGAAGAAAGAGCCTTTGCAGCTTTGAGTCGACCTGTCCAACCGACGGCATGTATGCATCAGTCATTGTGAAGCTCAACCCTATTTCAGGGAGTTCAATGACCCGTCACACGACGCTACCAGATCTGCAGGACATCCGGCAGCTGTTTTTTTAATGCAACAAATTCCGTCAGAAGCTGTTAAAAAAAGAAACATTTATACTAATCTCCTTTTAATAGCAGCTACTACCGTTAAGCTGTGTAAGACATTTTGCTGGGGGTATATCTATTGAAATATAGAGCCGTGTAGGTGCCGGCCTAGAATAGCACTACCCCCTATCATCCCGTGGGTGTCGTAAAAGGCGACTAAGGGAGCATAGCCTTCAAGAGACGGGCAGCAGCGTCTCCAAAAACCTTGGCCTACTGCGATCGCCAACCCGCCTGCCAAGCGTGGCGATTATGGCAAACCCCCCCCTCATGCACAATGGATCGAAAAATCGGCCCCCAGTCCCCGGCGGCCCCGCTATTCCTAGCTACGGTAGCGGCTACGGTAACGGCGGGGTAGGGGGTGCTAAGAATCCCCGGGTGCGGCTCGGCTACCAACAACGACGACAACTGCACCTGGCAACTTATAACACGCGCACACTGAGGACCGACGCGAAGTTAACCGAGTTGGAAGAAGTTATCAGCAAGTTACACTGGGACATTATCGGGTTATCTGAAGTCCGAAGAGAGGGAGAGGACTCGATAATCCTCAACTCCGGTAACTTGCTATACTACCGGGAGGGCGACCAACAGTCCCAAGGTGGTGTCGGGTTCATCGTCCACAAGTCCCTTGTCAACAACGTGATTACCATCGGAAGTGTGTCGACCAGGGTGGCGTACCTTATACTCAGAATATCTAAACGGTATTCGTTGAATGTTATACAGGTCTACGCACCGACCTCGACACACCAAGATGACGAAGTGGAGGCTATGTATGAGGAGATTTCTAAAGCCATGCATAGCTACAAAACCCACTACACCGTTGTGATGGGGGACTTCAATGCAAAGTTGGGGAAACGATGCGGTGATGAGCTGAGATTGGGGCAATTTGGAGTTGGGCAACGGAATGACAGAGGCCAGATGCTGGCTGACTTTATGGAGAAGGAGAACCTCTTTATGATGAACTCCTTCTTCAGAAAGCCGGAAAGCCGAAAGTGGACCTGGGTCAGTCCGGACGGTACAGTCAGAAATGAGATAGATTTTATCATGTCGACGAAAAAGCAAATATTCAATGATGTCACTGTGATCAACGCTGTTAAGACAGGGAGCGATCACCGATTGGTACGTGGCACATTGAATATCAACCCAAAGCTGGAAAGATCTCGACTGATAAAGTCAACAATTCGACCATTGCCGGCCCATATTCAAAACCCCGAGAGCTTTCAACTCGAACTCCAAAACCGCTTCGAAGCCCTTGAGAACAGCATAGATGTGAACGATCTAAACAACATGGTGGTGGATACTGTCCGTACGGTAGGGTCCAAATTCTTTAAGACCCGCCGTCCCAAGATAAAGAAACTCTCCGACCACACACTCCTACTCATGGATCAGAGACGTGAAATGAGGCTCCAGAGTTCAGTAGATGCTAATCGCTATCGGCAGCTTAATAGACGGATATCTAAGTCTTTGACGAGCGACCTTCGCCAATTTAATACGAATCGTATTAAAGAGGCCATCGAGCGGAATAAAGGCTCCAAAGTGTTCGCGAGAGATCTGTCTATTGGGCAAAGCCAGATGGCGAAGCTGAAAACTGACGACGGACGCATCATTTCATCGAAGCCTGAAATCCTGAGGGAGATCGAGAGCTTCTATGGGCAGTTATATTCCACGCAGACACCTGTTGAAAGCAAGGCTAAAGACCCCAGAGCCAAGCTTACCCGACACTATACCCAAGATATCCCGGACGTCAGCCTGTACGAGATTAGTTTGGCTCTCAAACAGCTGAAAAACAACAAGGCGGCGGGTGACGATGGAATCACTACAGAGCTACTGAGAGCGGGCGGTAAGCCGATACTCAAAGTCCTCCAGAGGCTCTTTAATTCCGTCATCGTCGAGGGCAGAACGCCAAAGATATGGAACATAAGTGGGGTGATCTTGTTCTTTAAAAAGGGTGACAAATCCCTCTTAAAGAACTATAGACCCATCTCGCTTCTGAGTCATGTCTATAAGTTGTTTTCGAGAGTCCTTACGAATCGTCTCGCTCGCAAGTTCGACGACTTCCAACCTCCCGAACAAGCCGGATTCCGAAAAGGCTTTAGCACCATAGACCACATCCATACGCTGCGGCAGGTTATACAGAAGGCTGAGGAGTATAATCAGCCACTTTGCTTGGCGTTCGTGGACTATGAGAAAGCCTTTGATTCGATTGAAACCTGGGCGGTACTGCAGTCTCTCCAAAGGTGCCAAGTGGACTATAGGTATATCGAAGTGTTGAGGTACTTATACCAAAATGCCACCATGACGATCCGAGTACAGAACCAGAACACAAATCCTATCCAAATGCAGCGTGGTGTGAGACAGGGAGACGTTATTTCTCCGAAACTGTTCACAGCTGCGTTGGAGGATATCTTTAAGCTCTTGGACTGGAAAGGACTCGGCATCAACATTAATGGCCAGTACCTAACACACCTTCGGTTTGCCGATGATATAGTCCTTATGGCTGAGACCATGGAAGACCTGAACACAATGCTCGAAAATCTCCGTAGTGCTTCCCAAAGAGTGGGTCTTAGGATGAACATGGATAAGACGAAAATTATGTCAAACGCCCATGTTGTACCCTCTCCAGTTCATGTTGGGAACACTACACTTGAAGTTGTTGACCATTACGTATACCTAGGACAGGCAGTCCAGCTAGGTAGGTCCAACATCGAGAAAGAGATCTCTCGTCGAATCCAACTTGGGTGGGCAGCATTCGGGAAGCTTCGAAAAATCTTCGCGTCCGACTTACCTCAGTGTCTCAAGACAAAAGTCTATGAACAGTGTGTGTTGCCAGTGATGACTTACGGCAGTGAAACATGGTCGCTAACTATGGGTCTCATAAGAAGGCTCAAGGTCACCCAGCGTGCAATGGAGAGAGCCATGCTCGGCGTTTCCCTGCGTGATCGAATCAGAAACGAGGAGATCCGCAGGAGAACTAAAGTAACCGACATCGCTCGAAGGATTGCTCAGCTGAAGTGGCAATGGGCGGGACACATAGCGAGAAGAACCGATGGCCGTTGGGGCGGAAAGGTTCTGGAATGGCGACCGCGCACCGGACGACGCTCAGTGGGTAGGCCCCCGACAAGGTGGACCGACGATCTGGTGAAGGTCGCGGGAAGCCAGTGGATGCAGGCAGCGCAGGACCGATCGTCGTGGAGATCCTTAGGGGAGGCCTATACCCAGCAGTGGGTGTCGTGCGGCTGATATGATATCTATTGAAAAAGTGTTTTTTATTAATTTAGTAATGATGATTGGAGTGGCGCTGTGGATAAGGCCCGCGATTCATGCACGACGTTGTGGGTTCAAAACCATGCAAACAGTACCAATGTGACTTTTTCATTTCATATTATGTACTTTCTGAGATTATCTTAGACATTGGACAAAGATACCATGACCTCTGAGTTTGATCAGTCAGCGAGGAAATGCCAGCGCCATCTAGTTTTAAAATCTTGACCAACCAAATATTGACGTGTAAAAGTGTCTTATAACTTATAAGATCAACTTGCAGAAATAAACATTTCAATTCATTTTATTTCATTAGATCCTGACATCAGTGAAGGAAAACAATGTGAGGAAACATGGACCTGTCTTGACCAATGCCAGTGCCTTCTCTGTATGAGAGGCATTTGTCCTGCAGTGGGACAATTATATGATAGTATTATTATTATTTTTCAGCAATGTTAGTTAGTGGTTATAAATAAATTACCTGCACATTTCTCTCATAGACATTAAGTTGGTACTCAGCATCTAGGGCAGTACCTCCTGGCTTAAACCGTTGTACTTTTAGCTGCTGTGCTGGAGTCGCCCAACTTAACAAAAACAAAATATTAAGCATTAATTATTAGATCATACTAACTAATGGAAATAAATTAAGTTTCATAAAGGTTCACTTTGTGTTGCTGGACTCCTTTAATAAAGATTGGTAAGGAAAGGCCTCGTTACTCTCAGCAGCAGCACTGCAGCAGCTCTGGACAGAGAGTAGGGAGGCCTTTCCTCAGCAGTGGTTTTAACAGAATTAGTAAACCCACATAAAATATAGGTACAGCACAATAAAATTAATCAAGCTGACTTTATAAACTACAAAAAGTAAAAACAGATCAAATATATTGTAAAATACTTGTGTATTGTATTGTAGTATGTATATGTACCATTCATCCACTTGAATCCCCATAACTTCAGCATATTTATGGATTTGGCTCTGGCAGGCTTCCAAAAGAGCAAAGTCATGCCCTTTCAACTGCAGATTTAGGCAATCATATACCGGCTCATCAGGTTCCATGCTCTGAAATAAAAAAAGGTTTCTACTTTTACCCGACTTATATATAAAAATCAATTGCCGTTTGTTAGTCTCGCAAAAACTCGAAAATGTCTAAACCATTTGTGATGAAACTTTGATAAGTTGTTGTGTGCGTGCCGGAGAAGGTAGCTAAGCATTAGCTAGTTATTATTATTTTTCTGTTGCACACAGCAATAAGCCACTTCTCTGTCTGATACTTGTATCTTATCTGTTTGGGTTTTTTAACTTTGTGAGACACTCCTCAGGTAGGTGTCTCATTCCATCCTGATGAATCCATTGGCAAGCTAGATATGAAATACTATGTAGCCAGGAAGGTAGTAATTAATTGGGATGGGGGCAGGAGGATTATGACATACTTATACAATGCATTTCTATTCATCATATTGCAGGTAACAAGGTTACTGAGATAAAGTAGTATCATTGCTTACACCGAATCTTTAATTATTTAATGAATTAGTTTAAATTACTCACAATTAAATAATCAGGTTCATATAAATCGCTTTTAAATCTTTTTTGTTGACTATGAACTGCTGGCATGCTTAGATTGCGTAAGTTACTAGGCTTCAAGCATTGACGAAGTTTTATCTGAAAATTAATAAAATTATTTCTTCGTTACATAATTAATATTACTTTTTTTTTTCTTTGGCATCTGAGCCTTGTCGACTATTCTGCCAGCGTCATGTGGTGACGGCAACGCAGCAAGGTTTACCGCAGTCGTCGAAGTTTGCTTAATATTAATTTGTTATTCAAATATTTATAATTTCGAAAAATATAGAGAATACTCACCAAATTTAATAAGTTGGTTTTAAACATTTTTGTGTTCTGTTTATTTGGGATTAATTCAGCTATTTATTGATCAAGTACAAATATAATAATCAAACAAATATTATGAAAGCAAAAAGAGGTTATCTAAATCGCATAGTATATGGAACGACCAACTTTATTCAGTATTTGTAAACTATAATAATATTAGCAGATACAAGATTTCTCTGAAACAGTCTCATTAGATATCCTATAATCTATTTGAAAACGCAAAGAAACAAAGTATAAAAATACAGAAGACGTGATTATACCGCTACTGACATTACTGACAATGACATACCAGCATTGACAGTGACACTCACTGACAGTTAGTGATGGGCCAGAGTACGATAATTG
Source organism: Apamea monoglypha (assembly GCA_911387795.2). Taxonomy (NCBI): domain Eukaryota; kingdom Metazoa; phylum Arthropoda; class Insecta; order Lepidoptera; family Noctuidae; genus Apamea; species Apamea monoglypha. The sequence continues at coordinate 9,241,567 of OU426920.1, forward strand.
ATTAGCAGCAAGGACGACTCAAGATATAGTACAGACGCCAGCAGGTCAAGCTACCCGAAACTGTCAAATTTTCCCAATCAACCTTGAACCTTAATGATTTAGCGATAACGTTGAAAATTTATTAAAGAAATTTGACAGATTGTAGTAGCTTGATGTGCTGGCGTCTGTACACACGGCTACACATCAAGCTATGCATTTCCAGTTTTAGCTGACCTCGTATTGTATAGGTTTTTCGTACAATCAGAAGGCAGCTTATACTGGTTTTGTATAGCTTGATGTGTAGCCGTGCGTACATATTAATTCCATGGGAGCATTGGGGAGTTTCGGGAACCTTCTTCAGTCTTTCATATCTACTATATTTTGGCACGTGGCAAACATTATTATAAAATAAACAATTTCATTTATATTCGTTACAGGTATTACTAAATAATAATGCTTTAACGATAAAGTTGAAAATCTATTAATTAAAGAAATTTGACAGATTGTAGTAACTTGATGTGCTGGCGTCCGTACGAAGAAGAAGTGCAGTTCAACTTCTGCCCTGCTATAGGGGCTAGTAGTAAGCCCCCTGTACTAAGTATATAAAAAACATAGTTTGTCACCCTTTAAAGTTGAAGTTTGAACATAGTAGATAAATAAATAAATAATAATAAATAAATAAATAAATAAATGTTTGAACTCCAACTTTACCAAATAATGTCCCGAAAAGTACTTATTATTTGTATTTATTTTGGAAAGCTTGGCGTCCGTGGAAGCTTTTAAATTACTTGCCATTGTAAAAGTTAATCCACCCTTCTTTTTTTTTTTTTTTCTTTGTTTTTTTTGTGTGGCCTGTACTGTCCCACTGCTGGGCAAAGGCCTCCCCAAATCCTTCCAGAAAGTCTTTTCCCCCGTCACGTCAAACCAGCCCTCTATTCTACTACACCTCTTTTTTTCAAAACTGAAAATCTAGAACGAATCTTATCAAGGAAATTTTTTCTCTTTGTAGCTAAATTTTAGTCTGGATGATGTTTAAGATAAAATATTAATACTTAGGGACATAAGATAAAATATTAGTTTAGTCCTGTCAAATTAGTCAGCGCCTGATGTAAATTAACGTATTATTAGTAGCCATGTTTTTAATCACGTCTAAACTGTCTATGGAGTATCTTAATTTGACAGGAGTAAACTAATATTTCGTAGACCATACTTTAAAGATTTATAAACAAGCAATTGTTTTTAACTAAGACCACAAGAGGGGAAAAAATTGAAACTAAATTTAAAGTCGATATTTTTTAAATGTTACGCTTACACTTCTTACAAAAATAATTATGATACTCGGCATTTTTTTTTCAATCTCAAATAGTAGCTGGGGGTTAATTGTAGACTTTCTTTACTTTATTTCCCATAAGAAAACAGTATTTTTTTTCTGGCACTTTAATTTTTGGGTACGTAATTAGTGATGTCCTTTGAAATTCATACATGTTCAATTCAACACGAAAGCGTATCGAATGGTTGTGAATAGCTTTGCTAGTGAAGGCCGTGGGAATCCACTGAACACTAGAAACACAGGCTCAAAGGACCGGTCGTTGTGGCGGTTGTGGCGAGACGCCAGCAGGTCAAGCTACCCGAAACTGTCAAAATTTTCCAATCAACCTTGAACCTTAATGCTTCACCGACAAAGTTGAAAATCTATTGAAGAAATTTGACAGATTGTAGTAGCTTGATGTGCTGGCGTCTGTACATACTTAAATAATGTATTTAAATGCAAACTTTTTATTTTAAATTTAATAACATGTCTTAAAAATGTATAAGAAGAATGACGTCTACGTCTAGGGTTGCCAGAGGAAATACAATGACAAAAGTAAAATAACATGATTTTTATTTTGTTCATTAGAAAAAAATAAAAAAAATAAATTACTACATTACTTAACTAATAACGACTTTTATTAATAATTGGACGTAGTTTAGCAAAAAGGACTCATCCACAAAAAGTAAGTTTTGAGTTATCAAGTTTTTAAGTTTAGATGTGTGTTGCTGCAGTGATGTTGTTTAAGTAATATTTGGAAATATTATCACTTATGAGCAAATATACCAATATTTTTATGAGTCAAGTTGTATTACATAGACTAACGCAATTTTCGAGTTATTGGGAAGAATGTGGGTTGAGTCCTTTTTATACATACGAATATTTAAAGTTTTATTTAAATTAAATCATTTTTATCATTCGTTCTTTACGCAAAATCGTTTAGTACCCAAACACTATAGTTTTAGTATGGTATTATGGCATTATTTTTCTTTGAACTGTCAAGTTACAAAATACGATTAAAAGTAAAAGTTATTTTATTATCATAGCCTTTCGATTCGAACTAGTAAAAAGGCTTGCGTAAGAGGGTTGGTAGATTTTTGTTAATCGGTCAATCACCACGCCTTCGACCATTTAAAGCATTTAGCTCATCACCATGGAATTAGTAAGTACTTTCGCCATCACTAATAAAGTTAAAGAAACTGGCAGTTTATATCCACATGACATGATTCATACTTGAAAAAAAAATTAAATGTCAAAAAGTTGTCTATGTTTTGCTTTACCTTCGTGCGTGAAGAAGACATCAATGAAATGGGAAGAACGGTAAAGAAAATCATAAATTAGGTGTTCTGTATTTACTATATTTTAATAGTGATAAACTTAATGGTGAATCGTTTATGGTTTTGTATCTCTTGAAGCAATTACCCAGAAGAAATGGCGTCAACAGGCAGTACACCTTTTCCTAAATGGCAACTGGCAATTCTTCTTGGCGCACCTCTTGCCATCGGTTTAGGTTACCTTTATCTCAGAAACAGATTAGAAGACCCAGAAAAGAAAAAAGTGTCCGAGTTAAAAGCGAAGACTACCATTTCATTGGATAATGAAGATAATAACGCCAAAGTTTCCGAGAGCGCTATCGACCGCGCTATGAAACTGAAAGGTGCCGGAAACCGGGCTTTCCATGCAGGAGAATATGATAAAGCTATATCTTTATACAACGAAGCGATCGAGGCCTGCCCGCCTGACCGTCACGTCGACCTTGCCACTTTCTATCAAAATCGTTCTGCATGTTACGAAAAACGTGAAATGTGGGAGCAAGTTAAAGAAGATTGTACGTTTGCTCTTAAACTTAATGAGAAGTATGTTAAAGCTTTCTTGAGACGCTCTCGTGCTGCTGAGAAAAGTGGTGACCTTGTTTTGGCTCTTGAGGATGTTACTTCTGCCTGCATTCTTGAAAGGTTCCAGGTACAGAGTTCTCTCGTTAATGCTGACAGAATCTTAAAGGCTCTGGGCAGGCAGCATGCTCGCGAAGCCCTTGCCAAACGTCGCCCAATCATGCCATCTAAACATTTCATCAAGACATACTTCTCAGCCTTCTCTGAGGATCCCATTACTAAGTTGTTACTTGATGATAAGGCTACCAGTGGCTTTGCTAAAGCCAAGCAAGCGCTTGCTGCTCAAGATTATGATTCCATTGTTGAGGCATGCTCTCAGGAACTGAAAGATGCTGATGCTAAATACAAAAATGAAGCCTTGTTGCTGCGTTCCACCTTCTATCTTCTACTAGGCAGACATGATGAGGCCCAGGCAGATCTTGCAAAGGTTATTGACAGTGATGCTTCTACTAAAGTTAAAGTAAATGCCTTGATCAAGCGTGCTTCATTATTTACACAATTGGAAAACACTGAACGCTGCTTAGAGGACTTTGCAAAGGCTGCACAGCTTGATCCTAATAACTCTGACATTTATCATCACCGAGGACAAGTGTATTTACTCCTGGAGCGTATGGATGAGGCCACAGCTGAATTTGCAAAGGCTGTTGAGTTGAACCCAGACTTTTCCATTGCTTACATACAGAAGTGTTATGCTGATTACAGACATGCACAGATCAATAAGAATGTTGGAGCTCTGACACAAGTGCGAGCTGACTTTGAAAGGGCTTTGGAGAGATTCCCTCGCTGCGCTGAAGCGTACATCTTGTTTGCTCAAGTATTATCAGACCAGCAGGAGTGGGGACGTGCTGAAGCACTGTTTGATGCTGCCCTCTCAGTAGACCCCAATAACGCGACTCTGTATGTGCACAAAGGACTGGTGCAGCTGCAGAAGAGCACAGACTTTGATAAAGCTGTGAAACTGATCAACAAAGCCATTGAAATGGATGATAAATGTGATTTTGCATATGAGACATTGGGTACAATTGAAGTACAGAGGTAAGCTAAACAGATTTAAAATGATATTTGACTTCAGTTAGCAAGAGTATGATCATGATTATGTCATAGTTACATTACATGTCATACTTAGTAGTTAAACGTGTCTTGTGATTCATGCTCAATAGAAAATCAGTTAATATCTTAGTAGTATTTCTTTACTATTGACATGCTTTAGAGGTGTATTATCCACTGTTATCACTGAGCTGTTTTATCATCCATACCAGTAAATATATAATATGATAAGAAGTTTTATCTCACACTATCTTGTAAAAAGAGTATTGTTTTATTGTTATGTAAGAAATATCAACCTTAGATAATAGGCCTGTGATTTGGTAATAGTTAAAACACCTTTTATAATTACAGTATAAAAAATATATAGGACTGATAAATATAACAAATGGTAACTTAATATCAGGGATTTGACCCCAAGATATAAAAGATTTAGGTCAATATAGAGAAAAATAATATTTTATTGATCTTAAAGTCAATACTTTTTATTTAATCTTTAAGTTTCGAAGTCGCGTTTGTCCTTTTTATTGTGACTTATGCAGTCCTTATCCCATAACATTTTTTTCTGAAATCTCTCAATGTCCTGGAATTTAAACAATGACTAGTATCTGATAGATTTCTATCATGGACACATTCCAACAAAATCTGAAGACAAGAATTATATACAGTATAAATTTTGCTCAACACTTTAACCCACAACATAGTCTAAGTACTTTATATTAATAGAACAATTGAATTGCTAATGTAAAGTTATGTCTTTTCCAGAGGGAACCTGAGACGATCCTTAGAATTATTTGAGAAGGCTATCTCACTAGCCAAAACTGAGCTAGAGATGACACACTTGTTCTCTCTCAAGGATGCAGCTGCAGCACAACTGAAGGTATCCGAGCGCTGGGGACTGGACTGGACCGTGAGCTAGACTCTTGCCACACCACTTGCCTCATACTCAACGAGAATAGAACCTGGCCGTCCAAGTTAGCCAGAGAGCTCAGTATATTATTCGTAATTGTTCTCATTGTATGTATCCGTATATCCCCTATGTTCATTACCAAAATTTTGTTATTTGTTAAAGCTTTAAGACTGTTTGGAATACTATTATTTCAATGTGTCATATCATTTTAATTACCAATTTATTAGATGTTATCAAAAATTGTGCCAGATGGTATTCTCGTTGTGGACTACTGGTACCTAGCCGCCGCCGACTCGCATCGCGTTGTTTAATTACTTTTTGCTGTTAGCCATTCTAGAAAGCTGCTTCTTTAATAAAGCCTTTATTTCCCAATATATTGTAACTATTTAGGTGCACCTTATACAAGTAAATACAAGTTTATATCACAAATGATTCTTCAATTCAGTAGACAAACATAAGATATAACTAAATAATTTATATCTGTTCTGTGCTTTTCTGTGTGTATCACAAAAGTTAACAATAGCTTACACATGAAGCTCACAGAAATATATTGTAAATATTTATAAAATTCTGTTAAAGGCAGCCTTAACAATGTAGATGTAAATTGATTTATTGGCACTTAGCAGATATTTGATTCAAATGTCAAATATTTATGTCGGTTGTATGCCTGCTTCATATTGAAGTGGTAAACTAATTGTTTCTCAAAAAAACCTTTAGTTTAGATATTTATTTACATTTCTGCATTTAATATGAACAAAATACTATGTGTAGCTAAATTGTTATGTAACTTACAACTGTTGGATGTTGAATTAAGAAAATTTAATAAAATACTGTAATAGAAATACCTTCCTATTGTTAGTGTTGTACATCTAAAATGAGTAATGAGCGAGGCTGAGCGGGAATTTGCGTAGGGCATGTTTTATTTTTCAATAAGTTTGTTAACTTATTGAGTTTACATTGTGATATATTATTGTTTTATTTTTTTAATTTGCATTTATAGCCACTTAGTTGTTTGGATTGTATATTGAGTTTTAAATTTATATTTAAAATATTTTTTAAAACATGTAACATGTATTAACAAAATATCGCTCAGTCCCTACATTGCAATATGAATAATATTTAAATGTTGGAATACTGTATCACATCAATTAATATGTTTCTGGGAAGTGGGAACTTACGTTATGCGCATATTGAAACTTGTGCACGCATATTACGCGGGGTGCCTAGATTGTTAATTTAATCGATAATATTACTTACAAAAAGAAGAATTAATGTTAAATGCTGTCTTGAGTTGTGTAACATGGCTGTATGTATTTAGTTTTTTTTGGGTCCAAAGAATGATTGCGAGTCAGAAGCGCTACAACACTTTAAAATTTGTCGTTATATATTGTGGCTGTTTACGTAGTTTTGGGAGTGCGCCTTGAGTTTGTGCGGCGGTGAACGCGTGCGGGGTGCGTTCAATACATTTACTCACACACGCAGAGCAATAAAATCCACATAGTCTAAATATATTATAAACTCTTTTAGTACTGATACTTTATTTAATATTTTTATCCATACATAATATAAACACTGTCAAGTACTGTCTTAACCGCCTGAATCAAACGTAGATCGACTTTGAAAATACTTGATTAAGATGTTTTGGATGCATCCTCAAATTATCCAGTTAGATTGTGAATTTAGATTTGTAGCTCGCTGAGATGGTTCTACAAGAGTTGTTACCTCACCGATAGTGGATAGTTATCAATTTATGGAAACTACGAAATACATTATTGAAAATTAATAATATTTGATTTTATTTAAATAATGTGTTTTTATAGTGGGACCAGTACGGCTCGTGAAGTTGTGACCTCACCGCGACAAAAATCCCACCATGAAAATTTCGGTGAAGCTTGGCTAATAATGCCAAGCCCTCCCGCCAGGTGGAAGGACAGCTCACTGCACCTTCGTTTGCACGGCAAGTTTTTTTACAGAATAGCTCTTAATGGCGGCTTCGTTTGAATCTTCGAAAGATCACGTGAATGGTGACCAAAAATTTTTTAACCATTTTTTACATCAATATTTGATACCTACTCAGCCGCCCACTGGCTTGTCATGAATATCGGTCTGTGAAGAAGATAATTTTATTATTCCTTAAAGTCAGTGGTTTGGATTGCTAATTCTTTCGTAATGACGCCTAGATACGAAAAGCGTTCTTAGTGCAAATATCGACCTAGGTACGATAAAAGAGAGCCGTGGTGGCCCAATGGTACCGGCCGAGTTGTAGGTTCGCAGGTTCGAACCCTGTCAGGTGCTTCATTTTGTGTAAATTATTTCACCACCACTGCTCTCAAAAACGGCGAAGCAAAACGTGAGGAAACTTCGAAGAAATTGACATCTACAAATCCGCACCGTGCCCGCGTGGTAGAATAACACTGGTCGGCACCAAAATAAGAGCAAAAGTGTGTATATGTGAACTCGATACATATGGACACGGTAATAGTCACAATTTATCCAGCACGTCAAATTTTGATGCAATTCGACATATTTTGATGCAGACAGTGGAATTCGTGAACGTTGGTATATGAATTTTATTGTTTTCTGTACTAAAAAGAGATAGCAAGCTGTTATGCGCAAGCGCAGTGATTGTTTTGAATAAATGAGAGACGCGTGAAACTCAAAAAAAAAATACAACAAAAGAGTTATTTGCTTGTTTTCATTGAGTATTTGGTAAGTTTGTTTTAAATATATTATTTTTATCGATCAAATAACCACTTTATACTGTTTATTGAATATAAAACATTATAATACCTTCAATTTTAATTGTTTTAGATTCAAGACAATGCCACGTTTATGTAAAAATAACCAAACAATTTTTGTTATATTTGTAGTGATTTTGTAGTAGCCTTACATCGCAGAAAATTGACACCTATGATAAAAAAAGCTTACCTATGTTATTTTGGTTTGGAAATACATAGAAGAAACAGACAAAAGCTGGTTGCCAAAGATATGTTGCATATCAAATCCGGTGTTGTATTTCAATGGTAGTATCTCTAAAACTAGACGTGGTAGCATAAATCTGTATCCAGATTTGGATTCAGCAAACCAAAGCCGATAAGAATCACATAGCAAGATTTTTGCTCCCGATTTTTTTTTTGTCGACCTGTGTAATTGCCCTCTCCGGAGGCCTGTGTCCCAGCAGTGGGAACGTTATAAGCTGATTATGCTATGAAAAGCCGGTGCAAATCTGGCAAAGTGTAGCGCAGCCGCTCTATACTAATATTATATAGAGGTAAAACTTGGAAGTTTGTATGTAGGGGGGTAATCTCCAGAACTACCTACCAGTCGGATTTGTAAAATTCTTTTTGCGTTTGATAGCCCATTGCAGTTTCTGAACAAGGCTTTAGGCTATAAAACATCACGCTAGGACAAAAAGAGAGATGAATTTACTTTGATAAGTAACCGTCTCCTACGAATGTGAACATTATTTATATACAATGTATGTTCATATTCGAGAGAAAGTTGCTTGCTCACAATTGCTAAAACATAAAAATTATGCACATGCAAATTAAATTCATGTTCGTGTGGAACGCTCTTGGTAGGTAGACACAGATCACAGATCGTTCTTTAGCTTTCAATGGACGATCTGAATGCCCTTATCCCCCAAGGTCCTGCAGAGCGATTCTGTAGGTAACCATCTCACCGTGAAAACTTAGGTGAAGTGAGCGTGGAGCTGTCATTCCAACTAATGCTAGGGAAAGACACTACTGACAGCTCACATCAAGCTCACTTCACTTGAGTTTTCACGGTAAGATTTTTACAGAATCGACCGGCTGTTACCACATTAGTGTGGTCGACTGTACTTCAAAAAGTGCAACAGAAGAATGTTATGTCAGGCCGTTGCCCGATAAGGGAAATATAGGTGCTGAAGCTGACATCAGACGTTTCACTCGAGTGAATGTTCATTTTTGTTTCCTACCACGTTTACACCTCAGCACAGATAAAATTACGTAGAAATGAACGTTCGTCTGCTCTTTTCATGTTTCGATTATTAGAAGCGCGTGTCAAAGATACCAACACCGAAGTCCAACACCATTAGATTTGTTCCAGTCATTAATTCAAATATACGTTCATAGGTTGGTGTCTGATAAAGCCCTGGAGCTCCACTGTGTCGAATTTTGCAATTGTTTCGTGTGAAATACCCAAATAGTGCAGTGGTTAAACATATTTCTGTGTGTATAACTTCAGCTTCCTCATATGTGATAGAATAACCTACCTATTTGAGCTATAATACATAATCATAACTTCTTTCGTTTGGAAGTTATGATATGAGCAGCTTACTCTCAGTCACTCCAGCTTACACACACGTTTTTGATCGTAGTTTCAACACTTTTTAAGTATTATCGTTAAGTTTTTTCCTTCCTTGTGCAGCTATTATGCCTTATTTTTCTGATTATAGTCCAAAACCCTAACCTCACTGGTTTGCCTGTATTGAATGAGGAAGCTGGGGTGACGTCACTCCAGCTAACACACACTAAACCACTCATATTAACGATGTTTTTGTGGCAGCTAAATTAAGACTGGGAACTTTTGATTGCAGCTATTATGCCTTAAATATTGGCATAGGGAGAATTATTCTATCACATATGAGGAAGCTGGAGTTATACACACCGTATTTCTATGCGATTTTATAAGTAGTCGTAGGTTCAATCTCCATTTAACGCAATACACAGGAACTCACGCCTTTTCCCCATGGGGTTGGTAGACCTACAGTCTAGAAGTCTACAGAACGCCACCTGCTACGGCAACGATCTTAATCTATACACATACCCTTTTTACGAATCACGCAATATTTGATAGAATACGTGTAATGGCATAGCATTGTGTAGGCATGAGTGATAGTTTTAAGGGGGAGACAGCTAAATAAATGTTTTAATAATTCAATTAGATAGACATCTACCTAATTGAAGGAAGACAAAGTAACTATTGAACGTTTTTATTTTTATACAGTAGCCCAATGGATGAGGCGCAATTGGCGAACGAGATGTCGTGAGTTTGAGATTTTGATCCTTACCTGTTGCACTGTTGTCTGTTGACGTCGTGAACCCATTCCCCTCCACTAAGTAGGTAGGTATCTACAGGACGCCACACTCTGTTTGTGACAGAAGAGTGTTCCTTTCGCTTATTTGATGTGGCCTCCACCAGTGGCGTAACAATAAGGTGGCAGGACGGGCAAAATGACGGGCCCAAAAATTTATTTACTTAGATTTGAATGATATCAAATACGTACGCCTCTGGGCAAGAAATAGAGGATCTACCTGTCTGTAACATCTCGCACACTATTTTAGTTTTACCTATGTTTACAAATAAAGCACTCTGATTCTGAATGCATTTGTAAGAAAACGATATCACCCAGTTTTAGAAAGCACCTGTAGGTAAAAATATCCTCGCCAATTATAGTCGCAGCACTGTAGGTGGAAGAAATGAAGTATATGGTTGTCTTGTTAGTTCATATTCATACTTTCGTCCAATCAGATGATAAAATATAATAAATGACAAAAAAAATCTAAATAAATGCTGTGGATAAGGATATGATGGTCCTTATAATGTGAAAGGCGCTTATGATGGAGCTTAAAAACCCATAAGAGATATCGAGCGAAATGCGGTGTATGTCCATTGTGCTGCTAACTGTAAAACTGTGCAACAAAACTACCTATATATTTTTTGGGCATAGTATCAAAAGATGGAATATAATAAGTTGTATGTCTAATAAAGAAGGAAGTCTGGGGAGTCTTCAAATTCGGTTACATTTAAAACATTACATCCAATGGGCCGGACTTTACGGTGTCGATTTTTGGTTTAAAATTAAGCTATTTTACTGAATAAGACGGTTAAAAACTACAACTTTATTGTATTACTGGTTTTCCATTGTACAAATTTAACAATTTGAAATTGACGGGGCCTCTAATAAAAGCCCTTCAATCTGAAGCCATCTATCTTTCAAATGCCTCAAAGTGTTTGATATTGAATTGAATTTTAGTGTTGCAAAAAAAATGTCTGGTCTATTAACCCTGAATTTCCTAAGACTCGTCCGAGGAAGATGAAACGTAATTTTGATGAAATTCGCGCGAATGAACGTTTCTAAGAACCAACCCAAAAGCTCGTTTGATGTGAACGTATCCCCCACCCTACTTAAAATCTAGTTGGTCGTACTTATACGTACCTGTCTTATGTCACAAACAAAAGCTGTAGAGTAAATGCTTTTATTTGTAATCTTGAATTTCATTGTAATTATCCATGACACCTATTCTTTACTATGCTACAATGGAACGTTCACGTTTAGACGTTACGGACAAGACCCTGTGACATATAGAGGATTGTTCGGCCCCAGTCAGACAGTTGTGGCAAGAACACGATGTTTACTGACGACACAGTGTCATATACGTTCAGGTTACCTATGTTCTATTGTTTACCAGGACACCATAATTTGTCATGTGCTCTACAGTGTTTAAAGCACCCGACATATTATGGTACCTATCCTACTCATACTCAGTGTAAACTACAAAGATCAGCTGAGCTAGCAGCGCAGGCACTGTGTGTGTATTATTATAATGTGGTATTGTGTTGTTAGGGCGAATGAATCAACGAAGAATAGGTTCTTCACACTCTGCCAATGTGCCAAGCTCCAGTTAGCCTTTTTACTTTAATTGCAAGTCGGCCTCTTTTCATTATTCTGTGACTTGTTCCGTGCTGTCTCTGGTCCTGTCTGTTTATCATAATATGTCATACCTTGTATAAATTCATCATGACACACGCTCGTTTCCACGCTCATGAGTGCCACTACTTGTAAATCCTACATTCACTTATCAGTGACTGCGATAAGGTTTCTACAGGTTTCAAATATGCACACACATGTTGTTGATAAAGTTGTTGCTTTGGTTGTTTTTGTTTAAGTCCTATGAGGCACTGCTCTGTTATAACTGTTCGTCGACCCAGAGCGACTGGAACCGCTGTGGAGGAGACTTCGTACCATCGACTTTTACATTTAACAGCACACGGATGTTTCTTATTAATTGCACAGGAGGTGTTTGTAGTCATTATAAAATACTATTGTTAATAATTGACGTTGCGCTCGTAGCTCCACAGTGTTAAATGACATTTTGTATTCTAGAGAACGCGATGTGCTTTGTGAGGTCGTGGACTGCGCGGGCGCGGCATGCGTGGATAGTGCAGAGAGGATGCTATCAAACAACTGCAGAGGATGCCCTGCCTCGATCCATGGTTTTACCCACAAGAGCTATGACTTGTAAGCATGAAAGGTGAGTAATACCTATTTCTACCTCGCAGCCATTATTACAGAAGGAGTTTGTGTGCAAAAAAATCCTATATTAAACAGATTACCTACCTACCTACGATAATCAATTGGTACTTGGTAATTAGTGCGTTTTTTACTAGAGAAACTATGAGTAGTTACTTACGGATAGCATCTATATTATTATAAATGCGAAAGTAACTCTGTCTGTATGTTACCTTTTCACGCCTAAATCACTGAACGGACTTTGATTAAAAACAATGGAATCTTTAAGAAGCAGATAGTGGCGAATAAACGAAATGTAGGGAGGTATGTAATATACATAAGTAGGTAGGTATCTACCGACCTTTTTAGTTAATTTATGAAATAAATTTCGTTACTCTAGTACCTACTCTGCACGTACACCCTGCACCTCATACCTGTGTATACCTACAGACCCACATGTTACATGCATAAAAAATTAGCTGCAGGTCATAGGTTACCTGCTTAGTTGTTCAACACAGGGTATAAAATTTTTGACTGGATGTAGGCTTTCTGAGCTTTGGATCATCAAAATCTCAGAAAGCCAATAGCTCAAACTACTGCGCCAATCGAGTACCGTCATGGCATCAATTATGTAATAGGAACCTATTATTATGTGGTCGAACTAATGTGTGTATGATAACATGATAACGCCCGCCATCTCATTTCAGACATCCTGCGGCCGAGTACAAGGTGTGCCTGTGTCAAGCAGACTGGTGTAACTCAGCGTCCAGCATGGTCCCTTCTATAGCACCATACTTTATCAAGTTATCCACGTTCATAGTTGGGAGCATTGTTATTTTCAGATGTTATGTTTAAATATTAACTTGTGTAGACAACTATCATTCACGCCGTTTTACTTATCTGCCGTTGACCCTCCATCATAGATGACTCCTTATAGGTTACACTTGATCGCAATAAATGTGACTTTATGGGTTTATAAGCAGCTTTCACTTTATCTAAGGTGTCTCTGTCTATTTCTACGAAAAGGATGGTAAGAAATGTGTGTGTTAGTGGGCCGCGTCCGCTGCTCGCACGTGGCTTTTTTGTAGACGTGCCTCAATCTAAACCTACATACTTAATTAGAAAAATGGAAAATTATCTAAGCTGCAATTTATTTATCAGGGTTGTTACGGGAAAATACGCACAAAATAGAAATACAACTCAATTAGGTAAGTATCTACTATATGAACTTACATAGTAGGTCTACAGTAGAGTAGGCCCTAATCGGTGCCGTAGATTAGGCCCAAATCGGTCGGGATTACCCTAATCTTTAGGATATACCGACCTATAGGTATATATAGGGATTTAGCTCAGACCTCGAAGAAAAATGTAATAAGTAAAATCTCGCAGGTATATAGAAAGTAATATAATTGTTTAATTAAATGTATCCCTTATTACTAAAATAAATACATTCACTTAATAGGTAGGTACTAACATACAAAAAAGTCTTATTAAAGTCCAATTATTTACTCCGTCACTGAACCACAGTGACATCCAACAACAAACTATTTTCACTAGCTCTTTATTTGGTAAAATAGAATGTTCAATTTTTATCCATTATTAAAATTATTAATAAATATTCCCTTCTACATTATTGAGGAACGCACGTATGTAGATGGTACCTGGGTACCTATAGTAAACAGGTGTATTTGCAAACACAAATTCGGCCAAATTTTATAACATGCCAAAGCTACGTCGGGATAAAAGCTGTGAGTTGGTGCGTGACAATACTTTACTGGTTTACTTGCAGGGTGTGCGGTTGTCTTGCTCATACTTCACTAAATAAAGGTTTCAATTTGATCGGCAACGTCCTCGTGACATTCCTCAGTCTGAGAAATTTTGCAATGGAAGTAATCGAATTCGACCTATTTAATTTTTTTTCCAGTCTCGTCATAAGTATGTGACTTATCGTCTACAGTAGATTTTTCACGTGAATTTAGTCAAGCTTTAGTTTCTTACTGGTTCAGTAATATGGGTAGAGTTCCTACCTTAAGCGGTTGTGGCCGATTAGATTAACACCCAGTATGTATACCTCTTATCTTAGGTACTTATTTCAAAGTGCCAAGTTATGGCTTCTGTTGTGGAGTAAGCTGATCCATCGGTGGGGTCGATCAACAAATAAAATTTAAGTTTAACTGTCTAATTCATTAAATTATCAAACTTCTGCACCAAAATCGTTTTTGGTATTGTGCTATGTAATTTATCCTAGTAGGTCTCTGATAAGCACTCAACACCCACTCATCTTTCTTCTTCTTGTTCACTGTCGTCTTCATCTTCCAATTCGTCTACGGCTTGAGCTGCATCACTAGTTACAGCTTGTGCGATTAGTCCTGTGATACCGGTCTCATTTTTTCTCCCCTCTAAAAAGTTATAAACGTATTCTTCTATAGCCTCTTCATCAAACGGTAATAAGTCTTCCAGCTCAATTTGTCGTTTTGTCCTTATTTCTTTAACAGTTTTCCTAGGGTTTGAATAGTTATTTTCATCATTGTCTACTATGCCTTTTCTGTATATTTCTATCGGCACGTCGCTGCCATCGCTAACATCGTATTTTATTCCAAGATCAGTTTCTTGTATTTCTATAGACCCGAGCCCACTATCGATCAATGACTTTAAATTTTTTGCTTTGTTATTTCGACCTGCATCGGTCAAATCCAATTTTTTTGCTGATTTTTTCATTAATGGGTGAAGGTGTTTAACTTCATTTGTTTCTAGAGGTTTTGCAATCTCATTGTTGACTGCTTCCTTGCTGTCAGGAACTTTCGGTTTTGAGCCATAAGTTTTTACCTTCGAGTGACCCTGTATTATAAGATACTTCGGTACGGTCGGTGATTCAGTTGTTTGTTTGACATTTTCTGAGTACTCTTCTATAGTAGTTGGTATCGGTGTTGTAAAACGATTATGTAAATAGGGACCATGAGTGTAGAAGGCCGACTTTTTATTGGAAACTTGTGAATTCACATGAAATTGTTGCTTGTGAGGTGCTGTTGAACTTTCGGCGGGTTTAACCGGCGGTGGCGGTTGCATGGTTTGCATTGTTTCAATTTGTAGATCATCTGGTTTATTTTCGTTAAATATGTTAACAGTCTCAGACGCGTGAGCATAAAGGTTGTCCTCGGGTCTGTCTGGGCCGTTGACCATTGGCATAGACATCATCGGTCCGAGCATATCGAATAAGCTTGTTTCTAGTTTTGTCGTTGTAGTTGGAACAGGCGTCGGCTGAAACACATTTGTGCTTCTTTTTTCGGTCGTTATCTCTTGTGGAGTCTCCGTCGTAACTTCAAGCATTTCAGTAGTTCGTTCTGTTGGCCATGTCACTTGAGTAAAAGCCACAGTAGCTGGTACCGCGGTGGTAGGCGATAAAGCGGTTGGAATAAATGTTGATACAATCGAAGGTCTTAGTGTCAACTTGGGAGGAGGTGGTGATTCAGACAACATTGGTTTGTAGAACGAATAGGGATGCCTTGAAAATTCTATGTGATCATTGAAAATTAAGTTATGAGTGTCATTTGCAGCATCGTTATCATCGACTGGTGTCGTTGGTCCCCAACCAGCGTAATCACTACTAACAGAATTTTCTAAGATTTTAGTTTCATTTGAATCTGTAATCCAATTTTGGGTGGTTGTTGAAGACTGATAGATAAGGTTTGACTCTTGCAAGGCATAAAGAGATGTAAGATGTTCGGGTGCAGTTGTAGAATCTTGAATTACATTCTGAGGAGACTGGTTCGATTTCATTGGAGACTGTGCTTTATTAGTAATGGGAGCTTTATCATCAGAGAGAATAAAGAGCTGTGGTTGGTGACCGGGCGGAGGTGGCGGCGGGGGTACTAAAATAGTCATTGGATAGTGCTCGCTCAGTTTGTAAGTGAAGTCTTCGTACTTATTTGGCTGAGGCCTATGCACATGTCGTCTCGGTGGCAGGGGAGGCTGTCTAGAGGTAACGCTCGGTTTTCGAGAAGAGACACCGAGCATGAGCACTTCTGATTTTCTCTCTGGAAAATGTTCCCGTTCCAGTCTTGTTTCTTCAGCCCAGTAGTGAACTCGTTCGAGAACTGGTGGTTCGTAATCATACGTCGGATCGTTGCGCAAGGGGTCCCCTCGACCAGTTAGTGGCTTCCATTGTTCAAAGTCCATACGAGGAGAAAATATCGACGTTAAGCTGCCTTGGTTTTCTATTTCTGCTCCATCTGAAATTAGAATGAAGATGTGTAGCTTTAGCACTGATCATTCTCCTGCCCTTATCCCAATTTATTTGGGGTCGGCGCAACATGTCTTTTTCTTCCATACTTCTCTATTAGTCGTATCTCGGTAGTCACCCCCTTTCTAACCATATAGTCATTCCCACATTCCATGCATCGTTTCTTTGGTCTTCTCCTACTCTTATAGCCATCGACATTCATACTCAAAACTCTCCTCGCGACATTTTCCTCATTTCTCCGTAACAAATGTCCATACCATGACAACCGATTTCCACACAACTTTTCAGTTACTGGTGCCACTTTCAGACTTCCTCTTAAGTTCGCATTTCTTATGCTATCCATTCGTGTAACACCACACATCCCTCTTAGCATTCTTATCCCAGCTGCATGCGATTGCCTTTCATTCATCCCTTTTGTGACCCAACATTCTGATCCATACAAGACAGCAGGTCTAATCATGGTTTTATATCTTCCCCTTAAGTTTAAGGGGAATGCGGGAGACGTAGATTGTTCCCGTGACCTGCCGCCATTTCATCCATCCAATGTTAATTCTGTGCTTAACCGTCCGATCTACTTCGCCATCGCTTTGCACGAGTGAACCGAGATACCGAAAGTCGGAGCAGACTGGGAGAAGTGCGCCATCAAGCGCTATGGCTCAAGGACTGGAGAGACCGCCGAAATCGCAGAACATATGTTCTGCGATTTCGGCGGTCTCTCCAGTCCAGGCTTGAAAATCAGCAGAACCAAAACGGAACATATATTCCGTTTTGATTCTGCTGATTTTCAAGCCAACATTCTCCAGTTTCTGTTGCCATTTCTCCAATCTGCTCTGGATCTCAAGTACATCTTCACCGACGAGAACAATGTCATCGGCAAACAACATGCACCACGGTGCCTCCTCCGGGATGTCCGACGTAAGAGCGTCTATAATCAACAGGAAGAGGTAAGGACTTAAAGCCGATCCCTGGTGCAAGCCTACAGCCACACTGAACTCGTCGGTATAGCCAGCAGCCGACCGGACGTAGGTACGAGATTGACTGTACACAGCACGAATTAACTCTACATATTTCCCGGGCAAACTTTTCTCTTTTAAGGCCCACCACAGCACATCACGAGGTACTCTATCATACGCTTTCTCCAGATCAATGAACACCATGTGCAAGTTCTTATGTGCACGTCTGTACTTCTCGCACAATTAGCGAAGTGCAAAAGTGGCGGCCATTGTTCCTCGACCTGGCATAAACCCAAACTGGTTTGGGTAATCTCACTCTCCTCTCGCAATCTTTTCTCTATTACTTTCTCCCATACCTTCATACTATGTGACATGAGCTTTATCCCTCAATAGTTGTTGCAGTCCTGTACATCACCTTTATTCTTGAAGATGGGCACTAGTGAACTGTTGCACCATTCTTGTGGGATCCCTCTTTCATGCAACAACTTATTGAAGAATAAAGTCAGCCACATACATCCATCTTCTTTTAAACACTTCCATACTTTTACTGGTATATCATCAGGGCCCATAGCCTTCCCATTTTTCATACTTTGAACTGCCTTTCTTACTTCATCCATGCTAATTTCCCTCACCAAACCCATATTTACTTCTCTCATTAGTTTTTCAAAATAAACCTTCCATCGTTATTTTCTTTCTTTCAACCTTACCAGCGTCGTCTTTCATACATTTAATGTTAATTATATCTCTCGTTCTCCTTTCTCTTGCTTTTGTAACCCGGTAGAGCTCCTTCTGGCCTCTAGGGCTATCCAGTGACTCATACAACTTCTCCTGCGCCTTAGCCCTCGAAACTGCTACCGCCTTTTTTGCCTTTCTCTTCCATTCTTTATACATCTTCTTCTTATCTTCGTTCAAACTATCAGTTCCGTTTTCTACACCCTGCCATTCTTTAAACGCTTTAGTACTGTTGTACCAAATTGCATGAATACCGTTCCAGATCCAGTTAATACACAGATATACTTACAAGATACATTCGCTATTTGTTTGATCGGTGCCGAATTGGTTGCAACCAAGTCCGAAGAAAACGAGCGCGAAGTTGTGCCTGTCACAAGGAACAGTAACAACAAAATGTGTTGTTTTACCTGCAAGCAAACAAAATCATCATGTATCAATACATTCGAAAGCTAAATATAACACGAATACGACCATAATTCACCTTATTTTATGATTATTAAAACATAATCTCGTTAATATTGTACTATCAATATCCTCCTTTTTTTATCGTGGAGAAATGCTCATGTATTCTGCACTACCACGGGGAGATAGTGCAGTTATGTGAGACTCTACCCCACTAAAACTCCACGTGAACCCGCCGCGGCTGTCCGTCACCGGACCCTCCTCTGGGGAGTACTCCCCATCACCGGCGCACCAGAACACATAGCACGCCGTGACCACTCCAGGGACCAAACCAGCACATGGGCGCCAGACGACCCCGTGTCTGGGCACCCTTGGTCCCCCTGCAACGGGTCAGGTCATTGGCCCTGCCGCCTGCCAATTTTCGGCTGCAGAGGATAGGGAGAGCGGCCAACGTCATACCAACACTCCTCCTCCCCTGCGGCCCCACCGCGTCTGCCATCAGACGGTGGCGACCCCGTCAAGGCCGCGGAAGCTAGGGAGAGCGGCGCGCCTCAGTTGCGATGTCGCCCCAAGCGGCACCGCAACCTACTTGTTGGTCGCTACGTCGTCGGCTTACTGGCCAAGCCCTGACGAGCGGCCCCTCCTCGGGTTCCTCTTGGCTTCACCGTGGGTGACCAAGCCACGGCTACTCAGCCCCCCCGCCATGACAATGCGGGAACCCACCGGCCCGCATCGTCGCCCGGTCGCCATTGTTTAGTTAGAGAATCCCCTCAATTTGGTTCTTGCACACGTGCAAAAAATTCTTAGAATTAAACTAAGTTATCATTTCGAACATATAAAGTAATTTTTTAAGTAAAAATTTTGTTTTAATTAGTTGTCTAAAATTTAAAATTTCTCCCTCAAATTGGTTTGGAGGTCCTAATTTTAATAATTTGTAATTTATCCGCGTAAATAATACCTCAAAAGAAAGAGCGATTATCAAGCATGTTTTTAAAAGGGTTTGAACAAAAAAGCACCCTCCGGTTTTTTTTAATAAGGTTTATAAAAAGTATCATAATTTTTTCAAAATTGTTATGAACTTTAAATGTCTGTAAAAAAATGTATACTCAGAGGCCTAAAACATGTTTTGCTAGATTGCTTATACATTACTTTAATTAAATAAAATAAAAATGATTTCATTTGTCATTCAATTTGGCCATAAATAAGCAGTTTACTTAAAATTTGGAGAATTTTCGAAAAAAAAAATGTGGTAAAAAATATTGGCAAGACTTCGTCTAAGACAACCATGGCTTAAATGGTTCTAAATTGTCTGTACCTACTATTTTCGCCTTAAAGCCTTGCCATCCCATCTTCCAATCATTCTGTATAAAATAATTTATAAAAATTGTTTAGTAAAAGTTAATTAGTTTACGTAAGACGTATTGTAATTAGTTACTTTTATGGCTCTGAACACCAAACCGACAAAAAATACAAAACATATAGTAATGATATTTTTGAAAAACTTCTATTTGTAGGTAGGTATTAGATCTTACAGTTATCGGGCGCAGAAAAAAATCCTAAACTTTGCTGCTCAAGTATTCACGCATTTAGGTCATTAACACCGAATGGACTAATAATAAGCAAAAATCGTGCTAGTAGCAAAGGTTCTCCTTAAAAACTCTTTCCATCTTATTGCTATTGGGCGCGTAGGGTACCATAACCCATTGTTCGTGGTCGTGGCCCATGCTCCTTTTAAAATCATAAGTACTTTTATTTATCATTGAGACTCCATTCAATGCATATTTTTGTCCGACACATGATTAATATTTCAGTTTTTCGTTTCGTTTATATGTAACTATTGAAAACATGATTTTCATCCAATTAGTAGAGTAAAGGCGAATGGTTTTTTGGGAGGTCACTACAGTACCTCGTTAAAATGCCGACTGCCTCGGCGGGAAGAAAGACGAGCTAATTTAATATTTTAACCATCCTCTTTATTTATATATACGAAATGCTTGACCTCAATGGCTTTTTATGGAAAAAACTGGGCAAGTTCAAGTCGTTTCCTTGTTCATATGCGTTGTTCCAAATTTGTTTACTGAATTAAATCACAAATTAAGCTTAAATATGAAATTTCGCCATGTTGTCGTAAGTGTACATGTTAATTGAAACATGTCCGTGTCCCAATGCCATGTTATGTATCAGGATAAGGCATGTTGGTACCTCTTAAATAACATAAAGAAATGTGTTACTGTAAAAAAGTCGTGATAAAAAAATATCAGGACTTTTTTACAGTAACACATTTCCTAGCTACCTAGGTGAAGATGAAGACCATAAAAATACTACCTCCTTATCGTAAGCTATGATACTATGAGTTCCGTAGGTGGCTCTAGTATCGGGTTTTTTATAAGAATCGGGTTCTTATATTTGACGCGAAGGTTCTACAGTACCTACCTAAGGTTTTAATTATGTCCTAGCATATAATGGTTAGGTACACATGGATCTCTATCTCCGCGCTACGATCTTAGGAAGGTATATCGAGGCGCGAAGACTAAAAACGTATTCATAGTCGTCTCTATTAAAAGGACTTCCATCGTCGATGCGACATTTGTTGGAAAATCGTTGGGATGTAATGAGCTACTACTGTGTTTCGAACACCTCAGGTACCAGGATACAATGGACACAGCAGCAGTGAAAGCGGCGCGTGCGCCGAATCACTAACACGCACAGTACTTGACGGGAATCATATTAAGGTGTTTTGCATTTAATTTATCCTATTTTAAAGTGTTCTTTCACTCTCTTATTAATACCTAGTTGCGCTAGGTGTTACCGGTGCCTCGGTACATGGTGGAAACGACGTGAGACAAAATTGAATGTGGCCCTTCTTTATTTGAAGCAATAGGTAGCAGTAGGAATTTAAGTTATGTCTTTGGAAAATATAGGAGATAATCTTGTTCGATTCTAATAAATTTCAAAATAACTGTTGACAATGGCGTAGTCATAACACCTTGTCTTGTCAAATAAACTTAAAATAAAGAACAATCCGAGACAGTAATTATTGTCAAGTGCAATGTTAATTTGGTCCCCGCGCTCGTCCAATCGGCACGTTCAGTAAACATTTGATCGGACTCCAAACGAGGTACAACTTTCCTTTTCTAGTTTTATAAGCATTGTGGTTAACCGAGTCCTCTAGTTTTACTAACTGAATGGAATTATATACAACCACCGGCCTGCTCAAGTTGCCAGTGAAAACGACATTGACATCTGTATACTTTGTAAGGAATACGTAGATATCTACTTGCCTAATACACAGGTATATGAGGCGTAGTTGCATACTAACCGTTATAAAACGGTCCTAAATCCTTCTCAAATACTCGTAAGTTTATACGAAAAATACGCGCAAAAATGCTAAATCTGTATTGCGGAAACGAGCTAATTTTAGCTCGTTTCATAATTTTATGAATGCTTTATTATTATAGACAAACTTGGACGACATTTTACAATTATTATTTTCCTGTCTATTTTTTCTTCTACGAGTACGTAAAGTAAGGAACCAAGAAGGTCGTAAAGTGATGGTTTTGCTTTTGAAGCGACTCATGAACACGAAGATTACTTACAGGTAAGTGAACTTTGTAAGTTTTATGACACATAATGCATCTACGGACATTATGCATCATTACTTTTTACTTACGCCCATCTAGCTGGCTCTCCGTGTGCTACAAGAGTATGTACATATCAAGGTATATAGTCATGTAAGTAACTGCATTACATTGCATCTACCTAAAGTGTGTCTAGTTTAGTTATCTAGTAAGAGTACCTGCATCCATTCTTACATTTAACTAATAAAATATATGTTAACTTAAAACAGACTTCACTATCTCACCGTGAAAAGTTAGGTGAAGTGAGCATAGATTGAGCTGCCAATAATGTCAATCCCTAGCATTTGGATGGAATGACAGCTCACTCCACGCTCACTTCACCTAAGTTTTCACGGTGAGATGGTTACAGAATCGCACTGCAGATTGTATCTCTTATAAATATTTAGCTAAAGCGGAAACACCTTCAATAATAGCTGTTGCATGTAGAGACGAGTAAGCACAGCTACCCACTTAATTTTAATAGGTAGGTATGTAGGCACTAAGAATTACCTACGTACACCTCTACAATGGACGTGACATAAAACTGCCTTCGAACCTGTCTCCGACACAGATTCCGTTAGGCTTCGGTGCCAGCGATGCTGCATACGGATACCAATATAAGCGCATGCATTATTTACTTGTACATCTGCTTACTATTATATTAACCAGGTAGATACCTACTTGACGTAACTATACAGCTACGACTAGAACAATGTTTGGCAAAAATGTAGAACAAGTTGAAACGTCTAATATATTAACCTACCTACCTATTTATAAAATTTGCTTTCGCGAAGTTTCGTGAGTTTTGGTCTAAGTTAGGTTTATCGTCAATCTTTTAGATATTCTTCTGAATATAAATGAATATTCTTCGAGGCTCGAAATTACTTTTCATAAATTAAATATGTAAATCAGTCGTTGACGGCAAAGCGAAAACGAAATCAATCTAAAAACTAGTGGACAGATTTTGACAAATGAGGTGTCTATCGATTCGACCCACATTTAATATTGGGACGGACGATTTAGTTCATTGTGTTAATGCACATACCTACTTGACATTTCTCTGATCGAATATTCTTAAGTTACGTACGGCGGGTTATTCGTGTTTTCAGATACTTTTTAATAAAGGGTGGTAATTTGAGATGGGGCATGAAATGAAGGGAATCTTGCCGTTGTAGCGACATAGGTAGGTACTGGAAAACCCTTAACTTCTGGAGTAATTGATATTTGAATTTAAAATAGATTTCGGTAGCTACTCACTGAAAGATTATCCAAGGATTAAATAACTAAATACTTATTAACATTTAGTAACAGATACTAATAAATGTTTGGATCGACCAATTAAACCGAAAACAACGTTTATATGCGTGTAATCAAATTGTAAAAAAAAAGTAACGCAGGCGTGTCCGTAAAATCAATTTTGTTGTAATGTCTGAGTAGCCGTATTGTCGAGAAGCGTGAAGTGAACTGCCGCACGAGCACGACGGATGAGGCGGCGCGGCGCGGCGCGGTGCGGATTGATCGCGTGATAAACACTCACACTCAGTTATAATCACTCTGATTTGACTTAATATCTTCGGCTTTTATATTATTGTTACCTAATATTACGTTATACATCACACGAGAAAAATACTAAAGAAATAATAGTTTCACCGTTCCGATTGTTTTATATCTTATCGTTCGCAGATTCTCAAACGGCGATACCTATATATTTTAAGCGGGCTTTTAGACATAAATCATTATTCATGGTCTTCCAAAAAGTCTTATATATTTGTTAGTGAAAGTTTTTGAAGCATTTATTTATAAAAGTCGACGTTGATTCACGAGAGGCGGAGAGGAGCCGGGTGTGCGGAGGGTAGCGGGGCGGGGGCGTGGGAACAGCGCGCGCGCAGACCGAGTGGCGCCACGGGCGGTTTGACGCCAACGCAACCGCCCAGCCACGCTTATGTCTCTTTTTTTGATGAGATTTGATTTTAGGTTATTTAATGTCCTTTATCCCAACAAAATCAACCTTTGGTTTTATTTGAAACTCATCATCATCATCATCATCATCTGCCTAGCCTTTTCCCAACTATGTTGGGGTCGGCTTCCAGTCTAACCGGATTCAGCTGAATACCAGTATTTTACATGGAGCGACTGCCTATCTGACCTATTTGAAACTCATATGGGTAGTAAAACCCAATGGTCAAGTAGGTAGGTGCAACTCTTCAATCTTGACCGTGGATCTTGAGAAATCACCTAAATCACAATACCTATTACTATTGCTTTTGTTCTTATTTCCAAATAAGAGGATCATTCTTGACATGATCATTGAGTAGGTGATCAAAATTATGTGACACAGAAAAAAACTAGACAAACTTTTTTCACGTCTGCAGCTCCGTACTCTGAATTTTCGTAGGTACTTTGCTGGATACCTGAATATACCTAGTACGAAATACCAAAATATTTCACTCGCACTTGACCGTTTCTACATTAGTCCTAAGGAATCACCATATAGCTCCTAGCTCCTACTTTAGGAGGCGACAGTATTCAATCCATAAGATCCTATTGTTTTAGTCGCTCGTGATAGTCCGGCACAACGAGGCGACACCGACCTCAGGCGTGTGGGTGCAGAAGGAAAGATATAACACTTTCACACGCTTTATGTGTCGATGACCTGTCGGCTCGTCCGCTTGTCGGCTCTGGGTGCAGAAGACTTGCCCACGTACGGCGCGCCCGCCCGAGGCGGCCGCCCGCGTCCCACAGATACTCTTCATGTCCCTGGATTTTAATGGACAATGGATACGGATGGCGGCGAGGAAGCTCTTGATTTATTTATAACGTTGATAGGTACGTGCGTGTAATTCTAAATGACCCTACGACACCTAGCGAGCTAATATGAATTTGTAACTTGAGTAGTACCAGTAGTGAGAGTGACAGTGTTGATTTAGCATACAAAAAAAATGGACATTTAATCTTTCTCAAGTTGCTTTAGGAACTGAATATTTACGACGGGGATCATGGTAAACGGTTCGATATAAAGTGGTAGGTATCTATGGTCCATACTTTATAGTCATATCGCTACGCAGTTCTGAGACGATGTAACATTAGCGTAGAAAAACCAGTGTAGCAGCAAAGTTTTAAACCGTAACTAACTTTCAAGATTTACTTATTTTAGGTACCTAGTCAAAGGACCTTAAAGTTCGTAGAGGACTCGCATGACATATGAAGAGAATTAGAGACTCGCTCTTGGTAACTGGGAATAGGAAAATCTATTGGAACACAAAACCCAGCACATATCCCGTAACGTACCTAACGTAAGTAACTTTTGGTCCTCCGCCTTTTAGTTAACTCACACTACATATAAAACAACGTCCTGACGCCGCGTCTGTCTGTCTGCCTGAACAAGATAATCTAAAAAACTACCGAACCGATTTCCATTAGGTTTTCACTAATGGCTGGAGTGATTCATGAGTAAAGTTATAGGCTATTTAACATTACGCTACGACCCTTAGGAGCCTAATAAAAAGACAAAAAGTCAACGCGGTGGGTCGAGGGCCGAGGGAGTTTCATAACAAATTATACATTTTTTTTTTTGTTATTTTAGTATATTGTGTATCTTACGACTTCCACGCAAAGTAAGTCACGGGCAGAAACTAGTACTCAAACATTTAAGAAGGACCAAACTTAAACCTGGGAGGACCAAAGAGGATGTAAGGTTCTATTAAGGATAGAATTGGGTCAGTAACAAAACTCGTAGTCGAACACATATTCACTAGGTAGGTTCAATCCAAAGTATAGAACATCTACTTCAACAGTTTAATAGTCAACAGAACGGTCGGATCCGATGGTGTCTAAATTTTAGTGTTATTGGATCAAGGAATTACATAACAATACATTAGGATCAAATAGGTTGAATTTAACCGAGCCTGAGTGCTGCTTGCGTTCAAGCGATTTCTATTCCGAACGAATTTAAAATACTTAACTTGAATAAATCTCCGTTACCGAAAAAAACATACTCTATACTCTATCTTCTTTAGTTTAAGGAAACTTTTCTCGGAAAACTTATAGAAGGTAGAGATATCATATATATTCCCACATCTAAGTACATTGAATCATGACGTTATCCACCACACCCTATTACATGACATAATGCCGGTGTTAACGCAAAAAGTTCTTGTTGGCAAGTTTCCAGAAGCTTTTTTACAAGAAACCTCTACAGTTCAGTAGACGACTCAATTTACTTGTCTGCTACAAAAATGTGACGCGCGCCTTTGTCCCACACTTGACCGGTTTTAGTGAAGTGGTTTAGATACCGCGTCAAATAAGTCTTATTACCAAATAAGCTTTATTAAATCTAGTTCGGGCGGGTCGCTACCTAACACTAATTCCGAACCATCATTACTTGCACCTGTAATATAAATATTTTAGTTTTAGTTTATTTTTTACGCACTATAATTGTATGGGAAATTTACAACTTGGCTAAATGTACCTACACCTTTTGTAAACGTTTTTATTAAATAAATGATTCTATTCTATTCTATTTACCAAGAATTTTATGACAATTATAATTTTTCATTTCAATCCATTAAAAATAAATAGGTAGGTATAGAACCTTTTCAAAATCTTATAAGTCTGTTCGCGAGAGAATAAATACTCTATCTTAATCATCGTCATCATAATCTGTCTAACCTTTTCCCAAGTATGTTGGGGCCCCCAACGAACCCCCAACTTGGGGGTGTTACTCTATTTTAAAATTGATTGGTAAAGAATTCCGTTGTTTTCATTTAGGAAACTGACATTTTGTCGTTCTCAGCTCAGCATCTCAGTATGAATCTATTTTTTTATTTTGGTCCCACTGCTTTAAAACTACCTAACCATAAGCTGCTAACAGCCTGCCGGATAGCTACCTCATTGCACCCGTCTTTCATACAAGTAACACCTTGTTTTTATTTTCAAGAACCATTAACCCAACTACGCTAGGAGCCTACACCTACTTAGACATGACATGAACAAAGCTTCGCAACTATTTATAATGTAGCATTGTTGTTGGGCATATCCTGCAAAGTTTTCTTTACTTCGACATAAACAAAATATGTTACGTAGGTACTGGACCTTATCTTCAATATAATGCATTCTGAATAAGTTCTTAATCCTATCCACATACATTTATACCTACGACTACTACTTTGAATTATTTATAAGCATAAACTTTTAAGGAGAAATGGATACGTAATACTATTTATAAATTAGTCAATCTCTTAAAACTAGAAATAAGTACACAAGTATGAATTGTTAAAATGATAACACATTTAACTGACTCAGCACTCTCGCGCGTTGATGTCTTTTGTATGCAAAAGGAATTAGAGGTTCCGTAGCGCAGGATACTAATATTTAAGACTATTTTCATATGACTACTTTGAAAGTTATTATTTTGTTATAACCTACAAATTGTGTGACAAGAGACAGGTAAAAAAAAAAATATTTTCCATGATATTTTTGGAATTTCAAAAGTTAACAAAAAAAAACAGGATACTACCTTAGGCAAAGTTAGAAAAAAAAACTGATTAAAGGAAGGTTTTCGGTACACTATGTTCCAAACAAACACTTTGGAAACATTTTAATGCTCAAAACTAACAACACATAAAAAAAATCTTAACTTACCGGAAACATGATGTTCGTACGACCGTCTCAAAGGACACCACTATACACGTATGTCACACAGCGCGCGCCACTCCAGCGCGTTTCCCGCTCGACGTCTGCGGCGAGTCTGCGTGCGCGCGCCCATTCATAGCGCACGCGTTCACCCGACCCGACCCGCGACTTTACCTGCCCATAAACGCGACTAACTTACTGAAACGATGGTATTATGGTTAAATGATGGATATAACTTTCCGTTGCGAAAAGGTATGGGATTTCTATGCATAAACTTAATAGGCTATTCAAAAGAATATACTGGGCTGCATTCGCTGCTCCACTATAGTGCTGCTGAAGCTGGAGAATACAAAGCTCATCAATTTCCGAGTTATCTATTCTAAGCATCAAAAAGCGCTAAGAAACATTATTTGCAAATGACCTGCACCATAATTATTGCCCATGGATACGGTTCCTACATTAACTTTACCATCATTAGCATTGTATTGTATGCACACAGAAAGTTCTTAATTGTACTATAAGAATAACAGGACAATAGGAGGAGTCGTTAATTTAATTCGCATCGACTGACCTACTTGAGCAAAATTTTAAATTTTACGCTTAATCTGATGTTTTGGTTTTCTGTTTGTAATTTTTGGGACCGCTAGTTTAGCCGATTGTATGCAAATGTTGATAAAGAATGGGGTGACATGGACACTGTGCGTTAACCATTATACTGTGACAATACAGCCGCTGACCTGCCGGCCGCCGCCGCCCGCCGGCCAGTCGCCACCGACCAACATACATTCATTATAGGTGTAGTGTAGTCAGTGACTGGATTTCATACTATACACATACAAATAACTCGTTCTTGAAATTTACTTTTAACACTAGTTGCTATGAGCAGTCTTTACAGATTACAAATTAACTGCGAAAAATTTCAAACTAACCCACTTGATGACTATCAGCAATATTCAAAACTGCAAGATTACGCAAAAAAAAGGATGCATATCTTTTGCGAAAGATCTGTGGCATAAATTATATTTATTACAATCTTTTTTGGGCCGGTGGCTAAATAATAACATCTGCACGGGTCGATTGAAGGTTAACCTTCGCTTGCCGCGGTCAGTTCGTGGATGGGTGAACAGCCATTATCTACATACCGAGATCACTTCGTGCCTCGGAAAGCACGTTATGCCGTTACCGGGACCAACGTGTCATTCGTAGATCTTTGACAGGCGTTACGGGTAGTCAGAAGCCCAAAAGTCTGACAACCAGTTCTACCAAGGTAGGTAATCGTGTTACCCAGTAACTGGGTTGTGGTCTGGGTAGCTTGGTGGAGGTTACATAGGCAGTCATTAGATGTAAAATACTGGTATCAGCTGCATCCGGTTAGACTGAAAGCCAACCCCCACATAGTTAGGAAAAGGCTCGGCAGATTGATTTATTAGAACCTTATACTCTAACCGCGTCTGGTTTGTCGCTGATCCTGTAGTCATTAGTGCGACTGCTGCACATGGTGTCGGTAAGGTTTTGGGGTTTTCCTTAAGTAATTTCTTAATAGCCGTCTAGCTCTAGCTCTAGCAATCGACATATTTTCACGAAGTAGTCTTATTTGCATCAAATATATTTTTGAGAGCGATATTTTTGTTTTAAATGAATATATATTTTGATCAACATACAACGTAAAACAGCGCCGAGATTTAAAAAAACGTGATACATTTTGACACAGAAAACTTGGATTTTCTCGAAGCCCGTGGATCCATCGCCTAGGCTATCATAATCTGCCGAACCTTTTCCAGTCGAACAGAAAAGTTCCTTCATAGTTCAGGCAACTTTTTCAAAAAACTAAAATTGCTGTTAAATTTTCCTTAAAAAATCGAGGTCATGGTTCCTTTACCGACTTTGTTCTACTACCTATAGGTAACTTCGGATACGCCTGAAGTCCGATCTCAAAAATCAGCCTGTATCAACTGATTTGACTCAGCTCGGACTGAGATTTAATCTTTACCACCATACAAAATTTCGTTCGCTATGTCATTTTCTACTAAATATAAAAAGTTTCGTTAAAGGCCGCCAAATAAAAACACAAAATTTGTCCTCGCCTTTTAAAGTGATAAATAATACATACTTTCCACAGTTTCCACATATTAAACAGCAATACTCCTCGATCTAAAGCATACAGCCCTAGGCTGACCACACGGTACGAGACGATATCGCTAATTTGTAGCATAATTAGCCTATAATGTTCCCACTGCTGGGACACAGGCCTCCTCTCTTCGAACATAGCCCTCATCCATCGCTTTCCATCAGGCGTGATCAAGGTCAAGAGTTGGCCCATTCAGCAATCAAAAAAGAGGGAGTCGGCTATAATTTACCACTCGGGCCCAGTGCGGGTTCATCACGATGTTTTCCTTCACTGTTTTGAGAACAGTGATGATGAAGCGCCTGCCTGGGTTCGAACCCACGACACGCGTAATAAAAAATTCAAATAAGTAATAGGTAAGCTCTGCTCGCTAATAAGTACCTACAGGCAATTGTTTTTCCCCAGTATTTTTTGTTTTTTAAATATCTATTAAGTTTGTCCTTCAATCATCTAGAAACGAAAATTATTAGGCTGTATCTTAAAGTAAAACAGATTATTTAAGGATTTTATTCAAAACGGTACCTATACCTACACTCTCCACTCCACTTTATCAAGTTTTTTTTCACCTGCAAAGTTAAGTTTGTCCTTCAATCCGGACCTGGTAATATACGTATTATCAGGTCCGGTCCGGTGTTTTTATTTGGCGGTCCGGTCCGGCCTACGGGCCGTGTCACTTGAGTGAAGCCGTAAACATGGACAGCTGGGCACCGCTTTGAGACGGAACCCTCAGGGTCCCACTTGTCCGGTTTTTTCTATCTTGATCTTACGTCAGCTAAGTCTACGTACCTAACATTATTTCCAAAAACTACGTTCTGCTAAAAAGTTACCTACGGAAAAAACTACCGTAGCTACTAGAACTATATTTTGACCCTGTGATCAAAAAATAACACCCATGGAACGAAAACACGTAGCCATGTAGAGGTATGTTATGTGAAATTTGCAGTTCACTTCTCAGTATGCATACCACGGTCGGCTACCTTAGAAAGAGTCCACAACAACAAATGCGTTAGGTAGCCCCGCCAGTGAAACGCACACAGTATTCGAAACGATCAATTATGTACATCTATAGTTGTATTATATAGAAAAGCTGTTGCAACTTAGTTGTGCAACATTTCCAATTAGATTTTACATTAGATATGTTTATTAGATTACAAACACGTTACGTAGGGTTATGCAGGAACTAGACATTTGTTTATAGTAAGTACCTGGCGTGGAGTAACGTAACGCACAGGACAGCGACATAGCTTATTTATTTTTTTAAAACGTTGCCTCACACTTGGAATTTCTCCTGTATCGTGGGTGCGTTTACAAACATTTAAACTCACATACACAAACAGCCAGACCCGGAACAACTACTTGTAGGTCATACAAATATTTGTTCCGTGCGGGAATCGAACCCGCGACACGCAGCGCAGCAGTCAATCGCTTAACCACTGCGCCAACCGTGCCGTCCATACTAAAACATAATAAAACTAAACACTCGCTATTAAAAATAATTCACTGCTGAATGCCACTCTCCCACGAAATACTAACTTATAATTTCCTGGAATTTCTCAGCGGCAGCCTAAGGTCTGGATCACGTCTGAATTTGTGTCCGACTATACTATACACCTCTACCTAACTCATTGGGGAATACAGGCGTAAAGTTATGTTATTTTATTTGCATCTAGAGCGGCCATTTCGCAATAATGGCATGGGCGAGAATCGTGAATAACCCAACCTTTAGGCCGCGTCCTAACCGAAAGCGATTGTCGCGCGAGTACGCGATCGTCGCGCTCATTTATATGAATATGTGTACGTCGAAATTCATATAAACGACATATTAAACGATCGCATATTCACGCGAAAGTCGCTTTTGTTTAGGACAGGGTTATAGATATCTTGTAAAAGAATTAAAAAAAAAGAAAATTAAGAATCTTTGTATTGTTCCTTATACAATCAAGTAGGTATTTTCTAACAGACAGCTGTGCTGCTGGAGAGTTTGTTGCGCGGGTTGCGCCAGTTCTTCCCAGTGAAAGCACTAGGAAGTGGTGAAGGGCGGACGTTTTGGGGGTCTTTTGTAATTTTGACGTTCGAAAAGTGCTGACTCTCAGCCTAATTTGAATAAATGACTTGATTTTGATATACCCCTCAAAGCAAAGTGGAGATTTAGCCACAGAGCACTTTATAATACGGGTAGATTTAGCATTCGATGAGATGTTTTAGCAAGCTTTACTTCATCTGCTTATTTCATTGGGCTAGTTTTGTAAATACTGTGAAAGGGTGAATGATGCGGGGGTAAAACTTTGAAGTGGAGTCAATAATTAAGTGAATAAATAATATTCACTAAATGTTTAAGTAATGTATAATAATCCTGTTTCTAATATACCTATAACTTTTTTTCTGAAATATTTGGGCAAGTTTATAAAGTTGACAAAATCTATGAAGGTAGGTAGGTAGGCACTCAGGTTCTTTTGTATAAAGAAACAAAAAATATAACTTTGATCATGTTTATTAGTGATGTGTTTCATGAATTCATCTAAAGGATCATCATGAATGTTACTTCCCGAGTTCTTTCTTCCATATACCTGAACAAGTTTCATGTGTTCTTCAAGATTCTCTATATCATTGGATTCTGAATCAAAATATCTGTCTTCTGCATCTTGTGAAACTTGCTGAAGATCATCATATTCCTCATTATTATCAATACTATGATAATCAACATCTGTATCTCTTCCCTCTATAAAACTACAATACATTTCTTGTAAAAATTCTTCCCGAAGAAGGTTCCTTTCTGGGGCAGTAATCATGTTTTGCTTTCTAGGTTCAGGCATGTAATTTGGTCTTGTATCAGGGGTATCAAAGGCACCCCATTGCTTTTTACTTTTAAAGTTGTGAGTGTCATCACTATCACTGCTTTTAGGATCATCTTCAGTGTTAGTTAACTTCATAGATTCTAGATCTTCTTCAAGCATCTGCTCATTCTTCATTTCTCTCATATCATTTCGGTCAACTGTTTCTAAAATCATGCTCAGAAAGGTAAGGTTTTCATTATCAACACCATCGCGTTCTTTGATCTCCTCATCAGATAGGTACTGGCCAACTAGCTGTTCATAAAGTAAGGGATTTCGATACATCATTTGTTTTTCACTGAAATAATCTGTTTCATTCTGAAGTTTCTGTAATGCATTAAATCGTCTATTTCGGATTCTTTTATATTTGCTCTTATCAGAATGGTAAGTTTTTAGTTGATTAATACACTCTCGAAAGCTATCATTCTCACGAGATTGCAAATTCTCAAAGTAACCGATGTGATGTGGAGCTAGATATTTTCCGAACTGCAATAAAAAGTCCGTGGGCGATTGCTTGTAAATATCACAGGCCATTTTAATTTTATCGCTTGTGCGAACCTCTGATTCATCCACATGTGCATTTTTGAATGATATTTTAGCACATCTAACTAAATAATCAATTATGTCATTGATGGGATCAACCTCAACATCAGATTCTTGGAAATCTTGTAAATCATCAGCTGTTCTGTCTGTTTCATTTGACCCCATTTTACAAAAAACTGCCCAACTTGTACCAAATTTTAACTCTTGATATCTGTTAATGATACTGCCTAAATTAGAATGAAAAAAAGGAAAATAAGAAACTCATTTCTCTCACAGTCACACTTTTGTTTAGTTTATTTTCATTTAATCAACCACAGACTAAAGTAAAAATGTACTCTGTGGACTAAAGAGTAAAGATAACCAACCACAGGCAACCAAACCATAAATGTTTGTTTTTTTTTCTATCAAAACTACATATTCACAAATCAAACCATCAAAAAGTCAGTCTATAGTCTAAAATTAAAATCGAAAATCAATTAAAATCATAAGTCATTTATTCAAATTAGGCTGAGAATCAGCACTTCTCGAACGTCAGAATTACAAAAGACAGTCCCCCAAAACGACACTTATTAGTCTACACCCAGTGTAAAGTCTAGTGTGGACAGCAGTTCTACTGACAGTGGAGAAGAAAACTGACAGCTTTAAGGGGGAAGCACTAGGGTAGCCCGCGAAAATAAATTATCTCCTATGGCTTCGTTTACTTTACGTGATCTTTATTCGCGTTATTCTGATATTTATCGTTAGATTTATTGGAATAAGATTATGAATTAAATTAAGATTTTCCTGATTTATGTGCTGGCTTTAGATAACCCCCGGGGATCCGAGATGATCAGAATCAGATGACCGATTTCTCAGCTCTACAGTGATGGATGATTGAGGGGATGCTCCCTTTGGTTTGCCTATCGTACGTACTAATTCCATGGTTTATAACAGGCAGATGGGGTTTGTGCACGGCTTGTGGACTTCGAAGTGGTTTGCGTCACTGCGGCGTTGGTTGGCCCAGTGGCACTATAGTATTTAGCGTGCGTCCGTGCACGCGACAGTTGATAACCATTCTCTGTGACCAGTGACAGGCAACTGACAAGTGACATTTGACTTGACAGTTCAGTTGTGACAGCAACATTTTTCCAGCTTTGTGATTTGTAAATAATATTAAAAAGGTATCATTCAAAAAAGTCCCGAATAATAAATACATTCTCGTTATTTGACGCATTCATAATTTTCAAAGCTGTAGAGAAGTAGCTTTAGTGAAAAATATAATATCGAATATGTTTTTTATATTGTAATTTTAAGGAAGTTACAAAAAGTAGTGATGTAGTGATGATAAAAATAATTTGATAAACGAAAGATAAATCAAAATGCAGTGGCAGTGGGAATACATGTGCGGCCCTCGGGGCTTAAAACCATGGAACGACGTGACAAAAGATTTCGGACAATGCTTCCAGCTATTATTTTTACAAATTCCTGTATTCTTTATTATTGCAATTTTATCAGGCTACTATGTTGGATACAGAAAAGATTGGGTGGTACGTGAAAAGGCACAGGAACGGGCATTAGTACTCCGAAGTTTTATTGCGTTAGCCCTAGTGTTCATTCCAATAATTGAGTTATATGTTTTTATTACAACACCTGACTTCGTTTTGTACCCTGTTAACTACTTCGCGGCCGGTGCGTCATGCTTGGCGTGGCTGTTTCACTTCGGTTATGTTTTGGCGTTGAAACACAGATTGGGACAGAGTTCCCGCGGTCCTACTTCTCAGCTGTTTATGTGGGGCATAGCGGTGGCAGTCAATGTAATAGCATTGCGAAGCAACATTATTTCTGGGACCATTATAGGTTTCAATATTGCTACCATGTGCTGCCATGTTTTGTATTTTCTCACTCTACTACCGGCAAGCAATTCAAGGCCTACATTCTATTCACCATGCCTGGTTGGCTCACAACATTCACATGTAAGTTTATGACTTTGGTTCTTCCTATTTTGACTGTATAGAATGTTCTAGATATAAATTATTATGTTATTGTTAACAGAATGAGTACACCCCATTGCTACCACATATGGATGAAGGTATATTGGGAACTGCCATGCAAGGAGCGGGTTTTTTATCAAGATTAACTTTTTCATGGGTTGATCCGCTTCTTCAAAAGGGCAAGTATAATTTTCCCCACATTTATGTAACCAACAATATATCCACACAAGTATCTATAATATATCCACATATATACTTTTAATAAATATAGAAGTATGGAATACAATTTTTAAATAGTTACCTATGTGAGATGCCAGCTTCTATCTACATAATTATGTATTTATTTTTTCTAAAGCCTTTTACAATTAAGTATTCAGATCAGAGTTGTAACTAATAATAGTTCTATTTATTTTATAGGTTTGGATAATAAATTAAATGACCCAGAGGAACTGTTTGACATACCAGCAAAATATTGTTGTTCTTATGTGGGAGCAAGGATGGACCGATCACTCATAGGCAATGTGGATAATTACCAGCAGTATGAGGAAGTGCCACATGAACCTTTTATAGGCTCAGGTAAATTTGACCGTATGCATGGAAAGCTTGATCATGCAAGTTGATCTTTTGGCTTTTGACCTTAAAAATTATAACAAGACCTTTATTAGATCACTTTTTTGTGCATCTGTTTTACGGTTCTACTTTTCTCATTGGTAAAACCATTAGCAAGTTAAGTTACAGTGTATGTTTGAAATGTGCATGTAGGTTGTGGACGACATCCTGTGTAGGAAACAAAGGCCATTGTTAAGTAGTATTAATAAGTGAATTACAACTAATATTTTCCTCCTACACAAGGAAGAATTTACCTATGTAGTTTTTTAAACTAACTCCTTACAACACATGCACACTAATTGCATAACACACTTTCAATCACAATGTGAATCATTTTTTGAAGAATATTGCTTCATATGTTCGAAAAAATTGTCTACTCAACAACGTAAGTAAAGCAATGAATGTTGTTGATCTGTCCAAATGAAAGCCATTGCTACTGTTAGTGTGTTACGCAACTATCCTGCTGATGTCCTTTTCCTGGGTTCATGTCTGTTTAGTACATGTATAACAACTAAAAATAAAAATAAAAATAGATGGACAAGTATAATAGTAATGTTTGAGGGTATGTTAGAGAAGTTTTAATATAATTGCACACATGTGGCTGACTATAGCTCCTGCTTCTCTTATGTTACAATGTGGGTAAAACAAAAAAGACTACCAATATAAACATGCAAAACTGTTTGGTTTGGTACCAAGTTTAGTGTAATCTATATTGGACAATTATTTTATTGGAATTTCTGTCATCCATAACAACATTATATTGATAAGATAGAATGATTCATAGACAGAATTTCTAAGCTAATGAGTGATAAAGCTTTGTTTATCTGTTATTGTATTAACACAACACCCTTAGAAAAATAGTGGTAATCAAATGGAGCGACAATGTGTAGACTAGCATATGTATCCTTAGCTGACCACATTTTTTCATAAGTATATTATGGACTACTTGCTATTTACTTGTAGGATATGGAGCAACAGGAGAGACAGCGCCACAAGCATCGACTCCCGTGACGCCGACGACTCGCGTGCTCGTCCGCGCACGGCGGCGACAGAACGTGACACTACTGCGGGCTTTGCACACATGTTTCGGCGTGCAGTTTTATAGTATCGGAATACTGAAATTAGTTTCTGACATGGCCGGCTTCGCAGGTCCAATACTACTTAACTATCTTATTAGATTTGTGGAAGACGAAAGTATTGATCAACATTTAGGGTAGGATTTCTTTTTATTTCTAGAAATATAATTGTAATTAGAGTAAACCATTCTATTAGATGATATTTGTGTTATTTTTTTCAGCTATGTATATGCTGGATCTCTGCTAGGGGCTACTTTAATCTCTGCTTTGTTTAACGTCCATTTCAACTGGTTGATGTCGATCGTTGGCCTGAAGATGCGCGGCGCTATCGTAGCCACCATACTCAGAAAGACACTAAGTGTCACCTCTACAGAGTTAAATAACGTATTCTCAATTGGTGAGATTACTAACTTCATGTCGACGGATACAGATAGGATTGTAAATTCGTGTCCTAGTTTTCATGCATTGTGGAGTATACCGTTACAGGTAATAGAAATAGTGACACATTTATTTGCTATTATTCCTATGCATAGTATAAATTATACATTCATGCTTATTAAATTTCCAGTTGTTCATAACACTATTTCTTCTGTATCAACAAGTGGGCATATCTTTTCTCGCTGGTGTGGCTTTCTCGGTGATTCTGATTCCAATAAACAAAGTGATAGCAAATAAAATTGGACAACTTAGCACTGAGCTGATGAAACACAAGGACACTCGCGTCAGCCTGATCAGTGACTTGCTGAAAGGCATCAGAACAGTGAAAGTTCATGTTTGGGAAGATTACTTCATTAACAGAGTATCAGGTTAGTGAGTTTACTAACGAGTTTGTCTATTGCATGAATGTGGGTTAATCAGCTCCCTATTTGAGATTTATGAACTTGTGTGTGTGTTTTCACACAAATAAATCTCTGTTTTATTATAAAACTACAAGGTGTACTTGAAATAACTGAAACCTCTTAGAGAGTCGGTGTACTCATCATTATAAACACAGTCAATACAAGGGTCGGTTATTTACTTAATGGGGGTTATGTCATGTCAGAGGCCCGAGGTCAGGAGCTGCGATACCTGCGCGGACGCAAGTACTTGGATGCGATCTGCGTGGTGCTGTGGGCAACCACGCCGGTGCTCGTGGCCGCCTTCACGCTCGGCACGCACTCGCTTAGGGGGCTACCACTCGATGCACCCACAGTACGTATCTGTCTCTTGAAGTGATGACACTTCTGTTTCTGTATTATTTAGTCGCGCGGCCCTGAAATTACCCCAGTTATATACAATTTTATTGATTTCAGGTTTTCACAACAGTTGCACTTATTAACATGCTAATAGCACCGCTAAATGCCTTCCCTTGGGTGCTAAACGGCCTGACAGAGGCCTGGGTGTCCATAAAACGTATACAAAAGTTGTTGGATGTAAGTAATTTTATATTCATTATTTCTATCTTAAATAATATCGGCATCAAATCACAAATCGAATTTTGTAGCTTCCAGACATGGACGCGGAACTTTATTACGACCGCCTAAATAAAAACCACGATGAAGACAAAATAATCATATTAAAAAATGCGACATTTGCATGGGCTAAGCCTTCGAAGAGGAAAAAGCAACCAAAGAAATCTAAGAAAAATAAAGGAAAGTCTAAGAAGCGATTATCGAGGGGTAGCATACAGAGGCGAGATTCCACTTCATCATCTGAACAGTTGATACAAGATGAGCCGTTTATGTTGAAGGATATTTGCTTAGAAATCGGTAACGAAGAGTTGATTGGTGTTACGGGTACCGTCGGCAGCGGAAAGACGTCGCTACTACATGCCATCATCGGAGACATGATTAAGAAAAATGGTTACCTACAGATACCGGAAAACCTTAACAGTAAGTAATATCGGGAAGCATGCTAGGAATCTGAAAAATGCAAGGATTACTTATTTAATTATTTTCATTTCTCATAGGCTTTGGATATGTATCCCAGAAACCATGGCTAGTACGTGGTACTATCCGCGATAATATACTATTCGGAAAACCGTACGAAGAGGCAAAATTCCGAAATGTAGTCGACGCTTGCGCACTTACTGGTAACTATAACCTTTAATTCGAATATTACAATGGAATCATACAATTAGCAACTGTGTTTTTATTTTATTTTAATATCAACAATTTTGTATAACAGAGGACTTAAACGTGCTTGGATGGAACGCATACGTAGGTGAGGGCGGGTGTACGCTTAGCGGCGGACAGCGTGCGCGCATCGCTCTAGCGCGTGCCGTGTACCAAGATAAGCAAGGTATTACTGGCACTTATCAGTATGCGAAAATCGGTGCATTACCATTTGGCGCTAACAGACGTATTTTTCCTGCAGTGTATCTACTGGATGACGTGCTAGCAGGCGTGGACGCTACAGTAGCGCAGCATATAATGCAGCGCTGCATACTGGGCGTGCTACGTCACACCACGCGCGTGCTGGTCGCGCACTCGCCGCGCCACCTCGCGCGCACCGCCTACACCGTGCTCATGCGCGATGGGCGCGTCGTCAGACAAGGTATAACTGCGTTCGCGATTTAGTTTCCAAACATGTAAACAATTATGTTTTTGAAAAAACAACTACCTTTTCCCACACATATAAGTTCAGAATGTTCATTTAATGAAAATGACTTTTTTACTGTACTAGTAATTGTAAAATCAAATTAATTTAAACTAAGATAAAGTCGATATTCGTGTAATTGGAAATAACATAAATTAGAAACTAGGATTTTATTTGAGGAATAATTTTGAAATGTTGATAGTTATTTCATACAAAAACAGTCAAACGTCAATTTTATTCCTCAAATAAAAGTTATCTGGCGATGGAAAAATCAGCCCTTAGTGTGTAACATATAAGTTAAATAAAATAAATTTAGACAGTCGTTGTTTAGCTACCGTGCACCGGCGACGCGCGACGTATTAAATTTATCAGTTACGATAAATTTTCTTAATATCGGTAGGTCCTCCCGAAACCGTACTGAATGACATCGAAGAGTTCATGCCAAGCGAATCCGAGTCGTTGGGCGAGGAGCCGCCCCGGCCCTCGGAGCCCGAGCGGGATGACCAAGATACTCTCAGCAGGAACAGCCTGGATGACGAGGTTTGTACACACATGTTCTAGCGTGCTGATAAGTTATACAAATATACAACTTTTTTTTTATATATTGGCGAAATGTCACAGGGTTGAACGGGAATCGGGAAAGGGAAAAATATATTGTATAAAATCTTAATTTTAAGCAACTACGCGCGTCTCTTGCTCCTTGATCCCGTCAGTCATCAGCCCTTATTAATAATTAAGATATCAAACTTATTTACTATACAGGCTGGCAGGACATCGCCGCGCAGGCCGTTATCATGGATTCATTTTATAAATTCCCCGCCACCCGATAACCATCGCGTCTGTGAAGTTTCGCCAGTTCATTTAAGATCATGTAGGTATTGAACAGGAAATTATATTCAATATACTTTTTTCTTAACAGGAGGCAATGTCTGAAGGAACTGTTGGTTGGTGGGTCATCGGCTTGTACCTGCGGTCGGTCGGAGTATTCCTGTCTATCGCCGTCATACTGTCGATGGTACTCATGCAGCTTTCACAAAACTTCACGTTCCTTTGGCTCACTTACTGGGTGCGAAATAAAACTAGAAATTCGACTTCATTGCATGATGTCGAATTAACGGCTCATCCCACGGAGAAGACGTCCTTGTTGGATCATGGAGTAATAGCTATTGATAACGTGATACACACTATAATAAATACAACAGCAGAATGGTTGCAAAATAACAATCGTGGAAACGAAACTACCCCTGAAAATGTCGAAAATAAACAAATTACAGTATCTGAAGTAACGGCAAATATCACGCCAGTTTATACCGACAACTTCTACTTGGAAATATATTTCGCGCTGGCGGGACTCAATTTGGTATTCACAATCATGCGAGCGTTCCTGTTTGCTTATGGCGGCGTCAAGGCGGCTACCAAGATCCACAAGGTTCTACTGAAAGTCATCGTCAAAGTATGTTGTTTACTTTACTACTCACATTCATCAAAATTTAAGTATCATGCTCGTCTTTATCAATAATACTAATATGAATATTTCAGGCAAAAGTGAAGTTCTTCGACGTGACGCCGCTGGGACGTATTGTAAACAGATTCTCGTCAGATACTTATACGGTGGATGATTCATTGCCTTTCATTTTAAACATTTTGCTGGCTCAATCGTTTTCTTTAGTTGGTAAGTACATTTTTAGTTCCTGGACTCTTCATTATAGTTGATCATCATAATTATAAAATGGTTAGAATGACGATATTTAGGGCTGATTTTTTTTCCAACGCCAGATAACTTTATCGGAGGCATAATTTTGAATTTTTGACAGTTCTTCCATACAAAAACTGTCAAACGTTAATTTTATTCCAGTAATCAAAATTATCGGTCGATTGAAAAATCAGCCCTTAGTCAAACAACGTTCTGTCATTATAAATTCTGCGCCCTTACAATCGTATCACACAATTCAATTATGTCCCAAGCGTCGTATATTTTTTCGAATTGGATTTTGTCTAACTGCAAACTGAAATTTACTGCGATTGCGAGTGCATTATGCAAGTATGTTACAGCTAATTTATTTGGTCTTTACCAACTTGCTTTTAGCAGGCCCATTTACTCATCTACAAATAAATGAGCTGTTTAAAAAGAACCTGAGTGATTAAAAAGCTTTACTACTTTAAATATTTATTTCAACAACAATTACGAAACCATTGTTGAAAACCGAAATGTAACAACCCTATACTAGACCATCGAGTGAGTTAATATTTTTGAAAATAAAGAAATATGATAGTAAATGAATCGGTTCCATTCTAGGAGCGATAGTGGTGACGCTGTACGGTCTGCCGTGGCTAGTCGTGGGCGTTGTGCCTCTGGCGTTCATCTACCACCGGCTGCAGCGGCGGTACCGCGTCACATCGCGCCAGCTCAAGCGGCTGCAGAGCGTCACGCTGTCGCCCGTCTACACGCACTTCAACGACACGCTCGATGGTTAGTACAGTCACAGCCAAAATATGTTCGTCAACTTAAGGCGAAAGCATCAGGGTAACCCTCAAAATTCAAATTTTTTAACGTTTTTTGCAATTTGCAGGTCAGTATCACATTTTATGTTGATCTAAATATAATTCGCAGCCGTACGTAACAAATATGTATTTATAGAATTATAATAATAAAAATCATGAATACATCTCTCTAAGTTCTATTACCCTATTGAATGGCTATTTATTTATTTATTTTACCATTCATGTACACACATATATTAACAGACAACAGAAAAAATATGTACAGAGGTGATGCTTATTTCATAAGAAATCTATCGACGATCTATCGGCTATGACATACGTACAGACGCCAGCAGGTCAAGCTACGCGAAACTGTCAAATTTTATTAAAAATATGTACAGACGTCAGCAGGTCAAGTTACGCGAAACTGTCAAATTTTCCCAGTCAACCTTGAACCTTAATGCTTCAGCGATAAAGTTGAAAATCTATTACAGAAATTTGGCAGATTGTAGTAGCTTGATGTGCTGGCGTCTGTACATCTTGTTGCTTAGATGTTTGAAATAATCACTCTGAAAATTTAAAGTAATCAAACGTCTATGCAACAAGATGGCTGCAAGTTATAAAATTATGGATGGCACGTGATCAACTTTGAACGTTAATATCTCGGAACCAAGACATTTTATGGGGTTTGTCTTAGTATGTTTTCTGTTTGCATTGATGTCAGCCATCGATTTATAAAGGTTACATGAGTGGCCACCATTTTGAAAAATAATCAAAATGGTGGACAGGTAGGTAGATGCCACGGACCTTCAAAGCCCTTTGCCAAAGGTATAAACAACAATGGCCGCTCGAAATTTAGTATTTTTAGCCGACTTTAAAAACCAATACCAATTCGGTTGAATACCAAATTTTTTTTTTTAATTTTACTCAGAACTCTGTTATTTATAAGCCGATTTGAAAAATTATTTTTTATTTGAAAGGTAAACTTTCAGATTGGTTAAAAAAACTAAACTACTAAAAAGTTGAAGTCGGTTGTTTCTTTTGTAAAAAAGTTTTAAAAAATTAGGTTTTGTGATTTCTGACTTTTCTAGTACTCAAACCTCAGCTCAATATAGAGTTTTTTTGTCCTTTTAAGAAAACACTACAATGTGAAAAACAACTTTAATTTCGGAAGTCAGTGTCGTTGGTTCCGAATTTTCGTTTTTTGACACTAACTTCCGAAATTAAAGTTATTTTTCACTTTGTAATGTTTTTTTTTTTTTTTTGTAAAAAGTTTTTATTTTTCACTTTTTAGTTGTACCTACCCCACACAAATTCATATAACACTACTTGCTATGTTTATATCAGTGACAGGAAGCTAATAAAACATCATCAATATTATGTTGTGTGATTGCGTAAATAATGCATACATATGCGATAGCAGCAATCGCGGTTGTTTGCTGGCATTTATTGAAGAGTTCCGTTGTCTGTCACTCATCATATCTTTACGAAATTTAAATGGGACCATTTCGCAATAAACCTCTTTCGAACAAAAAAGAATTTTGCAAATCCGTCTATAATATGACGGAGTTATACCCGAATATACATAAAAAAAATATCTTCCTCCTTTTTAGAAGTTGGTTAAAAGGTGTTTATGAAAAATGCCCGTTTTTTTGGAGACTATACGTTTTTGGATATCTGTGAATGTAGATTTAAATGTCTCAAAAAGTTGAGGACAGTCTCCTAAGGACCACTTGCACGTTTAGTCGGGTTAAATGAAACAATGTATGTTTCACAGCTGCTTATGTGGCTGTCAGACCGCGATCGATCGACGAAATCGTGACGTATTTAGAGGCGAAGATCGACTACGATCTGGTTGCACCCTGAGGCGCATTTATTAGGTCGGCACACATGTGTAGGTCACGACACGGTGCGCGCGCTGGGCGCGGGCGGCGCATGGGTGTCGCGCGGCGCGGAGCAGGTGGAGGCTTGGCAGCGCGCCGCCCTCAGCGCGGCCGGCGCGGCGCAGTGGCTGGCGCTGCGCCTGCAGGCCGCCGCCGCCGCCGTCGTGGCCGCCGCCGCGCTGCTCGCCGTGCTGCAGCGCACACTGCACGCCGCCGACCCCGGTGAGTACAGTGTGTAGTCACGACACGCTGAGCGCGGCGCAGTGGCTGGCGCTGCGCCTGCAGGCCGCCGCCGCCGCCGTCGTGGCCGCCGCCGCGCTGCTCGCCGTGCTGCAGCGCACACTGCACGCCGCCGACCCCGGTGAGTACAGTGTGTAGTCACGACACGCTGAGCGCGGCGCAGTGGCTGGCGCTGCGCCTGCAGGCCGCCGCCGCCGCCGTCGTGGCCGCCGCCGCGCTGCTCGCCGTGCTGCAGCGCACACTGCACGCCGCCGACCCCGGTGAGTACAGTGTGT
Source organism: Apamea monoglypha (assembly GCA_911387795.2). Taxonomy (NCBI): domain Eukaryota; kingdom Metazoa; phylum Arthropoda; class Insecta; order Lepidoptera; family Noctuidae; genus Apamea; species Apamea monoglypha. Next base: position 9,286,162 of record OU426920.1, read on the forward strand.
AGTCACGACACGCTGAGCGCGGCGCAGTGGCTGGCGCTGCGCCTGCAGGCCGCCGCCGCCGCCGTCGTGGCCGCCGCCGCGCTGCTCGCCGTGCTGCAGCGCACACTGCACGCCGCCGACCCCGGTGAGTACAGTGTGTAGTCACGACACGCTGAGCGCGGCGCAGTGGCTGGCGCGGGTACGCCTATTTTAGTATACGTTGAACATATACTAATATAGGCGTTCCTGCGATAGCATCCACGTGTTATCACATATTTTAATTGAATTCGCTTTTTGTGTTTGTCTGTGTGACCGCATTGTTCTAAACTAAGAAACGGATTTTTAATGCGGTTTTCATCAAAATTTTGAGAATTTATTCCGGAAGGCGATTAATATTTAACTTAGATATAATTCTCTAAAGATTTTCTCCGAGGATTCATAATTATGTCTATTTTTTGAGTCATGATTTGCTCAACCCATTCAGCAGTCTTAGTCAGATTGAAGCGTGTCATCTAAATGCTTACCAAACGCAGGTCTCATCGGTCTCGCCATATCGTACGCGTTGTCGATGACGTCCATGCTGAGCAACCTTCTGAACTCCTTCACCGAGACCGAGCGCGAGATGATCGCCGTGGAGCGCGTCGGCGAGTACATCAAGAAGGTATGCTGTTTGGAATGTGATAAATAAAACACGAACCACAACAAATTTTCCTCTGTCAAACAAATTATAATGTATTTTGGCACTTTTACAGGTGGAGAGCGAAACCATTGACGGTGACCCACCTCCATACGGCTGGCCCTCGCAGGGCGTCATAGAGTTCGATGATGTTTGCCTAAGATATAGGTACTTAACTCTTTTACCAGCAAGTGGACTTGTTACATTGTGGTTCGGACACTTATTTTTTCCCTTCCCTTTTGTAGCGGTCGGGAGAATGCTGCGATGGCGTTGAACGGCGTGTCGTTCTCGACGCACCCGGGCGAGAAGCTCGGCGTGGTGGGCCGCACCGGCGCCGGCAAGAGCTCGCTGCTCACCGCGCTGCTGCGCCTAGCGCCGCTCACGCGCGGCCGTCTGCTGCTCGACGGCGTAGACATCTCCACGCTGCATTTACATGCACTCAGGTAACAATAGCTCGCTGAGAGCAGCACCATGGGCACCAAAACTCCAATTTGATACCCAAGATTCAGATTTGCCTAGCTTGGGGCCAATGTAAAACTCACTGTAAACTTTTGGCAATAAATTTTCTTGAGAAATTGTTGAACAGGTCCCGTATCGGCGTGATCCCACAAGAGCCGTTCATATTCGCGGGGAGCATCCGCGAGAACGTGGACCCCCTGCGCCAGTACCTGGACGCCGAGGTGTGGCGCGCGCTGGACACGTGCGGCGCGCGCGACCTGGTGAGCGCGCGCGGCGGGCTCAGTGCGCCGGCGCGCGCCGACCAGCTCGCACGCGGGCACGCGCAGCTGCTGTGTGTCGTGCGAGCGCTGCTGCACCGACCTAAGGTACACAACACTTGCCAATCATACAAATATACATAAACTCGCATTACCATAGTTGCTCTTTGCTCGTACAATTTGACTTATTCTGAAGCCCCGTGCTGCTGAAGATTTTTTAGTCGATTGCAGTTGAGACTGCAGCGCGTTCTGAGGATTCCCGCAGCTCTTATACGCGGCTCGCATCCAGGAGATTTCCGTGATGAGCTGCAGGAAACCAGTCATGATTAGTTCTGCTACTGCTTAAATATAAATGCATATTGTAACCCTGCACTCTAATTGCGTAACACACTTTTAATCACAATCCGGAAGGTTTTGAAATAAACTGCTAATTGCTTCATATGTTTGAAACGTAAATAACGCTATGAACGTTGTTGAACTGTCAAAATGAAAAGCATTGCCATTTTAAGTGTATTACGCAATTTCCCCGCTGTTCTGATGATGGGCTACATGACGATGTCGATGTTTAGATCCTGCTGGTGGACGAGGCGACTGCTAACCTGGACCCTGAAGCAGAGCGCTTGATCTTGGACGCGATCCGCTGCTCGTTCGGCGGCTCCACCGTGGTGTTCGTGGCGCACCGCCTGGCCGGCGTGCTGGAGTGCGCGCGCGTGCTGGTGCTGGGCGCGGGCCAGGTGCTGGAGCTGCACGCGCCCGACGACGCTCTCGCCGACCACTCCTCGCATCTCTACAGTCTCGTGTACGGCTCCTAGACCTTCATCTTCCAGACGTGTTCTATCGTGAACAACCTAACAAGCTTCGATTAAATCGAAAGCGCTAGGGTAGTCTGCGAAATTCAAATTTTCTTACGTTTTTTTTTGTAATTTACAGGTCAGCATTCGGTTTTATGTTGATTATAACTCTCTCACGTCTCAAGTTACCCTATTGAATGACTTTTTCGTGAAACCATGACTTTTAAAGCCAATTCTAACTTGGAGAATTGTGTTGACGACTCTAATGATTATAATTATTTGTTTGTAGTCGCGAATGATACTTTGATCAACATACAACCTGACACTGACCTGCAAATTGCAAAAAAAGATACAACTTTGACGCATCCCCCTTAATGAGAAACAATTATTTATCTAGTGTCCGTAACTCTCTTGACAATCTACGGGGCTCGAAATGCTCGGCTTCTAGCATATTCAGATTTATTCATTTTATTACATGTAGGCTGTAGCGACTGCCATCGACTCCATTCAAATACTGGCTAGTCGCGTTAGTAAGACTGAAAGTCGATCATAAAATTTATTATTACACTTTGACTGTCGTAGAGCTTATGATTGCAATTTTTTACTTACGTCATGCACTCGCCCAAATTCTAGTTTGATAGAAAAAAAATTAAACTTCTAGAGTCATAATGTTTTCTTTTTGAAATGCTGTAAATTTTAAGTCAAAAATTGTTTTGTGATTGCTCATTTTGTTACAAGATTAGAGTATTTAAATTAATGCTGGCAAACTTGAACCATGATAGCATTTACGTGGGCTATTTAACGTTGGTTGGCTCGTCAAGTAAGTTCTTCGAAGTTTCGACCCTCAAGTTATATTTCATCTTTAATATGACCCTTGTTTATTCACCTCTAATAAAGACAATTTGGTAATTTCTTGTCAATTATAATACAGAGTAGAATGTAAAATGAGTCGAGGGGAGTACCTATAATGACTAACGACTTAAAAATAAGTTGCACATTCCTATTATTTTTCGATATCCGATAAAAAAGTCTTCTACTTGACACAAAATCAGGTTTAAGTTTACGTAGATTCCTTATAATATGGTAAAAAATAATAAAGCAATCAATATGTTTTGTATCGTTTGGTATAAGTGGTATTTATTACAAAAATGCCAATGTGTTACTATTTCTTATGAACTGACATTTTTGTTAATACTGTTGAGTAGTTCTAGACTTAAAGATTAGTCTAGTCGCAAAGGCAATGATAAGTCTTGTGATTAATGGTTTTGATTTCAAGAAAGTATTAGTGTTGTTCTAGGTGTACAATAAAAAATAGTATTTTCGATTATAGATACATTGTAGCCCCAAGGAAAGCCCTTCTAATGAATGCGTCACTGAGGGCTATAAAATGAGATTTTTCTCTTAGTAAAACCTTAGCAATGAAAATATTGTTTTAGGTATCTGTACCGCTACAACCTAGGCGACTAGTGACCGCCATGAGTCTTTTAGTAGTCTTAAACTGCGTTCGATAAATCCTTCAAGGCGTTTTACGCACGTATATTTCATGCAAAAAGGCGCCCAGACTGCAAATATGGACCTCGCGAGTATTATGCGTAAAACACACGCATGGAATGTGTTGGCATTCAGGATCTCGGACGCGCGCACAACGCTTGATTGGACAGGCTACAAAGCATAGCCCGAGTGGTCGCATGTTGCGACTAAACGTTAGTCGCCAGTTGTTTGTTGTTTTCTGAAGGACATGCATAACACGCAAAAGCAGGAGACTTGCTGCACTAGTAGCCTAGTTTATGACGACTATTTTAAGGTATTATTTTAGGTAAGATATGAAAAATGTAATTTCGTCGTATGTTTAAACCATATCAAATTTCTTTTTTTTGTTAATATGAAACGTCGAGTCGATTCTTGTGATATTGTAAATTATTATGACAGTACCTATGCGTAGTTTTCGCATTTATTAAAATTATTGGACCATCTTCATTGTAGAAAATAACGTTTTAATCATATAGTTTTGTTAGCAGAGAAATGTTTCTGAAAGGATTTTCTTTTGTTTTGGTTTGCGCTATTTGTAATTTCATGGTAAATACGAAAATTACGTATGTCCAAAGATAGATAATTATGTAAGTAAATATTTTTGTAACATTAAAATATTCCATCATGCTATCAAGATTTTTATTGATTTTCCTTTTTCCTAGTAGGTCTAAGAATTTAATTTTGACGGTAGATTTATCACTACAGTCCTTTTACACTGCTATTTTACCTCTGACTACTGCAATCTAACAGCAACCTTATAACAACACGAATAAAGATCACTGTGATATGGACAGTGATGCAAAAGAAGTAAAATAACTGTGAATGGACATCAAAATCTGTTTTAGACGCACTAGCGGACTAAGGCCAGGTGGGATCCGCCCGGGGGGCCCAAAACATCCCAAATATTTTTTAATCAAATCCAAAATAAGACCATTTTCAGTAAGTGAAAGGCAGTTTGTAGTTGGAAGAACTCGCTACGCTTGCTCTTGCAACCTATTTTCTATTTTTTCTCGGACTTCTCAGCGTAAGTCGACAAAATAAAAATGTTCGTCCTGCATCTTAATTTTTGTATAAAAGAACTAATTCCTATTTGTGTTAAAAAAAAATTAAACAATGTGGAGTGAATGAAATTTTGAGCTCGCTTCTCGCTCTACGGTCCTCTATTCGTCCGATGCTCTAAATTTTCTGTTGTCGAGATACTATCTCCTATTTCTGTATCTGTATCGGTCAAAAGAATACCTAACCTTCGACGCAGTACATATTTCGACGTTCCCTGGGCGGTGGGGTCCCCATTTAGTTTTAACGCCCCGGGCGCCCGGGCCCCAGACAGGTTTAGTTCGCCACTGTGTAGACGGAACATTTTGAAGTCGCTGCGTGTGTACCTAGCATTAGTTTCGAATATCACTATTCTCTATCTACGATGTAGGTATGTTAAATAGAGCGTAGCTGGGCCACGTCCCAGAACTTTAGTTGCCGGTGATTCCCTGGCTTGGATTTTGAAATCTCCAGTCTACATACAGATTTTGATATCGCTAGCGACAACTTGTTAAAGTTGTGTGTGGACATGAGATTTTGAAATCTCCTGTGAATAAAATAGCTGCGGGTGTCCTAGCTTATTAATCATAGCAACGCCTCCGCGACCAACCTTAGACCATTAATTAACCTATCTCCAACAGACAGTCTGTCTCTGTTTTGTGCTTACCATGGACCTATAAAAAAAGGTATTTTTTTGTAGGTCCATAGTGCTTACTAATTCCATGAGTTGTGTTAGCTAATAGAGTGTTTATCTATGAGTTGTGTATTACATTTGACAAAATTGTCAATGTCATTGTGTTGTCATTACTGCTTGTCAGTCAGTAATGTCGTAGAAGATACGAAATAATTTGAGGTTGTTTTTATTCTTTATTTATATTACAATTTACCTTTATTTTTATAAAAATATGCCGCCAGACTTGTCATGGTTAAAAGTTTTCACAATTTGCGTGCCATAAATTTAGTGGTGTTGAGAGACCAAAAACAGCTTTCATGATGGACAACGTAACAGAAAAATTGTTTCAATGTTTTGGACATCGCAAGTTCAAAAGTGAACTTCAAGAGCGTGCGATTAGGGCAATTGCAAGAGGTAAGGAATGCAGATTTAACTTAGTAAAATCAATGGTGTTAGTGTGCTTGAGTGCGTATAATAAAAATCGTACTTTCTAAATATTTGGTGAAAATAAGTAAACGCAATTTGGGATATCCTGAAGTGTTTGTTTATTACATATATACCAATTAACAAAAATAGCCACCGAAGTTCTAGCTAGAATAAAGATCTACGCTCCATTTATAATAGACAAAACTGGCTTATTATCCAGACACAAGTATCTTTTGAACCACTATTCATAAAAGCATCCCTGCTGGGAAGGCAACACATTTCTGTGTCTATAAGGGTCTTATTTGTCAAATAATGGAGTTAATAATTGTTAAGGACTCTTGAAATTAATATTTTGATATCAGGGATCCTTTTCGTCTCTATCCAACTTACATGATTTCAGGTGTTCATGATGTATATGTATCAATGCCAACGGGCTCTGGCAAGTCTCTATGCTTCCAGCTGCCAGCAATGTTGCAAGACAATAAAGTTGCAATTGTATTCTCTCCACTATTGGCTCTTATCAAAGACCAAATTGATCACCTGTCTAAAATAAAAGTAAATGCAGAGTCTATTAACTCTAAAATGACATCAAAAGACAGAGAGAGGGTTCTTAATGATTTAAGAAGCATGAAACCAAGCACTCGATTTTTATATGTCACACCTGAACAGGCTGCTACTGGCACATTTAAATCTCTTATGGAGCATCTGGTCAAATACAAGAAAGTTTCTTATGTAGTTGTGGACGAAGCACATTGTGTAAGTGAGTGGGGCCATGACTTCAGGCCGGATTATTTGAAGTTAGGTAATCTCAGAGAACAGTATAAAAGTATACCATGGGTTGCTCTAACGGCCACCGCAAGTGCAGAAGTGGCGAAAGATATTCTGTCTAATCTCAAGCTGTTGGTACCTGTGGCACAATACAAAACACCAAGTTTCAGAAGAAATTTATTTTATGATGTAATGTATCAAAACTGTATAGAGGATGAAGTGGGCCATTTAATGGAATTCTTAAAAAAAAGCCTAAAAGAGGATGAAAATGTGAAACCAGTTAGTATTTTGTTATATTATTTTATCAAAATTGGCACATGTTTTCAAATTATTTTATAAATATATAACTGTACTTATACCATATTTCAGAAAGATAAAAATGCTGTTATTGTTTATTGTCGAACGCGAGAACAAACTGAAGATTTAGCTCACATGTTATCCAAAAGGGGTCTAATGTCTTTAGCTTATCATGGAGGTATGCTTTGCAAATGCTTATAAAATAATTATTATATGTACATGTGTGATATGTTTATTTATAAAACTGTCTTATTTGTCATATAGGTGGCTTGCATTTGTTTTGTTGTTGAATTTATTGAAACTGTAAAATGAATAGTGTTTTTAAGTTTTACTGTTATTTCAGGTATGAAGTCAGGCGACCGTATATCAGTACAGGAGAAGTGGTCGCGTGGTGAGGTGCCGTGCGTGTGTGCGACGGTGTCGTTCGGCATGGGCGTGGACAAGGCGAGCGTGCGCGCCGTCGCGCACTGGGGTATCGCGCAAAATGTCGCCGCCTACTATCAAGTTAGAACACCTCAAAATTCTTATATATTTTCTCTGAATAGTAAACAAATAGATTATTGCTTTGTTTGTTACCTTAAATACTGACATCTGTAAACAGTTTCTTTTATTCATTTTTTAATTAGGGACTTTTAGACCGCAATTCGTATGACAGTCCCGTCGTACCCCTGTTAGCAGTTGTTTATGCTGTAAAACTTCTTACTTTATGCTAGCTAACCCTCGACGAAGCCACCTCACGCCGCCCGAGTTCAAGTGTGTGGGAAGCTGTTGAATCTTTTATATTAAATACATAACTGTCATTTTAAAACAGGAATCTGGTAGAGCTGGTCGTGACGGCAAGCCAGCTTTTTGTCGTATTTACTACTGCCGCAGTGAACGCAATGCTGTTGACTTTCTGCTGAAAACGGAAGTAGGTCGAGCAAAAACACCAGAACAAAAAAATCGGTGTAAAACGGCCTACAAGAGCTTTGGAGTTATGGTGAAATACTGTGAAGATATCAAGTAAGTTTTTAACTCATTAACAACCAATCAATGTACCACTTTTACCTTCTGGAATTAATTGTTTAGGTCATGGGGAAAACTGTATCAAAATACGTTGCGTAGTTTAGATGAACAAAGCGGATACACGGACAGATTTGTATTTATAATATGTACCTATGTATACCTAGTTTAATTTAGAAAAAAAAGTAAGAGGAGGTTGTCTTCAGATGCCGCCACAAAGTGTTCGCCGAATATTTCGGCGAAGAGATCCCGAAGTGCGACGCGCGCTGCGACGTGTGCGCGGACGAGCGCAGCGTGCGGCGCGCGCTGGAGCAGCACCAGCGCCGCGCCGGCGCCGCGCAGATGCGCGCCGGCGGGCTCGTGGTGCACCAGGACGTGTCCGACCTGTACGGGGAGGGCCGGCAGGGACAGAAGAAGTTAGTGCCTTTCCATTTCATTCAAATTCATTTATTTAACTAACACATCGTTTTTAAACATACTAATAACATAGTATAAAATTCTAACTAACAGAAAACTTAGATAGATTTAACAGTAGGTCCCAAACTATGCACAGCCTGTATCTTGGTGACCCAAACACTACACAAAGTTAATACCTACATAATGTAACTTATCAGCCGCCACTAGGGAACGCAATCTCGAGCTCGCGAGATCTCGAGGCATTTTTCGAGATTCAACCTCGTGGCAAGACGTTCGAGATCTCGATCGCATTAGTGAGATTACGTACGTAATTTCGAGACTGAGTGCGCGCGCCTTAGCACTCGATATCACTCGGTGTCGTTTAATGATCAAGAAGACGTACAGTTTGGTGCTAAACACCCGCTCTTTATAATCCGCGACTCAAATAAACACAATGTGGCTCGTGACTCTAGTCGCGGCCGCTGCAATCCGAATGCTCTGCAGTAGCAGCAGTCAACCGTAACTGCCGGGTTGTGCCCGCCAAGATCCAAATGGTACGTATACCTTAACTGGCTTAACTAAATGTTTTATTAACATTGCAGGGAGTCCGAGTCATATTACGGCGGTGGAGATGACAGCGACGGCTCAGATGGTGAAGCTAACCGGCGTCGTATTGCACAGGAAACGAAATCTCTCATTATGCAAGAGTTTGCCAATAGGAAAAAACGCACAGAAGACAAGAAAGCAACTAATGAGGCTGAATCTGCTAAACATTCAAAATGCAAAGCGGCTGAAAGTACCGGCAATAAGGTAAATCTTGAAGAAGTATATATATTCCTTTGATTGCCAGAAGATTCAGGCAATACAATAAAGATAACATTATTAAGTATTTAAATATATATAAACACCATAATGAAACTATACACTATGCTAAAATGAAAGACACGCTGCCGCGGACGACTCATAGCTATCGCTTTTTGCTACCACCATTATTTTTTAAACGTCATACCTAAGCACTACTAAAAGAATATTCTCAATAATGTTGCAGCCGCACATTGCCGGGGAAGTATGGAATTAGGAGCGCCTTTATGTTTTTATGATAATAGGAATCAATGGTTGATTTTGAAGTTCTGTCATACTAAAATGTGATTTCACCAAAAAAATGTACAATCATATATTTTATTTTAGGTAAACGGATTATCAGTAGCAAGTCGCGATGGCTATCTCACGTTACTCACTGATGCCCTAAATAACAACTTTCAAACCGCGAAGGAAATTGACCATTTTGAGAAGCCGTTGTCGAGACACAACATAGAACAGTGCGCTATAGAATTGGAATACGAGGCATTTTCCGGTAGCACGGTTATCAGTTTGTATAGGCGAGCGATGTCCAAATTGGTGAGACTTTATTTTTATTCTCCGAAACATTAATCTAGTAATGTACTACTTACATGCAATGTTTAATAAAAATGTTTTTACTAACACAAAACAACAGATTTCAGCCGTTAAAGCGTGTAAGGATCAAGTTTATCATCAGTTAAAAAATTTTGATCACAAGAAAAGCAACACACTCAATGAATTCGTTAAAGAATATGAGCAACAAAGAGGAAAAAATGTCAATGGTTTTATTACAGCATCACAATTAGGTAAGTTTGAATGATAAGGTTTTTGAATGTGTACCAACTGGTGTCAGCACGCCTGTTAAGAGATGTCTACAGTCCTTTCAAAGTTAAAATACCGCTGATTTTGCATCACAATGATCTTTATTCTCGTTGCCATAAGGTAGTTGTCAAAAGTAAAATAACTGTGAAACGACTATAGAGCTCAGCTTGCTAGAATGGCGAATGTGGCAATGTCTATTAATGTTTTCCCATAAACAAGTGCCGTTTCATTGCACCTACCCCACCCCGATATCGCCTTTCTAGGAAGCTGAGCTGCCCCGACCACAATATGATACAATAAATTATCCTCATGATGACACTATTACTCATTGTTTTTTTCATAAAGATATGGACATTAAAAACGAAGCACGACAGTTATCCAAAGCTGACAAAGAAACAAAAAGAAAAGCAAATTCTTTCAGGAGGGACCCATTAACACAAACAAAACTAAAAAGCTTTTTTAAAAAATCATCAGAGTCGTCTCCTGATAATACTCCACAAGAAAGTGACGATGATAGTAATGGTCTTGTTATTGATGAAAATAACGAAGACAGCAAAAGTAGTGACAACAACAACTGTCACGTAAATAGTAATGATACTACGCTCAAATTAAAAGATATAAATGATGAAGTCATGAATACTGATGAAGATACTCAAACTGGTGATGACCATGCAGAGTCTGCAGATCACATTAGCAAATACACATCTGGTAAAGGATCGAAAACAATTGTTATTAATATAACATTAAAAGGTATACCGAATAAACATGAAAAACGTGTTGACAATGAAAAAGATATTGATAATAATGAAAAGCTAAATGATAAAACTATAGTGCAAAATAATGTAGGTCGGAAATTACACAAAGACAAACCCCCTTCAAAACGAAAAATCAAAGCTCTCTTTGGAGAATCTTCCGATAGCGATGGCGAAACTAGACCATCTAAAAAAATTAAAAAAAGCAATTGTGATAAAACTGATCACAAAAAGAAACAGCCCAAGAAACATAGTTCCAAAGAATCTAACAAACAAAACCATAAAAGACACGAAACTCACACGGAATCGACATCTTTATTTGGTCAGTCAGATGATGAATCTGAAAAAGAATTAGTGATTGATGATGGCAGTGATTTAACGATAAACAAAAGTGCTGAAGAAACTTTAATACTTAGTGACATTAAAGATGATCAAGTCAATAAAAAAATGATTAACTCAGATGAAATGAAAAACGACAATGACGCGTCTTTTGAAGGAAATAAATCCAACTGTTCTTTAGACCACATGGAAAGCGATGACGCAAATTTCAACAAAGCTCGTAAATTAAGTCTAGAAGCTGATGCCGTTTTGCAAAAACTACAAATGTTTAAAGATCTGCCTTCCGAACCTGCCCCTCCTGAAATCCTGCCTGATGTCGAGCAAATCGAAGCACTAGTAACCATAAAGTCATCTCCAACATCATCTAAACATAAGGAAAAAGATAAAAATTTATCAAAACATAAACTTAGCTTAAGTAAAAAAATAAAGGATGAACGAAAGACAAAAGAAGGAAAATGTGAAAAACATAAAACAGATAAACAACATCGTAAAGAAAGCAAACATAAGAGCAAAAGCGAAGCGAATATAAAGAATGAACCTACAGTAAAGAAAGCAGAAAAAGTTGATCTAGCTGGACTAGTAGTTAAACTACTCATGCCGTACTACAAAAAGAAAAAAATAAGCAGTCGTGACCTGTTTAAGACTACTGCACGACATATTGTTCATCAACTGCTAGCTATACAAGTTACGGGTAAGTTAGAACAGATTTTTTAAGTTCAGGGGCCTACGATGCTCAAGCATGAATGTCGACTCAAATGCAGACAGGCAATGACGAGAGTTAATTCTCAAATCCAAAAAGGCGATCCAAATCCTCCAGTGTAAATTAGGTTAATTTCAGAATGACTATTTAAAAACGTCATAATAAAGTTGTACTTGAAATTTAACTTTATGTGTACCCATTACAGTAAATTTTTCCGAAAGTATGTACATACTCGTACATTGGAAACTAAATTGGGGGATCGCAGTTCACATTCTTCAATCGTGATTAATGTTTGAGCACCAGTTTAAAGCTACGGTATTCTACCAGAGCGGTGGCCGCACATATCGGTCGTAGTGACGGCTGTCATGAAAATGTTGACAGCGGCCAAGATTTAAATCGTTAGATTCAACCTATCGCGTCAAAAGGTAGTCTTGTTTCTGTTTCGTGACACCTCTGACACACAATAACGCAGTGATTGACTTGTCACGGAAACGCTATTTAATCATGTGTGAGCTCACTATGGACACTCGCGTAATTATGTACGCTGAGAAAAAATCTAGCGATTTAAATCTTTGGTCAGCGGGGTTTGACTTTACAGTGTCAAAAACGCTCTCTCGGAAAATACCCAACTTACCTTTATAAATAACGTTTCAGTGACGTCATTCGCCGGTAAATTACAGAAGCTATATGGCAGCCACCGCTCTTATAGGAAACCGTACCTTAAGATACACCCCTAAAACTTTTAACAATGTGGCTAATTTCTATCTTTTATTGCATAGGCCTGCTCCAGGCTTTTCCATAGCTCTCAGAGTTTTTCTCCTCCATATCCCTCACTACCGGGACCATGCGCTTAATTACATAGTTGGTTCCCTGTAAAAGTTTATCCAGGTATTGTGTTAGGACCATATTTTTTAGCAAACAACAAAACTGTTTTCGTACCTGATTCTCCTCAATATAATTGTTAATGGATCAATATGAAATAGTTTTCTCGTTTTTTTTCAGAAGAAGCAGCTATTGACGTGTTGTTAAAGAAAACGTTTGGTAAAGAATTAAAAATAGAAAATGAGAGTGATTTAGCAGTTAAGTTAAATTTGAGCAATGTTGTATAATTTATTAAGTTTTAAAGTCTTATTAATAATATTGTTATTCTTGTACACACGCATAATTAATTAAACGAAAAGGAAAGTTTCAAATTTACTTTGGTTGCTTAGAAGCCGAATCGGAAGTATCGGAACACGAAAAGTGAGGTAACTAAAACTTGCCGCAATGAAGCGAAGTGAACCGTCTGTGCTCAATTAAGTAAAACAGTGTTGCTAAATGAGAGGAAAAAATACCAATTATATATAATACCTGTTTTTTGTTTAACAATAGTTATTTATTAAAACGGTGCCTCAGGGATTATTAAAACACGAGTGTTTGTTTTTGAAGGTAGCACACGAGTTTTAATACTTTTACTCCATTCGGGAACACTAGAGAAATATTAGCGAAATAACAACAGTTGTTACATTATGTACCTACTTGCCTATTTCAATGGTATGTACATTGTAAAATAAGGCTAACGAAACGAGTTAAAGAATGTAAACAAACTTTCAGGGGTTCATAACATTTTTATTTAAATAAATGTTAATTGGGCGTTTTGTTCGGACGTTTGACCCACGGCCTACACAAATAAAATAGGTCAGACTTTGCAGGTATCTATCTCTGAAACACAATGGTAAAGGTCGCATTCTTGAGGCCCAGGACAGGCTTTATAGAAATCTCTGGATGGTTTTGAAGGCCAAAACAGCTATTTAATATAGTAAAAGCTAGAAAAAAGAGTGTTATAGATATATCGCATATTAAATGTATAAAAAATGGAAACGGAAACGTTTTGACGAATGGTAATGAAACAAAAGAGCGTTGGAAGAGATACTTTGAAAAATGAATGTGTGAAGAGAATACGTGGGATGAATGAAGAGTGTGCTTCGGTGGGTTGGAGGTTATTCTTATAGATATAATTGACGTTAACTATAGTCGTTGTTCAACTTTGGATACTCTGAAGTCTAACTGAACGTCAATCCTTCAGTTAGACTTCATAGTCAGAAGGAAGATAAAAAATAAAACTAACTCAACTAAATACATTTTTATTCTACTTGATCAAAATCAATAATGTGAGGTCATCTAAAAAGACCCCCGCAGGATGGCATGGTACACTGCAACTAAAAACCACTTACTTTTGTGTTTTATTACCGAATAAAAGTAACAAACATTTATTATTAAATGTTAAATATATCTTTTCTCCCGGCCATTTAAAAAAACTTCTGATTTAGAATGAAAGGTGAGACCAAGCTCATTAATGTAAAACACATTTGGTTTTTGTACGCAGCCTTTCATAAACCTGGTCAAATATGCCCAATGACCTTTGAAACTTCCTATTCTAATCGTAGTCCGAATCAGTGGTATTGATCACAAACTATCTATTTTACTATCAATCATGTGGTACCAGGCGGTGATTCCATAATTAAAATCAACAACCACTCACAATAACGGATTAATAACAACAAAAAATATACTTACAAATACGGAATCGAATAAAAATCGTAACAGTGCGGACCAAATGGTGATAGCTGCTGTACCGACAGCTTTCCTGTACCACGAATCGCACAACGACAGCCGTCGTCGACCTTCTGACGTAGGTCAGCAGGGATAATAATCGCTCGCTATCGTAATGTAACTCAGTAAAAGTCAGGTTGTTTACGTTTGTTATCTCGTCTCGATGGCTGCACTTTAACTACATTCATTGATCACTAGTTCTTTATTAGTGATCGATGACTACATTGGACACGCTCATATTACTTTTATTTATTTGAACAACTAACATTGACAGTGTTTGTGTGCGTTTGCGAACCGTGGACACACTCGGCTCACGCACAACACAGCACAGAAAATTAAGTTTCTTGTTAATTTTCGCTCGTGCTATGTTCGAGACAATACTAGGCCGGCGTTGAGTAACTAAGATAATAACATACAGAATACTACTTCATCATTTACCTAGCCTCTTCCCAACTATGTATATTGGGGTCGGTTTCCAGTCTAACCGGATGGAGCTGAATACCAGTATTTTACATGAAGCGACTGCCTATCTGACCTTCATAACCCAGTTACTGGAGAATACGATACCCTTGTAGGCGGCCTGATAGGTTTCTGATTACCCTTAACGGCAAAGATCCACGAATGACAGCCGAGACCAACTGCCTAACTTGATTGATTGTGCTTTTTGATTTGTCATCAAGACAAATGCAGTAGAATAAATGTAGTGTTAGATGCAAAATTATAACCACTTTGGTACTTTAATGAGTCAATGAAATTCGTCATATTTGCTAAAAGGCTTTGAAAAGTCACTCGCCCTGAATATATTTTTAAAATTTTTCCAAATGTGGGTTTTTAAAGTCGAGGAAAGTCCATAATTTCTTCATCGCATATTTAAGTCATTATGAGTTAGGCTGCACGCAATCATACCAAAATCAACGGCTCTGAAGATAACTTTATTTTTGGCTTTTCCTTGAAATCCTAAAGTGGTCTCCGGACCACGGGGCTCCTACCTGAAACTTTTCAAATATATTTTCGGTGTTCTCTCATCATGCCGCTCCTACTCAGCTATCAACTTTTCGCCCTGCATATGCTTGCTTGGCCCACAATCGCATCGGGAAAAGTGGAAAGAGGTAAGGGAGGCCTTTACCCTGCAGTGGGACAACATAGGCTTTTTTTTTTTTTTCTGGTGGGAAATCATCACCCTCTCTGGGTGGAGGGGAAGGGAGTGTCAGACTCTTACTGACTAAAACCCACCCATGTTCCTTCCTTCGCCCTTTATGTTCCGGGGTAGCGGTAACCCTTTCGGACAATCCCGCTGACCCGGCAGGCTTCGGCCCTAAGGGGCCCCTCGAATTATGCTGAGAATTATACATCTCTTTGAGGCGCGCGTGGAACACTTACGCGCCGTCCGGCACGGGCCTGGTCCTGATCGGGCGGTGAGCTACCCATTGCTCTCCGCCCGCAGGCCCGCGCCTACGGTGGCCAGTAGTCGTCACGCGACTCCCGACGCCCGGAGCGTCTCCCGCGGCGGCTGAGACGGGAGGCTCTCTCCCTCATCCGTCCCGCCACCTCTTTCGCTAGCATGACTGCTTCGCAGAAGGAGGCGACTGCCTCTCACTCCCTCTCGCTCCGGACCATGGCTTGCACCAGGGCCGGGCGCGAGAGGCCGCCGCCGCTGCCGATCGCCTCTACGAGGACACGGCGGTGTTCCGCCCAAGCGGGGCAGACCTCCACCGTGTGACAACATGGACTTATAATCTTAATATGCTTGCTCAAAAACCCTTTGGACTCACCTACCATACTGGTTATAAAAAGGATTATAAACTAGCTGCGCCCCGCGGTTTTACCCGCATAAGTTTCGATCCCGTGGGAATATCGGGATAAAAAGTATGCTATATCTTAATCCTGGTTATAAAATAAACCATCTGTATGCCAAATTTCATCCAAATCTGTTTAGTAGTTTTTGCGTGAAAGAGTAACAAACATCCATCCATCCATCCATACAAACTTTCACGTTTATAATATTGGTAGGAATTGAAAACTTTACTTTGAAGCTTTGGCTGTGGGGTATTTATTCATGTGCTACGGTGGCAATTGTTCGTATGCGACACCACAAGTGCATACTATAGGGTGCCACAATAGAACGTGCATATTTTAAAAATAAATACAAAAGGTATAGTTAAAATAAAACTGAGGAATTGTAAAGTAATAACTGAAGATTTTTTATTTAACATCGTCTGTATTATGACCCTCTCTACGACGGCACTCCTCTAACCACAAACGGAAATAATTGCAAACTTTCTTTAGTAATGCTGGTGCAATTGCTGCCATTTCACCACGGATATTCTCCTTGAGCTGATCGATGCTTCTCGGATTATTGCTGTACAGTGTAGACTGTGTGTGAGGTAGGTAAGAAAAAAGGACCAATTATTCCTCTGCCAGAGATTGCTGCTCATACCGTCACTTTAGGACTATGCAGTGGTTTCTGGTGTTTGAGTTTGGGATTCTCACTGTTCCAGTAACGACAATTTTGACGGTTTACGAATGCATTGATATGAAAATGGGCCTCATCAGAGAAAAGGATATTGTCAAATTTGGAAAATCGATTAGGCATTTCATTAGCAAATGCGAACCTTGCTCTGAAGTCAGACTCTTTCAATTCTTGTGTTAATTGCAGCTTGTATGGATGCAGTTTAAGATCCAAGTTTAAAATTCGTTGCAAACTTCGTCGCGATAAGTGTAAGACAGACGATCTCTTGTGAGTAGACATTTGTGGATCTTCTCGTACCGACTGCATAACTCTCTCAATATTGTCATCGGTCCTAGATATTCTTGGACGACCTTTTGCTTGTGGTTTAAACGTTGAACCGGTCTATTTAAAACGCTTTACCCATATTTTAATTAAATTAACACTCGGAGCTTCACTAATTCGCCGTAGTCCATATTCAGAACAATAGTCGCCTAGTAACAATGTATGAACGAGAGTTCTCGTAAAATGTGCGCACGCAAAATGCGCGACGCTTCCCGTCGAAGTGACTCCATGAGTCCTCCTACCCAACGATGTAGGCTCCCCCCGCCCGCGCGCTTTCTACCCCGCAAAAATGATTACGCAATATGCACGTTCTATTGCGCTACCCTGTATTTGGAATTAAGTTAATTATCAATGAAAACTGCTCGAGCCTCTTGCTGCTCTGTCTACGCTACGCGACGGAGCGCGGTGCATTGTGATAATCCCTTGAAATACGTGGTCGTTATCAGGGCTAAGAGTTTTAGAAAAAGTTCGAGCTTTGAAGAACGTCGTCTGTATCACTCATTCCTGTGTGACAGCCTGGCGAGTGTCTCTCTGTATCTCATGTGCCATATCAACGCCTGGCTACTATACTGTAGTTTTTGCTTTTTAACTGGGTTTCGTTTTCTCTCAGGGTTCTGTTGGTGGAATTATTAAATTAATTCGAACTGAAATTGATCCATTCTCCTGTAAGATTGGGACGTGAAAATAAAACTAATTTTTTTTATATTTTTTTTTTATTATTAATAAGATTAAACTAAACTGATATCAGTAAGTGCAGAGATTGCAACAAATAATTTTTCATCTATAGGGCGATTTTTTTCTTTCTGCCTGCGTAAGTTTTAAACTTTGGGTCATAAGATACATCCACACCGAAGTTACTTTCAGTTTCTCACATCAACATTTTTAATATGATAATGTTTAGTAACTTTCTATAACTTTTAGTTATCCATTGTTGCCCACTTGCAAACGTTGCTTCTCAAAAACTAACTTCGGTGTGGTTGATAACTGTATAAACCTTATAGGTGACCACACAAACAAGTTATAATGTAAGTAGGTATATAAAACTTGGAAAAAAGATTCATGCCTATCCGATTATAAAACATAACCAAATATTACCATACCATTAATGTTACTAGAGTTATGGAATAGGTATAAAAATAATTTATTCCTAATTACATCCATAAACATCAAAAGACATTCTAGAATGATTCGAACACAAGCAACAAATACCTTCAGTGTTGTACGAGTGTGCTCGTTTTTGACCGGATTGAATCTTATAAGATTCAAGATTTATAGTATTAGCAAGCTAAGCAAAAAAAAAAACGAGTTCAATTTCAAAAAGTGACTCAGGGTCAATAAATTTCGGGTGTAAATACCCGTTCATTCTTGACATTTTCGCTTATTAATAATTCCTGTAAAGAATTTTACAATAGAATAAAATACTATACTATAACTAGAATAATATACTAGACACGATGCTTTTAGCATTAATACTCGGCGTGTTGGTTTTAGCGGATATGTTAGTCAGACGCAGTTTCGTGGTGTTAGGTGGTGGTTTTACACGATCAGAGGCATCCATCGACTGCTTTGCGGCGAGCAGGTCGGACTTTTAATTAACTGCAGTAAAATTAGGTGCGGTCGCAGCCCAAGATTGTGGGGGGGGGGGGGGGGGGGGGGGTCACCATGGAAAACATAACCTAATATTATGGTGCCGAGGAATATTTTAAGGGAGGTACATCTCCTCGTTGGTCTAGTGGTCGCCAGCGTTACTACTGAGCATGAGGTCCTAGCTGGAAAATTTTGCATACTCGGATATGTTAAATTTTGATTCGATGTTTCCAAAAAGAATTACTTGCTTTGCCGACTTATGAAGAAAAACTCAAGAATCAACATAATGTAGATCGTAAGAGCGAGCGAAGCGAGCCTGAAAATTTTAGCACTCCACCTTGAATAGTCTGTCAGCCATCATACAGAAAGAGAATTAATCACTTTATCGAATTATGACGAAAAGAACTCGTTTTACAGCACTCGTTTTAGGTTTTGGAATCTGGCCTTCTTAACCTTTCAAACTTTTTGTACGAGTGGGGTGCCCAATATCCCGAGTTTCCCTAGATTCTATATTTTATAACAGGCTTTTTAAAGTAAAAACTATTTTAGGTGCGTTATAAAACCCACTGTCATTTCATAGTTTTAAGTTTTTACTTCTGTCGATAGTCCCCATGTCTGCCTATAGGGTTCCGTAGTTCACGTCTCAGATCCCTTACAGTTTCGTCATGTCCGTCCGTCCGTTAGTCCTCAGCTTACCTTCCAAACGGTTAGTGCTAGGAAGATAAAACTTTGCATGGATATGTGTATTTACCACGTCGACAAAGTGCTAAAATAAAATCACGAAGAAAAAAATTTTTGGGGTACCCTTACACGTAAAGTAGGGATGATTTTTTCTCTCGCGTCTACCCCATAGTGTGGGGTATCATTAGATAGGTCTTTTAAAAACATTGCGAGGTTGCTAATACGATTTTTTGATTTAGGTATCCGTTTGCGAGATATTCATCTTTAAAGCTCATTTTTTTGTTATGTAAAATATGGCGTTCCCCCCCCCCTATAAAAGCTAAACGGCTGGCTTGAAAATTCTGAAAAAAAATATGATGGTAGTCCATGTGATGAACTTTGAAGGAAAACTATAACGGCTTAGATAACTGTGTTAGTTCAGGAGTTATAGAGGCCTAACTTGTAAAATGCGCTTACTTGGAAAACTTCGTACTTTATTCATAGTAATAAACACCAACCCCGCCTTCTAAATCCACGTGCCATTATGGGTGACTACGGAACCCTATTCTATGCGTGGCCTGACACGCACTTGGCCGGTTTTTATTTTTGTATATGCCCATCGGGGCTCGGGGTTTTGGTTGCTCATGTACATTTTTAAGTTATTAATGTAATTAAATCATTCACTCTCCACAGCTTCAATGATTTTGGTCATGACCCCCACGACCCCCACCCCTCAGACCGCGCCTGAGTAAAATGACACTTCTTACCGTCATTTCGTTAAAAAATGTTGCCACACTATCTCTACTAGTGATGTGATAAAAACGCAATGAAACATCATTTTAATATAGATATTCGAAATTGACCAATTTTGATTTAACTGTAAACAATCAAATATTCTTTGTATTGAACGGATAAAAATATATGTTGTTTCAAATCAGAGTACTACATAGTTTAATAAAGATAATTTTGTATAAATTTTACTCTAAAAACATATATTGATCTAAGGGTCGGTTTTCGACGGTGGACGCCATCATGCGCGTGAGAGCCCTCACGACGGGGGACGCGGTGTCCCGGGGCGGGGTCGTCGTGGCGGTGTCACTCGACATCGCCAACGCGTTCAACACCCTGCCCTGGAGCTGCATTGTGGAGGCACTCCGGTATCACCGAGTGCCGCCCTACCTCCGTCGAATAGTCGAGGCGTATCTGACGGACAGAGCCGTCAGCTACCCCGGTCGCGATGGGGAGTGGAACCGGCGAGAGATGTCGTGCGGTGTCCCGCAGGGATCGGTTGTGGGGCCGTTCCTGTGGGACATCGGCTACGACTGGGTGCTGCGGGCCGACCTCCCTGATGGCGTCAGCGTGGTTTGCTACGCTGACGACACGCTGGTCCTGGCGCAGGGGAGGTCGCATCAGGCGGCGGCCGACGCGATGACACGCGGGGTTGCGATAGTCGTGGAGAGGATCCGGCAGTTGGGTCTCGAGGTGGCATTGCACAAGTCCGAGGCCATGACGTTTCATGGGCCCCGGAACGCGCCACCACCGGGATCCCAACTAACGGCAGGAGGGGTTCACATCGGCATCGAGACGACGATGAAGTACCTGGGTCTCGTCCTCGACAGCCGGTGGAACTTCGTCGAGCACTTCCGACGTTTGGCCCCCAAACTGGAACGGGCTGGGGCCGCCTTCAAGCGGCTCTTGCCCAACCTGGGGGGGCCAAACGCCTCCTGCCGGAGGCTTTACGCGGGGGTCGTGCGGTCCATGGCCATATACGGGGCCCCGGTGTGGGCGCGTTCACTGCGGCGGCGAGCCGCCCACTACCTGAACGCGCCCCAGAAGGTGGTAGCCGTAAGGCTAATCCGGGGCTACCGCACGATCTCGCGCGAGGCGGCAAGCCTCCTTGCCGGACTGCCGCCATGGGATCTGGAGGCGATAGTCCTCGCGCGCCTGTATGAGTGGCGCGCGGAGGCACTACGCCGGGGGGAAAGTCCGCTCCCGCGGCAAATTGCTGCGGAGCGGACGGACCTCCGGCTCGATCTCATGGCGACATGGAAAGAGCGACTGTCGCAACCCAGCGCAGGGCACGCCGCGATAGCGGCGATAAGACCCCTCTTTGAGGAGTGGCTAGAGAGGCGCCACGGCGCCCTCACCTACCGCCTGACGCAGGTCCTCACCGGACACGGAAGTTTCGGGAGGTTCCTGCACATGATCAGGCGGGAGGAAACGCCCGGGTGTCACCATTGCCAGGATCGCCCAGAGGACACGGTGGAGCACACGGTGGAGGTCTGCCCCGCTTGGGCGGAGCACCGCCGTGTCCTCGTGGAGGCGATCGGCAGCGGCGGCGGCCTCTCGCGCCCGGACCTGGTGCAAGCCATGGTCCGGAGCGAGAGGGAGTGGGAGGCAGTCGCCTCCTTCTGCGAAGCAGTCATGCTAGCGAAGGAGGTGGCGGGACGGATGAGGGAGAGAGCCTCCCGTCCAAGCCGCCGCGGGAGACGCCCCGGGCGTCGGGAGTCGAGAGACGACTACCGGCCACCGTAGGCGCGGGCCTGCGGGCGGAGAGCAATGGGTAGCTCACCGCCCGATCAGGACCAGGCCCGTGCCGGACGGCGCGTAAGTGTTCCACGCGCGCCTCAAAGAGATGTCAGCATAACGAGGGGCCCCTCAGGGCCGAAGCCTGCCGGGGCAGCGGGATTGTCCGAAAGGGTTACCGCTGCCCCGGAACATAAAGGGCGAAGGAAGGAACATGGGTGGGTTTTAGTCAGTAAGAGTCTGACACTCCCTTCCGCTCCACCCAGAGCGGGAGGAGTCATTTGATGATTTCCCATCCCAAAAAAAAAAAAAAAAAAAAGGGTCGGTTTTTTGATCCGTAGTTAAACTTCAACTAATTGTTAAAAATAGTAACTAATGGTTAAATTTTTGCGAAATGTGTTTTTTGAACAATTGCTAATGCTAATAAATAAAAAATATCAAATAATTAACTATTATTTTAAAAAATAAACATTAGACAAACTAAAAATTGATAAAAAAAAACACATTTTGCAAAAATTTAACCATTAGTTACTATTTTTAACAATTGATTGAGTTTAACTACGGATCAAAAAATCGGCCCTAAGAAAGCATTTTTTTAATAAATTAAAGTTTTCATTAAGAATAACGTTTACTATACAGGGTTATTTGCAAAACACGAAAAACTTAAAAAATAACAATATTTAAAAGAAATGTTTGTGATTAGAATTAATACGTTTTATAAATCAAATCCAATCACTGATGTGATGGCGAAACAATAATTAAGCATTGATCAATTTTTTTTTTTAATTTATACCTATATTAACCTAATTTAATTGTAAATACCATCCTCTTTTAGAAAATCAATTTAATTGTTGATCGATTTTGAACTGAATGTTAATTGAATAAATCGATTTTTTTGTCACATCACTATTTAAATTTTGTTAAAAAGTGGTAACACATAAGTTGTCATTTGACTCAGCTAATTAATAATCCGACTGTAGGTATATTTGCTGAGCTGTTTTCATTGCATCATTACAGACCAGCGGGATGCAGATGTACCAGGTACGGCGAACGAGACGCCCGGTGACGCATTTAATAAATGTTTTCTAAATCTTTTGGAACAGGTGTTGCGCTATGAGGTTTTGCGTTGTCTGACGAATCCAACGACGGGCGCCGGACGTCTTTTGACATGCGATGAGCTGTTTTCATTGCATCATAACTGACCAACGGGAGGGAAACAGTCAGCGTCGATTTAACTTCCGCCAGTTCCAGATCTGCTTTTGTTGGACAATGTTCATCATCCGACCGGCTACGATCAGATTTCGTAGCCGCAGCTTTTGACGTGCCAGGTAAAGATTTTGAAGGGTCAACAAATGACGGTTGTATTGTAGACATTGTAGTATTCGACGAGTTACCTGCAATACTTGACATGCATGTTTCAAGAGCGGAGATTTTTTTTTTAAGCCAAGCGCTGTGTTTTTGGTGATTTGGGACGATCTGACGCAGTTGTTTCGTGCGTACTAGGTATATTTGAGGGAACAGGCAATGCTGTTGATGTGTCACCTGAGACTGGTGACCGGCGTCGTCGTGATGGTTTTTTCCGACTTCGACTAGTTTTCGAAGCTGCTGACTGATTAGTTCCTGGCGTATTCGATGAGCTTCCTTCAGTTTTTGATGTGACGGTTTTAGTCGATGTGTGTTTAGAGTCATTCTTTGAAGTGCAAGGCGAAGCCTTTGAAGGACCGGCTAGATCCATTGCTGGTTTAAGTTTATCTTTCAATGTGCTCGATGCAGATGTACCAGGTACGGCAAACGAGACGCCCGATGACGCATTTAATATGTTTTCTAAATCTTTTGGAACAGGTGTTGCGCTATGAGGTTTTGCGTTGTCTGACGAATCCAACGACAGGCGCCGGACGTCTTTTAACATGCGATGAGCTGTTTTCATTGCATCAAAACTGACCAACGGGATGGAAACAATCAGCGTCGATTTAACTTTCGTCGGTTCCAGAACTGCTTTTGTTGGACAATGTTCATCATCCGATGGGCTACGATTAGATTTCAAAGCCGCAACTTTTGACGTGACGGGTAAAGATTTTGAAGGGTCAGCAAATGACGGTTGTATTGTAGCACTCGTCGAGCTACCTGCAATACTTGACGTGCTAGTTTCAGGGGCCGATATGTTTTCTAAATCTTTCAAGTCAAACGCAGGTTTCTTAGTATTTCGTGGAGATTTAGCGTGATCTGACGCAGCCATTTTCTGCGTGCTAAAATCAGGCAATACGACGAAAGATGAGCCCAATGAAACATTCGATATGTTTTGTAAATCTTTCGGGACATACGAAACTGGCATTGTGCTATGTAGAGATTTAGCATTATCTGACGAATCCAACGACGGGCGACGAACGTCTTTTGACATGCGACTAGTCGTTTCTGACACCATTAGTACATTTTTCGATGGTCCTGGCAATGAAAAAGATGCGTTAGGTGTGGCTGTAGCCGGTTGTGCATTGTTCGCCGAGCCGCCTCGATAAGTTTTTGAAGCTTCTAATTGTTTACTTGGAACACTTGATGCGACAGTTTTAGCAGTCGATGGAATAGCCTCCTCTTTTGATGTGCTTGGTACTACTTTTGAAGGTCCGGGTATATCCATTGCTGGGGTACGTTTATCTTTCAATGTGCTCATTCCAGATGTACCAGGTAAAGCGAACGAGGCGCCCGGTGAGGCATGCAATATATATTCCAAATATTTCGGGACAGGCCAAGCTGGCGTTGTGCTTTGTACAGATTTAGCGATATCTGACGAATCCAACGAAGGGCGACGAACATCTTTTGATATACGACTAGTCGTTTCCGGCATGTTTGGTACATTTTTGGATGGTCCTGGCAATGAAAAGGATGCGTCAAGTGTGGCTGTATCCGGTTTTGATTTGTACTTCGGGATTCGATAAGTTTTTGAAGCTTCTAATTGTTTACTTGCAACACTTGGTGTGCTCGGTACTACTTTTGAAGGACCGGGTATATCCATTGCTGGGGTACGTTTATCTTTCAATGTGCTCAATCCAGATGTACCAGGTACGGCGAACGAGGCACCCGGTGACGCATCCAATATGTTCTCTAAATCTTTCAAGCCACATGCAGGTATCGTGGTTTTTCGTTGAGATTTTGCGCTATCTAACGAATCCAACGACGGGCGCCGGACGTCTTTTGAAATGGGAGGAGTCGTTTTTGGCTTGGTTGGTACAATGTTTGATGGTCCTAACAATGAAAAGGATGCGTCAAGTGTGGCTGTATCCGGTTTTGATTTGTACTTCGGGATTCGATAAGTTTTTGAAGCTTCTAATTGTTTACTTGCAACACTTGGTGTGCTCGGTACTACTTTTGAAGGACCGGGTATATCCATTGCTGATGTACGTTTATCTTTCAATGTGCTCAATCCAGATGTACCAGGTACGGCGAACGAGGCACCCGGTGACGCATCCAATATGTTCTCTAAATCTTTCAAGCCACATGCAGGTATCGTGCTTTTTCGTTGAGATTTTGCGCTATCTAACGAATCCAACGACGGGCGCCGGGCGTCTTTTGAAATGGGAGGAGTCGTTTTTGGCTTGGTTGGTACAATGTTTGATGGTCCTGGCAATGAAAAGGATGCGTCAAGTGTGGCTGTAGCCGGTTTTGATTTGTACTTCGGGATTCGATAAGTTTTTGAAGCTTCTAATTGTTTACTTACAACACTTGGTGTGCTCGGTACTACTATTAAAGGACCGGGTATATCCATTGCTGAAGTACGTTTATCTTTCAATGTGCTCAATCCAGATGTACCAGGTACGGCGAACGAGGCACCCGGTGACGCATCCAATATGTTCTCTAAATCTTTCAAGCCACATGCAGGTATCGTGCTTTTTCGTTGAGATTTTGCGCTATCTAACGAATCCAACGACGGGCGCCGGGCGTCTTTTGAAATGGGAGGAGTCGTTTTTGGCTTGGTTGGTACAATGTTTGATGGTCCTGGCAATGAAAAGGATGCGTCAAGTGTGGCTGTAGCCGGTTTTGATTTGTACTTCGGGATTCGATAAGTTTTTGAAGCTTCTAATTGTTTACTTGCAACACTTGGTGTGCTCGGTACTACTTTTGAAGGACCGGGTATATCCATTGCTGATGTACGTTTATCTTTCAATGTGCTCAATCCAGATGTACCGGGTACGGCGAACGAGGCACCCGGTGACGCATCCAATATGTTCTCTAAATCTTTCAAGCCACATGCAGGTATCGTGGTTTTTCGTTGAGATTTTGCAACACTTGATATGCTCGGTACTACTTTTGAAGAATCGGGTAGATCCATGGAAACTCTAGGTTTATCTGTCAATGCGCTAGGTGTAGCGCTCGATTTGCCAGGATTAATTCTTAAAAGAATAGGTTCATCATGCAACGATCCAGGTCCGTCATACAATAGGTCACACAAGTCTTGCCTCGATCGCACACTCGACGGACCGGGAGCAGCACTCGACGGTCCAGGTTCAGCATCTGAAGTACAAGGAAAAGGTGGTTTTTCGATAGAGGAAGACGTCGGTGTTTCGAGCTCGCCAGACTCGGGTACGCCGCCAGAGCCGGCCTCCTGGTATCAGATGCGCAGCGCGCGCTTGCGCGGCGACGAGGCGCGCGCGCGCACGTAGCGGCGCGGCGCGCGCGGCGTGTCGGGCTCGGGCGGCGCCGTGTGCGTCACCAGGTTGCGCACGTTGCCGAACGTGGCCTGCACGCCGATGGTGCTTTGGAACGTTTGTATGCCCTTCATCAGTTCCATGTTGTCTTCGAATAGCTCCTTGATCTGTGAATATGACCATTTAC
Organism: Apamea monoglypha; assembly: GCA_911387795.2. Classification (NCBI taxonomy): domain Eukaryota; kingdom Metazoa; phylum Arthropoda; class Insecta; order Lepidoptera; family Noctuidae; genus Apamea; species Apamea monoglypha. The sequence goes on from OU426920.1 coordinate 9,312,884, forward strand.
TCACAATCAAGCTGAGTTACCTACATTATTTTGGGGCAGACCAAAGAAGCGATAAGTGGGTTGTGTGAAAGATGGGACCGACTACCGAGATGACGACTAATAGAGAAATATGGATGAAAAAGACACGTTGAAAAAGAGCTTCAAATCGTTATTGTAGAAATAACCAAACTTTAAACAGTTACATATGTAATCATACTTGTTTCTGGCTCACTGAATTTGGCTAAATTGTACTGTTACTTTTTGGTTAATACATTTTCTTTATTATCTCCTTTATTTCACTATGATAAATGATTTTATTTTGTAAATAGGTTTGTACAAACACTTTTACACGTCAATCACATTTCAAAAACTAGATGAGGTCGGCGTTTCCTATGTGACTAGTCTGAGAAGAAAGGCCGAAACAAACTCAGAGGTCACAGTCTCTTTTAAAGTCCAGACATAATCTTGGTCAGATCATATGAAGACCATGTGACCTGATGATATGTACATTTAAATTGTATTTTAAAATATTAGAATATAAAATATAGTAGCCCACCGGTATAGGGAATAGAGTCCAAGCTACCGGCGGTTAGGGCTCCAGAGAAAGGAACCTTCTAAAAATGCGAGCCGTCTCTGAAGACGGCTCGCATTTTTAGAAGGTTCCTTTAGCTAGCTAATAGTTTGATTCAGAAAGCTGTACTTTGCAGCTCTCGTTGGGCAGCTGGATCAATATCCAGCTGCCCAACGAGAGCCTCCTCAGGTGTTGGTCGAGGTTCTTGGCTATTAACCCATTGGCTGTTACGACTACCGGCACAACGATCGTTGAGTCCACATCCCACATGTCGACAACCTCGCGAGCCAAGTCAAGATACTTGATTTGTTTATCTTTCTCGGGTTTCACGAGGTTCCCGTCATGCGGGACCGTTGTCAAAAATCATTGCCGCTCTATTCGATCCACCACCACTATATCAGGCTTATTGCTACCAACAGTTCTGTCAGTGAGGATGGATCGATTCCAGTACAATGCGATATATCCATTTTAGAGAACAGGGTCGGGCACCCTAGGCACTTCCGACTCTAAAGCAGAGTGCTTTAGAGTCGGAAGTGTCAAATTTCATCGTACTTAGTACTCGTCAGCTTGACTTGTGTTGGACTGTTGTAGTACTAAAACATTATTATTATTTACCTCTTGTTCGTAATCTTTCAAGAGATCGTTAGCAAGTTGCACCAGATAAGCGTTGATCTGGCCGCCGCGAGGTTTCAGACGAGTGTACAGCCTCAACACCGCCGGTACTAATATCTCTGCTACTTGTATCTTCATTTTCTGTAACAATAGAATAACAAAGACATATATGTAGGATCGTTTGAGCTAACGATAGCGGATACGAGGAATGTATCAGTGAACAATACTTACATGAGACACAATGTTTGTAGTCACCCGCTCTTGCAACTCATCAATATCGTTCACGGCGTCGCCTGCCTTTTGCGGTTTTTCTGAAACACAAATAATGCACATGAATAATAAGCAAAATCGTTAAGTACACTAAGGAAAAAATAAATTTGTAAAATGTTTTTACAAAAAGTTTTGTATAAGTACTACAAAAACTACTAGTATATAAAAAAAAAAGTTTTTTTTGTTTTTCACTTTTTAGTTGTACCTACTCCACGCAAATTCGTATACCACTGCCTGGCAAGTAGTGGTAAAGCAAGTAGGACTTGTTATGTCAACAACATTGCCAGGAAGTTTTATAACATCATCAACGAGAACAAAGAGAATGAAATACATATGTACGTATTATTGAAGCTTACTCGAAAGCTACCAAAGCAAAGACAATAAAATTGAAATGGGAGCAGAGGGAACTCCCTCTACCAAATGAAAAAAAGAATTATGTAAATCGGCGCAGTAATCACGGGGAAATCGATGACCATACATTAAAAACGTAATATTTAAGAAGCTATTTTTTATGTAAGTGCTGTCTGTGTACGCCTGTAAATGACTGATTCACTATAACTCAATGCTTATGTTATTTTCTAATAAGTTAATGTTTCTAGTGAATAGGCCGTTGGTGAACCTAGCAAATAAAAAAATAAAAAATACAGACGAACATAGAACCTCCTCGTTTTTGAAGTCTTTTAAAAATATTTAGAGAAACGGCCAGTTTCTTCATCAATAGTAACAGCCAAAGTAACGTCACAAAGTCAAAGTAACGGTTAAATTTGTTTCTTCACTATTTTAGCTGTTGTCTTTACTGTTACTTTTGCCCCTAACTTTTACTGCTCATTAAGCAGATGTAATGGTCATTTTGTCAAAGTTGTATTGTTGTAGGTTAACATGTGGTAATTTGAAACAAGGGTCACCTAAAAGAAGTGTACGGATCTTTTGTAACAAATATAATTATAATAAAATGAAAAAGCGTTATACACATAATCTTAAACCAAACATCTAATATGTTGTATTTAAAAAAGTCAACTAAAAAAATTATAATGGAGATAGTGAATAATACTATTAAAACTAAATTAAATAATTGAAGTACATAAAATCAAATTGTGAAATAAATTCATAAGTTATATCACAATTGCCTTTAAATTCTTAAATCTTTAAATTAATAAAAAAATAAGATCAATTAAAATCAAGAAATTCATTAAGATCATAAAATAAACAAATAAATGAAAATATAAATCAATTATTTAAACATTTCATCAGTAGTTTATTTCCACATTTTATTCATGTCATAACTCCAATAAACTCCATATTCAATCTAACACAGTATTTCAATCTAATTTCAATAATAAAAACAAACCGGCCAAGTGCGTGTCAGGCCACGCATAGAATAGGGTTCCGTAGTCACCAATAATGGCACTTTACAAGTTAGGCCTCTATAACTCTTGAACTAACAAGTTATCTAAGCCGTTATAGTTTTCCTTCAAAGTTCATCACATGGACTACCATCATGATTTTTTTCAGATTTTTCGAGCCAGCCGCTTAGCTTTTAGAAGGGGGGGGGGGGGACACACGCCCTATTTTAACAAAAAAATGCGCTTTAAAGTTCAATATCTCGCAAACGGATACCTAAATCATTAATTCGAGGGGCCCCTTAGGGCCGAAGCCTGCCGGGTCAGCGGGATTGTCCGAAAGGGTTACCGCTACCCCGGAACATAAAGGGCGAAGGAAGGAACATGGGTGGGTTTTAGTCAGTAAGAGTCTGACACTCCCTTCCGCTCCACCCAGAGCGGGAGGGGTCATTTGATGATTTCCCATCCGGAAAAAAAAAAAAAATACCTACATCAAAAAATCGTCTTAGCAAACTCTTCATGTTTTAAAATACCTACGAGGGCGACACTGAAAGTTTTTAGAACTAGCCACTTTTAAAGTAAACGATATAATAAAAAAATAAGATCAAATTTTGAAAATGGAACTCTTTGCCAATATTATTGTGTATGTATATTTTTATTCATTTGTCATTTGTTTACGATTTGGCGGCAAATTGAAAATTGTCTGCGTCACATCAGCATGAATTTAACGCGAGAAAATTTTCGGACAATGATTTTTTATGGCTTCCGATGTCATTTAAGTCAACAAGAAAGTTATTAGACTTCGATTGGCCTTTCACGATGAACCCACATCTCGTTTACAACTGGTTTAATGAGTTTAAACGTGGTCGCACTAATCTCACCGATGATCTGTGTGAGGGACGGCTTTCTACAGCGACGACTGAAGATAACATCAAGTGTTGTGCGGCGTATGATAGAGACTGACAAAAGAGTGATTTATCAGCAGATTCGGACAAGCTTAGGCATCGGTATGAGTCAAGTGCACAAAATCCTCCATCAACATTTAGCGGTCAGGAAGCTTTGTGCTCGGTGGATACCTCATAATTTGACAGAGGCCCAAAAGCTCCGTCGTGTTGATTGGTGTCGTGAAATGGTTCAAAGATTTAACGGAGGTGACTCAAATGCTGTGGTTCGACATACTTACAGGTGACGAAAGCTGGATTTATTGTTATGATCCTGAAACTAAGAGACATTCTGCTGTCTGGGTGCTTCCTTCCGAGGAGTTGCCTACTAAAGTGAAGAGAGGTCGAAGCGTGGGAAAAAAGATGGTGGCCTCGTTCTTCGGAAGGACAGGTCATTACGCAACAATTGTTGGACACATGGACGGACATGACGAAACTATAAGGGTTCCGAGACGTGAACTACGGAACCCTAAAAACAGTAGGTACAGACAAAAACTTGACAGTGAAATTGTGGTGCTGCCATGTCTACAAAAAGCTCCCCACGATTCTTTGGGGAAATTACGATGTTTGTGCAATGGCAACTCTTTTAACTTTTACTTTAGCTGTTACTTGAATGGAGAAACACATTTGCCATAGTATCAGCAATGGTCCCTGGCACCTCATTAACGGCATAGCTACGTAAATGATAGACATTTACGCTCTCAAATTACGATGTTTATTTTTTACATACTTCTTTGACATATTTTTTTTATTATTTGACATTATATAAAGACAATTCTAGTTTCAGCACTTATTAGTGGTTGTAATGGCAGTCATGTCACTTGGTTTTAATAGGTTTTTATATTTTATCTGTCCTTTTGAGGGATTCTTCTATATTTTGTAAATGTGAGGACTTTGTAGGCCTTGTAGACTTTAGATCTGTAGACTATTTTTTATTTTATCAAGTACCTGGTACTTGTTGACAGGCCTACGCTGTCCTCCCATACCTACTGTAATTTGAAAACATTGTAAAAGCCAATTATTTTTAAAAGAGTAACCGTAGAGTTTCTTGCCGGCTCTTGTCCATAGGAAACGAACAATTGGAACCGTGCATCTAGCTTATGACGTTTCATAAGTGCCCATATTCTGCTTCTTCTTAGCGTGTCGATAGCAATCTAAATGGACTCGGCCAAAAATTCGGCCACTTGTTTGGCACCATCAGCTCGTGTAACGTGCAGCTGACAGGACATGCAGGCTACGATATTAAGTGTCCCATCGTTTGTGGAACAGCACCACATTTACACTCCAAGTCGGAGTCGTCTACGAATCTCCACCTAAACAGGTTTGCGTTGCTTCGGCCAACCTGTGTCCGGAGTCTATTTAAAGACTTCCAGGTTACCCAAGGTAACTCATGTCCAGGTGGGAGGTTTTCAGCGGGTGGGACGAAAGGTTTGGGTAAGGAAGCACAGTCTAGCCACAGCTTCAGTCATTCTTGCGATCGTTCGGCAGTGTGAGACGCACTTTAAAAAGCTGTTTCGACTTTGTGGCACAAGGAAGTTGTCGTGCAAAGGGTGTCGTGTGTCGGAAACCATTTTGGCTCTTTCGCTGGAGCTTGCCACCGCGCTACGAACCACTGGTGTGGTGGCGCTATTCCTGCCAGCGGATACCCATGTTTGTTTATGTGAAATAAAATATTTTGATTTTGGTCAAGTAAAAGACAATACTTTTACTGTTTACTTTAGTTATTGATGGAGAAACTGGCCATAAACCTCGAATTACAGGTATTCAAGTCAACTTTACAACATGAATTGGAATGTCTGTAATGCTTTGAAACAGTGCACAGTGTGTTAGATCACATCGTAAAGTCACTAAAGTAGCTCGTATAACCAAATTATAACAATAGAGATGAGTCATTTTGCAAAAATAGTTTTCAGGCCTAGTTATTTCAGTTTATTCCTAACTTTGATCGATGTTTTCCTACAGTGCACAAATATATTACTATGGACAGCTCGGCAATAATACCTAATTTCATCCTGATGGATAAATCAAATGATCACATATATTTGCCGTCATATAATAATTTATGTGAGGGCAAATATATGTGATCATTTGTGGAAGGAATATACAAGTGGCAACACAAATATGTGAACATCGAAGGAACATCAAAACTATCTGGCGAGACAAGCGGCGCCAAAATATAGAATGCTGCACCGGCTTCAAAAATATGTGTCAATGCAATATTAATGGACATGTCTTGCGTCATAAATAGATATTTAAAACGCAAGACATGAAGTGATTCTGAATTTAACTGAAGAAAGTGATACCTCGCTGTGATCCAAAATATCTGACATGACTTGGACAGTAGCAGATTGTACCATTTAATAATATATTTTTGGTTTAATAGAAATAAGTGCTTTGTTTTTGATAACTAAGTAAAATAAAGTGTGTAAAAAATTACTGGGTAGCTTCATCCTAGGTCCGCAGAGCAGTGTGATCGTATCCAGCAGCGCTGCATTCATAGCTGGAGGCAGCTCTTCATCCCCTTCGTCGGTGAGGTCGGCAGCATGCTCCAGTACTTCGTGCGCTAAGCGACACTGGATGTTCAGCTTCTGTACCAGTGACATGCGCTGCAGCATGACGTCGTATATCAGCTGTCGGTCGTCGAACTTTATGTAAACTGTGAACAGATTTAATGGCTTGTTAGTAAGACCGTTGCGCGAAAAATCATTACATTTAAGTGACGGGTTGTCTGTAACTTTCTCGAAAATGCTACGATACGAGAAGTAATTAATATAAGAAAAAGCAAAACTGACAAATCATGTATGCTTGATGGGTCTTATAACCCATCAAGCCGTCATCTCCGCATTCTGTAATTACATATACCTTATATATGTACTTACAGAATGCGTAGATACCGTACAATTAAGCAAAAAATATTGCCGGAAAATGAGCTAAATTTTTCTCCTTACTTTTCTCATCGCGGTTGTAATGTAGCACGCACTCGACGAAATGATGATAAATGACATCGACAGTGAGACCGCATGTGACGTAATACTCGGCAGGCTCGCGCACTTCGACGTCTTCGTCCGCCAACAGGGCGCAATATCTATGGGCAAATACCATCTTTAATCCTAAGCCCACGGTACGATTTAATATCCTGTGGCATACCATAATCGAAGCAACTATAAACCAGTGTTTAGACGATGCAAGTAATTTGTAGCTTCAATTTTATTGTATGCCGCTGGTAAGAAACTTGCATCGTGTAATTGGGGCTGTACTATCACAAATCACCGGTGTTGTTTTGATCTGAACTTTCATCGCAAATATACGCACGTTAACAGTCAATTTACATTGGCATCGGGGTAAGAGTAGGGATGAAAAGAGAGTGTTTTTAAATTAATTGCATTTCGAACTTTATCCTTTGGGTAACTTACAAAAATATAATAAAAACGGGTCTCACATTTTCCCAAGTATTGTCGAAACTAGCAGTTGGCGACATAAATGATATTCACGGAAAGTGACGCGAAGAATAGCGCGGCGTCAAGCGTATATGACTGGTTGAGTGTATTAAGATTCTGAGCTTAAGCGCGAATTCGGTTTAAAGACATTAATTTCTCAAAAAAATTCACGAGCAAATTCTTGTGACTTAGTGTGCCTCCTCGCGTAACGAGGCGAAATTGATATTCCTTCTCTTGCCCTGTATGGTTGGCCACATTTACTTACCGGTAATAGAGGGGAGTGCGCAAACGCAGGAACCCGCCTAACAAGAGACGAGTAAGCTCGCGCGTGGCCATACGACGCAACATCTGGGGCGAATCCTTCGACAGGCAGTCGCACATTGTGCCCAGCAGCGGTTCTACGATGCACGTGTACCTGAATTCAGAAACCATGCGTTAAAAAAGAAAGCGTTTTTCACGATTACAAAATTACATGGTGGCTTCTATTCACAATTGGAAGGTCGCTTCGTTTCGCGATTACAAGGTCGCTTCTTTTCGCAATTAAATGGTCGCTTCTTTTAGCGATTACTTTTTGCAATTAAATGGTCGCTTCGTTTGGCGATTACAAGGTTGATTTTTTCCGCGATTACAAGTTCGTTTCTATTCACGATTAAATGGTAGCTTCGTTTGGCGATTAGACGGTCGCTTATTTTCATGATTACAAGGTGGCTTCTTTTCGCGATTACATCACCATGTAAAAGAAGCGACCTTCCAATTGTGAATAGAAGCCACCGCTTCTGTTCACAATTGGAAGGTCGCTTCTTTTCACGATTACAAGGTCGCTTCTTTTCGCGATTACATGGTGGCTTCTATTCACAATTGGAAGGTCGCTTCTTTTAGCGATTACAAAGTCTCTTCTTTTCGCGATTACACGGTCGCTTCTTTTCGGATCTTTTCACGATTGGAAGGTCGCTTCTTTTCGCAATTACAAGTTCGTTTCTATTCACGAATAAATGGTTGCTTCGTTTGGCGATTAGACGGTCTCTTCTTTTCACGATTACACGGTCGCTTCTTTTCAGATCTTTTCACGATTGGAAGGTCGCTTCTTTCCGCGGTTACAACTTCGTTTCTATTCACGATTAAATGGTTGCTTCGTTTGGCGATTAGACGGTCGCTTCTTTTCACGATTACAAGGTCGCTTCTTTTCGCGATTACATGGTGGCTTCTATTCACAATCGGAAGGTCGCTTCTTTTAGCGATTACAAGGTCGCTTCTTTTCGCGATTACACGGTCGCTTCTTTTCGGATCTTTTCACGATTGGAAGATCGCTTCTTTTCGCAATTACAAGTTCGCTTCTATTCACGATTAAATGGTTCTTTCGTTTGGCGATTAGACAGACGCTTCTTTTCACGATTACAAAATCGCTTCTTTTCGCGATTACATGGTCGCTTCTTTTCGCGATTACAAGTTCGTTTCTATTCGCGATTAAATTGTTGCTTCGTTTGGCGATTACAAGGTTGCTTCTATTCGCGATTAAAAGGTCGCTTCCTTTCGCGATTACATGGTCGCTTCTTTCCGCGATTACAAGTTCGTTTCTATTCACGATTAAATGGTTGCTTCGTTTGGCGATTAGACGGTCGCTTCTTTTCACGATTACAAAATCGCTTCTTTTCGCGATTACATGGTGGATTCTATTCACAATTGGAAGGTCGCTTCTTTTACCGATTACAAGGTTGCTTCTTTCCGCGATTACAAGGTCGCTTCTTTTCGCAATTAAATGGTCGCTTCTTTTAGCGATTACTTTTCGCTATTAAATGGTCGCTTCGTTAGGCGATTATAAGGTTGCTTCTTTCTGCGGTTACAAGTTCGTTTCTATTCACGATTAAATTGTTGCTTCGTTTGGCGATTAGACGGTCGCTTCTATTCGCGATTACAAGGTCGCTCCTTTTCGCGATTACATGGTCACTTCTTTTCGCGATTACGAGGTCGCTTCTATTCGCGATTATAGGGTCGCTTCTTTTTGCGATTACATCGTAATTGGTTTAACTGAAATAAATACTCTGAGTTTGACGTACCTGGCACATATATCGCCGAGTCCAATGAGCGCGTTAACCCTAACGGCCAGCGGCTCGTCCACCCTGGCCAGCAGCTGCGCGAACACTGGAGCGCACTCCACCGCCGTGTCGCGCGAGCGCACGCACAGCCGCGCCGCGCCCGCCACCGCCGTGGCACAGCGCGCCGCGTCCCACTCTGTACACGGACACTTGGCATTAGCAAGATTGTATGCGTCGGTGACGGCGAGGAACACATGCAGCAGCGCGGGCCCGGGCGCCACGCGCGCCGCCAGCGACAGATAGATAGTAGATAGTGTGGTGTTACCTGGCGGCGCGTCGGCGACGGCGAGGAACACGTGCAGCAGCGCGGGCCCGGGCGGCACGTGCGCCGCCAGCGACAGGTCGGCGGCGCGAAGGGCTTCCTCTACGTCGCCCGTGGCAGCCGCGCGTCGCTCCGCTGTGTACGGAACGTAGACAAGGTAAGCCAAAGACTAAATTACTCAAAAACCAAACAACCTCTTTTTGAACCTATGTGATGCAGTTGGGATTGAACTAAAATGACTGCCACCACACGCCTGACTACATTCAGACCGGTTGAAATATGAGCTTGTTACGAACTTTATAGTTGCAGTCGGGATTTTGGTTTTTTTTTTCTACCTTTTAGTGTGTTATATGTTTGAATCGTTTCTCAGAACCTTTATTGGAATACCCCACATGGTTATGGCACAATATTTTTTTTTCCAAGACCTTCCCTATTGACATCTAAAGTCCGACATTTTCGTTTTTAAAATAAAAACAAAACCTAGCCTATAACCATCGAGCGACCTGACAAGTCGATTGAGAGATCATATATCAAAGTGTATTTAGGTGCAGTGGCGTGCATTGCAAGGCATATAAGCAGTACCCACCTCGATAAATCACCATAAGCCTATCAATTACATTTTAGTGTGTGTGCCCCACAATTAAGAAACTCACTAAATTATCATACCTAACAAAGAACAAAATCTTCATAAAAACAAGCGCGGCAGTAGACAGTCGCCAGGCCTACTCGGCTCTCGTACTATTCGCACATTGTCATTGGTCTCGTTCAAGTTAATACGACGAAATTAAAAATACGTACGTCTCACGCGTAATACTATGACGTTCGATCTTCGCAATTTATCACCCTTAAGTAGGCATGCCTCCTCAAATAGCCAACCGAGTGTGAATGTTAAAATAATACTTCGTAATTTGGCCGTGCGAAAAAAGGGATGGATAATGAGGTCGCGGATAGTGAGGTAAAAATGAAAATCGAAGATGGCAGCTGCGAAAATTTTAAAATTTTTCGTCATTGGTGTCGTTTTCATGGTTTTCGTGGGTGCTGGAACCGATAATAAAGTGAAAATGAAAATCCAAGAAGCCGGCTGTATTTTTTTTGTCATCGTGGTTGTGTTTTGTGGTTTTCAAGGGTGCTAAAGCCATAGTAAGGTCAAAATGAAAATCCAAGACGGCGGCTGCGATTTTTTAAAATTTCTCATCATGGGTGTCGTTTTCATGATTTTTGAGGTTACTAAAGCCGATAGTGAGGTAAAAATGAACGAAAATTTTAAAATTTTGTCATTTTAAAGGTTTACAGCCGCCATCTTGGATTTTCATTTTGAACTGCATTCCTGCTGGAAGTCCCCCGACCACACAGTTTCTTTTTTATACCCAGTAAATCAATTACTTTTTACTTAAAGTGCGTACTTAAAGTGCGCGTTGTACCTACCTAACGAAAAAGTGTAAAGTGAATGAGACCAGACAAAACTATAGCACAAAAACGGTTTTTTTCAAAGTCACTACAGATTTCCATCAAATTGCATGTTTGTGTGACACATTATATGCTCTATAATGTGTCATTAGCTTATCATTATTTTTTTTTAGATACCTGTGGCGGTAAAAAATTGTTTCCTTTCGTCCGACTGATGAAGGTTTTTAGTAGTTAAAGTTCGTAGAAGGCACATAGTGGGTAAGAAAATAATTTGAACATTCAAAATATCTAGATATTTTTGTTTTATGTTTCTAATTAGTGTCCGCGTTTGCATAGACTAGATCCGGCCTAGTGCCTACCTATTCTGAAAACCAATGCACGCCACTGTTTAGGTGTTAAGATGCTTCGAGGGTGTAAATAATCCCATATCAAAAATATACAACCCTGGAATAATGAACCCAAAAAAATACCCTGTCTTTTCTGTCGCGCAGTCCGGTAATAAACTACACCCACGTTTCGCTAGTTACCCTAGTTAGCTAGCTACTTGCTCGACCTGGGGATCGGTCCCGAAACTCCACGCTCAAAGGTCTGAAATGCACAAGCTGTGTGTTTACGGATATTTGCAGTAAATCAGTTTGACAACAATATATTAAAAATTACAAAATCTTTTTACGACAACTATAGGGAGAGCAATGCAGAGGTTGCTTCATTTCCCGGTAATACATAGAGCAGTGGTGGCCAAGTGGTAACGGCCGCGACTTACGAGTTGTAGGTCATAGGTTCGAACCCAGACAGGCGCTTTACTTTGTGTAAATTATTTCGTCACCACTGCTCTCAAAACGGTGAAGGAAAACATCGTCAGGAAACCGGCATGTCCTAGAACCAAAAATTCGAAGACATGTGACATCCGCCAACCCGCACTGGGCCCGCGTGTTGGATTATGGCCCATTCCCTCTCACCGAGAGGAGGCCTGTGTCCCAGCAGTGGGAACATTATAGGCTGATTATGATGACATACAATAATATTATTCAGTAATATGTTCTCTACGAGGTCAAATGAAAATAGCTATTAAAACTTCTGAGCGTGATGGATATCAATATCTAAACACGACAAAACAAAAATATTTTCTAAACACAAACCTTCGAGTAGCTAGCTAACAAGGACAACGGCCGCTACTTGAAATTAAGAAATAAGAGAAATCCGTTTTATTTTTCTCACTTCAACTACAATCATCCATCACATCTGTGAAGTTTCGTCAGCTAGTTTAGTTTGATCCAGTATTTATACTTACACAACTGCATCATTTCCGTAGCCCATGTTATATTATCAGGATCTAGTTGAGATGCCAACTGTGAGCACTTTATTCGACATGCTGCAAAAAACAGTGAAACCTGTTTAACATTTGTTAAAGTGGTGAGTGGGCGGGCGTTTTGGGAGACTGTCTTATGTAATTTTAACGTTCAAAAAGTGCTGGTTCTCAGCCTAATTTGATTCGAACTTTTGATTTACTTCACAAAAAAAAAATACTAGTGACATACCATTTTGACCCGCCGTAGCAAGGCGCTGCACAAGATGGTCGCGCAGCTGCGTCCGCTCATGCATGTTCAAGAACCGCAACCACGAGCCCAGCAGTTCTATTGTCAACTTCAATAGGCGCGTGTCGCGAAACTAACAACACGAACATGCACACCATCAGTTATGGAATCAGGCGTTACTTTGCGGAAATACATGACAATAAAATATTATGTAAAAATACTTTTTTTAAATTCCGCAATAAATCCAGGCTTGGATGCCGTATGCAGCACCGCCCGCAAAAATATGCACATGCAGTCCATGCAGAAGATGCGGTTATTATTTTGTTATTGCAGAAATTTAACTAAATATGTTTACAAAACATTTTACAACATTCAAAACGTCAATATGTATCTGAAAAGCTGGAAAACTGAGATTTGAGTATTCTAATTTAGTTAGTGGCAAATGTCGCTTTTGGCCTGCGTGTTTTAGACTATTAATAAAAAAAACCTATACCTAAACACTTAATTTTTTATATAAAAGCCCAGTCGCCTGAGTGGCATTAATGTTTTCTTAGATTTTATTTTAGATTACAGGTCAAACAAGTTTAATATATTTAAATCATTTTACTTCTAAACCAAGCGCACATTACAGATGCAAGGGGCCGCAGCACAATGCATTTTCAAACAAAAAAGTGCGTTGCGGCCTGCCTGTAGTGTGCGTTCATTCATGGAAAATGTACGAAAGTGATGAAGGAGAATTTTTGCAATGCGTTGCGGTGTGGCTCGCTCCAATTGGCCCTAGCCTTGATTGTACATAGTTAAAAACAAAAGATTACTTGTTCGTATTGGGTCAGTTTGTAGTAATATTCGAGCACGAAGTTGATGTCGGAGTAGTCCACATGTGGTGCCACGCTCGTCAGAAGCAACAGACACTGGAGATCGCGCTCGTCGTTCTTCGCGCCCAAGTGAGAGCTCAGTATGTCTACCAAGCGATGGCTGACAAACAAAATGATTAATTAAAATTAACGCCAGAGTGCGTACCATTTCACAGGACACTCACCCCATACCAGCAAAACCCAATTTTTTTAAATAGCGTAATCACACCTTATGGTTATGGCTTATGGCTCACTCTGTATTTAGTTCGAATAGCTATAAATATCTTACTTGATGCACTTTGCTGACTTTGAAAGCATAAGGCAGACTTTCTGCAAATGCTTCATCTTTTGCCGGCGCATGATCCCTGAGAGGAACATCCACGGCATCTCGTCGTCGCATCCCCGTGCCGTAAACTTACGCAATCGATCGATTAAGAATTTTTCGACTAGACTCAACACCTGTTCTTGTACCTGGATGGACAAAAATACACATTTATAATTGGCTAGCTTTTGCCCGCGGCTTCGCTCGCGTTAATTTAGAATTTGACAATCAATTCGGGTTGTTCTCTGCTTGTTGTCTCTCGTCACGGAATAGAAAAAAACAGTGGAAGTGCCCTTAGACTCCCTTAGTACGGGAACCAGTGTCGCCAAACTCACACACTTGCAAAATTTCAATACACAGAAAACGATGATATAATTGGCTACTAATTATAAATGCAACTTTGGCGAAAAGTTTATTTATTGTTGTTCAAAATTAAATCTTATTACAACTCTTGAGTGTTGTTTTTATTTTACGTGTCAAAATCAATGAAGTCCATTTTTCCATGTAACAATCAAATTCGAGCAATCCACAACGAGTTCAGCTACTCAACGCTAGAGGGCGCTGTAACCAATTTACTCTATTTAGCACCCTAACGTCATTGAAATAGATGTCATATTCGTATGCACTTGTTATCTATTTTGCTACTCAGCTAGAGATGAGGACAAGATATCGATAATTTAATATCGATGTTTGTGCAATTGTAATTAAAATCTTTTATCTTATGTAACGGACCAAAGTCCGATTAGTATAAAAGGTAAAATGGTTAAATAAAACGATAAATAGTGAATTTAAACTATTTATTGTACTATTTATAAAACATATTTGTTTAATAATTGTCGGAATTGCGTTATCTTTTTTAAAAATATGTAGCCTTTTTTTGAAGTTTGTAAATTGTTTTCATAAAAATGCTCTGAACAGATTCTATGTACTTGATTTTGACGGCATCCAGTTCCACCTTCTCGTAGCTTCTATCCATTTCTCCTTGGTAAAAGGATCTTAGGGAAAACTGAAATATTTACATACTTTGTTAGTATTAGTTACTTTTGAGGCCTACGTCCAGCTATGAATGAATGATTGGTTTATTTGTCAGAATATGAGTACTCAAACTCCAACCATTTATTTCAATTAATCGAGAAGAACGACAACGAGCATATAATATGTCATGGTAACGTGTAAGTTTCACTATATAAATACACATTTTATTATTTTATCGATACCGAACTATTTGAATGTGTCCCATCCCTAATCGAGTAGCGTCGAAGTTTCTAGAATGTATACGATGATATTCAAGACAGCGAGCAAGTTGATTTAGACTTTGAACAATGGACATAAGGTAGTTTTTAGTTCGCAACAAAGTAATAAATATGGTTTTGTCAATAAAAACTATTAGGGTCTGTTCACACAGACCGGCTCGGAGAGCATCGGCGCGCATTTTTCTTTTCACACAGACCGGATCGTATACGCTTGGAGTTGGTCGGAGCGGAGTCGTCAACTATTCCACATAGACCGGCTAGAATCGGCCTGAAAGCGGATGCGCTCGGAGCCGATCGGATGTGCTCGCAGCCGGTCGGATACGCTCGCAGCCGGTCGGATGCGCTCGCAGCCGGTCGGATGCGCTCGGAGCCGGTCGGATGCGCTCGGAGCCGGGTGGATACACTGCAAAGGCAGTACCAGTATTCCACGCAGTCCAAGTTTTGTTTTCGGTGTTAACGTGTGCTTTTCGGAACATGGATTTAGATAGCTCCGATGAAGAAATATATTTGCTAGCAAGATTGTTTGAAGCTGAACAAAACAAACGAAAGCGCAAGCGAAGACAAATATGGGCAAAAAATATTTGGAAGAATCGATTAATCCATGGGGAGTTTCACACCATTTTCGAGGAATTGAAGAATGACAGCCTTAAATTTTATGAGTATTATCGTATGGAATATTGGCAATTTTTAAAATTGACAGATTTGTTAAGAGTACATATAACAAAAAAGACTACAAATTATCGTTGCACCATTCCAGCCGAAGAAAGATTAACGGTAACTTTAAGGTAAGTAAATAAAAAACAATCATTTTATAATAATCATCTTATTCAGGTCACAAGATCACAGCCGAAGCTTTGTTAACGTATGTTGCCGTTATTGTCCTGATTGATTGAAATATCAAATATTAGACAGTAAAAGAAACAGTTATTAAACTAAACATTGCTTAAAATTAAATGGTTAAAGTTAAAGATTACACCTAATTGAATGGCTGAATGTAATTAAATAGTGCAGATTTGACTTTCATTATTTTGATTGTCTGTGTTTATTAATTATTTTGTATTTTGTGTGTTTGTACTGTACCCGTAAGTAGTCTGATCTGGATAGTTTTGACAAATATAGGTTTCGTTTGATAACTGATGGTAAGTAGATGGATTAGAGGATGGCGGAGAATTTATTGGCAAAGAATAATTCAAATCTGCACTATTTTCATACAGACTCAATTCAGCTTCGTTAACAATGTCAAAAACGCGCTTTTTAATTCGTGCTTGAACTTCTTTTGGAAACGTTTCCACTGTATCTGACATAGACAAAAAAAAATTGCGTAATGCCTTGTCAAAGGGTTTAGTATTTTTTTTTTCTTCAAGATATTCTTCGAAAACCGTAGCAACATCTTTGTTTAAGCGTGTTCTCTTTTTCGAGTCGGAAGTACTTGCAAGCGATTCAACTTCGGAATGGTCAGAACGTTTAGATGATGTCGATGCTGGTGGTAGTGGTGTGCCAGGTTCCGATTCATCCGATGATAATGTAACATTAGATATTTGGTTCCGATTACGAAAAAACGGTATTATAAAAGAAAGTTCTTTTTCAAATTTTATTAATTTGGATGATGTCGCACCATCGCCACTCTTCCCTTTTCGGTTATGATAAGCTTTTCTGAAGTTATCTCGCAGTTTCTTCCAACGATCCATGCACTGCCTAACTGGAAAGAATAGAAATAAATAAATTAAAAACATCACCCTCCTTTAGTTCATCGGGTAAATGAGCATGCAGTCAGTGGACTGTTTTCTTTAATTTATACTTCGTTTTGGCGCGGCAATGTTATATTTAGATTTTTTGTTTGTTTTTACAGATTCCTCATTACTGGTTGCAGTTTCAAAAACTTGTCATTTAATTTCCGAATGGGAATTTCTACAGTTCATTCAATAATTCATGAGACAATCAGAGCAATTTGTGATGTTTTGATGCCCTTAGTTATGCAGATACCAGATGAAGAAATGTGGGACAAGGTCTCTCGTGATTTCTTTAATATTTGGAATTTTCCTAACTGTTTGGGCGCTATAGACGGAAAGCACGTCAGTATACAGGCACCAGATAATAGTGGAAGCTTATACTATAATTATAAAAAATTTTTCAGTACAGTGTTACTAGCTGTGGTAGACGCGAAATACAACTTTTTAATTGTTGATGTCGGATCGTATGGTAAAAATAGCGACGGTGGAATTTTACAAAATTCAAAATTTGGAAAAAAACTGAACACTAATAAGTTAAAGCTGCCCCCAAATAAACCTCTACCGAATACCACTGAAAGCTTACCACATGTTTTCATAGGAGATGAAGCATTCCCTTTGAGCAATAACATATTGCGGCCGTATCCGAGAGAACAAACAAGAACAGACTTATCAAAAAAAGTATTTAATCTGCGTTTAAGCAGAACAAGAAAAGTCGTAGAATGTGCATTTGGAATGCTAACTCAAAGATTTGAGATTTATCAAAAACGAATGAAAATCCAACCGAAGTACTGTGACTTAATTATATTAGCAACTACATGTTTACATAATTTTTTAATAGAAAATCGGACGCCATCACCAGGACAAGAGAATGTTCTTCACAGCAATATGAATTTATTAACAGCGATAACAGACAATAATGATGAAAATAGTTCTAATATCGACGCAGGTATAACCATAAGGAATAAATTTAAGGATTATTTTTCAGCAAGTGGTGCTTTAGATTGGCAAGATCAAGTGGCCACTCGAGTTTCTTAAGTTATATTTAATAAAAATTGTTCGCTACTTCTTGAGTAGGTATATTGTAACGTTCAGATACTCAAACGATTTTTACGAGTAAAGTGAGGGTACATTTAAACTCATGTTATTCCTGTTTTGACTTTGAATTTAACAAGTCACGGCAAATTAAGAAGCCCTTACTTTAGAATTCGTTCGAATATCTGGAGATAGGTGTAAAACAATAAAATCTTAGTAGGTACTTACCACTTAACCCCACACATTTGCTTATTTCCTCCCACGCATTGTCTTTCATTACCCGATCGCTATACGATGGCTTGGTTATGTCAAATAAACACTCATATTTTGACACTAGTATTATTAATTTTTCGTCAGTCATGTTTTCCTACAAGTGCATACAACTGTTCCGTTTGAAAACTTCGAACACAAGTGATTCGAGACACGATAGAAATACAATAGGGGCGCGAAAGCCGGCTGTCGCTTGCTTGTTGAAAGCAAAATGGCGGTCGGCGTGGTGCGACGGGCACGCAATCGGAACCGATCGGCTGCGCGAGCGAGAAAGAGCACGCGATCGGAACCGATCGGCTGCGCGAGCATTAAAGAGCATGCAATCGGAGCCAAACGGCTGCACGATCGAGAAAAAGTACGCGATCGGAGCCGGTCAGCTCCTCTTATTATTTCACACCAAGCGCCTTCAAGCATTCTTAATGACAAAAGCTGTGCACATAAAAAAATAAACCTTAATACACATACTAAAAACTCTGTTTTCATCGTGATAAGAATCTGCTCTCCTCTCCGAGCCGGTCTGTGTGAACGGACCCTTATATTGAAATATATCATAGTTTTATAATAATCGGTGATACGATACACCTCCGCAAGATACATTTTTTGTCCTGCTATCGTTTTTGCATGTAAAAATTGCACAATAAGGCATATTTGTAATATTTTTCGTTACGTTCGAGACGTCATATCACAGCAAGTAGGTAATCCCGACTGAGCCGGTGTTGCGGAACTCCGCATAATTGTGACACACGCGCGATAGCTGCGTGGCACTTCCACTGTTTTTTCTATTCCGTGTCTCTCGTCAAAGCTACGGCGCCATCTATTATCATAATAACGTTATTGTTGTTTTCCTCGGAAACAGCACTTTTTTAGGGACGAAAGGTACCCTATGTCCGTTTCTGTACATCTGACAACGTGTATACAAAATTTCAGGATGATCGGTTCAGTGGTTTAGGCGTGAAAAGGTAACAAACAAACAAACTTACTTTCGCATTTATAATATTAGTTAGGTTTTGCTGATTTAAAGTGTATTTTTAGCCTACGAAAACCCCGTTGCTAAATTCATTGTAGTACCCACAAATACACAAGGTGGGTGTTTCGTACATACTGTTGCCTGACCTCGAGGGACCTCAGGAAGAAGTCCACCGCCTCTACGCGGGTGTCGTACAATTGCCCCAACTGGGACACGAAAATTGCAGCCTAATAGCGTAACACAAAGACACTGCTTTTTATTTTGACAATTCAACAATATTCATTGCGTTATTTACGCTGTTGATCAGGCTACGTACCTTAGTCTCTGGGTCAGAGATTTGATGCAGAGGCCCGTCTAGGAAGGCATTCAGAACTACTTCGCTGGGTCGCATCGTCAGCAGGTCGCCCAGAGCGGCGATGGCAGATGTCCGTACAATGATGCTCGCATCGCGACACAGACTCATCAAAAACTGTTTAGAAAAAAAAACCGTTTTCAATAATAAATAAAATAAAAAGGTTAATTGCAGAAACTTGTACAACTTTTACAGTACATTTTACATAGGGACCTCCTTTTAAGTGAAAGACATACCTGTGCTAGGAGGCTCTTCAAAGACAAATTATAAAATTATTATTATTACTTATGCAGAAATAATTATAATGCTGAATATGTACTGTCCTCATTCTTATTATCGTTGAAAAATAAAGACGTTTTTACCCGCGACTTTGGGAGCTGGGTCAGACGGATTCTCAAGTTCACGTATTTTGGTTGCAATTACAAAATAGCTCATAAAATATCTATGGTCCTGGAAAACGAATTCTGAGGATCGGGATCTAACGTCCCATCTCAAAAATCCAACATTTAGATAATTATATTATTTAACATGAATGAAATGACCACATTCTTTACAGGGATTCACGATGCGACTGCACAAATGCGTAAAACATGGCACTATCTTATGCCGGCATTTTACTTCGCGTTCTCGTCATTTGAGAAATACCACTTAAAACAGATGAAAACGTAGAAAAAACTGTCGCGCACTACAATCATTGCATCCAGCATCTACTTGGCTTGCTACACCTGAAACCAACCATCATAAAAGTATATTCCTTCCTAACTTTGATCCAAGGATCTACTCAGACTGAGCCAGTGTCAAAAGTCAGCGGCGCCCTCGTCGTAGTGCTAGTACTGACCGCCAGTTGCTGTGGCTGCGGCGGCGGCGCGGCGGGGTCGGCCAGCAGCTGCTGCAGCAGCGTGGCGGCCGCCTTGCGCACCGCGGCGCGCTCGTCGTAGTGCTAGTACTGACCGCCAGTTGCTGTGGCTGCGGCGGCGGCGCGGCGGGGTCGGCCAGCAGCTGCTGCAGCAGCGTGGCGGCCGCCTTGCGCACCGCGGCGCGCTCGTCGTAGTGCTAGTACTGACCGCCAGTTGCTGTGGCTGCGGCGGCGGCGCGGCGGGGTCGGCCAGCAGCTGCTGCAGCAGCGTGGCGGCCGCCTTGCGCACCGCGGCGCGCTCGTCGTAGTGCTAGTACTGACCGCCAGTTGCTGTGGCTGCGGCGGCGGCGCGGCGGGGTCGGCCAGCAGCTGCTGCAGCAGCGTGGCGGCCGCCTTGCGCACCGCGGCGCGCTCGTCGTAGTGCTAGTACTGACCGCCAGTTGCTGTGGCTGCGGCGGCGGCGCGGCGGGGTCGGCCAGCAGCTGCTGCAGCAGCGTGGCGGCCGCCTTGCGCACCGCGGCGCGCTCGTCGTAGTGCTAGTACTGACCGCCAGTTGCTGTGGCTGCGGCGGCGGCGCGGCGGGGTCGGCCAGCAGCTGCTGCAGCAGCGTGGCGGCCGCCTTGCGCACCGCGGCGCGCTCGTCGTAGTGCTAGTACTGACCGCCAGTTGCTGTGGCTGCGGCGGCGGCGCGGCGGGGTCGGCCAGCAGCTGCTGCAGCAGCGTGGCGGCCGCCTTGCGCACCGCGGCGCGCTCGTCGTAGTGCTAGTACTGACCGCCAGTTGCTGTGGCTGCGGCGGCGGCGCGGCGGGGTCGGCCAGCAGCTGCTGCAGCAGCGTGGCGGCCGCCTTGCGCACCGCGGCGCGCTCGTCGTAGTGCTAGTACTGACCGCCAGTTGCTGTGGCTGCGGCGGCGGCGCGGCGGGGTCGGCCAGCAGCTGCTGCAGCAGCGTGGCGGCCGCCTTGCGCACCGCGGCGCGCTCGTCGTAGTGCTAGTACTGACCGCCAGTTGCTGTGGCTGCGGCGGCGGCGCGGCGGGGTCGGCCAGCAGCTGCTGCAGCAGCGTGGCGGCCGCCTTGCGCACCGCGGCGCGCTCGTCGTTGGCGCTGCGGGCCACCACGGCCATCAGGCGCGACACCTCGCCGGTGCCGTTCAGTTTCTGCAACACAAACCATCCAGCGAGTGCCAGTCACTGCACTGACACAATCTTAAGGACAAAGCGCCAGAGTAGCCCGTGAAATGTAGATTAATTCTTTGTACCCTAGTGAAAGATTATTTCATAAAACATTTTTTTTTTCAATTGTGTAAATAGTCACATTGGCGACGGTTGCGAATAATCGTTTTATCAACATATAACCTGACACTGACCTGCAAATTGAATAAAAAGCTCTAGCGCTTTCGTCTTAGGAATCTTCACGTGCATTACACTTACCT
This sequence comes from Apamea monoglypha, assembly GCA_911387795.2. Taxonomy (NCBI): domain Eukaryota; kingdom Metazoa; phylum Arthropoda; class Insecta; order Lepidoptera; family Noctuidae; genus Apamea; species Apamea monoglypha. The sequence goes on from OU426920.1 coordinate 9,334,397, forward strand.
TTATGGCGCTGATCAATGGCACGTGTTTACTGGTGAGACACTTCGTAAGAATAGCGAGCGCACGCGTGCGCAGTTGGCCTGACTCGTCATCCGTTCGGTCGTATATGGCGCGTAAGATAGCCGCGTGCATCACTCTATGCTTGCGCTCACGTAACAGGCTCGCATTGTCCTCAACAAAGTCAACTTCGGGCTGTAGAAATAAACATTTTATATTTAGTACTTTATTATCTAGGTACTAAGTTTTCTTGTTAGCGCGTTGGTTGGCTAACCATTGCCGCAGTACAGACAGCGTCACTTGGAGACCCCTCAAGTTTTAAAATATTATAGTGTTATAACATTGAATTTCTTACGTATAAAGTATACTTTAAAAAAAAAAAGCACGACTTGACGTGGATTCGAATCAGCGCATCGCCCAAAGTCGCCATGCAATACCAGCAGTTTTGACCAAGTAGCCAGCGAGGTTGTTGCGATTACGAAGTATTTGCAATCTACAATCCTCCGTTTTACTTTTTCATTCGGTCTGTGTATAAGTTAAAAAATATTGCAGCATTATAGCTGCAGTATTGTATTGTCGTTCTGTGTAAACAAAATGTCATAGTTCGCAAATGTTTATCAGTTTTTAAATTAGATTCTTTATCACACTGTGCAGTAGAGTCTAAAATGCTATATCTAGGTACTTATTACTATTTAATATTATATTATATAATCAAAATTTTAGACAAAAGTTCACTGCACCTCCTAGGTTCCCCAATTTTGGAAGATAGTTTTTCCTTTTAACGATGAAAAAATAAAAAATTTCAACGACATTTCGGACAGACTCTCTAAAATTAATTTACATTCGGATTAGATACTGCTGTTTTGGCCCAAATTTTATATATTTTCTACGTTCTTCCTCTTTATGGAAGCAACCACATTTGTTGGACAAAATTTACCATATTATTCGCAGCACATTAACAACCATTTTAAATGTGGCCTTGGACGACCGAGCGTGGCTTCAAGCCACACTACCCATCCGTTTTGGTGGCCTCGGCGTCCGCAAAACTATCAGTATTAGCTTAACGGCGTTCTTGTCCTCTGTCCACAGCACCGAAAAGCTGACCGGGAAAATTTTAGCCCCCTGCCTGGTTGACTCTGAAGTGCCTTGCTGGACCGACGCGGTGAACGCCTGGAAAGCGGCTTGCCCGGATACAGATCGGCCCGTAAACCCATCTTCCCAGAGACAGTAGGATGAGCCGCTCTGCAGGTTGGTACGAAATAATCTTATCAATACGTCCACCAATACTGCTTCTTTACTCTGGCTTCAAGCACTCCCGTCACCCAACATAAGCACTATGCTGGGTGACACCACCTTCCGGCTCGCTACCTGTTTGCGTTTGGGCGCTCCTTGTGGGGCTCCGCATCGCTGTCAGTGCGGTGAAGCTGTCGACTGCCTCGGAAACCATGGCCTATCCTGCAGTAGGAGCGCAGGTCGGATAGCACGGCACGCCAGCATTAATGACATCATCCGTCGTGCTCTTGTTACCGCCGGGGTGCCAGCTGTTTTAGAACCCAACGGCCTGGCACGCGACGATGGGAAGAGACCAGACGGAATGACCATAATGCCCTGGAAGTTAGGCAGATCTTTGGTGTGAGATGCAACACGTGTCGACACCCTTGTGCCATCCCATCTTCCTAGCACGGTAGGCTGTGCTGGAGCGGCTGCTGCTGGGGCAGAAAACCTCAAACGGCGAAAATATTGCAACCTGATTGGGAGTAATATGTTCGAGCCGTTTGGGGTTGAAACACTAGGGCCATGGGGTCCGAGTGCCCACTTGGTTTTTCGAGATATCGCCAAGCGGTTAATCGACTCTTCACGTGACCAGAGGGCTGACCTGTTTCTTGGCCAAAGAATTAGCATCGCCATACAACGTGGCAATGCTGCCAGCCTTTTGGGCACTGTTCCTGTTGACAGCGATGCGGACGAATTTTATTTTATTTTTTCTCATGTACATATCATTATTTTAAATGTTAGCTTATATAACGTAAATACCTATATTATGTCACAAATAAAGATATTCAATTTAATATTTGTGAAACATCTATTCTAAAAAAAAGAGTATTAATGACTTTTTGATGACCAAAATCATTTCGTAATTTAAAAGTTGTCACATTGACCTAATTGCATTTGTTACATTTATCAAAAATATGAGGGCGGAGTGATAAAAAAAAAAATAATAAAAAAAATGAAAAAAATGGAATAAAATGATCGCAAATTGCACGGATCGCGGACACATCCTTGTTCACAACTCATTTGAAGGACTAAATTAAAATTTTCAGCGAGTACTGCCGCACACAGGTGAAATTTACGAAATTTATGGCCAATATTGACAAAAACAAAGTTACTCCGATTCAAAAATAGTAACCTAATTTAGGAACAAGACATATGACGCTATCTATTAATGATCTGTAAAACGTTTCACACTTATTATTTAGACACCGCCGGTTAGTTTTTTTTTTTTTTTGACATCAAGAAAAACAACTTAACACGTTTTTGCAAAGATGGAGAAAGGTGAATTTCGTGTCGTGATTAAACATTATTTTTTGCACAAAAAACTATAACGAAAACGAAACAAAAACTTGATAAATATTATTCTGCTCCGTCGAGTAAAATGATTCATAAGTGGTTCAATGATTTTCGGTGTGGTTGTACAAGCACAAGTTATGATGTGCGCCCAGGACGCCCAGTTGAGGTCACAACTCCAGAGATGATCGGTAAAATCCACGATATAGTTCTGAACGACCGAAGAGTAAAAGTGAGGGAGATAGTCGAGATAGCAGGCATCTCGGACGAACGTGCTCCCAATATCTTACACTAACATTTAGATATGAAGAAGCGATCCGCGCGATGGATGCTGCGTTTACTGACTGTTGATCAAAAACGCATGCGTGTGATCACTTCGGAGGCAGGTTTGGCGTTGTTTCAACGGGATAAAACCAAATTTTTGAGTCATTTTATAACAGTAGACGAAACATGGATCCACCACCATACCCCAAAAACCAAGCAACAATCGAAACAGTGGATTGCTACCGACGAACCAGTGTCGTGTAGCGACAAGAAACTAACTTTAAATTAAGAAAGTATAGAAAGGGAAGTTGAAGTTAACAACGGAATGCTTGTCTGACCTGGAGGAATGAATGAAGATAACTGTGAGTATGTATATTATATTGACTACCTAGAGAAGGGTAAAACGATTAATGGCGCATATTTTGCCAATTTATTGGACCAATTTGATATTTTTTATTTAGAAGAAAATCCTCTTCCACCAAGACAACGCACGAGTGCAAACCTGCGCGATTGCCATGGCCAAACTTCATGAGTTGCGCTATGAGTTGCTTTCTCACCCACCGTATTCGCCAGATTTAGCCCCTTGCGACTATTTTCTGTTTCCCGAATTTAAAAAAAAATGGCTTGGTGGGAAAAGAGTTGGCTCCAACGAAGAGATCATGCACGAAACCAATGCCTATTTCGAAGGATTACCTAAGTCGTACTTTATGGAAGGGATCGAAAAGCTAGAGAAACGCTTGATGAAGTTGAAAAATAAATAATAATAATTAAATAAAATTGACTCCTTGTTTAATTTTTACCACACTTTCACTCCGCATTCGTATTAGGTGTGAAATATAATACAAATTTATTGATTGAAATGAAATGGCAAGGGTAACCTTGGAAAAGAGTTGGCTCCAACGAAGAGATCATGCACGAAACCAATGCCTATTTCGAAGGATTACCTAAGTCGTACTTTATGGAAGGGATCGAAAAGCTAGAGAAACGCTTGATGAAGTTGAAAAATAAATAATAATAATTAAATAAAATTGACTCCTTGTTTAATTTTTACCACACTTTCACTCCGCATTCGTATTAGGTGTGAAATATAATACAAATTTATTGATTGAAATGAAATGGCAAGGGTAACCTTGCCATTTCCCCCTTCAACAAAGGGCTACTATATTATTTCTCCATTAAGATGGCTTGAATTATATCTCGAGAACTCAATATATCTCGATTATATGTAAGATTTGCGACTGTACATGTACATAGTGTATGATTGTTTCTTACATTATGTAGAAATAAATAAAAAAATACTTTTAGGTAAACGGTTATTATATTATCTTTATTTACTAGTTGCTATACTACTTAGTACCTCAGCATCCACTGATGAAACTGTATGCACAACTCAAGATGGACTATGATAAATTCATTATTTTCCCATAGTCCATCTGAAGTTTTGAAGTTTCTTATCTTATCTATGGTACTGGTAGCTTTGGGGTTCGTGACAATTAAAACTGCCGGTATAAATTACCAAAAATTACACTTTAATTAAACAACACTAATAACAACTCAAACACACTAATTACACTTAAGTCGCACTTGAAGATCGCTTTCGATGTATTCGCTTGTATCGCTTATCCAACTCTGTCTGCGTCGTCGAGAGATCGCGTCTTATATAGTGCCGCAGATAGTTCTAGAACCTTCTATTGTAGAAACATCTAGAATGTTCGAGCTTCGAGTACATATCGGCCCAACTGACCAGATGTTGATAGTTCTAGCATCGAAATTTCTGGAAGGATCTATTTGTTCTGCTACTCGATACTAGATGGCGCTAGTGGTAACTTGTAGCGCGCAACAGTATCTTATATCTATACGTCACGTCAGTGAAGTTTCGCAACTAATTAAAGGCCTTGTGTTTTTAATGATGAAGGGTATTCTTATAGTGTGCCTCGCAACATTCATTGACGATCGGGTGATACAGAGTGGCAAATTTACAGTGGTCCAAAAATTTTTTTTAGAAGCCTGTTCAGCGGTTATCTCTTTGTGAATAACATTTCTTGGACAGTATGTGCAAGGATTTATAAAAAGTAAGTCACTCGAGGTAATTTATATGCACAGTAACCACCAAAATATGTCCGTCATTTAAAACGCTATTTTTCTCTGCTCGCTGTACGATAGAATCTGCTTTACCGACTAAGCATTAGATATATATTGCGGCGTAATCTCAATACCGTAAAATGACATTCATTCCATCTTCGTTACATGGCAGAGCCACTTAAATATATGGCACTTACAAACACTTAACACAAAATGAGTTTAGGTTATTTTGATCTTTGTTATCAATTAATTAAATAAAGTTTTCTATGCAATAGTCTGCTCTGTGCCGTAGCTTCGAAAGGATTTGAATACTATATAAAAGACTTGACTGTACCTGTGCGGCGACGCCGACATTGGGTTGTTGGTTGACTACTTCGTCATAACTCGGTTGTGGTTCTTGCTCATTACTGCCGCCACCAACTAAAAAGATACAATTTTCCGTTTATAAAGTAACTAACAACTGCCTTCTATTGTTGAAGTTCGTTTATTAATTTACATAGTTCCTCTTAATAACACAGCCAGCTGTATGATGGGGTACAAGTTGTACCCCATCCAGTCGGTATTGTACCGTACAACACAGACTACTGATTTAGGTCTGCTTGCACCACAAATCCCAAATATATTTAGCGCTAAACGTCTTAAAAACATACCTAGTTTTTTCTGTCAATGGTTTACGAATAGTAATAATAACCCTATCGCCGTATCTCTACGTTGACGTCGTGGTGGGACTTGCGCGCTCTAAACTCTAGGTCTGTGACGGAATGGTTTACTTTGCCGGATCAGGTCTAGGGTGAGGAGCCAGACCAAGAGAGATACAGGAACCCGCAGGCAGCATGTGGCGAGCTGTTGGGCAGTAGCGACCCCACGGACCCTTTCTCTCGGGAGAAGTCTTGTTCCTCACCTCTGGCTTACCTTTATTGGCCGGCTGGAGTGAACACTGACGAGGAACAGAGCTCCCACCTCATTCTTGCCTTTATTGGCTGGCTTGAGTGGAGATTCGCAAGAGCAAACGAGCTCGGAGGAAGGAAGTATTCCAGTAAGATGCTGGTAGGGATCTTGACCGTACTTCTGGGATTGTGCTGATAGCCGTGGAATACCTCTCCACTCCTCACAAGCACTTCAGGACATGTTGCCCCCTTGTCGCTACGACACTATGGGCTAGCGACCATTTTCGGGGTTCCATTAATGAGTGTGCAAGTCACCCCCTGCCATTTTATCTGTGAATTATATTATCATTGGTCAGGCAGGGGACATAGACCTTCCATAGTTCAAGGTAACCGATCCACTATAGCCACCCAAACCCATAGCCCAGTATATTATATTTATATTTGACGGCACGGTTGGCGCAGTGGTTAAGCGATTGACTGCTGCGCTGCGTGTCGCGGGTTCGATTCCCGCACGGAACAAATATTTGTATGACCTACATGTATTTGTTCCGAGTCTGGGTGTTTTTCTATCTATAATATGTATGTATTTACAAAAAAAAAAATGTATATAAGTAGTTTATCAGCCATCTTGTTACCATAACACAAGCATTAGGTTGCTTAGCTTGGGACAAATGGTGCTGTGTGAAATGTCCAGGGATTTATTTATTTATTTATTTATTATTTCCATGTTCTGCAATATTCCTGCACCAATCGGGGGTTGTCCTTGGGTGCACTTGTATGATGCATACAGGGATAATCATCGGTTGGTGCCTCCTCATCATTTATAATTGTGTAAAGGGCGTCTGCGAGTTGGCTTCGGCCCCTAGTACGCCTTTCAAAGGTCCGGGACCCCAGGGTCCCGAGATATGTCAAAGACAAATAATAATAATCTTTATTTTTCTCTCCTCACAAAGGTTCACAAAGCTATAAACAGGGACAAGTAATATCACGTTTTGACAAAAATGAATAAAATATGATCCTTTGTGAGAGACTGGCGTCCATATTAGGATACTCTGTGTGACGGATCACCAGGCTCTCACCCCGAATTAAACCTAATTAACATTAAAATTACATCACAACGGTCAATTTTATAACTGTAGACAAATTATGAAAAAAAACATGTACTTATTAACTTCAAAAAATTTTCTAAAGTTAAAAAATTATAGAACAATAAAAGATTTAAAAAAAGGTAAAGTGTAATGTATGTGTAGTGTGCCGGTGAAGTGTGCGGAGATGTTGAATGATGGAGTGAATGTGGGTGTGTAGGGTGTTAGTTACAGTAAAGTATCCGAAATTATTAAATATTACGAAGGAACTATGAGTAGCTTCTCCATGGCATCATAGTCCAATTTTTGTAACCAGGCTGAGTGTTTTTTTGCAACGCTGCTTGGGTAGGGCGTATATAGACAAAATTCCGTTAAGTTTGTTATACAAATAGTTTCCAAGAAACACGAAATGTCGACGAGAGAAAGCAGTATGGAACCGAGTTGTGGGACAAACTGCGTGGTTACGTCGCTTACCTTCAAATAGAGTAGAATTATAGGAAAGAAAAGAGTGTTTGCGCAAGATCGTATTTAGAATGAAAAGTTGATGTACAGTTAACAGTCCGGTTTGCTCATAAAGTTCTCTGGTGGGAAATAAGAAAGGCAGGAAATTGGTAACCTTTAGAACGGCTCTTTGTGCACTTTCGATCCGGAGCATTGATGTTTTTGTCGCACCACCCCATACAGTTATGCAGTAAGAGATTAGCGATTGGCATAATGCAAAATAGACTGATCGCAATAAGCCAGTGTCCGCAACATGACGAAGATTTTTAAATACAAATATTAGCTTACGGATTCTAGTGGAAAGAGCATCTATGTGCGGGTGAAAACTTAGTGTACTATCTAGGATGACGCCCAAGTACTTTATTGAATCTGTTTTTATGAAGATGGGGACATAAGCAAGGAGTATTATGAGACAAAAAGCACGAGGATGAATGAGCTGTAATTTTGAGATTAAGGAGTGGAAAAGTAAGTTTTTTATGTAGAAAGAAATATACTTTGTCTTATCAACATTGAGAGCGAGTCTATTATTAGCTAGCCATGACAACACCAATTTCAACCCAATCTGTGCACAACTGTAAACCTCGGGCCAGGTGTAGGCTTCAAACAAAAGCGCTGTGTCATCAGCGAAAGTTATGATCCTTCCGCTGGGCATCTTGAGCTCACAGAGGTCGTTGATGAACGTCAAAAATAAAGGGGGACCGAGGATACTGCCCTGTGGGACGCCGTGCACGACAGGATGATCAGTACTAGTCCACTCGTCCACCCTAACTCTCTGGAATCGGTTGGTGAGGTAGTCGGAAAAAAGCTTGAGTTGTGCATCCCTTACACCAATGTTCTCCAGTTTCCTCACCAACAGAGGGACGGAGACTGTCTCAAAAGCCTTGGCAGGGTCCATAAAGATTACTATAACCTTTTTGTTTTTGTCGAGGTTTTCAGAAAAAAACTTAGTTAAACCGTGAATGGCGTCGCTGGTCGACAAGCCAGATCGGAAACCGTATTGAGAAGGTGATAGTAGTGAGTTGTCTTCCAGGTAGTCGACCAAGCGCTTCTTCGTGATCCTCTCCAATACCTTAGATAAGGCTGGCAGAATGGAAATTGGTCTATAGTTGTTGACACAGGCTCCATCGCCACCTTTGAAGATGGGGCGGATCTCTGCTATTTTAGAGGGGTTTGGGAATTTACCGGGGTCAATGGCAAGGTTGCAGAAAAAAACGATTGGAGACAAGAGGATCTGTCTATATCTCTTCACAATGCCGGTAGAGATGTTGTCATAGCCAACAGCGCAATCAGACTTCAAACCATGAATGATACTTTCAATCTTCCTGCTATGTGGGGAAAAAAACCATCGAGTGGGGATGAAGGTTGAGCGGTGGTGAATTGATATTGTTACCAGAACTACAGCGATCAGCGATATTTTTGCCGATGTTAACAAAAAAATTATTGATTTCATTAGTGGAATAAATAGGATCCAAGGCTAGCTAGCTTCAGCGGGATTGTCCGAAAGGGTTACCGCTGCCCCGGAACATAAAGGGCGAAGGAAGGAACATGGGTGGGTTTTAGTCAGTAAGAGTCTGACACTCCCTTCCGCTCCACCCAGAGCGGGAGGGGTCATTTGATGATTTCCCACCAGAACAAAAAAAAAAAAGGCTAGATAGCTGTCTGGCCTCGTTTTTAGATTTTTGGGTGTGGGTAATGTCTTTTATTGTGTTCCATAATATTTTGTTATTAAAATTTCTGTATCTTCTATAGGTTATTATTATGTTTTCGCTGTTATGATTCTTTTTTGCTTTTTGGTGCAGTTTGTCACGTTCCTCATACACCGTAATAATCCGGGCGTTATCCAAGGTTTAGTAATTTTCTTACGGTTCGACGTTTTTATAATTTGTGTGCTAGATTGTATAATACGGTTAATTGAATTAGCGAAGTACTGAACAGCAAGATCAACATCAGTCATTAAATACATGTCATGAAAGTTGAGGTTCCCAAATTCATCGCCCATTTATTCGTAATTTAAGCGTTTTAAAATTTTGAAGGTTTTGTTATGAGGTTTACTAGAATCCAAGATAAGGGTGATAGCATTATGATCAGTGATAGAGGTTTCAGCTACGTAACAAGAAGCTGGCAGTCGAGTTTTTAATATAATGTGATCCAAGCATGTCTTTTTATGTGTAGGGAAAGTGTAAGCTGGCAACATGCCATGGGACGCTAAAAGGTTAAGGTAATGAGCAGAATTATTCTGTGTTGTTCTCCGTTATGTCCACATTGAGGTCCCTTATTAGAATAAAGTTTGTTATATTGGAGGTAGAACTTAAAAAAAGGCCAAGAGAGGTCAGAAAGTTATTTAGGTTTTTGTAACCAGCAGGTCGGTAAACTGCTAGCATAGCCGTGCTCTGATTAATTTGGATCAATAGACTGTTATAATCAGAAACATTAGGTTCCTCTACGCACACGCTAATGTTATTTTTGGAATAAATAACAACCCCTTTCTTTTTGGGTTAGATTACTATTAGTTTTGTAGTAATTGTAACCCTCAAGCAGCGGAATGCGGTGAGCACAAGACAACCAGCATTCCGTCAAAACAATGAAGTCCCAATCAATTTGGGACCTTTGTGGTAATGTAAGTAAACCTGGTATATTACGTATTATGCTTGATGTTTTCGTGAATAACTTTAAGAGAAAGCTCAGAATCAGTTATAATGTTACTGCAATTATCAATATCACAGAACGTGCAACGGAAATACGGTCAAGGTCGGAGATTTTGTCATTGGTACTATTGAATTTTAATTTTAAGGAATAGTGACATTATATTTTTGAAGTTGCTTATGTAACTAGTAAATAATAGGACTAATAAGTATTCAGCAAACAAAATATCGTTATTTAACCAAACAATAGAAAACGTCGTTGGGTTGAGGATACTGGGTATACGCTCATGCAGTGCTGTGAAAGAGTGTAATAACATAATAATATGTAATAAAGTAGTAAACGGTTTGTCGTCGTAGGCTCGGATCAATTCATGGGGAAAGGTATGAAATAATCTAAATTGTGGGGTATGTGGAAAAAGTGTCAGCACAAAAACCCTAATAAATTGCTGTACTAGTATAGTTCGTGAATCGGAACATCGCTGTTGTTGTAAACAAAGATAATGACGCTCGACGAGTAAAGAAGAAAGAAAGAAGAAAGTGATGTAAGTGTTAAAGTGTTTATCTGTGGAGTGTGTAGTGCAAGTGTTTATAATAGTGTTGTAAAGTACAGACGCCAGCAGGTCAAGCTAGCCGAAACTGTCAAATTTTCCCAATCAACCTTGAACCTTAATGGTTTAGCGATAAAGTTGGAAATCTATTAAAGAAATTTGACAGATTGTAGTAGCTTGATATGCTGGCGTCTGTACAACACAAAATAGGATATAACAAATATAGACGGTGAGTACAGGTTCCAGTCATTTAGACTTTAATTTAAGAAGATCGTCCTCACCGTCAATTCGAATTGGTCGAGATGACTCTTTCTCTTTTAACACTCTCCCTGCCATGGGGTCCGCAGGCGGGTCCCAACATATTTTATACAGGACGCCAGGTCTATTTTCTATAAACTTGACTGGGAGGCCACGGGGTCTGCTGGCCGCCGCCCCCAAATTAACTTATTTCTAAGGCCATCCCTATTTTGTTATGATTTATTACTGCACGCCAATCATACAAATCGTCAGTATGCCGCCGGCAGGACCCGTGGCCTGCTGTTAGCGCATTTTCCCGCGCTTTTGTTGCAATTACGCGTCTTTCTCAGAGGCCGATAGTACAGTTAGATTTTTTCTATCTGCAAGCCAAAAGGTAGGAAAAATGTTTGAATTTGGGGGGTCAATGCGGGTCCCACGGCCTGCTGTTTTAATTTTGATGGATACCGCCGGCTGATCCCATGGCTTGCTGGAATGATTTTGCAATTTAGGTCACAGCCTGTCAAGATACATTACATTGGGGGCCGCCCGCGTACTCCATGGCCTGCTGGACTCTAAAACCCTAATATATTGCTGGCAGGGAAAGTGTTAAGTAAATTTTGCCGTATGAATTCCAGAAGCTGTGATATTTGTTTTCATTTTTTAAATTCTTTACAACGCAGCGAAGTTTATTGGCAGCAGGTGTTAAAAATTCGTCAATATAAATTGGCAGAGACTGAGTTGCTGTGGCCAGTTGAATATGTGAAGTATTTAATTTGTTGTTTTTGTTTTCCTTGTTGAATATTCTGCACTTTGTGATCAAATTGTTCTTCATAAACGTTGTAGTAAATTGAATAATTATAGGGTTTCTGTTATTTTCAAGTTTAGTTTTGATACGGTAAGCGTCGTAAACATCAGAGTCATTGAATGGCTGATCTATAATTGTTCCAATGTTTTTCCCAATAGTGCGCAGAGACTCCTTGTTTTCATTACAGTCTTTAGGGATATTATGGATTTCAATCGAAGCAGCTCAGGAATTGCGTTTCATCAACTCAATTTTTGTCTCTAGATATATAATAGATTTTTTTATTATTGGAATTTTCTCGTTCCAATCCGCTCATTCGCTCCAAGAAAGCGTCGTATTTATCAGAAACCAATTGTAGGTCTTTCTTAATATCCTCAGTTCGTTCTTGAATGGTGTGCATTGCCGAGTGGAGTTGGTCTAGCTTTTGATTTTGCTGCTGTTGAAAACTTTCAAACAAAGCCTTCATTTCAGCTACATGCTTGAAAATCAATTGTTTCGTCGAATTTTCTCTTAAATCTCTGTGTTATGTTTCCCGAACCTTCAGATTTTTCACGAAGATTAAAAGGGATCTCAATTTGGGGATCAGAACCAAGACCCCCAAGATCTGCCTTCGATAAATTGGGAACCGACGAAAAAGATTGCATTGGCGCCAGCACCGATATTGTTGGTGGTGGTGTGCGTGGGGTTGACATATTATCGAGAATGAGAAAACTAGAATGTTTTAAATATGTTTAGCGCTTAGGTTTCCTGTAGATGACGCCGGAGCCGCACCTGCTTCGGACCGTGTGTTTGTGTATACGAATGAATATCTTGCATGTGCAGCAAAGCCGCTGCACCGAAACCGCGTGTGCACCGCATCGATGCGGAAGCCTCACAGTTAAGCGGTAATTTGTGTGCCAATTCGTAAATATTCGAATCAAAAAAATATTATTCTAATTTCCAACAACCTACTCGAGAGTGCTGTTTTAATAACTTAAAGAATACACAAGTCAAAGAAACATACTTGGTTCACCATTGTCGGTAGTTTCATTTGTTTGCTCAGATGGATGTTCTTCATGTTCACTGTCTAACAATTTTGCCAGCGACTCCTGTAATGTGAAGTAAAATAACGGCAACGAGACGAGATAAAGAATGTAAACGATATTGCTTCAATTAGAAAAGTGACAATAGAATGAACATACTTTTAACTTATGAATTGAATAAAAATTTCAACCTTAGCGAAATGTTATTTTACTGGTAGTTGTTATTAATGGTGACGAGAGTAATTTCGTGGTCGACTGTACGTGGTAGTTATAAATGTAAATGGTATTGATACATACAAGTGCTAACTGACGATGTGACAGTCTTGAAGCAACAGATAAATCTGTCAGCCATTTAAGAAATTCTCTGTATGAAGATGGAGGTAGAGAACTCATCATGCCGACCACTAATTTCGATCGCATCTCGCGAACTTCTGCACGTTCCTGTAAAACATAATAATAGTAAGTTTATATAGCGTGTAGTTATATATAGAATGGTAATTTGATAATGCACCATGCATTAGGGTGCGTTTCCACTGAAGCGGAGACGAACGAACTAGCGTAGTCTATATAGCGTGTAGTTGACACATGGTGGCAATTTAATATGGTGCATTAGGGTGCGTTTCCACTGAAGCGGAGAAAAATGAACTAGCGGAGAGTCTATAGAGCGTGTAGTTTATATAGGGTGGTAATTTGAAATGGTGAATTAGGATGCGTTTCCAGTTTCCACTGAAGCGGAGACGAATGAACTGGCTGAGCTAACTGCGGAGACCAGCGGAACTGTCGTGGAGATGTAAAGCGCATATGAGGAGACAGACAAATCAGTCTGAACTGAGTTAAAAAAAAAACCCTACAAGGAGCGACAATAAAGCGAAAATTAATTTCAGTTTCGGAAGTCTACTTCGAGTTCCGCAACAAAAAATAGTTTTAGAAAATAGACTTACCTAGTTTATGTTTTTTTATACAAAGTTTTTCTAATAGAAAGAATATTTCCTCGTACTTACCAATCCATCTGGACTTAAGCAGAGATGTTCTAAAAGACATAGGTATCCATTTAATGCTGCCTTACCATGCGTGGCCAACAGCAGAAATGAATATGTTACATAAGATGGTCCAACACATTTCTGGAAAAAAGGAGAACCAATAAATAAATAGGTAATTAAATCTTCGGCATTTCAATCTATTTTAGTAGTTCATCAACATCCAGTCCAGTCTTGCCAAGGGGTATCGTATTACCCAGTAACTGGGTTGTGGAGGTCAGATAGGCAGTCGCTCCATGTAAAATGCTGGTATTCAGCTGCATCCGGTTAGACTGCCGACCCCAACATAGTTGGGAAAAGGCTAGGCAGATGATAGGTTCATCAACATCATTTTCCTGCTTTTATTTATTTATTACTATTTTTTTTTTCCCATTCTCCCATGTTAGCCGTCACTCTATCATTCACTCCTTTTCTTTCATATCATCACTCACACAATCCATCCATCTTTTCGTTTAAATTTAAATTAATTTGTATATCTATACTTCACCATCACTCAGCCGAAAGATATCAATTGCTAGACATAAAAAAGGCTTTTCTATCAAGCATCACTATCATTTTATCTATAACAAATATGTGCTTACATTAGCATGCCTGCCGTCCAAACTTGAGTTGACCAGCTTTGGCAGGATACATTTAAAAACCAATGTTACTGCCTTCTCGTTGGACTCCCCCGTTGCACCACACAATAAAATATGTATTATTCTATATATACCATTAGATATGCGTCCAAGTATGAACTTGTCTGAAATAAAATATAAATAAAATAAAACAAAATGCTTCATCAGCCCCCTAGTTTCATTTCATTGCCTTTGTTTGAAACAGGTTTGGTTATACTTATAACCTCATTATTAGTTTGATACTACATAATAGGTACACGCTGAATCATATTAGTGCACAAGTATGTGTACGTTCTCTTCCTGGTTTGCATATGGCGGAAATGCTGCCTATTATAATAAAGTTTGTTATTACTATTTTTACAAAATAAAAACCCCTTAGCCTCCTTTGAAGGGGGGTCAAGGGGTTGTTAAAGTTTATATAGAATAATCTTAACGCGTGGTCCGACGTCAACTCGAAAGTCGGTATTAACAGGAGTTTATGAGTATTTCCAACAATTTTAAAATGGGGTAATTAAGTTTTTAGGGGGGAATTTTACTGCGTGGCTTGATTAACTTAAAGATCTCTTTAAGTCAAACAGTCCAAAACTATGGACAAACGAACTGGAGTACCCGATACAATAAGAAGGAAGAGAGGTAGGTCACAAATCAGAAGGTGGCCAGGTGAGCCAAAAGAACACAATTGCCCACAAAATATGACATAAAATAGTAAGACAAAAGTGCTAGAGATGGTGATAGGACATGCTACAGGAACTACTGTGTACTTTAGGTCCAGTGTTTAACCGGTTAAATGCCATGATTACAGAAACAATTAAATAGTCATTGTCTCATGTGGATCTATGTTCTGGCATACAAAAGAAAAAAATTCAAGTGAAGTTCGAACTGTCTAATGAATCTATTCGAAATGAGTGCCTCAGGGCGTTTTTACAGTCATGCAATTTTTTTTCATATGTATTAGTGGTAGTGTAGTTAACTTTATAACCTCAATTTTCATTAATGATTTTTTTAATTACAATTTAATAATGTATTGAAACAATAATTGTTGGAATCTGGGACGTTGAAACCTCCTAAATTACTATTGAATATTTTACTAATTCCCTTTAGTGAGTGATTAATTACATAAGACTCTAACCTGAAAATGGTTTGTGTACACACTCATCAGATACTTTTGGAACAGACCATACCACCTATTATAAGATTCAATCTCTCCACCCTTGACGAAAGGCTAACCTGATCCAACCACTTGATGGCTAAGAAAAAGTGTTTCATGGTTTCAACATATTTAGGATGACAATCATAATTATCTCTCAAGATCAACATACTTGAAATTGAGCAAAACACAGCAATGTCCTAGTAAAGAACCTGTCAAGGAGAACTCAAATGAGTTGTGAAATCTTAACTCGGACAGTGAAGCCCATTAATTACTGCTGAATCTGAATAAAACATCACTTACACATTTGTAACCAAGAACCTGATTGAATTATAACTAATAAGCAGCTTGCAAACAAAAAAAAAAAAAAACAAAAAGATAACAACAAAATCAGAATAAACAAAACAAAAATCTTCAGACGTACTTTCTCTTCGGCGTAGATCTGAAATTTTTAAAAGACATCTTAGTGTTACTTGGACATTATTATAGCAACACTCAAGTCAGTCACAAACTTCACTTACCCACGTGTAATTTGTCAACAATAGCATAACCCGTTATGTCAACTAAATTACTCATAATTTCTTCAAAATTCATATCACTTGGGCTTAGTCGTAAATGTTGTACAACAATTGTCAGGTCTCCCACAAACTCTGACAGTTGATGCAATACAAGGTTGACTTCATTAGTTAGATCCTTAGAGTTGAAACTACTAGCTTCATCACACATCTCTAATGGAAAGCGGAGGCATGCTAGCGACTGAGCAAATAGTTGTGAATGGTAGATATGATATGCTTGGAATCCTGGGATTGTCAACAACTTATAGTAAACTCGAGATGCTAATAAAGCATGGTTTCTACATTTTTTGGTATGGACATTTCTGCATCCATAATCTATATAGTAAGCTAAAATAGCTAAGACTTTCTTCTGTGGTACCAAATGCGATAACGACGCCCAAGACTTTTCTTCACTGGGTATCTCTTCTGAGTTAAGCCATTCATCAGTCGATGTTATTATATCCCTAAATATTATGTTCAAATCTATAGACTCTATCGCGGTCTCATATTTTGGCGGCAAATCACAAAACTCAAGAAATTCTGCTTGAAAAATAGCTTTAACCCAGCCATGGTCCAGATGGTCCAGGCATAGATTGCTTATTTCATCCACTAAAGCCATTGTAACATTTAGGGGCTGTTTTTTAGTAAGTACAACACCACCGGTATCACAAAACTTCTAGTTTAATCCAGTATTT
The DNA here is from genome assembly GCA_911387795.2 of Apamea monoglypha. Taxonomy (NCBI): domain Eukaryota; kingdom Metazoa; phylum Arthropoda; class Insecta; order Lepidoptera; family Noctuidae; genus Apamea; species Apamea monoglypha. The sequence continues at coordinate 9,351,077 of OU426920.1, forward strand.
ATTTACGATGTTTCCTAAATCTCATCTAAATTTTGACAGAACACAGTAAGTATTCATACAAGCAACTAGATATTAGTTTTAATTTAATTCAAATTCTATGGCTCCGCAGATCGATAAAATGAACTAGAATTCTAGAATGCAGTTTACTTGTCAGTCTAATGTCAACACAACACCCTAGAATTATTTACACTCAATGCAGTGCAGTGCAGTAGTAGGCTTGCAGAAAAATATCGATATATAGATAATCGATATTTTTTGTTGATATATCGAGGCCAATTCTCGTAATTTAAAACGTTCAAAATCTAGTCGCAGTCTCATCTCGGCGACAAACAAATGTCAAAAACTTGTCAGAATGTAGGGAAATTAGAGGTTTTTTTGACAGACTGACACTGAGATCAGACTGTGAACGTTCTTAAAATTACGAGAATTGCCCTCATCATCGTTTGATATAAAATTTCAACTATCAAAAATGTATCAAAATACATTTCCAATAGCAACATCGTAGTCGCCGCTGACTAAAACCGCTGGAATTCAGAGCTGTAAAAAAATTGGCTAACTTTTATCAATGTTTTATTAATTTATGATCTAACATCAAAAATTATGTTTCTAGTTTGGTATTTATTTGAATAAAAACCATATAATAGAAATTCACAACGTACAGACGCCAGCAGGTCAAGCTACCCGAAACTGTCAAATTTTCCCAATCAAACTTGAACCCTAATGCTTTTAGCGATAAAGTTGAAAATCTATTAAAGAAATTTGACAGATTGTAGTAACTTGATGTGCTGGCGTCCGTACAATTATCTTTTAGAAAATTTCACCGATAGATCGATTTTTTTTTTCAATCTTTCGAAATTGATATCAGTATTTTTTTTTTAATCGATACCATTTTGTTACTAGTATTTTTTTTATATTATACTCTCTCGTACACCAGGGCCACCCTACATATTTTAGAAGGTCGCTAACTATTCAAATAATAGTAGTAAAAAGAAAAAAAAAATGAAATCGGAATATAATAACAAACAGTTTAATTAATTGCAATAAGTAATTTTTTACCGTTTTATAAGAAACAAAATTAGCGTGGAAGTTTTGAAAAACAAAATGGTTCACATAGAGATTTCAAGGCTGCAATAGGGTCCTCATTTAACATCTCTTGCAGGACGGCTAAGTTCAGCAGCTTATGCTGTAACAAAAATCCCTCAACTTTCTAATGTAGATACCGCGAGTGGCGAGACTAGTCTATTTCAGTTACTTTCATATAGTATCATGCCTTACGGTATTTTACTATGGGGACGGGCTGCAGATATCGAGTCCATATTTATTCTGCAGAAAAGAGCCATCAGAGCAATATATATGGCCTCCGCAGGCGCGATTCTTTAAGGGAACTGTTTAAAGATATTAACATCATGACGGTACCTTGTCCATACATCTATGAAAACATCATGTATGTATGTACAGACGCCAGCAGGTCAAGCTACCCGAAACTGTCAAATTTTCCCAATCAACCTTGAACCTTAACAGTTTAGCAATAAAGTTGAAAATCTATTAAAGAAATTTGACAGATTGTAGTAGCTTGATGTGCTGGCGATAAAAGAGGTGAAAGACACGACTATAGGACTAGAAATAGGGACCAATTAGTTCAAACAGGTTTCAGACCGGTTAAAGTAGACTCATCCTTCATGGGGTACTGCAGCCTAATTGCAAACATATTTTCGGCAAATGATTGAGATTAATTGGTTTCGTTTCGATCGCTTTTTGTTTCATTTCATCAATATCATCATCTCATAATCTCAATCATTTGCCCAAAATGGTTACGCAATTAGGCTGCTGTTTAAAATGTTACAATAAAATTCCTCCCCACATACATCAATATTGTATAAAAAAACTAACACTACAACGTGGCTTATTGTAGGAGTTGAGTAGTTGACTGTTAGAAGTCGTTACGTAAGGAAAAAGCGTTATGCCTACTCCATGCAACTTTCCCTCTCTCTCTTTTTATTATATAAGAGAATTTGTTGTGCTTGTGTGTGCGAGTATTGCACAAGGAACTCCGTTCCGTCTCCCGACCGTTTTTAACATATTTTTTTGTTAGAACGCGCTAATCTTTGGATCTACCAGTCGGATTTGAAAAAAATATTTTTGCATTTGATAACCCTTCTGATTATTGAGAAAGGTTATAGGCTAATTAACATCACGCTTAAACCCTTACAAACCAAATATAAAGAAAAAAGTCAGAAAGAAAGCTAAGTGAAAACGAAGTAATAGCGAGGATGGGCGATGCGATGTGACGTGGTGGGTCGGGGGAACAAGAAACGCTCGGAAGAAGTCGCGGGTTGGTAGTGATAATCTTCAAAATTTGCGTATGAACACTATGAACGCAGGATTCTGAACGCAATGATAATTATTTTTTACGTTCCTAGAGATGCCCTTACTTTTTTTAAATTTGAGACTATTTTAACCATATAAATTCATAATAATTATTTCAACGATAAGCCATTAAACTACAAAACTACCACAACTCAATGTTACTGTTAAGGAAAATGTTTTGCTAAAGCATTTATTAATTGAAAACATGATTCTATTAAAAAAAACCGGTGCTGACGTAAATATGTTGATAATGTAGTCTCTCTATTTTTGACAAGTCTATGTATACAAAATATTGTCACTTTTGAAAGATAGTAAGTAATTTCGTTCGGCGAATTTCGGCCGGCGTGCATTCTCAAAATAGTTATAAAAATCATTATTTTGTAACGACTATCATGGCAATGCGAAAACCAATAAATTGGTTTTTGACTGAAACGGGTCGAAAGTTTTCGTTTGTTGTTATTACAGGCACTGGACTTGCGTGTACATTAGCAAAATACGGCCCGCACACTTTTTTCTTGGATAAGTATAAAAACTTCGTGCATTATTACAGGTTAGTTGGTACCTTTTGCTAAGCTAAATCAATTCATGACAATGAGATTATATAAAATTGTTGAAATGTTTCACTTTTCAGCAACGGCCAGCCAGCAATTTTACACAAGGAACTCCACAATAGGTACACAAAATGTATGGACATTCTGAATATAACTGATGTCCAAAGAAAACTAATTGTGCCATTTAGTGTTTTTGGATATGACTTATTTCATGCTGGTAAGTTTACAGTTAAATAGTCTCGACTTACATGAAACTTCAGGAGTTGTGTAGAAATCATTAATTATTATTACAGAAGCTTGCTATAACTTTAATAAAAACCTGCTTAAGCCTTCTAAGTTAATATTATTATTAATACCTTGTTTGTTCTCAAGTATAAAGTTAAAAGTGCTAAACTCGGACCTGTGTTATTATTAACCAAGGCACCATTGGCAGCTACAGTGTACTCGACGAGAGAATGCGACACCTGCCAGTTTCATACAAATGAATACGTGTTTTGCGAATTTGATATTTTTATTAGCTAATAAAATTTTTACACTGACGTATGTCAGGAACACATTCTCACGACAGCCGGTAAGCATGCTGCATTGGAAATCTAAAACCAGTGTTAAATAAGGTTTATAAGTTCTTACTATGCCTAATTTTGTTGTAGGTAGTATGAACTCAAGATTTGGAGTAGCTATTGGTATTCCAGTAAACTTTAGCTACAAAAGCTTAGCTGATTTGGAAGCAGATGATATTCAGGTGATTATCATTTCTAGTAACATTCTGCATGATGTGCTTGCTATAATTATATATATACAACATTAGGAAAGGGGATACTCAAAACAAAGTTTTTTTTTTCCACACATTAAAACTCTAATATCTTGTTACTGCTGATGTGGGTACACACTCCTATATGATCCTACACTCTTACACTCTTTCGAATATTGACTATGGTCCAGACCCAACTGAGCCGATCCGAACATTTTTCGCATTTATCAATAATATTTGGTTCGGCCATGTGTCGGTCCGATCCAATCATTCGCACTTTGCACTTCGTAGTAGACCCCCAGGGTCGTCAGATATAGTTGAAGTTTAGTAAGAAACCAATGGATTTTCGAATTAAATTTAATTTGATAAATGAACTGTTTGCTTTCTATTAATTTAATTTTAAATTAAATAGTTTTAATCTGCAGATTTCCTAGTTAATCAGCAAACTTACAAACCAATCATTTGTTGTAAGTGAATAGAACAGGTTCTTCAATTTCACATTCCTAGTCCCATTGTTTGGGCTGTGTGCTAATATGTCAGTCAGTTTCTCCTTTTTATATGTACTTATATTGAAAGATAGATTACACAAATAACGAGTAATTTAATATATTATAAGTTTCTTACGTTTTCTGCAATTCACAATTTTCAGTAGGTCAGGTTTTACGGTAATAAAAATGTTAAGACTCACCTGTAAAAAAAATTTAATTATCGAAGAATAATCATTAAAATTATCAATAACTACCAACAAGGCCAACAACTCTCTTAATTCCAATTGTCCAATTAAATGAATATTGCTTGAAGACATGACATTCAGTTGTGATGATTATAATGATTATGATTTATGATATTCTTCAAAATCCAAACTTCCATACTAATAATACAGGGTGGCAGGGACGTCGACGCGCAAGCTGTATCCATGGATTCAGCATAGAAATTTTTCATACGTTATAAAACAAAAATCAGTTGTTTCATAGAAAAGAGCAAATTGTATGGACAGCTATTTTTTTTGTAATAACCAACGAAAAGTTTCAATGGAGGGGGGTTTAGAATCATATGCTGAATCCATGGATACAGTTTGAATTCATGATTACAGTTTGAGTGTCGATGTTCCTACCACCCTATATAAGCGAAAGGAACTCGGTCTGTTACCTTTTCACGCCTAAACCACTGAACGGATCGTTATGAATGAAAAGTACTAAGTAAGGCTACTGCCTATGACCTGGAAAACTACATATGCTACTTTTCATTCTGGATATTTGTATTAATAAATTATGAAATACACGCAGACGAAGTCGCGGGCAACAGTTAGCATGTTTTTCTCGCGGCTTCGTTCGGAAGGTGATAGAAAATGATTCCATGGGAACGTTTTACCGGAATAAAAAGTATCCTAGGACTCAGGTTATGGTCTACCTGTGTGTCAAATTTCATCAAAATTCGTTCAGCCGTATAAGGCGTGAAAGTGAAAAGTAAGGTTATTTGCGTTTTACCCCATGAAAGGAAGGAGGATTTTGACGATTCTTTTTTTAGTTGTATAGGGTATACCTTGAAGTTAGTCCCATTTAAAATTCAGAAATAAAATCCACGCCTTAGGGTAGAAAAATAGGGATCAACTCCTACTTTTCTACCCTTAGGCGTGGATTTTATTTTGCCCCTGCTGAATTTTCACCTGTGAACCGATTCTGTTGGAACTTGGCACACATAATGTAGTTCTGATTAGAAGCTATCTTCTAATCTGAACTTCGAATGATGATGAACAAGAAAATGTGAATCACCTATTTCATAACCCTTTAACCCTTTTCCAACTATGTTGTGGTTAGCTTCCAGTCTAACCGGATGCAGCTGAATACCAGTATTTTTCATGGACCAACTGCCTATCTAACCTCCACAACTGAGTTACTGTGTAACACTATAAAGGGGTGTTGTGCGAAGACTGGTTGTCAGACTTTCAGGCTTCTGGACTACCTAGTCCACTGACTGGGTAGTTACTGGACGGGTAGTACGGGTGTACCAAAGATCGATGAATAAAAGCTAAGACCGACACGGCTTAAACTTTACGGGGTATAGATAGAGGGTCTCGGTATGATATGGATTGTCGTTAATTCAAATCGACCGCGAAATACCTATTTGTTCAAGATTTTAATAATTATTTAACTAACATATATAAAATATTTTCAGGTGAACCAAAAGAAAGTTGACTGGGAATCAGAAGCTGGCAAAAAATTGGCTGATGCTATAATACTTCCTGAAAAAGTGCAAGAATTTGCGATATGTAGGGAGATCATGATGACGCAGAATAACAAAATAATGTATGAAGCAGCATATCCATTCACATGTCTATTTCTTGCTTACAATCTTTCTCAATATCTTAATAGAAGATTAAACTTATATGCAGCACCTCCGTTTATAAGAGGGGCATTATACTCAATAATAGGCATGTTTGCATCAGGTACATACTTTCTTATGAAAGATATGACAGAAGTTTACTATGAAACAGACACGGACCAAAGATTATGTGAACTTGGTCCCGCATTTGTTGAAAGTGGCAAAATATTTTATGAAAAAATTTTAAATAGAAATCAAGCTCTTAGAGAATTAATGGGGAGAGAAGGAGAAAAGAAATACAGTAAAATGGGAAATGAAAATTTTGGTATACGACAGCCCCGTATAGCCCTAGTTCATAGAAAACAATTTTTTGAACAAAAATTTAAAGAATTAAATGTCTCCGATACTACAAACAATGCTGAAAAACTTGTCTAAAATCATATTTTGTACATTGGTCAATTGTTTATCAATATGTTTGTTTGTTTGTAACCTATAATATAAAATATAGAAATGTTGAACAGGAATAGTAAGAAATAAAATGTTTTCGTTAACTTGCGTCATTATTTTTATACTAATGTTTTAGAACCTTGATTGGCTTAGCTAGTTACCGGGCTGAGTATATCATCAGGGACGGGAACATAATTACTTGCATATTTAAATAACAGTAAATGCAAGAATCAACTCAAGAAACCCAAACCCAGTCAAATGGGGTCAGCACTGAAACCGCTGCCCAATATAACGACAGCAGCAATCCTTATCAGACCTTTCGCGTCAATGGGACCGCATGCAGTAGGTAAGCGGAAAAGTTCTCATATTTTCTAACAAAATGTCCGCGGTATCGAGACCAGAGTAAGTGCGTGGCGTAGGTATTCAACTTTCGCTGCTGCCCTGCTGGAAAAAAACTATCTTTGCCGCCACAGACCGTCGTCCACACAGTTGACGATCGGGAAAATAAATTTCGTTCGTTCAGTGTGGACGAACGGGAATTCGTTTTGACTATTCCCGATCAGTAATAACCCTGTCGTTAACACTGTTGACAATCGGAAACTTGTACAGACGCCAGCAGGTCATGCTACCCGAAACTGTCAAATTTTCCCCATCAACCTTGAACCTTAATACTTTTTCGATAAAGTTGAAAATCTATTAAAGAAATTTGACGGATTGTAGTAACTTGATGAGCTGGCGTCCGTACCTACTTGCTGTGCAATTATAGAACTATTCCATTCTATTCCATAGTCACGTCCAATGATCTAAGTCAGGTCCACACATTGTGTTGTAAATCCCCAGCGAGTTGCTGGCGAATAGAGTGACTGCGTGTAGATTAGCATTAGACTGGCGTTTAGTTCTGAAGAAGAGCTTAGCACGTCTCACCGCTAAGTATATATGAATCTGAATTCAGAATACATAATTCTATACCTATCTTTATATTTAAAAATATTAATTTTCCCTCAATTTTCATGATTGCACCTATCACTGTTTGTCTCTGCATCACGGAAAGGTAGACTCATAGACTGGTAGAAAATGCATTATGTCCACCTCTGTACATTTGTGTGCTTAAAGTATTAAATAAATAAATATTGTATCAGAACTCTGAAATGTCGATATATGGACCTATATTTTTTGGAATATATCGATAGCGACATCCCTAGACCTACTTCTACCCTACTTCAACCCACAACTGCTTTATAGGGCTACCTGATTGTATACAGAATCTGTATAATTTGGTCGTCCTAATAAGTCTAATATCCTGCGGCCTGCGGGGTAGACTTTGGCTCATAAAAGTTGATCCTGTAAAAGCACGGCTAGGTTCTTTTGCCGCGCTTTTTCATTGGATATTATTTTTCTTTGCACCTATATAGATTTTCAATCAGCATGTTACTGCATTAGCTAGGTATATTATTTTACACAAATCTCAGCCGAATTTGCCGAAAGGCTTTTTGCTGATACTTTGTGCTAGGTACAGACGCCAGCAGGTCAAGCTACCCGAAACTGTCAAATTTTCCCAATCAACCTTGAACCTTAATGCTTTATCTATAAAGTTGAAAACCTATTAAATGTGATATCATTGAGTTTAGTAGGATTCAATCATTCAGTATTTACGTACTTTCTTGGTGTATTGTAATGCAATTACGCACATTGCGAGGCATGTGCTTCGCATGCGATACGTCGCACGCCTTGGAAAGTGTGTATCCACCTTTAATTACATGACATCGGTTTTCAACTCTAGGTATTGAGCCGAGCATAATTGTGAATCCGACACGAGTGCACCCCAGCACTTGTCTCGTCGTTTTATTTCATACCAACAGTAACAATACTGTTACTTTATGAATTATATAATGATAGCATTGATAACAGTAATAACAGATATCAAGAGCATCTTTTTGCCTTAATCTGTGACGAAATGAAAAAAATCCAGTATATTATTATTTTTTGTATAATCATATAATTTTGTTTAATTTCTGGGACGGTTCAGCGGTATAAAATAAGTTGGTTCTACTACTGGCAGCCCTACTTCACCCATTCTTCCTAGTGTCTGACCACAGAGTACATTTTTATATAGGGAGTCTGACAGTGACAGTCATGTCGTATTTCTCCTTTGTCAATGAATCAATGAATAAATTGCCCTTACATTGAGTGAATTATTTTCTTTACTAATTATTGATTCAGGAAAGAATAACTTCGTGGCTGTATAAATATACTTTTTTAAAATTTACCATTTATATTGTGTTCATTCGTCATTTGTTCAGCTCATTTATCTCAGTTTCTGTGTGGTGTAAGTGTACTGATACTTAGTAGATTGACAAAAGATTTTCAAGGTGTCGTATCTTTCCATTACACTTTCGTTAATACAACTGCGTATAAATGAATTAGCGATTTTGTGTCTAAGTAGGTAACAGGCGTCAACATGTGTGGAGGATTCACTTGTTCTAAAAATGCGCTTATTGCGTTAAACATTCTCTATGTGGTAAGATTTTAATTAATATGTTGTGGTATTTACATACTGTTTGTATTGGTAACTTTTCTAACATGAGAGTGTAGTGTCCTAAAGCATTGTTTTCCCTAACGCGAATGTGAAACATTGACAGGTAGTGGCCAGCATTCTGATATCAGTGGCGGTGTACGGGCAGGCGTCGTCACTGGTCACCAACCTCCCGATTGTGGGAGGAATACTGGCATGTGGGGTGTTCCTCATTTTGATTTCTCTACTGGGACTGCTGGGAGCTGTCAAACATCATCAAGTTATGCTATTCTTTGTATCCTTTTCCAAAGTCAATTATGTGTTATGTCTCATAATACATTACTTATTTCAACTGACAACATACATTATGATAATATTAAAATCATTGTGTACACACTTCACAGCATAGATAGGCAGTAATAGGCATGCAGATACGCACAAGTTTAGAAAGTAATTTGTGCTACATTGCTATCTAAATACATCAAGGTTTCCTAATACTTATTATATTGTTTCCTCATGTTACATTACTGCAATGAGTATTTAGTTTCATCATAGGTTTACAGAAAATCATGGCTACTAAATGGACAGTACTTCAATGTGATTTCTCTTATCACATATGAGGTTAATGTAGACTACTTAGTCTGGCAGCTGACTATTTTTTATGGATCTGCAGTGATACCTGCTATTTTAATTACTATTTTTTATTCCTAATTTTTTAATATTTGTATGCCATTACTGGCAAGACACAGAGATACCGTCTTCATAATGTTGTAACACCTTACCTATAACCTGTACCCTAATTACATAATACACTTTCAATCACCATCTGAATCATTCACATTTAGAAGGATAATCCATTGATTTATGTTCGAAAAAAAAAATCTGCTTAACAACGTAAATAATGCAATGAATGTTGTTGAACTGTTCAAAATGAAAAATAAATGTTATACTTAGTAGTTAATCAGAACAGCCCATTGTAACACCCTTTCTAACACTTAAAAGTTCTTATTTGTAATTTGTTATGATGAGTAGAGTATTCTATATATCTATCTGAAACCTTAACTCTATATTCAGTACATGGTGATTCTATTCCTTCTGTTCTTGGTACAGTTTTCAGTGGCATGTGCCTGCCTCACTGTTAATTCTGACCATCAGGAAATGCTGGCTCGACAGGTGAGTTTATAGCTGACTTACATTCTTTTATGTAAAAAATATCAAAGGATTTTTATATCATTAAAGACATCTTCACTTCACTTACTACTTACTTCTGACTTAGTCTGTAGAATCAGCAGCCTATCTATATACTACTTACAAGAAACATTGTTCAATGACTAAAGTTGTCAAAAAATAAAAGACGTTTGACATTTGAGAATGTAAATTTCTAACATGATGATAAATTGTGGACGTCCACGTCCACGTCACGGAATCGCGATAACACAAGAAAGTAAAAAGTATGGAAATATATGAAGATGCTTTTAAATTTCCATCTAGGATAACGTTACAACATACACATACATTTATGGATGTGAACGTTGATGGTAATATTGTTATGTGTGTATATTTATGTATTTTGAGGTTTGGTTCTGGCTCACAAGTTAATAAGTTTATTTGTTTAAATGATATCTTATAATCCATACTCAGGCCAATGTAAATATTCTATAAGCATATTCTGTTATTTCACAGAGCTGTGGAATGAAAGATGTGTGTGTAATATGTTAAATTTCACTATATACTTTATGTGAATATATAGATCTCTGCAGATAGCAAAGATAAAAATAGGGAGAGGGGGAGGGGCGTAGGTTGGGCGCGACGAATGTCGCAGTGACAGACTTTGGGAAGAAAACTTTTCCCAAGTAAAATAATCCAAATAAACTGATCCCCAATGGAAAATTTCTCGATAGTTTAGGGTTACGCGTGGTGAGTACCGGAAGCTTTGTTGATGGATCATTTTTATGTTTCAAGGGATGGAACAAGGTAACCGTGGATGTCAAAGAACAAGTCCAGGAGAGGTTCCAGTGCTGTGGTTTCCAGAGCAGAATACCTGAGAATGGTACTGCTGAACATCCCTCATGTGAACTAGTCGATGTAAGTATTTGGAGCCAGTATAAAGTCCAATAGCCTTATAGTCCCCTGTACAACAGATTACGAATAACTAAAAGGGTAAGAAGCACAGAAATCATGCACCTAGGTTTAAGTCCAGAGTTCTGAAATTTAAAGAAAAGAAATATCGTCAAACAGAATTATCAACTAGAATTTTTAGCCTGTTCTAAATAGATAATAATAATGTTGATACAAAACAACTAGCCCAGTTGTCGATAACCTTTCGATAATCTCTAGACACGATTATTCGTATATAAACAAAAAAGCGACACATATAACTCAATAAAAATCCTAACTAATATTATAAATGCGAAAGTGAGTTTGTTACGCTTTCATGCTAAAACGGCTGAAAAGATTTGGATGTAATTTGGCTTAAACCATGACTTCGGTTAGGACATCCAAAATTTGGCTTAAACCATGACTTCGGTTAGGACATAGGTTCCTTACTACCACGCGGGCGAAGCCGCGGGCAAAGCTAGTAAAATTATAAAACAAAAGCACAATCTCATGTTTTTTTTTTCATTTTTCTCCCTGTTTTAATAACTATATTTCTATATTACAGAAAATTTGTTGCCGTAATACATTTGAGTCTATAAATTGCCAATGCCAGCCATGTATGGGGAAGTTGAAGGAGACTATTGACTATGCGTTCAAACTGTGCGGTGGCATTGGAATGTTTTTCAGTTTCACTGAGGTGAGTTCTATTGACTTTAGTTATCTATACTTTATCATTGTTCAGTGATAGTACCTCTATAAATAAAAACAGTTTGATATGGCAAAGTATACTCCTACCGAATTAAATCTTATTCAATGTGTTTGGAATGAACAATAAGAAATATTTAGTTAAATTAAAACAAACAGTTCTAAATAAATATTAATCTATGTCGACAACGCTTGCCTAAAGCACATTATAGTTACATAATTAACAATAATAGATAGCCTTGTTGCGTAATTAAAAGTTGTTTATAAAATACGATTTAAAAATTTGCATGTTAAATAGATACACAATTACGTACATACACAACTCTTTTTAACAATAAATTTTAATTTAAACAGTTGTGAAAACATTCTAGACACTTCGGTAGAAAAAATTACTACAAAACCGTATTTTCACACGCGGCCATTCAAGTATTACGAAACACCAAAGGGGGGGGGGGGGGGTCTTTGCTTATTTTTGACGACATGGGGACGGGGGGGTCTGGATGCTGATTACGTCAGCAATATTTAGAAAAAAATATATATAATAAATTAATAAGAATACAATACCTATATAAATATTTTAAATACGATGTTAATTATTTGCTTGACTAATATTAAATGGGCATTAAATTCCTTTATCTTTATTTATAGACTTATAAATAACAATAAAGAAACCTGAACAGATTAAAAAAAATATATACCAAGTTTACGTAACCATACGAGGGCTAAGCTAAGAGCTTTGCTTACTTTTGTTCACAAGGGGGAGGGAGTGATTAAAAATAACTAAAATTCTGCTTATGTAATACTTGAATGGCCCCACGCGACAAAAACAAAACTGCGAGAAATGTCTGAATGCCTATATCGTAATCCCATAGCAATTTGTAATGGCATTTGTACTGCGTAACAAAACAAGACTAACAAGTAGAATTTTATTATTTGACAGTAATGTCAGACATTTCTTGAATGTGGAAATGCGGGACAACAATCACCATTCACAATAATAACACATTTTACTTACACAATAAAATTCTTTTGTAAATTAATATTTGCATGTAGATACGAGGTACATACTATAATCAGGATTAAGCATGGATACAGTTATTGTTCTCGATTTAATTAATTTTTTCTAATACTTTTGTAATTAACATTGAAGCATTTCAGATGACCGCTCCATTAGAAGCAGCTAATTACTTGTTACTGTTACTTAAATATGGTGAAAATGATCTCGTAGCGTGTATACAGATTGACATCAATCTACTTCCAACATTCAATACTAAACACAACTGTTAGCCGAGTGCTAAATGCTGTTAGTTGTTATTAAATTAATATTGGCGCCGATTCCCTTGTTCACAAAGTAAACTAAATTTAAGTTCAGTGTATCTTTTTCTTTCTATTTCATTAAGAAAAGGACAGAAGATAAATATTACTTTAGTCCTGTCAAATTAGTCAGCGCCTGACGTAAATTGACGTATTTTTAGTAGCCATGTTTTTAATCACGTCTAAACTGTTGTATCTTCATTTAGAACTTAAATTTAGTTTAGTATGTGAACAAGGGAATCGGCGCCATTGTATTTGTACTGCCTCGTTGGTCTAGTAGTCGCAAGCGCTACTGCTGAGCGGGAAGTCTGGTTCGATTCAGGGGCCTTATTCTCTATGAATGAAACCGCGCGAAATGAACGCGAGATTGGCGGGATTAGCTAAGGAATTGATGTGCTTTCGAGTAAGGAATCGTGTGCCGACTGCACGTTAACTTCATACCCTGTCAATTCGGTTTACCGTTTTTTGACAGCTGACTTATCTTATTGAATTATCTTATTTATGGCTTCTTACAGACATTATAATACCGTACGTGTATCAATCAATGTATTGTGCGCTGCTGCAATCACTAGTTCCATCTGTCAAAAAACGGTTACGTCTGTATACACTCTACGAGTACATGTACGGACGCCAGCACATCAAGTTACTACAATCTGTCAAATTTCTTTAATAGATTTTCAACTTTATCGCTACATCATTAAGGTTCAAGGTTGATTGGGAAAATTTGACAGTTTCGGGTAGCTTGACCTGCTGGCGTCTGTACATAAAACATTTGTTAATATTCCGCTTGCACTTGTAACTAACTTTGGGACGATTAACTTGCAGTTCCTGGGTGTATGGTTGACAGTAAGATACCGTAACCAAAAGGATCCGCGTGCTAACCCCAGTGCATTTCTGTGAATGATCTGACGATGTGGATTTTAATCACTTGAGGTGGATTGGTGTTTTGCTTTGGATTGCATGTGTGATTTTATTGATGTGCGCATGCCGCTTTTTCTTTTATAATTTGCAACAGTCACCGATTTGTGAATTTACTCAATATAACTTAAGGCTCAAGTCTCGTCCTCTATGTTACATAATTTATTTATGATCATGATAATATATGTGCTATTTATAAACAACAATAATTCAGAGAGCAAAAATCTTTTAATGAATCCCGGCAATGCATGTAATCAAGTAGGTATTTGCTTTAGAAGAAATCTAAAATTGGCGGCATATCAAAAATAAAATATTTAATTATAAATAACAAAATCAGTTTGGTTGAAAGTGATTTTATAATGACTAAAGTGTGTTTACAATAATTATATGACAAGTGGTGGTGGTGCCCTTGGCTCTCTATTTCGTTGAAGCTTGGATAAATTCTTCGGTACAATTTTTTTAATAGCAATTATTCGATTATCTATCTGTTAGCTAACGTTTTCGTCGTTGTCTATTGATGCTTATTACTAACTTTTTCTAGGGCTGGTGGTACAACTACTATTACTCGGACATTTAGTTTTAAACTAACGGCCATATGTTTATATTATCGGTAGTCTCCCTCATGATAATTATTTTGGTCACATGATAGTAGTACCATCTTAATTTATTACTATAAAATACTATAAAAATCCGGCCCGGACCGGCGACCACCGGGGACCGGAGTCGGTCTTGCACACGTAGGGTTCCGTACCGTAAGGAAAAAAAAAACACGTTTCTCGTATGAAGACTAACCCTTTAATTTTTACTAACTTTATTTTATTTATATTATTTGTTGTTATAGCGGCAATAGAAATATACACTCTGTGAAAATTTCAACGTCGACCTATTACATTTCATGAGATACAGCCTGCTGACAGACAGACGGACAGCAAAGGCTTAGTATTAGGGTTCCTTTGGCACCGTTGGGGTACGGAATCCTAAATAAGTAATCATATGGAGCTATAAAAATTAAAAATTGTAATATTCTGTAGTTTTTTACATATACAATGTACTTAACTTTTTCTGATTTTTGTTTATTTCTACAATTTTGTTAGTTTAGGCTGTGAGTTGATATTATATGTCAGTCAGTATTTAGGGAGTCAATCTATACTTTCTGTAATACTTTTAATTTAATTAATTGCGTGCTTATGTTAAATATTGCACAATACATTAATTGCATGTTTGCACGTGCATGCTTGTTTCTATGGTCACTGATTTAGTATTTTCATAAGTAAGTACGTCGTTTGTAACGCTTTATTTTTATGTTTCAGTTATTCGCTGTATGGCTCGCCCGACGATACCGCAACCAGCCTGATCCTAATTATAAGGAACCCCATGCTATATTCCCTAGAAAAAACTACCTATACTGAAAAACGTCATGTTAATTTAGAACTGTAATATTCCTGCAGACTGATTTAGCGAATTTTTACTTTTCGTAGTACCAGCAGTTTATGTGTTTCTTCATTCCTGTATATAACAGTCTGCCTTCATAGGTGCAAGGGATAGAAGTAATTAATTTACACCGAGAGAGTAATAAAACATACCGTATAAAATCTATTAAATACATCTCTTTAAGACTAGTGCACATAGTAGGTACCTTTAACACAAACGTTACCGAAGCGCATACTTTGTTTGCTACAACTGTACTAACTTTTGATAAATACTGAGATTATTTGCAACTTGCATCACTTATATAAGTAAGCAAGTATAGTTATTTAACGTTTTAAGTATAAATGATTAAAATCCGCCTATTGCCATAACACAATTTTGCACAAAGCCGGTTTTAATTGTACCTATTTTTTTCATGAAAATTTATTCATTGAGCATATTTTCGGCATTTATGAAGCCAGGCTGTAAATTAAAAAAAAAAATAAAGACTTCTTCTAACTTTAGTAAGTGTAGGTAATAGGAATGTGATTACAAAACTTTCCGAATTTCATCTTCAGTATCGTTCAATCTTGGGTTTATTAATAGTTTAGTAAAATAAGACCAGACTAGAGTTCAAGTAAAGGCTATTTTTCTCTGTAATCTTCGTATAATATTTACGAAACAATTCAGTAGGTATAGTATCTAGGAAAAAACACGCTAATCCGGAACGCGTATCAATTTTAACTTCTTTGTTTTGATTAATACGTTATGCACGTTTATAATGTTAGAAAAGAAAGTACTTTGTGTATATTTTAGCTCGTCTGAATGTATAAGTCCTTCTAGTACCTAAATTAATCATTAGTTACATTTTAGTCATCGTAATTCCATTTTAATGAAAGACTAGTGATCCTCGGATTTTATTTCCTTAAATAATAATGAATATTTACATAAAATTAGATTATATTGGCTTCTACAGTTAAAATAAATGTTTCATATCAATTGGATGTATATTTATAAAAAAAATATTATTATTACACAATATTTAAATGTAGTGAGTATGATATGTACTTTATAATGATGGCTTTATATTTTCTATGCTTACGATCAACTGTTTCAAGAGGCGAATTGAATAGGTTATTATTTATTATCTCCAGTTTTTTTGACTTTACAATTAGAAGGTAATGCTTTATTAAAAGAGGCTTATAAGGGAGGGCTCCCACAAGCAACTGTTGTCTCGGCAACTAATTTGTCTCTGAAATCAAAAGTATGAAAGTGCTGTCCTTGTCGCGTCGCTACATGCGCGCACTTACATACAAACCGGTAGACTTGATGTGAGAGACAAATTAGTTGCTGAGACAAAACTTGCTCGTGGGCGTCCTCCCTAAACTGACATCATCGAGGTCGATTGTGATCTCACTGTTTTGCATTTGTTTCTATGAATGAAAACAATGCCATTGCAGGTACTAGGATTATAAACTTAAGTTTTAGGTACATTTCATCTACTAGTCAGTAGTCTTATAATTTAGCATAATCTTGCTTTCAGTTTGAATAATAATATATTATGCCAATAAACGTATACCTAAGCCAAAATTAGGCTTTTACGGACTGAATTTGTTATAGATAGATTAAGTGCTATCTGTAATTTAGACGCTTGGCCTGTGTTGCCCTTTTTTAACTCTATTAAGCTTTAATTAGTTATCTTATCATTATTTTGTATAATTCGACATCACCAGTTCACTTCCCAGCCTTATATTTTTTGAAACTTTTTAAAATGGTAAAGAGATATTTTGATACTTAGTTTTGCTTTTAGCAGTCACACACATGACGTAGTTGAAAGAATTTGTGTTTATTGTGACCAACTCCGAATTTCGCCAACCAGAAACAAAAGCATAGGTACTTTTTATTGTTTATTATTTTACAAACACAGTACCTAGGTACAGTACTACACATTATGTGAATAATTTTGCCAAAATGAATTGTACTTGTGTATTATCAGTGTATTGATATGATCTATCTAATTATTCAGAAATAAAGTGTGCAAGCATTATTACAAGTTTCATTGTTAACTATCCATCTTCAAATCCTAAACGAAGGAGGGTTTTTGCAATGCGTTGCGTTGCGGCACGGCCCACCCCTATCTACTATACTTAGCCTTTATAAGTATATACTCATATGCACCTACCTGGTACTTATAAAAAAAAATCATATTTAAAAAAAAAAAAATTGTCTGTCTGTTTTGGCTAATTCCCGAAACGGCTGGACAGCTTTTGATAGGACTTTTACTGGCAGATGCTGATGCGCTGAGTTTAAAAAGGTGTAACTTAGGCTACATGCTTATTTTAGAAAAATAACATTATTGTTTTCCGTCATTCACGCGAACGAAGTCGCGGGCACAGCTAGTATATAATATATTAATTGGGTTCTGTACTTAGCGTGTGGTAGTGTTGTGACTGGAAAGGCAAGCTAGAGGTCAGAGGGGCAATTCTCGTAATTTTAAGAACGTTCACAGTCTGATCTCAGTCTCAATCTGTCAAAAATACCTCTAATTTCCCTACATTTTGACAAGTTTTTGACGTTTCCTTGTCGCCGAGATGAGACTGCGACTAGATTTTGAACGTTTTAAATTACGAGAATTGGCCTTCAGGAGTCGGAAATGCACCCACCCGCTGCAGTGATAAAGGCGGGTAGTTACAGCAAAATCACAAATACGTTATTAGTTGGAAATAATAATAAAAGTACAAGTGGGTGGGTAGGGTGGTAAGTATAAGTAGGTATCGAGATAGTATCCTCCTCACCGTGTAAGGGAGCGTTCAAGTATTACGTAACGCAATTTTTGAAGATTTTAGAAATGTAACGCACCGGAACGTTTTTCTGTACTCCCCCTCCCCCTCCCTAAATGTTACGTAACATTTAAGTGACCATTAAAGTCACAATTATGTTGAACAAAGTAGCACCTTTGTTATTGTATTAATTGCGTTTGCAGTAGTAGGTAATAAACAAAAGAAGAGATTTTTAAAAGTAACGTACAATACAATCGAGGGATTCCCCGTAAAACATAAATGAAAAGGGTTGCCAATTTGGAATATTCTAATTCCCTAGCTTTTTTATTAAAATAAAAAAAACGTTACGTAACGCGTTGTTTAAATACTCCCCCTCCCGCCCTTGTAACGCACCGTAACGTTTTACAAGACCCCCCCTCCCCGCAAATTGCGTTACGTAATACTTGAATGCTCCCTAAATCATTGTGCTAGATCAGCCGACTGTAGGCACAATGTTATACTACCTGTTAATTTAAAAATAATTTTCGTTTTCTTCATAATTGAGTTTGAATTCAGACTTCCTGCCAGTGACAAATGGCATGCCATTTGTCATTCGGATTTCGCCCTGAAGTCTCATTTCAATTATTATTCAGCCTAGCTCTAGTGAGAGGGAATGGGCCACAATCCACCATGCTGGCCTACTGCGTGTTATTGGATATCACTTCTTCGAATTTTTGGTTCTAGGACAAGCTGGTTTCCTCACGACGTTTTTCTTTCCCGTTTTGAGAGCAGGGGTGGAAAAATTAATTAGGTACTTAAAGTGCCTGCCTGGGTTCGAACCCACGACTTACGACACGTGAGTCAGAGTTAGAGCCGTTACCACTGGGCCACCACTACTCAAGCTTGGAAAACCAAGCAATAAAATATTTTTTCGACATATTTTATGACCCCAAATAAATTGGGATAAGGGCAGGAGAATGATGATGATGATGACCTACTGTACCTGTAAACTTGTGATAGAGCCCATCCTCAAACTTAGGGCATGTCCTAATCCGTCGCGGCGAAAATACACGGCATGGAGCCCTTGCTTTCCACCTGACACATGGCAAGGTGTTCTCCGGACATGATGCTTCGGGAAGTACCTAGGCCGTAAAGGCCGGGAGAAAACGCCCGGTAGCCACTTTTGTGGTAACTGCCCCGACGATATAGAAGGCGTGGCCACATTGGGCACCACGGCGCCGTCTTCAGGTCGCGGTGGTCGGTGCTACGAATCCTCTCGCTTTCGCCAACGCCAGCGTCTCCTTTTGCGAGGAAGTAATGGTCCCAAAGAAGGCGGCAGAAAGGGGACGAAAGGATACAAATAGGTAAGTAGAAAACGTATCTCTACAACCTCTTTCCCTATGTGCAACGATCTCCGACTCAGGCAGCTATACGGTGTGGACTGCCGCCTGGAGGCGACGGACTTGAACAGTCTGTACCCTGAACAGACAAATTCCCTCGTAGCGTGACGTCCACATAGGATGACTTACTTGTTACACTTATAAGACAAAAATAAGCAAAAGGAGTATATAAGGATCGTAGCTAAGTAAGTTCGTAAGTTCTGTAGTTTCTGCCTACCCACATATGGAAAGAAGACGTGACTTTATGTATGTATGAAATATCGCTATCCTAATTAGGTTAGGTCGGGTTCTGGAGTTGTATCATTATGATGATTGTCCCTATCGATGGTGGCACAGAAATAAAAGTGTTATTTTTTTGCATTTGTGTTAAGGTTCGATACCCGGCTCAGACAATCAAATTAAAAAGATGTTACAATGCAATTGAAAAAAAGAAACGATTTTTAAATTTAAGTAATTAATGAAAGCATCAATATTCCCTTCCGGGGCCCGCTTCAACTTTCCACCCCATATACCTAAGTAGTTAGGTATGTTCTAGTTATCGGGTGGCGTAGATGATAATACTACAGTATAATATAGTAATGCTATATACATATACCTAACTATTGATTTACTCGAAAGAGGTAAGTAGGTAAGTAAAATAAACAAATTGTGTTGCGCAATCGTTTTCAAAGTGTTTTTCACAAAATATTTCATTATTCGTTTGTAGGTGTCGCATTAAATGCACCTTTAAAGAAAAGAGTAATACGATACTGACCATACGATAGGTACTTAGTAAAAGTTACATTAACATACACTTCTAAAAATAAGTAGGTAAGCATTATTATTTAATTAAAGAGACCTTTCATAGGTATTTTGGGCGAAATGTACTTGGGCACAGAGGTACACAAGTCTGCTAACCCTTCGTTGAAAACAGGCGTGATGTTATGTTATGTTAAGGTCTAGGTATGAACATAGATAATAACAATAAAAAGGGTAAATTAAATGTGGGTTATAAGTGACAAAGGGAGTAAACAAATTGAAATGCGTCAACACATTTTCCTGCGCCCTCTCCGGATGCAGAGAAGGGTTCGTCGTATCGTTGTCTGCGCGCACCGCGACCGCGCAGGCCCTTCGTCCGCCCGCGCCCTGGCCACTCTCTGGGCGGAAAACCTTTGGTAGCTGATAGCAGACAGTCGCGCACCGCTCGCTACCACCGCGACACTCATCGATCGGTCTTCACACTGATACTGTGCCTACCGCGCTCATTGAAATTGTGTTGTGCCTGTGAAATTATTAAAACATACACAACATGTCCTTCGATAAAGACGAACTCCGTGATGAGTAAGTATCGCGAACCCTCATATTTCCAGTGTTCTTAGGTACTTATTACGGCAATGACTGTCACTCGCCACAACTTAAACTAGGTGAATCGATGACTGGCTATACCAAATCATTAAACCGATATATTTTGTCTTATCCGTTGTTGTGGCTGAGAATGGATTTGCTGAAGTTCATAATACAATTTCTCCGATATTTTATTCCTATTGGAAATTACTAGGATGAAATCCGTTAAAGGAAACATAGGGAAGGAAAAGTTGAGGTAACTTTTAATTGATTGCAGATTGTTGTTTGCTTTAAAATGTAATTAAGTAGTTAAGTACCTAAGTATTTAAGTATAATGTGCTGAAGTAAAACAAGGGGGAGGCGTTGCTGAATAGCGCTAATATGATGTTGCTTTGCAGATTGTTGCTTCAGTAAACACAAAATCACTTACCTACTTCATTACTGTTGTACAATAGTAGCTAGGTAGGTACCTAATCTTTTAAATCCTGAAAATAGCAGTACCTATATTATTATACAGCGTTAACAGACCCTGCTGAAAAGATGACCCAGCCAATCTACTTGGGTTATGGCTTGTAGGTCGTCAGTTGTGTACAATAGCTAAGCTCTAAGAAATCAATGTTTTTAATTGGTAAGGCGTACAATCGTGCATTTTTTGTTGTTTCCGCTGAATGAAGCATGTCTATTATTGCTTGTAAACAATACCAAACGATTGTCAGGTTGGTAGTCACACCGAGTCACCAAGAAATGGTCTGACAAATATTTTTTATATTACGGATAATATTGAACTTAGGTATAGTATTTATTTACCTAACAGAATCTTTAGTAGATCCTTTAGGTACCTACGGTCTGCTAAACTATATAATACTAAAACTTCAAGCGATTTTTAGAAAATCTTGAGTGATGTAGTTGTAGCGACTGCTATATTTTGACCTGATTATCCAACGTCTTGATAATAGCTGGTAATCGATAAAAAGGTGCTACTATAACTGCGGTCTATAACTGTCTGTTAAACTGAAATGCTACCAATAAATTCTTTATCTTATCTTACCTCATGTGATTGGGGATTTTATAATCCCTATTAAAAATTAGCTATCGGTAAGTGCGAATAAAAGTAGTAACCGTTAACGTGTTCTCAAATAGGCTATTAGGATTATATCTAAAAATATAATTGGACTACCCAAGGTACAGTCACCAAAGGAGATAAGTAACCAGGGCCGTCGGATATAGTTGATGTTTAGTAAGAAACCGATGGATGTTTTCGAATGAAATTTAATTTGAATAATTAACTGTTTGTTTTCTATTAATTAAATTAAATTTTATTCGTAAATATCCATCGGTTTCTTAAAAACTTCAACTATGTCCGACGACCCTGGATACTTATCTCCTTAATTGGTGACCGTACCTACACACGGCGACACATCAAGCTATACATATCCAGTTTTAGCTGACTTCGCATTCTATAGGTTTTTCGTATAATTAGAAGTCAGCTTATATCTACTGGATATGTAAACCTTTATGTGTAGCCGTGCGTACCTATTATATTTCCTTAGTATAAGTAGTATATTACATTTTCTGTCAGAGTAAGTAGATGGGTACCTACCTTTTTTTTTGTTTTTTTAAAAAACGTTGCCTCACACTAAGAATTTCTCCTGTATCGTGGGTGCGTTTACAAATATTTAAACTCACATACACAAACAGCCAGACCCGGAAAAACTACTTGTAGGTCATACAAATATTTGTTCCGTTTGTTTGTTCGTTTGTTTTGTTGTTTGTGCTTACTTTAACAACAAGAAAAGAGAGAAGAGAGGATCTTACTCATGCTCGCTAACTTAACAGCAGATCCAGGGGGTGTGTGTTTAGAATGAGCAACTCAACGTTGGGCTGTAATTAGATGTAAGGGTTATGTATGTGGTCAGCGGGATTGTCCGAAAGGGTTAGGTACCGCTACCCCGGAACATAAAGGGCGAAGGAAGGAACATGGGTGGGTTTTAGTCAGTAAGAGTCTGACACTCCCTTCCGCTCCACCCAGAGCGGGAGGGGTCATTTGATGATTTCCCACCAAAAAAAAAAAAAGGGGGTGTACACGTAGCAGATGGCCACCCCGTTAGCTGGTGCTTGCTAGTGCTAGTGTAATCCGTGCCTTATTTCTTTGTTGGGTAACCAACCGCAGTTCAGTCCAGGGGTTTGCGTCATACGTCACAGATAGACGTGCTTACCTTCTTAGGTTAATGACAGGTCGACAGCTGTTAGCTGCTCTACGTTAACAGGCTTTCCACCGTCTTTCCATATGTCTTGAGTGGACTGAGGCCCCAGACGAAGAAGTAGTGAAGGCTTATGAATATGATGAACCTCTACCTTCTTGACTGACCTTCCATATAACTGAAACTAAAGCTATTGGATAACCAACTACTGCGGGTACAAGCTCAAGGATGTTAAAACGTTAAACACGTCAGAGTATTTTTAGCTGCCTGTCTACTTACTACATATGGATGTTAGGTTTATTTTTCAAGAGCCTGTCTTCAAGGAGGTAAAGTTTGAACTCCATTTTTGCAGATTCGTCGAGATCGGCATCAATTTGAGCCCTCTAATAATTTGATAGATAGGTAGTTAATTAGATAAAATAATTAAAACCAATTCTACCTATTTGACACCAAACTAATTGGGCTGGGAAGTTCGAAAGCCCACACTTCGGCCTTGAACATAATTATGTTATTGAAAGCGGTTTTTAACATCGAATGTTGGAATACATATCTTCGATCCACTTACAATCGCTACGCCTTGGAACTTCGCTAACTTAGTTTTCTCTACAATGCGACGCCCATTATAGTGTTATACTTTAAACCACTGGTACCGAAGCTCATAGGTTGCTTTGCTAGAGAAACTGTTTATACGGTGATTAGAGCAACATTTCATTGCAATCAGTCATTAAAGTAGACCACTTTAATGACTGATTGGAACGAAATGTTCTCGAACTCGGATGCAAGAATAAAAGGTTCCCAAAATCTACGGCCACAACCACAACAATTTATGATTTGGACGCGACACCGCTGCGTATCATTGTGGAGCAGTAAGTAGGTAACCCATTAATAAGTAAAATTGTTGGTCAGAAAAGGGTTTTCCAATAAACTATGTTCGAGCACAGCCGTGCTCGAACATATTTTATCGCTTGCTTATTGTTCGATACATTTTGGTGAGGTATACAGCTAGAGATCGGAGATATTAGTGATGAATGTTGGGCAAATCATCATGAAATGCAAAGTTAAAGCAGATACTGGTGTTTTTCTATCTATAATATGTATGTATTTACAAAAAAAAAAAAAAATTGTATATAAGTAGTTTATCAGCCATCTTGTTACCATAACACAAGCATTAGGTTGCTTAGCTTGGGACAAATGGTGCTGTGTGAAATGTCCAGGGATTTATTATTATTATTATACTGTAGCACTAGAGGAGTGCTAGCAGTAGAGCAACATTATGTGGGGATGTAAAATAATAAAATATTATATTTATTCCAAGGAAACGTGTTTACTTCTACGCGCCTATTGTATCACTCTTGTTTTTTCGAAACAAAAACCTAATGAAAATAATTTTAAAGCTAATTCTAAAGTCGCTTTGAATGGTCGAATGCAACTAGAGTTACCTATTTTCTGCCAGTCTGCACGACATAAGGTCGCCTTTTGCAGACAACCTTTTCAGTACTAAATGAATACATAGTGAGAATCATAAGCAATTTGTTTTTTCTTTGGCCTACCTATATTATATCCCACAGTCCCACTTTTAGGCAAAGGCCTTCCCTTTTTCCTTCCAAACCATGTCTTGTGCAATATCTGGCCATGTTGGCCCTGTAAACCGTTCCTGCAACTGCCTGCACATCGTTCGGCCCGGTTTTGGATGAACGGCTTTGTCAACACAGTCCATATGTGGATTGTTAACATGCTAAATAGGTACCTATCTACGAGAATTTTGCTGTTTGACTTAAAAATTGAATGGAAAACGCTTGAGGTA
The DNA here is from genome assembly GCA_911387795.2 of Apamea monoglypha. Classification (NCBI taxonomy): domain Eukaryota; kingdom Metazoa; phylum Arthropoda; class Insecta; order Lepidoptera; family Noctuidae; genus Apamea; species Apamea monoglypha. The sequence goes on from OU426920.1 coordinate 9,375,955, forward strand.
GGGTATAGAAAACTAAACATCCGGGAGAGTCAACGATTCTTTACTCGCGTTTGGAATTTGCGAAAAAAAAACGTGCATTTTCTCTACCACGCATGTTGTAAACTATCTAAAGAATGTTGTAGTAAATCAGCTAGGGATTTACCTTTGTTGACTATGACTGTACACTTGTACAGTACAGACCAATACATACAACCTGCGTCACATCACGTCTGCAAATTGGAGCTGACGTCAGGCAATGTTAATATTTGTGCGATTCGGAATTCGGAGGAAAGACAAGTACACTTATAATCTATAGAGGATAATAGCAAATAGCATAAAATAAAGTCGCTTTTCGTATCTGTCTGTGTGACCGTTTAGTTCTTCTAAACTACGCGATAGAATAGAATAGAATACTCTTTATTGTACACCATACACTGGACACCATGGACATACATGGACTTAGATGCTGATCATTTAGAGAATTTATTCCGGAAGGTCTATTATGTATGACGGAGAAGGTACGTGTCTCTCGTTATCATCAGCCATATTTGAATTAGGTACTGTGGGTTTAGAGGTATGAGGAACAGGGTGTAAAGTTCACTCATACTCTATAGAAAAGGGAGGATCCTCCGACCAGACGGGTGTTATGTCTGGCGAGCAATTGCCCAACGATTGATGTTGGGAAATTGTATCTATGCTAATTTAGCGGTAAACTTTGCTTGCGAGATGCAGGATTTGCGTGACGTCAGTATGACGCGTTGTTCGCATGTGGCGTTGTAAATACCGCTACATCACTCCCCTCCGGAGACCGGAGGTCGATAGTGGGTTGAGTCTTGTATCTTGCGATGCTTGCCAGGCCAGCTGAGGTTCCAGTGAGTCGGAACCGGTTGCCGCATAGTTCACGGTGAGTCGGAACTGTCTGCGGAGATATCCCCAGTGAGTCGGGGTGACGCATAGTTCGCTGTGAGTCGGAACTGTCTGCGAAGATGTCCCCAGTGAGTCAGGGTGGTGCTGCGTTATACTCCAGTGCGTGGGATGTCGTACAGCGTCGGGTTGAGGCTGGCTGCTGCGTCGACCAGGAGAGGGTGCTCTGCTTATTGACCGGCCGAAAGTGCAGTGTGCTGTGCCAAGGTGGCGCTGTAGATACCGCTACAGTGGCCATACTATGGGTAGTGTTGGTTATTGCGCAATAGAAAAACCGTTTACAGTTCCAATCAAATTATAATTTTACGGATCAATGAATCACACACTGTAGTTACAGGGTCGACCAAAAGTCCATAGGCAATCTCGCAAAGCAATAGCTTGACGTTTAATTTGACTTACGTCCTTCTAGTTTCAAGGAAATAAACACATTGTCGTCAACAAGTGATTGTAGTTCATAATTTCAACGTTTTAATATGAGTCAAGATGACCTAGCGGTTAAGCGCGTGCAGATAGATGCGTGAATCAGTGACCCGTGTGTGCGAATCTCACGCAGTACTTAGACTTTTTGTAAGTTTTACTCGATTGGAAGTAATGAGACAGAAATATGATATTCTTTATCTTGCTCGCTTTGTTCACACATTTCGTAAAGTTAGAAAGGTAGATCATAGAAAACTAAATAAAGAATTCAGATTTCTGTGAGGTAGACATGAGTTTTATGAATAGTTAACTTGATCGGAATAAACGTTGTCGTTTGACTATAGTTGTTGGTTAGTGACGTGTGATTTAATAGATAGCGATATTGTATTTATTCTCAAAATACAGCCATATATTAATATTGAGGCGAGGGCGACTATTATTGCGCTGCATAAAAGGGGTCATAATAGAATAGAAATATCTGACTGAAACCGGACTGAACATTAGTATTATATTTATGAATTGTAACTTAACTTTTATTTGCCTAAGATTATTTGGTGACATATTGATTCATTCTTTTTATTGTTTTTTAAATTCACCATGAGACCTAAAAGACAAATAATTAGTGTTTATTATTGGATTTATAAATGCAGAGTTTTAATATTTTAATATTATATTGTTATATTAAATAAATATTATTATTGCTTCATTTATGGCGCAAGGATAACACACGCTGGTGTGATAAAAACGTAATCCCTAATACAGACTCAGGTCGAATTACAATTAATATCTGGGGATGGACGAGTGCAGCAGGGCCAGGAGAACTGGCTTTTATTCTTCCTTCCCTTGACAGAAGTATCATTTGTCCAGGACAATTGTCCTATTCACCGGGCGAGCACTGTGCGTGAGTGGTTTCACAATCACCCGGAGATAATTGTTGTTTGGGATGAGAGGTGTATACCACAGTTAAAAGACCATTGCATGGAGGTGTGGGAAAATTTAAGAGGAACCGAAATATGTGGTAATATTGTAGGGTCCATGCGCAAACGTCTACTTGACTGTATTGAAAATAATGGGGGTTATACAAAATATTAATACCTATTTAGATGTTTTGGTTTTAATAACTAAATATTTAGTAATAACTGTTGATATATCCGTAATTATTTAATGATCTTAAATTGAGGTTTAGTTTCAACCTTCTTCTCGTCAAGAAAACGAACACTTAAGCTATAACCTCAATACATTCATTGTGACGTTACATAAAAAACATGTTTATTGAAAACTAATATATGATTTAGACTTTATGCTAAATCATATATTAGTTTTCAATAAACTCTGCTGAATACCGATACCTATAATAAGTGGGTATCAACAATTATATTTGTGTTATTAGAATATCCTTTCCTTCTTATGTTATTGTGGGTATACAACAAAAAATCTTATGAACCTTACAAGAGAACTTCTTTTATCTAAGCAGGAATGTGATGTCACAATTCTCGTAAAAGTTTGCTAACTTTATAAATAAATAAAACGAATAAACATTTTTCTTATCATTCAGCACGACTTTTTTATTTCGACCTTCCAATACCGAAAAGATTTAAATTAAATACAACATAATCACATAAATATTTAAGTAATAATGTAATAACTAATATTTAAGTTCTTATAAATAAACAATAAGCATGAATACATTATAAATACCTAAACATAAATATTACTTAACAAGTTTCTGGTTCAAATACAAATATTATTATGGTTTCAAAGAAACAAAAAACAGCCACATATTGTAATTAAGATTCGAACTCAGACTTCATTGATCGTGAATCCATTGCTTAGCTCAAACAGCTACCAGCACGTGTTACGTTTGCGCGAATTTTAGCAATGCAATGGTAAGAACAGAGGGGCAATTCTCATAATTTTAAGAACGTTCAAAGTCTGATCTGTCTCAATCTGTCAAAAATACCTCAAATTTCCGTAGGTACATTTTGACAAGTTTTTGACATTTGTTTGTCACCGAGATGACACTGCGACTAGATTTTGAACGTTTTAAATTACGAGAATTGGCCTTCAGGTCGCCACTATGACACATATTCTAAATGCAACAGAAATATAATGTTATTTCATTGATTCACGCACACGCACTGGCTGTATCGTGCTTGCAGTTCATAGCAATGTAGTCCTTAGCATGCCACTGGAGATTCGAGCGTTACTGTAAACGACACAATGATACCTACGGAACGCTAGACAGTTTCTGAGCACATGTTGTCCGTACGATGTCCAATGGTCAAGACTGCTCCACACCGCTGCTGTAGGACTCTCGTCGACTCGCACGAACTCAGGCTAGACTCTGTCGAGCGCCCACAGAGCCCTTTATAATCGAGCGCCGCTAGGCGCTGGCGTCCCGAAAAAAACCACAGATATCTGTGAGTCAAACGAACGACTGACGTATTTCCGGCATGTATAAATATATAATTTAAATATAACACAGAAATATCGATGTTTTGATATTTCGTCACATTAGTAAGTATATACATATTGAATCCGTGGGAAGCAATTGCGGGTCACTAGTTTCATATAAAATGGAGTAAGTATAGAAAAGGTTGCATAGCCCTTCATTAAATAGCCTCTCCCTTAGATCAAAACCCATCTGACGTTGTTCGATTAGCCCACGGATATCGAGATTAGCCTCTGACAAAAATTATAATTTTGATCGATTTTTTTTCCCATCTATCAACTAGGTACATAATAATATATCTAATTAGATCATGTTAGTTTACAGCAGGCTGTTGATAGTTTTTGCTGGATCTAAAATATAGATGGCTTCGCTTACTATACTACGCCGTGTATTTCTCTTGATTACCACCCATTAATCTGACTGATCCAATTAGTTTCCGACGGAACCTCTATGATTGCTAAGCAAGTAGGTGTACCAAACCATCATTTTTAAATTGTTGAATTGCATAACTTCCGTGAACAGTTTAATAAATGCGTTCCACCCAATTCCTTTACTAGGAATGATTAAAGTCTCTGTGGCAGTGACATAAATTATGATTCATTATACATCGAGCCATGTGCATCGAGAGCGCACATCGTTTTATTGTGAATATACGCAATGGAACATTGTATTTGGAATAAAGTTTTTTTAAACAAGCAGAACAATATCGCAAAGTCGTGCAATAAAAGTTTTCGTGGATTCCCAGGCTGCTATGCGAACCGTCGAGCCGCCAGCTAATGTTGTATTCGCCTTTGGAAAGTCGATCCAACAATACGTAGCAACGTGCGCTGTGCTCGCGAGTCGCGATTCGTTCTCGTGTGCTTTTTGTAATTTATTGTGAAGCAGCAAGTGTCGGGTTAACATCGTCTGTGATATAATATAAATATTTACAAATTATTAAATATAAGGTAAGTGAGTTAATGCTTTTCCAAATCGTTTATAATTATTTTCGCGCCTTTCTGACTTGACTCGTAATTAAGATTTTAATCACAATTTATTATAAATTTTACTTGCATCTAACGTGGTAATTATCTTCCTTATGTTACTAAAATTTGATTGCAAACTTGAATCCTAATTTAAATTTTTAATAAAACCTGTTTTAAATACTTATCTAGTTTAAAAATAATAAATAAGTATTTCGCCTTAACAAAACATAATAAGTACTTCATACAGTTACTGTTAACTCTTTCAACATCGAATCGATTAGTTGCTAACCTTGATTAAATTGTTTGCAAACAGATTGTATTAACGTAGTTTATTATCGCAACACTAAAAAAATCATACATCATGCGATAACCTTTGATAATAATATGATCTGATTCGCTGAAGTAACAGTGATGTAATTTTCGTAGTTAGGTCAGCAGGGTTAAACTCCCGATGCATTTAATTGCAGTTTGTGTTCATTTTTGGCATCTTATAATATTTGTTTTTGTTACATTTAGGGTCCGAAGTTCTAGACAAAATGCCGTGTAACTGCAAAGTGGAAGATTCGAGTGCATCCTCTCAGCATCAGAACGGGTGCGAGATGATTGTTCATCGGAATTCGACCGGTCAGAATGGGCACCATCATCCACATCGGAAGCTGTTCGATGAAGAAGAAGAAGAAGTCAAGGAGAACTACGCTGACGAACCAGTAGACAGAGAAACTGTTAGGTTGTGACTTGTGAAATATTTTTTAAATGCAGGAAAAAATAGTAGGTACCTATACCTGTATTTTTTTGAAAGTGCAAAATGTGCTAAGGATATAAATCCTGTTTCCTCCTATTCCATTTACGGAACATACTGACGTAACATCTGCAAACAGCTGCGGTATTAGTTTGAGGGTTCTCGACAACCTTATTCCACCCCCTTTTTTTTTTTGGGTGGGAAGTCATCATATGACTTCTCCCGCTCTGGGCGGAGCGGGAGGGCGTGTCAGACTTTTACTGACTAAAAACCACCCGTGTTCCTTTAGTTGCTTGTGCCAGGGGCTACGGTATCCCTTTCGAAAAACCCGCGGCCCCGGCAGGCATCTGCCCTAGCGGACCCCGTCAGTTCATGCTGACATCTCTTTGAGGCGCGCGTGGAACACAACGCGCCGTCGACCCGGGCCTGGTCTTTACCGGGTGGCGAGCTGCCCATTGCTCGCCGCCCGCAAGCTAGCGCCTACGGTGGCCGGGAGTCGGCTGTTGACTCTCGACGTCCACGGCGTCTCCTGCGGCGACGGCTTCCCATGCACTCTCGTTCCGTACCATGGCCTGGACCAGGGCCGGACGCGAGAGATCGCCGCCGCCGATCGCTGCCACGAGGACGCGGCGGTGCTCCGCCCAAGCCTGGCAGACCTCCACACCTTATTCCACCCTTTGAACTTGTGTTAGTTTAGCGAGTTTATAGTGCAGCTGTTCGGGAGTTGACTGGACAATTTTATTTCTTGTGTTGGTTTTCCTTCCCTATGTTGACGACGTTAAAATATGACGTAAACATTACTAACCGTTTAATATAGGGCTTCCCAGGTAAAGTTTACAACAATAGCAAGTCTTGTGAACAAAAACTCCCCTCTGAAATCAAATAAAATGTCGAAATTACAAATTGAGAGGGGCACGGTAAAAATATTGTGGACATTGTTATGTAAACATACCTAGTGATTTGAAAGGACTTATCCGTACTTGTAAGCTTGTAATAGATACTCATGTCCGACCCTTCTTTCGCCAGGTACCCTGATGGCACGGTGCGCCTACGGAACCCCAACATCGAGCTAATGGACCAAGATATATTATACCACTTGGCACTCGGCAGCGGTTCTCACGATCTTGTTGAAATGTTCGGCGATGTTAAGGTATACTTATTGTTATTACCTACAGGCGATATCTACTTACTGGTATTTCTGGTTAGACTTGTCTTGAAAAGCTTTTGGCATACACGTGTCCTACATACACGTGTCCTACCTATACATTAAGCAGATATTCACACGTTCATTATTCAATCACATGTTTTTATTCTTAGGCAAATTCGAAATGAATCCATACTTAGCATCCCATTTCAAGATGCTGTTGTTTTATTAGACAGCCTCATTAATAATGTCAAACTAGTTGGTCACATGTAAGTCACATGTGAAAATAGTTGTCAGGAACATCATTTAGCCTTTTTTCTAATTTGTCTGCAGTTTGTATGCATGGGAGGCACCCCGAAGCGGATGGAGCAGTTCGCGTACACAATCATGGCGGAGATTGGCCACAAGCTGCCGTGCGGCACCACACTACAGGACATCAGCCAGTTCTCGTACAGATACTCCATGTACAAAGTGGGGCCTGTGCTTTGCATCAGTGTGAGTATAATATAATACCTAAGTATATCGGGTGTAAAAATACCCTTAACGAAGCCGAAAGTTACATACTAGTTCTTCCCGTTATTGTTTTTTTTTTCTGGACCTTACCTTCTGGGACCTTCTGGTTACCGACATACTGAAGGTCAAAGTTCCAACTTTTTTTAGGTTCTTTTTTACGAAAACAAGTTTTTAATGTTATAACACATAAAACTTGTTTTCGTAAAAAATAGTAGATTATGCACCGAGGGGCTAAAGTTGTGTCTTATGTCACGGGCGTCATATTGAATCTCGAGCGCAATGAAGGATTCGGGATTTAACTCCCGAGCGCAGCGAGGGAGTTAAGAGTTTAACTCACGAGCGAAGCGAGGGAGTTAATACAAGAATCCTGAATGCAGCGAGGGATTCAAGCTAGCCCAAGGCAAAGACACCTTTAGTCCAGAGGAGGATACTCTACTTTTTACACCTACTGTGAGAAAATAATAACCATAGTACGGCAGTAAATCATTGGAAATATTATTAGCTTCGGTTGTAATGAATTCAGGAGTACAATCACTTTCATCACTCGACATTTTATAATACTTTGTTGATAAATTTAAAGTTTAAATGCCAAAAGTTCGCGCCTTTATTGCGTCTACCAATAAGTAGCCAAGACACGAACAATTCGATTTTCAAAAAAAAAGTCTCTTCTACGGTTTTGTCGTGTGTCTATTGATATCACTCTCATGGAAGTGGCGTTTGTGTAAGCTAAGCTTTATACAGGGCTGGTAGAATGGTTTTGGATGATTGGCTGTATGCATTTTGAATTTAGAACGTCATTGGAGACGCTCGTGAAAATAGAGTATTTTTGATAAAATGTGATAAATCGACTGTAGTATAGATAGGTTTTATTATTTATTTATTTATTCACAAAATCCACAGAAATCTTTGCGCAGTTTACTTAAAATAAATTAACTAATGTTACAGCCAATTACTATTACAGTATTACGGCGCGGTACGGTATTTGTTATTATTAATGCCAGTTTTAATGTTATTCCATTCCTTTTAAAAAATGGTCTAAATCTTCGAAAACATGGCAACGATATGAAGAAGCAGTCGTTATGATTTTGTAGGAAATCGAGAATATCATCCACGCGTAGTAAGGGTATCGAGAATAGCTTTCCTCTTTCTGGCACCAAAGGGTGTTTGTTAGTACTATACTGCCAATTTAGCTGAGCACGTGAGATTCCAAATTCAAATCACATTATTGACCAGCGGGTCATAATGAAATCCAGTACAACATTATTGACCAGCTGTGCCCCCGGCCACTAATGACTCACTTTAGGTTAAGGTTGCTTGACATATAATTTGACATTTTCGAGCAGGTGGTGTGAAAAATATTTTATATTCTCCCACATTACTGAACCGTTAAATGTCCCAGAAGTACAATGTTTTGCGCACGTTACATTACGAAACAGCCAATTTTCACACCAAAATAAGAGTCGTTTTCCTGCAATTATTTTCGCACTAAGTTACTTAGAATCATGGAGTAAAACATAATACAGAATGCGTAGATAACTGCTTCGTGATGGGTCTTTTTACACCCTGTAAGTACTTATAGAGGGCAATAGAGCCTCCAAAAATATGTCAGTACAGTCCGGCCGAGAGAATGCGTTCCTGATACCTGCCAGTGCGATAATTCTAGTAACTAGTAAAGATTAAATTCGCAAAACACGTATTCGTTTGTATGAAACTGACAGGTGTCAAGAACGCATTCTCTCGGCGGCCGAACTATAAGTCACAGTCTTTAGAGACTAAGTCGCATCCTGGGTAGTCTACCGGTCTACCAACCTGCTGACGGACTAATCTTTTTATCACTCACTGCATGAGCCAGTTCTTCATCTTAGCTCGCACTGACATGAGAGAAGATAACATTGCAATCCGATCAAGATCTTGTATTTCCCAGAGGGGAATGAAAAGATGCAATTACGGTTCAGCCTCGTAGAAAGCCGATCGCTATATCCCAACCTCAAGTGGCTTTAGAGAATTTTCTAATAGAGAATTGAAATTTACATGTTTCGGGTTTGATATTACTTAGGTATCTAGCAGTGGGGTAGTTGCGTAACACTAGGAGTGGCTTTCATTTTGACAGTTCAACAACATTCATTGCGTTATTTATGTTGTTGAGCAGACAAATTCGAACATATGAAGCAATGGATTAGCAATTCTTCAAAATGATTCAGATTGTGATTCATATAGTGTGTTACACAATTAGGATGGTGTATTCCAGAAACACTGTTCAATAGTGATTTGCGTATTGATGGGGAGCAGGCACCTACTTACTTACTCCTTATATGTTGCGATGGAATAGCCTTCAACGACATGCTTCATGCGAAGAGCGTACGCGGTTATAATGTTATTCAGTTTTTTTAATGATATCAATTTCATTTAATATATATTATATCACTATTCTAAAAATATTTAATCGCAATTACATAAATAAAGAACGTCATATCTTCTGTTATGTAGCCTTTATCAAAATGTAAATATTTATATCGATCGTTCAAAGTAGTAAAATCTTAAATAACGTGAGTAGGTTTAAATTAGTCAACAACTAGATCATTGTTTGCGATACAAAGCTAGGTCTACTAAATTCAATTCGAATTCTGCACAAAGGTACCTATATCTAATCAAAGCCTAATTCAATACTGACCTACCTGGGCTACTGTTGAATAAGTTACGTGCGTGCATTGGGGGTACCCAATGCACGCACGTGATGATAGGTATATCAAAAGCTTTTTAGCGGGTATGCTTTTGCTTGCTTGCTTTTGGCCGCGGCTTCGCCCACGTAAATCTCGGAAAATATCGCACGGAAACGTACTACCTACCGAGATTAAAAGTACCCTATGTGCTCTATGTGTACCTATCCAGGTAAACAATTCCTTAATAAATTGTTTTCATATACAACTCTTGGTTTACGCGGCGCACGCCAGTGAAGCTCCCAGTCGGCATGATTTTTTCCGATATTTTCAACAATCATCGTCATATTTCAGCCAATTTACACATACACCTAAACCTTCATCATTAATCACTCCGTACATGGGTAAAAACCACAGAACAGAGCAGATAAAAGAGGTTTTATCTGTTCTGTGGTAAAAACCGTATGAACATCCGTTCTTGAGTTTATCGAGTTGAGACGGACAGGCAGACAGAAGTTATTCTCGTAAGATACCGGACAGGGTTAATGTATATTGATTTTTGTAAATTTTGTACAAAAAATTATGTATCATGTATATCTTCCACTGTGCTCAACCTGTGTCTTTGTGTTATCCTACTCCTATATTAACTATAATAATATTATAAACGTGAACGTTTGTATGGATGGATGGATGGATGTTTGTTATTTTTTCACGCTAAACCGACTGAACGGATTTGGATAAAATTTGGTACACAGATAGTTTATAACCAGGATTAACACATAGGATACTTTTTATCCCGATATTCCCACGGGATCGAAACTTATGCATGCGGGTGAAACCGTGGGGCGCAGCTAGTGTTAGATGAATAAACATGATTTATTACTAATAATCTGCTATCAAGAAGGGTTAAAACCAATGGGGTAATACCGACTGACTACGACATGTGTTGATATAGGTAGGTACTTACCATATTGCGATTAACGTCTATAACGCCTCGTGACTGTCTCGTAAGATACCTACGGCAACTGATAAAACAAGAGTAGGGCTGTTACCATCGCAATCGCACTGTTCATTATTAGTGGCTGTAATCTGTTAGTGCGGTATGTAGGTTCAGCACCCTAATTGCGTAACTCACTTATCGAGCAGAATCTGAATCGTTTATAAGGATATTAAACTAAATTCGTTGTTTCATATGTTCGAAAAATTTGTCTGCTCAACAACGTAAATAACGCAATGAATGTTGTTGAACTGTCTAAATGTAAGCCATTCCTACTGTTAGTGCGTTACGCAATTACCCCGCAGGTTTTATGTGAAGAGCCTCATCATCTGCGTAGCCTTTTCCCAACTGTGTTGGGGTCGGCTTCCAGTCTAACCGGATGCAGCAGAATACCAGTATTTTACATGGAGCGACTGCCTATCTGACCTCCACAACCCAGTTACTGGGTAATACGATACCCCTTGGTAAGACTAGTTCTCAGATTTTCGGTTTCTCACTAACGACAGTCAAAGATTCGCGAATGACAGCCGACACCAACGGCTTTAATCATTACGGCTTTAAATTTAACCCGTCTGCCCTCCGTCTGCAAAGCAAGAGTGAACAGGCGTCTTCTGGGCACACTCGTTCCATCATAGACCTCATGCATCGCTTTCCATCAGGAATGATCGAGCATGCCCATTTAAAAAAAAAGGGCATTAACTCTAGACAACGCAACGGTACCAGACCAGATACACTTTCCATTAGGTGGCCGTCGACGTATTTGCCAACTGACCTGCAACAAATGACAGTGTCGAAAATTTTTATCCACTCGTTAAAAGCAATAAGAGACATTTGGGCATTCCTGACTTGACAACCTTGAATTAAAACTTGTACCAATGCGACCGCTTCAATTGAGACAAATTATTATTTTCATAACCTTATGATCTCACCATGATTGTCAGCTGCATAAGTTGCTGTAGACTTCATTACTTCATTTAACTGTTCGTCTATCTTCTTAATATAGATCAAATTGTATTATTTGGCATAACTACTACCTCCTTGGCATATAACTGCTGGTTCCAATTGTTTTCCCTTACAACGTCATGGAAGACCAGAGGGACAGTTCTCGTAATTTCTCGTAAGTCGTTGAGATTGCGACTACATTTTGAACGTTTTTAATTACGGGAATTGTCCTACAAGCCTTGATAGCGTTTACGTATCTATATGTCGTTCCTTGTATGACTGTACTTCCATCGAGTTGAAACTAAAATAAAGGCTGGCAGCCTACAATGAGAACCCCTCATCATTAATCCACTCATCTTTGACATGTAATGTATTTAACTGGAACTGGCTTCGCCTCGCTTTTCTCATTATTTATGCATTATCTTTTTGCTAGTAGGTACAGTCACCAAAGGAGATAAGTAACCAGGGTTGTCGGATATAGTTGGAGTTTAGTAAGAAAGCGATGGATTTTTTCGAATGATATTTAACTTGATAAATTTTAATTAACTATTTGTGGTCTATTAATTAAATTTTATTCGAAAACATCCATCGGGTTTTTATGTAGGTATCCAACGGTCCTGGTTACTTATCTCCTTTGGTGACTGTACCTAGTTTATTTTATTTCTATTTGAATTCAGTATGACTGGGAGAAGTAAATATTTAACAGTAACTACCTCCAATATCCTCCCGACCGATTTCGCTCACGTTGGGCAATCTCAACGGAGACTAGCCAGGTGCGCAGGAGATATTATAGTGCACAATGTGTGCGCATACTCAGGTGCACTGTCTGTTCTTTTACTCTCATAGTCCGATGGGACGGCAATCCGACACGACCGGGAAGAGATCAGGCGCAGGACGCAGCTTTACGTGCTACCTGAGGCATGGGGGCTTCACACCCCCAACTTCCAAACTCCGGGCTGTTCCAAACTCCGGGCTGTTACTGAGACATTCCTAATGGAAAAAAACCAATAACACTTTGCCGGACCCGGGAATCGAACACAGGACTCGATCGATCGAGCTCAGCAGTCGCGCTTGCGACCACGAGAACAACGGGACAGTTAACTTAACTGACTCAGCTATACTTACCTGCTAAATACATGATAAACTGTTTTGTCAATTTACGGAAAATCCAAAAATTAACATCTATCTTCTATATCTACGAGAATACTAATAATAACGCTGAAGAGTTTGTTTGTTTGAACGCGCTAATCTCTGGAACCGGGTCGGATTTGAAAAATTCTTTTTGCATTTGATAGCTCAATTCTTGAGAAAGGTTGGAATGGCAGAAAGCTTTTCATAACTAACATCACGCTATGATCCTTAGCACCTCAGAAAAAAGCAAAAAAAAAAGGCATGAAGGATGTTAAGCAAAACGAGATAATAGCGCGGGCTGGTGATGCGACGCGACGACGTGGGGCGGGGGAACAAGAAATTTCACGCGGACGAAGTCGCGGGCAGAAGCTAGTATGTGATATAACGAGATGACGAGAAGTAATCTGTTCTGAATGACGTCGGTGCAATTTGCTCGACAGACTGCATAACGTGCTGTAAGCACGGACCTCGGCGCGGAAATGTTGATTTGCCTCGTAAATGGATCGATTAGCCTGCGCAGTAGCTAGTCATTTAAATTAACCTAGCCTCATGACTGGCTGACTGTTAGTGAAGTATACAGTACTGCCTATCAACGTATAAAAAGTCATGCAATTTCCGGACGGGGATGTACTTGTATGTGAGGGACTATTGTTAATTGCGATAATTGTTAACGACCTTTCGGAAACGCTTTGAAACCCTCCATTGTTTGACGGCGACCTTTTTCTTTACAACTATGTACCGATGTGCGATGTACCATATACAACATTGTTTCATTGTACATGTTTCAGGAAGAAGGGTTGTCTGGACATTTTATTTTGGTAGCAATAAACTTTAGTGGAATGTCAGCGAAATGTTGCTCTACAAGTTTAATAAATAAAATCTCTACACTACAACGAAGAGGGTGCCCCGCATGTGCTGCGGAACTTTTTACTTACTTAGACAAAAATCTGCGTGTAAAAAGGCTTTTTTATGGGACTTCCAACCAAGGATAGCACGTGATCAGATAGAGAATTTTGTTCGTATTGCAGAGAATAGACTAGAGTTCCATTTCGTTCAGTAAGGATTTTTTAAACGAAATTATTTGGTATGTCTAACTAACTGTAAATAACGAAACTGGGTTATATTGCGATGCGATACAAAACTATCAACAGCGATGCGCCCATATTTGACCAATAGGTAAAGCTGCGGGCGATACAGAACCGCCACAATTTCATTTAGGCTGAAAGGTTTACTCTGAATTCATAGATAGGTATATCTAAATATGTAGGTCGAACAGGGTACCTTCATGAAAGAGAGTATTAAGTATATGGTAAATAGTCTTCAAAAACCTACGCACCTAATTCAAAAACATTTTACGTAGATATCCATTGAATGTTTTTTGCATTGTGTTTTTATGTCTAAGCATTACGGTGAAGTGTCTTCATCTTTACTAAAGACGATAAACGTTTGTATAATTTAGTAGATACCTACTAGCCAGCTTTAGTCCGCGACTTCGCCCGCGTGAAGGTAAAAAAATTGTCCCACGGGAACATACAACCGGTATAAAAACTTGTCCCACGGGAAAATACAACCGGTATAAAAAATTGTTCCACGGGAACATACAACCGGTATAAAAAATTGTCCCAAGGGAACATACAACGATTATAAAAAATTGTCCCATGGGAACATACAACCGGTATAAAAAAATTTCCCACGGGAACATACAACTGGTATAAAAAATGTCCCACGGGAACATACAACCGGTATAAAAAATTGTCCCACGGGAACATACAACCGGTATAAAAAATTGTCCCACGGGAACATACAACCGGTATAAAAAATTGTCCCACGGGAACATACAACCGGTATAAAAAATTGTCCCACGGGAACATACAACCGGTATAAAAAGTTTCTAAGGTCAGCGTATTTGTACACTTGTTCACCACAAGTAACGCGCGCATCGTTTCGTGAGGTATAATAGGTACTACATACCTATACCTGAAACGTAATTTACCCGGAAATGCCATACTTAAATATTTTATTAAATTTTAAACATCACAAAGGTCTAGGTAGGTATATGTATATTACCTACACAGACTAGCCCGAGGACCCCTGCGGAATAACATAATTGTATCCTTATTGAACGGTTTTCAGAGACTAATCACTGTGTCGACGATATATGGTTCTCGTTACTAGGAATCTCTCATCCATTCTACTGTTCTGCACTACCTTATTTCTCACCTTTTATTTGCTTCTATTTGACCGTGACCAAGGCTGTGTGACGAACTGATCATGTTTGCAACATGCCTAGAAATCGCACAAGACAGAGAAGTCTTTGCGCCCCGCAGTGGGACATTGATATAGGATAAAAATAAAATTTGCTTCTACATCATACATTTTTTATATATACAGCACGGCATGGGTATACCCTCGGTGGGCATCCTGCTGCATGAGGTGATCAAGCTAATGTTCCACGCGAAGGTGCGCGACCCTGTGTTCTTCAGGATCGGCACGTGCGGCGGCATCGGCTACGAGGGAGGTACCGTCGTCATCTCTGAAGAAGCCGTCGACGGAGCCCTGAGGAATGTGCTCGAACTGGTACGTTTTAGTGGGAGGGTGTGTGATGTCTTCAACTGCAATACGTGTGATATACGGGGGAGACCTTAGTCCAGCAGACGAATAACTTATAATACCTAGATTAAAAAGATAACTATCCTACAAAGCTGCTGAGATGAGATCTGCAGAGATATTTACATCCATCCGACAGTCTATCGTGTCGAAATGACACATTACTATAACCAGATTTGTTTGTCCCCGACACGAAACAGCTGTCGAAAGAATAGCGGTCATCTAATTGATTTAAACTAAAAAAAAGAATGGGTTTCGATTTGTGACGCCTTCGATAACATTGAACGATGTTCGATTCGGTACAGAAGCGTATCGAATGATTGTGAATTGTTTTGCTGTTCGGAAAAAAAAATGCTTAAGTTTATTTATATCCAATGAATCGTGTAAAAATGAGTTTATTTATACGATAACTAATATATTCTTTTGTCAATTTCAGACGGTACTAGGAAAAAATATCCAAAGGCCCGCGAAACTGGACAAGCGGCTGGCTCGCGAGCTGAAGGGCCTGGCCGACCCCGAGGACCCCTATGACACCGTCAATGGCAGGACGATGTGCACATACGACTTTTACGAAGGTAACCCTTTCTACCACTTCTCAGAACTTAGAATAATCTAGGCCAGTACAGGCAGTAGATCAACAGGCTAGTTCAGAGAAATGGTACGGGCAATGCTGGCTAAAACAGATTATGATAATTGGCGACGCTATCTTATATTCCATCTAGTAGAGGGACTGTTGTAGACTCAGTGCAACAGCCATTATTTTCCATATGAAATTACCGTTTGGCTTCTAGGACACTCCGGTTTCGTAACGATGTTTTCCTTCACCGTTTTGAGATCAGTGGTGATGAAATAATTTACACAAACTAAAGCCTGACAGGCCCTTTACATTGTGTAAATTATTAGGTTTGAACCTACAACTCGTAAGTCAAGGCCGTTACCAATTGGCCACCACTGCTCTCTGTTAATGGTCTACTTGAAATAAATGATTTTTACCATTTGGATCAATCAAATCTAAGTAATTATTTCTGAAGGGCGCGAGGAAACTAATGTTACACGGAAATAAACGTTTGAAATAAGACAAACAAGAAAATAATAGTAATACTAGCTGGATCATTCTGGCTTGACATTGCTAAAAATTTATACCTAATGGCAATTTTATGTTCTGCTTACCAAACTGGTAAAGGACAAGGTGACGCAAAGGACACATTTTTTTGCTCTCAACTTATCTCAAACAGAAACAAGGAAACAGATTGGAATTTACGTAATAGGTAGATAGGTCTCGAGATAAAATCAGCGGACATAGAGTTGGTATAATTATTTCGCAGTATTGTATTGAGGTCACTAACAAATACTTGTGTTTGGTTGCCGTCACACCAGGTCAGGGTCGCCTGGACGGAGCGTTCTGCGACTTCACGGAAGCCGACAAGATGGAATACTTGGAGAGCATTCACAAGTCAGGCGTCGTCAACATTGAGATGGAGTCGCTCGCGTTTGCTGCGCTGACGCACCACGCGGGCATCAAAGCGGCGGTAATCTGTGTCACTCTGCTCGATAGGCTGAGGGGAGACCAGGTAAACAAGTCGGGCATTATAATAAACTTCGGTTTAACAGTTGCAAATACCAGAGTATTTTTTTTTATTCTAAAACAGCTGAGAAAACTGACATGTCAAGAAAACCGTGTTACTCTCCTACAATGTATCAAAATGTGATTACAGGTGTTAGCTCCTAAGGAAGTGCTGGATGAGTGGCAGCAGCGACCAACGAAGCTCGTGTGCCGCTATATTAAACGGTACATAATTACATAATTCTTGGGCCATTTAACCGTGTTGTTCGTTGGAATTAGCTAACGACGGACGCAGGAATTCTCTTTGTGGATTGACACGTTCTGGAACTGATTTTGAAATTCATGACGACGTTATTTGCAGATACCTTCAGATGAAGGGCCGACTGTCGCTCGATGGGCACGGATCGATCGCGGTGAAGAGCCCTCGCCGGTTCAAGCTGGTGCAGCAGGAGTCTGAGACCTACGACTAAGCGTGTCCGCAGCATCGCGTCCACCATGGAATCTTCTCGAAGCGACGGAATCGGGCTTGCACTAGTTTGGAGCCATCTGTGCTGATCGCTCAAATATTTATTACGCTCTGACTTTATCTAGCTACTTAGTTTCTATTTTACTTGTTTTTTACGTGACATCTGCAAAACATATATTTTTTCGACTACTTTTGAAAGTTTATGAAGGTATCTGGATGTTTTATGAAGGATCGACGCTTTTGCCTCACTTGTTCAAAATAAATGTTGTATATTTGATCTAATAATATAAAGCTTGGCTTTAATCATTTGATTGGATGATAGACTACAAAAAATTGAAATTACGTCACACTGCCAAAATTTAGAGAAAAATGGTTATAGAGCTGGAAAAAGGAGGAAAATATTTACCCTTGGCTATTGTTAGGCTATTGTTCTGCACCCTGCACCAAATTATTATTTAGATCTTCCTGTTTTCTTAGCTAAAATGTCAAATATTAGTATGTACATTTATAAAATACCTATAAAGTTGCAAAAAGATAATCGAAATGTAGTAAGTAGATAAATAAATATAGCGATCATTTGTGACAAAACTTAAATACTTCATTATGAATTAGTTTGATGCCGCATTGTCAAAAGTTAGTTACCTAACTATCATGATGTTACATTGTGATTAACTTTAATTAATACTCTTTATGTTGTCGTATGTATAGGTACATATACTATTTTGTTATTGTCTGTGTTAAATATGCTATGTTGACGATGTGCGCATCGAGCGGGAAAGTGATTGCCAGATTTTATAATATTATTAACTTTGATGCTGATATAAACGAGTGCTTAGAGTAAATTTAAAAATTATTACAACACTGAAAACACTCTAAGGTAGCCAAAAAGTTAATGATTTTCTAAAAAAAAGTCAATCCGCCACGTGAGCGGAACTTCTTATATTCTACTAACTTATTACGTTTTGTATTTTGTTACGATATTTTTATAGCAATGAGCTATTTTCTTATCATTCTAGCGAAATATAAATACCTCTTTTTCATGAGTGTTCAAGCCTAAGCACGGCGTAAGTAAATGAAAGTACATAAGTGTGTGGCTATGATCGCGTTATTTTAACATTTTGAAGCTAGGTACAAGTGTACAATTAGGTGTTGGTTTGGTTATGTTGTTGCACAAACTGTATTAGCGACAATTGTGATAATATTTGGCAGTAGTGTTAAATGTAAGGACCACGCGGCGAACGTTCTGATTCTCTGTTGCCGATGTTTTCACCACCTAGATACTTACATTACTCTCACCGTGACAATCATGTGCTTCGGCAACCATCGTCAATCTTCGGAAATATGGACATGCGATTAAATGAGATCTAATATAGAGCTTTTACAACCATGGAGGTACTTACCTAATTTGTATTACTATTGCTATACAGTTTGAGATTAATCACTCTATGCACTTCCAAAAAGATTTTCTAAACTTTTGAGTGAACGTTACCGCATGCATTTTCTGGTTTACCTGTATATCTAGATACAAACTCACTATCAATTGATAGTGAGTTTGTATCTAGATATACAGGTAAACCAGAAAATGCATGCAGTGGCACTGAAAAACAAACTAACTTGTGACGGAAGTGAAGGTGAACTACACGTGCGATAACTCTATGTTTATGAATAGAATTATACAAATCAAGTAGCGTTGCCCGGCCCCGCTTGTTTCATTCAATGTGAACTGCACGCTGCTTGCAAAGGTTCATCCACATACGTGCCAGCAGACTTTACAGAGTTTCCGACTCACACAT
The DNA here is from genome assembly GCA_911387795.2 of Apamea monoglypha. Lineage (NCBI taxonomy): Eukaryota > Metazoa > Arthropoda > Insecta > Lepidoptera > Noctuidae > Apamea > Apamea monoglypha. The sequence continues at coordinate 9,395,245 of OU426920.1, forward strand.
AAACAAGTAAGTCATAGAATGAACACAACTAAACTTTCCAGAGGCCCATAAATATATTGAACGTGTATAAAACAGTAGGTAACAAATTACTTGTTGTAATGTCCACCGTGCATCGCCATCAGACAATCGTACGTTTGTTCCATTGATTTAATGTGCTTCCACGAATGGTTATTGTTGATAATTTATGCACGAAGCGTTGTCAACATATTGCTTTATGTGTTACGAGAAGTAAGAATAGAGTAAGATATTCCAGTTATCTACGTTGATGTAGTTTCATATTATAAGATATCTGATAATAAGAATGTTAATCCTTGAAATTGAATAGCTAATCTTTAAATATCTAATGGATTTGAGAGTACCTACTATTACTTAAACTAATTTATTATGAAAAATGACCAAATCTTATCTCAGCCCGATAGATTATCATTGGAAAATTGACTCTCAATATAACTTATGCGCTAGGCTAAAGTTCATGAAAGGTAAGCAAGTTTATTGTTAGGTACCTATTCATATTAGTAATAAGGCAAACGCTACGATATATATATTTTTAAGCATGATAGTCCTAATTATAATGTTATATTTAATATTTATTAATATATACAACTGTAGTTCAATTTATAAAGCTGTTTTGTTGATAACTGTTCCAATTTAAAACATATCTTACTATATATCTATTGTTAATTCTTTTATCATAATTTTTGAACTACTACCTACTCTCAATACAATATAACTTCTTATCATCGAAATATGCTTAGGTATTATTATACTGTAATATTTACAATTTGTAACTTTTCAAACAATATCTAAATATTTACTCTCTTATATGAATTGAGATTCTTTAACATTTATACTATACTCGGTATATAATATATATTTATTGAAAGTTAGAATTAAACCTTTTTAAACGTGTACACATAGGCGTTTGGCTTTGTTGTTTAATACATAACATATGAATGTAGAGCACTGTTGTTAGATGTTAATGAATATTATCATTATCGGCCACAATATGAAGTATTGTTCATTGCATATCTCTTATGTTATATCCAGTGACCAGTGGCGGCCAGTTGTGGCCACTTGAACCACGATCGAAACTGTATATCGTAACGAATTAGGTACTCGTACGTATATATTTTTATAAAACTATATCTGAATAACCACTTAATTTGAGTATACAAGTATACTAGAATATATTTCGTATTTGGTTCAAATAACACTCTACGTAGTTACTTACAGTACCTACACCTAAATGTTCAATATATTGCTTATAAGTTTACTAACCTCTAATAATGACTCATTTTCTCCATAATCTAAGGAAATGCCGAAATAAGTGCTGCCTGAAACATGCCAGCCGTATTGTATTTATTGGTTAGTTTTCCTCTCCTGAGAATATTAAAATTTGATCTGATATTTTTTTTAAACTAAAATAAAATAAGGTTTCCATGTTGTTTGCTTATATGTAGTTGACTGAAGAGTGTGACTGGGCGGTGAGAAATTAAACACTATTGCATGTTCATCAATGTTTATCTCATAATTGTGTATTCTTACCTATTTATTTACAATATCAATAAAGTTAACGTAGAAGTGGCAGTGAAAGTATTAATAATTTCGTGTACAGTGATACATGGCACCAGAATTATTATTAGATAAGTAAATATAGAGATAACATCGAGTTTATCCTTTACCATTATTTTGACAATGTTTAAATTACAACTAACGAGAATGTGGTCATCTAACAATGCACCATAATAAATAACACATACCTATTTAATTTCGATCGATTGGTAAGCCCAATCTGTTACATCTACAGATTAAAAGTAGAAGCATAGATAATTGTACGTTTAAAGATGATACATCACTTGTCGGAATATATGCTTTTAATCAGTAATTCGAAATAAAGAAGAATATAATTATTTGATCGATTGCGAGTGCTCAGTTAAAAGATTGATTATATTTTTGAAGTTTAATTAGGTGGTGTCAGTGTGGGACTACCGACTCATGATATCCGATATGCAGACACTTTTAGGTACACAAGTTGAAGGTACTAAACTGGAATATATAGATTTGCATTATATTTAATCATTCAGTCTTTATAATACATAGTAAACTGTTAAAATGTACTTTTGTTGTTGGTTATTCATATAGTTATGATATTTGATGTAAGTACTTAATTAAATGAGCAAGTAAGTTATGTGTGCATTTATTTTGGGTTCAGACCAGACGAGTGTATATACCTAACTAAGTGAGCTGTAGGAACTTCATGAGCGCGTCGTGGATGAGGCGCGGACTGGCGTCGCTGTCTGCCGTGTAGCGCACTCCCCGCAGCGCGCCGTCTTCGTTTCTCACCACTCCGTACTCTCCAACGATGAAACCATCCGGAGTTCTTTCTTCCACTCTATACTTCTTAAACTGGCGACCCTCCAACACGTATCCAACTTTACAGTTATCTTGTTTACACTTCTCGGTGGTCGTATCTTGCTGCACGCCATGGCTCCGGCCGTCGGTGAGCACGCTGATCTTTTCGTCTACTTCGTAATTTTTCTCCGGCTGGTGCTCAACTGTAGTCTGTTGTTGGAACACATTAGTAACAGTGCTTAAGGGAGTCGTGTTGACAGAAGTTCTTCCAAACGGACGTTGAGGTCGCCATGGCGAGTAGTTGGGAGGTACGCTTGAAGGTACGTTTTGCTCAAGATGCAAAGAAGCAGGTTCACTGTAAAACTTGGACGGTTCACTATACACTTTAGCGGGTTCACTGTACACTTTAGCCGGCTCGCTGTATATCTTAGCCGGCTCACTGTATATCTTGGCCGGTTCACTGTAGAACTTAGCTGGTTCACTATATATTTTTGCTGGTTCACTGTAAATTTTCGGAGGATCGTAGAACTGTTTTTGTTTAGTAATTATTTGACTTGACGATATGTACGAGGTACTAGGTTCATTGTCATTAGTTATTTTGGGAGTATCGTGTACTATATTAAAACTCACAGTGGTCAATCTTGGATTATTTCGTCCATCGTTCTGTGGTCTATTTGTCAAACCTGGAACGTTATTTGAAGAACGCACTGGTGGCATTGTTGCTGTCGATGGAATGTTGTCGATTCTTTCGTTATATTTTGTAAATTCAACTGACTTTATAGAAGGTTCGGCTACAGAGTCGTCGGTTTGGTAATTTTTACTATTAGAAGCAAATTCGTCAATATGCGTCAACCGATCTATAGTTCTAGTCTCTTTTTTGTCCGTTTGTTGGTCAACAATTGGTAAAGTTTTAACACCCTCTTTATTTTTATTATCATTGTTACTATTACTTTCTAACCCGAGTTTCATATGAGGCATAAATGACGAATCACTTGTCATATTACTATCTTGGTTTTGAACGCGAGCTTCAGCTTGTGGATTGATTTCTGGATTCTGAAATCTATGTATTGTTTTCTCATCTTGAAATCTGTTAGCATCAGCCGTCGATGGGACTTTTCTGGCCAGTGGTACATCATGGAAATCCTCTTCATAATCATCCATTTTGGTCGAGGGTTCGTCATCTTCGTCGTTTTGATCTTTAACCATTAACTCGAATGGGTGAACTGGGTCTGCACTGTGCTCTCTTGATTCCTTTTTCGCATTCAATTGCTTTATATATTCTATATTAGCACCTACGAGATTTGGCGGTACGTCTGTTGCTTCGCTTACCGTAATTTCCTCAACTTTGGACGGTACGGTTGGAGGTTGTGTATCCGAAGGAGACACTTTAGATGGATCATGTTTCTGATCATCATCTAACATGTCACCAGTATATTTGAAGGTAGGTTTTCCTCTCCCGCGTCCGACAGCCACTGACGACGTTATTCTCACTGATATAACTTTTTCGTCTGAGGAATCGGCTGAATCGCCGTACCTTGATATTGTTGGAGAATTGTTCATAGGTTCCTGATCGATGCCGATGACGCCCAAATCGTACTGATTTGGTACTGGGAACGACGCCGTGAAACTTTGTAGGATCTGGAAATAAAGCAAAGTATGTACTCATTACTTATATGTTTTGAATCTATACTAATAATAAAGCTGAAAAGTTTGTTTGTTGAACACGCTTTTATCTCTGGAACTCCCAGTTGGAATTGAAAACATATTTTTGAATTTGATAGCCCAATTCTTGAGAAAGGCGCACAGCACGCGCGGTTTTTCACGCTAGGGCCCTTCTGTGCCAAGCAAAAACGAAAAAAGTCAGAAAAAACGCTAAACGAAAACAAAGTTATAGCGCGGGCACGCGATGCGATGCGACGGGGTGGGGCGGGGGAACAAGAAACTTCACGCGGACGAAGTCACGGGCAGAAGCTAGAACATAAAATAACTCCAAAATTTAATTTAAATACATAATACTTAGTATATTATTAGTTTATTTTCCTTTGAAACAAGATTTATTAACTATTCAAGGAGAGAGGTTAGAACAAGATATGATTAACAATAGTTAATAACTCGGAGACTTAGTCTATATGTACTGTATTAAATATAGTAACCTACTTGTCTTATTGATACTTCGAGTCTCGAGAACTTGTAATTTTTTTGAATACCCTATAAATTATCAAAACTCAGCGTGTAACATTGATTATTATTATAATGTCGGTATTACTTGTAAGAGCTTAATATCTAGCCAAGTACCTAGTTCAAAATTAAACACTTTTTACGATAAAAAGTGCCAAAGTAATTAATTATGAAGTAATTATTTAATTGAATATGCTATGAAAGCACAAACCGTAACACATCTAACACATTCCGCTCTACAAACTACACCGAGGAATGTGGGCTGGAAAAATGTTGTTCGCATCAAGGTAAATGAATCTGTAGATAATATACGATATGAATAAACTAGACGACTACTTGCACGACTTGCTGCCATGGACACTCTATCTAAGGATCGAGATAATAGGGAAAAGAAAAACGTTTTATTAATGACTGCATTGTCCATGTTTTATATAGACTGACGTTAGAACTTTTAATAGTCCAGGAAAGTACATATCTAACCTCCACCTCAGTGAGCACCTGAGTGAGTCAGTTGAACTCTCTAAAATAGGTTTGAGTAGTCATCGTGTAGATGACTGACGCATGCATGCCGTCTGTTGGGACAGGTCAACTCAACGCTGCAAAGGCTCTTTCTTCAAAAGGCCCTTCCAGACGTGGCCTTGCATGGCTAGACCCATACAATCCTAATAATATAATGTTTGGATTGTAATAAAAGAGACCGTGACCTCTGAGTTTGTTTTATTATTTCTTCTCAGGGATCAGTCAGCCAGGAAATTCCGGCGCCATCTAGTTTTAAAACATTGACCAGCAAAATATCTAGTTACAGAAATAAACATTTCATTTCAGTGTATGAAGGTAAATATTAAAACAAAAGTGTCGTCGCGAAATATTGACTGGTGTAATATCGCTCACCTCTTGACTATAAATGCGTTTCATGTTTAATCATGATATTATAACCGTCCGGCAGTTTCACTTAATTACTGAAAATTATTATAGCAATAGTGTACAACGTGCAATTATTATGTTAAACACATTGTTCTCGCTATAATATGTCCCACCTATAACCAGTATAACGCATTAAACGTGTGATATTTATCGACGCAACGCACGAGAGAAATGTCAAGCAAGTTGCTGGCAATCTCGATTTACTTATTGTACACACGGCTACACAGCAAGCTATACATTTCCAGTTTTAGCTGACCTCGAATTGTATAAATTTTTCGTACAATCAGAAGTCAGCTTAAACTGGTTATGTATAGCTTGATGTGTAGCCGTGCGTACCAATCTGTTCCCCGGGACTTTGTCTGCGTGTACTTTGTATTTCATTCTTTTTTTATGGGTATGGAGAAGGACTAGGGCTTTTTTTCATCCTGGATATGTATCTGGATGAAAAACAGCCCTAGTCCTTCTCCAGGTCCCATGCTACTTGAGGCTACCTGTCCGTCAAAGATCACGATTGGCTCAACGGCGTGAACGGGTATCAGACAGATGGATAGACAGATTTACTTTCTCGTTTAAATACATACATAATACGAGTATTATAGTGTATATCTATCTGTGTGAAGGTTGGAAATTTTTCCACGGGAATGTACTTCCGGAATAAAAAGTCCATATATGATACTTTTTATAGATACCTATATGTGTTTACATACATAAATATATACACTCACACCTTCTTCCTAGGGGTTAGGCAGAAACTATAGAAAGCCACCTGCTACGATCTTTACATACTCCTATATGTTATTCTAACCTAACCTAACTAACTAACCTAACAGGTCATGGTCTACCTGTGTGCCAAATTTCATCGAAATCCATATGTAACAGACATACGACAGAATTATTTTCGCATTTATAATATTGGTAGCTACGAACTATAATGACATAGTCAACAATTTTGCTTAAGCGTGCTACACACTTTTTCGGGTCGGCACTTTCGGTTCGGCAGTACATATTGTTTGAACAACAAAGCCGACCCAAACCAATTAGGGGAGCCCGGGGCTTCAATTAACAGAGGTAAGTATTAACAAGCGAATTTCTAAGAAACTATAAATAGCACGTCACTAACGATTGCTGGTATTCGTCCCCGCGACAGCGCTGTACAGGTTGGGACTCGTCAGTACCGCTCAGTGCGCCGTGGGTACGAGTTGTGTGATGTGCGTCTATTTTGGCCAGGTAACGAACTTTTTTCACTTTACGATTTTTTGATTTACGTGTTGAATATTTGATTTTGCCGTAATATCATTTTGTTTCGTGGTGGCTAGTTTTATTCTTAATAATGCTACATAACTTTACTAACGCTAATGTAAACAATTTCTTAATTATAGTTTTTATTGTTAAAAAAGTATCCATGGGGCTAAAATTAACAAAACATACGGGGCAAGTATTAACATGTTAATTCTTACCCCATATGCGGGATTAACAGTATATACCTACCTATAGATTCTATTGTTTTGTGTATATTCACCATGGTATCTAATTAGGTACTATTTATCTTAAATGTTACAGCATGAGAACTTATACCTAAGCGAAAAGCCGCTCGAGGCATGACTTCGCTGGCGGTCTACGAGTCAGCTGCTTCAGAAATAATGGAGAAGAAAAGAAACTACAGGAAAGTAGCCACAGAATTTCAAATCTGTCACGTTACGCTGTTCAAGTTTGTGAAAAAGAAGAAAACAGGAGTTCCAGTAGAAGTAGGCTACAAAAAGACCCGGTTAGTATTCACTTCTGAGCAGGAGAAAGAAATTGCAGACTGTTTATTAAAGTGTTCCAATATTTATTTCGGAAAGACATAAGAAAATCTGCCATACTCACCGATACACCGGAAAAACAAGCACTAGAAGAGGAAGGAAATAACAGTAATTTAAAAAGAAAAAAGCCACAGAATAAAGACGATAGAAAAGAAGAGCAAGGTAAAGAAAAGGGTAAAGGCAGGGGTAAAGGAAAGGAGAAAGGAAAGGGAACATCACAAGTGGAGGAAAGGGAACATCGCTGAACAAAGTGTTACAACTTTTAAGCTTAATGTTTATTGTTTCACTTAGTAAAAAATGTGATTATTGAAGACTTGACGTTTTCTTCAATATTAAAACAGTAAAATTAGCTGTTAATAAGAAGTCATTCAGAGATTTGTTGATTGGGTTCCATTTCTTTATATTTATATTGCTAAAATATTGTTGCGTGGAGAAAGTGCTATAATTGTTTAAGCCTAATGTTGATTGTACAGCTTAATAAAAAAAAATATCATATTTATTTTTTGTTTTCTTTAATTTTAGAGGAAAATACCAAGAATGTTAATTGTTGCCCCTTTTGTTAATACTTACCTCGGAACCGTTAATTCTAGCCCCGAACGCGGGGTAAGTATTAACTTCTGACTTTTCTGAGTAAAATCGACTTTTTCAAAAAAGTACCAATTTCTTGTCAAATTAAAACCAACGATATGGTTATTGAATAGTTTGGACGTCATTTAACACAAAAATCATATCAAAATGTTTAGGCGTTTTGAAGCTACAATTGAAAATATAAATTTTGTTAATTCGCTCCCCGGTCTCCCCTACTACAAATAGTATTTTTATCTCGCGAAGCGACGAGCGCTTTACTTGTGGTGACCAAGTGTTCAAATACGCTTTGAATGTGTGCGTGAAGACAAATAGCGTCAGCACATACCACACACACACTCCAACTTGACCAATGTCTCGGACGGTAACGATAGCTCTTGCGCACACATTCACTGACACTTGACAGTGTGCTTGTGCAGTTGGTAACCATAATAATGCGCGCGTCGTTTCTTGAGATAAAAGTACTATACCTATGTATATTCGATTTTGCCGCCCGGATGTGCCGATTAATGCCGACCCGAACAAGTGTGTAGCTGCATGCCTTACAATTCATATATCCCACTTGGAGGTATGCAAGTAGGTATTCAGATGTATTACCATTCTGAATTATTTTCTTCATATTAAAACCAGATCCACATATTTCGTAGGTCAGCTTGGCTTAAAGTAACTTTTTACATTGTCATGTGTTACATTTCCTTGTCGATACGTCACAAGCTCCGTGTATGAACAGATTTTTGTATTATTATTAATTTTGTTTGCTTAACAATTTAATCCTGGACAAAATACTTGTATTAGTTTGATTTCAATTTATTAAACATATCTATTAGACGAAACTTAGTAAATCCGCAGTCCTCTATTTTTTTTCTGGGTGGGAAATCATCATATGACTTCTCTGACTCTCAGACTTTTAATGACTAAAACCCACCCGTGTTCCTTCAGTTGCCTACCAGGGGCCACGGTATCTCTTTCGAACAACCCGCGGCCCTGGCAGGCATCGGCCCTAGCGGACCCCGTCAGTTCGTGCTGACATCTCTTTGGGGCGCGCATGGAACACAATGCGCCGTAAACCCGGGCCTGGTCCTTGCCGGGCGGCGAGCTGCCCATTGCTTGCCGCCCGCAAGCCCGCGCCTATGGTGGCCGGGAGTCGGCTGGTGACTCCCGACGTCCAGGGCGTCTCCTAGGCTGCGGCGACTAGGGGCGTGAGGGCGCAGAGATTGCCTCTCCCTCACGCGCTCCGCCTCCTCCACCCTGACACCCTGGCGTTTCCTCCCGCCTTATCCTGAACAGGAACCTCCCGAAACAACCGTGTCCGGTGAGGACCTGCGTCAGGCGGAAGGTGAGGGCTCCGTGGCGCCTCTCCAGCCACTCCTCAAAGAGGGGACTTATCGCCGCAATTGTGGCGTGCCCAAGCGTCGCTTGTCTCGTCTGATAGTTCTGGAGTTAATCCGCAGTCCTTGAATGCAGCAAAAAAATGTTTCAAAATAAATTATTTGATAAGGTCGCGTACTCCGCGTATCTACTCAATAGTTACCCACTACGTAACTTGAAGTTGTGATCTAGACCAGAAGATAAGACAGTAAATCATAGTTACTGAATAGTTGTAATCATGAACGGTTGTAATAATATTGTTACCTAACCTTGTGTAGTGGTCGCAAGCGCTACTGCTGACCATGAGATCCTGGGTTTAATTCCCAAGTCGGGCAGTGTTATTGGGTTTTTCCATTAGAAATTTATCAGTACCAGCCTGGAGTCTGGATTTGTGCCCGGTTGACGTAACTGGCGAAATGTGGGTGTACTGGCTCTGCCTATCCCTTCGGGGAATACAGCGTGATGGTATGTATTTGTGTATTATTTTATTACCTACATACTTATTGAACTTAATACCTAAATATCACGGAAACGTATGGGTTCCCATTTACCCAATTAAACACATTGGTGCGCTTTTCAGTACAAAACGTTTGTGGTCTATATTAGGATAGTCTTATAGGGCCTAAAAACATAATTTAAGTAGGTAATAAGTACATAAGTAGTATGTAAGTTAATTACTCTACTTAAATAATCTTTCAGGTCCATAGACATCTAATATTGTGCATAATATTAATTTTACTAATTATCGTTGCTTTTCTTTCAATTATACCCGATAGAAGGCTTGCGAGACAAATAAATGGCAGCAGGTATGGTCACCAAATGAGATAAGTAATCAGGGTCATCGGCGATAGTTGAAGTTTAGTAAAAATCATATTTATAATAAATTACCGTCCTATATAAGAAATGTACACTCTTACAATGCATTCAAAACTAAACTTAGCCAGCACATAATTGCGGATCGATCACTTCTGGAGAAATGAATGCATTGGATGGGTAAATTGTAATACTGATGACGAACATATTGTAATCCTTATTTTTTAGCAGTGTTCTCAAGTAAGTGACTTATGTCTTTATTGGGAATAAAGTTTCTTTAAACCGAAACTGAAAATCCAATGGGTGTTTTCAAATAAAATTTAATTTATTTAATAGAAAACAAACAGTTAATTTATCAAATTAAATTTCATTCGCAAACATCCCTCGGTTTCTTACTTAACTTCAGCTATATCTAACGACCCTGCTTACTTATCTCTTTTGGCGACTGTAGCTACTTACATACCTAAGTTTTTTTACCTACTTACCTAAGTTTTTATGCCATTTATTTGTGACTGTGGACTAAATTAATTAATTACCGATTCAATAATCATGCTTCATCTGTAATATGGTCAGTTAGTATTAATTAGTGTTCAGAGCGGAAATTAGTGGTATGAGTGTGTCTGGTGGCTGGCGGGCGGATGCGAGGACAGAGCGGCGGCGCGGGAGCAGGCGGCGCTGTCAGTGACCGCGTGGGCGTCCTTGCCGAGTTGTACCTAACTAAATCACTAGCCACTGCTCGTATAGTGGACCGAATCGAATAAAGTAATTAGTATTTTACTTGTACTGAAAGACTTAAACCAAGTGAGTTAACTACGTCCCCGATTAGGCTAGCTAGAGGAATGTGGGGTATACAAACATACATGCTGTCTCTAAGAAGTCAAAACAAGAAACCCGCATTGTAGCTTCTTTACAGCTTGTGCAATTTAAAAGAATCTGCATGAGCTGGTTCAATGATAGTGGGCGATGCGCTCACTGCACCCGTCGCTACCTCGTTAGGTACCTTCATTTGTTATGCATTATTTTTTACTTCGAGTAGGTACACTACAAATTCTGCTCCACAAAAAGATGATATTATTATCAACCTTATTAAAATGATTAATTAATAAAAATAAAATTAGAAAATTCTATATCTCTCTTTCAATGCAGACAACAACTTTTTGTTGGCTACCTAAGCACCAGTAAATATTATAAGTAGACAAAAAACTGAACTTGATTCCATTGAAATTTATCGACAAAAAGTTGAGCACATGTCATACACCGGTGTGAAATGCGAATAAGATGTTTATTAATGTGACATCGTTATTAATTAAGCATAGTTATATCGAACTTCTTATTTTTTGTATAATGTATTTACTTTTAAAAATTAGAACACTGAAATGCATATGGAATTATAGACCAATTCCATTCTTGGAATGACTCAGCGTCCGGGATTAACATTCGTGCAGGTAATTACTGAGACCTGAGGATTAAACCGTCGAGAAATGAATTTAATCTAGTAATTAATTGGTTTTTTTGTAATTTTGTAAAGTAAATAAAGAACCTAAGTTTGTAGTGGGTGGAGCGGTAACCGGCGCCGCCGACCGTGCGGAAGCTAACAAAAATCCGCTATGAAGAAACATAGTGACCTTACATTAAATCTAAAAGTGAATATGAATGTGACCTTTAAGAAAAAATACTCTACAAATACAAAGCACATACACAATTATTAATTAAGTAATCGATTTTCAATGTATTTAATAAAGAAATTATGCGAATGATATTAGTCCATAAAACATAGACTCGTATCATAAATTGGTGTGACCATTACGAATGTTTTATTTAAATGTTTTACTTTACAAGATGTTTCAATTAACTCTTAATGGTCTTGAGATGCGGGTGCGCAAATAACATGGACTTTAAATGTAGCTTCTATGACGCACTTAGGAAATACCAGCGCTGGGCGCGGAACTTCTTGCTCGTTGGTCCTAGGTAAGTACCTACCTACGCATGTTTTCGGTTCGTGGAAACAGCACGATTCTTGATGTATTTGTAGGTAACTAGCATTTTTCTATATAAGTACGGGCCCAGTGAAAAGATAAGTCCAATGACTAAAACTGAGTTCACCTATAGTTTTTATGGACCTTTTGATATCCATAACTCTTTTGTCTGTCTGTAACCTTTTCATGCCATAACGGCTGAATGGATTCGATGAGACTTGGCACACAGGTAGACCTCGGTACTTTAAAGTTAAAGTATTCCATGTACTACGGGTATAGGTATGGGATACTTTTTATCATGGTAGTACGATCCCGTACGATGTTGTCCAACTGGCACGCGGACGAAGCCACGAGTAAAAGCTAGTCGTATATGATAGATTATTATGAAATCTGTAGAAGGTGTAGCGGGGCATGGGCGACGTGGGCCGCTGGGCGCCACACACACGTGCCCGCGACGTGACAGTGAAAAACGTGAAGGCCGCTTGTACAAAAACGAAACGTAAATAACACATTAAGTGTATCACTGCATTAAACCATTAATCACTAAACGATAACCACTAAATATGTCGGCATGTCGGTGAATTAGCGAAACTTATTCTGTAAAACGAATTCTGGTTTTCTAAACCTGTGAGTACCTACGGTGATATTTTTAATAGATAACATGTTACACTCACACAGACGAATATATAATCAATCAGTCAGTTAGAAGTTTTATAATTATTTTATATGATTCTAATTTGTAGGTATACGAGTAGGTACCTACTTAGATACTTTTCAGTCGAAACTACACTTTACAGAAGATCTTTACGTGGTCTAGGGAGATGAAAGTTCCATAGGGACCAACCTTCGGCCGCACTTTTATTTTTTTAAATATCTAGACTAATATGTATCGCTAATTAATACCTACCTAGGTACTTTGAATTTGCAAAGATTGTTAGAAAACAAATGAATAGGTTCCACTCACCCTCCTCAAATAGAGAGAAGAAATGTGTTTGCTAATAAAATCTATAATATGCCATTTTATTAACAAATAACAAACAGTACACACATATATTTACCTATATAAAAACAACAATTAAGCGACTAAATAATAACACATTATGCTGGCCGGTGGCCCAGTGCTTGGTCCATTTTCATGAGTATCTTAGTAAAAAGTTTTAAAAATAAGTTGAAATATTCTTAAAAAAAAAAATTGAAGTCGTTACGTTCGTTATTAATGTTCCATAATTTAGAAAAAATATCAATCCTGTAGAAGCTACAGAAGATCTCTAGGGGCTATAGGGAGAAGAGACTTCCACGGGGCTCAAGCATCGGACCCCTTAATTTTCCATTGCTAAAATAAAAATACTTCACTAGCTAATACTTGAATTCGTGACAAAAGCACTGAAAGTGATTGTTTGGTTCATCTAGGAAAATCAAAATTTATCTGTTTAATTAAACTATTCAGAGCAGAAAATGGAAAGGTACCATAATTAATTTAAGTTATTAAATTCAGGGCTTTGGAAATACATTAGTAGCTTTCGTAATGTGATAAGTTAGTAGGTATTATTCTGTATAAACAAACAACATAAACGTAAGTAAAGACAACTATCACTACCACGTCAGTAGGTATTTTCCAATGTTAACTCTGTGTTTCTGACAATTCGGAATAATATTAATTGATACCAGGTGCTACAACCCGTATGTAATTTGATTAGGCTGCAATTTGCAAAGGGCCTTGGACTTATAGCTAACAAAAGGTATGACATAACGTGTAGGTAGGTTATGCGTTCCGGTAACTTTAATTACTGTTCTTGAGCTAGACTAACAAGTTATACTTTAAGCAGTTCTGTAACAAGCATAATACAATCATGATTGTACTTAGGTTTTTTAACCATTTCTTGAGTTGATCTGTTAATATCGCCCTAGCTTCGTGACTCAGCGTAAAAGTTTTTGCCATACCTAGTTATCTAATCTAGCTTGTCCTCTATGTTCGATATCTATGATACTACCGCTGCTTTGCTAGGGCAAAACAGTTTTTAGAAATTTAAGTTTCGATCCCGAATAAGTATTAGATCCATGCTTTCATTATTTCTGATCAGAAGCTCCAAGCCGTGAAGAGAACGAATAAATTTAACTCGATCCTTAAGAGAAGTGTGCAGGGCTTAATAAACCTTAATGTAGGTACCTACATTCTAAATGAACGCTCAAGAAAAACCGGAGCCAGTCGCTAGTTTTAGACTTGCGCGAACGATTAAGGGCGTTTCTTTAGATAAAAGTGCTCCTCGAAGGCCGCCTGCTGCGCCGGACAATGCGCGAATATTGCCAGCTAATTGAACGATTGTGGCAACTGTCGCACCTGCGTCACGTCGTGTCACCTCACAATACACATTATATTTATAATACGTAAGGAATCTATTTATCATGTCATTGAAGTATTGTCAGAAAGCAATGACATGCTTGTGCAGCGGTAGGTACGATCACAATGCAGAACATAGTATCTACCAAAGAACTAATAAAAAGAGTACCTAGTGATGTAGATATTGATGTAAGTAGATATAAAACTGTTGCGAAAAGAAGTTGGGAAACCTGGATGAAACCGACAGACTTTTTTGGTCAGCAGTAACTTGCATACTAGGTCCCTATCTAGTTGTAGCTGGTAGACTTTGCTCTTCGAAGGCCATGCTTTGGCTCAGACTTAGTATGACCTCCCTGACCTCACGACCGGAGTTTTTAGCATACAGTAGGTTAAAACTGCACAAATAATAGTAGGTAGCCGAGGTAATGCAATTGCAAATTGCAATCGTAGTTATTTGTGATGATAATAATGGATGAATTGGTCAGGCAGACAGCCGATCAAGCAAATTAGTGTTTCCTCGTTAAATGGCTTCATCCTGCACGCGTGTATAACTTACTTGCTTTTTGTTTTCAGTACGCTTGATAACTACTTCTTGTATTGTTCCTTCACTACATATTACTTGATCAGCTTATACAGATTTGTGATACTAATAAATAACGCTTAACTTTTCCTGCATACATAGCTAAAGTTTGGACCCTTTCACACGTCAATCTACATACTTAACTCTTGAAATATTTTGCTGTCCAATGATAAGAAATGAGCTCATAGGGCATTTGTCTGAGAAGAGATTTATTTAGTAATTCTTTGTCTTTATTATCCATATAAGGTCTGCGGACAGTGGACGGGGAGCGAGCAAACCAGTTCTGATTTACCAGATCGTGCGGTATTTTAAACTCGAATGCAAATAAATTGACCCATGATAAAGAACTTGAGAGCACAAAGAAAAGATGGTGCATACCGATCTGTAAGTATTGTACTTTACTATTCAGACGCGGCATTGGACTTAACTACACAGATATTATTTAGCTTCAACATTACTTTACGATTACAATTACTGCAGTAAGTAATGCGTTTTATTGAGTTTAATATAAAGTTACGTACCTATTAGCTCAAGATCTATATGTGGCTATTATTTTTGTAAGGACCCTTAATTAAACTTAAATGCTGTTGCTAAAAGCCATTTCGCAGACTATGATTTGATTGTTTGTAAGATTTATTCAACTGATCGTGGTCTTTTAAACTATAGCGGAAACGATGTGAAACTTTAATTCTCCTTATTACAGCTGTAAGTCGGTCGTGTGTTAAATTACCTTATGTAGCAATTACCTCTGAAGAGTAGCCTGAAAATACTCTATACCTCCTCTATTAGTATGTGGATCTTAATTTAAGTTATGTTCTAATGGCGTACGGAGATCACCTAAGCTGGAGCAAATTTCTATTCTAAATGTATCATGTTACCTACTTCATGGTATGTTCAGCTAATATAACATGAATTAGGTAAGTACTAGTCAGTTGATATTATGAATTGAATTTGTGTGGATGAAATTATGTTTCAATATTTGTCCATAAAAATATCACACGTCTCTTAATTTATTGACTCGCATCATACTTATTTAGATTTACGAGAACACATACATATTAAAGGCAACGCAAATGATTATCTTTAGTGAATCACAGGAAGTAGATACGCTTGCCATCTGATCGTTTAAAGTGATACTTATTATCGAAAATAAAGTGGAGACCGTAAGACAATATTACACCCATAAATATACGAACACGCCTACCTGATGCCATTTTATAAAAAGACCAGGAAGTGCTCTAGACCCGTTTCGCCCCCAGCTGAAACGATATTAGTGTGCGCCGTACACCGATCCAGTTTGTTTAAAGATCACTCTGACATTTATCACACAAATATGTTTACTTTGAACCTGCGAAGGGCGCTGCAGCCACCTAGCTGTTGCCAAGGGACTTTTCTATTTTTATTACTTGGGTTTATACGCCAAACTAGTCTTACTTATATCGGTTTATGTAGGTGGTTGAGCTTGCAAGTAAGGATACTTCGATTTATTCAAGTTCAACAGTTCACTCTTTGCATCTTTGACATTCAATGAGGAATTGCAAGCATGATAACGCTCCGTATTGCATAATGACATTATTCATGAATGCTTGTTTTAAAACTGAACATACATACCTACACGACTAAGGTATGTAGGTAGGTAACTAAACGAAAAAAAAATAGATGTCTGAATATAATATTTTGTGGAGGTAACTATGTGAATGTATTTAAATGTTATTCATCAACCTTGCTGCAGCGACATACAATTAAAAGTGTAATAAAATGTTCGCTAAGTATGTTTACGCTTTAATAGCTTAATCAAAACGTGTTGAAAACTTAGGACTTATTTCAATTTATGACTAGAAATTAGATTTAAAATTTAGATCAAACTCATTACAATGTAGGTAATATAATCTATCTAAGATCATATTATCAGATCATTCTTTAATGAACTATAATTTGAAGTTCTTTTGATAAATATTTTTTTTATTAATATCCAACAATTGATTCAATTAATATAGGTACGATCAATAGCAATTGAAGTTATTTCAAATAGTTTTTCGCATTTACCTATATCAATATAATATTTGCGAAAGTCGACGCCTTAACGGCTGAACGGGTTTGGATGAAATTTGGCACACGGGTATTTACTAGATCTGATGAAAAAGACTTAGGTATCTAGGTACTTACCCAAGTCTTTTTTTTTTCGTACTTATAAAGCGGGCTGATTTCGTAACAGACTAACAGTAGGAATGGCTTTCATTTTGACAGTTGAACAACATTCATTGCGTTATTTACGTTGTTGAGTAGACAATTGTTTCGAACATATGAAGCAATGGATTAGTAAGATTGTGATTGATAGTGTGTTGCGCAATTAGGGTCAGGACTCAGGCTGGTAGGTATAACTCAAAAAGAAAGCCTTAATGAGATATAGGTACATATACTTGGGGGTACAAAAGAAATTCAATGAAGAACTAACGAATAATTAAGTACCAAACCTAGGTAGGTTTGATACTTAATTATTCGTTAGTTCTTATTATTAGTTAGTAGGTAGGTACCTAAGTTATTAAATTATTAACTCTTGCGCATTTTATAACAACCATTAGGTATTCAGGTAGGTGCAAGGTAGGTGCCTAGATTACTTAGGAAAGCTATGATGCAAGGGACGACCTCTATTTCAGGGGTAATACATAGTTACCTCATACGTTATTATTACTTACCTACCTATCACAGAAGTCAGCAACAAATAAAGGTATTATCTTCGAATCATGCGCATTTCGATCAAATTAACTAAGTAGCCCAAGTAGATTGAGAACTAGATCGGAAGTTGAAATCTAAAAGTTTTATCTAAGGATAATGTACTTAGTTAGATATTTTAGACTAAGTGAATAAGCAGGATCTGTTACTAAGACAGAAACTTAGTTAATGAATGCGTACATAACTTTAGTTTCTGTGACGAAATCTAAACTTGCATACACATTTGTTTGTTTACAATATTCAAATGTCATATTGTTAGAATGCAAGGGATGTAAGATGAAATATAAATGATATCATACCAGAAGAAAAATCCATAATAGGTTGTAACTCATTTCGTAGCAGGACAACGCCGCACCTTAGGTAACACACTAGTTAGGTCTACTGTATCGATAATGACATGTCCACTCTGACAGGAACTACTAACAAACACATCTTATCGAGGGAAACAAAGGGGAGGTGTTATGTGGGGCACATCGGGACAGGCGGGGTATAGGGCGGCTCCAGGACTCTATGCAACACTAAGCGAGTTCCTCTGATTCGCTATGCGACACGAAAAAGCGATTCGCTTCTACTACACGAGTGGCCTGCGCGCGCGCCGCGTTCAACTACTCCGCTCAACAGTACTGGTGACCTTAACAATTAAGAATTTATTTTATTAATGCACTTTCTTATGACGTGTTACGCCGACGGCTCGAGAATATGATTCGACATCTATGATGAGACAAAGAAGGTTTTGCACGTAATGATTTATTGGTGTTAGCCATTTCATTGATAATAAAAATGTATTGCGAGTTGAATAATTAACATAATAAACAATGATCAACTCTTTTTCTTTGGCAAAGAATGTAGAGAGATATACATAGACAGAAAAATAAAATAAATAAGTTAAATAGGGTAAAACACCCAGTAGTCAGCTTTTGAAGGTTTATTTCGATATACAGTGGACCAGGTACACTAGATATTGCCTCAGGGCTGATTTTTCAATCATCTGATAAATTTATTCGAGGAATAAATTTGAAATTTTGACAGTTATTTCATACAAAAACTGTCAAACATCAATTTTATTCCTCGAATAAAAGTTATCTGGTGATGGGAGAATCAGCCCTTAAAAGTATAAAATTATACTACTCTAATTATTATGTTGATTACACAACTTTGTTTCTATATCCACAGTCTCGATAAAAGGCTGACTACTGGGGTACGTAGATAATGTAAGGGACAGATAGCATTAGTGTCCATAGTATGGGTCGTGCTGATGCTGCGGCTGCGGGTGTCCGTATTGGGGCTCGGCGTACTGTGGCACGTATTGTGTCTCGGTGTACTGGGGCCCATACTGTGGCTGGTACGATGGAGCCTGCAAAAATAAAGAACACAATATTTTCTTTTCCCAATTTCAAGTCATCACAGTACCTATATACATAATATGTATATGGTTTTATCAGCATCAATGCTACGCCCTACAATGAAATATCTGACTTGATCTGACATGGAACAACTGAAAGATTATACCTATTATAAATTTTACTGAATTCTTAAACAGCATCCATACCAGTCAGTTATTCTGTGTCCATACTAAAAGTAAACGTTGAACTAGCAGGTAGTAATGCACATTTTTTAACCAGACGGTTATTTTTGCAATAACAACGAAAACGAAAACGTCAATGAAAACGTTATTTAATTAATTTTTTGAACTAAAAACCAAAAATTTTGCGGTTTGCATAAAAAAAATGAGGAATTTCGTAATTGCATTGGCATTTTACCTAAAACTAATCGACTTTTTGACTCAATAAGGAAAAATAAATCTAAGCATAGTCATCTTGGTGAAACCCATTGTGGTTCAGTTCGGTAGGTACCTAGTCAGTTAGCCAGTTTTATTAAACCTCATACTCAAAGCATTTGTTTAAATTAAACCATTTACAGGCACTTTTGAATAGTCAAAGAGTCGGTCAGCTAGTCTGAAAGTTGAAGCTAGTTGTCCATTCCAAAACGTAGATCTCTATGGAGAAGAACGGAGAAGAAACATCAAGGATACCCTCTTAAATCAAGTTATTACATAATCCTGGGTGCATTATTCTTCAAAATATAAGATTAAGTACCTAATAAATAAATATCAGTTGTTCCATGTCAGATCAAGTGAGATATTTCATTGTAGGGCGTAGCATTGATGCTGATAAAACCTTAAACTATACCTACACCGTGTTTCGGATGATGTAGACAAACTTCGACCAGAGGTTCAGACCATGGAAATAGCCATTTTTCATTATGGACACATTAATGAATTCTTATTTTTTGTTAATTTTCATACAAACTAAATACCTTGACGTAAATGATCGTCCTTCTTCGATAACTCTCGGATTCCTCTCGTACGTGCAAATGAAATGCAAATAGCATTTGATAGATTTATCAATTTAATTGCACTAAGCGGCAACATAGGCCAAATTAAGACCCTTTCTTACTGCATAGCTCAATTCAATTTCATTCAGTGAAATTCTAAATATCTTTGTAACAAAGCCTTTTTAAGTAAGTAGTCCCTAGTAGTAGTAGTAGTAGTTCCTTTGTTTGATTTGATTTTTAAAAGCTATAGAAGCGTTTGCTAAAGTTTATGGATAACGTGAAGAACACGCTGTACCTACTTATCTATATACTGTGATGACTTGAAATTAGAGAAAAAAATATTGTACTGGTGGCTGGTATACCTTTAGGTTACCGACAAGTATATATATATGTAGGTATATAATGTAGGTATTATGCATCTATTCTTAGAATATAGTTATGCATCAAAAGCACGGAAGGGAAACTTGTATTACATTGTACTTTGCGTCTGCATTCGCCCACGATTTTGCAGTTAATTGCTTACTTATTACTGATTTTATGGTATGCAGCACTAGTTAATGATTTCGTGTTGCGGTCTCGCCAAATATACTTGAACGCACGAAGCGTCTTTCAATGTCGGCGTTAAAAAACAATATCTATTTATTACTGAACTTGTAGTTGCTCTATAATATTGTTGTGGCTAATTTAGTCCAAATATACAGAGTGGCAAAGACATCGACGCACTACTGGTTACCATGGATTCAACACATGATTTAGATCCCATTTCGAAAATTATCGTCAATTATTAAAAAAAAAAATAGTTCTGCTATACATATTGATCGCATAGGTATTGCACTTTTCTATGAAACAGCAGATTTTTTTTGATAACTGTCTAAAAATTTTTACGCTAAAGTTTCATGTTTTCACGGTTTCAGTTTGCGAGTCGATGTCCCTGCCACCCTGTACCCATTCAACGCACACATGAAGGCTGTCTGGCTGTCTACATCTCAGCCCAGAAAAAACCTCTGAAGCAGTGTTGGACATACCCGTATTTAGGTAGTAAGTAAACTTACCCCAAGTTACCGCTAGGCTTACGTTACAACGACAAGTCCTGCCCCACCCTAGCAGTACCTTCAGTAGGTTGTCGATCCACCTAACGAAAAACCTACACACTGCACGAGCCAATTTACTTGGCAATATTCCTATCTACTTTCCAGAGGTACCGTCTTGTCTATGTTCGATCAGGTAGATCGTGAAAGTGAAACAATTAGAAACCCATCATTATTATTATACACTCGCGGTATTAAGTAGGGTGCATACCTGATAGTTGTAGGCAGGTTTTTTCTTGTCCCCTTCGCCATGTTGATGTTTCTTCAGCACCAAGCTTGCCGCGATTAACTCCTTTACCTTCAGTTTGGTCGACAGGAAGTTTGCAGCCAAAGCTTTGTTAAAAGCTTTCAATTCCTTGATTTTCGCATTTAATGCCCAGAGCCCATCCTTGAACAAGTCCAGCTTGCCCAGAGGCATGTCATTATCTTCCTGGTACTCGTCGTGATCGTAAGCAGGCGTCTCGTACGCTGCTCGGAGGAGGTGCTGGTCTTCATCGTCGAGATCGGCGTATCGTGGCATGTATCGCGAACACACTGTAGGATGAGAAATTAACATTGATCTGTTAAATACTTACCTATTTCATGCATAGAAATCAGTTAGGTGCATAGATGACCATTAATCATTTGTAGAATCATTTAGACGAGTGTCGAGTGATGAGATGATTAATTGCACAGGTTGTGTTTTGCTAACAATTTGTTATTTAAGTCGTTCTAACTATGTTTTAGCGACTAAATAATTGTAATTAGGTATACCGCTATTCACTAATGAATCATGATGCTCATTAACACCGCATGGTGCTAACGCATTCAGATTGATACATCACTTTTAATTACGACAGGCATTGAATATTGCACTTACCGGAACTGATGAAAAGTATGAAATAAAGGATTTTGATGCACATTTTCGATAATTATAGGCGGATCTAGTGTTAACACGTTTGTTCAAGTGAGCTGGCCTCCTTGTTCCTCTTGTATGAGGTAGATACTAGATAGTCATTAGAGTTTTTAAATAACCTAGGACTACCCTCAATATTAAAAAAAAATTGATGGCTAAAGGTGGGTAACACACGATACACACCGTAAATAGTAAAGTTCGTTTTTCAATCCCAGATACTAATCTGACATTTAAGTCTTTTGTGTTTGCGTTTTCATAGTTTTTTAGCATATAAATTTGACATTACACCTGTCAAATTAGTATCTGGGTTTAAAAAACGAACTGCAAAAATTTATTTTAGTATAGGTAGTACGTAGGCCCCTATGCATGATTATTTTTTTGTTAAATAATGGAATTAAAATGGCTGCATCTAGCTTTTACATTACTTATTATTAATTATATAATTACTTTCGGAGAATTCATTTAGTCGAAGCTCAAAGGCTCGAAGCGTAAATCTTTGAATATGACTCTGTAAATGTCATTTCAAAAACACATAAATAAATATTGATATAGGTAATGCAATTAGCTAAATTGCATTACCTATATCAAGTTTTTTTAAACATTGGCAGAATGGACGCCATCGCCTCTGCTCATATTAAGAAAAAAAAATAATAATCAACTCATGTAAATAACATTGTTAAGTTTGGAATCACCTTTTAAGCAAATATTTGCTTGTATTAGGTGGTTCCGCTCCTCCAGTTGACATTGACTATACAGATGTGAAAGAAAATAAATAATTGATAATTTTGAAAGCATGCTAAAAGTTTTTAACAATAAAATTATGAAATTTTACAATACAATTTAAAAGATTATATAAATAAGAAATCCGCACTGGGTTTTGTATATGTGTGACGTGGGGTGTGTGTGATGTATTGGTGTGTGTGTGTTGGTGTTTTTTTTTGTGTACTTTTTGTTTTAAGCCAGCGTCAAATTGAATCTATAGATTATATATTTTGGGAATTACGTGATTGTGTAGCCTCGATTTCTTCGTAACCTTTGCTTATCAACCATTCAGTGAGTATCTTTTTGCAGTCGTGGTATGTCATCTATGACATACCACGACTGCAACTCTCTCAACAAAACACTCACCATATACTCTAGTATATGGTGTTGTTGTGGTGAATTGTATATGCGAGAAGATTGCTTTGTGTATTGTCTTGTAGCAAATGTGGTTTTGACTGGGGTTTCTGGAGCTACTTTATGCTTCCTCCTAGTTTGTGTCCTGGGACTGACGAAGGGAAGGGTTTATGCTTTTTCAGAGTAATCTGCAGGACATAGAGCTTTCTAACTGACAAGAGGCTCGAAGTTGAGTATAAGTGGGTATAAGTAGGCAGGCCCGCCGCTAGCTACTTAGTAGCCCGCGTGCAATACCGATTATGCCGCCCTATGACTACTTATGCTGAGTTTTGTCAAAAAAGGCTATTTAATGTTTTCTCAATTAAATAAGTTATTGCTAAAAAAGGCAATTACATCGGTAAATGTTTTTAACTCGTCGAATCTATCCTTTTAATTGTTATTGTCTGATCTAGGACTCTAAAATAAAACTCTACTCTATATTTGATTTTGGGGTCTACTAAAACTTCCATCACTGTGTTCATATTGAAATTGTGTTGGTTTTCTTCTTGGACGAATTACTATTTATTGGTGGGAAATCTGTTTCTACATTGAGCCTGTAAGCCACTTTGGAAGCTTCTGCTAACACCATTTCAAAGTGTTCATCCGTACGATATTCTGTAAACTTACCAATCAACTTATTTAACAAAATGCAGATTTGATTATTCATTGTGGGGCTCTGCATCATTTTGCTCAGAGCATAAATTTCGTTTAAAATATCGAACCAATTACTACCGAGCAAATAAATCTATAATTTTGAATGTTCAGAGCAAGTGCAAGCAATGAGCTTTGTGAGATGTAGTAAAATCCCATTCCGAGGAATCACCAGATATTTCCAGCAAAGCATCAAATATTTTTTCGAGGTGATACCGTAATGGTTTAACCGCATCAATTTTGTTAGACCATCGCGTGGCGCTTAAAGCTTTTAATTTTAAATTTGGTAAATGTTTGCAAATTATCGACCACCTTTTTGTAGATGATGAAAAGAAAACGTAAATATCTTAAATTATATTAAAGAAATTCAAAGTTTCGTGCGTAATATTTGCTGCATCATTCACTATGAGCCGAGCATGGGACGTAAATACGCGGTTATTGATTTCCCTATTTTGTTTTTTTTTTGTCCTCTGTGTTTTCCACGCATATTAGAATCATTATCATAACCTTGACCACGTACGTTTTGAATGTTAAGATTTAATTGTGAAAATAAATCTAAAACAAAATTTAATACCTAGACTTTTACCTGTGGAGCTGGTGATCGGACAGAAACCAATGAAATTTTCACAAATCGCAACATTTTTGGTTTCATAATTTAAAACATTACAACTGTAATTTGTTCTGTGTGACTTACATCTGGTGTGCTATCTAATATAATGGAGAAATATTTCGATTCTCTGACTTTGTTCAATATATAATTTTTATGTTTGTGCCGAGCAAATCAATTATTTCATTTTGAATTTGATCTCCTAAATAGTGAGTCATACGACTTGAATTCGAATCGTACCAGGAAACGGCAGAACATTCGGCCGATACCACTTCGGAGTTACTATTTGATTCGGTCGGTCCCGATCCTACACTACTACACTCTTTCGAATATTGCCTATGGTCCCGACCCAACTGCGAACTTTTTTCGCATTTTTCAATATTATTCGGTTCGGCCATGTGTCGGTCCGATCCGATCATTCGCACTTTGCACTTCGTAGTAGACCCCCTGGTTCTTAGTAGTACCTTCTCTTGTTTTACTGGACTCTCCTTCTGAAGAGCATACATATTTTTCTTCAGACAACTCCACTGCTTCTTGATTTAAGGCTGTGCTTGTTAAAGCTAATTCATCATTTT
The DNA here is from genome assembly GCA_911387795.2 of Apamea monoglypha. Classification (NCBI taxonomy): domain Eukaryota; kingdom Metazoa; phylum Arthropoda; class Insecta; order Lepidoptera; family Noctuidae; genus Apamea; species Apamea monoglypha. The sequence continues at coordinate 9,420,199 of OU426920.1, forward strand.
CTTGACATTCCGGTTCCTTATTTTCTGGTTTGTTTAAAAATTTCATTGTTTTTTTCCATGCTGCATTACATTTCTTATTCTGTAGGTGGGGTGGGTATTATGACAATGATTTTGAATATTACGTGATGAGTCGCTCGATTTGCCGCCCCCCTGGACGTGCCGCCCGCGTGCGGTGCACGCCTTGCACGCCCGTTTACGGCGGCCCTGTAAGTAGGTAGTAGGTTGAGTATAAGTAGGTTTCAGTGGGGAATCTTAGTGGTTTAAAGTACATGACTTTTAGTAAAGCCCTCTGGGCCCTCTCTAGTTCTAAAAACTTTGTTTTTAGAACTAGAGAGGGCCTAGGCTAGAGATTTGAAGGAACAAATTAATTTTCTAACTATGTTCATTATTAGTTCTAGGTGCAAGTGCCATGATAGTCTATGATCGAGCATAACACCCAGGTATTCAGTGCTACTTACTTTGCTGATTTTTAAACAAGAAAAGGAAAATGCAAAATATGACATAAACATGAGAAATGTCTCTTGCCATAAACAGAATATCGAGTTTTGTGTTTTTTCTTTCAATTTGAAAAATAATGTTCTATCTACATATCGATCGAGGTCGAATTAATGATTGACAGCGCAATTATTGGTTATTGTACGAAGCATTATTCTTACTGTAAGTCACATTATCATTGAACATAATTAGTTACGGTATATTATCTAGATAAATCATACAAAAACCAACAAGAGGTGGTCAGCTAACATTAAGTGGTTATGGTAATTATACCACACTGGCTATATCGATCGGGTGTGTCGAAAAAAATCGAATAAATAAAGCAATTACTTGAATTATGTACATATTTATTTATTGGATGCGGAATACTAAGTATCTAATGTCGGTGCCTGTCTACATATACGAACATGTTGTTTCTAAGTAGTAATTACAGGTTTCTAATAATTGTGAATAATAATATATGACATTAAGTATATATAGGAACGACGCAATATGTTTGTCCGGAAAGCAATTGAATGTACCTAAATCAATTTTATAGAACTACATTACTTGGGAAGGTACCGCCCACACCTTTGAGCAGAATAAATGATAATTTTAAAATATCTTTTATGCAGTCGTCCTTGGTGATGCTAAAGACTTTATTTATTTATCTACTTGTAGAGTAGAGTCAGTTCAGAATTACGTTACAGGCAAGTAAACCAACAACAGTCTTAATAAAACCAGAACATCAGAAGGGCAATTCTCGTAATTTTAGTCTCATCTCAGGCTCAATCTGTCAAAAATACCTTTATTTAATTTCGCAACATTTTTGACATTGATTGTCGCTGAGACGAGATTGAGACTAGATTTTGAACGTTTTTTTAAAAACGGGAATTGGTCTTCAGAACATATGGACATATTTTGTTTCGTATTTGATACAGCTGCAAGTTTCTAAGTAGGTAGTCGTCTAGTGCTTCAAATAACTAGGTAATAAAAAATGCGTAAAATATGAAATTGATTAATTTCAATTTAGTTTTAGCAATTATAGGAAAACTTATTTAAAATCAAACCGACTGCCTATGTTGTTGTGAAGTCTATTAAAGAAGCGATAAAATCGGTTTACAGCAGAACATTTATTTAAATTGATATTTTATTTACCATTAAAATCTCACTTTTAATTTATAACATAGTATCTATAAATAAGTTCTTACTTCTAATAATTGCACTATAAAATTTTGAGAAAATACATTTCACAATTAATTAACTAGGTATTTGTTTCGGACTTAACTTAAATATAGATAAGTACACTTTATGGTAACTTAGGTAGGTCATGGTTTCATGCAAACTAGGACATCTTTCTAGCACGGTTTTACATGTGATACTAACAAAGGTCATACACAACAAGGGATAAAAATAACTAAAAAACTTAATAAGTAAGTATTTAATATCTTTGCTTGACAAAGTAATGGAAGACTTCAACTCAAGATATCAACATCCAAAATTTGGACCAATAATATAATTAACGTAGAGTATTTGCTACGACGGATAACATAAGTCATTATAACATTCTTAAGATAATAACTACTTCCTTGTCTCACATACAATTACATAGTGGCTACTTAATGTGTAACATTTATCTAAAAAATATAAATTAATGAGTAAGTAGTAGCACGCCAGCCGAATATTTTTGGGTCGGTTGGATCGATCACTATTATTAGTGATCGATGGTCGATTGACTTTTTTCGGTCAGGCATTAATGTTTAATGTTATGATCCTGTGGCTATACTTAAAAACATGTGTAGATAATAATTTTGGTGCGATATTTCCTTACATAAAATATTATTTCCTTACTTTAGAATCTGTAAAATGTTACTTGATTGTGATTTGCTCATAATTTTTAATATCTATTAAATTGAATGAAGGTAAGTACTTTTTTTTTCGACTAAAAACTAGATGATAAGGATACATGTAAGTTAAATGTTGAAGGTACCTGTCAGAGCTTTATAGACGAAGTCTGTAGTTCCTACAGATGACTTAAATATACTTCGGTGTCAACCATGTTTAAGTATATCGCAGCGAATTTTTAAGACAATTAGTAGAATGACATCGCCAACCGCTGTTAACTCGCTATTACTGACCTGGACTTATTGTGTAACTTTAGGGAGTTCTTTGAAATAAAATTTATCAACTGCAGCAGAAATTATGATTTCTTAAAATCGCTACTGCTAGTCGCAGTTTACGTCTGTTCAAATGTTTGAACATATCATCACATTCGTCACATCTTACCGCGTGACGTCCAGCTTTATAGCACCACAATACGCAGTTAGGCAGACATTTCACAACTTGTATGTTGCGATTAGTCTCAATAGCGCAAAATGATGTTTCAGAAAAATGTTGAAAGATGCTATCAATTACGCGTTCTAAAAACTCTGGGCGTTAAGGGGTCAGCAGACGATGTTTGTTTTAATGACACTATCACTATACTATATGAGAGCTCAGAGGCCACTTCAGTGGTGCAATTAATATTTTGGGACAAAGCTGATTTGATAAATGCAAAAATGCGATGCTTTTGTGGATGATTCAAGTCCTTAAGTTCTCTTCTTCCTCACCGGGCGACATGGCGGCGCACGCCAGATGAGCCCCATACTATGTGCTGTATATGTCGACGGCGACGTCGCCGATGTAGACGTCGGTATGGCATCCCGGTGAGGTATGGCTCTTCTGTCTCTTGATCGGTTAAGATCTGTTATGACACTGATGTTAGTAGATACTCCACACGTTTGTATGAAGTTGTATTTCTGTTCAGTAGTGTCAACGTGAGTGTTCACAATAAGGAGTAGTTCAGGTCTAGAAGCGAGCGCGGCGCCTCGCGTGTCACAAGCCCGCACGCGCTTTGTATATCTCCTCGTCCAGCTCGAACGCAGGGTCCGCGTACCCAGAGTCGTCGTAACGCAGTGACCTGCAAATAAACCACCATCATTCAAAGCGACTATACTCATAGAAAGGAATGTTTTAAGGAATGCAAAAGGCTGATGATGGCTGATCGCTTATATCTGTCTGTCTTCTAAAAGAACGATCAAGTTTTTAGGTCAGGAGTCACTTTTCCTGTCCATATACTCGTAGGTACATTATTTCTGAGGCTTACCTATCAGGTGTCCTGGTCCGGCAGCGCGAGGGTGGTGGAGAGCGGGAGGAGGCGCGTAGCAGCGCGGGGTCGTCGTACCGCCGCGATACCACCGTGAAGTCGTGATGCGCATCTATCAGCTTCTGCAGGCGGGACACCATCTCGAAGTCCGATACCGACACCGGTACTAAGATGCCTAACAGCTTCGCTATCGAGTTCCTGTAAAAGCATTTTTTCGTTTGGTATATGTAGGTACAGAGGTAGCCAGAGATACTGGTAGGATATGACGCCGTTTCTTTGCTTCCAAAAATGCATCTATTCCTTTCGATGCTTCTTTGTTACACGGTACGACAATTTCAAAGCGTATCGCAATAATGCGCCGTTTACCAAATTCTATTGGTTATTTATATATTTAGATAAGTACACCAAATTAGCCATTTACTTATAGTAAATTGATTTAATTCTATCACTATGTCTTCTCTTCTCACATAACCGCAAATATTCTAACATTATCGCATCGCATCGCATTATTAATATTTCTACTACCTAGTTATATTTCAGTTAGTTTAAGCTTCTAAGGAACCAACCTGAAACTGGTGAGCTGTGCCTCCCTGCGCTGGCACTCAGCGAGCGCCTCCTTGGTTCGCGCCAGGTCATCCCGTAGGATAGTAATCTGGTGGTCGTTGGAAGAGCGCTCCTGCTCGAAGGTCTCTCCAGTCGAGCGCACCTGTTCCTTCAGTACGTTCACCTTGCGGTTATAGCGAACGCGCAGTAGATCCGCCTCCTCTAACTTCTTCTGGAGCTCTTCCACCTTCCGGGCCCGCTCCAGTGATGTTATCTGTGTTGTTTAAGAGATAAACAATGTAGGCGCCACTGATGACGTAGCCTCTGTGTATTGAATCGCATTTCCAACTCGTTCTCCTCGACAGGAAGGTTCAAGCACATGGTTACTTTGACGCAAGTGCAGTTTTGTTACTACCTCGCCAATAAAATTATTAATTACCTCTAACTGTAATACACTGGATTTCAGTAGGTACTTACTTTTGATTGTACGAGTAAATGGTCCTTGAGGCGTTACCATAATCTCTAATGTAAGGCAGTGTGGGATAGGTAAAGCGTGATGATTCGAATAAATGAATACATTTTATAAAGTTCAACTACAATAAATGAGATCATGGTTCTGTTAAACAAATCACTTCAACCTTGTATGCAAATTAGGTATTCCAGTAATTCGCTGTCTAGATTAACTTCACCTACATACAATTGTTACATCATGGAGTTGTTCTAAATTGCGAAATTCCATTCGTCCTTCAAAGTGAATCTAATACAAGGATCCTAGAACACAGGCCTTAGGTATGTCATTTGCCAGAGCCTCGTCAGTTAGACAAGTGGCAAAATAATGTAGTTTCCCATGTGCAAACGTCTGTGGAAGTCGGGTTTTAAACGGGCCTTAGATATACTTAGATATTGCAGGACCTACCCTGCCAATATTGAAAATTAAACTATAAAATGTAAATACATGAAATCAGTCCTTACAAAAACAGCTGAACATGAGCCCTCACCACCCCCTAATGTAAGTGGACATATACTTATTGTCTTGCCATTAATATGTTTTATCTTCCACCACCTCATATCTACTATGCTATATAAATAGTAATAGGGTGGTGAGGAAGACAGTTTTTTTTTTTTCAAAATTTTACTTGCGGACTTCTGAAATCTGCCTTTTTGATTTTATAAAAATAGCGCTTAACAACGCGCGAAGATTCGATAGACACCTCATTTATTTTAAAAACCAATCTAGCCGGTAAGAATAAGAAGGCTTCGATGGTATAAAGAATCCCACATACAAAGATACATATATTAATTCCTCTCTTTGCTGTCGCGCAGCCAGATAAAATGTAGGTACCTTATACTCAGCAGCGTCGACTAGTTGCGCGTTTAGGTCGCGGATCTGCGCGCGCGCGTCACTGAGCTGCACTTGCAGCTTGTCACACTGGCGTGCCAGCTTCTTGTTGCGCGACACGGCCTCGTCGCGCTCCGCTTGAAGCACGGCGCGGACGCGGCAGCTCTCATCCTGTCGGGTGTGCATACGAAAAAAGTCAATCAAAAGCAGGCATGTTTGGGTGTCTGGTGGATGTCTGTCTGGGAGACGCCAACAAATAACTTCAAATAGACAAGTTTGTAAAAAAATACTTACAGTCCGACCGTCGTCGAGAGAATGTGTCCTTGACACCTGTCAGTTTCGTACAAACGAATACGTGTTTTGCAAATTTTATCTATAATACTAGAATTGTCGCACTGACAGATGTCAGGAAGGCATTCTCTCGGCGGTCGGACTGTACCTACTTATGTTTGACAACATTTCGAAAAAGCGGGGGAATTATTTACACCATATAAAAAGACTGCACTACTTTCAACGAGTACCACTTACCTGCACACTAAGCTTTCGTCGTAATAAGTCCAGATGAAGGTCCTTTCTTTGCAGCTGCTCTCTTAGAATCCTTATTCGTCTTTGTAACTGGTAAACTACTGCAGTCTGAAATTCGGGAACTATGTTATGGAAATAAACACGGTACTAAATGACAAAAGTTGCTCCATAAATCAGCACTGTCATGCAAAATGTGTGCGTGACTGTACTGTGTTTGTTCCAGACGACATCGCGTGTGCTGCCGACTGTACATTCCAAGTCAAATCGGTTAAGGTTGCTTCAGACGGTTGTAAAAAAGTTCTAAAACGTGCACTATTTCAACAAAACTTCGTTTATTTTGAATGTAATATTTACCTTAGCATGATCTAACTTCTTGAACCAACCTTAAAACATACTTAGAATGTGGGACTACCATACACTACTAGATACAATTTCTTCGCCCCACTTTTTATTTAGGTAGGTACTTAATTGCGTTAGTGCTTGTAATATTGAATGGAAAGGTATCTCTCTCTACCTACCTAGTCGCTGTAATAATAATGTAAGTATTTCAAACCGCATTAGTCGCAAAGAAAGTCATTCAGTGATGCTTACTTAATAATTTTATGTGCATTTCTATGAAACTTACATTGTAGGCCAGTGATGATTGTGACTCACCTTAATAATGCAGTTATGGGTACCTACCTACCTTAATCTAATTAATGAACGTATAAATAAATTAAAATGTGAACTATTCTATCTATTCGTAAATGAATTTTATCTACCTACTTTATAGACAATAACCTTATGCAGGTTAACTGCACCTAGTGATTCTAATTATAACTAAATTGCGTGAAATGAGTAATTAAGTATTATTTATTAGTGCTAATTAACTGTGCAGGATGATGGATGCACAAGTCATTAAAATCCAACTAAGAATATTTGTGTGTGGTTTCTCCAAATTACTGTATGACTGCTTAATGTCTATTGTATGTAAGCAATGTCATTCCAAGTAGTTTCAAGAGCAAATCTTACTTCTTTAAGATAAGGCAAATCATGGAAAGATCTTTCTCTGCGTAGTCTGGGGAGCGTGCCATAGTATCCGTAATATAGCATCTACACAGAACACATACGAGTTAACACACACACGAAACAGATGACAAACGTTTTGTACAAGTTGCAACATTGGCTGTACAGGAATACACGTGAGCAAGTGTACCGAGTGTACCGACACGGTAAAGGTGAAGGTAACGTACTATTGTACATGTTATTACACTGCTAAGGTGGCGTACCATAGCTGTTTAATAGTAATAGTGGAATTAACATAATAATTAAATACAAAAACGGTTATGTACGGACGCCAGCACATCAAGTTACTACTATCTGTCAAATTTCTTTAATAGATTTTCAACTTTATCGCTAAAGCATTAAGGTTCAAGGTTGATTGGTAAAATTTGACAGTTTCGGGTAGCTTGACCTGCTGGCGTTTGTACATAGTTACCTGGTGGAAATGTTAGATAGGTTGGTAGATGCGTAGGTACATATAAAGTAAGTACCTTGATAAATAGACATCCTACAAATAGGTATTAAACTACATTTATTATCGAGATTTGATTTGAATAAATATATAAATATGAGCACATAAATATAATAATATCTTAATAGAATATCAATGTGTTCCTATTAGAACCAAATCTTGGGGGAAATACATTATGGTACCTATTTATTACAACAATATAGGTACCTATTAAACTAGATATCCTGCAATGAAGACCCTTATCGCAGCAGCGTACTGAGCATCAGCTCGGCTGTCGCTACCACCTACTAACACTAACCTTGTCGACAATCTTATCGCTCTCAAGCCGCGCCAACTGCTCGGCGCGGTGTATAATAGATTCAGTGTGCAATTCTATGCCGATGTCTTGGGTTAGCTCATCCATATTAAGTGTTCTGCTTAGTCGTTCTAGGAATGCAACAAACTGTAACAAAACAGATTTCTCTGTGAACAATATAGTTTCCTTGCATCTGTTAGGTAACCGAAGTTTTCTTAGTTCGACAAAACCACACATTTAGATGGCAGCCCTAGTAAAGCACGAATATAACTGAGGCTTCCCAAACAATTCTCAGCTTAATGTGGTCAGCTGAAGCCTACAGAAAATCTCCCAGCATTCTACTAACACCTGGCTCTGCAGGTCCAACTTATGGGGATGCTCTGCAGTCACAATGTAACTGTGGAGCCTCATCACAGAGAGGTAGAACCTGCACTATCACAGACCTGAGCCCACAGCTATCGCTATATGTGGCTATATGGCTGAGTTTTGGTCAAAACAGTTGTTTTTAAGCATAAAATGAAATATTTAACGATTGGAATCATCAACACGACAAAGAAGGTCACGATTCTGCCACCCTCGAATGCACCAGACTTATTGAACTCCATGACGCCAGTACCTACTCAAAAGCTCGGGTAGAACACAAGTTTTGTAAATGCGGAATTGAATACTCACATTAGCCTTATCCTTGCGTAGGTTCTCCCTTGAGAGTTCCTGGGCGTTGAGTTCAGACTCCAACTTGTGCACTTTTGCTTCAAGCATGTTTCTTTCATCCTCCAGAATGCGCACACGCGTGGTGGCCTGGTCATGCATGTGTGCCGTCCTGCCCAACTGCTGGGACTCCATACCCAACTTGTCACGCAATGCGTCTATTTGCTACAGTTAAAATAATATCACATTAAATTAGTAGTCGTCGTAGTCTGTTTTGCAACTAAGCTAAGACTAAGCAAATGAAATGATTAATCACAATTATTCTAGAGGATGCACTGGCACATTTATCTATAAGAAAGAAGAACATTCTAAACCAAAATTTTGGAAGTGATTGCCGACAAGACAGCAATTACCTAATTGTCACTTAATTAATGATTCAATTTTGTACTCACTACAGATTTGTCTTTATTATCACTCAAAATTTCGCGAATTCTATCTTTGATAGTACTTTCGTGTGCCTCCACAAACCGTGTCGGCAAACTCAATAAGATGGCTATCGACTCCATGGTGTTACGGAATTCCGCGTGTAGCCTTTGATATTTTTCATCTCGATGTCTCAAATCCTCTGAAAATTTCATTTGCTAAGTACAAAAATTATAACACATAACATTTTTGTTTGTTAATTTGCGATTGGTTTATGAAATACCTTTCAGCTGAATTATTATAGATTCATTCTGGTTTACATTATCGGTAACAACATTTAGGTTTTTAGAACAGTGTGATAATTTCTCTCTTGCTTCATGCAGTTCCCGTTCGATAACTCTGTTTTGGACACATAAAGATTCTTTTTCTTGTTTGAGCCTCTCGAGATCTAGAAGTTGGCCGGATAGTTGCCTTTGTAAAATATCCTTATCAGTATTAGATCTCTCTAGTGCATCTCTGCAACTTCTTAGTTCTTGTTCGACGGTTGTCAAGTTTTCTGTTGTATTCATACATCTGTTTTTCAGTCTGGTGATTTCTTGGACGAGTTCAGCGGCCTTTATAATTAAACTTTCCGGAGAATGAGTGTGTGCGGTATCACAAAAATCTGATTCCAATGCTGCAGACATACGTCGAATGAGATCGTGGAACTGACAACGGGCATTTTCTTTTTGTTGTTCTTCACTGTGGCACTCTAATTCAAGAGAACGTAGTTTCTTCTCTAAATCTTTAATCTTTTCTTCACAATAACGGTTATCTCTTTGTAAGGTTTGCACCGTGATTTCACTTCGACCATGTGATGTCTGGAGATTTCGCTGTATCTCTTCGAGATCTTGGATCTTCTTTCGAAGAGATGATATGATAGCATTTTGGCGAGCATTCTGTTCACGAAGGTGATCGATCTCCACTTGCTGCTCAAGTATTCTCTGATCCCGAGATAACATTAGATTTTTTAAGTCACTGTTCTGTAATAAGTATGGGAATCGATTTAATTCGCTTTATTTTTTTAACTTTAACAAATAAATATGACAAGAAGTTTAATATTGTGGCTCACTTCAGATATCAGCTTATCCCGCTTGTACTGGAGACCAGCGAGATCACTTCGAAGACTGGTTACTATGTCGTTACTAACGTCGGCCTCCATCTGAAGAAATTTTAATTCACTTTTAAAAATTTCAGATCATACTGTGCAACGCTTTTTATCCCAGATTAGGTCTTCTAAAACTGGAAGACTTACAAAACGCCATAGTGAACTAGATCTTGTTATACACTACAGCAAAAAGAAGTCAGTTTTTCGTGACGAGCAAAAGACGACTAGTGTGGTAAAGTACCTCTCCTTGCTTGAAATGTAGCGTGATCCGGCTCGAGGTTTCAGACTTACCGACCGAGAGTCACGATATCTTTTTCACCGACCTATATAGGCAGGTACTAACATGCATAGCTTTATAATTTACATAAACGACGGGGAGCGTACCCTAAATCACGATTTTTATGGACATGATAATTGGTTGGATTGTGATATAGTTGCGATGTCATCACGGCCATCTAATCGAGTGCTGTGTTGTGGCAGGTAGACGAGGAAAACACGGAAATGTTACTGAAAGGGAAGCTTGTAATCTACGACTTGGTTGTTGCTTGGTTGCTGGTATAGGGACGTATAATACAACAGTATAGGTACTTGTTTATATTCCACGAGAAATCCGTGCGAGGTACGGGACGATGCACGCTACCACCCCCTTCAGCGAACATTTTTCTAATTATCGTTAAACTTATCGACCTTTTGATTTAGCCTCTCTAAGTACCTATTAAGAATGTCTTATAATTTACTTTTTTGGGCGTTTCATTTTGCGTGGTTGATACATTAATAAAATAATTACCAAACTTAGCGCAGTAACAGTATCACGACTGTTGTGTCGTCCTGGATTCGATACTCGGGTCGGAGTTTGGGTTTGCGTTGGTTTTAGGTAAATCTCAGGAGATAAACCGACACGTTGGATTTGTACCCAGTTACTAATAAAACCATAACGAAAACATGCTGTCCCTAACTTTTATTATTGCACGGTGGGACAATTATAAGTCATTGCAAAAACCACAGGGCAAAATGATGCGTAGGTAACTACGGAAACGCCGAGAAACGGTAATGTACTGTGTAAGTACCTACCTATAGCATTTTTCATGCGACAATCAAACCAGCGCGACGCGTAGCCTACCTAGTCGCGACAATCAGTCGGGTCGAAGATGTATCTAGATATCGTAGTACATCATAAGATGTATATAAATTACTAGCTTTAGCCCGCGTGGATGTCGGAAAATATCTCACGGGAACGTACTACCGCGATTAAAAGTACCCTACGTGTTAATCCAGATTATAAACTACTTATACGTGTACAACCCCAACGTAGTTGGGAAAAGACTAGGCAGATGATGACGTGTTCCAGTTTGCCAATTTCAGCCAACCGCGATTGGTTTGCGCGGCGCACGCCAGTAAAGCCCCCCCAGTCGGCATGTTTTTTTTTCCGACATCTTCAACAATCATCGTCTTAGTTCCAATTTACACTAAACTTTAATGAAAGTTTTATAATATGTAGTGTTATTGATATGGATGAGTTCCTCCGAGCTCTCTTTGTTTTATGATTTTTTTAAAACTTCTTTCCGTTGTTGGTATCGGCGACGCACGGTGCGGATCACTTTCATACATTTTGCCTCCATTTTTGCCATGCTGCTGCTTCATGCTTGCTACTCAGAGACAGAAGTATCTACCTATGTTAAAAACATCGTACAGATTTAACCCTAGAATACTAATCTTATTTTATCACCGCTTAGTAATGATCGCCTGGGAGGCTATTTAATAATAATTCAATCGAAATGTTGTTATAAAACTTTTACTGAAATTTATGAATCTTTAAACAAAATAACATTCAACACGTTTTTTTCAGAGGAACTGTAGTAGTCCGGAAATTAACCTTAAATACAGTAAGTATTAGATACACCGTCTAAGACAGCCTCTTTTATAAAAAAATAACTGTACGTCTGAGAGATGCAAATTTTTATAGAGGTTAAATTAATAAAGAATGAGTAATTTATCGAACACATAGCAAAAAGCTATCCTAGCTCACAAAATAAAAATCTACAAAATATTTAGTAAAAAATGTATCTTATGTTATACCTACTACTTAATAGCTACTAGTGATCGCCTCTCAAGCATAGTCAATATCTTGGTAACGGTGTAAGCTAGCCTGGGTTACCCTGAATTGGCGCGAACGTACAACCCGTTGCGTCACTGAACTTTCAAATGAAATAAAAACAGACTGCAAAAGGGTTACTCTAGGGTAGATATTATGTTAGGACAGGTTCGTCAACCCAGTAAGTACCTAATAACTTCCTACATGAGCCAACACACATCTCCAGTCGGTTTAATTTAATATCTCAAACGTAGTATTAATTATAATTTTATTATCTGTTATTGCGAGACTCGAATCCCGAATTGGTCAAAGTAGGTATACACGGCGACATATAGGACATATTAAACTATACATTTCCAGTTTTAGCTGACCTCGCATTGTATATGTTTTTCGTATGATGAGAAGTCAGCTTATACTGGAAATGTATAGCTTGATATATCATCGTGAGTACCTATCGAAAGTCTTCAACCACTTTTCCAGTGCGTCTTGTTTCCAAACATGACCTACAGTGCTGAGTGAGATATAGACACAGAGACTGGTATCGGTTAACACCGTTACACTAGCATGAGTTTCAAATTTTCAATTGTCACTATTTTAAACAAAACAGGTCAGTACCTCGGTTGGAGTTTTGCTGCACAGAACTTCATAAACTTTCCAATTTTCAGCTTCTTCACTTCCTTTGTCTTCTTCCATTTTTATTAGATCACGAAACAGTCGGTTACCTACACATGCATCACCACACACATTGTAAGTTTAAGCTGTGATAGTCTGCACAGTGAATGCAGCGTTGCTATGGACTTTGAAAACGTAAACATAATAAGGTATCGATTATAGATGGTGAAGTTTTACGTCCATGTTGCGGTTGGGGTGTGGTTACAGACGGGACAAGACAGGACGGATGGACGACTTTATCTTGGTTTGGTTGTTTTTGATGAATCCTTCACTTATTCAATCCTCCTCAATCTTTCTGAGCTATGGATAGAGGTATAGGTTACTACCTAGGTAGGTACAGACGCCAGCACATCAGGCTACTACAATCTGTCAAATTTCTTTAATAGATTTTCAGCTTTATCGCTAAAGTATTAAGGTTCAAGGTTGATTGGGAAAATTTGACAGTTTCGGGTAGCTTGACCTGCTGGCGCCTGTACCTACTTTTGGAAAAGGAGAAGTAGTCGGTAGAAACTCTCTTAAAATGTATCGGCATAAAAGTGTCGGTTAATTCGTTTGCAATTAAGACTAGTTCGTTAGATAAGTAGGTACACACGGTTACGGCAGTTTTAGCTGACCTGGCATTGTATAGGCTTTTAGTATAATCAGAAGTCAGCTAATACCGGTTCTATATAGCTTGCTGTGTAGCCGTGCGTACGTCGGTTAGGTATAACTGGAACATAAACGGAACAGAATGGGGTAAATCCTAATTCAGACGAGATATGCAGAACTTACGAACCGGAGATGATGAAATAAATCATCTCACTTAGGAACTATGAGCTCTTTTTTACCTGATTGAGAGAGAGGAGTGGAATTTCGCGCGTAGACCAATTTATTGTTGGTAGGTACAGTCAAGAGGAGACGTAGCTTTACACTTGTTGTGCGAAGTCCTGTTACCTCTACGGCAATTGTAATAAGAACTGTACAAAGTCCAATGAGTAAAGCTTCAGGAGTTCTTTACTGAACAATAAATCAAACTTGTAAGCAAAGTTATCATACAGGGTGGCAGGGACATCGACGAGCAAACTGTTATACTATGGATTGTAAATCTTCAACGCAGGGGGTTGAAGTTTTAGGAAGGTAATTTAAAACAAAAATGCGGCTCCATACATTTTGACTGCATAAGAATTTCACTTTTCTATGATACAGCAGATTTTTTTTTAATAACGGATGAACAATTTCTGCTCCTAATCATAATATTATTATGCAGAATACATGGTTTCAGTTTGCGCGTCACTCATAATCAGCCTAAAATGTTTCCACTGCTGGGACACAGGCCTCCTCTCGGTGACAGGGAGTGGGCCGTCTCTTGTCTTCGAATTTTTGATTCTAGGACTTGGCGGTTTCCTTCACCGTTTCGAGAGCAGTGGTGATGAAATAATTTACACAAACGACCTAGGTATTAAATCGCGGCCACCACTAGACCGCCATGACTGCTCTGCGTGTCACTGCTACCCTGTATTTATTAGAAAAAAATCAATAAAAATAATTTGGGACAAAATACCTTTTTTTTAGGATGGGGAATCATCAAAAGACTTCTCCCGCTCTGGGCGGAGCGGAAGTCACATTGCCCACCCCCAATGATACATCACAAAAATCGATTGCACGTCCTCCAACATGTGGATCACGGGCTTCATACGATTTCGAACAAGGTTTACAGGCCTAGACTTATGAGTAAGTTTATGTAATTTATTGGACTTAAGAGAGGAGAATAAAGTTCATACCATTAAAAAAAAAAACATACCACAATTTATTTTTCGTGCGGTGAGGAGTTGTTGACGCCGATTCCCTTGGTCACAAACTAAACTAAATTTAAGTTCAGTGGATCTTTTTCTTTCTATTTCATTAAGAAAATGACAAAAAGAACAGAAGTAATACAAAAAAAAAACAAACAACAACAAACAAACACAACAAAACAAACAAACAAAGACACCAACAAACAACGGACAACAAACAACAAATTAAGATATATTCCATTAGACGGGATTAAAAACATGGCTACTAAAAATACGTCAATTTACGTCACGCGCTGACTAATTTGACAGGACTAAACTAATATTTATCTTCTGTCCTTTTCAGAAAAAGATGCACTGAACCTAAATTTAGTTTAGTTTGTGAACAAGGGAATCGGCGCCATTGTCTACAAAGTAAAAAAATATGCCATTTTATGCAAAATATTTTAATATCTGTATCAAAAACACATCACCTCATGTTTTTCAAAGCACTTAAATAACAAAAACCCTTCTTACACTGTTTGCACTTTTGATAATGTTGATGTACCTACTTTTGTAGCTCTTTTTCGAGCAGTTGCCCCTTCGTCAAGTAGCCTTTTGTAGCAGCCTGCACATCTTTTCCCATCACCTCTCTTCCCAGGTATTTTCGGCAGATCAATCAAAAAGTTTTGTGTAGATCGTGAAGGTCCAGGTTGACTAGAAACTGCTGAGCTAGACCCCAAGGGACGCTACAATGATCCTGAAAGACGTAATGGCCCTGATCTAGATGGCGTTGAAAGGACAGTTTCTGTTATACCAAGCAGCGACTTTATGACTTGCTCATACGCTGATAGAATTGAGCACTTTTCTTTCTTCAATGGATGGAATTCATTGTATATAATTACGGAATTTACGATGGAAATTAACACTAAATATCCAGCGATCTTTTTATACCAAGTCACAGTTATTCTGATTGTTCTATTATAGCTAGCGAGTTGATCCGCGATGTCTAACCCTTTTTTACCTGCACTGTAGTCCAGAACCATGCCAATTTGCCCTCTTCGCTGCATAGTAGCGCTACGACGCACAGTGGACGGAAAATCAAGCTTCCCTTTCATAGGATGTTTGAAAAAAAAAAAAATGTTCTATTTGATAGTTTTAAGTATACAGTTTTGTCGAGTACATTAAAACATTGAATAAATTAGTAGTCACGGGGTTTTTTTTTTAATCTATACCATAAAAAAACGACTTTATATATTTCAAATGTATGAAAATGGAATTTGTGGTCCGCATAACTTCTGTCTGTCTTGGATTGTAAAGCTGAAACTTTTAGGTATTGTTGCTGAGCCTATACCAAAGCCACCTGTCCTTTGACCTTAACCCCGAACTTCCCCGTTCAAAAGATATGAATGAATTAAAAATGCATATTTGGGCGATGTTGTAATACGCGGTTATGTATCTCAAATATATGTATATATATTTTTTTTACCCAGTATTGATACCTGAAAGACAACAAACCTATATGACTATCGATCTTGGCGGAAAGCGTACTTATTCATAACGTATGAATAGATTAATAATTGAATTTATACAACAAAAATAATAATAATTTATTTCAGATTCATTACATCCATATTTGTTAGTACAATTAGGAGCTTACAAAATAGTGTTAGTAATAATTCATAATAATTGATTGACCTATAATAATAATTTAATTAAATAAGTAATAGTAGATAATATTTTTATAATAAAAGTAATTAAAGTAATTATAATAAAAGTAATATATTTTTCCATCACATAAATTAAATTAAAATACCGATTTATATAAAAATAAAATAAATAATACGATATGAATTCAATGATTCAGGAGAAGATCCAATCACAATTAAATTAGTCAATGTCACAGTCGGGCAGGTTTCCTACGTCTACAAAGTCTACATTTTCTATGTCTGCACTAGAAGTTAATAACAATTCGGCTTCATCTGATAGAGGTTTACTACGAAGTTGCCTTATTTTAGGTCTGAAAATAGAGAGATATGGGTCTGAGAATATAAGCAAATTATGGATGATATCCTCATTTGTTGCAATTCTGCTAGTTTAGCGCGAAGGTACGCACGGCTACACATCAAGCTATACATAACCAGTTTAAGCTGACTTCTGATTGTACGAAAAATGTATACAATTCGAGGTCAGCTAAAACTGGAAATGTATAGCTTGATGTGTAGCCGTGTGTACTGATTTTTTTTAAATCATTGTTGCGAGCTTCGGATGCCTCTTCAGAAAGTTTACCGATTGGAATAAAGTTATTGTGCTTAACTATGTCGGCACCATGCATGAGTAATTTATGCACACTTGAGGGCATATAATACCATGCATAGAGCTCAACATATCTATGAGCCGTTGTAGCACAATATTGCCGGAACTTTTCCACCTCTAAAAACTCTCCATTTTATTATAATTACCTACTTTAATTACTTTTATTATAAAAATATTACTATTACTTATTTAATTAAATTATTATTATAGGTCAATCAATTATTATGAATTATTACTAACACTATTTTGTAAGCTCCTAATTGTACTAACAAATATGGATGTAATGAATCTGAAATAAATTATTATTATTTTTGTTGTATAAATTCAATTATTAATCTATTCATACGTTATGAATAAGTACGCTTTCCGCCAAGATCGATAGTCATATAGGTTTGTTGTCTTTCAGGTATCAATACTGGGTAAAAAAAAATATATATACATATATTTGAGGTACGTAACCGCGTATTACAACATCGTCCAAATATGCATTTTTAATTTATTCATATCTTTTGAACGGGGAAGTTCGGGGTCAAGGTCAAAGGTCAGGTGGCTTTGGTATAGGCTCGGCAACAATACCTAAAAGTTTCAGCTGTACAATTCAAGACAGAAAAAAGTTATGAGGAAAACGATTTCCATTTTCATACATTTGAAAAATATAAAGTCATATTTTTATGGTATAGATTTAAAAAAAAAACCCGTAATTACTAATTTATTCAATGTTTCAATGTACTCGACAAAACTATATACTTGAAACTATCAAATAAAACATTTTATTTTTCAAAAATCCTACGAAAGGGAAGCTTGTTTTTCCGTCCACTGTGCGACGGGAAATTGGACGGTTGCGAGCTGGAGATTCTCTCATCACAACGTCTTCTTCCTGATCCTCCTGCACTGAAACCTGTCTTTCAACGTCTTCTTCTTGATCCTCTTGCACAGAAACATGTACTTCAACAGAAGTTGTTTGTCCCGTAACCCCCACGACCCCCTCGAACCGCGCCTGGTCACTGTCTTCCAGAATTGTCTGAATATCCATAACCGGCAAAAAATACATTTTGTGCACAAGGATAAACGTAGCACTCAAATAAATCAAAACCACAACCACAACACAATAATTACTCTGAAGAAGTGTTAAAATAAATATATGTATAATATATTTTTTAATTACTCGAGAGTTAATTGGCCCCCGTTTTGGATCGTGTAATCCACAAAATATTAAAAGAAATATT
The DNA here is from genome assembly GCA_911387795.2 of Apamea monoglypha. NCBI lineage: Eukaryota > Metazoa > Arthropoda > Insecta > Lepidoptera > Noctuidae > Apamea > Apamea monoglypha. Next base: position 9,438,305 of record OU426920.1, read on the forward strand.
ATAAGAACTTATTATTAAATTACCTATTATGTGGTATTAACGTATTGCACAACACTAACAGTGTCCGGCACCCCGCGTTGACGTCATTGCGCGTCGTCTCATCCCGTCTGTGGCGTACAAAGTACTGTAAAGGATTCCGCTGACAAGGATGCGCGAGAGTTGTTACAAAATTATCGATTTGCACTTTTTAACCTTTTGAACGCCATTGTCACATATATGTGACTAACGAAATCTTACCCTGAACACCAACGTCACAAATATATGACAAAATACACGTCGCACCATATTATGAAATAAACAATTTAATCATTACTTTTGTGTGTTTTTATTCATATAATTTAAAAGTTTAAGCTTTCGTCTATATTGTATTGCATGAAACTAATATAAATAAACCACCAATATCGAGAAATGTGTTGTTTTAAAAGTAGATGTTAAACGCGTATAAAAGGAGTGTCTTACATATAGCAGACCTATATGTGACAGCTAGTGTTGTGACGTATGATTGTAAAATCAATAAAAAGTTAAGAAGATGAATATGAAATTTTAGTCCAGAGTATATTATTTGTGTATAAGTTGGTATCAGGAGAAATAAAACGTATTTTTAAAACAACTCAGCCTTATACAACCATATAGCATATTTGCACATTTGCATATTTTTTTTGATTGTGTAGCTAGCTACACAATCAAAAATAAAACTGATAATAGCTAGTCTAATATCGACACTTGTTAAACATATCTCTTGCGTATCCCTAGCGCAAACCAATATTACCAGTCCCTTGTACGCCATAGTCATAAATCTATGACACAACGGTGACGTCGTAAGCGCAGGCGATTAGTGAAGTGCTTTAATTATTTTTTATTACTACAATAAAATCCTTGCGTATTTTAGATATGGATAGTTATTATATTAGATAAGAATGCTTATTAGAATCGATAACCAACGTGTACACTGCTACATCCCTAATTCAGATGCGAGAATGTCATAAAATTGACTGGCAAGCAACGCCATTGTCACAATACCAAGACAAGTCGTGTTGAATATTGTTGTAACCATATTGTAATAAATATATTTTTTTAGTTTTCTAATATCTGCTTTTTCATTGCTAGTCTCTGTTAAATGCTGTGTAAAGATTACTATATTGGAATATAGTGGCAGGTTAAACAAAATTTCAGTGTCGTGAGTATGGTTTATTAGAAAATTAAAGACGAAAATAAAAACTCAGTTGTATATTATATATGTTTTGGAATCCCTATTTTTTATGAAGGTCATTTGACAGAAAGTGGCCTGGCGTCAGGGGTACGGCGATGCGTTTATACTCTGGCGTTCAAAAGGTTAATCACAAGTTTCTGAAGTTTGTCACTACATACGGTACTTTTATTTTATATTTTGCTCTGTATTTAGTCTGACGTAAAATGTAGTAGACGAGAAATAATTTTCGTCATATATTAGTGTAGTATTTTAATTTGTTTTCGTAAAATATTTCATGAAGCTTTTATCGTAATGTTTTCCTTACACATCACTAGCTGACGATTCACGTCCGTGGCGTGGATTTGCACGCCAAATGATACCTTTTGCATGATGTTCTTACATTTTGATTTTTCCCATTATAGTATGGCTAATTGTGTATCTTTAAGTAATTATATAATATTTATAAGGAATAACAACAGGAAAAAAGAAACATTATAAACATGTTTTTCTATATTTGTTTTGAACTGTAAAAAATGTGTTATTTTCGACGTGCCATGCCGTCCGTGGCGTCGTGAGCACTTTTTGATTTGACGTCTATAGACGTCCGTGGCGGTCAAAGGGTTAACCCTTTGACCGCACGTCAATAACGAAAATTCGTGCTCTCTACCCCAAGCGACAAATTCCTTCTTTCATACTACAAAATAATAGTGACGGCAAAAGTATATATCGATAAAACATCGATACATTTTACTTGTGCATGGTTTACGAATAAAAATTGCTTGTAAGTGTGTGTGTAACTACTTACTACTTAGTAATTATTACTAGAAATTACATCGTTAGATAATAGCAGATTTTATATTAAAAAGAGTAGGTAATTCAAATATTTTAAATAACAAAGTCACAGCACTAATCTCGTTTGTAACGACGTCCACTGACGTGATAAGCTGTCACTGGCGTGGGCAGCTGCACTGCGCTTACGAACTTTGCCATCTCTGAGTTACGAGATGTACCAGCTGATCGATTCTGTAAAAATCTCACCGTGAAAAGTTAGGTGAAGTGATCTTAGAGTGAGCTGTCAATAGTGTCAATCCCTAGCATTAGTTGGAATGACAGCTCACTCCACGCTCACTTCACCTAACTTTTCACGGTGAGATTTTTACAGAATCGATCAGCTGGTACATCTCGTACGCATCTCGATGGTTACAGAATCGCACTGCTGTGCGTTATTATTGCGTGATGTGTAGTATTTTAGTCACGTGACTAGTATTTTATTAACCTTTTAACCGCCTACGTCGGATTAATCCGACAAATATTTTCGGGCCCATTTCGCCAGTCGTATATTTACGACCAAAATATCACTGCTCGTTTAATCAGCTTTTTTATTTAATTACGCTGTATTCTATCAAAAATATGTTTATATTAGGTAAATAGTTAACTAAGTAATCATTTACAGTTTAATACACTTTAGTCTCTTAATTAAAAGTCCTAAAAATAATGTCCAAAGTTAGATAAATTACTAACATTATTTTTAGAAAATTGTATTGATGTGCAACGCCCATGACGACAAAATCCGACCTGAGGGACGGGACATATGCCAAGATTTACCGATACAAAAATAAACATAAATTAAAATATTTCTCGTTATACTAATTAACTTTAAAACAAATACAGCAATTGTTAATTAAACATTTTTTTACAAATTAGTATTTCATTTAATTCCTTTAAAATTAAGTAAATTTACTAATGAAATGTCAGCGATTGAATTGATGGTTCCCATCCCTAGCCTACATGTTCCGAAACTTACTTTGTTAGTACGCCCTGCGCTACGGTCGGATAAAGACGACCGCTTCTTACGACTTCTGGAATTTTCCATCAGTGTTGTGCTTTTGCATGAAGTTTTACGTTAGTATGTCGATAAATGTACATGATAGAAATTTATCATGACGACTACTGAAGAGTTAATAAGAATTCTAGAAGGCGATGAAAATGAAGAATTTTTATCAGGCGAAGGGTTTGACATTGATGTAGAGGTACAGCTTGGCAAAAAGTCGTGAAAATAATGGTGGCGCCACTGTCGTGCATGTTGTAACCCTAAATAGTACGACTAAAACGGTTTTGATATTAGTTTTTTTTTAAATTAAGCGGGTTTTATAAAAACAAGAAAAGCTCTGAAACGCTTGTTCAGCCACTGCCTAGAACGATAACATTTGCAGTTATTTAATTTAATGAATTAAAAATAAAATTATTAGGTATTTCAAAATACTTTAATGTCAACTAATCCCACATTATGTGAGACAATTTTATGTTTCACAAGACCCCAATCAATTCAATAGGGTTTAGATCCCAGTGACAAGTTGGAAGCTTTACTACTGTGTCACTGTGTCCCACAAATCCAAGTTCTCCTCTAACCACAAGCAAAATGTTCCATAGTTGGTGTTCTAATCAAAAACTAAAAAAATAATCAGAATAAACTTTTTTAATCAGAATCAAAAATTTTAATCAGAATAAAAAATGTTTTCCTCTAAGTATTCCACGCCCGAAAACTCTTCATCCATGTCTTGGTGTGAGCTTTCACCAAAACTCTGCTGGCTATGTTCAGATGTGTCACTGTTGCTGCTTTCATCTTGTAGGTTTATGATATTTTTTTCAATGTCACTATACACAGTTTGCCCCCTTCGAAAATAACCTTTTTCTATTTTCATGACATGATGACATGAATTTTTCCAGTCGTCAACTGATATGCTCTGAAACGCTTGTTCAGCCACTGCCTAGAACAATAAAATAAAAACAACTAAACATTTGCAATTACTTATTGTAATGAATTAAAAATATAGCCTTATAGTACTGATGGATTTACCTAAAAAATACTATAGTTATTTTTGTTCAGTGATTTATTTTATGCAATATTAACAAAAAGTATCAAAATTATACGAACGCGCTGCATTCCGAATGTGTTTTGTAAACATAACCTCAAATTCGTGAATGTACATTTCAATAATTGTATGAAAGGTTTATAATAGATATTGCACCTTGAAATACACACATTAGATCTGATTACATGTATAAAATATAATTTTACCTGTCATTTCAGCGGTTCTTTCATACACATCGTTGATTTCGGTTAAGATTTGTCCGGCCTCGAGTTCCGCCAAATATCTCACGTACACTTTATAAATTATTGCTCTTGCGGAGCTGCGAATAACAGATCTGTTCATTATGAACACAATGGGTCACCAGTATCACCACGATAAAGCAAATAAATAAATAATAACACGAGAAACAGTCACAGATTACAAGAAATGACAGAATATGTACCTTACTCGACGAGGCAGAGCGAGTGTTGCCAATGATTAAATATTTTAGTTCCGTTTCAGGACTTTCTTGCCAAGCTGTAATTTTTTTTTATTACTTATCTAGTTATATGTATTTTAATTTAATGTGTAGTATGGTGGTGATGTCTGAATGGAAATTTTAAACTTAATTAGAGAGAGTGAGATGGCGAGAGCGCGCCGTGCGACGAGAATGCGCGCGCGGCCACTCTGGAACGGTGATTCTGACTGGTTGGAGCGCGAGTCACGTGTGGGCTCGCTGACTCGCTCGTAGATACATAGGTAGAGTTTATTTTGTGCGTGCCGCCGCGCTGCCACACACCGCACTGAATCGCACTGCTAATTTTGCTTTTGTAGGCCATTCAAATTTCCTACCTTGGAGACCGATGTATTTTTATTACTATTTTATTTACAATATTTTTTTTGTATTATTTCAGATTCAAGGAAACAATGTCACAACCACTAATTGGACAACGCAAATTGCTACCCCAATGTTAGAAGAATTCGACGACTTTGTTTGTGGACTGATAATGACATTGTCAAGTAAAATTTTTATTTTTATGTTTGTTGTTAAATAGTGTGATACAAATTATTGTGATTGTGGTTGTAAGGTAAGTAGGTAGTATTCAAGTAGGTAGGTACCTATATATAATGTAATGTTAAAAACAATAAATACAAACTAAAAAAACATTTGTTTACTTTTCATCATAGCGAATCCTTTTTTGCAGCCCGTACCTAAATGTCAGTGTGACGTAAACGACGCGAGGTGCAAACTTAGCTTGGTGAGATGTAGTTGTTAGTTAACCATGCTCGCAAATGCAATGTCGTTATTAAAACGAAATATCGAAATCGCACATCCAAAGACATTAAATTATTTACTTGACAATAGACGGGACATTGCGAACAAAATCGTAAGCCAATACATTTGTCCTAGTGGTCAAAAGTCGCTCAGTCTAGTGTGGTACGCCTGCGTGTCAAGACGTGTTTGTGTCCACCAAAAACAAATATTTTCTAAGCAAATATGCCAAGTTGCGCATTGCGATATTGTAAATCTCGTTATATTAAAACGGCTGGACCTAACTTCGGTTTATTTTCGTATGAATTATTTATATTTACTCAGTAATTAAAATTAAACAATTTTCCTAAATAGATCTAGAAAATTTGCTAATTTTGTTATAAACGCCCTCTATTGCGGAGTAGTTTTACTACTGCCTTGTTGAGATGTGATGTTGTTTATCGATTTTGTTAGCGATAATATTTATTAAGGTAAATAATAAATAACACTTAAAATATAATACTGTTTGAAGATAATCATGTCATTTTATTTAAATGTCAATAAATGAACAAGTACTATTAATTCATGTAGGTGAAAAGTGGATACGGTTTGTTCAGACAGACCGTAGAAAAGAAAATTGGTTTCCATCTGCTTCGTCAAAATTATGCTCGAAGCATTATAAAAGAGAGAACATCTACTTCGGAAAGACTGGTCGATCAATTAAAAAAAAAGGATCGGTACCCTGTACTAGAAGTGAAGTGGTCTGAAATTGTCTTTTGAGGAAATAACCACACAGATTTGAGTGGACGTGCAAGGTATTCAGAACGTCAAGAAATTAAAAACTGAACGCGTTGTAAACCGGTTAAAATTTTATTTTATTGATCCTTTAGTAAGTGGGAGTTTGTTAACCACTTTTAAAAGTTCGTCAATGGATGGTAGGTCTGACGTTGGGGACACAGGTAGCCCATGCTCTGATGTGGTGGTGGTAGTCGCTATCATTATTCTATCGATCGTCAGGCATAACATTTTCAAATAGAACGCCCGTAGTTTCTTCAATATTAGCGGTATGAGTGTTTTTGACTTTTATATTTTGTACGTACGCAAGGTCGACTGATCTGTTTGCTTCAAACCGAAGAGCAGAGCTTATACTATGGATACTACGCAATGGATATAATACTTAAATACTTTCTTTTGTAAATAAATACTTATTTACAAAAGAAATACTACTTATAAACATAAGAAACACCTGGACCAACACAATCACTTATATTCATCACAAAAATATTTGTGTCCTGTGGGAATCGCATTCATGTCCTCGTCATCAGCTGCAGTCTGACACTTGGATCACTAGATCATAATAACGATAATTAGTAATTTGTATGTAAAAATAATTTTATAAATAAATAACTTGTAAACATTGAAACTGCTAATCATTTTATTGCTTTCCTAATTTTTTGGCACTTGTTTCAATCTATTCAAATGCGAAAAAAAAAGTCTTAGTAATTTTTTTCAATATTATCGATACATTTATATCGAAATGGTAAAATCCCTACCACAGGTTTTATACTTTCTATTTAGTGTCACCCTGTATTGCCAGACCTACGAATTTTTACACAGATCTACGGATTTTGGACCTCACCTCGGATGTACGTATACATACGGATACAAGATTTACAAATATTTGCAAACATACGTGAAAAAAAATATATTTTGCTAAAACCGAAACGCAACCGAGAATATTGCAAAGAAAATATGCGCTTTGTGATATAGCTCTACTTTACACAAAAAGCGGAATAACCTGCAAAGCAGGCACCTTTGAAATGATTTTATTTTAAAATGTACGGACGCCAGCACATAAAGCTACTACAATCTTTCAAATTTCTTTAATAGATTTTCAACTTTATCGCTAACGCATTAAGGTTCAAGGTTGATTGGGAAAATTTGACAGTTTCGGGTAGCTTGACCTGCTGGCGTCTGTACATAAACACACACTGAAACTGATACCTAGTCATAGATGGTGACACGGACAATGGATAGTAGCAAATATAATCCTAAAATAATTTTTACTGTTTGAGACAAGTTTTGTTTAATTTGTTTAGTTTTTTTTATGTCACTCAGGTTGGCTGGACAAATCTTCAAAATAGCTTGCATTTAACTAGGTCAATAGGTCACTTTATGTGACGGCTAAACACCCTTATTTCAGAATTTGTGACGCTACAGAATCTTAGATAATCGATCGAAAACGTGTCCAGCCATCTTGAAAAACCACTTTTCGCTGGTCTCTCAATCTCGGTAACGGAAGTGATTTTGACGACTTTTTGCATATCAACGGGCGTCACATAAATTTGTGACGGGCACCGAGCTAAAAGTTTTGTGATAAGTACAGTGGTTTAGTAGAAAAATGCAAAAATCTGTGTCCAGCCATCTTGAATTCACGTATAAAACTTATGGCTGGCACTTCCGAATCTCAATAACGGGGGCGTTTTCGAATATGGTTCCTTTACTAATACTTGGTGACGCAATGTGTGACAGTAATAACGTTTGATTTATAGCGTCACATGTAAGGGTTTACGAGAAATCAATAAAAACTTAATGTCCAGCCAACCTGAGTTCAAGATGGCTGGACACATGTATCTCCACTGCCTGATGGTCTACGACCTTCGAAATGTGTTCAAAATGTTGTGACGGGGACGATAATGATAACCTGAAATTGTGACGGAGAAACTTTGCGTAGTTTCAAAGATATTGATCATTTAAATTTCCCCATACAAACACTGCAGTAGGGTAACCAATATTGTAGGTTTTATGTAGGACAAGTATATTTTAAGGTGTTTTCTTTAATGGACGAAAATCCGTGTATTGGTGATACTAATACGAACAACTGTAGATATTTAAATCAATAGAAGACAAAAATGTAGAAGTGAGGAAGGGGGGTGTAATTTTTAAATGTTATTGATTATTTACCTGCAGATATCTATTCTTTTTAGTAGGTATATATTATGTCAGGAGAACTAAACTAATGCTCTGAAGGTATTTAAATGAAAAAATAATGTTTGCTGTAAATAAAATCACATTTATTTATTTGTACTTATACAGCGTTTCAAATGGCGAAAATGACGATGATCAACTCGCATTTGCACTTCCGTAACCCCCGCCTTGTACCACAACGTTGTTTTACCGCCGTCCTAAGGCCGCGTACCGGACGACGGCGGGCGCGGGCGCGGCGGCGGGCGGCGACACGCGTAAACTGGCCCGTTTCCACCTTTTATTCCCACGGGGAAATCAAATACAAAGCAGGCGTGGATGCTACCTACCGGCCAATTAATCGATTAAAAAGAAATCCTTTATTTATGTAAAATTATGGTCACCTCACAATATTAATGAATGTTTGTATGGAAAAATTTAAATGGTCAATATCTTTGAAACTACGCAAAGTTTCTCCGTCACAATTTCAGGTTATCATTATCGTCCCCGTCACAACATTTTGAACACATTTCGAAGGTCGTAGACCATCAGGCAGTGGAGATACATGTGTCCAGCCATCTTGAACTCAGGTTGGCTGGACATTAAGTTTTTATTGATTTCTCGTAAACCCTTACATGTGACGCCATAAATCAAACGTTATTACTGTCACACATTGCGTCACCAAGTATTAGTAAAGGAACCATATTCGAAAACGCCCCCGTTATTGAGATTCGGAAGTGCCAGCCATAAGTTTTATACGTGAATTCAAGATGGCTGGACACAGATTTTTGCATTTTTCTACTAAACCACTGTACTTATCACAAAACTTTTAGCTCGGTGCCCGTCACAAATTTATGTGACGCCCGTTGATATGCAAAAAGTCGTCAAAATCACTTCCGTTACCGAGATTGAGAGACCAGCGAAAAGTGGTTTTTCAAGATGGCTGGACACGTTTTCGATCGATTATCTAAGATTCTGTAGCGTCACAAATTCTGAAATAAGGGTGTTTAGCCGTCACATAAAGTGACCTATTGACCTAGTTAAATGCAAGCTATTTTGAAGATTTGTCCAGCCAACCTGAGTGACATTTTTTTTTTATATTTATTTACCATTTGAACTAAGTATATAAGTTTTTTCAGGCTTACTCCACGGATTGAAAATCGGATCTGGCAATACTGACCACACTGGCCACCTACCGTGCAATAGCTGAATATATTTTACTAAATTTAATTCATTTTGCAATTTTTTGTGTTAAGATGTTCCCAATTGCCGCTCTAATTTTGCTATATTATACTAGATGGCGTCACTGAGACATGGGATCACAGTTTTTCTATGACATTTCTTTGCATAGCCTCTCTATTGTACCTATCTTAAATCTCTTTGCGCACATCCCTCTTTCTTGTAGGTATTTAATTTTCGATTCACTGTGCCGGGCGCTTGGGGCACGCCAACTGTTTTGAAGTCGGGCGGTTAAAAGGTTAAAGTTCTACCAGCAAAATCAAAATAATAGAATTTAGTCACAAGTCCGTGAGCCCACATAGGGTCACTCTATTTGTTACTCCGCAAGTTCGTGCCCCCACATGTGGTCACGAGAAAAACTACGGAAAATTCTAAGGAAAAATGGTTTTTCATGTATGACACTTTTTATCTGTTGTACTAAAATATTTCAAAATACGTATTCGACATTATGCTGGGACTTTACGGGTCGATTAAAAATTTTGTATGGGGACTGTGAACGTGTTAAGTGATATAAAATGATTTGATACTGAAACTGCTCTCCGCTTCACTGCCATCTCAGTGTGAATTGTGTCTATGGCACCTATCCCATCGCCGCCGACCAACGATTCTTGCTCAAGAAACGTACCTACAAAAAAGATTTGATCGCTGGCGCTGACGGTGCACACGGCCAGCGAGAACGGCTTGTGGTAACCAAGTCTACAAACATGCTGCGAATGTCTGCGTATGAAAAAGAGTAGCGTCAGCACATAACGCACACATACACAGTTCCGACTTCAACGGTCAGTGTCTCTGACAGTACCGATCGAGCTCCTACGCTTACACACATTGACAGGTGTTTGTACGCTTGATTACCACAAGAAAAGTGCGCGTCGCTTCGTTACAAAAATACTTTACCAGCGAGTAATCGCTTGTCGCAGTCGGGCACTCGCTGCTCGCAAACTCGTTTTTAGTTGCTAGCTCTACTCGGTAATCCGCATCACCCTAAGGTTGACTGGTAGAAATGGCCGCCTTTGAACAGTATTTTATTTACTTGTACCTCAAGTTAATATTCCCAATCAATAACACCTTTTCAACACTTAACGATCGGGCAAAAAAGTTTCATTCGTTCAGGTTTGACGAACCGAATATTCTCGACCAATCCAGAAAAGAAAAAACAAAATAACCTTTTTTTTTTTCCCCGATCGCAGTGTTCGGGAATATTCATAAATGAGTAGGTAACTACACATTTTTACCCCATAACACCCTCAAGCTTCTGGATAAAAGAATATTATTGTTGTGAAAAATGGACTGGAACCATTTTTTCTTACTAAATTTTTTTAAGTCATGCCATGACCGCTTGTGTATCATCCATCTCCACGGTAGTGTTTAATAAATAAAACATATCTTTACATAGAAAAGATGACTTGTATTAAGTACTAAAAATATTACAAAAGTTGTAAGGATTCTGAAGGCAGTCATTTCAGTCTTCCATGTCTGCAAATAACTGATTTTGTGTGTTTCAAAGGGCATATTTTCATCGTTATACCGTTTTTACCCACGTGTTTGCAACGCAAGTTTCGAAGTTTCACGAACCCGTCATGAGCTTATCACGCGGTGAAGTCCAGCAAACAGTTTGGCAAAACGATTAAACAACAATACACATGCTTACAGTAAGTTCCTATTTATAGAACAATCAGATCTAGTAATGTTGGAAAAACATTAAGTCTAAAAATTCGTGAAAACATTAGCTGGAGCCTATTTCTGTATTTTACGGTTCAGAGGCGCCAAGATGCATTCAATAAAAATTCAGGATACTGCAAGAATTCAACTAGACCCAAATTACATCACGAATTACGGACATTACTCTCGCCGGAAAATTATTTAAATCAGCGATTGGGGCTAAAAGCAATAAACGTATCACTAGGAATGTAAAGATAATTATGTACTTTTTTTACTCATTAACACTTACATCTTAAGAAAATATAATAGTAGCACTTATAGTAGATGCCTGATGCATATTTTTATGGCAATTTAATAACCTAAATAAGCTTTTTGCCTGTGGCAATTTCTAAATTTATTCAACAAAAGACACATTCCAAACATACCTAAATGCGTAATTCGAGGACATTTTAGTGAATTCACACTTCTACTGCACATGTAAAACAAGCTCGCACACAACGTATGATTTTCGCTCGGTGGTATGTCATGTGACTAGTACCTACGTAGTTAGCACGAACTTCAAATATTTAAAAAAAAAAACTTAACAAAAAACACGAAAAAATGAGGTAATTAATACAGTAGCATGGACTGCAAAACCTAATCGTAACTAACCTAAAAAAGAATCAGAAAATGTCATATTTAGCTTGTGTCAAGTAAGTACTTTAAAATCGTTTAGGCTCAGATTATGTTAGTCACTGTCTTCAAATTCGGGAAAACTAAGATTCAAATTTTGAGTATTCCTTAAACTTTAAGCCATAAAGGCTTCCCATACTTCTAACGCAAGGGTAACGCCTCATACCCTTAGCCAGATGTTGGTCATAAAGCGACCGCATAAACTAGGCAGCTCCGATTTTATCCAAGTTATCCATTTAATAATAATCACATGGTAAACACACAGCCTCAGACCACTAGATATGTTTTAAACAATAGCGACATTTTGGCATCGAATAAAAGAGTCCGTTCACCTCGATGCTGCGCGTAGCAAAATGCTTAAAGCCCGTTGCGGCTTTGGGACGCGTGTAGAATTCCTACTAAATACTTCAAAAATAATTTTACAAAAGGCCTATGTCCAGCAGTGGACTGCGATAGGCTGAGTTGATTGATCTTACAAAAGTGCGCGCATTTCGATGTGAATTGACTCCAATGTTTAAAAAGTTAGGCGTGGTCTGTATTAACGTAAAAAATGCTCCTGCGATTATAAATCTACAGGAAGTACAAAGTATCACTTAATGTGTAATGCGGCTGGCTGTGAAGACTGTTCGCAGCCAAGAACGCCAGCTTATGAGCATACTGGCATACAGATGGGACACGGACCTGCGACGAGCAGTTGAAGTACAGGTGGGTCAATTTGTACGTCAGCCATTGCATCTGAAATCAATACATGTGTGATAAGTTTAATATGAATTAAAGTTAAATGTTTTATGGCATCTTTTCTGTTGAACGTCTTTAATAACGGTAGATTGTCCAACCAATCAGATTTTTGTCCAACAGTTGAGTTTTTCATGTTTGACAACAGCATGCTTCGCACAGCCCAAACTGCTTAAGATAGAAACTTGAATTTTGTACAGTAGTTTTAGTTTAAAATTGAAGTGGAAATTATTTGCAATAGAAAGGATTTGTAAAAATCAACCCGTAAGGAAGTGAAATGGGGGCTTCGTTTAAACGAACAATCTTATTCATTGGGTTTATAAAATTTCATGGCATGATTTTTTTTATATTATTAGTTTTTCAACTACTCTCCATATGTTCAATGTTAAACGTTTGTTTGCTTAACGAGGTGTCCAATGAACTTGAAACATTGCATTGACCTTGATAAAAAAGTAGGAATTGTGTCTGGATTTTTAGAAAATCAACTGGCATTGGTAAATGAGTAATGAAGTTTTAAGGTAATACTGCTTGCTTCGGTTTAACTGGAAAATGGGTATAAATAATAAAATGTAAAAAATGCTGTTTCCCATTTTTTACATTCGATAATTTATACCCATTTTTGAGTTAATCACAAGCAATTATTTTTTTAATCAATCCCTGTCATTAAAAAGGGGAAAAAAAAGTTTGTATGATAGATAAATCTCATTCATTCGATTTAGAAACTTGAAACTAGACGGATGTGTCTAGTTTCAAGGTTCTAAATCAAACCCAAATAAGGATTTATTTCGATTAATAATAATGATTCATTTTAACAACTCTTTACAGGGGGTGGAAGTGTTCATAGGGGAAAGTACAAAATCTACGCGGACGAAGTGCTAGTGCTAAAATAGTTAAAAGTATAAATTACCCGATCAGGGTGCATTCCTGTGGTATCCTCTATAACATTGTACGAGGTCGGTGAGATTGTGCCTTCGCGCACGTTCTGTGACACCAAGAAGTAATCGTAACTGTAAAGTAAAACGAAATATTGTTTAGGACAGAAATCCCAGGTTTCCGAAGAGTTAACACACGGTTCACAATTTCACAATAACAAGTGTATCTGCTACCACAGATAGATTGATCTCTCGTTTTTTTAAGATGCAAACATCTGTTATTACAGTATTGTAAGTCTTACATAACGCTGATAATGTCTAACTATGATTCAAAAATGATAATGATGATAAATTGGTCAGGCAGGGGACATAGACCATCCATAGTTCATGATAACCGATCCATTATAGCCACCCAAACCCATAGCCCAATATATTTTTGTTTCCATGTTCTGCAATAGTCCTGCACCAACCGGAGGTTGTCCTTGAGTGCATTTGCATGGTGCAACAGGGATAATCGTTGGTTGTGACAAGTTTGGTTGGTTGTCGGCAGAGGCCCATTACACAATTTTAAATTATGAGAAGGCACATAATTTAAAATTGTGTAATGGGCCTCTGCGAGTTGGCTTCGGCCCCTAGTACGCCTTTCAAAGGTCTGGGACTCAAGGGCCCCGAGATATCTCAAAGACAACTAAATAATGATGATAATGATAATGTTGAACTACGATTCATAAAAATCACATAAATATTACAGATGGTGCTAAATAAAATGTCACAACTAACCGCTCGGGTGAAGTGACGACGTCGTCGATAATGGTGCCGGGGCGCGGGTTCTCACCGCCGCGGCCGCGGTCCAGGAATATGCGGGTGTTGATGCGCTTGGACACGATGGTAAACGCCAATTTATACTCGGCCCCGGCATATATCTCATTTAGTTTCTTTTTAATTTCAGCCACCTAGAAAGAATGTATTTATGATATTTTTGTAATAGGAATAACACATTGATAGCTAAGGAATGAAATTTATCCCAGTTTATTTGTCCTCTGTTAAAAATATGCAAGTTCAAAAGGTGCATGATGATTGACCTACCTCATGACTGTGCACATAAGGAATCTGTCCGTCGCCTACTCCATCGCGATAAATAAATATACGCAGCGGCAAATTACCATCTGCAAGATAATGATAGACATCAAACAAGAGTTTTTGTGTAGATCGAAATATAACTTAAAAATAAAAGAAACAATATAAAATATCGAAGACGAGTACCATCGACACGAAAAGAAGAATTCAAATCGACTGGTAGGTAAAGTGATTTCGAAAAATAATATTTTTGAACAGGTTATCTATTAAAAATAAATAAAACCCAAAAAATAAGACAGTAATTAAATATGACTTACCATTTACTTCGCGATACCTGCGAAGGGCTGCAGCTATATTGAAGCCCATGTGCGCACTCAGTTCCTCGCCTGACGTGTGGGAGTTCACCACTGAGAAGAAGCGTGTCAAGTAGCGGTCCAGTGTCGCCACAAATCCGCCGAAGCTCTTCTCCTTCGAGCGGGTGTCGTGGCACACGTCGTAGCCAATGACCATGAAACTCTGCAGTGGTATCTCCACCCTCCAAGGGGCGCCACCCAGCTGTACATCATCAAAACATTAATATATGGCTGGGCCACCACTCAATACAAGTAGCATCTTTACAACAGATTTAGGTACAGACGCCAGCAGGTCAAGCTACCCGAAACTGTCAAATTATCCCGGTCAACCTTGAACCTTAACGCTTTAGCGATAAAGTTGAAAATCTATTTGAAAGATTGTAGTAACTTGATGTGCTGGCGTCCGTACAATGTTTAATACAAATTTAGATGATAATGCTTACCTTGCAGTTTATTTGAATTGCTATTTTTGTAGCAATTGACATGGCTGATTTCGAAGTCATATTGCGAGCGCAAACAACTTGCGTAGGCACGGCACGGTCTACCGTGCATTTCTTCTTGATGGCCTCGTATCTGGAATCGTTTATGTTACATTTTTTAAATGAGTTCAAGAAGAAAGTAAAAACAGCAGACAAAAGGTTCAGTAATTACTAACTAGGGTCAGCAATGAAGTGATCAATGCTTTGCCAAAAAAAACAGCCGTTAATATAAATAATAAGAGTAATATCTAAGATCAATTCAACTGAAGTAAACAAAATCATTTTGAAGTGTTTTTAAAAACTCACCGGTCCGCGAATTGACGCGCCAACACACACAGTAACATAGCAGGATTCTTTCGAGCTATGGCGCCTTCGCAGGCGTTTGCATACTCCATAGGGCCGTCATTCCTGATGGTAACTATAAAACGTACATAAAGTTAGTCACAAATTACGTATTTAAGTAAATATAATTTAATTCATGCCATTAGATCTTGTCAATGGTGGAGTTTCTTGCCCATTCTTCTCCATACGAAAACTACCCTTTGGAAGGGCCGACTAGATGGACCAGAATAAATTTTATTTTAATGTAATGTTTGACGTTCAAAACTGCCTTTTATGTGCCTATTTGAAATAAATGATTTGACTTTGACTTCAACATGGTTTGCAACCAAGTTTCGGCTTGAGAAGTTGTGACAAGTTTGGTTGTTAGTGCGTGTGAGATTTGAGTACAGGTTGAACCTTGAGCTGGCCTAGCGTAGTAAGAGTTTTAAAAGAATAAGAGGCCAGCTTATACTGGTTGTGTTACCCCTGACGTGGGGCATACCGTTACTTACATAGTCTACCTAACATTATGGTTTATGCCTACAACACTATTTTATTTGAATAAGATTTTTTAACAAAATCCGTTGATCAATAGTAAGTTAATTATAACTTATATTAATTTTTCACAAGGTGAAAAGTTTATTGAATTAATGATAAATTGTATATGTATATATCAGAATTGTTACTTACTTATTTCTGGCCTGGGCATTCTGAAACCCACACCTCCAGCTGTCTTCATAATCAAGTCAACAAAACCTTCAGTATCACGACGCTGTCTGTCTGGTGTAATTACAACCCAGGAAGGAAGTTGTGCAATTTCAAGTAAAGGTTTTGACCTGATTAAAATGAACAACATAATTATAATATTTTTATAATTAAAAAACGATATTTTGTTTCTGCCTACCATTGGACGAAGGCGTGAGTTTATGTATAAAACGAAATTAACATTTTGAATTTTATCTTACCGCATGTCCCTGGTCCATCCTTCAGTTGTGTCCCCAGCTGGGTACTTTTGATTGTTACCCTGCACGATAAGTTCGGCAGGCAGTTGGCGACCCTTAAATTTGACTAACTCCTGTGACAGAGTTAAAGCCCAATCGCCCATTTCCTAAAAAAAAAGTATTTAGTTATAAAAATAATTACATATTTTTATTCCCTAAATAATATATGATACATTACACGTATATAGCACCAAATTTGTAAAAAGAAAATACATACAACCATTAATTAAAAGAAGGTCATATCCATATTCATACCTTTGTCACTTCAGGACATTTTGTTAACCGTTGGTTAAAGGCCAATAATTTTTGAATACGTATATCGGGTCCGATCTTGGTGTGCACATCAAGGGCCCTCATGAGCTTGAAATTGGCACGCATATCGTCAGTCAGGCCCGTCTGACGGCACAGCTCAGGTATTAAGTATACCAGTTCCGGCATTCCGGCGCGGATATCGCGCGGCTTGGAGCGAGAAATAAGTAGAGGCTGGCCAACGTCGTGGATATTGATGTTATATTTCTGAAAGTAAGAAAATGTACAGTACATATAAACGAGATTGCTTTAAAAATATATATATAAAAAATCCTAATCAAATACATTTTTATTAAATATTTATTACCTTTTTATAGTAGTCCATATAGGAAACATTTTCGTCCCGCATCTTGAACGTTGATTTCGGGGATGCCTGCCAAGACACGTCGTCGACTCGATATGTCTTTTTATTATAGTCGGTCATGACTATTTTACCTGTAATTATATTTTTTTCTTTAGCTTTTTGTAATACAACCTGGTTTGCAACATGTGATGAATTATAATTAAAAAAGCTTTGTAATAAATTAAGCAAATCGGGTTATTTAATAACACATAACACCACGCCTGTATGAAGGGTTCCTATGCTATGTGGGGGAGACTATTGCAATCTATGGGGTGTGGATCCGTTTCCGGTACAGATCCACACCCCAGACTGTTACTGAGAAATTCCAGATTTTGTTTTATTGTCATTTGGTTTTTGGAATCACTTTTACATGTTATATTAAAAATGTGCTAGTTGGAGTCAACAATTCCTATCTGACTATGCACCCCTGAAAAGAAATGGTGTAACAAATTCAGGGGTCAGTCTCTTTTAAAGTCCAGACATAACCTTGGTCAGATCATGTACTCAAAAGACCGTTTCTGAAATGGTCTTGTGGCGTCTTCATTAATTATTTGTTAATATTATAGGTATTACTTTAATGAACTTAGTATATAAATAGTGTTTAAAGTTAACTGTAATGTACCGTTAGCCTTAAGTTTCTCACGGCAACACCGCACGTGTTGTATTCTCCTGTTCCTTAGTTATTCAAGGATTACAATGGTTTATTGTAGGGTAAATGTTCATTGCCCAAGTTGTGTATTGCTTATACTAACTTTAAGAATTTAGATAGAGTAATATAGCCATTAATGTTTTGTTGAGATGCCGACGGTTCTTTTGTATGTATTTAACTGTGTTATTTTTATTGTGTGCTATTTTTATTGTGCAACCTAGCTGTAAATACCTTTCTATAGATTTAGTTTTTAACGTGCCGCTCACGACCCTTTCCAAGTTTTCTATAATTGCTCAAATGTACATGCTAGTCAGTAACTTCTCATCTCTGGGATCGGTCGGTCGGCAATCTTCCTCCGTGTAATTTATTTTAATAAACCGACTCCATCACCAAGTAACTTCAGTACTTATTTTGCGATTCCCATAACGCCGACACTAGTTAACCGACCAAAGAGCGCACGCGCGCAAAAGTCTTTTGAGTAAAGAACCACACAAAGGGGATTGAAGATTGTTATGTGGACCCTGGTATACTTATTGTCCGCGCCATTTTGTTTATTTTTCAAAATAGCGGCCCCGCATGTAACCTATGCAGGGTCAAATTAAATTAGCTAGCGAATCTTCACAGATGTCGTGGGTATCGATATCTGAACATAATCTATACTTATAATAAATCCGTAGAAGTGAAAATTCTGTACATTGAAAATATCAATAAAATAAATGGCAGGGGGGTGTTACTAGACCGACACCGACCCAAAAATGTGATTAAAAAAAATGTTTGTCTGTCTGTCTGTCTGTTTGTTCTGGCATCACGCAAAAACTACAGGTTCGATTACGATGAAACTTGGTATAATTATTCTTTAATATCCTGGGCACCACACTGGATACTTTTTATCCCGGAAAAGTATGTACAATAAAAAACAAAATTAATTTTGCGGTTCGATCCCCAGACCAGCAGGCCAATTCTTGTAATTTAAAACGTTCAAAATCTAGTCTCATCTCGGCGACAAACAAATGTCAAAAACGTGTCAAAATGTAGGGAAATTAAGAGTTATTTTTGACAGATTGAGACTGAGATCAGATTGTGAACGTTCTTAAAATTACGAGAATTGCCCCTCTGATTACAGTACCAACCGCAAATAATAAGTTTGTCGTAGGTTACGTCACTCGCAGTGGAGTTCACTAAGGGACGCTGCACACGGCTAAGATACTATAATATTTTATCTTAAGATATTATTATTTAGATATTTTTTTTTTAATTTTTTTTATTTATTATTTTATTTATTATCTTATTATTTTATATCTTATTTTATCTTATCTTTTTCGTATAGGTAGTACATTTGATAGTGTACGTAGTGACCGTAGGTTATTTTATAATACTGTTAGATAGGATTAGGTCATTCGTATAGATATTAGTTTTTAGGGACTTTGCTTATTTATTGAGTTTAGATTAGTTATCATCAGAAATAGGTTTATTTAGGTAGGTAGGTATTTTATTTTCCGTTATTAAGTTTTTTTTTTTTTTAAATTAGGTAGGTACTTAGGTTTACTTTTATAAGGCTTAGACCGTATAGACCGTTACCATTATCTTTGTGAGCATTCGTTGCAATGAACGTCAGCTTCGCTATCGGTTATCCTGCAAAACAGGGGGTCTACTCCGAAGTGGTATCGGCCGAATGTTCGGCCGTTTCCTGCTACGAAATTACTATTTGGTTCGGTCGGTCCCGATCCTACACTCCTACACTCTTTCGAATATTGACTATGGTCCCGACCCAATTGAGTCGATCCGAACTTTTTTCGTATTTTTCAATAATATTCGGTTCGGTCATGTGTCGGTCCGATCCTTACATTCGCACTTTGCACTTCGTAGTAGACCCCCAGGGTTCTACTTTGGTAGTAGAAATCTACTACAAAAAAATTACAGAACGCGAGCAATGCCGCGAGCAAAGATATCATATACCCTCTTAATCACCGCTAATGAGACACAATTGGTTTTCTATTGTAATTAGCCACAAAGGGCCCGCGCCGGGACAGAAGTATTAATACCGGTATGCTCGATAGATAACGTTCTACACAAATAGCTCTTTACACAAAAAAACTCATTGATAAGTTTCGTCATCCACGCGAACAAAGTCGCGGGCACAGCTATACTAATAATAAAGCTGAATAGTTTGTTTGTTTGAACGCGCTAATCTCTGGAACTACCAGTCGGATTTGAAAAATTATTTTTACATTTGATAGCCCAATTCTTTAGGAAGGCTATAGGCTATTTAACATCACGCTAGACCTCTTAGGGGCCGAGCATATAGAAACAAAAGTCAGAAAACGAAGTAGGTAATAGCGCGGGCGGGCGATGCGATGCGACGGGATGGGTCGGGGGAACAAGAAATTTCACGCGGACGAAGTCGCGGGCAGAAGCTAGTAAAACATAAAAAAATAATAATGATTGCACAAAACAGATGTCGGCGACTACCACCTGTTTTGTTGATGATTGATTGATCGACTACTAGTCGCGAGTTCGCATGATGCTAACCGTCCGGCGCGGTCGCGATTGCGACTTCTCAAGCAGTCTTGTGTTCAAATGAATACAAGATTGTAGTTCGCTATGCAGCTTGAAGCGGTCGGTCATGAGCAGTGATCGGATATTAAAAAACGGAGTAACAAACATCTATCCATACAAACTTTCGCGTTTATAATATTAATAGGATTACTCTTTTGTATTGTGTATGCGAGCGAATAAATATTATTTCGTTGAAGATATAAAACTTTTGAAAAAATTAATTGATTTCAAGAATATTAAACAAAAAAAAAATAGATTAGAAATATTGATTTATGAAATCCTGCGATCGCGGATAAAAGCGTACCTACGTTAAGTAACTATGCATCGTGAGGTTCAAATTGGCTATAAACGCGTTAAGCGGATCACACACAGCGAAGATAACATAATTATATTATAGCGACCACGGATAGCTGTCCTAAGAGCCATTTCACAAAATTTTCAACGCTCGAGTTTAGGTAAAAGCTCGCAGAATTGTATGTGTGCGTAGCTATCCACACATACGCAACGCAAACAGTGAAGCCCGAGTGTCTAAGACGGACTAAACAATCTTGAGCCGTTATAATCGTATTGCACCTTGGTTTGAGATTTATGCAAAAAGATAATTTATTTAATCTATTAAAGCTTTATAGACTAATAAAAAAAAAACAAATATACACACATCAACAGAAACTAGGGATACCATAATCCTAAATTATTTACGAATTTATAGTTTAAAATCTTTTTGGTTTCTATAAAGTTTATATAATTTAATAATAATTTAAAAATGTAAATAAAAAAATCAGAATACGGCGGCAAAATTGTTAATAATCCGTTACGTTAAGGAAAATTAAAATGGTTTTATTAATATTAATCATTGAAAAGGGATTAGATTGCTTTTCTTTTTTAATTTAACGTGCCGTGTGAGCTTTAGGAGTAATGTCACGTCGTCATTTGAGTTGAGATGAATTGTTACGAGCCGTGGGCATGTTAGAAAATGGTGCTATTCAACGCGTCGTTGCTGAGGCCCTACACACCAGCCTAAACGTGATATCAAGGTTGTGCTCACGTTATCGCAGTACTGGGGATGTGGCTGAACGGCACACGAGTACATATCGTGTTACTACGGAGAGACAAGATTAATTTCTCCAAATGACCGCCAGAAGACAACCCAATATCACAGCGATGCAACTAGTACAAGGGCTCCAGATGGACCACCAGCTGCTGGTAAGCGACCAAACCATGCGAATGAGGTTGCATGAAGTCGGTCTACATGCTCGAAGACCGCTACGTGTTCCAGCATTGCGACGTGGCAATCGCGGTCGGCGGCTTTTGTGGGCTCGGGAGCATTTAACATGGAGTGACGAACAATGGTCTTTGGTACTGTTCACCGATGAGTCCGGTTTGGGTTTTATCCGCATTCACGAAGAACACGCGTTTGGAGAACTCCAGGGAGAGTTAGCCGTCTACGGCACCCTCAGGAGGTACACTCATATCAAGGCATATCATGGTGTGAGCAGGAATTCGTCTTGGCGGGCGAACCCAGCTCGTTTGTATCCAAGGCAGCATGACTGCACAAAAATACGACGAAAAGGTAGTAGAGCCTTTATTGTCCCACACAGAATCCAAATGGGTCCATTTCAACTCATGCACGATAATGCTCCTTCCCATACGGCGCGGCTGATGTCGGCCGCTCTCCGAGACCACGATATTCAAGTTTGGGATTGGCCTGCATAGTCGCCCGACTTAAATCCTATCGAGCATGAAGACATGTTACAACGAAAAGCTTTGAAAGGTTTCCCGCCAAATTTGAAGACGGATAAACAACTTTAAGAGCACTTGCAAAGAACATGGGGCCTCATACCGCAGGAAGACATAGACAATCTAATTTTAAGTATGAATAATCGATGTCGATGTGTAATTAATAAGAGTTTTTTCAATTTCAATTAAAATTAATAATTTTATAAGAAATGAAGTTTTTTTATCATACGAATTTTCTACAATAAAAAAAAAATAACATTTATATTTAAAACAAAAAAAATCACGAAATGTTTTTTATTAAAGACCTTAAAATAACCTATCATTCTTCCATTTACTATATCAGAAAAATCTTCATAGATTTTTAGATATTTGATGAAATATAAAATATCCCTAGATTCTGTTGATGTGTGTATGTTATGTAAAGTATACATATAATAGAAATAAAACAAACAGGGAAACAAATATTGTCAAGTATTAATGACTATCATTTAAAAAAAAATACGAAGAGGATCAAAATGTTGTAGTCGTAGTATAACAATACGTTCACGATCACGATAGATGCGCTCGAAAATCGGGATGCGGGAAAAAAAATGGCACAGGTCCGTCGTCCGTACTAATCGGTGCCCGCACGCTTTTGCATCGTAATTTATTATAATTTAGAGTGATGTTAAAAATAATATTATGTCTGATTAAATTAATCGATTTTAATAAATCTTTGGAATTCGTTTAGTAAAAGAACATTTTTAGACGGTTTTCCAAATGTAATTACGCTTTATTCAAACAAAAAAATCGCGATATAAAACGTAAAAAATGACCTAAGACTGCTTTTTTACTAACTAATTTTATTAATTATCGATATTCTAGTACATTGTGTGTCATAAGTCTGATGCTTGATGTATTTTTTTCAGTGAAATTTATAAATATTAATGATAGATATAGGAGTCTGAAATTGACTCTACGATGATTTTTCAGTAAAGTAGTTGTGAGAGAGAGAGTGGATTACACTACATAGTAAACAAATACATTTTTGTAATGTGTTACATGAAGTATCAACACTAAAGACTTCAGCCTTTTTCTAACATTTATTCAACAATGCTAGAATTTACCTAAGATGGTAAACTAGGCGACTAAAGTCTTAGATATTTGCGCAAAAACGTTTAAATGACTCTTAACCGACCTCACAAAGCTGAGATACTTGTACAGACTGTTCAGTTTTTGTAATGAAGCGCATACAAAACTTACTATTGTTAGACCTAGGAGGGGAGGTCAAAAAGTTCGCAGAAAGAAACAGGGGGGTGAAATTAAACACGAATTAAAAAAAAATGTCTCCATTGTTTATATTTTCTTCCCGATTGACTATATCCAGCGATATTTCGAAGGTCAGTAAACCGATTGGGGTGATACTTGGTATTTATAATTAGATTGAAATACTGAATCGTGACAGGTAAAACTAAATATGGGGGATATTTAGTTTTACCTCCCCTCTCTATCCCCTTCATTCCGCGAAATTTTTGACCCACCCTCGTACTTGACAGATCATTTGATGAAGATTGGGACAGTACATTCGACGAGATTCATGTTGCATCTACAACACATTATTATTAGAAGTGTTAGTAGCAATATTTGTATTCCCCTACTAATCAATAAAATATCTAAACGCTTTACAATAAAGACTAAAAGCCAAACGTCCAAAAGTCGTTATTTTTTATTAATGTTTTACGCGAATATTAGAGCATCCTATTGTTTATCTAAAGATCAATATCGCCAACTATCTTACAGTATATTTTATTACTTAGTTGAAAATGTCTTCGGTATGTTAACATGACTTTCGCATATCGGCTAGTACCTAATGATACTCTAATCTGCAAAAACAGTCAAAATAACAGCTTTTTACTTAATGCTTATGAAAGTATATACGGAACTTATAAAAAAAAAAAAAACAATTTTTAAAATGTTTGTCTGTTTGTTCCGGCTAATTACCGAAACGGCAGGACCGATTTTGATGTAAATCGGTATGGGGATACTTTGAACCCTGGGGAAGGATATAAGAATAACTTTTTATCGACATAACACGCGGGCGAAGCCGCGGGCGGAAGCTAGTATGAAATATATATTATATTCACTGTATATTGAGTGAGAGTATTCGATATATTGTGTGAGACGCTTTAAAGATTAAAACATATTTTTATAATGCATTGTTTTATACGCTATCATTAAACCACGTTTTTACAAAATTTATATAGTAATATTCGTCGCATTCACATCCACGCAAAACGGCCATCGCTCAGCATAATGCTACGACCCTATGCGAGAGAGAGCACCAGCGCTAGTTTGCAGCGACAACCGGCGCAGTATACTGGGGGTCTACTACGAAGTGCAAAGTGCGAATGATCGGATCGGACCGACACGGCCGAACCGAATATTAATGAAAAATGCGAAAAAAGTTCAGATCGGCTGTTGGGTCGGGACCATAGTCAATATTCGATAGCATTTAGGTTTTATAAATTAATTTAATGGAAGCTTTTTTTTATTGTTAATATTGAATATAAATCCAACACTCAGTAGTGGCGTTTGCGACCACTACACCAACGTAATACTGCTGTACTTATTTATTTATGAGATCCACTTAATAATAAAGTATTATACCATATATTAATTTAACTAACGGGAAAAATAAATACTGCTTATGTGAATATTATAACATCATCAACATGATGTGGATTAAAAACATTATTGAAGTTACATGATCTATAATATAACATCACGCAATCCCCGAAGGGTTGGGCAAAGATATAATCATATAAAATTAAGAAAGCATAATTAATAAACACTAATAATAATGTTAATTTATATGGCAACACCGCGCGGGGCACTTTTTTACCAAATTAAAAAAGAATCACGTAAATCGGCCCCCACTAATCACGGAGAAATCGGTGTACATACATAAAGAAAATAAATCGCCATATGGTTTACCTCCAAGAAGTCTTAACATGTGACTGTGACTTACCAACTATGTCCTCTAAAAAGATCTTTTTGAAGTTGTTGCCCTTAGTTGCAGCATACTCGCTAAGCATTTGTAGCACAGTGTCTAGACGGAGCACCTATTTAAAACAAAACTTGTATATATACATTTCGTTTTAGTAAAAGAAAGAAAATTAGAGTTTTAAGATAAGGGAAGAAGAATAAACAATTTTGTTTATTTTGCATGTATAACACATTATAAAATACACACCATTGCAAAGTAGCCAGAAGCTCTATATTCAACAAATAAAAAACTCAAAAACTTAAATGAAAAAATTAGTTGTAATGCTAAAAAGATTTATTGTAAAAGAAAAACAGGCAGATGCTTTACCTTGTGCGTTATTTCAGTTACCATCAACAGACGGTCTTCATACTGGTTAATGGTTGTTTTGTACCCTGGCCAAATTTGTAAACGGTACTCTGGGATGTCAACCTATAAAAATATTGAAATGTTCTTATCAAATACATTTGAATAATTAATTGATCAGTCTTCGTGGGAATCAAATACATACCTTGGCTATTGGATCAAAATAGTCTCTGCCCATCAGTTGCAAGTTCAATAATTGGAAGCATTTCCTGATTATGATGTTAAAAACTTGTATGTAATGATAGTCCCCAGGGCTTACATCACAAGTTAACTGCAAACAAACCAATAAACACCATTATAATACTAACTTAAGTCTAATAAATAATTTTAAATTATTATGGGGAGTTTGTTGCGCCACTTCTTCCCAGCGCTAGCACTAGGAAGTGGTGAAGGGCGGGCGTTTTTGGGGGACTCTCTTTTGTAATTTTGACGTTCGAAAAGTGCTGATTATGTAATAGATAGCCCTGGATCGAAACTGGAAGTCGTGGGGAGAGGCCTTTGTCCTGCAGTGGGATGATGCAGGCTAACAGTAACAGAAGTAAAATGAAATTAAAATATATTTCTGTGTTTAACCTGCTTCACATTACCTTAATCAAGATCCTCATTCGTGCTCCATCGGTTTTCCTGTCCGAGTACAGTTCTAACGGATCAGGATGTAATCTCTTTACAGTATACAATACTGTTCCATCAAACAAGTACCTTTAAAGCATAAGAAATATTTGTGAAAAAAAAATATCTAAGAAAACCATTTATAACCTTCGTAATTCATATCTGTTAAAAAATTCATATGGAGGACTCTATTATGAGCTGTTTTTAACATGCTTTTATTAGCTTCACTTGTAACTATGTAAATAATCCAGGTAAATTTTAACCTACTTCTCTAACTACTCTTTCTACCAAATTGTCGTATCGAAATGAAACTTTGTACGTTGTTTGGACGACACAACTATATTTTGGAATCTTGGAGCTGATCTGATGATGGAGCCAGGAGGTGGAAGTGGAACTCTTCAGTGGCACTAGTAAACCCTTCGAGATTTGTTTTGACGAGTCCCATACATTGCACTTGGTATCAACAGGCTTATGGAGCTAGGAGGTGGATAGTGGAACTCTCCAGTGGCTACTAGTAAACCCCTCGAGTTTGCTAGTAGCCCCCAATCGTCATAAAATCGTTAACTTTATACTTATTAACGCAAAAGTTAAAAATAAAACTACATATTTTTTTACGATTAGTAACAAAATAAATTATCATCTGCCATTCTAAGTAAGCACTTACCCTCCAAGGGTGTTTGCATGGATACGCATAAGGCCTCTGCGGACCGCTGTATTATCCTCCTCCGGGGAGATGTCCACATGATATTGGTATAGGCTCCACTGAGGAGTGGTCTTGACAGTGAAGTAGTTGGCTTTAAGATCGATTGCAGTTCCAGAGTGACCTGTAAGTTAAATATGTTTGAGTAATTGCTCCTCTAACCATTATTTTTTCTGTACATAATATCATCTTCATCTTCGAGTCGCAAGTTTTCATGAAAATTATGTAAAAATAAACAAACCTTTCTTAGACTGGATTGTTGTAGGGCGAGTTCTTAAAATGCTCATTTGTTCTGGCAAAACCCTACCACCGCCACGGCGTGACCCACGCCCGATCACCGAGGCATCACCACCAGCAGCAGGCTGTGGTCCAGCTAAAATAATTTTCAAAACAAAGAATAATCAACTAATTTCTATACTTATCAAAGTAGGAACAGTGTTGAAATGAACAATATATTTAAGAAATATTTATTATGAATGCCTGGTTTTAGTCATCAGTTCACCTAAGCAGAAGGTCAGGTGTCCAACAGTAGACTGCAATAGACAGAGTTGAATTTATGATTGTCTCACCAATTTGCATGCTCAGCATGCGCTGTTGTACATCCACATCCCCAGGATGTTCTTGATGGGTTGTTGGTGTAGACCTGTGAGAGGCCCTGCCTCCTTGCGCAGTTGGTGTAGGCACTCCAGCCCTAACAGGTGGGGCTACTACAGGAGGGCCCCAAGCTGATGGTGGCTGAGGGCGGGGCCCTGAGGGGCCTGCGGCTTGTTGTGGCTGAGGGCGAGGCCCTGGTTGTTGCTGGGGTTTCTCGCCAGGTCTACGCGGAGGCGGCCCAGCATTATCGCCGCCTCTACCGGCCCGCCCGCGGGAGCGACCTCTTCCAGGTTCAGACATCTACAAACCAGAAGGAAACAGATTTTTAACACATCTAATGAAATTTAGAATACATAACAGAATGGCTGGAATCATCTGACCTACACGTCAAAGTTAAAGATTTAATATAGAGAAACCTTAGATTGGTCATGAATACCTAATCTTAAATCAGTTGTGTGTGTGTGGGTCAGAAAGTAATCTTAGGGATGATTGTTAGGTTAGGTTATCCCCCTCGTATTTTAAAACATTCAAAATGTAGTTGCAGTCTCATCTCAGTGTCAAACAAATGTCAAAAAAGTAGGGAAAGTTAGAGGTATTTTTGTCAGATTGAGACTCAGATCAGACTGAACGATCTTAATATTACGAGAATTGCCCCTGTCTTTGAACCTGTGCTTTAGGAGCCGAGTAGATTTGAATGAATTTTGACAAGAAATTTTTACCTACAAAGACTATAAACCTGGATAAGCAGGCTATGCTCTTTTTACAAGCGTAGGTGGTACTGAGTTATGAAACGGGAATAACAATTATGGAGGTAGTTAAAAAAAAAACAATTTTTTAACTGGCTGTTCTAAAAAAATATCAGTATTTTCAACATTTTTTCAAAAGTTCTTTTCAGGAAAACCACTGCTGCACCAGCACCATGAATGCAACCTTTTCACATAACATGACATGTCAAACTAAAGTAAGGTGGGGAAGCATTCCTAAAATTTAGAGAGAGAGTTAGAAATTATAATTCAAATTCAATTTTCTGGTAACAGTAGACAAAATGTGGTAGATGTTACAATATTGTGTTTAACTGAATAAATACCTACATCTCATTAAAATCACTAATATTATAAAGGCGACAGTTTGAGAGCGAGTGTGTTTGTTACTTCTTCACGCTCAAACAGCTGGACCAATTTTGATGAAATTTCGTATGGACGTAGCGGACAACCTGGATTAACACATAATATACTTTTTATCCCGTTATTCCCACGGGATCTAAAAGTATGCAGGTGAAACCGCAGGGCACAGATAGTTCTAATATAATTAGTCTGCAGGCTGGAGGTTTTGGTCTTGATCCAATATTTAAGTATAATATAAAATAGGTTTATAGTAAACGAGAGACGAGACAAGAGAGAAGACTAATCTAAGGACTATCAGCCACCTAATAAAGAAGTAGTCCGCTGGCTGGGGGTCGACATCAAACCCATTTATTGCAAGAAATGATGCAGACCCAATTTAATATTGGAAGGCCAATTCCTATAATTAAAAGCGTTTAAAATCTAGTCGCAATCTCATCTCGGCGACAATTAATTTAAAAACTTGTCAAAAGTGTAGGGAAATTAGAAGTATTTTTGACAGATTGAGACAGATCACACAGTGAACATTCTTAAAATCAATTCAGTTACTAATCCCTGGAACCACCCGTGCTCTATTAAAGCATGGGGTCTGCTAGGGTAGAGATACTAAATCAATGAGCATAAAAGTAAAGGTTGTAAAAAAGACCATGGCCATAATTATTTGTCTTGCGGGGAATCGCAAAAGAAAGGAAGTCGCGGTACCAACAGAAGCTCAGTAATTTATATTAATCTTTGTAAATTTTTGTAACAAATGAAATATAAGCAAGATAAGAAGTACCCCCAAGGTCTGACTCAATGCGA
This sequence comes from Apamea monoglypha, assembly GCA_911387795.2. Classification (NCBI taxonomy): domain Eukaryota; kingdom Metazoa; phylum Arthropoda; class Insecta; order Lepidoptera; family Noctuidae; genus Apamea; species Apamea monoglypha. Next base: position 9,467,777 of record OU426920.1, read on the forward strand.
TAAACTAAAAAACACCCACGAGGAAGGTTTAGGTGTATAGTTCATAAATATTTTGTGTAAATTGGCTAAAATATGACGATGATTGTTGAAGATGTCGGAAAATATGGCCAACTTGAGCTTTACTGACGTCGTCGCGTAAACCAATAGTTTAATGAAAACCTGGTTTACCTGGAATAACACGTAGGGTACCGTTCCCGAAGGATATTTTCCGAATTCCACTCGGGAAAGCCGCGGGCAAAAGCTAGATATAACTAGAGCTACCTACTAGTTTTGGCGGCCATTTGCCGCAGCACGTAGTGGCCCTATTTGTTACAATCAACTGACAGAGCCTAATAATTATGTTGACATAAAGTCCCTACGTATCATATTCAGAGGTTCCGAGAATGCCGAGCTTAGCACATTGTTAAGTTATAAACGGCAATCGCCGCAAGAAAGACTTCGACTACCTAGCATAATTATTTTACTGCCAAATACCATGTTTTTTTTTTGTCTAAAACAAACTAAAATGGTAATTTGTACTGAAGGTGGAATGAAAAAAATAACAATGTTGTTTGTTTTCGAGAGCAAGTTATTCGAATGAAAATGAAAATAATTGGTAGGTAACGTTTACCACTTTTAAACGATATCGCAGTCAAATTAAAAATAGGAAATTATAATTATTATTAGTCTACAGGTACCGGGTAAATAAATAATATTTTTGCAAATAAAGATGGCGAACCAAATTTTACCCAACAAATACACGTTTCTAGAGACTATTTACTTCGTCCGTGTATATTTTATTAGAGATATCAGATAAGTTAACTTACCACGATGAAAACTAGCTGAGCCTGTGACGCCTTAGCTATTTAAGTAGTCAAACCAACAAAACGTTATGAGAATCAACAGCCCCTGTCCGTCTCGCACAACGTAAAAGGAACAAATATGGCGGCCTCAGAACATTTAAACAATAGAGGGATAGCGGCGCGCGCAGAGAGCGCGTCTGTGCTACGGCGCTTGAGGGGACTGGGCGGCGGGTGCGGCAGCGGACTCGAACGTCATAGAGCGAGATCGGTAGAGTTGCCAGCTAAAATCGGTATATTTGTAACCAAAATCGGTATTTGACAAAAAAAAAAAACAATATTCAATCAAATTCGTTTATTTATTGAAAAAAAAACTTACAGACTAATTTATAACAACAATTATTTACATATAATTATTTTTTCTACCAATATTCTTTGGCCATAGCCGCGGTCATCTTCGAATAGTATACATTATATACTCTGAAATCGTAGAAAAATCGTTATATTTCGGTATTTCGGTAGAACAGAGCCCATATCGGTAGAAATACCGAAAAATCGGTAGGTTCGAGACCACGGTGCGCGACGTGCGGGTAGGAATGGGAAAGGTGAACGCGATTATTGATCGGTCGGTCAGGGTTGCCAGGTGAGATTGCTAAAATATCCCTATATATTATAAATTACAATATACACACATCAACAGAATCTATGGTACCCGATATATTACTTTACTCTATGATCTAGGGATACCTTAATCCTAAATTATTTACGAATTTATAGTTTAAAATATTTTTAGTTTCCGTGAAAAGTTTATATGCAGTTTGAAACCTCTTTTATTCTATTTTCAAAATTTAAATGTTAATAATAAAAACAAAAGAAAAAACAAAATACGACGGCAAAATTGTTAGTAATTCGTTACGTTAAGGAAAATTAAAATTGTTTTATTAATATTAATTAATGAAAAGGGATTAGATTGTTTTTCCTTTTTAATTTAACGTGCCGTGTGACCTTTAAGAGTCATGCCACGTCATCATTTGAGTCGAGTTGAAATGTTATGAGCCGTGGGCATGTTAGAAAATGGTGCTATTCAACGCATCGTTGCTGAGGCCTTACACACCAGCCAAAACGTGATATCAAAGTTGTGGTCACGTTATCGCAGTACTGGAGATGTGGCTGAACGGCACACGAGTACATATCGTGTTACTACGGAGAGACAAGATTAATTTCTCCAAATGACCGCCAGAAGACTACCCAATATCACAGCGATGCAACTAGTACAAAGACTTCAGGAGGACCACCAGCAGCTGGTAAGCGACCAAACCGTGCGAACGAGGTTGTATGAAGTTAGTATTCATGCTCGAAGACCAATACGTGTTACAGCATTGCGACGTGGCAATCGCGGCTCGGGAGCATTTAACATGGAGTGACGAACAATGGTCTTTGGTGCTGTTCACCGATGAGTCCCGGTTTGGGTTTCATCCGGATTCACGAAGAACACGTGTTTGGAGAACTCCAGGGGAATTAGCCGTCTACGGCACCATCAGGAGGTCCACTCATACCAAGGCGGGAAAATCATGGTGTGGGCTGGAATTCGTCTTGGCGGACGAACCAAGCTCGTTTGTATCCAAGGCAGCATGACTGCACAAAATTACCATGAGGAGGTAATATAGCCTGTATTGTCCCACACAGAATCCAAATGGGCCAGGAATTTCAACTCATGCACAATAATGCTACTTCTCATACGGCGTGGCTGGTGTCGGTCGCTCTCCGAGAACACGATATTCAAGTTTTGGATTGGCCTGCACAGTCACCCGACTTAAATTCTATCGAGCATGCCTGGGACATGTTACAACGAAAAGGTTTGAGAGATTTCCCGCCAAATTTGACGACGGAATAACAACTTTACGAACACTTGCAAAGAACATGGGCCCTCATACCGCAGCAAGATATTGACAATTTAATTTGAAGTATGAACAATCGACGTCGATGTATAATTAATGTAAGAGGTGGCAACACTGATTATTAATAATTAGATTTTATAATATTTTTTCAATTTTAATTAAAATTAATAGTTTTATAAGAAGAAATGAAGTTTTTTTATCATACTAATTAGGGTTCCGTTGCCAAATGGTAAAAAACGAAACCCTTTTGGATTTGTCATGTCTGTCTGTCTGTCCGTCCGTATGTCACAGCCACTTTTTTCCGAAATTATAAGAACTATACTGTTGAAACGGTAAGTAGATGTATTCTATGAACCGGATTAAGATTTTCACACAAAAATAGAAAAAAATAAAAACAATACATTTTGGGGGTTCCCCATACTTAGAGTGAAACTCAAAAGTTTTTTTCATCAAACACATATTTGTGGGGTGGGCCATGGATAGGTCTTCAAAAATGATGTTGAGGTTATATAATTTTTTTCTAAACTGAATAGTTTGCGCGAGAGACACTTCCAAAGTGGTAAAAGTGTGTCCCAACCCCCCCCTTTTTTTTTTTCTGGGTGGGAAATCATCATATGACTTCTCCCGCTCTGGGCGGAGCAGGAGGGCGTGTCAGACTTTTACTGACTAAAACCCACCCGTGTTCCTTCAGTTCCCTATGCCAGGGACCACGGTATCTCTTTCGAACAACCCGCGGCCCTGGCAGGCATCGGCCCTAACGGACCCCATCTTTGAGGCGCGCGTGGAACACAACGCGCCGTCGACTCGGGCCTGGTCCTTGCCGGCCGGCGAGCTGCCCATTGCTCGCCGCCCGCAAGCCCGCGCCTACGGTGGCCGGGAGTCGGCTGGTGACTCCCGACGTCCAGGGCGTCTCCTGCGGCGACTATGGGCGTGAGGGCGCAGAGATTGCCTCTCCCTCACGCGCTCTGCCTCCTCCTTTGCGAGCATTACTGCTTCGCAGAAGGAGGTGACGGCTTCCCATGCACTCTCGCTCCGTACCATGGCCTGGACCAGGGCCGGACGCGAGGGATCGCCGCCGCCGATCGCCGCCACGAGGACGCGGCGGTGCTCCGCTCAAGCCGGGCCGACCTCCACCGTGTCCTCCGGGCGATCCACACAGTGGTGACACCCTGGCGTTTCCTCCCGCCTTATCCTGAACAGGAACCTCCCGAAACAACCGTGTCCGGTGAGGACCTGCGTCAGGCGGAAGGTGAGGGCGGCGCCTCTCCAGCCACTCCTCAAAGAGGGGACTTATCGCCGCAATTGTGGCGTGCCCAGCACTGGGTTGCGACAATCGCACTCTCCATGTCGCCATGAGATCCCGCCGGAGCTCTGTCCGCTGTACCGTGATTTCTCGCGGCAGCGGAGTTACGCCCCGGCGTTTTGCCTCTTCTGGCCACTCCCATATGTGGGCGAGGGCTTTTGCCTCCAGATCCCATGGCGGCAATCCGGCAAGGAGGCTTGCCGCCTTAGCGGAGAGCGTGCGGTATCCTGGGATCAGCCGGACGGCCATGACCCTTTAGGACGCGTTCAACCGGCGGACTGGTCGCCGCCTCAAGGAACGCGCCCACCACACAACGGCGGTTCACATCGGCGTCGAGTCGACGATGAAGTACCTGGGACTCGTCCTCGACAGCCGGTGGAACTTCGTGGAGCATTTCCGACGTTTGGCTCCCAGACTGGAGCGGGCCGGGGCTGCTTTGAGGCGGCTCCTGCCCAATCTAGGGGGTCCAAACGCCTCCTGCCGGAGGCTATATGCGGGGGTGGTGCGGTCCATGGCCCTTTACGGGGCACCGGTGTGTGGTGGCCGGCCGGTGCACCGGGGCCCCCTGACTTCTAAAATAAGGGAATGATAAAACAAAAAAAAATATATTATGTACAGACGCCAGCAGGTCAAGCTACCCGAAACTCAAATTTTCCCAATCAACCTTGAACCTTAATGATTTAGCGATAAAGTTGAAAATCTATTAAAGAAATTTGACAGATTGTAGTAACTTGATGTGCTGGCATCCGTACAGTACCATGCAAACTTCCACCAGAAAATAGGTTTGAACGCGATCTAGTAAGTAGTTTTTTTTTTAATACATCATAAATTCTAAACTGCAATTCGCTGCTACGGAACCCTTCATGGGCGAGTCCAACTCGCACTTGTTTTCTACAGCGATTAAAAAAATTAACATTTATATTTAAAACAAAAAAATCACGATTGTTTTATATTTATTATTAACGACCTTAAAATAATCTATCATTCTTCCATTTACTATATCAGAAAATTCTTCTTAGATTTTTAGATATTTGATAAAATATAAAATATCCCTAGATTCTGTTGATGTGTGTACATATTATTTAATAACTCATCCAAGTCCAAATGGGACTGGACGGAGCACGTTTTTATTTTGGATGCATTGTAGGCTAAAACCACCACAACATCGGTTTCTGAAAACGTCCAACGGCATCGCAGAAGACCCAGGCGTAGATGGCGGGACGATTTTGACGCTTATAGGAGGGATTCGTTCAATCTGTGCTGGCTCTGCTGCTACGGCTGCTGAGACTCTCAAGCTGTTTTTAAAACGAAAGTGTCAGGGTGGGTAGCCCAAGATATTCAAATTTTCTTGTTTTTTTTTTGCAATTCGTAAGTCAGAGTCCGGTAATAAGATGATCAAAATGTTATTTGCGGCCGCAAATAACATTACAAAAACAAAAAAACAAAAACAAACAAATACATATTTAACAAAAACAAACAAATACATATTTATGTATTTGCAGAAATGTATTTGTATATTTTTTTTTATTTATTTGAATACCTACAATCACCCAATTATTACAATCATTTAAATCATTAATACAACTCTTTTAGTTAGAATGTGGGATTAAAAACTGAAAGCTCGTCATAGGTGGTAGCACTGTTGTCCACAAACTGCCATTGTTGTGTATGTGTGCACTGTTGTGTCGATCAATTCAAACAAAAACTAGATGTAGTCGGCTTCCAGTCTAACCGGATGCAGCTGAATACCAGTATTTTACATGGAGCGACTGCCTATCTGACCTCCACAACCCAGTCAAAAAAAATCAAATAAATCAATATAATATGAACGAAATATTTTTTATAGGTTATTTTGTGTTTGTTGGCTTTAAGTTATTATTTTGTTCAAAACTGGAGGCGTACGATATGAATAACCAACGGGATAATTGCGTAACACACTATCAGTAGGAATGGGTTTAATTTTGACAGTTCAAAAACATTCATTGCCTTATTTACGTTGCTGAGCAGACACATTTTTCGAACATATGAAGCAATGGATCCTTCAAAATTATTCAGATTGAGATTGACACACATTCAAACTAATAGTTGCGGCAAGAGCTATGGCGATTTTCTGGTGCTTCGAAAGTCTTCCCATGACACCGCGACAACCGTCACCCGCTACGTGCGCCTTGCAAATGAGTGAGAGTGAAGTGAGAGCATGCGGTATTCAGGGCGGTGTGTACAAAAAAAAAACCTCGGTGTCGTTGGTTCCGCATTTTCGTTTTTTGACACCGACTTCCGAAATTAAAGCTATTTTTCACTTTGTAGTTTTTTTTGGAAGTCGGTTGATTTTTTTTATAAAAAAGTTTATTTCACTTTGTAGTGTCTTTTTTGGAAGTCGGTTGTTTCTTTTTAATGATTTCAATAGTGTGTGCTATGCAAGAACAGCATGTATCGCGGAGAACCAGTCAAATACCAAGGTTTTTAGTGAGGCTGGTCACCAAGACCCACGGATGGCTTTCACTGACGGATGGGTAGTCTTGGTAAGCCTCTCGGGCATTTGTGTTGGTTATAAAGAAAAATAAACCTTTAAATTCTTGAAGATTGTTTTTCCCGGTTTAAAACGAACGTCTTTCTAAGTAGGTAGGTAAGTACCTAAGTAGCAAGTAGGTATTTGGCATTTCAAATGACCGGGAAAGTAACATGAAAAACGACTCTAATGTGGTTTTGATGTTATCGAAGGAGCTGTAAAAGCACCAGTGTATTTTTCTATAGAAATTAATGGTGGTTTGACCGCGTGACGAATCGGTACGGTTGACTTTTTCGTCCAGAGGGTGGTCGCTATAGCAAGCTATACAGTGGCGTAGCTATCGGAGGGCTAGGCGGCGCCGTGCACCGGGGCCCCCAGGCTCACGGGGCCTCGGCCTCTGACCAGCAAACCTCGAACTGACCTAGCAAAAAATTTCTTCCACCTTCAGAATATAAATATAATAAATTCTTTCTGTTCTGTCGTGTGAGTTCTTGTGTTTAGCCACTTCAACCTATCGGCTGTTATGTGACCGATTTATGAATACTAGCTTACTCTACCGAAGTATTAGTAATGAACTACACTCCTTTTTTTGACGAAAAAAGTTAGGTTCCTGGAGGTGGCCCTCAACAAGTCGGAGGCCATGGTTTTTCATGGCTCCCGGCGGGCGCTGCCACCTGGATCGCACATTGTGATCGGGGAGGCTTGAATCGCTGTCAAGTCTACCATGAAGTACCTGGGATTGGTGCTCGACAGCCGGTGGGATTTCGACCCCCACTTCCGGCGGCTGGCGCCCAAGATGTTGGGCGTGGCTGGGCACTATCAACGCTGCCTCTCAATCTGGGGGGTCTGAGCGCCACCTGTAGGCAGCTCTACGTGGGGATCGTGCGATCGATAGCCCTGTATGGGGCCCCGGTCTAGGCGACTGACTTGACGGTCGGTAGCAGCGCAGTTTTGCCGCAGAGAGTAAAGGCCGTCAGAGGCATCAGGGGGTATCGCAAGATCTCCTATGAGGCGGCTTGTGCACTGGCCGGATCCCCGCCCTGGGACCTCGAGGCGGAAGTACTCGAGTCGTTGTATCGGTAGCGCGACGAACCGATGCAACGGCACATGGAGCTGCGTCGGTTTCAGCTTCGCGGGGTCCTGGTGGCTGAATGGTGGGACAGGCTTTCACGCCCTACCCGACCTCGTCCATCGAGGCGGTCCGGCTGGTACTCGAGCGCTGGCTCGGGAGGAAGCACGGCTCCCTGTCGTTTCGGGTGACGCAGGCGCTCTTGGGGCATAGTTGCTTCGGGAAGTACTTGTGTCGCATAAATAGGGAGACGGACTCCTGGTGTCACCACTGCGTCGACTGCCGGGAGGACACGGCGCAGCATACGCTGACAGAGTGAGCTTGGGAGGAGCTGCGCCGTGCCCTCATCTCCTCTCTCGTCACCTGTCGCTGCCGGCAGTAGGCAGAAGGAGGCTGCGGAAAGGGAAGATATAAAGGGAAAATATTATACCTTCTTTTCAATCTAGCTTCTAATACGTTTATTGCTGTCTTCTTTTTAAATGTTTGATGTAAATTGATGGCCTGAAACACAGGTTTTTCATAAGCCTAGATCAGGCAGGTCTACATTACAGTTAGAATTTAACTTTCCTCGATTGTAATTAATGTAAATCATAGTTTTACTTTACTTTATACTTGAATAAAAATTTTATTTATTTATTTTTTTTTATTTTTTATATTAGAAAAAACAAAACCTAACCAGTTTAGATAGAGCCCCAACTTTTTTTTCGCCCCGGGGCCCCTTGTCACGTTGCTACGCCACTGGTCGTAATAACCGGCTGTTACGACATACCAACATCAGACCTTTTGGAAAGTTTACTGTTTTCTTTATTCTTTCTTGAGCTTCAGCTAAGTTTAGTAGTATTCGTAATGTCAAAGCGAGCTCGTGAGAAGGGAAAATGAGAAAAATTATATTACCAAATAACATCCCAACCAGAAAAAGCGCTATATAACGAATGGTTTATAAGGTAATAGCTCTTGTACATGTTTTATAACAGCTTTTTACAACTCTCTTTATAAAAGCATGTTTTAAGTGTTTTTTGCTAATATGGTATATCGGTCTTATCACCTTATCTTACATTCGTTTATATAACCAATGTAAAGATTCATTATAAAGCATTGAACATATAGAAGCATATAATATGGCTTTTCAGACATATAATACTTTAGCCTTGTAGTCGCATTGGCCTCATACTATTTGTAAAATTAATAGGGCTATTATAAAACCTATTCCCTTATAATGTTTGTTTGAATGCAGCTTAAAAGCTTATGCAAAAAGGCAAGTTACATAGCTTATAAAAATAAATAAAATGTTAACTGCACCTCTATGTAACAGGTCAGGTGTAAGAATGGAAAACATATGATTCTTCATCTGGAAAGATTCATATTATCGCCGGAAGAGCAGATGGTTTTTGACAAATGATAATCAAGTTGTGGAAACGACTCTTATTGGTACTTTTGTTAATAACGTTATATGGCTTAAAGGAAATCAACCTATGAAGTCCTCATTGTTAAACATTTACAAATGCTATTTAGGAAGCATTAAGAAAACCACGAATATTGTTTTTTTCAGCGGCTGATATACGGTGCAAGTCAGTTAGTGTTAAATACGATACTGAAATTTATTATACCATTATTACACAGTCTTTGATATTAATAAAATTATGGAAGGCTGAGGCAAATAAAATTGTATTTTCATGAAAAAGCTTTTAATTAAAAATGTCTGTGAAATCAATCGGCACAAAATGTTCTTCTGACGCTGTCATTCCTTTTTTATCATCATTGACTGCAATTTACAATATTTCCATAAATACCCCTTTGACAAGAGTCCTTTGTCAAGAAACGGTCCACATCCATATTAGGTACTGTCTGGGTTCTGTAGAATAAAAAAGAGTGCAAAGTAGTAGGTATTCACAAAATTTTATTATAAAGAATAATGGAGATTGAACCCTAAAATCTTTCAATATGGTTGAGTATATATTTGCACTAACCTGCTACAATAAGGGTACATGACTTTAAATGATTTATAAAAACATTTGATTTACTAATCCTTCTTATAGTAGCAATTAACAGGAACTCACAAAAGTAAAATAGTTTTTAAAATTAAAAAAAGATAGAATTAACGAGGCGCATTAATAATTTGCCATAAAACTTACCCACAATTCTCACAAATCTGCTTTTCCACGTAAGCTTCCAGTACAATACGAAAAAAGAGCGATGTGGTCAATGTCTAGTGTAGGCAATTAATATATTATAAAAATCACATATTGAGGCAAATGGCGCGTGAATAAATCATGAACTTCTCATATTCGTATTGCATTTGCTACAACACGAGAAATTGCCCTAATAGCCGAATTTTTTTAGCGGTTATATTGATAATTAGTTACATTAAAGGAAATGTCTTGCCTGTTTATAGTTAATCAGCCATACAATATGCTTTTACATGGCGAGTTTAAGGGGGATTAGCTTATTATATGGTAACTATAAAATCTCTACAAAGTTTTATTCCTTATAATTTGTGCCCAAACGCAATCTTATTAGCATTAATATGGCCTTTATAAAATATTTTTTTTTGGCTTTAATGACATTTATATAGCAAGTTTTTGCTACTTGGGATCTCTACTCAATCCTTTTTGTTGAGATGTAACATAGCCAGCCTGCAAATACAATATCAACATCAACTTTTTTGTAAAGATTTTTGATTCTGTCAGACTTTCAAAGTCAAAGTCTAAGTTTTTTTATTTGTGAAAAATAAGAGGTGTTATAATACAACAGGTACAGAGATCTCTATGTTTTGCCGTTAACGGCGTACAAATATCAGTAGAAATAGGCATACGAAATTACAATTAAATGTTTGTTAAAAATTAAATGACAAGCTAACAGAGCTAAACTATAATATCTAATATCCTAAAACAAAGTTAACAATATTGAAAATAAAAGTTGTTTATAATATCTCAAGAAGAGTCTTGCTCAACTCAATTCGTTGTAATGTTACCTAACATTTCTGCGCATTTTTTATACGTTGCTAGCCAGCTATTACGACATAAATCAACACGAACCCTCCTGAAATGTTTTCTGATTTCTTAAGACTTTGTTGAGCTTCATCTACGTTTAATTAAAATTATTTGAGATGAATAAACTGAAGGGTTGGAGTGTTGCGCAACACTTCTCTAAACTTAGTTGCAAGCTTTAAATGTCTGAAGGAATCAAGAACGATGGATCAAGAAAGATGGCCGATGGGGGGTTCTGGAGTGGCGACTGCGTACCGGAAGACGTAGCGTTGGAAGGCCGCAGGAATCCGCTGGATGCGGGAAACACAGAACCGGCCGACGTGAAGGTGCTTGTGGAGGCCTATGTCCAACAGTGGACGTCAGTCGGCTGAAATAATGAAGATGATGATACTTTATTAGCATAATCACCCTATAACGTTCCCATTGCTGGGACACAGACCTACACTTTATTAATTATCACCAAATAACAAAATCAGTATTTTTTTCGCAATACCGTATCAGTTTGTGTACTTACAGAAAAAAATTGCCCAGTCCAGATTGGTGAGTTTTTGGATCAGCTTTAGAAATAAAGGAGTAAGGGAATCCATCCCACTCCAAGTGCGGAATCGTTGGATTTTATAAAATGTATAGGTTAACGATATATAAGTTAGTTATTTTTATTTAGCCTACACTATCCCACTGCTGAGCTATGGCCTCCCCCAAACCCTTCCAAGTATCCTTTTCTAGCGCCACTTCGATCCAACCCTTGCTGTACGCGTCTGTCGCCTCGCCATCTCGCCAGCTCTTCCTGGGCCTGCCTCAGTGGCGTTGTCCATCCTCATATAACCTCAAACTCAAACTCATAGCATTTATTTCAATTAAACCATATACAGGCACTTTTGAATTGTCAAAATCAAATAGTCGGTCAGTTAGTCAGAAAGTTGAAGCTAGTTTGCCCATTCCAAAACGTAGATCTCTACGGAGAAGAACGGGCAAGAAACTCCACGGACACTCTTTTAAATCAAGATATTATTACAGAATCCTGGGTACATTATTCTTATTGCTTATATGTGAGAACAATGTGAAAAAAAAAACAAACAAAGAAACAATTTAAAATATAAAATTAAAAATAAGCCCTGGCAGTTAAGAGATGACCGGTCTCAACCGGCGGCGCCCGTTCACGAACGACGACGCGAGGATCAGCACCATCCAGCTCAACTATTTTCTAGGGAACCGAATGATCCAGCACACGCGCCACCACCAGTGAGACATTTAAGTGAGCATGACATATTCTCAACTGCCATGCTCTTTCAAGTCAAGATCAAAGTATCATAATAAACGGCGGATCCATGGTTCTTACATTTGCAAAATTTAAAAAATGCTTCTAAATTACAAAACTATAGTTTGCAATTTATTTAAGAGATGAAAAAAAAAATACTACCAATCAGGAAGAGGTATTTAATATTGAAGTATTCAAGAATTAAGTCTTGATTGAATAAAATAAACATTAAGTTCGTAATGTAAGAAACAAAAAAAAAAAGGGGGAAACATCTCCTCCAAATATTGAAATTGTGATCAATTAGTGAGCCCAAGTGCCTGTGGAGCAGGTCCAGCATTAAGCCAAGCATTTTTATCTACGATATACTCGTTTATACTCATCCAACTTATAATACGCTTGTCTACATAGCGTGCGTTTAATGCATGTTTTGCGGCTGAACTTAGGCGCCCTGCAAGTGATGTTAGGTGAGGACCCCACTGCAGTTTTGAGTCAAGCGTGATCTCCAAGAAAACCGTATTTTCGACGAATTCAAGTATCTCCCTATTCAATACAACGTGACATTCACTACTTCTAACATTCGGTAAAGCGAATCTAATGCTTTTTTCTCATTTAATACTAAATTATTTACAGTAAACCAATTATGGACCATAAGCATAGCGTTATTTACGTCGTCAAGCTGCTGTGCACGTCTGCCTACTTTAAAAATCAGTGATGTGTCATCAGCAAATAACACCATTTATGTAAGGTAAATCATTAATATATACTAAAAATAGGAACGGCCCCAATATTGCGGCCGCTTATACGATACCATAACGCGATTCTGTTCTTTGAAAATGGTGTATTCTGAAATACTGTCAAACTTAAATAACTAAAAAAACAAGTATTGTATATTAAATTAAATTACAATCCCTGGTAAATAATGAATACTCATTATTTACCAGGGATCGTAATTTAATTTGATTATTTATGTCTTTCATAACAGCCTCCTGAAATTTGACGAGGATGCAAAACAACAGCTTGTATAAATAAATATTTAACACGGCCCGGAATCATATTTAGATCACATACAATCTGAAACTGACCTATAAATTGCAAAAAACGTAAGAAAATTTGAGTTTTGCGGGCTACCCTGGCACTTTCGCCTGAAGTAGGCGAAACAAGATCGATATTGCCATGATAAGAACGTGAAGAGAGCGCTCAAGTGTTGTTTGCTTACGTCTAATGGGAGGGCCCCGATATTGTACTGATGGCGGTAAAAACGATAAAGGGACGGACTATTTAGCAGTTCATCAAGAAAAATAAGTCGGATTTTCTTTAACCTTTTCATTAACACACCAAGAAGGCTGTCTGCTTAGCATAATCAGGTTATAACGTTCCCACTGTTGGGACACAGGACTCCTCTCTGTGAGAGGGAGTGGGTCATAATCCGTAGGTCCAGTGCTGTTTGGTGGATGTCAAATGTTTTCGAATGTTTGGTTCTAGGACATGGCGGTTTCCTCACGCTGCCTGCTTGTTTGACATCAAATACCGCGATTTCTTCGAAAAATTCTCGTTTTCATGAAACAAAGTGTGGAGCATTTATGATGCCTATTTAGAAGATGGACTTACTATGGAATGAATAACGCACCTTTCAACGACATTCATTGCGTTATTTACGTTGTTGAGCAGACACATTTTTCGAACATAGTAGCAATGGATTAGCAATATCCTTCAGAATGATTCAGATTGAGATTGATAGTGTCTTATGCAATTAGAGTGCTGTTCGTTTCTTTAGTTTTCATGAAAACAAGCTGTTCTTGAACATTCGTGATACCCAGGCAGGAGATTCTTACTATGGTATGAAAAACGCTTCACAGTGTGGTCGCTCACTGTTTGGTTAAAAGTATCTATTATTGCATTGAACGGTTTGCCAGCCTTGTTGAATTACCAACATTTACATTATAACATTTTTTCATGTAAGTATTTTCGGAAAACAAACTTTTATTCAGATGCTGTTATTTGCTTATTCTACAGTTTAACTCCGTATTTACCATCATCAGCCTACAGCAGTCCACTCCTGGATATACGCCTCTCCAATTGCACGCTAGTCAGCCCGATTCTAGGCAACTCTCATCCAGCTGCTACCACCCAGCCTGCGAAAACTATTAATATTATTATCCGCAAATATCCCCGATGCACTACAATGCCACGGCCGCCGCAACAATAGTCTCAGTGCATTATTATTTTGAACGGGTAGGTCGCTGTATGCCCGCTGAGTGAAGTTGACCCACAGGCAATGCTTTAAAAATATCACTTACCCGGACCAAATTTAAAAAAAAACGGATCTCATACCTATTTACTAGACACTGCTTTAAAATGGCACGTTTTAACTTCGGCATTTTTTATTAGCACTCGTTTTCCTTTTTGTAACGGGAGCGGAGTCTCCCTCTTTATTGGAGATTTATTTAAATTCTTAAAAGAATATTCCGTTTTCTTTGTCTCCTTACTCTAAGGTCCTTGAGTTTCGGAAGTCTTGAATGAGTTGTTCAGTTTGTTTGTGAGTAAAATAGTTAATTTATCTTTTGATGAAAATCTTTAGATGTAAATTGCTTAGCTTTGATTCAAGTTTTTTAAACAAATATCTACCAAGTTTGGAGATGATTGGTTTTAACCGACTTAACGTTCTTAAAACCAGTTAGTTACCAATCTTCCAATAAATACCAAATCGGGAACATGAATACATGCTTTCTAGTACAGTTTTACATAAAGTGAAAATGCCTCGCAGAAACTGCAAGCTTATTTCAAAAGGAGTTTTCAATCTGGACTAAACAATAAGACCGTAGAGCGAATCACCGCGTAATATTAATTAAAATCTATTCCCTTCGAAGCTACCCCTTAATTAAGTGCTAGTAGAGTTTTGTCCGTACCCTTCCCCCGGGAGCCGGGTGACACCGAGCCGCATAAAACATTCATACCCTAAAACCGGTTAATAGCCACAGTTTAGAACCATGTACTAGCGATGCTCGCACCCTGTTACGTTTATATTGCGATTCACTTGATATACGTAGTTATATCTAAGTATAATAATAAAAATGAAATGCTGTACGTTAGTAAGCGCATCATTCGAGAACGACTGGACCGATTTGGTAAATTTTCTTTTTTAAATGTTCGTTATAGGTAGTCCGAATTAGGTTTTTAGGAAAATAAAAATTGGAAAGTTTACCGGTAAAACTGAACGTCCTTTTGGATAAAGCGACCGCGACGTCTGTCGGGTCAGCTAGTTAGTAAAATAATATGTTATTATTTCAGACGTTAATCGTACAATTCGGTGCGAGTGAAACATGGTCAACGGGAAGGAAATGATAGATAAACGGAGTATTACCTTTTTGTTGGTACTTAATAGTTTAGCGATAACTATATTTTTTTTTTTTCTAGAAGATAGTTTAGATATAGAGTTATTAATTTTATTTTGTTCTTCATAATGTTTCAAGTTTTTTAAATAAAGGCACTTTTTTATTATAGCTATTGGGTTAAGCGCAAAAAAAGAGTAGATACTCCTTATTTTTAATAATTGATTTAGGAGGTAGGTACCTACCATTACCTACTTAGGTATGCAAAAAATCACAGAGCATAAATATTCCGAGTAAAACATTGAATAAAGCAATAACATTATCAAGCCGCTAATCCGGGCCCGACGACATCATTGCAAACAATATATCTGCAAATTAATCAAAGTTTGAAATTATTTAAATATTGATTTAACTCCAGTAAGTAGCGGGGCGGGAGGCCGGCCGTGCAAATATTTGTTGATGGCAAACAGCAATATCGTTGCGCCTCCGGGCTGTTCCCGGCTCACTCGCTTCCTCATTCCCAATGATCGCTCAATATGATAATGATGGATACGTTGTACGAATGCTGATGTGTGTGAAGTTCGGCTTAGCGGGGGATTTTATTCAAATTGCAGATAAACTGGTTTAATACCGACTGTTATTGCTAAGTAGCAATGTCTGTATATGGTGTAAACATTAAAGAGAATTGTACCTACCCATACATATTACAATATATAATTATCTAAAGAGATTTCATTTCATGCATAAGCTTGTAAATAACATACCTAGATACCTATGTAGGTATGTAAATATGTATGCCATTGGACGCTAATATTATTTCACCATATGATTCATTCATGCCGGGCGCCATCTAGTCTTATCTGGTGTTGAGCAAAATTTTGACGTGTAAAAGTGTATTAAAAGATCTACTTACAGAAATAAACACTTCATTTCATTCAGATTGTACCAATCCCATATTACCACAAAAAAAAAACTTGAATTATTCAAAAGTAAATCGGTACTTGACACAAAAATGTAAACAAGATTGGCTTGTTTTAAATGACAGGGTAACCACAAAACGTATTTTTATCAACACCAAGTTACGTTTGAGGTAAAATCTAGAAATAACTCGAAAGTTCATTAATTAAGTGTCGTTAAGATAGATAACAGAACGCTGTTTATAAATATAGAAGCAGTAATTATAATGGGTAACATTATCCTATTGTCGCGGGCTCCCTAATGATTCGTCACTTTTAATGAGAGCCGCAGTTGTGATGTATTTATGTTTAAACTTTCCTTTTAGAAGAAACAACTCTCATAATGATAAAGACATTAAATCCGCGATATTTTTTTTATAAAAAATGATGGAACTGTGATGAAAAAAATATATACTTTTCGTTTTACTCTTCAGTTTTGTCGTTGGATGCTTTCGTCGTTTTGTTACGAACAGCATCAGCGTCTATATAAGTATAATTGCGTAACACACTAACAATATCGCAATGCCTTTCATTTTGACAATTCGACAACATTCATTGCGTTATTTACGTTGCCGAGCAGAGGAATTTTTCAAACATATGAAGCAATCTATTTGGAATTTCTTTAAAAAGTGTGTTACGCCATTGGAGTGCTGTAGTGCTATTCTGTAAAGATCTTACCGTGAAAACTTAGGTGAAGGGAGTTTGAAGTGAGCTGTCAATAGTGTAAAGCCCTAGCGTTAGGCTCACTTCACCTAAATTTTCACGGTGAGATTTTTACAGAATAGACCGGCTGGTATACCGGCCATTAAGTATACGAAATTGGACTCGTGATTGACAATACTGAAAATTAGAGATACATTTGTCGTTAAACAACCATAACCGCTGGTTAACTAAAGAAGTTTGTGGAGATCAGAACTTAGGTTAGTTGGAATAGGTACATACCTACCTGCCGAACAATCAAAAACTTTAGGGTGGGTTATTCGACGTAATCGTACTAATCTAAGTATTTGAACTTGAGAAGCTGTAAGTCGGCTTATTAGTCAATTCGCACGAATTTACTCACCCGAAACGTGTGAATCGTCACTTTTAAATATTATCGTTTTATCTATAGGCGACTCGCGCGAAGTTAATTTATTTGTAGGCAAGACGACAACAACGTGTATTTTTTTCTTAACTTCATTGTATAAAATTCACAAATAAAACAAAAAAAAAATGTGACGATTTGCACGTTTCGGGCGATTAAATTCGTGCGAATTGACTAACAAGCCTGTAAGTGGTTCTAGTCTAACTGTAAATCAGGTTCCTTTTACTGATTACAGAAAACTATTCAACCTGTACAATTCTTTTTACATTTACTTCAACGGTAAAATAAAACCCTGAAATACTCTAAACAATGAATTGCAGTTTTTAATGCAGCAGAAGATAAACCGTCGAGGGGGGAGGGTGGACATTGTTAGCGGATCATCTTTAAGCTCAGTATCGACGCGTCAAAGTTTCGCCGCGCCAGCAACTTGCTCTCGGCACAGAGTAATGAAGACTTATGAGTCCGGAAGGCCCCGTCGCTTCTCCAACTCGATAATTGTCATCTCGGATATTACGTGGAAGAGCTCGTTATCAACTGATGGTACGATCATGATCACTGACGTTAACACATTTGGGAGACTGGTGATTTGATGTGTTTTCCGTCATACTTTTTGTCTTGGTTGTATTTAACTATACCTGGTCGAAAGATACGATTTAGTATTTAGAATATCCATGTACTTAGTTACCTGGTTTCTTAAATATTGAATAAAATCGCCTTTAAAGATAAAAAGTAAGTAGATTTTACCTATATTTTTTGTCACATATTCCTAACATCCGAGGGAGCAAGCAAACCTCTTTGGAGGTTTAAGTCCCCTCTACGGTGCACGGTGGTTTGTGTATCGGGGCTCTAATGCGTGGTACATCGTTCCGTGTGAACGGGCATGATTCATCACAGCCCATTCACTGCGATCTCTGGATTCAGCTGCGGTTTAGATAGAGATGAGGATAAGAACGATTTTTCAGGAATAAACTTTTGAATAAAAATGTTTTTTTGACACTTTTTATACGTTCAAAGGAAAGTTCTCCTATTCGCTTTGAGGCAATCTCCCAGCACCTGCCCATAGTACTTCAGATTCCGCACAAACATAACGCACAATACAAATAAAAAATAGGGGTAGGTTTATTTATTTGTATGATGTCAAGAATCGATGCACGAAATGTATGAATGAAAGTATAACCAATACTTTCGTTCATCCTGTTATTCAAAAAACCTTTTGATGTATAGAGTCATTTTATAAATTGTTCGGAAAAGACGGCTAGTTTATCATGCAATATTTGGTCTCCAATTATTCATGATTACAAACCAGACTTCATACTTTATACGATGTTGAGAAAACCATACAACAATACATAAACTACCTACTGGCACTCCATACTAGCACATAGGACTATTTTAAAACTATGAAATAATTCTTAAAACAAAAAAAAAATAAGGTTTTTCAAAACAAACTAAATAATAGTGAGTGTTTTGTTGATCTTTGATTAGCTATAGTAACTAAACTATTGGATATCTACTTATCTTACTTATTTGATTGAAATGTACGTAGACTGGAAGTAATATACTCTTAAACTTCGCTAATTAAAGTCATATTGTCCCCACACTGTATATAACTAAAATAATGAAAGAAAATACATTTATTTAAAACAGATTAAAAGACACACAATATACATAATATACATCAGATAAAAACAAATAAAAAGTGAAAAGTCCGATGCGCGATGTAAGAAATTAACCGGAAAGTAATGTGCCTCACGAGTGGCCCAGTTCAGCAAATCATGTTACTGTTTTACTCAATTCGATCGATTAGTTTATAAAACAGGTATTCCGATAGATATCAATTATAAGGTTGTATCCACACTGTCGCAGCACTACGTTCGACAGAGATTTAGTCGGCGCGCCGTCGACATCGCGGATTACGGTGATTTCCCGAGGGGACGGACCAAAAAGACACCTCCGTTGCATCCACATTATTACTTTCCCATACTGTGGACAGCTGCTGATGTGTTGAGCACTCGTAATTATTTTGGGATGTAATCATTATTGGTGCTTCGGGATAAATGTCAAGACGTTAGCCTTAATTACAGACTGCTGAGGGACTAAGGTTGTACTTATGAATATTTGTAGGTAGGTTTAATTGTTTTGGACATCTCACTAGCATAGCAATAGGGGTGGCGATTCAGGAAATGCTTTCTTCGCGATGGATTGCGAAGGATGAGTTGAGCAATCTTAAATTGGGAAATTGGACCTCAAAGTCATGTAGGTCACCTATAGATACAGATAGTAGTAGGTAGTCGTTTTTATATAATTTGCTTCAAATGCGGTAATTCAAAAGGTGGTAAATAAATATTCTTGTGCGATGACAAATTTTGCTATTTTTTTGCATGCATATATTAATATCTAGGTGCTAAGTTAAATGAATAATTATACTTATTACTTACTTATATTTATTTATATCTTACTAATATCTACAACTGACGATAATTAACATAATTACTAAACATTAGGTACATTACTGTATGTTGTTACTACATACCTACTTCATGTATTAATGAAGTAGTTGCATGCCATCACTACATGGCGGAATGTGTCGTTGCACTATAATTTCATGTACTCATCATCTTTTATACCTACCACATTTTATACAGATAAACGATTTTGATTTGATTTGATTATTTAAAGTACCTACTTAAATCTTTAATTTACACAAAATAAATATTTGAAAAGATGAATTAAACACAACATAAAAAAAATTACAACCAAATTATATCCTTATGCATAAGGATTAAGGATGTTTGGTTAAATATTATTATCTAAGTATAAATTATCCTGCAAAAATATCATCGTTACGCAGAAAACAAATAAATCATTTGCTGTCCAGCAATTTGTTTTGCTCAACGTACCGTAAAATCGTAATAAATAAGGTATGGCCGAATGAACATATTAATGTTTGTGATGAAAATAAAAACATCGATGTCCACCCTCCGAGGCGTCGACAATGCTTCGCGAGGCGACATCCGGCGGAACTGACGTAACGAGGCCGTTGTCCCGCACCCCGTGCCCGCGCACCGCTCGGAACCCCCGCAAGTATTTTTCCGAACCCCACTGAGATTATTTTCGGGATAGCATTCAGTGGATCTCAATGCCGCCATGGTGATGAATACCGGTTCTTATTAATGATTTGTCCGCGGGCTGTCTGTCGACGGGCTCAAGAAGCAGTCATTCACCACCCGTTATGAATGTAATAGCTCCTAATTAGCTCGGTATCAGTTATCATTATTTTAATCTACTATTGATTGTGTTTACCAACAGTATAAACATGACTTTTGGGTAATTACAAGTTGTTTTTCGTTTCGTGAATGTAGACGTTTTTGTAGTACTAAGTAAAATGGTATTTACGATGGGACTTCAAAAAAAAATGTACCTATCTTATGTCCTAATCCAGACCATGGCCAGTCCGTATGCCTTTCATCCATTCAGCCGTAACGGTGTGAAAAGGTAGCACACAGGCATACAGACAGACGAGTTACTTTACAATTGGTAATATTAGTATGAATACTGAGAATACGTAATTGTTTTCGGAATTGGTTTGGAACGATTTAAACGAATTCAGTTTACAAAAAAATAAAAACACAAAGCAAAGAAGATTGCATTTAAAAAAAAAATCGAATTACTGACTGTTTTAATTGAAAAACATTTTGGAAACCATAATGTTTACAGAAAAAAAAAAATAAAGAAAGAAAACCTAATGGCATCATTTAATTTTTTGATGGGAAATGGCCAGTTTAATGCTGTATAACCTACTCGGTATATGTATTTAAATTTATGAAAAGAGGTTTTATTACGTTAGGAACTAGGATAGAGACTAGATTATCTATAAAACTCGTCTTCTCCGCTTGAGCTTGAGAAAACGAACCTCCTTTGTATTTAGAAAAAATATAAATTAAAAATAACGAAATATGGAAAATCACTGTTGATGTTCATAAATATCTACTAACGACGCAACGCTACTCATAATAATATCACTGAGAGCATACCAATTAGACCAGCTTACCTACGTTGTAAGAGGCTTTGCAGTACACAAACTGTCGGTAAAACGGTCGGTATTACCCTACTAGTCGGTATACCACTCGTAAGATATAGTCTGGGAATATTGTGGTACCAGAGGGGCAATTCTCGTAATTTTTAAGAATGTTCTCAGCCACAAGGCCAGTTCTCGTAATTAAAAATGTTTAAAATCTAGTCGCAAACTCATCTCAGCGATGATGAAAGAACTTGTCGAAAATGTATGGAAATTAGGGGTATTTTTGACAGATTGAGACTGTGAACGTTCTTAAAATTACGAGAATTTATGCGCTGGTCTCAATCTCAATCTGTAAGAAATACCTCTAATTTCTCGACATTTTGACAAGTTTTTGACATTTATTTCTCGTCGAGACGAGACTGCGACTAGATTTCGAACGTTTTAACATACGAGAATTGGAATGCAGGTAGCTACCATTAGAGAGTACCTACATCAATTCTCCGTATTTGCGTTTCATATAGCTTCGTGGAACTCTTGAAAAGGACATTTTCAGTACAAACGTAGGAGTTACTCAGAATCGTAATCATTTCTCGTTTGATGTATTTTTTCTTTTTGATTTTTCTATATTTTGATGAGTTTTTTTGTAAAGAAAGAAAACTTGTTTACTTTGTACGAATGAAATATACCCAATAATAGTAATTAGCTAAAAACCACTTATTCGATACAAATAAAAAAACGAGAAGTACATACTCTTACCGATTAGTACAATCTATTATGTAAAATCATGTATTTTTTATGATTAATAGGTTTTTGGTACATAGTCCCTTTTAACAGGATGCACTATTATTAAAATTTCATTTAGATTGTTTCCAATTAATTTGTACAGTCGTTTAACCCTTCGTATGGCCGAACGTGGATCCACGCGAGAGACATTGGCTTTTTGTTTCTGTAACGGCATTCAACCAGTTATAACAATTTAAATATTTTTAAAATCATGACGCAATAAAATTTCGATGGCAATAACAGTTGATGTCATAGTTTACGTTAAAGTGACAACGTAAAGTAAACAAAAGGTAGAAACAGTAACACAATCAAGAAAATTCCTAAAAATGAACAAAAACATACAAATTGAATCGAGGGAACAGATTATAATATTTTATGGCGCAGCGTGATGCAAAAAAGGGTTGTGGGCGGAGTTCAGAGTTTAATCAAACGGATCGAAATGTTCCCTGTGCAGTTTGTTTAGGAAAAAGCATTTGGGATTTACGCTACGTATATTTCATTTCAGTCAGTGTCACTCGGTTCCCTGGCAGTTGAGAGGAGGTCATGCTCACTCAATGTCTCGCTGATGGTGGCGCATGTGTTGGATCATTCGGTTCCCTTCAAAATGGTTGGGTTGAATGGTGCTGATCCATGCGTCATGTTCTTGAACGGGCGCCCCGTTGGTTGGGACTAGTCATCTCTTAGCTGCCATGCCTTTTCTTTTATTGTTTACTATGGACGCTTTTAACGTGCACATCTTTTTACATCGATCTCACATTACTCGTATAATTTCAACTTGAATGATGTAACCAATATTTTGATTTAAAAGAGTGTCCAAGGAGTTTCTTGCCCGTTCTTTTCCATAGGTACATACTACGATTTGCTACGGGCAAATAGTTTCATTTTTCTGACTGACCGACCCCTTCAAAATTCAAAAGTGCCTGAGTTTTTTAGAATTTCTTTGAGTTTGAGTTTCAGTTCATATTATCTTTCTATAATTCTTTCTATTAAACAACTGTCGTGATAATTCTAGAGGCTACCAATGACAATGGGGGTTGCCAATGTGTTTCTAAGCTATGAGACGAAGATGGGTCTGTGATCATACCAAGCTGCAAGTGCGACTGCTGAGGGTAGGGAGGGCCTTGGGTTAGATTCTCAGGTCAGGCAAAGTGTTGTTGGGTTTTTTCTATGAGTAATTTCCCGAAGCAGCCTGTAGTCTGGATTTGTGCGTGTATTTGGTGTGGAATTTAAACGTACCGGGTGAAATGTGGTTGCAATATCACCCCTTGGGGGATTGCAGCCATCATCATCTGCCTAGCCTTTTCCCAACAATGTTGGGGTCGGCTTCCAGTCTAACCGGATGCAGTTGAATACCAGTATTTTACATGGAGCGAGTGCCTATCTGACCTCCACAACCCAGTTACTGGGTAATACGATACCCCTTGGTAAGACTGGTTGTCAGACTTTCGGGCTACTGACAACCCGTAACGACTGTCAAAGATCCACGAATGACAACCGGGACCAACGGCTTAACGTGCTTTCCGAGGCACGGAGGGGTCTTGATATGTGAAGATGGTCCCCATCCACGGACCAACCGCAGCAAGCGTAGCTTAACCTGATCGATCGACCCGTGCGGCGGTTATTACTTAGCCACAAGCCCCTCGTTATTACAGCCATGTTATGTTTATCTTACATAACATACATAATCAGCCTATAATGTTCCCACTGCTGGGACACAGGCCTCCTCTCTGTGAGAGGAGGCCTCAATCCACCACGCCCGCCCAGTGCGGGTTGGTGGATGTCACATGTCTTCGAATTTGTGGTTCTAGGACATCCCGGTTTCCTCACGATGTTTTTCTTCACTGTTTTGAGAGCAGTGGTGATGAAATAATTTACACAAAGTTAAGTGCCTGCCTGGGTTCGAACTCGCGACCTACAACTCGTAAGTGTCGGGTCCATTATGTTTATCATACTAGCATCTAAATCTCACATATACCCTTCATATTGAAGCACAACAAATTGAGTATTGGTTAAATGAAAGAAACATGTAATGCCTACTTAGATGGGTTTTCCTGAATTCGAGAGTTTCACCGGTAAGGAGAGAAAGGTAAGGTAGGTTTGCGAAGAAGCTTTTTACAAAGAATCAGGCATTATGTAAATAATAGTGTTCCCGTTACGACTGTCGTTTAAACAGCTATAAACAGTAGGCACAGGACAACGATCATTATGTGGATGGCGTGACTGACAAGCCGACGGTGTCGCCGTGCGCCGCTAATGGAGGGAAGCCATTACTCATATAATTGTGCAGCTATCGGTTATTACTGATCTCAGCTTTTAAAACGGTTACGTCCACCATTTTGTAATCGCGTCTCAAAATGGTAGAGTTATCATTCTACCTTCTGTCGATCTATTTTGTAAGAAGCTCAGTATGAAAACTCAAGTTAAGTGAGCTTAAAGTTAGCTGTCAATAGTGTCAATCCCTAGCATCTCGATCTACTTATTCTGTAAAAATTTCATCGTGAAAACTTCGGTGAAGTGAGCTGTCATTCCACCTGATGCTAGGGACTGACACTATTGACAGCTCACTTCAACTAAGTTATCACGGTGAGATTTTTACAGAATAAACCGGCTAGTATTATTTAATAGCATTGCCGCACTCTTGGTATGGAGTCGTTGGTGCATTTGTCACAAATGCCCATTAATCAAGACCCGGAAAAACTATTTACACTTGAGGAAAAGCATGCGATAAGAGAGAAATATATATGGAAACTTATTATCAGTGGTGGGTGAAAATGGGGTATTTTCAGATTAGGTCAAATTTTGAATGATTTTTCAGATAAGAAAGAAAGGAAATACGTTTATTTGCGATAAACATGACGCATAAAAAGAACACAAACACAAAAAAAAACAAGTATCATGCGTCACTTCTACGCAAAACGGACATCACTCAGCATAATGCTACGACCCTATGCGATACAGAGCACTAGCGCTGATTTTCAGCGACATCCGGCGATAGTAATCTGCCCTTGTTATTTTACACAACACTTATTTACTTTTAGGTCAATACACTTATACACAACAAATATTACTACTTATCCCAAAATGTTAGAAAATATGATTTGTTTAAATCTGTCCTCCCCAACTATAATTGACACGTTAGCACTATAAGAGCTGTAATAAATAATTTTCCGCTCCCAATTTACTCGGCGTGAAGGTAATTCTGTTTTTATGGCGTCAATCCCCTTATCTCAGTTTCCAGTCGAGCGCAGTACCCATTGAGTCGTTTCCTCAACTTACTAAGATGTGATTGTCCCTCAGTAGTTATGTTTTGTTTACCAAGGATCTAACACTTTGCTGTGCTTTTTACGGTACAAAATTAACTCATTTTGCACCTACTACTAATTCTTGAAGAGTTTTATTTTCAGTGATTTACTGTACCTACCTATGTATTTTTTTCCATACTTTCGTAATGAACTTATAATCTTAGCTTCAGTCTGTATACATAGGTAAACAAAACATATATGTACATATAAATAAGAATAGGGGATCTAAATTGTTTTGAAGTATTATGATTTCCATGGAAAAATATCTTTCAGTAATTGAATCGAATATTTTTCACTGGCATCCGATCGGGTACCGGGAAAACGTAACTAGATTTTTTCGATGGAAAATTTTCCGTCAGTACAATTGCGGACAATATGACGAGAGGGGATGGGTCGGCGGCGGGGGTGGGGTGGGGGGCTCGGGGATGTAAACACAAAGCTTCAGCAACGCCGGCAGTCACGTGGCGCGCCCGCCGGGGGCGCATCACTCTTAAGGGTGGAATCGGTAACAACATTTTCTTACCACAACAACATTCCGAAAACACTTCCACTATCACTAACAGAACTTTATTTTCTGTGTTTTTTTTTCTACAATTTTTCAGTCGTTTTCTCCGTAAGAGTGATGCCCCCCGGTGTGAACTGTTTTCTTCGAACTCGATAAAATACCGTATAAAACATATCGAAAATAACATTTCAAATCAATGTTTACGTATTGAATTAGAGTACATTGTATATAATACAACAACCACTCTAAAGAATATCAATACAGAACATATCAAACTAATTTTAACATATCTTTTAATTAAATATCTTAAATAATTAAATCCTTAACTAATTAGAATAGTTTTCATGTACTAGATATAACGGTAATAATGTGTAGCTAAATATATTAGTAGGAGTAAACTAAGGTGTATTGGAAAATCTTTATCAGGTAAGAACATCAAACTTTTCTATCTTATTTTTTTTTGTTTTGGCTTTTGTTTCTGTATGTTTTATAACATGTTATTTGCATGAAACCAAGTATTTTATTATCACTGCTGTCAAGACTTATTGTAACAAAGATATTTTCAAAGAAATGTAACTTTTTCGTGTTTGTTTTGGTCTTGCAGTACTTCGTCACGACCATATATAGTTGAAATAAAAATGATAACTTTATAAGATAAAAAAATTAAAGAAATATTATGTTGTTATGAGAAGTTAACTGAAACTTTACTGACTTTGTTACCTTAACTTATAACACGATGTACTCAACTACTTAATAGTACATTAAACAAGTGGACTATAAAATATTCATAACAGCGTAGATTTTGTGGGTATAATAAAACTGTAACTCACTCAGTTAGATTAAGCTTTATGATAAAGGAAGAAAAAATATTATTTCTCACGCTGAAGTAATCTATGATTTCCATACACTTATCAATTTCGTATTTGTTTTTTATTGTGACCATAGCCAAAATAATAAGATGTTGAGCAGGAGATGAAAGATAAAGAAGTCGTGAGTTCGAATCCAGGTTCACCGATTTAACTTTTGTAAAAGGAATATAAAACCGCCTTTTGTGAAGTTAATTTTTATGTGTATTCAGAAAACCTGAAACTTTATTTCAGTACTTAAATGAAAAATATTTGTTTCTGTGAGTAGGTTTATACAAACAATTTTACATGTCCAACCATATTTTTAAAAACTAAATTAGGTCGGTGTTTCCTATCCGACTGCTCCGAGAAGAAACACCGTATTAAACACAGGTCACAGTTTCTTTTAAAGTACTAATAATATTCTTGGTCAGATCATCTGGATCTGTTTCAGTGTTGATGTTTTGTAGCGGAGCTGAATTTAACGCTATTTATTTTAACTTTTATGACATTCTTTTTATAATGACAGTCTACGTAGAATATAATAGAATACTCTTTATTATGTAAACCATATAAATTAAAGACATAAATATAGACATTTTACAAAAGGTGACACAATGGGCGGTAAATATAACTTTCCTAAATGAAACGAAATGAAACGAAACTTACTTGCAAGAATTGTAGTACATTACAGAAGATCGAGTTTTTTACAGTTTCTAAAAGTATTTGCTAAAACTAGCGTAATTATTGAGTATTTTAATTAAGGGGGAAGCTAGGTAGCCCGCGAAATTAAAATTTTCTTATGTTTTTTACAATTTGCAGGCCAGTGTCAGGTTGAATGTTGATCAAAATATGATTCGCGACCGTAATAAGTATCAAATTGTAATAGGAAAATGTCAGTGTGAATGGTGTGAATAACTGAAGTTTAGATATTCATTCACAGAATAAAATAATTTGTCTATAAGCCATTTGTATAAAACTGTTTAAAAACGATTGCTTGACAGTTCCCAAAACGGTGAAGGAAAGCATCGTGAGGGAACTGGTATGTCCTAAAGCCAAAAATTCGAAGCCATGTAACATCTACCAACCCGCATTGGGCCCGCGTGTGGATAACGGCCCACTCCCTCTCAAGGAGAGGAGGCCTGTGTCCCAGCAGTGGGAACATTATAGGCTGATATTTACCATTTAGCTGTCCATAAATTCCCACATCTGAAATTTAATTAGATTTTTTAGTTTTATTACCGGAATAACCGACCGACAAATAAAATAGCAGTAAAAATTTTGCAAAGTGACTAACAAAAGCTGACAAGCCCTTACATCAGATAAAAATAATGTTGTTTTGTGTACCATTTTATTTGGATCATGATATTAATCAGCATGGACAGCTTTCTCGTCCCCCTGAACAGTCGACGTATCTAATCTAATAACGAACCCGCCCCTGAAAACGTTTCAACTATTATACGTCAGGAGTTGTTTGCGTCGACAAAACGTTAATAGAGTTATTAAATTTAGCGTTAATTTATTCAATTTCGGGTGGGCTTGAGGAAGACAATGGCTGGCAGGGGCGGGGCCCCGGCCGGCACCGCCTCCCCTCACCTGAAATCTCATTAACATATAGCTATTTATTACAAAGGTTGCTATGTATCATCGGTCGATATTGTTCATACTCGAAACGAGGAAATGAGATGCAAAACTGATCGCTCTCCTTCTTTTGGGTGGGAACATGGTCGCTTTCAGGTTGTTACTTTTTTGTGAGTATCGATTTTCACCTGGCGCAGACTAAAAGTTTTTATAGTTAGGTTTTCAGTTTTGTGCCTTGCCATAAATTAGTCAAGATTTTTTACTTTTTATGAATAACAAACCACCTTATGTGAGCTTTGTTTCAGACGTTGTTATCGCATCTTTTTACCCCTTTTAGAGTTACAGCATCCTGATTGCATAACACACTTTCAATCACAATCGGAGAGTTTTGAAGGTTATTGCTAATCCATTGCTTCAAAGGTTCGAAAATCGTCTGCTCAACAACGTAAATAACGCAATAAACGTGGGTGAACGGTCAAAATGACACCCATTACGATCAATTATCATTTTATGTATGTTACAGAATCACCTCGCAGGTGATGAAAACCACTTTTCTCATAGTTAGCCGTGGGCTTTCTTGCTAACCTCATCATCATCTGCCTAGCCTTTTCCCAACTATGTTGGGGTCGGCTTCCAGTCTAACCGGATTCAGCTGAATACCAGCTTTCTTGCTAACCTATCATTGCATTTATATGCACGAATATAGTCAGCCACGCAATCGCTTTGCTAACTGGCAATTATTTGTTACTAGCTGCGCCCCGCGGTTTCACCCACGTTAGTTTTGATCCCGTAGGAATAGCGGTATAAAAAGTATTCTATGTGTTAATCCTGGTTATAAACTATATGTGTACCAAATTTCATTCAAATCCGTTTAGTAGTTTTGGCGTGAAAGAGTAACAAAAATCCATCCAACCATCCATACAAACTTTCGCGTTTATAGTATTACTAGGATTTTTAAACGATGCGTAAAATAGTCATTGTAGACCAATTTATCTATTTTAATAGTCACACATTACACAGTACAAACGTGCTACAATTTGGGAATTCCAATGTCGTTGCTACCACACCAGTTCTGTTTAAGTTAATATTGAATTGTTTTCTTTAAATAATTGATTTTCCATAAATATTTACAAAACATGGTCCTAAAGTAGAGGTTTATAATAATTTAATTCTAACTTATTATTATTTTGCTATGAAATAATCTGAACCTTAGAAACCACGTTTATCCGCCGCCGTCGGACCCCGCTTCATATGCAAATATCTATGAGACGCGTTAGGCCCTTAGTCTACTTGATTACTGGATCTACCTGAAAAATAACTAGACTAACAATAATATGGTACAACTAGCTATATGATTGCTGGATCTACCTGAAAAATAACTATAATAACCAGAATATGGTAAGACTAGCTAAATGATTACTGGATCTACCTGAAAAATAACTAGACTAACCATAATATGGTACAACTAGCTATATGATTACTGGATCTACCTGAAAAATAACTAGACTAACCATAATATGGTAAGACTAGCTAAAAGGTACATCTCTCATTAAAAAACTTCTCAGATTTTAGTTGTTTTTGGCAACAGGCCTAAACTATTAAACCAGAAGAACGAAATCTTAAAATTCGGATAATGTCAGAATTCGAACGTAATCCTTAGGTAGTGCTATTGGCAATTGAATGACTGACTTAAGTAGCTCTATCGGGTTGTATTTAAAAATATACTGAGTTTTTGTTGATACAAACAATCTGTATATTTGTAAATACAAGGTAGGTAAGTTTACAAACAAAACTGTATCCGATATGTGCAGCAAAACTTTGAATAAAAAATCAAATACATTAAAGCATTTTTTTTTGACTTTCAATGCTTGTCGATACCTAAATTCTTACTTCATTGTTTTCATGTTTCTCGCATTTTTCTGCTTTTATTTTAACCGACTTTTTACATTTAAATCACAATTGACGCACCTATTAATAATAATTCCAAAACGTACTTTCCATACGTCAAGAAAACAGTTCTCACATTGCCACCCACTAAACTTTAATAATTCAGCAACTTGGTCTTTTATATCAGTGAGTTCTCAATAAATATCAGAGGGTTTAGGGGTATTTTATTGCTTCGTGAGCGAAAACTGGTTGAGTCGCGTCCCCAAGGAGCGATCGGTTGGCAAACATCGCAATCTGGCGCTGGAGGATACGGATTGTGGCCCCGTATCGCTTTCCGCTGTTGAAATTCAATACCAAAATAAAATTAACATAAACGTTTTCTTTTTACCTTTGGTTTTGTTGAGTAGAATTGGTAAGCATGCTTGTTTATTGGTTTTGTGATGGTTGGAAATTAGACATGTGATTCTTTATCGTTAGATTATTCCAATCCTAAAGCCTTATTGTTATATTTAACTAAGTAGCTAAATAAATAAATATTTCTAGAATTGAATGTACCTACTGAAACATGCTTAAAAGTGTCTGGTATTGTTATTATACAAGGATAAAATCATCAAGCGAAGGGTCATAATCAGTTTTGAAATAATTTGAAATCATGATGGAAAAAGCAGTGATTTAATTACCTGTGCCCGTGATACTAAAACTAAATTAATTAGTTTGCTTGATGAACTCCTAAAGAGTGAATCGGCACGTGTATGAAGAATTTAATAAACTGTGTCCTGAGTTGTTCTCGGTTGGCTTCACAATTTTCTATATTAAATCGTGGAGCGGCGTGGGAGCGGTTGCCATGATACCTTAGAGGAGTTAATAAGTCATAAATAGCGAGCTAGAGGGGGCCAGAGCGATGGAAGACGTGTGGGTGAGAGAGAGAGGGTGTGTCACCCCAGGTAGTGGTGGTGATAGGCAATCATCTGGAAAAAGGTGCGTTTGGAGGAGCTATGAGGTGTCACAAAATTGCGATTTTCGACAATATAGTTGTCTGTTATCGACTGAGTGTTACATTATTGCCGTTAATGTAATTCCAAGCGGAGTAATACAAATTGAAAGGTGACTTAGCAATCACAAATTCTTTTTGTTTTTAAGTAATGATGGCATTTTTCATCCAGTTTCCTTACTGGTCATCTTTCAAAGTTGCTGCTTCAGCTTGCCAAGTCAGAATATGAGAAGAAAATTCGACAACTTGACTCTTTTATCGATTATATATTAAAAAAGCTTCGATACAATTGATTTATCCACCACACTTTATCACAGTCATCAACATTAAGCTCCCAATTTGTAAAATGCTTAACATTTTTCGAGATGAAAGTAGTACTGTAAGTGAGAACGATTTTATAAAGGTAAACCTTACCTATTTAAAGCGGTTCTCAACCCCTCCATATCTAGGACAGGTTGAAAGTCTCATTGTTTCTGTGGAGGGTCATCCAAATGCACCGCGCTTTAAAGCAGTAAAACGGAGTCGATAAGCGCTGAGTGCGCTGTATCGAGTGGTCGATCACTGGCAAGTGCCTGCCACTTGCCACTCATAATACTTGCCGATAAAATCACGTACGACATTTTTAAGGATAAATCGTAAGCTATTAGGGAAGCATTAGTTTAAGAAGAAATATTGATAGTGAACGCATTTTTAGCGACTCTTTCGCAATTTGTGGGTGTACCTACCTACTTCTAACCTTTCGGGGATTATAGACCTGATATTATGTTATTTTATGTTTGTCTTTTAAATGATAGATGTAGGCAGATATTACAGAACGCCACATGTTTCGATCCTTACAAACTCTTTTTGCTTCATGTACGTTCATCCAGACATCCTTATTCCATAACGATTGACGAAATTAAACTCAGTCACATATTTTATTGTAATATTTCTTCAGAAACTAAGGCTTCCCTAAAAGCGTATACTTGTTACCCTTATAACTTTTGGGATGGAACTAGTTTTCAGCATTGGTCAAATGTCAATGTCAAAGTCAAAGTCAAAGTTTTTATTTGTAAAACATAGGTGTTTGAAATAGAATAGGTACAGAGATCTCTATGTTTTGCCGTTAACGGCGTACAAATATCAAGTAGGGAAATTACGCAAAAGCATTGCATGCAAAGTTACAATTATATAATAAAATTTAAATGACAAGCTACGAGTAACAGAGTTAAATATCCTCTATCAAAATTTGTTTAGAACGTTTAAAATGTTAGAAACAATAATATTTCTTATGTATTAGGTACTATTAAATTTTAAATATATTTACAATACTACTCGCAAACATAATCACAAATTAAATAGGTAACTAATTATTACCGCACATATTTATCCACATATCTTGCATTATCTTCTAGGTATTCATTAATGGAATAATTATGCCTTTTGAGTTAAGAAATTATTTAAATATTTTTTAAAATCATGTGTCGCAGTAGCAGAATCGATTTTGAAACTACTTTATGGTCAGAGTCATGTCGTTTATCTAATAAATTAACAATATTTACCGCGCTCCAATATGTTTATACAAACAAGTGCTAAAAACCCAGACCAGTCTAGATAATTCCGATCAATGCGGACTGAACACAGACAGGTACATATTTCCCTTAATAGAACGTCTCCCAATTTATCATTTACTTGAAGTTAGTTATTATATAGTTTAGTGTTGGTTGGTTGCTTGTGGCTAAGAAAAAAAGGCCGCACGTTTCGATCGCTCAGGTTAAGCTACGCTTGCCGCGGTTGGTCTGTGGATGGGTGCCCATCTTTACAGACTCCTCCGTGCCTCGAAAAGCACGTTAAGTTGTTGGTCCCGGCTGTCATCAGAAGCCCGAAAGTCTAACGACCAGTTTTACCAAGGGGTATCCTATTACCCAATAAGTGGGATGTTGAGAGCAGATAGGCAGTAGCTCCATGTAAAATACTGGTATTCAGCTGCATACGGTTGGACTGGAGGCCGACCCCAACATAGTTGGGGAAAGGCTAGGCAGATGATGATGAGTGTTGATACTGTAAAAGTCAGCCAAGTTACGTTATTATCTCTTTCCCCACTTTAGTGTAAAACATAAAATTCTCTCCAAATAATTTATTTATTTTACCATTTATGTACACATATATATAAACAGACAAGAAGAAAAGAACAGATAAACACATACAAAGGTGATGCTTATTCCTAATGAAATCTCTTCCAGCATACCTGCGATAGGAAAGCAGATAAAAAGATGTAGACATTGTGTGTAAGAGTAAAGTGAAAGTAAAATACATAAAGTCCAAAACTTATCTTATTAATTTATTCCATCTAATCAGTTTGAACTGACGTCATCTAAACTCGTAATAATCAAGTTGCAAGCTCAGCAGTTTTATAACTATTTAAATGGATTGCAATTCACCCCTAATCTGACGTTTCACGGTATAAAAACATACATTAATCGCCCGCTAAGAGGGTGGTCCCGCTTGGTAAGCTAAATTTATAACAACGCTAAACTAAGTACACAGATTTTTAAATTTCGTCGTTCTTTGTTTAACGACTTTCTTTGCGAAAGAGGATACTCTGCATAAAAATGAAATAATGAATGACTCCTTTATTCTGTGAACGTGCTTTACTTTTTTTGCATAAATAGTTTGGTAGGCAATGCTTTAAAGTTTGAAATATTTTAATTCCACTAACTGTTATTTAACTACACACTACTGCATTGGGACACTGTAATGGGATAGTGTATGTAATAAATAAATAATTTTAATTTCGTATACTTTAAAATCTAAAAGTGAGTTATAAACAGTCGATGGAGTTTCTGAAAAATATTTTTCATTTCAAAGGCTTAAAGGAGCTTCTACCATAAAAAAGTTGAAACGGTCTGATGGGCAAATTTTGATTCAAACGCGTTATTCAGCCAGCGTAGCAATATGAATCATGGACCGGAGCTATGAAGCGCTACGAAGCGCTACGACGTGCTACGAACAGTTTTATGGATGGGTAGCTTTGCTCTGACAGAATTTATAACAGTATGAATATCTATAGTGAGTAATAGCCGTGTCGTGCTTCGTTATAATAGTGCTAGTGAATATTGTGGAAATATTGTCTGCACGTTTTATAGCCTAGAAATATAGTATTTAATTCTTTGTCGTCTGAACAGATTAGAACGATCACTGCTTGAGTTAAATGAGATATACTTAATGGTTTTTTGCACAAAGGCAATGGCCTTCATGTGTAATGCTGAACTTCTATAAAGAATATCTAGGTACTTTTTAACGCCCGGTTTTGGTTATTGTACGTAGATTTCGAGATTGAGATATTTCAAATAACATAATTACCGAGCTTAACTCTAGATTATTTAGATGAATCTTCTGATTGCATGTTTCAAAAAAACACTTCAGGAGGGGAACTCATTTATAGATATGAAATAACTGAGCAATATTTTACCGCATCCATCCCCAGATGAGTTATGGTGGCTGAGACCCATGGCTTTGCGTTCGCTGGACCGCGGAAACTTCATTTGCGAGCTCCTCTGTCCGTGAAATGAAGTCGGCTCGATATAGCGATCATGTTATATCGGCATCGGGTGCGGCCACGCATATAACTGAAACGATTATTAACGAGCTATTGCTTGCATTATCTTGCTCAAAAGTTTCAACATTTTTGGTTAAAAGTATCACCAATGTTAATTTTAAACGCGATCAGCACTTCTGAACGACGTTCATGAGCTTTCAGTGTCAATATTGCACAACAATTTTGGCTCTGACACTACTTGAACGTGGTTCTAGTTCAGATCAGTTTTGTTGGTGAAATTCGCTCATGGAGGAAGACCAAAGAAATGACGGATGGAGTGTGTGAAAGATGATAGGGCTAGAAAGGGGTAGACTGCTGAGATGACGAGTAATAGAGAAGTATGGAAGAAGATGACATGTTGCTCCGAGACCAAATAAATTATGATACGAGCAAGAGAATGATGACTGATGTTTTATAAATATTGGTGTAGCGGTTGCTATTAAGGTGTGTAAGTCAGATAGACACATCAAAATACTGGTATTCAGCTGCGTCTTGTTAGACTAGACCGACTTCAACATAGTTGGGAAAAGGCGAGGCAGATGATGTTGTAGTTTCTATTGTCATCTTCGCGAGTTGAAAGCAATCTAATTTGTGTTACTCTGCTTAGCTTCGTGTTTGGCATTATCAGTATCATCCATTAGCTCTTATATTGTGCA
Organism: Apamea monoglypha; assembly: GCA_911387795.2. Classification (NCBI taxonomy): domain Eukaryota; kingdom Metazoa; phylum Arthropoda; class Insecta; order Lepidoptera; family Noctuidae; genus Apamea; species Apamea monoglypha. Next base: position 9,503,097 of record OU426920.1, read on the forward strand.
GGATTTTGAACACGCAGGATATGATGTTACGGACCCCGTCATTTGTGTCGTATATAGCAAGGATGAGATATAAATGTTCTTAATGACAAGTTAATACATGCAGGTAGGTAGATTTAAGTTGAATCATCTACTGTGTATTGATATTGTCGTAGATAGACCCGGAATTCCTGACCTCCTTAAGAAATAAAAATATATTTCTACTTGACACTTTTCCCAAAAAGATATTGTAAGTTTTAATGCAACCATTTTATTTGTGAGCATAACATGCTATAATCAGAAATAATGAATAACGTTTATTTCGACACAGCTCGGTTAAACACAAAAATACAAATAACGAAATGAAACTGTGAGAATAATTATATAAAAAAATTATCAGTAAGAAATCTAACTAGGTTGTGACGTAGTTTCGGCGTCGATCTGTCTGTCTCAAACGTTTATGTAATAGTCCTGTGTTATTTGGCAAAGTTAGTTAAAATTACAGATTCTATAAGGTCAGTTTTTGATTTTTTTGCTATATTAAAATTATTAATTGTGATAAAGAACACCTAATACAACTATTTCTAACAGCTGAATTTATTTAGTACTGGCAAGTAAAATGGCGGCCATTAGGCGGTTTAAAAATGATGGCAGCTTGATTGATCTTCGTTGACTGTATGTTTGGTGTCGACTAAAAAATTGTAATTTAAATCGTTTAGGAGCTGAGTTAGACTAAAAGGTTCTTTTTTATTTTCAGTTTTGTTTTTCTCGCTTAATTTTTATGAAAACGTTTTGTTTTATTATTGATAGGGTCGCGTTTGAACACTACCTCACCAGATGGTCTATTTAAAATTCTCAGTCATCAGCCGATCTATTCTGTAAAAATTTCGCCGTGAAAACTTAGGTGAGCCTAAAGTGAGCTGCCAGTATAATGTCAATCCTTAAATGGAATGACATCTCACTTCAAGCTCACTTCACCTAAGTTTTCACGGTGAGATTTTTACAGAATAGACTGGCAGATGAAGGTTATACTTCCTAATTTACACAATATTGTTAATCATAACAGTTTTTGTTTTGTTGTAAAGTCAATTTGCTTTGGTATACAACATAGTCTGAATATACTATGTAACAAAACATAGAGAGTACACCTGGTTGTAAAACCAGATAAACCTGAGTTGAAGAGATTAACTAGAATTATAAACACAAGAGGTGATTTTGAACTTGTCCTGTAGGATGCACTAAGATATGTAGGTTTTATAAAAACACGTGTTTTAAATAAAGGGGATTTTTGGTCTTAATTTATAATGATAAAACATCGCTTAGGCTGCGTCTGATTTATTTTTTATGAATGAATGCAACAATTCCAGTTAGAAAACTGAGAAAGTGGCTACTGGTATGACTAAGGAGAATTGACGTGTAAAACTTACTCAAACGGTTAAATCGACGCTGGAACATGATTCGTTATAACATGAAAGTTATAAAGTACAAAGTATGAAATATGAAGCCATAGATCATACCTACCACTGTGCAAATACTGACACAAAGAGTATCGATTACTCGAGCGAATATCAAGTTACAATGTTATGTACTGTTGCAGCTAGTTCACTTGAATTGCTCATGTCTGTGGACGTCAGGCTATATTGTAAGCACGGCTGCCTGCTCAGTATATCATTGCTAGGGTTGACGTCAATAGTACATATTTTGGAACCTCCTGAAAATTTTCAGAAATCTGACAAACCCCGCCCCATTTACAGTACCAGCTGTGATTCGTCGGAGTTCATCTACGTCCGCACTCGTAGCGGCCAATGACGGCTGAGGCTACGCGCAGCCGTAGCGCTACGCCGTAGAGGCGCGCGGGGAGCTACACGATCGACAGACGCTACAGCGGAGCTTGCTACGCCAGGGAACTGAAAAATGTAAGTACTAATTATTATATTTGTAAAGAATCTCTTTCTTTTCGCTGTGAAATGTAACTGTATGTAGTCTTATTTTGACTTTGTGTAATTTGTACATGTATATAACTACTGCTACTGGTATATAGGTACATGCTCATGTATAGGTAGATACTCATTACAAACTAAATGATTATGTAACATGAGGGCGATAGATATGGTAGATCAAGATTAGAAGATTGGTAGAGATTCCCTTTGCAAATGATCAAGACCTAGGGTGCAAATCCAATGTGTTTCAAAAGATCCACATTTAAAAAAGATAATGTTTTTTATCTGAAAATCTTTGGGGTACTTACTGATATTTAATTTGTACTTAATTGTGAAAAAATTCTAACACTTCCTTAGAACTCTCGCATAGATAGATACCCCATTTCCAGAATAAAATTGGAAAATTGAACAAAGGATGAAAAGTTTATTTCCAGCCCATAGCAGTAAAAACCATTTGTTCTTATATTGTAGCATACAATTCTTAGTAAATAATGTGCCGTCACATAAGATAATTTACATTCTTAAGTGTTACGTAATGTGTACCTAGAATAAAGCTAGAAAAAAAACAGAAAACTATGTAACTAGTTTAATCTCATTGACGTGTAAATGTGCCAAGATTTTCTTCAAATAGAAATATCGTTTCATTTCATAGGAGTTCTTTTACTCTCGAATCTTCACGAATAATATGAGAATAGCTACTTCTGAGGTAGACATACTAGCCAGTCACCAGCCCGCATTGGGCTCGCATGGTAGATTAGGGTCCAATCTTTCTCACAGAAAGGAAGCCTGTGTCCCAGCAGTGGGAAACTGGGAACGTTGTACGCTAATTAGACAGGAAGGCTAATCATCTATTGTCGCAGTAGTAACAGTGATGTTGTTTGCAGGTGTTAGTGAAGAGTGTCATTTGATGAGGGACGTGCGACCGGCAGCATGCAGGGGCTCAATGCCGCGAAGGAGAAGGCCTCGGGGCTCTTTGCCAACAAACCCCTTCTGTTCAAGTAAGTCGCATGGTTTTATACCCAATATTAGATTTTTAACAGGGTTCCGCGAATCAGCTGGAATTTTCAGATCATTTATTATTTTTCTAATAATGTAGGAGCTACTCATAAATGAGATTTGACTTATTTCAAGCATCAACATCATTCTGAAGAGATCTAACTAAATGAGTAACATCTTTACCTACTTTGTGAGCATAAGTATCTTCTCCTCACTTCAATCTCTTTTCCAACAAGATTGTCCAAATTGAATTATTGCTGCACATAATATTACAAGCATAGAAATGCTCGGAAACCCATGTTACGTTTATAGCTAAAAGCGTTGAGCTCCTTAAGTTCTGAGTTGAGCTGCATGATTACTGACAAATGCTTGTACATATTGACTGGACAGGTCCACTCAATCTGTGTGGTTCTTTCCTCAAAAGACCATTTCAGACACCAATCTACATGGTCTTCACATGATCTGACCAAGATTATGTCTGGAATTTAAAAGCGACTGTGACCTCTGAATTTGTTTCGGCCTTTCTTCTCAGAGTAGTCGGATAGGAAACGCCGACCTCATCTAGTTTTTAAAATATGATTGACGTGTAAAAGTATTTGTATAAACCTACTTACGGAAATAAAATAATTTATCATTTAAAACGAGGAACGATTTGTTTTAAAATTGATAAGGATTATATACATTCGCCTTTATATTACAATCGAATCAGACGGAAAAAATAAACGATATTGTATTGTTTAATTTAATTAATTCCTTGAGAAAAGAACTGACTGTTGAGGAACTTGATAGGTTATTGTTTAGACAGTAATTAGTACTCAGTTCCTATTTAGGTTTAAACAGGACCAAGGACTGTTAAAGCGTTATTCAGGGCAAGTAATATCACAAAAAATCAATCATTTTCTCATTTTTTTTCCCAACTATGTTGGGGTCGGCTTCCAGTCTAACCAGATGCAGCTGAATACCAGTATTTTACATGGAGCGACTGCCTATCTGACCTCCACAGTCAGCCAGATACTGAGTAACACGATAAAACTGGTTGTCAGACTTTTGAGCTTCTGACTATCCGTAACGACTGTCAAAGATCTAGGAATGACAGCCATAGAAACGACCACAATAGGAAACTAATTCTGTTGCTAACCCATGCATGCAGACCATTACCTACCCTTGAAACGGTAACGTTAAACATCGTAAGGAACTGTCCTAGAAGAAAAATTGAAAGACACGCGAATCCCAAGAACCCGTACTGGGCTTGCATGGTTTATTACGGTCCACTCCCTCTGCCAGGGAGGAAAATGAGTCCTAGCAGTGGAAAGAACATGGACAAGCACACGACACGTTCATATTTTGTCTTTAGGGACGAAATATCTTTGCGTTAGGGTCAATTTATACTATCAATTTGTTTAACAGCCGGTTTTGTCATAAGCTAGACACTGGGTTCAACTTAAAATGGGCTATTAAACATGCAAATATGCATCATAAATACTCGAAATATGCAAACAAAATCGGCAAAAAGTGCCAAAATGAGTCCGCGTAACACTGGTCAGTTTCCCTCAGTTTATTGAATTCGCCAGTTTCGTTGATTAGACAGTCGCGTTAACTCGACAGTTTCCAGTGTTCGCCGGTTTTCGTCGATTCGTCAGTTTTATTCAATTGGTCAGCCAAAGTACAATCGGTAGAAAACTGCACACACGTCTGCTAATTTAAATAGATACGAGTATTACGATTACGAACGAAGAATACAATTACGATATTTTTTTTTTGATTTTTTATAGATGAACCTGAAAATAATTACGTTTGTGTGTTGAGTCGGTTAAGAGTTATTAACATAAATAGAGATATGTTAAAAAGCATAAATAAATTGAAATCCGAGATTTAAAGAAAAGTTTTTAAATTCTTCGATCGCATTCTTTTTCTTTTTAATTGATTCTATTTTATTTTATTTGAATTTACGACATATCGTTAGGTATCCGAATTAAATAAACTGACGACTGAGGGAAACTGACCAGTGTTACGCGGACTCACCAAAATATGTAACATGAAATTTAAATAAATACTACAAAGAGTTTCTTTTTTCAAAAAAAGAAATCAGCATAATAACTTTAAAATAGAACAAATTACTTAACCTACATTTTCAACCAGTTATATATGATTTTTGTCCTCAAAGACCATAATACTCAAGTACAATACTGTTCCAAATGCTCAATAGTGAGACTTTGCCTTCTATCACTTAAAATATTTTTGTGATTTATATGTTTAGAATACTTACCATGTTTGTATGTGGCTAGTTACGAGGTAAAGTATGCCAGTAGGAAAAATAGCCTAAGCAAATGCATACGGAAACAATGCATTCGTATAAAATCCGACCTCAAGTCATAAATATGTTTAGAAACACTCTAAGCTTATTTTTGAGGTGAGAATAACTCTTATAACAATATTACTATAATTTCTATAATTTCACAAAATCCTTGGCATTCAGTCTTGGCATTTGGCACTCCTTACATAAGACAAATCATGGTTTTGGAATAATGCAGTAAAGATGGCGCAGGAAACTGCTGAATGCGCCAAACTGCACATCTAGTGGTTTTATGTGCTAGTTATAGTATCACCTACTTATCAATCCGTCGGATGCGTACGATTTCAAACCTAGCTCTTTTAGTAAGTAGTTAATCTCTAAGATGTACTGTGTCTGCCGACCCTTTTGTAATTGCACTAAGCTGTTGCGAAATCTTAGTAAGTTATTGTTAAAAGTGATTGGCATTTAATTTTTATGGAATGTATTATAAAACAAAGTCGCTTTTCGTGTCTGACTGTGCAACCGCTTGATTCTTCTAAACTACACAATCGCCAGAAACCGGAAGGCATCATACATATTAGACAATAATTTAACTTGGATATCTATAGTACACAAATTTCGATGTTTTGACATATCACCATTGCGAAGCAGGGGCACATCGCTAACCACGCGTATATTTTACATATTCTATGACTAAATCTAATTCCTTAATAGAATACGAAGCAGTTTCTACTTTTGATTTTCGGTTTGCAAGTTGCAACAATTCTTCTTATCAGAATAACGCAAATAAGTCACTCTGGTTTTGTAGCTATTTTTAGGATTTGGTATTTAGAATTTAAATCTTCCATAAATGTGATAACCATCCACTGTCTGAAAAATAAACAAAGGAAACTTAAAACAAATGACCAACTGGCGTCTTATTTTGTGTATCCCGAAGATGGAGCGTTACAAAAAGTCTATCGGAGTATAAACAAAAAGAAACAATAGACAGTTGGGCAACGCGTGGGGAATCGAAGCAATTTCGCTGGAAGCCGCGAGACGATCGCCGATAATATTGACAGGAGGATAATACTTGTTGCAATCGAAATAAAATATAAGGGCGGAAAAATCTCGGACGATTCTCTAACAAGCATTTTGTACGTAGGGTTCCATTTTTGGAGAACACCTTTGAAAACAGAAAGGTTTATTTCGACAGAACGATGGTTGGGAATAGATTAAGTAGGTACTTGACATGCTACAGGTTAAAAAAAATACTAAACTAACTACTTTATTATATTACGAAGGAACTCTGCCAAAAAAGATTCAGGTCAGCATAATTCCTGATGGACAGGCTTTCAGTGGTATAAAGCTTTGTACAACACAGGTACGAGAGAGTTGTACGAGACACAACTGTGGACATAAAAGAAAAAAAAACATTTTAGTATCGTTCATAATTCATTCGGCAAAGTTTCGCAAAGATGCAGATAGCTAACTTGGAAGCTCTGACTCGGTTATTTAGAATGTCTGCATCATCATCAATTTTTATCTTAGGGTAGAGACAAATTCTGTCCTCCCATCCTTGCTTAATGTTGATTTATAAACGGCCATTTTCCTCCTTTAGTCTTCATTGCCTTTTTTGCCTGATTTTCCTTTGACATGACAGAATTTATTTAAATGTCCTAAAAGAAAAAGGCCCATGGAAAAAGTTATTTTATCTAAATATCTCTATGAATGGTTATTGGGTGCAAAGAATTACTTAACTTCGGTGCCCAAGTTGTTACCTCATTAGGTCATTAATAACTCCGAACTGACTAACAATTGGCAATAGTCGTGTTAAAAGCAAAGGTTCTAGTTTAAAAGCTTTATTTATTGGTATATATCTTAAGGCTATTGGGCTTTAGGGCAAAACCCATAGTACGGTTTCCATTCTCGTGTATAACAACGGAAAAATCAAATCAATATTTCCGTTATCTAAATAGGAATAAGAACAAAGTTCCCTCGACACAGATCATAATACCAAATGGTCCGAATTCGATAAATAATGCGATTACTGCGTGAGCTGGTGGCAGCCCTCGAGGTACAGTCGTACAGTCGAGTGCTCAGCGCTGATAACAAACAGACATCATCCGGATTTGTGTCGTCATGCGAACGCTCCCGATGCAAGGAGCCGAGTACCTACGAGCACATAAGTACATTGTAACGGTGATTTGTTCACAAATCTGTGAGTGTTTCGAGATATGTAGTAGCATTATTATAAGTCGGAACATGTTTTGCGAAGATATGGGAATGTTATGAAAGGTTACCTAATTATTTTATCGAAAATGTAGTGATGTGTCTACATTAAACCTGGTGATCGAGAGTTTTGTAAATCGATTTTGAAAACAACATATTAAAAGAATAAATCATACAATACATATGACGTTTTTTTAAAAGATCTAGAGGAAGAGTCTTGAGGAGGTTATTTCTTGTTTATTAATAACAACAGAAAACTTAAAAGAATTATGTAGCACTGCTAAAAATATATAATTAATTCTTTTATCAAAGAAAAACAAAATTTAAAATAAACTTGCAGACAAACTAGCACAGATTTATAAAAGTACCGACGGTTTTTTATAATGCCAAGTCACCGGACAACAAAATTAGCACTCGCTTTAGATGAACCTACATCTGCGTCCCGCGAGGTATCCCTAAGGTTTTAAGTCCATAAATTGCATAGCGAGCTCCGAGCATAGAAGGGTAGTCGGTTCATTATTTAGTCCGTTTAAATCACTAAGTCCTTAAAAGACATTAGCAGGCTTTGTAGCGTTATCGCAGAACACAAAAGAGATTTAGAGCGAGCTGACAAGGGGAGGAACCCGTCAGTTTTTATTCAATAATATTTAGCTATATTGTACCGTGTACTGCTTGATTGTACAAGGATCTTTTAATGGTAGGATTAATATTTTAATTGGGTGCTTCAGATTTTAGAGAAGCTTCTATAAGCTTCTCTAATGGGTACCTAGCAATTGTTTTGTCTTGATGGGTTGTTGCTATCATGAAATCTATTTTAGTATTTTTTGATAAAATCAATTTTCGCCAAAATATCATATCCACTAGTTAACCAATTTCGGTAATTCACAGCACGTTTGCATTGCCCAAACAATACATTTGCACAAATGTGTTAAGCTCTTAATTGTTTTGCAATCAGTTCGTACTGATGGCATGGCAGTAAAAGGTCTAGACAACTATATACGTGTACAGCACTTACGCTAATTGTTTCCGCCATTTGAATATTGCTCGCGACAATTACTCGATTGGTCCACCCGCCAGAGGACGCTGCTGCACAACGGACCCCTAAATTAATTGCTCTCTGCTCACTTTGTTTTATTTGGATCAAGACAAAACTGACTGTTGCTGAAATGGCACAAAATATGAGAGGGAAAGCAAAAAAGAAAATTTAAAGAACTAATTTCAATAATAATGTCAATTTTAATTAAATAAGTAGTAATTCCAGTTAGTGTAGCTTTGTTCAATATTTGTGAGTTCGATTAATTGTTAGTCCATATGGTTTTTCGTTAAATTGACGAACGACGAAGAAAATATTTATATTATTGTGTAGGTATAAAATGTAAGTAGATGTTGTTATAAATTAGGAATACTTATTACAAGATTGTACTTTGTGTACATTATAAATAAACATTGAGTAAGGAAAAACACATACTTATAAGAAAACCCCGGAAAAATAAATTCTGTTGAGTGAGGAACAAATAACAGGTAAACTACATTTCCTCAATTTGCACCTTTTCGTGGATGATTTCGCTATCCGGGAAAAGCGCACCCCGTACTTCCTGCACATTGATATCAGGGTAGATAATATTATACGACTACCATTCTAATATTAGCTGTATCATTTAGCTACGAAAATGTTGTCGGTCGGCGGATTGCGATTTCTTTGTTTTTGTTTACGATTTTTAGCTTTGCTTTTTTTTAGCTTTATTGCTTTAAAAAAACAAATATCCATTAGCTAGATTGATTGATTGATAATTGGTTGATTATAATCAACCAATTATACATTTATTACAAAACTAAGCTATTGAAGGTACTAAGGGTTAACTAGATATTAAAAAAAAACCTACTAATTACATTTGCAAAATCTATTTGTAGTTATTATGATTTGTTCTACTCGGTTTAGGTAACATTTTAGTAAAAATTATCATATTTTTGTAAATTGTTGTGTGTACACAGCGTTTCAATTTACAGCCTACAGCGAGAGAAAAATACATTTTTGTTTGTATAAGTTGTTTGCTTTGATGCGATACCGATATTAAAGTTCCCAGCTTCCCTGATAGTGAAACTTAGCCAAGTAAGTGTTGATTTATTTGGCATCGCTTTGAGAAAAATGTCGTTGGTACCTGTATTCAACGGACGTTGAATAGCAGTCGGACACAATAAGAATATGTGACTTGACATCCTAATTTTGATACTGGAGACCAACCTGTCAAAGATTGAACTAAACGGAGTTATAATTTAATTGGATAACTTTAGTCAGAGGTTATTTTTTTAAAGGTATCCTGTCTTCAATGAATTATGCCTGGAGAATTTTTATTCAAAAGTCCAGACCCCTTTTAAAACCAGTATAAAATTGAATTATTTTAAGAATTGTGAAAGCAGATTCAACACGTGTATGTTTCTTATAGTATAAGGAAGTTTGACCGTTACAAAACCTGTTTCGATTGTGTGAATACATCACGCCATCTTGGGGCCCCCAAGTTAGGGATTGGGAAGGTCAAGGTCTCAGCTGAGTATCTTGTAACATGGATAACTTTAACGGTTTTAAAGTTTACTAGAACAAAAGACCAGTACCAAAGAGTAACTATCAGGTTTTTTCCTTAAAGTAAAATAATCGTTGAAAATCACCTACTTAAACAACAACTAAAAATGCAAGAATACAAAGGTAGCGAAATATGATCATGTATGCATCGTTATTAAACTTTGTGGAGTAGCTATTGTACTCATATCAAAGTTACGACGTACCACAGATATTGTCTGGTTTACAGACACTAATTGGTAAAATTATCAATTACCTGATAGTATTACCAACAATCTAACAAGACAAGCTTTTGTCCCGACACAATAGTCGTGTAATATAATTCAAATAATATTAGCCCATAGACACTAGAGTTTCACTATAGAGTTTGATGTCAAAGTGTTATATTACTTAACTAATTGATTGTCAAAGCTTCGCCTCAGGGTTTGCGGATGAAATTTTAATGAGGATTGCTTTCTGGGACTGATGTGGGTGGACATGGCCAATTAACGATAAATATTTTGTCCAAAGAGTACCTGAATAGAGTTGTCGGGAAGTTTTAATGAGTGTTAGAAGGTGGACGGTATTCGATAAAAGTGTATACAGTGACAAATGTTTACCTATCAATAATTCACTTTGATCAAAACGGTTAAAAATTAATTACAATAATTACAGACATACACATAGAAGAGAATATAGAAAATTATAAAGTTGAGGTTAAAAAATAAAAAACGATAACAATACTTGTTAACAAAAGGTTAATAAAAATACACTAGGTCTACTTTGCGTGCATTATACAGCAAACTTGTCGAAGTAATATGTAGGCTTTTTTATATGAGTGGAAATCCATTCGCATGTACTCTTAGATTTCTGGCAAACCCAATTTGAACAGACCCTTATGATTTGTTTTGGAAAGGCTCGCTTTTCTTCAGTTATTTTTCTCCCACCAGCATAGCTATTCACAACCACTCGATGCGCTTCCGTACCGTATCGAACATCAATCGATATTATTGGAAGGAGGAGGAGAATAGAGACCTCCTATTCTCTAAACGCTGTTCATAAGTCCTAAACTCGAAAATGTTGTCAGTTTAAATCGAATAGACGACTGCTATTCTTCCGACAGCTGTTTGGAGTCTGGGGCAAGGCGAATCAAGTTATCGTAATGTGTCATTTTCGATATGGTAGCCTGTCGGATGGTTGTGAATAGCTATGCAGAACAATAACACCAGTCGAAACGAGTGTGATCCCCAGTACTAAAGTAAACTATGCCAGCTAATCGTGTCGTCATCTCGCGAGATCGATAGCCGGGTGCCGCCGCGATGTCTGTCCGGCGGGACGGCGCGGCGCCCGGGCCGGCGGCACGGCGCGGCGCCAAGGGGACGCGGCATCCGCAAATAAATCTTATAAACCGCTACTGCTATAAATTATTTATATTTGTTATGATTTCTCTATCTCTGTATCGATTAGCCCGTGATTTGGGGTTAATTTTGAGGTATTGGGTGCATGTCTTCTTAATTAGAGGTTAGAGGTAACTTGACATAGCTTTATAGAAATTAATATTATTAAAATTACCCTACTCTATGAACATTAATAATATACTTACCTACTTGCAATCTTTAGTTGATAGATAATTTCTATAAATTATCTATCAACTAAAGATTGCATGTACTCACTTTAGTTCGACAATCGTCTGATCAAGTTCTCACAGAAATTAACGAACAAGTTAGTGTAACAATTTTTTTTTATTTGAAAGATTTTGACTGTCGGGACCACTTAGAAATCATGAATTACCATTATTTTCTTTGGTTCTTAAAGGTACTTAACCAAAGAGGTACCTACCTACCAAAATGTTTAGTTTAAATAAACAAAATTAACCAATATTGTAGAGGACATTACTAATACACTATGAATTCACATTCCCGTTAACTTAAAATGTTAATAGAACCGTAAAGCCGCGTGCATAGCTAGTTTACAGATAAATCTGTATCAACCATGTCATTTCCAACCAAAAATCCACCTACCAAATAAATTAAAAAGTTCAATCAGCCAACGCCCACAACGACGGGCGGATTAAAAAAGTATGTTCATCATCCCTCTGACTTATACTCATTACGGGCATTAGACTGTCGTAATGAGAAACCTCTGTGAAAGGACACAGATTTAATTTGCTGTGTGGTCGCGACCGCGCAGGGCGGGGCGGTACCACCGCCGGTATTAATCCCACTTCAAAGGACACACTGGAATTACAGACTCCTGTATATATCGATATTACATATATTCAAATGAACGCAGTTTGACGTGCTCGAGTTAATTATTTCTGGCTCTGAACTGATACAAAGTTGATGAGAATGTGTGTGGTTATTAGTTTGTTTTATTCTAACTAGAACCGAGTTTTTCTTTTCAGTAGATGGTATTATTTGTCTTTTGGTAGCTACTGTTGTTTAGATAGGACTTAAACATAACTGGCTGAATGTCGGTGTAATATATTTGGTACCCACCCTACACCTCTGCCTAACCCTTCGGGGTAACAGGCGTGATGTTATGTTAACATAACATAATTATGTTATTTAGATACAATTTATTAATAATTTTACATACTTTTTTCGATAGGTTAACTTTGGTATAGGGCTTCTCAGTACCAAATACAAAATAATGTTGCAAATAAATTACCAATGAATGTGACTAAGATTTTTAGGTTAGCTCATCTGTGATCCCCACAGTCCGCTTTTCCGTCTAACATAGAGATTGAGCGCAAAAATCCTGCGTACCTATTTAAAACAAAGACGGATGTCTGGCGCCAACCGAGGGTAGACGCCGAGGCGCCTCTCACTCCACTCTCGTGCGCCTACATAAACTACAATGTTACCAAATCGCACAGAGTACTCGTAAGTGTCAAGTTTGATGGCAGTTCTCTCAATTGGTATTGTTGGTTCCAAAATAGGTTGGTTCAGATATAATGTTGGGTTCTTTATGTACTTGGAAATAGTTTTGTTCCAATAAAACGTTAGGTAAAATGCTTAATCTTACCTAAGCTAAAATAAACTTAAAGTATAATGTAAGAGGACTGTGGAAAGTCTACATAAATTATAGCGATGACGTGATTCTACAATTTTCCTAATTTCCTCTACAAGAATCTGTTATCATTAAACAACTTTATATACAACTTCAAAAAAATTCTACACAAAACTAAAAAAAACATTGTTTTAAGTAACTGAAAAAACAAATTGTCTTCTCTGTCCGTCAGCTACTCTGTGACGCCGATCGACATTCGTCGTTTTGTCTGCGCCTCTACCTCCACTAATGTACGTGGTGTGCAAATATTTGAGTTCGCCAAGACTTATTGATCAGGAGAGAGATCATGACGGCTCGCACTCCTCGCTTCCGTCACGTTTGGAGTGCTTGTAAGCTGGTGTGCGTGCAATTTTGCACTCTCCCCGACCCTCACACAGAGCTGTGAGGAAAACAATGTTCCACACGAATTTTGTTTCGCAATCGTGTAGGAGGTTTGTAGTAAGCACGTTCTCTTTAGAATTTGCTAATTACTTTTCCTGGTAAATAAAATTTCACGGCAAAATTTCCTTTACATTTTTGTGACTTCTTCATCACCACTTGGATTTGGCATGTTTTGGATTTCTTTTGTTTTAACAAAATTTTCTTTTACATTAATATCCGAACTTTCAGCGAATGTTAAGGAAACCTATTAAAGAAAAGTTAGACCGCATATTTCTAAATCCATAATGTTTGTAGCAAGTTAATATAAGCTGAACGTTTCAGCACTCGATTGAATTTCCGGGCGGTAACGACGTTGCGGCCCAACGCCAGCGGAAATACCGTTAATGCATGTCAATTGTTGTACCCTTAACTTTGTTGAATACCCACTCTCTAGGCGACAATGCTGGTCCTCATTTTAAAATATTGAGCTAAACGTTTTAGGAAGATTTAAGCACGGCACAAACGGCATGTTTGCAAATGTTATGCTAATTTGACTCGTGGCTTTAATTCTGTTGTTCTACTGTGTTGTTGGTTGTCGTTAATATTTTTATTTCCTTTTGTGTCTCAAAGAGGTTTCAGCCACCATATAGGTAAAGGGTCTGACTTTTAATGCATGCCATAATTATAACGTATCTCATTTTTCTCTATCGCACTGTTTTTTCATATTCCCTGTAAATTGAGAGGTCTGGCTTCTTATGACACATGAACTCCTAGTACAAGAGTCAGGGCTACACTGATGTTTATATGTATCTCGAAGTGAAAATAAATAACTATTGTTATTATGAATATATACAAAAAGCACTGTAATGATGATCTGATCATACATTTTAATTTGAGGATCACTAATTGTCGAGTTTCATTGAATTATTAAATTTAAAATACATTTTTACGTTAGTTGAATGCATTAGGTTGCATTGCATTAGGTATAACACAACTTACTAGATGCTACTACACTATACCATTCATCAAAACTAAATCAGCCTTTAGAAGGCAGTAGTACCAGCCAGAAAGCAAACTAAGCCCGAAATCAGCCTAAACATTGCACATTCACTCAGGCAGATTGTTAGTCAAAACAAGTGATGCACGCCACACAAGTCACCGCACATTCACGCAGTGACGACGGGGTGAGCAGACAGCTTCCCCGTGTGTACACAACAAAGGGTTGCACTCACTATTGCTTAATGGACAGTGAAGGCTGAGATAGCGACGTGATAAATCACCGACGTGATTACCGAGCCATTATCTAAAATACAATCTCGGGGGCGACAACTTGGAGAAAGTAAAGTTGTTGATGTAATTGACGGTGACGTGCTGCCGTTGTCTTTATTAGATAAAAGTTATGCAGGACTTTTTGATGTTGAAAAATATTTATACTTCCCTGAAAATAAACATAAGAACTCGAAAAAAAAAAACTTAAAACTTAAAGCATTTATTGTAATCAAACCAATTAGAGGCACTTTTGTATTTTCAAGAAGTCGGTCTGTCAAAAAGATGAAGCTAGTAGGTTAATATAGAGAAGACCGGGCAAGAAACTCCATGTAAACTATTTTAAATCAAAATATTGTTACCTATCCGTCTGTTACCTATATGTAAGAATGACGTAGAAAGCGGCCATAGTATACAATTCAATAATTAAAATAAGATAATAAGTATTACAAGAATTATATTTCTTTTGTTGATGTATAAATATATGATATCTATATCTACTAAAATACGCGAACGGTAGAAACCACAAAATTGCATTTCTACATGCGGAGCACCCTCGGTAGTCGATCAACGGCAAACAAATAAACGTATTGGTACAATCGAGTCTATTTCATGCAAGCCCCTCAAGTGACGCTCAAAGAGAAGCCTGAGCGATCCGCTGGCGCGCGGCACTCCTTTGAACCGCGCTCGCAAATGTTACAAAGGCTGAGCTTACTACGTGTAGGTGTAGATATTACAGACTCGATTTAATGAAGCAATCATAAAATTCAATTTGAAATGATTTTTTTACTCTTTTCCTTAATTTTTTGCAAAGAAAATCAGTTTTCTCAACCTCTGCATAACATTCAGTCATATCTACAGAATCACATCAACAAAAGAGACAATTATGCAGGGTCGTCGGATATAGTCGAAGTTTAGTATGAAACAGATTGATGTTTCCGGGTAAAATTTAATTTAATTAATAGAAAACAAACAGTTCATGTATCAAACTAAATTTCATCCGAAGACATCCATCGGTTTCTTACTAAACTTCAACTATATCCGACGACCCTGTATACTTATCTCTTTACATGCCTACATAAAAAACATACAGTAAAAGTTACGAATTGAAAAAGTTGTATAGTTCCTAAGTACGTCAGGAAACGTCAACGACTAAGACAAATTAATAACGTCGTCTCGACAATATTCATCAATCTTACAATAAACTCTTACATCGCATCGTATTGAAATGTAGGCTTAGTATTTAAATGGGTTCCCATTTGTAGTCCCGAAACATGAAAATAGCGTGGCTCTCAAACTGAGAGGGGTTGCGTAGACTTAATAAAATGCGCAAAGCGTCCGCTGACGAGGATGTATGCAAATTAGACGACAGACTTGTACGATGTACTGCAAAGCACTACTGTGGTAAACAATATGGCTATAGGTAACATTGCAAACTGTCCTGTATGTCATAGATCATGTTTTTGTTTTATAGCAAAGACTTAAATACTTATAATGAAAAAAATTAAAATGTTTATCAAAAAATTCTTTATTCAAAGGAAATTATTTTATTTCTACTCTACTCGTTGTCTACATTTTGAAATAATACCTCGGTCGGTTACTACAAAAGAACTTTATCCGTCGCACACGAATGTCGTCTCTACAGCTTCCCTAGTCTATCGTGGGCGTACTTTTAAAGTATATTGCGTATCCTCATACATACGTATAGAGAGGGTTATTGTTGTTTTTCAAAGCTGGTAACGTTTCGCCCATCTGAAAGGGGTTTTACCGAGGTTTCACTTCGCCTCCAACAGATTTGTAGCTACGCATTGCACATTTAATACACGGTGGGTGCTTTTATATCCCGCGGTCGGATTTATTGAGTGTTTAGGATTCATAAAAACATTATGTGAATTCATTAAATCATTTTATGGGTTCGTTGGTGAATCACTATTCTGAATTTGTATTTTGACGATCGTGAACAAAGATTTATGATTTATTTATAACATAAAACATACATAACATTATTATTATGAACATTAAGTTAAGACAGTTTGAAGTGGCTTAAACTGTAGTCCTCTTTCCTTTTCATAAAGCACTTCACACTAAATGGGATTAAACTATTTTAGAGTCTAGACTGCACCATTTAAAAGTTCTTATCCGAAATCTCCTAGAAAATGTTTAGAACTTCGTTCATATTTTACTAAAAAAGTATCTACCGTACTTTAGATGGTTTAATATGGATGTGTCCAAGTTTATTCCTGGAGAAAAGGGTCTTCAATTCAGCTTACCATCTCAGCAACGCGATACGATCAAATGGATGCAACTTAAATGGGCATTAAGAAACATTTTTGCGACCTCCTCCGAGATAAGTTTCTCTTGATCCCGGGCCATTGTGATAGTCATCTGTAGAAAAGTCCGTGAAAAGCCCCGGACTCATTCGCCATTCATGGGGCGATTTGATTTACTTAAGATCTTTGGCCTGATACTGTCTATTAAGCGAGTGCTTCGCGAAGGAGGACGGTCGTTTTTATAAAAGTATAATGTGATGTGTTGACCGGAATATATCTATTTTTATCTATCTATATGGTGATATCTATAAGATATGAGGTCTAATAATAGAATGTATTGAGCAACTCGAAATTGGGCTGTATTGTTGTCGTTGGCTGGAAGTTTTATTTATTTCATACAAAAGACTGGCATTCAATATTTTATATCGAACATTACTAGAAATGTACTTTTGAAAAAAATACTCTCATCAAAAACTTATATCAATATTGTATTAAAGGATCTATAACTTCTGTCAGTATCGGTTTTCAGTAATCATACGTTCAAAATTCGACTTCAAAGTTTTTTTTTTTCGAATAAAATAGCAATTTCGGAGGTAGTTTTTTTATAGAGTTGGTTTACAAAGGAGGTGCATTAGAAGGGAGGGTTAACGCGTGGTTCCGGGCGAGCGGACGGACGATTTATAAAATGAGTTTGCGGTGCAACCAAGCCGTGATACCCCATTGGTTACGTCTCACTTCTTTATTAGTGACGCTCCGGCTGGGAAGTTGCGTGGTATCGATAGAAAAGTTTAATAATGTACTTGTTATCTTTTCATAGAGAGATATCGTAATGATACTGGTAATCCTAAGTTGTTTGTGTACCTGTATAAAGTTATGGATTAAATACTCTTTACATGTATAGCTACTCTCCATAGTAGATTTGCCGAATAAGTGATCTACACGCACAGGCCCGTTCTATTTTGGTTTGCCGATTTAAATAGTTTGTGTCAGACGTCCATGTTATTCTATGAATAACCTATACTTTGGTAAAATCAGCCCTAAATTTTACCAAAGTATATTTTATTCGTAGAATAACATGGACGTCTGACAGTTTTTATATGGAAAAACAGTCCTATTATTATACCGGTATTAAAGTTTGGTCAATTTCGCCCTTAGTCATAAAAACTGTTGATTATTTTTGAATTTTTTTTATTGTTGCGCTTGTTTATTGCCTAATTTTGTAGGTAACATTAATGTTTAAAAAAAAAAATCACATGCCTATTTCATTAATGTATAATGTATTTTCTTAACGCCACTCTAACTATGGTTAGACAGTCGAATCGGAACCGTCTCCGTTTTGAAGTCCATGAAAATGGCTTCTTCATACAAGTATTTTATGATGTGCTGGTTATCTTGGGCGGAGCTCCAGATTATTGATATCTATATTACAATCATATATTTAACCACGTCTTAAGACATTGAATATTGCTTAAATAATAGATGTGTTAGGTAGCAGGTTCAGCAAATAACATCTATGTATGTTATAAAACGTCAGGTCCAGGACTTAAGTGATTGAGAAATTGTTAAAGAATAGCTTTAGATTCCAGCGAAACTCCAAGTAGGTTAATAGGTACTACCTAAGTAATAACATAAAATAATAATGAAATACAACTTTTATTTTGTTTCAACTTTAACACCAACGAAAAAAAACTTTACCCAAATAAATTTTAAGACGCTCTCATTTACAAGCACCGACGCAACAACTCAATATACATAGGTCCACTAAAACAAAAGCCTGTCGCATATAAAAAAAAATTAAATTAATAATATAAAAAACGATAAATAACAGACAGCGGCACATCACTATTTCACGGGCATTTGTCGCGGGACGTCACCATTTTTCCCTCGCTGCGCCGCCATCAGTGGAAAGTTAAAAGCATTGAAAGACATATCGCGGGTTCCTTCCAAGCTCCATTGTTCTCTCGCCCTTTGTCCCGCGCCGAATGTTTTAATGTAATTGGCTTTGTGAGACGATTTTTTTACCCCACTTTCCTCGGCATGTGTGCGTAACACACGAAAAGTTTCAGTTATTTCCACTCCGTTGGACGCATTGTAACTTAGTCTTAATTATTTGTGGTACTTCCTTATTGAACGTTATTTATAAGTAGTTGGTTGGTTTTAGGCATGAAGTATAAAATGAGGTCATGGGATTCTCAATTGTATTTTTAAAAACATTGTGTTCACATGATCAAAGGAATCTTTTTTTATAATGAGCTTGCAATTATTAATTGGTTAATTACTCAATCATAGTCAGAAAGTTGCAAATTGAATTTCCAGATTATCTTAATAATGTGCTAAAGTAAAACGATTGAACAGCAGTAGCTCGGCTTTATCCCACAATACTAATGTGTCATGCATATTACTACAACATCCTTCCTATTTTAACCACCCCATCTCCACTGACTCCAGTAAGTGAGTTGGATATAAATTGGGGCATTGTCTGTGAATCTGGAGCATTCGCGAGACTTTTAGGCTCATTCTGCAACACGAAGAAAAATACTAAAGTCCAATACTGTACGTCTCTCCTTCTCGTTCATAGAATTTCCGTAAGGGCAGACAAGGAGCGGTAAGGATTGATTATTATTATCGGTATAGAATATTTGCAGAATAAGATAGCTGATCTTGAATGGATTCCCTTTTGTTTTCTCGCTCTGATGCTGTTTCGTTTCGCTCTGGCGCACAGGACTTAGCACTATATACACTCCTGTCACCAGAATACAGGATCAATCCGCAGTGTGATTCGGTACTTTTTTACAATAAATAATACTTAATATTTGTGATGGAAACTTTTGTAATATAAATATAAGTAGGTTGGCAAGTTTAGAATGTAAAAAGAGTTATACACCCTCGCTTGTTGTTTATTGAAAAAAGTTATTTTTAGTTTTTGATAAACGCACGTGGGTGACTACTGATTACAGATGATAATATTCAATTAACATCGGTTCCGCACAAGAGAAGACTAATTGATAACATATGTGTTTGCCCTTAACAACTAGACTTATCACTGCCGGGACACATTGTTGCATATTTACTGCAACAAGGCCAAATAGACCTTGCTATTTCATTGGGTAATTTAACAATAAGACAGCAAACAATAATATTTTATGAAACATTTAGATCATTTAGCTCACGCTGGACACAGGCCTCTAATAAAGATGGCATTTTATTTAATACATAAATGTGACCTTTCACTAACAGAGAAGTATAAGAGAAATAATTTATGACTCCGCAAATTATAATTAATAAAATAAATGAGCAACAGGTCAAACGTCTTTGCAGAATATCACTGTGAGTGAGGACAGAGGGAGCGTGGCACGCATTTCTGGCTAGTTTGATATCAGCTCCCGTCACATCACTACCGTTTCTTCGTTCCTTCGTTAAAATATACGATAAATTACTCTTGATCAATCGTTCTCTTACACTTGACCGAAGTTTGAACACAATGTCCGCGTTGTATTGTGAAATGTAAAGTGATCGTCAGCTTAGTTCTAAATAAAAACCTGTGAATCTTTCAGTGTCTCCAGAAAGTGTTTGGAAAAATTCTACTCACGTTCTCTTAAGTTTATTTATGTGTTTAAAGAAATCCACAGGTTGTTGTTTCATAGTGTTTCATATCCTACGGAAACGTAGTTGAAATCCGGACTTTATAACACAAGTATAAGGTAGTAAGTTGCTCAAGAGACTTGGGGGTGTGAATTCTGACATCACCTGTTGATTTCACCGAGAAAATCCTCGGGGAACATGTTTTGGAGGATACTGTAAGTATTCTCTTAAGACGAAGAAAATCGTGCGGCTTTACTGAGAATTTACACCCTTCTGGGAAGTGGTTTTATTCGCTCTTAGTATTTAGAAATAGGTACTGCAGAATGTATTCGTTGAAAAATAGTGGCAAAGAGTTGGGATTAAAAGCGTGTATTACATATTGAGTGTATTATTTTAAATTCAAACATTCCCGCATATTTTTTGACGGAAGGTCGAATGTTTGAATTTAATTTTACACAATGAAGCCTTAGAAAAATCTAGTGCAAAAACTTGAACGGTGTGTAAAGCGTAATTATTCTTCTGAATAATTATGAAATGCACAGCATTTAACTTATATGTTCCAGTGCGAGGATAAATAAATAAATACTGTATATTTCAATCTATTGCACCTGTGCAGTGTTTGATTTTATTTCAGCTTATAAATCCATTTCTTCGACAAAAAGAAAACCAACGATATACATTTATGTTAGCTTCGTTAGTACATTTTTATGTGATAACTTAAATCCGATGAGGCATTTCTTCGGAATCGCTGGTCCCTCGTCACGGCACGATAAGCCACTGTTATATTTATGTCTCCATACGTCACCGTTCCCCTCTGGAGCGGTCTCAGGAGACGGCATTATGATGTCACAGGTAGACCAATTTATTTTTATGATTGAACTGTACGAACTGAAAGATCGATACATACTTGCTTTTTGTGTATTTTTTTTTCTGGTATTTTTGGTAAAAACTGTCGGAAAACAAGAAAAAATAATGAGAAAGTTAGTTTATTACTAAAGTTTCTTAGCCGAAAAGGAAAAAGTTTACACATATTCATCATAATATTATGCAAATTCATTTCTTTGCAAACTTATTACAAACGTTTTTTACAGGTAATTCAACTTACATTCTAATTAAACTTGTGGGCTTTACCTACATAGAACAATAAAGCCCATTGTGACCTAATAACAGGTCTACCAGATTGACGTGAGATCGATACAAGACTCCCGGGGCCTGCGACACGAATATTAAAATTATCTACAAGTCTTCAACGACTGTCCCCGGCTCCCAGCTCTATTAGATTTGAGGGAAAAAGTCGCCCTCGGGACTTTTATTCAATTGCCTGCTACTGTACATTTTATTAGTTTGTTACGTTACTGCGTTATGTCGATCATTATTACCTTGTTAATTAATTATTTCCTACATATAAATATGTTATGAGGAAGTGAGTTAATTAGTTTATCATGCATTCATATTACTTATAAAGTAAACATCTTGTTTATTTTCTTTAAAGATATACGGAAAAGTAATTGAAAATTAATTTACATGAACCATCAACGTTAAGTGCGTAAAAACGAAACTTAAAAAACGCGTGAAGTGCAAATTCCCCCTTGCAAATGCACGCGATACCCGCGCCAACCATTATACTTCCTAATCCGGGGTATTTGGGTAATTGATATTTACAACTAACCTGGATTTGAGAACGCTTTTCCCAGGATTAGACGGGATTTGTTTGGATTTCCCTTCTTCGCGAATTCACTTCAATTTATTTACAGCCTTGTACCTCGTCGTGAGCGCGAATAACGTTTACTGATACCGTTGAGCGTTACAGCTAGACCTTTTCTTGTTTTGCATATTTTATTTGAGAAGGTTGTTTTACGATTGTTTTGATTGTGAGAGGAGCATGTTGGGGCATTCAAAGACGAAATTAAGTTGATTTTATTTACGTTGCGGAGAAAAAATTTGCTTGTTTTTAAATAAGACAAAATATGAAAACGAGACGTCTCCAATAGCAAAACGAAAAAAAAAACTACAAATGGACGGGAAATTCAAGAAATAACAGAGGCGTATCCCGGACGTGAGGTACGCGCCGCCCGACAGATTAGGCCCCAGCAAAGAGAGTAAGAATCTACCAGCCAAATACGAATATCAAAGCAAATACAACGAGCTGTCTTGTTTGCCTTCCATTTTTATGATATTTGTTGTACGCTGCGAGTTGCGAGAAAATAAAATTTGTGTTTGAAATAGAAAATATTAACTAGAGCACGTTCATCAGACTGGCTTATATCGGAACAATTTTATTACTCGAATGGTAGCTGGATGCGAGTACTCTGAAATGAAATAATAGAAGTATATTATTGCATACAGTTTTTTCATCAAAACTTATTTGAAGACGTACGACATTAATTCATGAGAATAAAGATACTGACGGGCAATATCAACTTTCAAGTAAAACTTCATCAAAGAAATGCCACGGGTTGAACTTCTCGACAAAGTTACTTTCCTTTACATTGTGCTCGGCGTCGCAAATCGATGGAATTATTGTTTTATTTGCTGCTATCTCTTTTCATTCGATTTCCCCGACATCCATGAACGGCCATAAAATAAATCTGGCCATAAATAAAAGCAAGGAGACGCTAACAAGCGTCTCGGGTTCACCAAGTGATATTTCTTAGCTCGCGTCGCCATTTTTGTCATAACTCTATTATGTTCGCGAGTGTCGAAATGCGAGATCGTTCACTTGATTTATTTGTGGAGTTGTTCGCGAGGAGCATGCTGTGATGAATTTGTTGGCTTGTTGTGAACAAGTGCACACAAAAGCATGGTTGCACAATGTAGGACGTGCGGGTGCATCGTTGAGTTGTAGGACGCGTTAGCTGGAGCTAGAGGCACTGCACAACGCGAGAAAAATAAATTTTACAAAAAATAATGAAATAGAAAATCGGAGAATATTCTACTTTTTGAAGTCGGTTACAAAAACATAAAGCGTTTTGATGAAGAAAAAAACCTGCCAAAGTGTCTCGAACCTCGCACAATGAACTGCAAACGTAAGTTTGTAATCGCACAAAAAATTGTGATAAAAATACAAATTAAAAATTGTCGGACTTTTTTTTTACTTCTTCAAATTTCATGATTCTAGGTCAACAGGAAGTACCCTAAATGTTTTGATTTATTTGCGAGTATCAAAATATGTCACATAAATGACCGGTTTTTTTTTTGTTACGTTGATTCAGAAACTTGATTTTTTTAGTAACCATAGACGGATACCGTATTTGATATTAATTTAAACTTGATACCTCCACGCGTTCCTGAGAAAAAGGGTCTTGACAAACAGATAGACAAACAGACAGACAACGAAGTGATCTCATAAGGGTTTCGTTTTTTCTTTTGAGGTTACAAATTAAAAACCCACAAAAAAATACAAAATACAGCGATACACGTACTTACTAAGACAACTGTCTGCTAAGACCCACTCCATAAATGCGTAGCGGCACCGAAGTGCGCGTAGCTGTAATAGGTCGTTACATTGGTTACATTTATTTATTACATGTTTTATTCACCATCCGCCGGTTTCGGATCGTTGACAGACTGACTTACAAACTAGTGTCCCAATTTAGTCAAATATCACCTCATTTTTGCTTACAATACGACATTAGTGTTTTCGTTTGAGTTTCGTAGCAGTGCTACGGGCCTACGAGAAAGCGTAGTACAAGTTTTTTGTGCATTTTAAAGTATTTCTGATATTTTTATGTGAGTTATTTAGTGAAAGTAGTCCCAGAGTATATGCATTTATTAATAGACCGTAAAATTACACTAAAAGTAGTATATGAAAAGAAATCTAGATGTGCACGTACAGACAGACGTAACCATACGTAGTTTTATGGTCCAATTGTTACGACCTTCTTTTTTCAATATTGTTTGAGTTTTTTTAGATAGACTGATAGAATAATCTTTTTATGTACACCATAAATGTTACAGATATAAATGCAGAAATTTTACAAGGGGTGACACAATGGGCAGTCTTATCGGTAAAAGCGATCTTGAAAAAGTTGATTTAATGTAATATCGCCAAATAAAACTTTATAGATTGATTGAACTTCGTTTTTATTAAAAAATCAGCAATTTACGAAAGTCTGAAAGAAGAATGTTTTGTATTTTTCACGGTTCATCAATAGTATCCCAAAATGCATTTGCGATCGGTGATCGCAGAGGGTGGTCGGGAAACAAATTTAACCGCCAATTGTAAATCAATTAGAGAGGGTGGCTTTACGGGGTGTAATGGCTACCCCCTCCCGAGCGGCGGCAGGGCCGGAATCGAACGTGTTATACTTATTCTGTTACATTTAGTATCACAGGACAACATTGCCTGGATTTTCTACTGAGTATGTTTTACTCTATTAAGACTGGTTTTAATTATTTTGAGTGGAGGTTTTAGAAATTAAGAGTACTTACCTATTCAGTTGTCTAGAGCTATAAGAACAATTTACAAGGCCTTCAAATGGTTAACGATATTTTGCGTTAATTAAACAGGCACTCATATCTCAAGTCTTAATTAATTAAGAAGTCTTCGCGTCCCGCCCTGCTCTCTGTAGGTATTCATAGTGGGGAATGTTGAAGTGCATATTGTGATCTACGCAACAGCCCCCCTCTCCACCCCCAGTCTTGTGGCCCCCTGCTCTTCACGTCTGATCCAGGAGTTCTGTCTTCGAGAAGCCGAGAAACCTATACGCATCGCTAATGTTAAGAGCAGTTTATTGTCACCTACATTTCGAAAACACGATCTTGAAGCACCTCACAGTTTCTCAACGAATATTTTTGCCGGGAGAAATAAAGATCGATAAATTTCACTCCACGTCAAAAAGCTTTTCATTGAAGAGGACACAAAAGTTAACCCTTTCTAGTAATAATTCAGGATTCCCAGCTAACAGCAAGAACGTAGCTACGAAGTGCCAAATGACAAAGTTGGCTTAGAAGTTTAACTGCGAAGTGAATCACTGACCGAGTTCCATACTCGGTCACTCATTCAATTTGCTCTCCAAAATTGTAAGCTAGAAAATGTTATGCTGCTTGAATTCTTTAGCATACTCAGATCTCTGCTCAGCTCCGATTAGAGCAAATAAAAATGTAGTTTAAGTTCATACTTAATTAACTTTGAACTTAACTATTACTTGCCTAATCAATCACAATATTGATGTAATAGTAACCCGTATTTAAACTTTCAACTCTATCACTGATATTAATCTAAATCAATATTTAAATTCGAAAATGACTGTATCCATTAACTTTACGTAGACAAACGAGGACAAAACAGTAATTACAGCATTTAGAGTTGCGTCACATAATTATAGGCCCAGTGTATGGGGTGCATTAGCGGTACAATGACGCGCCGCCGACGCGCGACGCTTCTGAGGGGCTGATCTAGAGGGGGCTACGTAACAAAAATGATAATCACATGTTTTTTATGAGTATACATATCACTGCTCGAAGGTGAAACTTCTTATTATGACCATAGATTGATGTCGAGATGTCTTGTTATTTTGTAGAAAGGATTGAAAATGAAATTTTAGAGCTTTACTGGAAGTTTATTTTTTTTGAGATGGCAAAAGTTAAACGTCATCAATGAGATGTTGGTATTCAAATTTAACCCATAGTAACTCAAAATAATATTGTCTCAAAACAGACCGGATACATTCTATTACAAAAATCCAATTATTCAAAAAGCTTTTAAAAACTTGCACTAAAACCATTTATTCACCCTTCGTTTAATCTCATAATTGTGTAATTAGCACAACATCCTTGCAGATGTGTCGGACTAACGTAACTGTTGACGTCGGTATCTCGTCCAGTCACAGCTAAACGCATTAGCGTGGGGAGCCAGCGCGTTGGCGCTTGGAGTGCCACCGTGATGGCGCTTGGCGTGGCGCTGCTGTGGCGTGGGGCACCCAAGCGCCACGTCGGGCGTCGGTCGGCTCGGGTAGCGTTCGCGCCTCGTTTCCACTTGGTTATGCCTTTTATGCGACGATTCATTACCAACAACGTTAAACGGGGGACGGGGACAGATAGCCACATTTATTACTTTTGTCAGCGGAAAAATGAATTTACACGCCGATGACTTACGCACTGCCGTTGTCGCCCACAAGTCGTTATATTCATCGCTACATTTAATGGCTTTTGAATTTTGTTGTTTTGTGTACAGTCTTTTTGATTTCCGTGTATTTTGAAAGGAGTCATTTTAATCGGAAGTGCGATAACAATGGATGGAAATCTACGTTTCAATTTCGATGATTCCGGAACAAAATAAGTGATAATGAAAAAAACTGTTTTATAGAAAACAACCTGTAAATTCTTGCTTCTTTTGAACTTCTCTTTAAAGTTTATTCAAACGATAAGCGGGACCTTAACGAAGTTACAGGTTTTCCGATAAAACCCCTGTAGCTCAGCCGTCAAAAGTGGAGCCTATCACTTTGCAAACAATGAGTCGCGCCACGTCGATGGCGAATAATTCAATTTGCCCACTAATGGGCAAGCCGAGCTGGCTCGAGGGCGCACAGACACACAAATATGCACTCACGGTATGGTTGGAAAACTTGCATGTGTTGTCACATAAAACAAGTTTAGCGTTTGAATAAAATTATGAAAACTAGATTCTACATATTAGAGCTACTTAATATTTTATCAGTTTTTTTTTTTAAATTCTGGTTATTTGTACCCGCAGACAGTTTATCCAGAAATATAATTATAGTGTTAATAATCAGCAAATAGTAACATAATACTAACATGAATTAGCAAAAAAAAACTGTTACTGGTAGTTTTCGTTAAGCACAAATCATATAATTGTAAAGCAATTAAATTATGGGTGAACGTTACTAGCCGAAGCACTTTCACACCTTTCTCATTGAAGTCTCAAATCTTCCTTTTCACCTTTCTTTTCAAGCCTGCCAAGTATTTAAAACAATTTCAATAGAGTTATAAAAGTTGAGCGGTCTTCCGCTCCACTGCGTACCCTACTTACTTGTAGTGCACTATTCAATGGATAACTGAAGAATCTCTGACATGAAGCGAAGTTGGACAAGTTCCGCAGAAGTTGCAGACTTTCCTATTGTGAAAGATTTCAATAAAATCTTGTGGTCTTTGATATTCTTTTTGTGCTTAATTAAAATGTCCTGGACCGAGTTTCAGGCGCTCTTAACTCATTTTTATATTCAAAATCAAATATAAATACAGTTTACTTTTAAATGTGTTATTATTAGTTTCCATTGTCAGCTCCGTTTCGCAGCGCAGGTGCGATTGTGCAAGTTGGCAGCCCTATTAGCAGGCAGACGTTTTTAATTTTATTTTCTCCGGCGAGGTGTGTCGCTTCCCATCCGCTTCAATTACAGGGAAAATAGCGCAAAATAACGCGGAATAAACTAATTGAAAGTCTATAAGTCTGTGTTTGATGTTAGGGATATTGTGCGGAAGTGGTCGTAGGGAGATTTTATTTTTAATTGAAACTAGGCTTGATATTTGTGATAACTCTGCAAGAGAATTATTTTGTAGTGATATTATCCTATTTTTAAAAATGTTGTGTTATTAAAAATTAACTTTATCGCAGGTAGAATTTTAAAAGTTCCTCGATGTGATGATTATTTCAATATCTTTCAACTTTCACAAACTGAATTCAATGTTAATGCAGCCCGAAAATTTAACGTTAATGAGTTAAAATAATCATGGAAATTTTGGTTTGCTTTAATTGTTTTAATTTTGTTTCAGAAATACTCAATATGAGAACTTCCACGTTGATCAGAAGGGTTACGACCAGATGTACGACGGCGAAGACTTGGAAACACCACCGTCGCCTGACCGACCTCCACCACGACCTATAGGTACACCCACTATTCACTTACCTAAAACATACTTGTCTTTTAACAACAAATTATTCATTGGGTACAAAAGAAAGATTATCTTGCAATGTTTCTCAACGTGGTCTCACCCTGGAGAGAAAACCATACGTACTGACCTCTTCTTTTCCCTTACTGCAGAGGTTGTAGGTTGAGCAGACCAGGGCTTTTCAATATGACTAAATCTTAAGATATTTCTTTGTCCGCACCCGTATCTCTTCCTTGCCATCTGGGAAATTATGAACTTAAGTATTAGGAAGCACTTTCCTTTGTAATAAAATGATTCCCCCACTAGACAAGTACATTCGCGCGGAATGTCCGTGCTTGAGCGCGCGCTACACCGTGGCGCTGCTGGCGTGCTTCGGCTTCAGCATTATGTTCGGCATGCGCTGCAACATGAGCATGGCCAAGCTTAAGATGACTGAGAAACAATCCGTAAGTACCGCATCACCATACGACACTAAGTACCTATTTACCACGTATAATTTAAATGATCGATTGCCCATAAATTCAG
Source organism: Apamea monoglypha (assembly GCA_911387795.2). Classification (NCBI taxonomy): domain Eukaryota; kingdom Metazoa; phylum Arthropoda; class Insecta; order Lepidoptera; family Noctuidae; genus Apamea; species Apamea monoglypha. Next base: position 9,531,990 of record OU426920.1, read on the forward strand.
CAATGAAGAAAAGAAAGAAAAATGACAATATTATAATAATTCCGCCTATAGAAGGAACTTAAAATTAATGTAGTACGTTGCACAATCATTTCGTTGTATGTTAAATAACATCGTCTAAATTTCCTATGTGTCTGGAAACATTGTTGCATGTTAATTTTTAACCTGGATTTGATACTTAAACTAATTACTTGCCTCACAGCTAAACTCAACAGACAAGGCCCCATTCGAATGGACTGTGAGCGTCGAGTCTTCGATAGACTCGTCGTACTTCGCTGGATACCTTATCACACAAGTACCCGGTGGTTTCTTGGCCTCCATGTACCCTGCTAACAAGATCTTCGGCGTGGCAATCGTGACGTCAGCCATATTCAACATGGCGATACCCGGAGCGATGTCCGTGGGCCCTGCTGCTGTTGTTATCTTGAAAGTCGCGCAGGGATTTGTTGAGGTGAGTGGGGTTACTATAGATATATACTATGCTTACATTTTTGGTGCACCTTCTCTTATTACTTTTTAGGTAGTTGGTTGGTTGGTGGTAGGCTTTCTTTGATAGTTGTAAGGGAGATTTTAATAAATAAATAAATAATATGCAATGAATTTGGTACGCGTATACGCTGACAAGAAGTTATAACCCGTACCAAATTAACAGGATTTAGGGACTATTAACATGATATATCATGTTAATAGTCCCTCTAATAATTCATAGCTCAACATTGATTTAGAGAGATAATTATATTAATGTAGCTCACCTAACATGGCATTCAACAAACATTTGAGGTCCAAATGACACAGTGCTTCAGTTGTTAAAACAAATCGCTATCGCAAAAAAGTGCAAATAAATTCAAAATCACTAAATCCAAAAATACTTTCACCAACACGAAGCTCTCGTAATGAAGCAGTAGGGAAACATGCAGTAACGAGTGAAATGTCACACGTTTAAAATTTAGGACATTTGACATGCGGGACGTGACGGTGCATGATAAAGCTTATTACCAATGCTCAAATTTTCAAGCCCGGGATCGTCGCGAATGTCCCACTTGTCACGTTTGTGTTTTAACACTCCCCCACTTCGTACTTTTGGCACTTTGAATGCATATTGCTATGATATTACCCTTTTTGATCTAAAGAACAAGTTCGTTCGTTCGTTCCCATTTTCTGAAGATGTCACATGTCATGTGATGTTGATATGTTTTGGAGTTTCAGACAAATGGTTTCTACATACATTCATACAAGACATTCTGTCTGTTTGATGAACGGTTATTCTGTGTTATCGATTCATGATAAGCCAAATTGAAAAGTTAGTGAGCCTAGATAGATTAAACTACACACTGAAGAAAACATGACATCAAACAAGAGACGCCTAAATTAACTAAATTAACCAATAGGTAGTTAAATGGAGCAGGCTTAGAGGAAATAGATCCGGAAAAAATAATTTAATTTAAAATTCTATAACTTGAAATGAATTTAAATTTACTTTGATTCCTCCTACTTCGGTTTCAAAGGAGCGATTTTCAATGATTGCCTACAGAACGATCGGTATCTATCGTCAATCGCACTTGAGTATAGTCGTCATCGCTTACCGAAGTACAAAGCCTCTTCAGGATTACCGGGCCCTCCGTTGCCATGGTGACGTATTTGCTCGTCTCCGCATATCCCGGCTTAGTTGATTCTTCAATGCCACTGCTATCCTATTAAATCTTTAAGATTGGGACCATTGACATAATATAATATAGAACTCTTTAATCCACCTTTTCCTATTTGATTCAATAATAATGTAACGGTTCTTCAAAAGGCAGCTAAATTCTGTGATTTATTGCGAAGATTTTCTTTTCTGAATATTCGTTTGTTTGTAGGGTGTGACCTACCCATCTTGCCACGGTATCTGGAGGATGTGGGCGCCTCCCATGGAGCGCTCGCGGCTGGCAACTCTTGCTTTCTGTGGCACGTACGCTGGCATCGTCGTTGGCATGCCCCTGTCCGGAATACTCACGGACTACATCAGTTGGCAGGCACCATTCTATTTCTACGGAGTTTCTGGCGTCATCTGGTAAACAACTGACTTTTATAATAATTAATATTCATTCCGCAAATAAGTATCCATTAATTAGCTAAACAACTTTTGCCACGTGCAATAAAGTGTTTGATAAGCAAGCAATAGCAAGTCTAACATAAAAAATGTTGTTATTGATATTCTTGCTAACTCTAAGTATTCATTCAGGTACGTACTATGGCTGTGGCTGGTGTTCGAAAGGCCCAGCAAGCACCCCACCATCGCGTCTAAAGAGTTGACCTACATCGAGCAGTCCCTCGGCACTGCCACACAGGCCGCCATGCCTGGATTCTGGTCAACGCCCTGGAAGGCATTTGCCACGTCACCACCAGTAAGTTATGTACAATTAATCAAGCACAGCACCTCACTCACCATTTTATTGTAGTCTTTGTACACTCTAAACGATTCTGTAAATTGTCATCATGTACTACAATGTTTTTGATGAATAAATTATATTATAATCTTCAATTGTTTTCTGGGTTGTTAACTCCTAATAACTAATAACAGTGTTCGGTAATCAAAAGTTATGAGGTTGTTGTTTTTCTTCAAAATTATTTTTAAAAAGTCCATGTTTTTCTAGGTGTACGCCATTATCGTAGCGAACTTCTGCAGAACGTGGAACTTCTGTCTACTAGTCATATTCCAGTCGTCCTACTTTAACTCAAGATTTAACATGCAGATCACAGAGGTAAACCTTCTATTGCGTATATCGATGTATATTAGTATGTTCGTCGTCCCAAACTAGACTAAGTTTGAGTGGCTCTTCCTTTATTGTATTTCGTCGTTTCAGTCTGGATTTGTTGGCGCCATTCCACATTTAATAATGACGTCACTGGTACCTATTGGCGGCATGATGGCCGATTACTTGCGTAAGAACAATATCATGACGACCACGACTGTGAGGAAACTCTTCAATTGTGGAGGATTTGGACTGGAGGCGTTCTTTTTTGTGCTCGTCGCTTATGCTAATAACAAGGTAAATAGAATATTTTTACATACTTTTTATTAACTTGTTATGAAACAAATGAATATTTACAGTGTCGACCAAAAGTCCATAGGCAATCTCACAAAGCAATAGCTTGACGTTTAATTTGACTTACGTCCTTCTAGTTTCAAGAAAATAAACACATTATCGTCAACAATTGATTGTAGTTCATAATTTCAACGTTATAATATGAGTCAAGATGACCTAGCGGTTAAGCGCGTGCAGATAGATGGGTGAATCAGTGAGCCGTGTGTTCAAATCTAACGCACTATCAAACAAATCTAGTCAAAAGGGTAGGCTGCATTTATGACGCAAGGATAACACTCGCTGGTGTGGTAAAAACGTAATCCCTAATACAGACTCGGGTCGAATTATAATTAATATGTGGGGATGGATGAGTGCAGCAGGGCCAGGAGAACTGGCTTTTATTCCTTCACGCGCCAACAGTTTCACTTATGTAGAAGTATTAGACGATGTTATGCTACCTACTATGCGCAACATTTACCCAGCTGATGAGTTGACACAAATATCATTTGTCCAGGACAATTGTCCTATTCACCGGGCGAGCACTGTGCGGAAGTGGTTTCACAATCACCCGGAGATAATTGTTGTTCCATAGCCAGCGCGATCACCCGACCTCAACCCCATAGGAAATCTATGGGGGTTTGATGGTGCAAAGGTGGGAGTCACGCGATGAGATGTGTAAACCACTATTAAAAGACCATTGCATGGAGGTGTGGGAAAATTTAAGAGGAACCGAAATATGTGGTAATATTGTAGGGTCCATGCGCAAACGTCTACTTGACTGTATTGAAAATAATGGGGGTTATACAAAATATTACTTAATACCTACCCCTACCCTTACCTATTCCGTAATTATTTAATGGTCTTAAATTGAGGTTTAGTTTCAATCTTCTTTTTGTCATACAAGGAAATGAAAACTTAAGCTATAACCACAATACATTCATGGTGTCGTTACATAAAAAAAACATGATACCTATAATAAGTGGATATCAACAATGATATTTGTGTTATTAGAATATCCTTTCCTTGTTATGTTATTTTGGGTATATGTACAACAAAAATCTTATAAACCTTACAAGAGAACTTCTTCACAATTCTCATAAAAGTTTGCTAATTTTATAAATAAATAAAACGAATAATCATTTTTGTTTTCATTCATACGACTTTTTATTTCCACCTTCCAACACCGAAAAGATTTAAATTAAATACAACATAATCACATAAATAGTTAAGTAATGATACAATAACTAATATTTAACTTCATAAAAATAAATAATAAGCGTGAATACATTATAAATAAACATAAATATTACCTAACAAGTTTTTGCTAAAATACAAATATTATTATGGTTTCAAAGAAACAAAAAACAGCCACACATTGTAATTACGATTCGAACTCAGAGTTCTTTGATCGTGAATTCATTTCACGACGACAATTCATTAGTGTGTGTTATCTGTGGAATGTTGAGACATCACTCATACACGCACACGCACTGGCCGTATCGTGCTCGCACATTTCATATCAATGTAGTCCTTAGCATGCCACTGGAGTTTCGAGCGTTACTGTAACGCGTGCAGATCGCAAATGAATGTTGATTGCAAGTCCAAAAGTTTAAAAAATAAAATATTACTTCTGGTTTCTGCATAATTTTTTTGCTTTATCTCCTTGAATCATTCATTTTAGTGCTGAGAGATGAAGCAGCGTATCACAACTGTAATTTTCATGGCCAAAAATAATCCAAAGCAATTGTTTGCAAGTCATAAATTTTAACCCATTTGTTTTCTAGCCAATGTGTTTGTTTTAAGTTTTAAAATCATTTGTTTTTGTTAGTACGTGGCGACCATAGAGTTGACACTAGGCGTGGCATGCAGTGGCTTCGCCATATCTGGCTACAACGTGAACCACCTGGACATCGCGCCACGATACGCCTCCATCCTCATGGGGCTCTCCAACGGCATCGGCACCATCGCTGGCTTCGTCGTGCCTATCGTAATCGATTATATGACGCAAGAGAAGGTAAGAATATGAAAATATTTCAAAGATTGTTTCTTAAAGTCTAGAAGCATTGGTTTTTAGGAATCTACCTCTCAATGGACATCTTAAAATCTGTTTATTTCTTCATCTGAAATTCTAAAAACGTTTTTGCTCAAAGGCACCAAGATTATTCAAGAGCCGGCTTAACTAACAGAATTAGTTTTCAAAGGGAAAATGTTTTTCAATAAATATGTTCTTGAATTTTTATTAGATACTCCCCCAATGCAATAGAACGGTATCGCTTTCAGGCGCGAACTAGCGAAACAAAAAGGACATTCGTCCGTGGCTAATTTAAAAAAGGAAATCGAGCTCCATGGAGTCGCGCGCGGAATATACAATGAGTAGGATTGTGGGTGCGCGACGATGCGGCACGCCACCGCTGAGCACTTTATTATCGCCCGCCGCCGCGCACCGCCGCGCACGACTGACTGCATTGTGTCGGCAACTTACTAGATATTTGTTACAGATATGCTTATCTGAAACTTTGGATATCTCATCAGCTTTTCGGGTGTGGCTAATGTTGTTATTGTGTTGCGCTTTCCCGAAGTTGTAACAGGGTTAAGGCAGACTTTTGTATGTTTGTCTGTTAGGTGTACAATTTACTTTTTCATTTTCCCGAAAATATATATAATGCAATGGGTTTTCAAACAGTTGGCTCAGCGCTTTCAGAAGTTCTGTAACTAATAGGCGTATCCTGACCATTGTCTTAATATCTAGGTGATACTAATAATAGCCAATGAAGGGTATCTGACGTTCTGTTCTCGATTGCTAAAAGAATCAACTGGAGAAAGCCATAACGGAGTGGCGCGCGGTGTTCCTGATGGGCGCCACAGTCCACTTCGTGGGCATCACCATATACGCCATCTTCGCGTCAGGAGAGCTGCAGCCGTGGGCTGAGACCGCTGTGGATGAGCCTCACCCTATGAATTCCTTAGACCAAGAAACTACATTTGTAAGTACATATACACAAATTGCTCTTTATTATTATCCACAACTTTATAGTGTTTTTAGTGTTGAGTTAAACCAATTTTAGAATTGTTTTATCAGTCATTGGAGTGTTTAGTATGGTTTGTTTTAATTTCATGACACGATTTTATCTAGAAAATTCCCTAATAAATAGTTAAAAACGACATATTTTCTTCCAACCAAGACGGAGAGACCGTCAGCGCCTCTGAAGGGTTCAGAGCAAGCTGGGTACGGCGCCATCGCGCCCCCACGACCGCCGGCGCCCGGCGCTCATGTGCCCAATAACCCCTTCGTCTCGGGCGCTTTGTACCAGGCTGAGCCCATCCAGCCACCGGCACATGACTACTATGACGGGCCCGCTGCCAACGAACAACACTACCCTGAGTAGAGGCCAACGATAACTGGACGACGTGTTTAATAATTCTTCCGGGTTTACACTACGACATTGTAAGAAATTTCAGCATTACAGCTCTACAAAAGTAAGTTGTTTCGGCCAACTGACAAGCGGCAATGGACACTTAGTGATTTTCCCGGATTTTTCCTAAGCATTTAGGCGTACAAAATTAACTCTTGTTGGATGTCTCAATGTCGTAATGTAAACGACAGTGGAATCGTAGGCGTGCTTCGTCCGTTATCGATGTTTCCTCTCATTTTAATGGTAATAGGTAAATATAATACTTTTACAAATAACTCTGACATCAGTTCCCGGAACGACTCGCCGTGTGGCTCATATTTTTATAGGAAAAGTATATTGTTCTCATCGTTAGCTTGTATGTTAAATCGTTTAGCGTTTAGGCGTAAATTGTTTTTTTTTATCAAAATTAAAGATCTCGGTGTTTCTGTTACTTTAATCGTTAAAATTAGAAAACTGAGCTTTATACTTACATGTCACACTTGAGTTACATCTAATCAGAATTAACATACGTACCTGTTTTATTTACATTTGTACGTGTACTTATGTATATAAATTATATTGGCATATCACAGTAGAAATATTTAAATTTGTCACTGGATGGTTTAGCTTAGTAAATCAATTTATAGTTAGTTTTGCCTCATGATATCGTACTTAATAAAATTAATGGTTACTATAACATGTCTAGTCCTTGTTACTAAGTTTCATAAAACTGTTGTAAAATGTTTATAAATATTTACGAAATAATTGAATTGTTCAAAATTTAGAATTGTATTTAATTGGATACGTAAATGTATATGTATCATAGGAGTAGACATTGAAATAAAATGTTAACACTATAAAGGGAAGTAATGTAATCATTCTTGTTGATATTTTAATTGTTATAATATTATTTTTTGCATTATTTACGTTGATATTGCAAATTAGACGTTGGAATTAATTAAAAAATTGATTATTTATTTATTTTTATTCGTCACGTGTAAATATGTAATAGTGGTAATAAAATAAATAGAATGGGAGATATAATTTATTTAAGCATTATGTTGGTTTAAAATAGAGATTGATGAGAGTTAGGCTGATTGTTTAAAACACATCTCCCTTCCTTACGTAACGCCTCTACGCTTGAAAAAATAGGAAATAATGAGATCATAAATATAACCTGCTAAATAATACGTGAAAATGATGGAGGTAGCTTTGAATAACTATAATATTAGTAAAAAAAAGAAAATGCCGTTAGTGTACCTAATAATTTGGCTATCATACTAAATGCTAAAGAAAAAAATATAAAAAAATCCAAAAATAAACACTTTTAACTTGTAATTTCTATACGTTTGTTAAGAAAGATTATCCCAAATCTTTGTAAATAGTACATATGAGTCGTAAGCACGTACCCACATAATAATAATGTGATAATATATTAGATCGGATATTTATTACTATTAGAATAGCAGAGCAAAGTGGCTATTCTTATTGAGTAACATATTCGAGTTTTAGAAAGGTAAGTTCGAAAACTTATTTATTTATTTATGCATAAAAAGCACATTCGCACGTATTTTGCACCAATTTCTAGAGATATTTTTAAAGAATTATCTCCATTTTGTGTTCATTTATATAGCAAATGAAATCTCACTAGATTATAAAAAAAATATTATTTATCTACATTTTTACCCTTCCTATGTACTCTATTATTTCGTTTAAAATCTTCGTAGGGCTCAATCTCAAGAACCCTATACTTTTGTGGATTGTTAGAATAAAACAGCTTCAAATGTAAACTTGTAAAATATTCCCTAGTAGTAATTAAATTAAAGCATGTAAAAAGCGTATCGTAAGTAAGTATTGTGTAAGTACCTAGTATATAAAACCACGTGCAAGTATAAAAAGCGAAAATATAGAATAATACATAATTTGACAATAATTCGACCGACTGACGGACAGACCTTTGTAGATAAGTCTTTCTAGCTTTAATCATTCATGCTGCTCACTGCACAATCCCTTTTAATTTTAAGTGATCGTAAGACAATAATTTACCCTCTTAATGTACATATTATATGTATTCATTATATATTCTGAAATGATAGCTCGAAAGTAAAGACGTAATGACAATAATACCTGACTGGTGGTGTCTGAGACCAACGATCACTCGTTAAAATGCGCACTTATTGGATAAGGAATGAGGGAAATATATTTTAATGACTTAACTTTTGAAAAATGCACATCTTCTTAGCGTATCGATGGCAAAAAGTTCAAACATCTTTGGCCCAAAATACAGCCGCGCGAATTCCGCTTACTGACGCAGGCATAAGATCATCAAGTACACACAAGTGACAGGGCAGCGCAAATATAAAATACACATGAAAAAAATGTTACAGATTACCATCTGTTAAATATAAAAATTAGTAGAACATCTATGAACATCAGCTTTCAAAATATTAGGTACAATTTACTCTTTTTTCGTAACTGTTCTAACATTTGCTTTGAATACCATAGCTCATACAATTATGTATGCCTGATAATATTACCCACTCATTCAAGTTAACTTATATGAGTGAGCAATAATTCCAATAAAAACAATTGAAACAAATAAAACAAAACCCAATGATTGCCCGAGGTCGGTCCATAAAAGACAAAAATCGAAATAGCTCTGTTTGAATATTTTATGACATTAACTATACGAGCAGCAAATGAGTTAGTGAAAACAACATGAAATATAAAATATTTAAGATTATTAGGAACTTCACACGACTTTATGTTACTAAGGGACGCGGGTAAAGAAGGCATTAGCGCTGAAAAAATATCCTTAATACTTTAATATATACTAAACAATCGCAATACCTGCCGAAATAGCCTTTCTACTCCAAACTTACAATTTATTCTTTTATAATAATACATTTTTAGCGTGAAATCCGATACCAGTACTAAGTCTTGTAAATATAATAAACTAGAAACATAAGAAGTGCGACAGTGACGACTAACGTATTCAAGCTATTGTAGATACATTCGCGTAGAAGTAAGAGTTAGTTTCTTGGACATGGGTGAGAATTATCATCTCGGATCCGATTTATACTTTCAGTTACATCATACAAAACATTCTTATAAAAGCTTTATAGAGTGAAAGTTCAATAAAAATAAGTTGAACGAAATCTCAGCTTTGTTTCTTCATTTATAAAAAAAAATATTTTCAATTAAACTCTTCGTATTTTGATATTCTGTATATGTATACGCTTTGTATTGCAAACTTCATACATCAATTATTCTATCATCAGAGTATTAAGTCAATTTCATCCGTTAGACTAAATGAAGATCTTTTAAAAACATCTCATATTGTTTTGTTGCAATCACCATGCAACAAACGTTTCACACAATTCTAGACCACAAAAGACAAAAATCCACTGTTTAAACAAAAACTTGAACGACTTAAAACATACATTTTATATATTTTCATATCAGATTACTTTAATTTAAAATATTTCTTAAAACCATTAAAATTATAGACATAATTATATAGTATAAAGCAAAGTCGTTGTTTTAAATAATCTCTACGCCGTCAATTCTGTGATGTAAAAATACTTTGACTAACTTTGAAGGATATTACTTGAGTGTGTAGTAATTTGTATCTATTTATAAATAAATCTTCTATTGTTATTTTAGCGATATAATCAGTTGAAATGGCTAATAGTCGAATCGAAAGTAAAGTTCTGGGCTAGATTATCAAGGAGGTCGACTCTTAAACTCTTTTTTGTTTTTGTTTAAATGTGTCAGAGCTAGACACTGATTGAGCAATAAAAAGTGTAACCGCATATCATTGAAACTTACCTATAATATCTTACCACATAACTAGAAGCATGATCTTAATCTCTTGAATACATTAGTACCTATATTTATTACGTAACAGGTAGATCTGTCTCTATTTTAATTTAAAGTCCGTTGGCCGGGGCATGTGCATTGAATAATATAAGGACTATTTAATAGACAAGTTGTATATACGAACCTATATATATTTCCTATTCGTATATATTGTTTGTAATGATAATTTTCACAATGTCCAAAGCTATGGCGGAAAGGGTACGGATCCCCCACGCACTTGTTGAAGCGCGCACTTTTACAATTTGTGATTGAGTCATAATATTAAGTATAAAAATAAAATTCTATAAAATATATATTTATGATAAGTTCTTAATCCAATGGTGTGAATGCAGGTGCCACTATTTCAGAAGTTTGTGGGATATTTTGATATAGATACAATAGTACTGACTGACTAAATCAAATCACACGATATATTAAACTGGTTTAAGTTACAACTTTTTTAACTAGGATGATCAGTGCGACTATTATTTTACTCTCGCCATTGGAAAAATAAATTAAGTATTTATTTATTTTTAATTCCATAATTTGATAAAAGCTCATAATGCCTATGGCTTTAAGTTTTTGAGTTAGGTTAGGTTAGGTTAGTGTTAGTTTGTACTTATATATTTTAATATATATTTTATGGTACTCAAAATATGATAAGTAAAACGTACAATAATACTAATGTAAGGCTAACGATAGGCTTATAATAGGACAATAATATTAAACGGGGTGATCTCACTCTATAAGGCTGTGGTGACAATAAAGCTTGAAAAAGCGACCCTAGCTGTAAATATAACAATAAATAAGACAATACTATATACACATAATAGGTAGGTATACTAATATAAGAAATTACAATAATTAGTTTTTATGCAAATACTTTAAGTATCTATCTACTTAGTTTTGAATACATATATTATTCAGTATTTTTTTTATTTTATGGTCGTTTCATACTTGGTCATATATAAAAAATACTAGATATTTATTTCAAAGATCTACTCAAACAATGATATCTTACTTTTTATCGTGTTTTACACAGATTTTTTTTCATATACAGAGCGAATTTTTAGTACACCATTTTATTATTATTTTTTCTTCGCTGATGTTACATTAGTATCGGTTTTCTTTGTCTAGCGAGTTTTAATTATTTTATATATTTTTGTTTTAGATATATTATAATGATATTAGAAATAACAGATGAGGATGGTGTAGATGTTTAAAATTAGGGTAACTTAGATAAGATATTACTTGCACGGAAGCACTGTCACAAGTCAATTACTGATTAGGCTCATGTTTAAGGATTTGCTTTCAAAGTCCTGATAGTATCGAAGCTAAATAATTTTGTAAATAAGTTTATGTCGCCTCTTATGGGGGATGCGATAAGGTAGGCCGCGAAATTCAAATTTTCTTAAGTTTTTTGCTATTTGCAGGTCAGTGTCAGGGTGAATGTTGATTAAAATGACACGACTGTAAAAAATATAACTTTACAGAATAAATCCAACCCTCTAAGTTCAAATAATCCTATTGATTGATATTTCTTGAAATAGGCATCCAATAGGATTATGTGAACTTAGAGGGTTGTATTGCTGATTTTAATGGTTATGTAGTAATTATGTAAATACATATCTACATACTTTTTACGATCGCGAATCATATTTTGTCCAAAATACAACCTGACACTGATCTGCAAATAACAAAAAACGTAAAAAAAATAAATTCGCAGGTTACCTTAGCGCATCCCAATTAAAACTTTTCTAGAAGAGCTATATTTTTAGTTGACAGCTAATTTTTATTTAGCCATAGTTTCAGAATTACTTCACATAGTTTTGGTATTATTAGGTTTGCAGTTAGCTATCGCATTATTTAATTGGAGTTTATTGAGTAAATACGAATTATTTTGGTCTATGTTAGGTTTAATCGCTATGGCATTGAATAAGTGTATAGAAGCGGTGCCGGAAAAGTTATCTTGTATGCTGGAGTAATTATTTCTAGTAGGTAGGCAACGCTGGTACGTAACACAAAACCGTTGCTCATAGGATAAGGCATTCAACAATGTGGGTGTCATTCTATACACAACTATAATTTAGAGAATGATAGTGAATAGTTTAATTTAGTAAGCCTTCCAAGGTAACCTAACCTAACAATTAAAGTACAACCTTTACTTTTAGATAGGACAATAACTTTCAAGATTATGAAGCTAACAAGCTCCATTTTTTTTTTGCTTTTCCGGCACCGCGTAGTAGTATTTAAAGTTTTGGTTATTAATTGTACGTTTGTAAGTTCAGCAGAAGTTTGTTTCAATCTGGCCTATTATCAATTTAGTGTGTAAATAATGTCATAGAGTAAAAGCTATTGTAACTAATTAATGCAGTGTTTAAGCGACGGTATGTCTCGAAGCACTCTCCTTAGAGAATAACTAGTGCCAAGAGAGATTTTTTGAAAATTTCGACTCTATACCACCCAAGGGAATACCGTACAATCTAGTCATTTAAGATAGCTAATAGGATTAGAATAAAACGATATATTACAAAGGATAATAATGAACTTTTATTTGGACTCAGGTAAGGAGGAAATAATTATAAGTAACATTTAATGCTTTGTAAATAATGCCGTTATTATAAGTAGTTTTACGTGAGATAGAGTGAGATCCTTTGACAACTTAGGATATAAAATAATATTAAATTAATATACTAACTTTTATATAACTGTACAGCTCGAGACAATATCTCAGGGCAAACTGACGCTTATTCCGATAGCATACCTATATAAACAACTTACTAACCAATTACAAATTCTGTGACGTCATTCGAGCAAACTCCATACATTTTCACAATAGGCGTACCATGTCCTGCTCTTCAATACTGGAAGTCTCTTTGATTACATCATTATCAATATGTACCAGCATGTATGTGTCTTGTATGGATCAGAATTTTGAGCCACAAAAAGGGATGTATGGGCAATTACATGCAGCTGTGATGAGAATGCGAAGTGTACGGTGTTACGCGAATGGATAAAATAAGAAATGAGTACATAAGAGGAAGACTGAAACGTTGTGTGGACATCGGTTGTACCTATGGTATGGGCATGTGATACGGAGGAATGATGAAAATGTCGTGAGAAAATATTTGAGTATGAATGGAGATCGCTATAGGAGTAGGGGCAGACCAAAGAAACGAAAGATGGACTCTGTGAAAGGTGATGGCTGGCTGGGGGTGACTACTGAAATGACGACTAATAGAGAAGTATGAAAGAAAAATCATGCTGCGCCGACCCCAAAATACGTCGGGAAAAGGGCAGTAAAATGATGATGATAATCTCAATATGTAAATAAGTGCACAATATACAAAAAAGTTTTATTGGCAAAAAGAAAAGACGACGATAGACAATCTTCTTCTTCTTCTTCGTGTCACTGGAACGACTGAATTTTGTATCTTTTGGCCCAAAACCTTGCCATTTCCACGGCGTCGTCAGTAGCAACGCAGAGATCACTTTGACTGCATGTTTTGGGACACAGAGGGCAGATAGTGAGCTTGGAAGAGATGGAATGTGTTTATTTCTTGCGTAGTGTGGCGTTACAAACCAAATAACTAATACAGTAATATTTTCCTTTATATTATATTCGACTGGCTGCTCATATTACATCAAGGATTGAAAATATCAAGGATTATGTCTATAAAATATGTTAAGGAAGGGTTATGTGTTAGGACAACTCCTATGATACAACGATTCTTACTCGTATCTGATGTGATTAGACTTAGACACAATAGGATAATTTAAGTATTTATTGTATAGTTTTCTCTATGATATTCTTATGACAGAACAGTTAAACTGAATTTAATTTAATTCTAAGAACTATACTTCATTAGATTTACGATAGAGTTGATACACCAAGGTCTGTGTACAGACGCCAGCACATCAAGCTACCCGAAACTGACAAATTTTTCCAATCAACTTTGAACCTAATGCTTTTTTTTGGCGTCTGTACGAACGGTGCTCAAGCATGAATCTTGTTTTAAATCTTACAGATTTCATATTAACCTGAATCGATTTTAGTATTTAATTGAGATTCATACTTAAGTAAGTAGGACATGGGCCTTCGGATATATGTATACAAGCATACAGTAGGTACATATAACAACCAATCATGTTTAGTCAGGAGCAGTGGTGGCCCAGCTGTTTCGTCCTCGACTTATTAGTTGTAGGTCGTGGGTTCGAACCCAGGTAGGCGCTTTACTTTGTGTAAATAATTTCATCACAACTGCTCTTAAAACGGCGAAGGAAAAATTCGAGGACATGTGACATCTATACCAACTCGCACTGGGTCTGCATGGAAGATTACAGCCCACTCCCTCTCGAAGCCAGCAGGGCGAAACTATTATAGGCTATTTACGATCTCCAGTCTTACCTGTTTGGACTGCCTTTACAGGTATCACTTTAAGAATTACCTACATTATCCTATGTATGCCTCGCTCTACATTCACAAATAAATTTCGTTCTAAAAGAACTGTAGCCTTTTTTATGTTCTTGTTTTTTTAAATATATTTTGTCGGTATTTCTAGTTAATGTATAATACCTAGTGATGTAAGATCATAATATATTATAGGTAGATAAAATTGTAAATACTTATTTATGTGTAACTGTGTCTTATTATTCTGTCGATGTCTGTCTTAATTTTGTTTGAAAATGTTTTTGGGAAATTTTTCTTTAGGGATTTTTTTAAAATAATTATAACCATGCGAATAAGTCGGAAAAACCTTTATGGAATGGTATGGCGTATAAAACTTGTAAGGATATCACTGTATGTTGAAGGAGTTTATGTTTTCGATGTTTCGCTCCCAGATAGTATACTTTATTATTTAATTTATAAATTAGGGGTTAAAATGATATTAATTTATTGATTTTTTTAAAATATATAATATTATACTAAATTACTAATAAGTGTATCCTAACAATGATCTCAACATGATCTCATTCACTAAACTGATGCTTACCATACAGTCATAATATATTTAATTTTGTTATATCATTGTTCCGTAGAGCAAAAAGCGTGTATTTCTATTAAATGTGCTTGCTGTTAAAATTGTACCCATTTGTCGTTTCGAAATGGTGACATTATCTTCCCTAATATATGTTTTAAATTTATTTACTGTTGTTTCAATTTGTGCCTACGTAGACTACGACCGTCTCCTATATTGATGAAAAATCGATTTCGTTGCCTCGTCTCCAGAATCTCCTCTCAGTCATGTTCTCACACTCTTGTAGAATAGGCCGCTGTATTGCCTTTTTTGTACAATTTCTCAATTGTTCTAAGGGCCCTGTTGGTCTTACTGCTCGGGCCTCATTTATGGTAACCAGATGTGGCATGAGTGTTTTGAGTTGCACTAAAAAAAAATATTTTTATTTGTTTCTTTAGAATTTGATGAAATATTGCTGGCTGGCACTTTTTCTTAGATTTTTTCCCTCTTAAATAGAGAATTTATGAGATTTTAAGTGGCCCGTCGCCGTCGTTGTGTCATGCTTTTAAAATAAATTTAATGTTTAGAAGTACCCAAGTGACAGGCAGTCACAAAGGTAAAAATACTAATGCACAAAGGCTTTTGGACATTTACGTATACTATTGTTTAGCAAAAAACAAGGGATACTATAAGACAGCAATCCATCTCCTATCCTTTTTCCAACTATGTTGGGGTCGGCTTCCAGTCCTATCAGATGCAGCTGAATACCAGAATTAATAATAAAAGACAGTATTCCCTTTGAAATCCATGTTTAATCCTAAATAACAGTATTATCACAAATTTCTTAAATGTCGAAATAAATTAACACTCATTTTGAGTAACTACACAATCATATCCACGGATACAATAACGGCGGTGACTACTTCCACTGATATACATATAACTATCGATAAAATATACAATGTGGAGACAACAATAAAACAATAAATGAATAATGGCAGTACTAGTGCATAGGAGTATTTTGAAACTGACAAATCCATTTTAACATTGAATTTAAAAAGCATTAATTAAAAAAAAAAAACGTGACTATACATTTTGCCTATAAACCAACGGGCTATAGTGACCATGTTGGGGTCGCCTTCCAGTCTAACCGGATGCAGCTGAATAAGCTGAATACCAGTATTATATTATTATATGGAGCGACTGCCTATCTGACCTCCACAACCCAGTTACTGGGTAATACGTTACCCCTTGGTAAGACTGGTTGTCAAACTTTCGGGATTCTGACTACCCGTAACGACTGTCAAAGATCCACGAATGACAGCCGGGACCAACGGTTTAGCGTGCTTTCCGAGGCACGGAGGGGTCCCGGTATGTAAAGATGGTGACTAAATTATTGGATATATTTGACAAAATTTTTGTATGCAGACTGGGAACGTCATACAAGGTTTAAATTAGTGTAATTAGTTTAATATCGTCATCTCTACATTATATATTTACAAACAGATGATCAAAACTATACTTAGGTCATATACTTATAGTACAAAATATACTTTTATTAAGTATCCTATCTTCTATTGGTAAAACAATTCATTTTTATTTAATCCACCATATTCACTTAGCACTACTTATATTCGTAATCTTAATAGGTACCTATAATTTATTAAAACCCCAGAACAATGGCTAGCTACTTAATTTGTTAAATTATTTTGGTAAAGTTTATTTGTCTAGTACTTGTTTTTACTCAATTCATCAGCTGTAAGGTGTGATAGATCGGAGTCTTCGAGATTTGCCGGGGAACCCTCTTGCGTACGGCGGCTTTGCGTTCGTGGTAACGTAGTAGACACCCCTGGCGCTGAAAGAGAAAAAACACTGTTTGAAAATCTTTAATATTCAGGAATATATTTGAATACATCCTAATTAGGTACAACTTTTATTCATTAAATTCTTAACTCGACCAGAAATCTGAAACTATAAGAAGTAGAGGAAAGTGGTCAAAGGATTCATTAATATAACTGATGAGTTAGGTATATATGGGAATTACCATAGTGAAAAAAGTAATAGGTGTTTCAAATTGATACTCAATATCTTATCATTAATACTGCAGGGTACCGGACATAAAATATCTTATCATTAATACTGCAGGGTACCGGACATAAAATGCGTACTTGGACCGGTCACCAGCACGTTATACAATACTGCAGGGTGAGCAAAAAGTTTGCAGGAATTTAAACTTCTGAATAACATCTCTATAGTGACGTAATTGCCGCAACGATTTACCCCAATTGTGAGCACTTACTTTTGACTGACGTGTTCACCCATGAGCACGTACTCCGAGTCCTTGGGCTCGCACCACCCGATGAGGTACGAGAACAAAGTGTTACACGGACCCGCCCAGAATCCGGTGCGACTGTTGATCGACTCGATAAAGTATGGAGTCACCTTTGTATGGTCGCACGAAAGGGTTTCTGCAAAGAAATTGGCAAATAATAAAGCTGAGTTAATTACAGTGTGGATAAGTATCGATGTGGTTCCAAGCGCCCCCTGTGTAATGTTGATGGAACTTAGATACCTTTTCAACTGTGTTCATAGATGGCGCTGCTGTCGTAGCATAGCGACATCTTGGTTCGATGGACTAAATTAAAACTGCAATCCATTGTGTTAGTGAGGGTCAATGTTCGTATGATGGAGGGTAAGTTGCCAGCTGGATAGTTCGATAAGTTGATAAAAGAGGGCCTTGTGTTAATTTATTTTTATGAAAGGATGGATAGGCAAGGACGCTTTGCTAAAGTCGAAATCGCATTATCTACAAAATTGTTTATTATACATATAATATCGCCTCCACCTTCAAAATGGAAGTAACTTCAACTTTATTAGGTAACCCATGGATGGTCCTCCTATAACTTCCAAAAGCATGACTTATGGTTTCTTGTCCTACGACAAGAAAATATAATATAATTTTAAAATCTTACGGAAAATGGTGTCATGTGCGCATCCAGGCTGGCTGGACCCGCCGTTGACGTAGAAGTCAGCATGTCCATTGGGCCCCCACTGGCCCAGGATACCGGCGCCTGTGTGTAGGATGTCCACGAAGTGAGCGTCGGTGTAGTCCAGGTCACGGGAGCGGTTGGTGCCCATGTAGAACAGTATTGTTGGATCGAGACCTGTCGAATATAAGAAAAAAATGATATCATCTGTTTAAAGAACATTTATCTTCACATTGAAATTGTGAATGCCGAATAAACAGACGTCAAAAAACTGATAGAAGGTAACGTCAGTGGTAGCAACGAAACTTCAATACAACTTCAAACACAAGTGGCCTTGTGTTCTATTGAATAAATATCAAAAATATTCATTGCAATGCCATAAGATGTACTATAAACAAGGTAGGTACAGCTGACCGCAAGTTGATGGTAACACTTTAATCTTAAGCTGGCCTAGCGTAGTACGAAGCTTCCATAGAACACAAGTGGCCTTGTGTCATCTTATGGCATTGCAATGAATATTTTTGATATTTTAACGATTGTTTAAGAATTTATACCTAATCCATTATAAGTGTTTATTAGTGAGCGACAGACACAATATTACGATAAAATACTGAAATAGTTCAATGCCATCCAATCCCTTTTGTGTTTACCTACGTAAAATGAATGTTGTATAAATCTTGTTTATCTTTTGACAAAGAAATGTCAAAACCTTGTCAAAATGTAGGGAAATTAGAGGTATTTTTGACAGATTGAGACTGAGATCAGACTGTGAACGTTCTTAAAATTACGAGAATTGCCCCTCTGGTTTCGGTGGTTATGCTCGCTTTCAAAAATTAATTACCAAATAAGGAGAGCGGAATCAACAATTCCTGGGATTTATAAATATCTGTAGCCCTGTACGAGTGTAGTCCAAAGCGCACTTGCAAAAGTTGTATTGGCAACCATTTAATTTATCACATGGTCAAAGAACCTATTTTAATCCAATAACAAGGTCTAGTTCAACAGAGGCTGACTGGAAACTCTTTTTTTTTGCTTATGTTGCGTTTGTTGTTGAAAGTTGCATGTTTGGTAGGTGTAGGTACCACATGTGACGGTTGGTAGGCCTACCTACCTATATTAGCACCTATATTAGCTGAGGTTCGATTTTCCTAATTATGCTAAAGCTTTATACTCAAACTTACCAGTAATTCTTCCAAGTTTCCCATTGCCAAGATAGTTGGCGACCAGGCCAAGTATATGGGCCCCTACACTGTACCCTATAGTGTGCAGCTTGTCAGGTATCACCGACTTCACGGGATGGTACTGAAGATACTCCACCAGCTGAGCAATGCAGAGACCGGCGAACCGAGGCGCCCAGTCTATCTGAAAAGTTAAAGGAAATGGTTAGGGAAAATCGCTCTTTTCTCGTAATTTGCATGCGTGATATTACAAATGTTTGCTCATATATATTATGTTTGATATAGTATAATAATTGGAAACTTTTTGGACGTGTAACGAAGCGACGGTTAAAAACCGAGCCGCCGCAATTAGTTTTAACCAGATGAAGGCCACGATGAGAGACGCTATCAAATGTAAGCCATGTACCCGTTGGGATTTTCCATCGGCAAATATGAAGAACTTCTATACAAACTTTCATCCCATAACTAACCCACTAATTTCACCAAACTTTTATACTTAGAATAAGTCTTATCTTGAGAATAAAATTAGAATTTTTGAGTTTTTCCATACTAGAACTAACGTCAATTTTATTCCACGGATAAAAGATATCTGACTTTTGTAAAATCAACCCTAAGGTGATGATTTTTCAAAAATCCCTCCTTAGTGCTCACTTTCATTATAAAAGGTATTTTTGTGTAAAATTGTATACTTCTAGACTCAACAGTGAGTACGTACCAATGAGTTTAAGATAATTATATCGTGTAGATCTATGTTCAAGAGTTACAATATTATCGTAGATTAAGCCATTGAAGGACACAGACGTTTTATTGTTATTACGTCTGGGGGCGTTAGTGTCCTGCAAAATGTTAATTTAATTAACAATGGCTTTTTCTATTATAAACAACTATCCAGATATAACAATAACAAAAGTAGGTAGGTTACCTACGAAATTACTTTTTGTGAAAAGAGCAGAAAATTATCTTTTCCTATCTCATTGTTTGTTTGCTAATTACGTCGTTATGTCAACTTCATTAGAATTTAGAACACAGGCGCAAATACTCGTAGAAAACAAAAACAAAATAGTAAAATGTTTGCAAAAAGAGCATGACGGTGCACGGACCTCAATTGCAAGTAAATTGGACACACAAGTTATGCTTGTTATGTAACTTAGTAATATTATGTGTATCTCTTTCACTGATAGTAAGAAGATGACGGTGCTCGTTTAGAGTAAAATGCAGTTCTTATTAGAATGAATAAGTTATGCAACTGTTTTTTGCAAGCTACGGCTGAAGTGGTACTGAAAACAAGTGCTTGTCACTTATCAGTGTGCTATTTGCCTACTTTCCGTTTTGCAAGTCGTGCGAAGAAACAAACTCTTAAAAACCGGTTGTAAAGAGTATGATTCCCAGCTGGATAATATGTAAAATTATAACATTAAAGATTCTCTTGAGAATTTCAGAGGAATTGGTGACGATTATAATGTACTTGAACAAGTTCTATAATTTCAGTGATTACTGATGTACGAATATGTGCACATTATAATTAGCTTTACATACGTGTATACATTTTTGAAGTTTCGTGGGAGTTAATTTTTTCAAGGCCCTCCGGCTAAAGATGAAATGTTGCAATTTTTAAACAGGAGTTGTGCATATTTCGGGCCAAATTATAATGTTGATAAGAAAATAATGACAGCGTTTGTATATCATCATCGCCACGATTAAGGAGATTTGTAAGCCTGACTGAAGGCACAAATCACATTGGACCAGACTTTTCTTTTACAGTGGAAACATTGAGAAGTGTTTGGATGGTTGCATCTGCTTTTATCAAAGTTGCAAGTGTGTTAGTACGGATAGTGCATTCAAAGGTCAAAGCATTTATTTCATATAGGCACTTAAAGGCACTTTTAAACAACAAAATTTGCAATAAAATAGAATTGATTCTAGTCGCCCCTTCCAAAAGGTGGTTTCGTATGGAGAAGGATAGGCCAGAAACTGCACCACTGCACCTACACTCTTTTAAAATTTTCAGTTGTCAGAGGTCGTCTGTAGAGAGTTCGATTGTCGCAACCCAGTGCTGAGCACGCCACAATTGCGGCGATAAGTCCCCTCTTTGAGGAGTACCTGGAGAGGCGCTACGGCGCCCTCTCCTTCCGCCTGACGCAGGTCCTCACCGGACACGGTTGTTTCGGGAGGTTCCTGTTCAGGATAAGGCGGGAGGAAACGCCAGGGTGTCACCACTGTGTGGATTGCCCGGAGAACACGGTGGAGCATACGGTGGAGGTCTGCCCGGCTTGGGCGGAGCACCGCCGCGTCTTCGTGGCAGCGATCGGCGGCGGCGATCTCTCGCGCCCGGCCCTGGTCCAGGCCATGGTACGGAGCGAGAGTGCATGGCAAGCCGTCACTTCCTTCAGCGAAGTAGTAATGCTCGCAAAGGAGGAGGCGGAGCGCGTGAGGGAGAGGCAATCTCTAAGCCTTCACGCCCCTAGTCGCCGCAGGAGACGCCCTGGACGTCATGAGCCGACTCCCGGCCACTGTAGGCGCGGGCTTGCGGGTGGCGAGCAACGGGCAGCGCGCCGCCCGGTAAGGACCAGGCCCAGGTCGACGTCGCGTTGTGTTCCACGCGCGCCTCAAAGAGGTGTCAGCACGAACTGACGGGGTCCGCTAGGGCCGATGCCTGCCAGGGCCGCGGGTTGTTCGAAAGAGATACCGTGGCCCCTGGCATAGGCAACTGAAGGAATACGGGTGGGTTTTAGTCAGTAAAAGTCTGACACTCCCCCACGAAGACTTTAATGAATTCTGCATACTTGCGAGAATTTGTTTGCACTATTATTTATTCACCTGCCCCTTCACTCATAAGCCGAATGTACATAATGTGGTACACAATAATAAATAATTTACATAAATAAACCGTCACTCACGTACTTAAATAAATAAAGAAAAACATACCTGACTTAAACATGGCTCCTTCACAAGAGATCCATAGTCCACAATGATAATGTTATAGTTTCCTTTCGTGAAGTATGCTTTCCTCATGTCGGTGCTCGGCGAAAGGTTCCGACCTCCGCCGAAGCCGTGGACCACCACCTTCGTTGGATGTTTGGTGTTGAACTTCGAGTATGTCAGGGAGTCATTGTCTAGGGTGTTTATCAGTTCACCCTTTTCTTGAGTTGATCTAGAAAGTAGTTTAGATTTTGCTTAGACTTACCTATCAGAGTAATTTTATTGGCTAACACATTTTTTTAAATCTAGCAAACTCAAACTTTTATTTTGTATTTAGCGATAATATAGGTATCCAATACGGCCTTCTTGTTAATTATGTTTAATCGAACAGTCTGTTGCTGGCCACACGCGATGTAGATAACTGTCGAGACGACATTAAATTTTTTTTTTTCTTTTTTGGCATATGGTTTTTATAAGTTTTTTGTTTTATAAAAACCAGTACCTATGTTTTGTAACCTTAGTTCTAGTAAAACCTTTTCAAAGTCAATAAATAAAAATACAGAAGCTAATTGGGGCACTATGAGTGTTTTGTGAACTTCTTTTTTTCTATTTTTTTTTTTTTAAAACGTTGCCCCACACTAGGAATTACTGCTGTATCGTGGGTGCGTTTACAAACATTTAAACTCACATACACAAACATCCAGACCCGGAACAACTACCAGTAGACCGGTAGGAACTACACTGATTGGGATTCGAACACAGATTCTCAATCGAAGTTCGGTACTTTTTCTGTGAGGCTAATGCCTTGGACATGTTAAGTATGACAAACATCAACTATTGTTTTCGATGCCATTATTTTTTTTTATCCACCAATTATTATTCTTTGTTTATAAGATAAATAGTGTCATTATTATGATTTCACCCGTGTGAATATCTTTGTGAAAAAAAGGTCAATTGCTAATTTCCTATTAGCAATAGGAAACTAATTGCCTTTAGCATTATTTTTGGTTACACAACTACACATAAGAACCAGTGATTTAGTATCCAAAATTGCGAAATAATTTACGGTAAGTAGATATTCTCAATAGACCAAGAAATTTACATCACATTTTGCCATTTTAAGCATAATTATTGTGTCCAATTGTAGGTAGATATGTTGAAACTACCCACCTACTTTTCCATATAAAATAAATCTCTTTTAATAACTTACCTAGTATAAAGATAGAACTGCATCTTGCGATGTGGACACCGATACGGCGGTGGTATGCATGATGTTGTGTTCAGCAGATCTCTTACTGACTGCGGCTTCTTCTCTCGAGGAGGCTCCTCTTGGCTCTTTGATACTGAAACAAGGAGGAATAAGTTTTATTACTCTACTGTCCAAAAAATGGAGTATTATGTTTTCAGTTGTTATGTAAGTATGTGTGTGACTTTCTTTATTCCACCTTAACTTCTAAACGCTCGTTTTGTCAGGCGCGGTTCTTGGTTTTCGCTAAAGGCTTTGTATAACAATGTAAGAATACAGGTTATAAAACTATATTTATGTCTAATTTAAAGTTTCTAACTGAATTTGTTGAAAGCCCAGGAGGGGCAACTGCACCCGCTGCGCAACGCCCCCCTCCCCCCTTGTAGCCGCGCCTGCATTTCATTGCATGTGGTATTGTTAGAATATTTGCATTATTCCAGGTAACATTGGCTAGAATTAATTTGTATAGGTAGATATAATCCCTTTTTTTATTTTTTTACTAGCCGTTAATGTCCCACGGGCAAATGCCTCCCTACTCTCTTTCCACCTCTCTATGTCCAGAGCTGCCAATATAATCTTTTATAACGATTATTTAATTAAAGATTGAAAATAATTGTAACAAGAGATAGTATACCCTGTGGTATACCCTACTACTACTAGGTAGTAATAATAACAAAGCGTGACGGCCTAGTGAAAACAGTATTCGTTATTTTTATAATCATTATTATATCGCAAAGCTTTTATATTTCACTTTCCGTTTAAACCGTTCCTCATAGTTAACTCTTAATTCAAAGATAAACATCGTCAAAATATCGCTTTATTCCATTATTTCTCGTTTAAAAGAAAATGGTTTTCCTTAAATATAGTTCAGGAAAATTATACATTTAAGTGAAGGTCGTTATGGAGTATGTTTGTTTTTGCAAGCAAAGATGCGGCATTTTTCATGCTCTGATTCTTACTTACAATTCTAATTTGCGAACGCTTACATGTCTTGCATTGCTCATGCCAGTGCATTGTGTCCGGCATTTTGTACGAATTTTCGCCTTTTCATTGAGATTCGAGACCATTGAGAGTTGTGACATTCGACGACAAGAACAAAAGATTTATGTAATAGGTGAATGTTGTTTTACGTTACGAATATTTTGAGAGGAACAAAGCGACAATTTTGTTGTATGTCCGTCGGAAATAACTGTCATAATTTTATATTGAGTGAGAGCTTAGGTGTAACGTGCCCTAACTCAATTGTCATACGGGAGGAGCCAGTAGGGTAATTGTGTAATACACATATGCACATAATATGACAATTTATTTCATTTCTACAGTTCAGCTACGTTCGTTGCGTTATTTACGTTGTTGAGCTGACGAATTTTTCAAACCTTTAATGAAAAGGATTAGACATGTCATTTCCTGTAAAACTCTTGGATTGCGATTGAAAATGTGTTATGCAATTAGGCTGCTGGGTGAGTAGTAGAACCTTGGTTTGATTCCCAGGTTGGCAATAATGTCTGCTGATTATTTGGTAATAGAGCTAAATTATCTAAATTCAAAGGTTATACATACAGGATAAATCAATCAATAACATAAATATTTACATAATGAAACGCATAATTCAATAACACTCTTACCTAATATATATCTAATATTCTGCAAATTATTAGTTAATTATTAGTGTATTATAATTTGCATCACAAAAACGGTCCATTGAATTCTATTAATATTTTATTGAAAGCAAAGATATGAGCGGTCGGTCGTCAATTATATTTTATATATAGTCGGATAGAAATAGTTATCTGCTCTGTCGTAACACCCAATAAACGTTAAAAGAATTTTAGATTTCGTGTGAACTTCATTCCAACGCAAATTATTTAATTGTATTATAATATTCACTTTTAACGTTAACATGGTGTTGCTCTATTAATATCGGCTCATTTCTATGTATAAAATAGTTAGAGTGAATGACCTTTTTTGCAATTTGGGTAGGTATAGAATATCCATAAAAATTAATTAATGGACCCTGAAAGACGGCAATAACCTATACCTACCTCAAAAATTGAGCTCTCAAATGCAAAAAGATTTATTCAAAACAGACTCTTCCAGACGGATTTCAAAAATTCTCTGAGAAAATTTCAGAGATTACCGCGTTCAAACAAGCGCTTCAGCTTTATTGAACCTAATAAATAGCCTAATATGTACTGTGATATCCTGTTGGCCGTTAATTATAGGTTTTGATTGATTATTATCTAAACCTATAGTTAAATAGAGTGTTTTATAGACTCTAGGTAGTCAGTAATTTGATTGAGCAGCCCTATGGAAGGAACTTACGACCTTGTCTGGGAACATCCGTTGGAAGAAGCAATATTGTTCACTAAGTAAAATATTGTTAGGAACAACTCGCTGCCTTTAATAATAGCGTTATACTTAAGTTGAGTCATCATCATCTGCCTTGCCTTTTTGCAACTAACTGCACTTCCAGTCTAACTGGATGCAGCTGAGTACCAGTATTTTATATGGAGCGACTGCCTATCTGACCTCCACAACGTAGTTACTGGGTAATACGAAACCCCATGGTAAGACTGGTTGTCAGACTTTCGGGCTTCTGACGACCCGTGACGACTGTCAAAGATCCACGAATAAATAAAATAAATAAATAAATAAAATTTTTATTCAAGTATAAAGTAAAGTAAAACTATGATTTACATTAATTACAATCGAGGAAAGTTAAATTCTAACTGTAATGTAGACCTGCCTGAATGACAGTCGGGACCAATGGCTTAACGTGCTTTCCGAGGCACGGAGGGGTCTTGATATGTAAAGATGGTCATCCATCCCGATCGACCGATCGACCCGTGCGGCTGTTATTACTTAGCCACAAGCCCCTAAGTTAATTAAGTTGAGTATTAAATATAATTATTATGTTGTACAAAATACAATACAATAACTTAAAGAAAATACGAGGAAATCCAAGCCAGAATAGATAATAAAATGAATTTAACGAGCTTGTGTACTTTACTTAAGGGGGAAGCGCACTTAAGGATAAACCGCGAATGAATATTTCATGAAATATCAATCAATGGATAGGGTTATATGAACTTAGAACTTAGAGGGTTGTATTAATGATTTTAACGATTGTAATTCTGTAAAAACATACTTGTTACGGTCGCGAATCATATTATGTTCAACATACAACCTGACGCTGACCTGCAAATTGGAAAAACAAATATTTGAATTTCGCGGGCTACCCGTTCGCTTCCCCCTTAATAACAGACATTTGTTTTTTAATGTTAAAAACTAGTGCTTGACTGCGATCCCGCCTGATCGAAAGCAGTGATGCAGTGATGTGATGCTCTCGCGCCCGGCCCTGGTGCAAGCCATGGTCCGGAGCGAGAGGGAGTGGGAGGCAGTCGTCTCCTTCTGCGAAGCAGTCATGCTAGCGAAGGAGGTGGCGGGACGGATGAGGGAGAGAGCCTCCCGTCCCAGCCGCCGCGGGAGACGCTCCGGGCGTCGGGAGCCGCGTGACGACTCCCGGCCACCGTAGTAGGCGCGGGCCTGCGGGCGGAGAGCAATAGGTAGCTCACCGCCCGATCAGGACCAGGCCCGTGCTGGACGGCACGTAAGTGTTCCACGCGCGCCTCAAAGAGATGTCAGCATAATTCGAGGGGCCCCTTAGGGCCGAAGCCTGCCGTGTCAGCGGGATTGTCCGAAAGGGTTACCGCTACCCCGGAACATAAAGGGCGAAGGAAGGAATATGGGTGGGTTTTAGTCAGTAAGAGTCTGACACTCCCTTCCGCTCCACCGAGAGCGGGAGGGGTCATTTGAAGATTTCCCACCAGAAAAAAAAGAAAAAAATAAAAAAAAAAGCCTATTCACTCTAGCCTTGAAGACACTTAAATTATAATCGTACGGGAAGACCGCTGCAGGCAAACTGTTCCAGTCCTTCGATGTACGCGGTATAAACGACGAGGCGAAACGCTTCGTCCGGATCGTAGCGGTGTCAACAACGTAATGGTGGAAATTCGCCGTACGACGGGTTGTCCAATTATGGAACGGTGATGGCGGAATTAAGTCATGTAATTCCCGCGCACACTCTCCAAAATGCATCCTGTAGAATACCGAAAGGCTGGCTACCCTACGCCTGTGCTCCAGGCTTTGTAGATTGGCCTTAACCAAATCTGGATCACCAATTAGCCTCTTCGCACGCCTGTCCACTGAGTCCAAAGCTGCTAGATGGCATTTTGCAGCACCAGCCCATATGTGGCTGCAGTACTCCACACACGATCGGACCTGCGCTTTGTATAACATTAGAAGCTGTCCCGGTGTGAAGTATCGCCGGACCTTTGTAAGAACGCCAAGTTTCCTAGCAGCCATCTTGACTTTGGACTCAATGAACCGCCCAAAGTTTAGGTTTGAGGAAATTTCAACTCCCAAGAGCTGAAGGCGGTCGGTGCACTCCAAGGATATATTTTGAAAAGCAGGAGCTAAGGTGAACGGACTCTTTTTGGCGGTGTGAACAGACACGCTTGTGTTTTGGCGCCGTTGAATCCCACAAGGTTGGCTTCACCCCATTTGGAGACTGCCTGAAGTGCGACATTCGTACGCTCTATCATAGCCTCTCTTTCGGATTGGATTACTTCCTTACAAGCCCGAGCACTCGGCAGGTATCTCTCTACAACTGTGCTGTCATCTGCATACCCATAGATTCCGGGCATCAGCAGATCGTTGATATGCAGCGGGAAGAGAGTTGCAGAGAGAACAGACCCCTGAGGAACACCGGCATTAGTCGTCACGGGCTTTGATGAGCATCCGTCGACAATAACTCGGAGAGACCGTTCACTCAGGAAGTCTTTTACCCAGTCTGTCAGACCAGGGGAAATGCCGTACACTGGAAGCTTACTCATAAGGCTAGCGTGCCATATCCTGTCGAAGGTCTTCGAGACGTCTAAGGAGACGGCAATCGCTTCACCATTCCTCTCGAGGGCCTCGCCCCACAAGTGAGTGGGCCTCGCCCCATTACCTATATTATTATCATTTCTCACATAAATATTGTCATTTAAATTATAACAATACAGGAATCATGCAATATGGTTCCACTAGGAATGCACACCGCTTTTCCTAATCCACGCAATAATATATTGTGTAGTGCAATTACAAAATGGTGTACCAAACCCAGCGAGTGTTACGATTTCAAGCTAATTATGTTCTAACCGACGAACGACACCAAAGGAATGCGACTCAAATTACTTTAAAGACATTTCGAAGTCAAATAAGTGATTTATGGACTAGAAGCAAAACGGAACGTTAATACATACATTTTTTATGGAAAGTGTCATGGCCTTGCTCGAAAATTGAATATATTTTCATAAATACACGAAATTGTAATATATTTTGTATTATCTTATACATTACCTATATAAATTAAACTTTTATAATTTTTTGTGATTTAAACGTTTAACTAAGTTCTTTGTTTTTATATCCTTGAATTTTATCCGTCTTTCACAATATTGTTTTCAATTGGCATTTAAAATATCACCCAATTTTATTGATTTCCCTCTCTATGGTAATTGGTTAAGTGGTTGACCTCGATGTCCTATAAAATGTCAGCCATAATCGTATGGAAAATCGACTGTCGTAATAGTGTTGAATATTATTAATTTTGCCTTTCTATATTTAATTGGAAAACGTTTAGTAAATTGTACGACACAAAGTTTCTAGAAACTCATTTTAGTATTATTGATTGAACCTAGAAAAAGCTGAATTTCAAGAGATGTGACTATCTATTAATTGAAGGTAAACATGGAGACCAAAATGCAGTGAGCAGGCGTATGGTGGTTGTTATAAAATTTCCTGTATCATGTATGTATGTATTGTGTGTTTCCTGTGTGTGTTTTGTGTTTTTCCGTTTGTAGTTTTGGTCTCAGCAGCTAAAATATGAAGAGTCAGCTGGTGACGCGGGAACAAGCGACTGACGTACAGTGGTCCGTGTGAGAAGCAGCTGGTCCTGAGGTCGGTTCCCGCAGCCTTCACTAGTAATTTTCTATTGCTTGCGTTGTTCGTGTTTAGTGAAATTATGAACGCTTGCATTCCTGTTTATACTACCTAATTGCACAAATCTGATACATTGACTGATGCTTTTTTACAGATTATTCCTAACGAACAGCTATCACTAAGATAATGCAACAGTATATTCTAAACACACGGGATTTCTCAATAACAGTCACCTAATCTATTCCATATGAGAAAGGAGGTCTATTAGTTCAGATTCTTTTAAAATCTCTTAATATTTTTTATAAGCAATATCAAGTGTTTTCACTTTATTCGAAATTGTTCTTAATTCTCTTCGTATGCCTATTTGGTACTCGAGAAGTACCTATCTAAAAAAAAAAACTTAAGTTGTCATCACAGGTTTTCATTCATGAATAAATTACCTTTTCAAGCAAGCCAGTATATGACGAACCATTAAATAAAAAAAAAAAACATGGAGGTGAATCGATAGAATTTTCGACTTTACACGACATATTAAGATACTTAATTTGTAACTCAGGGGGATCGGCATTGAAGGCTGAAATACAGGCTATGCCTAGTTCGGCCTCAAATGCTAATACTTTTGTGTACTGTAAGTTTAGATTAAGCACCTACTTGATAAAAAAATGTACATTTTTATGTGAAAAAACATTATTATTATTATTATTTTGGTACGAACTCGTATGTACATGCACTTCTATATCTTGTACGTACGTGTACGTAATGGTCAGAACGGGCGACATTATCCTTTTACCATATTATAAGAAGCTCGTTTTCCGCATTTCTCCTCGGCAATATTCATAACCAGCTGATATTCCCTATCAGTTTTCAACGGAACCTGAACAGTAGGAAATGCGACAATCGTGGATAGGTAAGTGCACCGATTGTATAATCATAATGAACCAGATTACGAGTTCAAATCGATGGCTCGGTGGAAAGTATGTACCAACAAGTAAATCGATTGAGCAGTGAAAGCGGCGCGATGCTTGTAACCTATCGCACTGTGGAGTCACAGTGCGATAGGTTACAAGCATCGCGCCATAGCCAACCAATTAATGAACAACTTTACCTCCCTTCAATTAACACGTAGTGAGGGACTTTGTTAAATTGGTCAAGTTATGCGGTGTTTTGTAAGGAATAGCCAACAATGTTGTTATTTCTTGTTCCCATTACGTGTGAGCTCGCATTAAGTTATGCATCGTGATGTGTATCTCAGTTTAGTGGACGAGAAATTATAGCTCACTCATATCTTCGTCACTCACTGTTACAAATGCATGAAACATGGTTATCGTAAACACGTAACATATTGTTGTATTATCTTGCGCCTTATGATTTGTATATAATTATTTGTGTTTTGTGTGATTCCTAGGAATGCTAGTTTCAAAGCTTTAATTTAAAGTGTTTTGTAATTTGTAGAGAACATTTAGTTCCAAGTAATGATTTAAGACTTCTGGTTATTACCTAAGTGTACTAAGGTTACAACTTAGAATGCCACAAACTGTTGATCTAAGTTATTAACAAGCAATGCCGTTTGGTCAATCAATATTCTATCAATGTACCAAACGGGTAGGTACAGGCGGTACAGGTCAAGAAAGTCCAGAGCATTTTAGTCCTTAGACGTCAAACGTACTGTAGAAACTGTTAATGAATAATTGCGTAAATGGAATGCACGCATGGTCGACCTGCGGTAATGTAATAAGCCTGGTCATAACATCCACGATTTCTTTCGCAACCTCCATCACAACACAAGCATTTGTCGTATATCCGATGTTGCGGAATCACATCCATATTATAAGCCCTAAGGCCTAAGGCCATCACTACTTATCTTGCCTAATCATTATTTGACCTCCAATATTGTAATTAGCTGCCTTTATATATAATTTGACATTTGTCTTTAGCCGTGGATTGGAGTAATAAAAGGCACTAAAAGGTATTTTGGGCGAGTCAATTAGATATTCTGAAGGTATCTTGAATTAATGAAGTAGTTTTGAAAGGTGTGTGACTTTGTATTCTGATTGCGTTGAGCCTTCTACGTTGGTACTCCGAGGTGGAAATTGATACGATGACCATGTGCAACTCCATGCAGTCATTTCCTTTATATTACCAGTATTTAAAGCTTGTGAAACATAGCACTCTAATCTAAACTTCAAAACCTATGTTTTTTCAGATTCTGAAGTACCTAAATCAAGAAACTAATTAAAAAAAAGTTCGATGCCAAGTTATTGTTTTAACACTGTTTTATACTACATAGACATAGTAGAGCTATCAAAGACACTCTTTCAAATAATGCCTAATGATTCCCTCAATTTATATTAATTGAATTATTCGTAATACTAAATACATAATTTAGAAGCCGTATATTACGCTTATTACGTATTACCGAATTCTGAGCGAAACTAAACAACGGCAAGCCATGCCTAGCAACATTTTTAGATAATAATCGGTGTACTAGTTCTCAAACGATTCTATTATTTTGTTAAATTATCACAATGATCCATTCATTAAAATCTTTGCATACTTTGTTGCGGCAATTCAGCTGTGTCTAACTGCTGAATTGCCGCAACAAAGTATAGCGATATTTAAAGCAAACAAATGTAGTGTGAAGCTAAAACGAACAAAACTTTTGAGTTAGTGTAGTGTAAAAAAGTGTAGAAACAATAGTGACAATGACACACATGAACAAAGTGTTTACTATGATCATATCAGACTGTATGAAAGTGAAACGGACTTGTGTAAAGTACAATCAACACAATTCTAAGTTTTAAATTGCTTATTAGTCTAAAACCTGGTTCTTTTTAATAAAGGATAAAAAATAATACTTTGCTGCAGTTCAGAAACTGAAATATATCATAATACAGCCTTATTAACTTAAAAAAATATTCCAATTGATTGCAGAATTCTGAGTTCATTTCAAATGATGTTGCCATAATAATTAATCAATAAACTTCTGATGAAGACATAACTTACTAAGCTGTCATAAACAAATAAGACTTAGCTGTAAATTCACACATTACTCATTAGGCGGCCAGAACCGGTTTCAGTAAACCAAAACTGTTGCAAGAAATAAACTGGTAAGGTCATCAATGTATTAGACATTGAAATTATTTAACAATTATAACATAATCAAGAAACGTTGCCAAATAACGGTTTTCACGGTCAGAGCCAATGATGTAATTTGAGGTCAACACGTTTTGTATATTAAAAGTTCATCAATTAACTATTTTCTGATATGTAACGGTTGTCTACGTTTTGTACTTAGTGAACCTGTTTGATTACGGGAAATATTTACTGGTTTTTGAGCATCATCATCATCAATCTCTCGGTGTGTCGTCGTCGGCGCAACATGTCTTTTTCTTCCATACTTCTCTATTAGTCGTCATCTCGGTAGTCACCCCTTTCTAACCATATCATCATTCACACAGTCCATCCATCGTTTCTTCTGTCTTCCGCTACTATATAATATATTATAGCTTTGAGCTTACTCATACCTATTTGTTTTTTAAGCCTGTGACAATGCTATCAATGATACGATATCGTTCGAAATCTAGGTTGTTAATTTATACTTGGTACGTTGCTTAAGGGTGAAGAGGTAAGTTCTGGGTAATTACGATAACGATAATTATCTTTAAACTCGTCTCAAGTAGGCTTGTCCAAACATGGCAGTCGTAATACATAATTTCAACCATTGTAATCATGCATCATTTACGACGGCCAGCCTTGACCCGCACACATCTGTGACCCTATACATACAGAAAAAGGCTTGCAAGTAGTTGTAACCTACAATTTCTAGGTATCTACTTACATGAATCAAAAGTTTTTAGGCCAAAGGGGCGCGCCTGGGTCATATGTCAAAGAGTATGATTTAAAAGAAAAAAATAATACGAGTACATTGAGAAGTTTATTATGTTATATAACGGTAAAGTTATCGATCAACTCGGTCCGCTCGTGCGCATCATTTTGTGTAAGAGATATATGGAAATATACTGAAAGAAATGACACAACCAACTGGATATTATTATAATGAAATTAAAGGCAAATATTGATCATTTAGATAAACAACATGTTAAAACTTTTAAAATTAATAATTATATAATAAATATGCATAGTAAAGTGTATTATGTGTTACAAATAACAAACAAACTCAACAACTCAACCTGTCGCAGTCCACTGCTAAACGTAGGCCTCTCCCAGGCTATGCCACAAAACCAAACCAAGCTGCAAAATATCTCCAAAAAGGCCAATTTAAACTTAAAGTTCTTAGTATGTTTTGTTCCATTTTCATCGCACACGTTTCATATTTATTCACACACATAATAAAATAATATTACGAATAAAAATAATAATTTGTACCGTTTTCCTCAAGAAAAAGAGTACATAAAAAGTAAAGTGGCACCGTTTAGCAGCCTAATGTGACTAACAAACCGGATTGGGTAAGCTTGCACGACGCGAGTAGTCGAGAGTGGGTGAGCCATCTTATGCAATGAGAATGTCGGCCAAGTAACATTTCGGAAGTAGCGATTGTACGAGAACACACCTGCGATTCATGCTTCACGAGACATGCGGCTCACGAGTTGGGGATTTATTTTTGCAAGATGATTGATAAGATACATAGAAGGTTAACATGCTTGTTTTAATGTATACAGGGTCAAGTTAAAGTAGCTAGCGAAACTCTGCAGACGTTATGGGTAACGATATCTAAACACGATAAAATAAAAAATAAAATGAGTTGATGTTTTTTTTTGGTTCATGTTTAGATATCTATACCATCACGTCTGCGGAGTTTCGCTAGCTAGTTTAATTTGACCCTGTATATTTTGTTTTTCAAATGAATTTTTACCACGCTATCCTCAATGATCTGTTTAGGTAAAGCGAAAGGTTTATAGGATGCCTATCCTTAGCATATTAGGCTCTAGGAACCCCAGTGGAATTATGATGTTCTCATTTTAGGAACCTATTACCTTTTGGAATAGACAACAAGCTCCATCTTTCTGACTGACTGACTCCTTGACAGTTCAAAAGTCCCTGTAATCGGTTTTATTGAAATAAATGCTTTGAGTTTTGTGTTTGATTTGTGAAATAAATCTTATTTATTTATTTAAACTTTTCGCACAAAAAGGTACAGAGGCGAACAAGCGGCGGCGGCGGAATGCGGAATCTTATGTTTAATTTGTGATTTTATAATCAAGCGTCGGATGTATACTGTTAAACGCAAACGTTCTAAGGCTTATTACTAATACATGCCTTGACCTTTAGCAAGGTAGAGACATCGATTTATGTATGTTTCAATTTATCAGATCTCACATCATAATAAAAAAAAAATGTTGAGAAATTATTGTTCAAACGTAAATAGCAAGGTCAAATGGTAAATTCCGTAATGACCTTTCATTTATCTAAACTTTTTTGAACTTACTTTTACACATAATTTGTTTATTCAGGATCTTCATCAAAAGATATACCTACACAATACATGATCTATACATACATTATGGAGCAAAGTTACAAAATAAAAAAGTCGAGAAGTGTCGTGGGACACATACATACGCTTGTAAATACACAAACACACAAGTGTCGTCACGGACAAAATGTTACAGTTTTTTCATTCTTGCCAAGTATGCAGAGTATAATGTCAACAATATTTTATTTGTTCCATCAATTCGCGTACCGCGCAGCATCTCTACGCGGATGAGGAAGCCGATCAGCCGGTTACAGCAAAACAAACTTAACTCTCTTACGCAACGAGTACATTATCAGTTGTAGGTTATGTATGTCGGTGCATTGCCGGCGTATTATGTGGTGCAGTTCGTGAATCTTCGCAGAATCTCGTGTTATGACATCCAATTAAAAGTTAAAATACTTTTTTGGCGTAGCTGTTTTTTATCATTACATATAACAATAAATATCTTAAGCCGAGTGTTAGATATATGGACATTAAACTCTTCGGGATCAATTATCGGTCCAGAATTCTATTGTCATGGTGTAAGACTGATTAGACAGACCAGATTGAGCAGTGCTGGCCCAGTAGTAACGGCCGCGACTTACGAGTTGTTCGTGGGTTCGAACCCAAGCAGGCACTTTACTTTGTGAAAATTATTTCATCACCACTGCTTTCAAAACGGTGAAGGAAATATAGTGAGGAAACCGGCATGTCCTAAAATCAAAAATTCCAAAACATGTGACATTTACCAACCGTCCAACCTGCATAGTCCACAAAATCTCACAGAGAGGAGGCCTGTGTCCCAGCAGTTGGAACATTATAGCCTAAACATTATGAACTAATAGACCCTAATAATTTAAAATATTTCAAACTAAATAAAAACAGTACTAAAGGTTTCGTAAATAATAGCACGGTACTGAAGACATAATATTCTGGAAAAGCTTTACAATACGTTTCTACGATTTAATAATGAGGAAGAAAAATAAATAATAGCAATTAACTCACCGGATATTAGCAACGCAGTTATTCCAACTAAAATTAACCACTGTGCACCTGTTATCATTTTTGTGTACTATTTTTTTTTTTCATATAGAACTAAACAACTATTTGTTTACAAACAGAGCCACTATGTATTTTTTGTTGCATGGGAGAATATTTAATTTTAATTGCTAAATAAAATCACAGAAAATATATCACAATAAATAATAAAGATATTTTGTTTTATAAAATGTCCGCACTGTTTACGATTGTTATATATTTTTTAACTGTGTGCATAAATGCGTGTGCCACGTGCGTATTCCGTACGGGTACTGAACGAGCGAAAGTGTCTGCATGATGTTGACCCTCGCTCGTACCTGACTTCCCCCCTTTTGCATAAGATGACTGCGAATTCGGCAAGAATTCGGTCACAATTTGTATGTATAATTAATTTTTAACACATTTCTAGTTAATTTTAAATTTTTAGGACTCCTGTGTGGAAAATTAATTGAATTATAAAAATATGACTTGCATGGCATAGTAGCTTTGAATTGCCAAAAAAATTGTTTCCAAAAAATGTAATGCCTGAAAATATATTGATCCCCTTTTCAATTATTATATATTTTTTTTTCAATAAATGAGGTTATCATAATCCTTGCAAATACGCGATTCGCATAAAGGGCGTGTTCCAAACATGAATATAAATTATTGGTCTCTGCATAAAAACTGAATCAGTTACATAAACCGGCACGACTTCAGAGAATTCCAACAAAAACACAATTTTATTACATAACGTTTCTATATTAAAGTTTATGATAAATGGACCCACTTTAATACGTGACCTGATAACTCTCTTCGAACTTATACTTTTTTAGTTAAGTATTTAAGTTTGAAATTAATTAGGTATTTAGAATACTAATCCAGTCTAATTCTAATTTCTAGTACATTATGAAACAGGTATGTTTTTTATTTGTTTATTTAGACGTAATTTTATGCAGGCTTATATTATAATCATTATATAATTCCAACTTATTAGTCCAGAATAGAGACACTTCGGTACATTAAATCCTGGCTTCGTAGCTCACGTTCTTTTCCAGGTTTCAGGTGTGTAGCTAGAAGCTGAAGATATACTGATCCATGTCATAATTTATTGAGCCTATTTTATAAATCACTAAATGAAATATTGAATGCTGCTATAAACTCAACTATAGCAGCCGGTCTATTCAGTAAAAATCTTACAGTGAAACCTTAGGTGAAGTGAGCTGCCAATCTCTAGATCCCCTAGTGTCAATTACGATGACAGCAGTGCTATTCCGTAAAAACCTCACCATGAAAAGTTAGGTGAAGTGAACTTAGTGTGAGATGTCAATAGTGTTAATATATATATAATATAATCATTTTATTTCAAGTTACCAAGACTCATATACACATTATTAATTATTACAACCAGTTAATCCCTAGCATCATCTGCCTAGCCTTTTCCCAACTATGTTGGGGTCGGCTTCCAGTCTAACTGGATGCAGCTGCATACCAGCATTAATATCCACCAGCAGTGTCAATCCCTAGCATCAGGTGAAATGACAGCTCACTTTTTTTTTTTCCGGATGGGAAATCATCAAATGACCCCTCCCGCTCTGGGTGGAGCGGAAGGGAGTGTCAGACTCTTACTGACTAAAACCCACAGAACAGATACTAAAACCCACCCATGTTCCTTCCTTTTCCCTTTATGTTCCGGGGTAGCGGTAACCCTTTCGGACAATCCCGCTGACCCGGATGACAGCTCACTTCAGCTACATTTTCACGGTGAGATTTTTACAGAATAGAACATCAGGTAGAGTTTATAACAGCATTAAATATTTAATTTAATGATTTGGTAAGACTAATGCATATAAAGATGAGCCATCTTAACCTCCGAGTAGGCTACAATAGGCATTATTCTAAAGCATGTACTGACACGGTAACCTGTACGCCTATTGTGGTAGGCATTGCCCAACCGCAAGAATAATCGTGAGTTAGCGACATCATCGATCGAGTGTCGGATTTCGGCGGTAATTTGAGACAAGTTGCAAATTGAGAGATGTCGGCAATCATAAGTTTCAAGTTATTTTTACAACGCATAGCATGGCGTAAGTATAATCTGCCCGTAACGTTCCCATTGTTCGGACACAGGCCTCCTCTCTATGAGAGGGAGTGGGGCATATTCCACCACGAGGGCCCAGTGCGGGTTTTTACAATGCATGTCTTGTTAATTAATTAGGTAAGTATAGTAATTGTATTAGGAGCAGATTCATCTTGATGTCAGTCTCCGTGGTCAATCTAACGGAAAAAATTATGTAATGATATCTAATAATATGTCGGTAGGTAACTATAAATACTTCGCTTGATATTCAATAAATATTTTGCATAAATTGTGTGAACTTATCACGATTGTCTATTATCCTGAATTCCTGACCGACAAAACGGAATTTTCTTGTTATTTTACATGGCAGGTACTTATTTATACTAGGTATGGAATTCCAAAATGATCGAATCCTCCAAAGCTGTCGAGAGATTTCGTCATCGATATCGAGTTATAACTTACGGCAATAACCGATAAGGCCCGGAGCACACTTGTAAGTAACCCACACTGGCGTTGCCCAATTCGCGGATGGCAGCTAAATAAGGCCATGGATGCAACATGAATGCTGCGCGGTGTTGCAACCAACAGTCGAGGATAGCGACAAGGATGTGGGGAAAGCCCATATGAATGTCCGCTTGTCTGCTCCGTCATTATCAATGGCTTGGTTGTCCGGTAGCACGATTTGGAAATATTTAAATACAGGCTGCTTTGATAGCATCCGGGTATCTAGCGTGTGTCGGTTCATAGATAATTTAATAAATAGGCTGTTTCCACTGCTTCGTATCAAGCTGTTTTAGGAAAAATTATAGATCTCGCACCGTAAAATTATCTGGTAAATAGATACTTATTATGCGTTGGTCTATCTATAGTTACTATATAGTGGAAACACTCGCTTATACTGCGATTAACCGATTTCCAGTGTGACTTCAATTCGATTCTAGAATATTCGGCAGAGAAAGATTCAAACCCTAGATTTAAGGCAATCTTACTTCATCACAATAATCATTCAAAACAACGAAAACCAGTACTATGTGTGTAGATGGCGCCTGTTACGCATCCGTTTTTATGTAGAGCACACAGCAACGGATAGTACCGGTTCAGAACTCAGATTAGGCAATACGTAGACCGGCTTGTTACTACAGTTTAAATGAATTTTGATGTAAACTTACATAAACATAGAATTGAGTACGTAAGGTTATCAAGATTCGCGAAATACGGAAGAAGGAACTGGACATATTGGTTACCCGTTACCTCGATACAAGTACCTCAGTGGTTTGCATTAAACATTCAAGTGCACGTTCTTGAAAAGACAAGTTTGAATTAAAAAAAAATTGTATGCGTAACAGGCAGATTAGATACTTACTTGGGCAGGTATATAATTATTCTTATGTCGAGAAAAAAAATATGAATATCGACAGAAACAGATGATAATATCTATAATCAATTATATCTATCAACGCTTTGGAGGTTACATCACATCAATGTAGGTAAATCAGTTGGTAAACCTGTATATATACAATCACAGAAGTTGCAATAACATCGTACATTGCACATCAAATGAACATGCCCTCGGTTACAAACCATCATTATAATTTATGGTGTATAATTTCTATCTTTGGTTTATTACTTCTTCCACAACATGCGGCGGGTAGTCAGCCCTGCTACCAAACTTATCGTACATACTCATGTCCCTGCTACGAATGTACTCAACAAGGTGGAATAAACATTTGGTAAATTTGGTACCCTATGTTTCATTTTTGGATTCAGAGCTAGAGACGTCTAAGCCCGAGGGTTCGCATGACCTATACTTCAGTCTATTCTACCAGCTCGCACTGTGAGTGAGCACCCCCAAAACCCTCACGAAGCCCGAGAGTTTAACATGCTCGTATTAGGAACTTAGTTGTTTAGACATACTGTTTTGTAAATATTACTAACATAGTTTGTAAGTAAACGTTAATTATGACTCCATGATACTTGAAAATAAATGTTTTATTATTATTTTTGTTTTTAGATTTGTTTTCTTCTGCCTAGCCGGGTACACCTGATGGCACGGGCCTAGGCCAAGTGTTCATCAGTGGGGTTAAGTGTTGGAGTAATATTAGATATAGATACTGCGTTTTATTAATCTTTTCGAAATGGAATGAACTATGAATACGGCAATGGCCTATCGTAGCCGTATTCATAGTTTACCTCAGTTGCAGTCCTCAAGCCAGGTGGAGCGACGATCTTCGCAGGGTAGCTGCTAAATGAGTGCGGTCGAGGATCGGGCGAAATACATAGTTTTCAATTTGGGAGACCTACTTATACCCACAAGTGAACAGCTATAGGCTAATGCTGATGAACTATGTAGATATTACAGGCCATTTCTTGAAAAATGGTGTATGGAAAAATGCATTATTAAACAAATTAACATAACATAACATTACGCCTGTATTCCGTAAAGGGTTCGGCAGAGATGCATCCAAATCTATTTCATCAAAAAAAAAAACCTCTTAAATAAAAGCGCTTTGTCCGCCATTAATTCACTGACAGACAAAGCACATCCTAAACCGCTGGGTTTGGAAGCATTAAATTTTGCAAGAGTTTTAAATTTGATTTTTTTTTTAATTTTCATCGAGTGCTAAGGAATGATTTTTGAAAATCCACTCACTATAGGCGTTAAAAAGGAGTTAAACGCCATTTTGCCGATGGGATATTCCATCGAACACACGGCATGTTAAGAAATAAAACAAAAAGTTTGTTCTACAGCCGTTTATTTCCTCGTCTAAAGTAATTGGAACTTCTTTTTCTTCTGCTCTTCTGACTGGAACCGCGTGCGTACGGTGACTCCGAGTTTGTACTGAAGAAGTATAACCCTTGCGCACTGAAACAATTTCAAACCGTACGTAAACAATATCATCAAATTGAAATAACTTTTTCTTAAGACATTTGCTGTCTGGCCAAATCCATTTTCATGGGAAACTTATAACATGCTAATATGAAAATTATATATACATATTTATATATACTTGATTGTCCACCAAAAAAAAAGGAAACAAAAAACATAGGTATCAAACACTACAAAATATGCAATGGGCGGCCTTATTGCTTTCTGCGATCTCTTCCAGGCAACCATGGAATGGACAGTGATTTTCCTGGACATAAAATGGGGTCGTTGGTGCAAATATTATGTATACACTCACTCAAATAGATACACAGATACATATCCAAAATTATAGATACATACATACTAAATATTTATACAACGAAAATAAAAGAATAATAGACTGTAGATATTTGCAGTTAGGACAACAATATTATCAATGAAACGGTAACAGCAATATTTGTAGACATATGTATATATCTCTCTATACTATATCTTCACTGTACTCATATTTATTAAATGAAATCTCATTTCTCTCAAGATTGTTACCATACTACGGTCAGACGGTAGAGCTCAACGTGAAATCCCTTATCTTGCCAAACCATGATGTAAGAGTAGATGTAACTGGTTATGTACATTATACTTAAAGGAAAGTCGAACCTATTATGACTACATTTAAAAGACAAGATCAAGGAAAAGTTTTATGAAACTATAATTTCGTTTTTTTTCCTAATATACCTATAATTCATTGCCTTATTGTCCACTTATTGAACCTTTAGTAATAAAAAAGAAAGGTCATTGACCTAGTTAACCTGTGCATAACTTCCCTTCTCAGGGCTGTCTTTACTTAAGTCAAGTATCTTTTATCCGTGGATAAAATTGACGTCTGACAGTTCTAGTTTGGAAAAACTGTCAAAAAATCAAAATTTATCCTTAGTATAATATTTATTGTACGTATAAAAGTTCAGTGAAGTTCCTCCTATATGTCATAATACATAAGTACTTAATAATATAATAAAAGCTTGTAATTATAACAGTCACGAGGAGGAAGCTATGCTGAAGAAAATCGAAACTGTTCGTAGTGAAAGTATGGAAGTGTTTCGGTGCCTGCGCTAATCATAGAACTGGCTAATTGCTCACAATGCTATTCGCTATTGTTAAGAAAAAGGAGTTTCAAAGTAATTGTGGTATCTTTCTGGGCTGTTATAACAAAACAAAAATAAAGCAGTGTTGGCCCAGTGATAACGGCCCTGACTTACATATCAGGCAGGCACTTTACTTTGTGTAAATAATCATCACCACAGCTCATGAGGAAGCAAAATTTCGAAGACTACCGACCCGCACTGGGCCCTCGTGGTGAATTACGGCAGGCTTGTGTCACAGCAGTGGAAACATTAAACGCTGATTATTCTTTGTATAAGAAAATACGTCACTTTGTAACTCACAAAAATGGCGATAAATGGACACATAGTAAACACAGTCATCATTTTTTTAACAATATGCGAGATGATTTAGATATTGAATTATGTACAGGTTTATTGCTACGTATTAAAGCACATTTTATCTACAGAAATGTCAACAAGTTAATAAACGCTAGCTAACTTTACTTTTAGATAGTTTAAGATAGGTACCGTTACTCCTTCGACTCAGAGCATTGCAACTAAGTGGGATTTCTTAAATGCCAGCCCGAGTTATCCACCGTAGTTATGAAATACTTACTTCTTCGGAACATATTCCCCGAAGAGCACTTCATCAGTCGAGTTGAACATCTCGCACCAGCCGATCATGTAGATGATCCAGGAGTAGCACTTAGTTGCATAGAAACCAACGTCTGTGGTTATTGATTCTGCGTAGTACTTTGGCGCTCTGGCGTGGTTACAGCCAGATTTTGCTGTAGGAGTTATCTTTATTAAATTTCGAGATCGAACGACAAATAGTAAAGAAAATAATACAGGGTTGCAGGGACTTCGACACGCAAACTGTAACCATGAAATGAGCATATGATTCCAGACCCCATAGCGTAGAACCTTTTCTTCGGTTATCAAGAAAATAATGTCCTGTTTCATAGAAAAGTGCAATACCTACGCGGTTAAAATGAATAGAACAGCAAATATTGTTGTTTAATAACCGACGAAAAATTTCATCGTAATAGGCTGCTTGATGTTCCTGCCACTTCCTCACACAGTTTGAACATTAAGAAACAATCCTACTTTTTACCTTAAATGCAACTGTTCCCATATTATAACCCACTCACTTTGTTCTTTAGTTGCCTTACAGCCAGGCTGTGTGATACCGCCATTAGCGTAGAAGTCGACATGTCCACTGGCTTCCAACTTTCCCTTCTCCAGACCGTTGGTATGAAGAACAACAACGAATTTCGCGTCTTCTTTGTCTATTTTCTTCTTTGAGTCGGTGGTCACGAACAGCGGCATGGCAGGGTCCAGTGCTGTGGGATATTGATATTCTAATTGATAAGGCCTCTGTTAAATCTAATGACCTCTGAGTTTGTTTCGGTCTTTCTTCTCTGAGTATTCGGCTAGGAAACACCGAACTCATCTAGTTTTATAAACAGATTTTAATTTGACGTACATAAAAGTGTTTTTTGAACTAATTTACACAAATAAACACTTATCATTTAATCAAATATATTGTGTGTTTTATGTGTTATGTGTATGCGTGATGTTGTATTGTGTGTAATACATACACATTTGCCTTGCAGTGCCTTTGCGAAATTAATGGCAAACA
This sequence comes from Apamea monoglypha, assembly GCA_911387795.2. Lineage (NCBI taxonomy): Eukaryota > Metazoa > Arthropoda > Insecta > Lepidoptera > Noctuidae > Apamea > Apamea monoglypha. The sequence goes on from OU426920.1 coordinate 9,575,750, forward strand.
GTCGTGCGGAAGAACCTGTTATCGTAAAATTATTACTACCAGAAGCAACGTTGTCTATTAAGTAGTGTTGTTGCTGAATTGTATAATTGCTAACAAAGCAATACAGGATCCAAGCCTCCAGTAGTACACACTCTTGGAGGCTTGGATCTTAAATCCTTTGACTTGAGAAACTTTTATCTTAAAATAGCAGGTCAATACTTACCAGTAATCCTATCCAACCTCCCAGAGGTGACATAATTGCCGATATACCCGGCCGTCTGACCTCCAAGACTGAATCCTATAACATGGAACTGTGTGAGGTTGAAGCCATATTTCTGGACTAGCTTGTCGATCAGCTGGGCAGTACACATGCCCACTAGCTCCGTATTCCGGGCGGCTTCTATGTAGCACGGCTCCCGAGCTATCGGGTTGTAGTCCACTGATATTACGTTGTAGTTGCAGCATTTCATGTAAGCTGAAAATATAAATATTTGTTATAATTAAGATTCTGATGAAGGCAACGTCCTAATTCTAATCAAAACCGCTAGTCTGTGGGCGCCCAATACAGTTTGTATTGATAACATTAATAATATTAAGTAACATTGCAAAATGCATACCCTACATCCTAAGACATACTATTGGAAACACGCTAGTCAAGCCATATCTGGAATATCTGATCCAAGTATGGGACAAGCTGCAAAAACAAATCAACAACGAACATCAAATATAATCAAAGTCCTCTTCAATTACAACTACTATACTCCAACAGAATTACTCTACAAAAAAACAAAACTACTTAATCTACAACAATTGTATACATACCATACATGCATGACTATCCGAAGGATCCTTAAGACCAATATGCACACAGATATAATACCCGTAATTAAGACGACCTAGAAGTACCAAGAGTGAGAACCCAGTACGGCAGGAAAACTATACAGTATGAGGGGTTTGGCTATACAATAAATTACCTAAAAAAGTCAGAGAGTGCACAAGCATACTTTTGGGGGATGAACTGCTTGCGTCCGTAGGATCTACTTGAGTTGCGACCACCCTACACGTGTCCCCTGGGTAGTGCTAAACGAGCATTAGTAATATTGGTGGTAGGCCATAGCATCCGCTGCCGGTTTAAAAATTACCACCCACCAGACAAAGTCATGCCGCTAAGCGATCATGATGCATGATGTCTGGTGAAGCCGTACGGAGGATGGGTCTGAGCAGTTGTGCTGCGATGTATGCCGGGTATGATGCGCCAGTTGTTGATGTGTCGGGTGTTTGGTCATGGAGGGTAGCGGGATCCGAAGCACGGTGCTCCGCTGGCCGACCGCAGGTAGTTGGGGGCCCAAGTAGTGTGCCAGCCACACACGAAAGGCTGCCCCGCCAACTGTGAAAAATCCCAAGGTGGCCCCATCGTACCGGTTGGCGACCCGACGAGAGGACCCGATGGCGATCCCTGGGGGGGGGGGGTTAGGGCGTCCCCGCAGTCTCCAGATCAACCCCCACTGGCGCAGTAACACCGGTCGTGTTGTTGGGTTTAACATCGCATCACCTCGCTCAACTACCGTCTTCCTTCCTATTCACTCAATATTTTTGTTTTTTAAATGAAAGGTCCAATTAAGAAAAGTAAGTGTCCACAGCGGAAACACGTCCACTCCTTTCGAGTGCACCTCTCAAATATCCGAGGTCTGTACTCGAATCTCGCTGCGGTCCATCACCATCTTGAGGCTGACAAACCACACTTGCTTTTCTTGACGGAGACCCAGATTAGATGTCCGTCAGATGCGGCGTACCTCGACTACCCGGGATACTCATTGGAGCACCATTTCCTACAGCGTGCCGGGGTCTGTGTGTACGTCCGCAATGACATCTGCTGCCAGCGTCTCCGTCACCTTGAAGACCCTAACTTCTCGTCATTATGGCTGTTGATGGACACTGGTATGGACAAAACTGTCTATACCTGTGTACCGATCGCACAGCGGTGACCACGAGACAACTCGACTGTTTCACCACCTTAGTGAGGCCGCTGATAATGCTCTGCATCGGCACCCTGATGCGCAGCTCGTCGCTCTGGGGGACTTTAACGCCTGCCACCAAGACTGGCTTTTCCCATACCAGAGGACCGACCACGCTGGGAGAGAAGCGCGAAACTTTGCGCTTTCAATGGGCCTCTCCCAGTTGGTAAGGCAAGCGACTAGGGTGCCAGATGAAATCGGTCATACCGCCAATTGTCTGGACCTTCTGCTGTCCACAGATCCGGACAGATGTGTTGTAACAGTTTCCTCACCATTAGGAACTTCAGATCACTGTCTGGTGAAGTCTGTGTCGTCCTTCTCCCCACCTGACTGCGACTCACGCGGTGCACGATGAATGTGGCGATACAAGTCAGCATATTGGGATGAGATGCGTCACTTTTTTGCGTCTTATCCTTGGCAGAAGGTCTGCTTCTCCTCTGAAAATCCGTCGAACTGTGCAGATGCTATATCCGATGTGGTGCGTCAAGCTATGGAGTATTTCATCCCCTATAGTGCCGTACCCATCGGTGGCTCAGCTCGCCCATGGTTTAACGCCGATTGTGCTCAAGCTGAACAGCGTAAGCACTCGGCGTTTCTCAACTGGGTTGACGCTCGTGACCGCAAAGCTCCGGATCTAAGCTCTAAGAAGAGAGCCTTCAACCATGCTGTCAAGTTCTACAAAAAGGCGCTAAAGAAGGCTCTCTTTGCATCTCTCTTTGCCCACAATTCACGTCTTGATACTGGCAGTGGTACTCCACCGAATTTGCCTTACTGCGACACGTCGATGCACGAGGTTCGTATTAGAAACAAGGAGGTTCTGAGAGCACTGTATCGTCTGGACGTGAATAAAGCTAGTGGATCAGATGGTATACCAGCGATTGTTCTCAAGGCTTGTGCGCCCGAGTTGTCTCCTGTATTGACACGCTTGTATCGCCTCTCATTTGGGACTGGTATAGTGTCCAAGTCCTGGAAGTTTGCCAACGTGCAGCCCGTGTCCAAAAAAGGCATTCGTGCCGATCCTTGCAACTATCGGCCGATTTCAATAACCTCCATACTCTGCAAGATTATGGAGCGTGTATTGAACTCGCGCCTCATGGCATACCTGGAAGGTAACGATCTCCTCAGTGACTGTCAGTACGGGTTTCGCCTCAATCAGTCTACTGGGGACCTACTAGTATATGCCACTCACTAGTGGGGCGAGGCCCTCGAGGGGAATGGTGAAGCGATTGCCGTCTCCTTAGACGTCTCGAAGGCCTTCGACAGGGTATGGCACGCTAGCCTTATGAGTAAGCTTCCAGTGTACGACATTTCCCCTGGTCTAACGGACTGGGTAAAAGATTTCCTGAGTGAACGGTCTCCGAGTTATTGTCGACGGATGCTCATCGGAGCCCATGACGACTACGACGTGTTCCTCAGGGGTCTGTTCTCTCTGCAACTCTCTTCCTGCTGCATATCAACGATCTGCCGATGCCCGGAATCTAGGGGTATGCAGATGACAGCACAGTTGTAGAGAGATACCTGCCGAGTGCTCGGGCTTGTAAGGAAGTAATCCGGTCCGAAAGAGAGGCTATGGTAGAGCGTACGAATGTCGCACTTCAGGCAGTCTCCAAATAGGGCGAAGCCAAGCTTGTGGGATTCAACGCCGCCAAAACACAAGCGTGTCTGTTCACCGCCAAAAAGAGTCCGTACACCTTGGCTCCTTTTCAGAATGTATCCTTGGAGTGCACCGACCGCCTTCAGCTCTTGGGAGTTGAAATTTCCTCAAACCTAAACTTTGGGCGGTTCATTGAGTCCAAAGCCAAGATGGCTGCTAGGAAACTTGGCGTTCTTGCAAAGGTCCGGCGGTATTTCACACCGGGACAGCTTCTAATGTTATACAAAGCGCAGGTCCGATCGTGTGTGGAGTACTGCAGCCACATATGGGCTGGTGCTGCAAAATGCCATTTAGCAGCTTTCGACTCGGTGGAGAGACGTGTGAAGAGGCTAATTGGTGATCCAGATTTGGTTAAGACCAATGTACAAAGCCTGAAGCACAGGCGTAGGGTAGCCAACCTTTCGGTATTCTACAGGATGCATTTTGGAGAGTGTGCGCGGGAATTACATGACATAATTCCGCCATCACAGTTCCATCATCGGACAACCCGTCGTACGGCGAATTTCCACCCTTACGTTGTTGACACTACTACGATCCGGACGAAGCGTTTCGCCTCGTCGTTTATACCGCGTACATCGAAGGACTGGAACAATTTGCCTGCAGCGGTCTTCCCGTCCGATTATAATTTAAGTGTCTTCAAGGCTAGAGTGAATAGGCTCATAATAAATTAGTGCGCTTCACCATCTACGATTGCATCACTGCTTTCCATCAGGCGGGATCGCAGTCAAGCACTAGATTATAACATTTAAAAAAAATACCAACATTTAAAAAAGGCCTAAGGAATTATATAATAGATACATATGTAAGTTTAGCTTGAACTGTATTGTATTTTATTTAGACTTGAGTACAGTACATACTTGCTATATTTTATAAATGAAACTATGGTGCTACGTTTCTTGGATGGCTTGAACGTCGTAATGTAAATTACAACTTATTGTTAATTTAGTTAGGTTTTTCTTTATGTGAAGTGTAATTTGTTTATTGAGAAAGTATATTTATTAGGTTACCTATGAAATATTTACCTAATTTAAAAAGCTAACAGTCTTAAAATAAAAATAATAATATGTACAAGTATATAAAAAAACAGGGGAAATAAATATAGGGCATCAATAAATTCGTCCGCATCGCTGTCAATAGGAAACGTGCCCAAAAGGCTGGCAGCATTGCCACGTTGTATGCCAATGCTGATTCTTTGGACAAAAATAGGCCAGCCCTCTGGTCACGTGAAGAGACGACCAACCGCTTGGCGATGTCTCGAAATACTAAGTGAGCACATGGGCCCTAGTGTTTCTGTTTTTTTTTTTGAGAAATAAATGTTTTTAAACCGAATATTGTATTGTAAATCATAACAACGTTACATTAATTTCATTTTGTAAGACACAGCAAACGATCACGATCATAGAAATGTAAAAACTTATATCTATGATCACGACCAATGTTAATTTGTTACACAAATACATCATACCATATTTAGAGGCTCTTTGCAATTATTTTATAATATTATTTTCAAAACACTTTAAATCTTTTTGGTGCCCTTTAATACAAAAACTGGCCTTTCAATGTCAAAATATTTTTAACGGCCATTAAAAGTTTATTCTTGTCTTTATTTTTCTTCATGAAAAATGGCATTCAACATTTTTTTTTTTTGTATTGTTGGCCAGTAATTTTATTTCAATAGGTAGTGTGTGTGATAAAACCTCTTTTTATGATATTGGTTTAATTTTACTATTAAATCGTGAATAGTAAAATTAAACCAATATCATAAAAAAGAGGTTTTATCACACACTATTCACGATTTCTTTTGTTGAATTACATATAACGTGATTTTCGTCTGAAGAATGCGAAATCCATTGATAAGTATGCTATTGTTACCTACTTCTATTTTACCACTGGTGGTTTTTACATACATACTTATAGAAAAGTACTTAGTTCAAGATTACATACAATAGATGCTAACTAAGTTAGAGTAAATTTTACGACTTACGGGCTGATTTGGACTCATTCCTAACTGATTGGATGGAGAAGGCACAACACAAGGAAAGGTGGAAGAATATAGGGGAGGCCCAAGCAGTGGGACAATACAGGGTTACGGAAAAAAGGGCTGATATTTCAAACGACAGATAATTTTTATTCGTGGAATAAAATTGACAAAAATAACATAATATTTTTGACAATTTTGTCAAAAATTCAAAATTATTCCTCGGATAAAATTATCTGTCGTTTGAAATATCAGCCCTAAAAGGAAAATGAACGGCTCTACGTCAACGATCCATAATTCGTGATAAAATTAGTTTGTCTTCAAGTGAATTTAGTTGAAATACATTTAATAAACATTTAAAAAACGACTTCTTGCTTGGATTTAAGATAATATTAACTAAACGAATCATAACTTAATTGATTAGTTATATTTCAAAAGTTTACCTGGTCTTATTTCTGTATTCGGCGAGAAATCTTTGTGGCCAGTATATCCATGGATTAGTATCTTAACAGGGGCGTCTTGCACCCAGGGTGCAGACTCAATGGACTGCTGATCCATAGCCAGTACTTGATGTGGTTTTTCTTCATTTTCTCTAAATGATCATACCATGATATTATTTAATATATTTAGTATATTTACATAATTTAAAAATCTAACATTATTAAAATAATAATAATAATATGTACAAGAATATAAAAAGGAGAGGAAATAATCAAACCCGTCAAAAATTTCGTCCGCATCTCTTTAAAATATCAAAAAATCAAACCTTTTCTCTTTATAATATTTCTCTCGTTCTTTGGTTTAGAAAAAAGAAAAGGAAAAGTACCTAGACTATGGATATATAATATGAATACCTATAAATAATAAAATTAAAACTTAATTTCGAATTAATAACTGCGGAAACCAAACACTACAATTTGTAGTGTTTGGTTTCCGCAGTTTGGTGGTGTTTGGTTATTTAGTTGTAGTCTACAATTAAGATTAGAAATGATTGTAAGGGCGTTACGTGATGATGTCTTTAAGTCAATAACGGAATAATACAAATAATATTAAAAAGATTTTATAATGATATGTTGCGGCGCAGCCTGGGAGAGGCCTATGTCCGAATTACCGAAAATAAAACTAAATACACGAAAAGGCATTGTTATCGACTTACCTAGTATAAAGCCAGAACGTAATGTTTTCATTGGGACACTCCATCGGCGGGGCAATGCAACCGAAATCTGCTTTAGTTGAACTAATACCTTTAAAAACACTCATTATATAGTACATACACACAAGCCGCCAGTTATCTCTAGTCCCAAGTACCTACTTGGGAATAAATTTGCCAGAAAGCACTACATCAGAAGGCCAATTCTCGTAATTTAAAAGTTCAAAATCGCAGTCTCATCTCGGCGACAAACAAATGTCAAAATCTAGTCAAAAATGTAGGGAAATTAGAGGTATTTTTGACAGGTTGAGACTGAGGCCAGACTGTGAACGTTCTTAAAATTAAGAGAATTGCCCCTCTGTTTAGCGCCACGCCTCTACAGCAAAAGAGAATGGGTTAGTCCTTACCCAGACACAAAGTTAATTGCAGGATTAAGAACTATGTTTGTTGATTTTGGTTGCCCTCACTTGGCATACAAAAAGATAATTAACTATTACCCTTTTCGTTTTAAATACTTCATTGTTTTTAGTATCTTCATTATGCCTACTGATAGTAAGTACAAAAATAATACTCGTAATTAAGGCATTAATCTACTACTACATCATCATCATCTAGTCTAGCCTTTTCCCAACCATGTTGGGGTCTCCCTATAGTCCAGCCGGATGCAGCTGAATACCAGTATTTTACATGGAGTGACTGCCTATTAATGTACTACATATATTTTTAAATCGATGCGTATTATCAACACGGTAGGTACATAACTAGTTTAGAGACAATAATGTAAATGAAGAAAAGTGTAGTTAAGCAATTGCGTTAGTGGAGAAATAATTACGAAATAAAATATCCTCTCACATAGATTATTAATTATTTGAATATGTTTCATGTAGATAGCACATATCTAAGCCTTATTTTTTACACGAAAATAGATCCGGCCTGATCCCTAATTAGTAGGTACTTACACAAGAATAGCTTGCTTGTGACCGTTTTATATATAAATAGAATTAGATATGTACTAATGTTTTATAAATTAATTTAAATTTAATTTATGTAATGCAATTTCAATTCGATAAACCAAAGCAGAGAGATTATTCCGATAGATAACGTTCACAGTCTGCGGGATAATTGCGTAACACACTATCAGTAGCAATGGCTTTAATTTTGACAGTTCAACAATATTCATTGCGTTATTTACATTGTTGAGTAAACAAATTTTTCGAACATAATGAAGCAATCGATTAGCAATATCCTTCAAAATGATTCAGATTGAGATTGATAGTGTGTTACGCAATTAGGGTGCTGATCTTAGTCTCAATCTGTCAAAAATACCTCTAATTTCCTTACATTTTTGACAAATATTTGCCATTGATTTTCGATAAGATGAGATTGTGACTAGATTTTGAACGTTTTTAATTACGGAAATCGGCATTAGGATCGACGAATTCAATAATTTAGATTTTCCTACTAATATTATAAACGTGAAAGTTTGTATGGATGGATGGATGGATGTTTGTTACTATTTCACGCAAAAACCACTGAACGGATTTGGATGAAATTTGGCACACAGATTGTTTATAACCAGGATTAACATATAGGATACTTTTTATCCGGATATTGTTAGGGGATCGAAATTTATGCGGGTGAAACCGCGGGGCGCAGCTAGTAAAAAATAAATCAGTTGATAAAAGTTCCGGAAGAATTGATTAAATTATCACAATACTCACATAAGTAAATGAAGTATATAAACAAAACTATGTAAACCATAATGACGATGTCATTAATAATTTTCAACTAGGTATTGCTAAAGGCTCACACATTTATATAGACCTTGTACACTGTGCCTTCTGAGCCGCCAAACTTCACGCATAACCGACCAAACAGCTGATTAAAACAATGAAAACTGTAGATGTTCCTATAAACTTTTCGCTAACCCGATGCAAAGTCGGAACTAGACTGTGCTGTGAGGAATATTGCTTGGGCTTATCACTGAACTAATTACTACCGGTTAAATTAAGTCAGCTGCAACAGGCATATAATTTTTGATAATATTGCAAAAACACACACAAGACAGGTATCAGATTAACCAAAAGAAAAAAAAACCGGTCAAGTGCAAGTCGGGCGAGTGTTCCGTACAAATCTGTAGGAATGTAATTACAAAACGGTTTTCGGATTTTTTTCATTTACCTGTGCTATATGACAATGCTTCTTGCAAAAGTACCTTAAGGTTTTGATTCCCTTGCGAATGTCAAAATATGTGGCATAAATGGAACAAAAACCCCGTATCTTTTGATTGCGTTGACTTAGAAGTTTTATTTTTTCACTGTTTCAAGGGATTGCAGCTCTGAGTGTATGATATTAATTTCAACTTGATAACTCCACGCGTTCCTGAGAAAAAGCGTATTGACAGACGGACAGACAGACGGACAACGAAGTGATCTAATAAGGGTTCAGTTTTTCCTTTTGAGGTACTAAACCCTAAAAATATACAAATTTTTTTTACAAAACATTTAGACCTGAGCACTTGTTCATACAGTTATATTCTCATGTATAAGAATTTTAATGATGATCAAAATTAACATAAATCTGACATCGTGATGGGCGTTATATTCAAATAATCCGAATTGAATAAACTTCACATAAAATTTATACATATGGTTTTATACTTTTTTGGTTTTGGTACTACATAACTATACCAACTTCTGCAATGTTTCAAGTGAACCCAGGTGCGTTACGTTCGAGTGACGAGCCTCGTCGCTCACGCCCATCACCACGAAATTATTACTTACTTACCTGTACTGCTTTATTTAAGTTAAATCACGCAAATCAGCCTTGACGAACGCCTGAACGATTATGTGCAACAGCATCAGTGACGCTTGATCTGTATCACCAATAAAAAACTTAGCTCAAAGTGCCAAGTGTGTTCTTTCATTTTCAGTAAGTATCAGATTGTCAGAGATCCGACGCGTAGGACTGAGGTTCAAGAAGTAGGACTGCGGGTAGCGGCTCTGAAATGAAGGTGGGCAGTCTGGGCAGAATACTCAGCTAGATGTGGTGATGGCGGGTGGAGCAGAGCCCTAACGGAATGGTTGCCGAGAAAAGGTAGAAGGAGCGTTGGCAGACTAATAGCCATGTGGGTACACGACCTACAGAAGATCGCGGGGAAGACTTGGATGTGACTTGTACAGACCAGGGAAGCATGGCACGAAAGGAAAGAGGCCTATACTCAACAGTAGGTGGAACAAGGCTGCCAATGATGAAGGATGATCAGATTCAGAACAAAAAAAACTCACTAAGGAACAACTCCTCCGCACCATTGTTCCAAATTATTATGTAAATGATATTGATATTGTCGTAAGGGAACAAGCATGAATTATCATCTTATCTGCGTTTGGTGTATTTTCCTGTGTTTTCTTTATAGGTACCTAATTACTGTTGAAAAGTGCGTTGATAGTGAATTAAGGGCATTCTTTATTTGGTTTACATATAGTTTGCTTTTAATTACCTACTTACGAGCAGTATGTTTCATATTTGAATTTGCTTTTATTTGGCATCCAGCTCTTTATCCAGCATCCAGCTATTACTTACATTTGGCATCCAGCTATTACACAATCATATGATGCGTTGTATATGTTACTGTAAATGTATATGTTTAATATAAGGTTAAATCTTGGGTTTTACTACTACATTTTAGTATTTACCTTTTTCGAATGTACATAAGTATTTCACGAAAAGAAAGTAATCGGGAGTTTACCATTAGGTATTGGTACATGCCAGGTCTTAATAATGACGGTTGGTAAATGTTGTTTTTTTTGGTATAAAACAATAAATTAGTTAACTTAATCATTTATTTCATTTACACTTACAACCTTACATATTTTTAATTATCATTATTTATATTAATAACAGTTACATTAATTACAAACACAACAAAATAAACAAACTTTGTGTTTGTTCGACGACGTTTACAAATATCCTTCCATAGTTTATCGGTAGTAATATTATTTTCTCACAACAACACGCTTGCTTTAGAGGTGATACGGGTAGCAGTGGACTGCAGACTGCCCACGAGTCGAGTGCGTTCCGAGTTATGCTGTAATCGATTTGAGTGTGCTTATTCCCGTTCCGAGTTAGCATGATCGCGATAACGATGTCCCGTGAATCGTCACAGATGACATCATGACATGTGCCATCTTGCGATAACGCCGACCATGCCATAAAATAATATCACCGTGTCAGAAAAGACAGTCTGTGTGTGTGTGTGCTTGTCAGTGTGTGTTTTGTTTTGAGTTGCATCATATCTTTAGCCTAGAATGGATTTATTTTTCTTACCATAGACTACACCTTAAAGTTAAATTAGTCTACAGCTACAATTTCGTACTTAATTTGTGGAAGACTGGTGCCTAAACTAAGCTTTTTACAAAACCTGTAAATCAGGTCACCAGGCCCCCTTTACAATTTTTATGTTTCAAGTATTGTACTGAAGATGTTTCGTTTTAAATCACAGTAGTATTAGATCATTAATTATAATATCGTTTATTAAAAATTATTTAATTCATTAATAGAAATAGTGCAAATAAGATTTTTATTTATTTTTTATGTAGGAAACATGCAAAGGATGTATGAGAGTGTAGGGTGTATGATGTGTATGTGGGAGTGAGGGTGTGTGTATGAGGATGTGGAAGTGGGGTGTTTGTATGAGGTTGCGTGCGTTATTTGGGGAACACTAAATTAGGATATGGTAGTGAAAAGATCTTCAGTTTGAGCGAAATCTAAGGAAAGAAGCCATTCAGTCAATGTTCTTTTAAACGTTGTTTTGCTTAGGATATGAGTTGAAAGTAGGTTATTTAGTTTATTATATAGTAAAAACAGCCCAAGAAAAAGAAAGAAATTCCGAGCAAATTTAGTTTAACTGGCCTAAATTGGCACACGTTCCTTCTTCTTTAAACTAACGTCGCATTTTCGAAATTGTGTTTCTGGCTGACAGTCGCCACCTAACCAAAGAAGAAGAAGAAATGTGTTGTATACACATAGAAATACTGTAATACAACCATGAGTATTCGAGTGAATATAGTTTTGACATTGAGCGCGTTCACGAGCGTTCCGAATTGGTGACAGCTCTCAGCTGTCTTAATCGTCATATCAAAATCGGAACGCAAATATTTGATGTGAGTGCTGTGAGCGATTATGGCTAATTCGGAATCAAACTCAAACTCAAATTATTTATTACAATTAAACCATTTACAGGCACTTTTAAATTGTCAAAATTAAATAGTCGGCCAGTTAGTCAGAAAGTTGAAGCTAGTTGCCCATTCCAAAACTTAGATCTCTATGGAGAAGAACGGGCAAGAAACTCCAAGTACACTCTTTTAAATCAAGATATTATTACAAAATCTTGGGTACATTATTCTATTACTTCTATATGTGAGAACAATGTAAAAAAAAAACAAACAAAGAAACAATTTAAAATATAAAATTAAAAATCAGCCCTGGCAGTTATTGTACCCTTAGCCTTAGAGGCTCAGTAAATGTGAAAAAATAGACATGTCTAGACGTGTTTGCGTATCGTCTAAGGCCTAAGGTAAAATCTAACATTTACCGAATGAAAAGTTCGGAATGAACATTGGTCACAGAACAGTTCGGACTTTCACCATTAAGAGTAGGTAAATCTTGGGTTGTTCTAGAAAATCTCATTCTCATTTCCTACAAAATGTATGGAAAAAGTTTTATGCAATGTCTGACTTTTCTAGTATTCAAACCTCAGTTGGTCCGATAGAGTTTTTTGATCCTTATAAGAGACGGGATCGGTTGGTATCAAAAACGTTTTTGTAAAACTGCCCATTTTCTTGTTGATACTTTTGCATATGCAATGCAGATTATGAAATATAAAAAATCCTCAAAAATTTAAGGACAGTCTCCTAAGACCGTTTTCCAGTAGCTACAGCAATTAAGGTACCTGCCATGACAAGATGGGGCAGCCATCTCAAAATTCCACCCTGTATGATTTTGTAACAACGAACTCATACAGGGTGGGATTTTCGGATGGAATCGCATTCGGATCCGTAATCTTTGATCTAGTATGCTATTGGTCTACGGTACATTCGGCAGCAAGAGACTATCAATCACAGCTCTGTTTGAACCTGCACAATCCAATGTTGTATACTGTGGTACCAAAGTCTGACAACAAAATAATCAGGTACAGTTAAGTCCTCCAGTTAGTACAAGTGGCGAATTGAATACCTATCTACCATTCTGTGTTGTATATATGTAGTCAATGGTGTTCAGTTGTTGTAGGAGTGTAGGCTGTTTTTTTGGGTTGAATAAATAAAATATTATTATGTAATTTAAATTATGTTTTATTTATAAAATCAATCAGTTATTTAAAATGATTTAAAGTCATTTGGCACTTTACTAAATAATATGGCGATAATAATGGGAAAGAAACCGACTGTTTTCATTTCCGTCTAAATGCGAAACTGACAACAAACATTTAAATATGAATATGTGTATATACAACTATTATCATATGGATTTATTTAATTCTATTAAATAAGCGTATTTATATTATTTACAGGAGACAGTTACACATCATTATACCCATTCAGTCAGAGCTCCGACAGTTTTCTGTTACAATTTGAACCTAAAATAATTCACTATTACATATTTACACACAATTTGTATTCGGATATAATTATATTTACAAACTTTATGTGTACAACGAGGTTTTACATGTTGAAGCTGTAATAAACCAATAAGGAATTAGACAAAATGTATGAACAGGGAGTTTTTATTATTGGTTTAAGATTTAACCATTTGTTTTATTACCAGCTTCAAACGACGATAAACAACACCGTCTATCATAAGAACTACACATGTCCCTTGGATACATCTAATGTCAAACATTTACTTCAATTACATGACACAGAAATTGATCGTATTTCTATTGACGCCGAAAGTTACAAGGATGTCAAGGGAGCAATAGCTACAAGTACAACATACAAATGGAATTCATGATTCAGAAAAGAGCTTTATGGACTATGCTCCGCATGAAACAGACGGAATCATCTAAAGACCATTTTATTGTCTTTACATTTTAGTGTTGCTAACCAGCTTAGTTAAAAATTTGCAGAAACTTAAGACTGATGAGCAAAGACAAATTAGAGCAACACGTAGGAAATATTTGCCCCACACTATTCAACCGAAATGCCTATAGAAAACCATATACAGTGTTAACTTATTTAAAAACAAATTGAGGACCTATTTATTGTGGAAAGGCTATTACAGTATCAATTATTTCCTAGATAACATATGACATTGTAACTTAAGATTGATTTTATATTTAATTAATTTTATTTTAATTGCAATTGTATATCTAATGTTATTTTTTTTTATTTTTCAACACAGTGTATGGTATATTGGTATGAAATAAATTATTTATGACTATGACTAAAAATAAATTGTTAAGAAATTATTGTTCAACCGTAAATATTACGGTCAAATGTTAAATTCTATAATGACCTTTCAATTATCATAACTTTTTTGAACTTACTGTTACTCATTCGCTTGTAAACACACAAAGTGACAAAATGTTTAAACTGTTTTCGTTCTAGCTCTCATTCGCCAAATGTGCAGAGTATACGCCCGATAAGGAACTTCGTTCCAATAATAATATTTTATTTGTTGCATCAATTCGTGTACCGCGCAGCATCTCTACGCGGATGAGGAAGCTGCTGATCAAAACAAACGTAGCGCAATGAGTACATTATCAGTTGTAGGTTATGTATGTCGGTGCATTGTCGCTGTATTATGTGCTGCAGTTCGCGAATCTTCGCAGAATCTCTGACATCGAATTAAAAGTAAAAAAAATACTTTAAACGTTTTAATGTAGCCCTTTTATATCTAACCAGTAAATATACGAAGCATAATCAGCCTACATTGTTCCCACTGCTGGGACACAGGTCTCATCTCAGTGAGAGAGAGTGGGCCGTAATCCACCACGCGAGGCCAGTGAGGGTTGGTAGATGTTTTCGATTTTTTGGGTCTAAGACATGCTGGTTTCCTCACGATGTTTTAAGAGCTAGAAATATCTTAAGCTGAGTGATAAACATTTCGAAGGTAAACTCTTAAGGCTAATTAATCATCGATACAGGAGAAATTCCTAGTGTGGGGCAAAGTTTAAAAAAAAAAAAAAAAACGAAACGAAACGAAAACGATGGAAAATTCTATTGTCATGGTGTAAGACTGTGTACCTACTGAAAATAATGATTAACCAAGGCTAGAATAACTGGAAGAGCGGATTACTGATGCAAGATTAAGTAATTGATAAACATTTTTGGATGATAGGGCCTTTTTGTTGGTAAATTACTTAAATTTTATAAAAACAAAACTAACGGTTTCATAGATAATGGCACGGTACTCGAGAAATAATATTGTGGAAAAGCTTCTAATTCTTCCTTGCAATTTAATAATGAGGAATAAAAATAAGTAATTGCAATTGACTTACCGGTAGGTAAGTCAATTGCAATTATTTATATTAATAACGCAGTTATCCTGACTAAAATGCAATTGTTGTCATTTTTGTGTTCAATTTTTTTTCATAAGAAACTAATATCGTTTTCATAAACAACTATTTGTTTACAAAATAGATAATACTATGGCTTTTTGTTAATTTTAATTACTAAATTTAATTACAGAAAAAATATCAAAGATAAGAAATAAGATATTTTATTTTATAAAACGCACTGTTTACGATAGTTATATATTTTTTATGTGTGCTATAAATGCGTGTGCCACGTGCATATTGCGTATGGGTGCTGAACGAGCGAAAGTGTCTGCATGATGTTGACCCTCGCTCGTACCTGACTTCCCCCTTTTTTATAAGAAGATTGTGGATTCGGTCACTCTTTGTATCTATAATTTTTAACACATTTTAAATTTTTATGACTCTCGGGTGAGAAATTTTAATTCGATTTTTTTAGAGGTTTCGTTTTACCCAGTAACTGGGTTGTGGAGGTCAGTATGCTTAGTGCGAGTTTTTTAAACGTCACCATCGCGTTAGAGTTAACTCTGATTTGTATGGCGCTGCATTAGCGCCACCTGGTGCCATACGCGAGAACTAAAAAACGCGAGTGTAAGTTTTTTATTTTACTTTGTCGATGGTGACGATCGAATCCCACTCGATAGTGAGCTCGTAAATTAACGTGACTCTGTGTTATCGCGAGTGTAAGTTGCAATTTTGACAGTTTTGACAGCTCGTTTGAGAAACGCGTTCACGTTCGAATAAGTTAATTCTTCACTGAAGGATTTGTAGTGAGAGCCTTGTGAGTGTTGTGAATTTTCAAAGTTATTTTATTTGAATTCGTTGTGTGGGCTCATTATTACTAATACATTTTACTTGGAAGATGTTTGAGACCGCTAGGGCACAAGATGAGCGCAATTACATGTCCAGTGTTCGTGCAAAAGCCCGTACTTCTAGCAATGCCCTAAGAGATCATCCGGAGGCCGGATTTAAGAGGAGATACAGCTGAAACAGCTGACTGGTTTAAAGTCTACACAACGGGTAACCTTGGAAGATAAGGTAATTTCAATTGGAGGTGCAAATCACAACTCTTTCCTAAGGAAGAACAGCAACATCAATAAATTATGTGCAGTTGTTGCACCAAAATGGAGAAATAGTGTGGCTTTTGGGTAAGCTCGCCACAATAAAATGTAATTGCATTGTATATTCAACTTAGGCAATGATTCAACTAAAAGATGGTTATAATTTTAGGAGACTGGTTATCCACAACAGCTATGGTTGATGACTCCGATTTTAGGTGCTGCTCCAGACACACTAGAAGCCAATTACAATCAAAGGCATGTGGCAGCCAGAGTCGTCATAGAAAATATGTTTGGGAGGCTGAAGAATCGATGGCGCTGTCTAGACAAACATAGAGGGCTACACTACAAGCCTGTTAAATGTCCTAGAATTATTCAAGCCTGCTGCATTCTCCATAACATTGGTCTTGATTTTAATGCTGTAGAAGAAGAAGAGAACATCTTCGGTATGGTGACAAATTCTACAAATCAGTCCATAGCTTATGTGTATTGAATACTAAATTACACTTCTTTCTAGGATTGGAACATGATGAAGAAAAACACAATGGGCCACAGAGACCCACAGAGATGTAAACAGGAGGTTCAACATCTGACAATCAGAGGAAGGATTTTAAGGGAACAATTAGTTAGAAGACTTCAACACTTTTATTTTTAATATACTTGAACTTTGTAAGTTTGATGTTCAAAGGTGCCTTTATAATGGTCTAATTGAAATTATTGTTAGAATTAGAATTTATTTATTTGTATGAATGTTGTTTTACATAGTACCTACGGTGTTAATATTTTTTAAGTTCTCTACACTACCACAACATATTATGATACAAATATTTAAATGTCATTCTTATATAACTAAGTACAATAAAATTAATATTAAGATTTGTGATTTACAATAAGTCCAATATGAATATTATTATAATTACGTAGACGTTACTTTAAAATCAATGTCAAGAATGTTCTAGAATAAATTCTTTTAGCACACTTTTAACAAAATGTTTACTGTTTTCCTAATCAAGATCAAATCTAATAAGTAGGTACCTACTTTCAGTATTTTTTAAATGAATAACAATCATATAATCAATTATGATTGTTATTAATTTGCATATTCTTTACAGTCATCATCAGCTATTCCTTTCCCATATTTGGGTCGGCTTTCAGTCTCAACTGGATTTAGGTGAATACCAGTAGGATTCTACATGGAGCAATTGCCTATCTGATAAGGTAGGCATTTTCTCCATGGTGACCATGCTGGCTTTGTGTAGTGAGTGTCCAAGTCAGAAAGTGTATAATATGCATGTAAAATAATTATGAATTATTTCTGTTTAGAATTAGAAAGATTGAGTAGTGAATCTGACCGTAGTAAGAGAAGTTGCAATTTTAATTAGAGGTAATGAAACACCAACCACGAAGAAGGTTGCAGTACTTTTATTCATCATTAATCAGTCTTAGATTGTGTCACAAACTAGGAACTTTATTTTGATATAATAACAATTCTTCGAATTCGAGGTTTGAGATAACTATTGCCATAAATTATTTACATAATAATATAACAAGTAGTAAATAGGAACACATTATATATCACACAACTTCTTATGAAATATCAACTTTTAACTTAAAACTAACTTACAAAAATAATACCAAAAAAGGTGGTGGGCAGTAGTAGTGCTTAATATTAAATATATCTAATTAGTCTACAAAATGTATCTACAATTTTCTCTAAAAGATTTAATCCTCTGTGGCCTACAGCTTGCCACTCCCTCTGAGCCTGCACCTCCATCTCTCTGATCCTATTCTGCTCTCTCCTCGAGTCCATGTAATCTTTATGTTGCTGTTCCTTAAAATTTCTCCAAAACGAATCTGCTTGGGATTCTTGCGCGACGAGGAGTAAGTAGTTTGCACAGACGTAACAGGCTCTGGCTGAACTACACGGACATGAGACGAAGTTCTGGTTGGGGAGAGCATGCCCAGTCTCTAGAAAAAATAATAAAAGTTATTTATATTATGAGTTGTCATCTTAAAGAGCCTTTTAAACAAACTTATAAAGTTCTTTCTTACCTTCCACTTTATCTCCACAAAAGAAAGAGGTGTAGGAGCCATGGTAGGTGGCGACTGTGCTGGGGCAATGACTTGATGGCCCTGGCTCATTCCAATTAGGTTGGATACATAGAACATGAAAAATGTATGTTCTTCAGATCTTAAAGTTTTTCAGCTGATGCCACGACAATTAACCATACTTCAGGCTAACTCTTTTCCAAGTTTCATCAAAAACACTTCAGAGGTTGGGCACACACAAGTAACAGGTGGAATTGGGCTGAATGTGAATCTCCTGTAAGACAATACAATTTATGAGACACAATAAAGTAACCTAATTATAAATACTACCGGTTGGTGTTATTTAGGAAGTTTAAACCTGTGACAACCCAGCTTCTTCTATTGCCAAGCCCGTAGCGACTCGCACACCAATGATATTTGTTGTGGATAGCTTGCTGAGGTCTCCTTAAAGACCAAAATAAACTTCGTTTCATTTCTGCAAAGTTCACAGATTATAAGCTCGCTAATCACCAAATAATTAAAATTCCACTTACTACTCGATAAATGTCTCCATCAAAACATAATTGGGACGAACTTGTCTTCATTTTTAATTAATAGAATCCAATATTAAATCAATAACCTAAATCACAATAACTTGACATAAACGCGAAACATAAACAAAGTCGTTATAACCAACACAAATTTGATAGACAGCCGCTATCATTGGGAACATTGAATATAAATGTCATTCTATTTGGTCGGTTTATCCGAGGACGTTTACGTGACACCAACATAAGAAAAATAATGCTCGCAATTCACGGTGACCAAACGCGTATTGGATGGTTAACTTCGATTGTAACTCACACTCGCATGCATTCGGTTCTCGACACGTTTGACGTTAACTCGATTTACGCGATGGTAAAGTCATTCGAACAACGTTGTGAAACTCACACTAAGCATACTGATAGGCAGTCGCTCCATGTAAAATACTAATATTTAACTGCATCCAGTTGGACTAGAAGCCGACCCCAACTTAGTTGGGAAAAGGCTAGGCAGATGATGATTATGATGGATAGTAAATTTTAATTATAAAAATGCGTCATGCATTAAAATATTAACTTTGATTTGCCAAAAAAATTGTCCCCGAAAAATCGAATGCCTGAAAAATATAAGCGGTATTAAAATTATAATCGTTTTTAATTATAATCGTTTTTTTTTTGTAAATGATTCCGTCATATTTTCTGCAAATACGTGATTTGTATAAACGGTGTGTGGTCCAAACATGAACATACATTATTGGTCTCTGCGTAAAAACTGAATCAGTTACATAAACCGGCACGACTTTGGAGAATTAAAGCAAAAATACAATTTTATTATATAAGTGCTATTTTATTTTGAAATTAATTTATACAGAAAAAAATCAATCCATCCAGTTTTTGTTAAACTGGATTTTATTCTGAATACCTAATAAAATTAACTTTCTAGCTCGTTGCATTATGCAATTAATGCAACAGATTTCTTTTTGGTTTTTTTTTTTATTGAGACGTCATTTTATGCAGGCTATAGAATCTACTTCATAAAAATAAACTTAAATTTATTTATTCATTGCCAGACCAAGCACATCATAAACCGCAGGGTTTATAAGCATCAAATTTTTGCAAAAGTTCCTTATTGAGTACTCAGGAAGGATTTTTGAAAGTTCACCCACTATTTGCGGATGAAAACTTGCCATTTTTGCCGATGGGAAATTTCATCGGACACACGGATTGCTAAGAAAAAAAAAAACAAAAAGTTTTCTACAGCCGTTTAATTCCTCATCTAAAGTTAATAGAACGTCTTTTTCTTCTGCTCTTCTGATTGGACCCGCGTGCGTACGGCGACTCCGAGTTTGTACTGAAGAAGTATAACCCCTGCACACTGAAACAATTTAAAAACGTACGTAAACAATATTATCAAATTGAAATAACTTTTTCTTTAGACATCTTATTGGCCAAGGACATCTCATGAGTAACTTATGACATGTTAATTTCAAAATTATATCACACAATGAAACGGTATACATCGTGTTCCGGACGATATGACATAAACTTCGACCAGATGTTCAGACTATGGAAATAAGCATTTTTAATTATGGACAGTTGGACACATTATAACGAATTCTTATTTTTTGTTAATTTCCATTTCCATACAAACTAAAAATGATCGTCCTTCTTCGCTAACTCTCGGGTTCCGCTCGTACGTGCAAATGAAATGCAAATAGCATTTGATAGATTTATCATTTTATATGCATTAAGCGGCAACATAGGCCAAATTAAGACCCTTTCTTACTGCATAGCTCAATTAAATTTCATTAAATGCAATTACAAATATCTTTGAAGCCTTTTTAAGTACTACTTCCTTTGTTAGATTTGATTTGTAAAAGCTATAGAAGCGTTTGCCAAAGTTTATGGATAACGTGAAGAGCACGTTGTATAGGTACATATATTTGTAGACACACATTCCTTTGCCAGCCATACATTCATACCAATATCCTTTTTTCATAGTTATTAATAGCTTGTTTTTTATATTTATGTATTTATATTTAAAACTTGAACTTGAACTTGAAGTGGCAATGGGCGGGACACATAGCGAGAAGAACCGATGGCCGTTGGGGCGGAAAGGTTCTGGAATGGCGACCGCGCACCGGACGACGCTCAGTGGGTAGGCCCCCGACAAGGTGGACCGACGATCTGGTGAAGGTCGCGGGAAGCCAGTGGATGCAGGCTGCGCAGGACCGATCGTCGTGGAGATCCTTAGGGGAGGCCTATACCCAGCAGTGGGTGTCGTGCGGCTGATATGATGATGATGATGATGATGATTTAAAACTTTATGCACAAGTAAAACAAAAACTGTACAAAGGCGGACTTAATACCTAAGGCATTTTCTACCAGTCAACTTTAGGGTGATGCATTGACAAAACATGGCAGGTGCCAACATAAGGAATATGTAACTCGAAAAAGAATAAATACTAAATAGATACATAAATGTAACGAAAATAATCTTTGTTAGGAGAAACAACGATAGGTAGAAGAAACGAATCCTCAAATCAGCGCTGAAATGAATCTGCCAACTTCTTACGAATACATATGTTCACTTTGAAAGATAACCAACTGATTGGTTGGTTATATCAGTTTTACTTTAAATTTTACTGTCTCAATGTAATTGAAATGTAAAGTGATGTCCTTAAACACAGCTTCGAATACACCTAGATAACCTAAGTACTTATCAATATAATAAAATCTTGTAATTATAACATCGTCACGAGGAGGAAGCTAGGCTAAAGAAAAACAAACTCTTTGTAGGGAAAGTATGGAAGTGTTTCAGTGCCTGCGGTAATTATGTAACTGGCTAATCGCTTACAATGTTATTCGCTATTGTTAAGAATAAGGAGTTTAAAAATAAGTGCGGTATTTTCCTAGCTGTCTTAAGACTTCACTTATAAACTTCCAAAAGTGGCCATAAATGGATTTATAGTCATTTTTAAGGTTCCGTAGCCAAATGACAGAAAGGGAATCCTTATAATTTCGTCTGATCCTTAAAATCAGTACTGCGCTAGCGTAAATGTTCATCCCAGCTACGGAATTCGAACCCCTGTGCGATGCTCGACACGCACTTGGCCTGTTTTCAACAAGATGCAATAAGTAGTCCAAATTTTTTGGAAATTTTTGTTGCGTCATAAACCACATTGTATTTATATGAATGTCAACAATTTAATAAATGCTAGCTAACTTTACTTTTAAAATGTTAAAAATACCGTTACTCCTTCGACTCAAAGCATTGCAACTAAGTGGGATTTCTCAAATGCCGATGTATCTACCATAGTTTTGTAACTTGCACTCAATTCGCTACCCTTGCAAAATACTTACTTCTTCGGAATATATTCCCCGAAGAGCACTTCATCAGTCGAATTGAACATCTCGCACCAGCCGATCATGTAGATGATCCAGGAGTAGCATTTGGTTGCGTAGAAACCAACCTCTGTGTTTATTGATTCTGCGTAGTACGCTGGCGCTCTGTCGTGGTTACAGCCAGATTTAGCTGGAGAAGATTATTTTTATTAAATTAAGTTTTCAACGACGAAAAGTAAATAACAAAAAAGTAACGACCGAATTTTTTTTTCCTCCCTTTTCTCGTGCCAATCCCCACACTCCTGTGCCAGCCTCATCCAGCCTCACCCACGACGGTGACAATATCGAATATCTACTAAGTATCTATATGAACGAAATATGT
The DNA here is from genome assembly GCA_911387795.2 of Apamea monoglypha. Lineage (NCBI taxonomy): Eukaryota > Metazoa > Arthropoda > Insecta > Lepidoptera > Noctuidae > Apamea > Apamea monoglypha. The sequence continues at coordinate 9,598,414 of OU426920.1, forward strand.
ATACCTAGCTATTTATTAAGCTCCAAAGTAAGACTGAAAGAAGACCAGCATCTATATTTTATTTTTTTTGTAAATATCGCAAAGGTGTTTAAATCTAGCTGAGCTTGAAAATTAAGAACCAATCCTACTGTTTATCAAAAATTAAACTGTAGCCCTATGCCCTAATATAATCCACTCACTTTGTTCTTTAGTAGTCTTGCAGCCAGGCTGTGTGATGCCACCGTTAGCGTAGAAGTCGACATGTCCACTGGCTTCCAACTTCCCTTTCTCCAGTGCGTTAGTATGAAGAACATCAACGAGTTTCGCGTCTCCTTTGTCTAATTTCTTCTTTGTGTCGGTGGTCACGAACAGCGGCATGGCAGGGTCCAGTGCTGTGGAATATTGATATTTCAATAACTAACTCTGAGAAAACTCTGACTCTGTTAACTCTAATAACCTCTGAGTTTGTTTCGGTCTTTCTTCTCTGAGTAGATGAGTTAGCAAACACCGAACTCATATATTTTTTTAAGCATCGTTTAATTTTGAAGTAAAAAGGTTTTGGGTTTATTTAAATTTATGTACAGAAATAAATTAATAAGATAGATAGATAGATAGATAGAATACTCTTTATTGCACACCATACAATTTATAAAACATAAATATACAAAATTTTTAAAAAGGGTGACACAATGGGCGGTCTTATCGCTAAGAGCGATCTTTTAAAGACAACCTTTGGATGGATTAAAATTAAAGAGAGACAAATATGGTAGGTAGTCTGTGGTGTACCATTTACATTATACAAATTTATTAATATATAAATTTATTAATATTTATTAATAAAATAAGTTGTGTGTTTTGTGTGATTGTGTGTGCGCGTGTGTGGTGTTGTGTGTAATACCTATACATTTAGCCAGCGATGCCTTTATGAAGTTGATGGCAACCAATCGTCGTGCGGGTGAACATGTTATCGTAAAATTATTACTACCAGGAGAGTTGTCTATTATGCAGTGTTGCTGCTGAATGGAATAATTGCGAACAAAGCAATACAGGATCCAAGCCTCCAGTAGTAAGCACTCCTGGAGGCTTAGATTTTAAATCCTTTGACTTGAGAAACTTTTATCTTAAAATAGCAGGTGGGTATCAATACTTACCAGTAATCCTATCCAACCTCCCAGAGGTGACATAATCGCCGATAAATCCAGCCGTCTGACCTCCAAGACTGAATCCTATAATATGGAACTGAGTGAGGTTGAAGCCATATTTTTGGACTAGCTGGTCGATCAGCTGGGCAGTACACATGCCCACTAGCTGCGTATTCCGGGCAGCTTCTATGTAGCAAGGCTCCCGGGCTATCGGGTTGTAGTCCACTGATATTACGTTGTAGTTGCAGCATTTCATGTAAGCTGGAAGTATTAAATAGTGTTAAATATTTCTTATAATTAAGATTCTGATGTAGGCAGCATGCTAATTCTATTCAAAATCGCGTTACGTTGTTATCAACGTAACATTAGTTCCATTTCAAAGTCAAAGTATTTTTTTCAAATAGGCACATAAAAGACACTTTTGAACGTTAAAATTACAATAAAATTGAATTGATTGTCACTCCTTCCAAAAGGTAGTTTTCATATGGAGAAGAATGAGCAAGAAACTCCACCGTTGCTCTTTTAAAATGTTTTAGAATATTTTGCATACATTGGTGTATAATAATATGTGAAGACGAGGCACCTAAAATAAAATAAAATTACTATACCACAATAGGTAAAAGAAATAAAAATGAAACCATGACGTATAAATTAATTATGTGATAGAAACATGTGCTCACATATTTACAAACATTTTAAAAGTAGACGATTTGCATTAAATAAAAATTAACAAGTAATAAGGTGCGAGTTAAAGTAATTACAGAATGTAAATCAATGTCAAAAAAGAATAAACTTTACAATTAAATTAGCAACCAGTTTGATTAGACTCTAGATTGGCCTATGGAGCAGGACCAGCATGTTTCGAAGCGTTCTTATCCTCTAATTTATAGTATGCTTGTTTACAAAGTGTACTTTTAATGTGAGTTTTAATTTTTTTTTTCATTTAATTGCATTAAATCACAAGGTATTTTATTGTAATATTTAACACAGTACCCCATAAAAAATGTATGTACTTTGGCTAATCTGAAAAATGGTTGATGTATTTTATCTTTATTTCTAGTATTAAAACGATGTTAATGATTTGAGTTAAGACACGACACACGATCACGACAAATGTTAATTTGTTACACAAATACATCATACTATAATTATAGGAGTTTGGCATTTTGTAATATTATTATTTCCAAAAAAACCTTTTTGGTATCCTTTAATTTAAATGCCAAAACATTTTTGAACGCTACTAAAGTTTATTCTATTTTTAAATTTTTCATCGTGAAAAACGGCATTCTATTATTTTTTGTATTATTCAGCCAGCCTTTTTGTATTCGGTTTTATAAGTTATGATGAACATATAAAATCGAATAAAAAAGGCACATGGAGCGGCTAGTGGCTAAATAATAACAGCCGCACGGGTCGATCGATCAAGTTAAGATACGCTTGCCGAGGCTGGTCCGTGGATGGGTCCATCTTTCTACTTCAAGAACAAATAAAATGAACATGCTAAGTTACAGATAATTTTACGACTTTGAAAGGAAAATGAATGGCTCTACGTTAACGTTACATTTAGTTTGTCTTAAATTGAACTTAGTTCAAAAATCCTTAAATATATTTTTTTAAGCACCAATTTCTTGCTTGAATACAAGATAGTATTAACCTAACGAATCTAACCTTAACTTAATTAATTATATTTCAAAAGTTTACCTGGTCTTATTTCTGTATTCGGCGAGAAATCTTTGTGGCCAGTATATCCATGGATTAGTATCTTAACAGGCGCGTCTTGCACCCAGGGTGCAAACTCAATGGACTGCTGATCCATAGCCAGCAATTGATGTGGTTTTTCTTCATTTTCTCTAAATGAAAATACAATGAAATTGTTTAAAATACATAGTTTTATAAGAATGAAAATAGAACGTCATATTGTTAAAACAAACACAACATCAAGCCTGTATTCCCGAAGAGTTAGGCTGAGGTGAACCTAAATGATTAATGATTTATTTTCTGTAAGAAGGTTTGTACAAACACTTTTACACGTCCTATCTCCATACATCACATTTCGCCAGTTCTGTTTATGGTCCATATAATAGAACTTGTTGCGCCTCTCTCAGTCAATAGTCTCAATTTCGTGAAAATATCGGGATAAAAAGTATTATGTCCTAATACAGGTCATGGTCTACCTATGTGTCAAACATCTAAATCCGTTCTGCCGTTTTAGCGTGAACGTGTAACAAACAAACATCAAAAAATAAAATCGTTTCTCTTCATACTATTAGTTTAGAAAAATGAAAAGCATCTTAAATATCGATGTATAATAATCACAGAAATCTTAATAATAAATTATTAAGATTTCTGTGATAATAATACATACCTACCTACCACCTCCACCACCTAATACCACCTAATATGTATGTATCTATAAATAATAAAAACACAACTTAATTTTGAACTAATAACTACTGAAACCAAACACTACAATTAAGATTAGAAATTATTCCGTACAATCATTTGAATTTGAAACCAAACACTACAATTAAGATTAGAAATGATTGTACGGGCGTTACGTGATAATGTCATTAAGTCAATAACATAATGAAATAAAATAAAATTAAAACGTTTTTATAATGATGTGTAACCTAGAGGCATTAGACCGATTAATAGGCGTAATAAAATGTCAATGAGTTGGCCACGCTTTACTTTATTCTCAAGTGCTGATAATAAATTATTATCCCCAGATTTTCGTTGCTAAGTTATTACTTATATTGTAGGTGAATTTACGTGTTGTTGTTTTGGACTGACAGGAAATGCCCTACGATTTCTTTGAAGCTCTCAGGGTTTATGTAAATTAGCGTGGCAGTTGTAACAGCACTGTAATAAACGTCGACTGTTTAATATAGTCTTTATGTGGAAAGATCTAGCCATAGTTGCCTTTTTATTCTAGAAATATTCAGTGATCACGCGTATTGACAGCGTAGTATGTGATGCCCCCAGTTAGATGGACCGACGGCCTTAAATAGGTGGCTGGGACAGATTGGATGCAGAAGGCTGAGGGCAGGATGTTGTGGCGCAGCTTGGATGTCCAGCAGTGGACTGCTCCTGCTGAGTTGATTGAATGATTGATTCAGAGGTCCCAAGCAATTTTTGAAAATTCGTTCATCATCAAACACAGCATCCAGTTGGGCTGCCAAAGACAGCCTCTCTGTCTACCAACACAGTCATTATTATTGTTGTCTACTCAAATTACCAAAAATGAAACTAATAAAATGAAAAGGCTTTATGATCGACTTACCTAGTATAAAGCCAGAACGTTACGTTTTCATTGGGACACTCCATCGGTGGCGCAATGCAATCAAAGACTGCTTTAGTTGAACTAATACCTTTAAAAACACTCATTATATAGTACATACACACAAGCCACCTAATAAAATAATCTCTAGTCCCAAGTAGATAACAGGGGAAAGATCTATAGCCTGATTGCGTTTTTCCATTTGGGATCTTTTAGTAGCAGTTCGGAGTCTGCATTTGTGTTGTAGGTATCTTAAATGTCAAATAAAGAAAAAAGTGTGATTTTCTCTATTTAACGATGACCTAGAAGTGTCGTTATAATTGATAATTTAGGAAATACGAATGAAAAAGAAAATTAGGTTTATTTGTCACAGAAACACGGGCATACAAAAAGATAATTAACTATTACCCTTTTCGTTTTAATTATGTACTTAATTGTTTTCACTTTCATCGCTAAAGTCTTCTGATAGTGAAAACAAAAACATTTCATAGTTAATTAATGTAACCATATTTATAAATAGACGCTTACCTATTAACACTTCAAGGTACATACCTAGTTTAGAGATAATAATATAGGTGAAGAAAAGTGTAATTAAGAAATTGCGTCAGTGTAGAAATAATTATCAAATAAAACTTCTGCTCACATAGATTTTATTTATGTTATTGGAATACATTCCATATGGATAGCAAATATTCTTATTTTTTTGAACGAAAATAGATCCAGCCTGATCAATAATTAGTAAAGATTAGCTTTCTTGCGTAGGTGCTTATGACCGTTTTATATATAAATAGAACCATTACTAACATTTTAAGAATGTAAGTGTAAATTAATATTAATTTCATACTTAAAATGTAATTTCAATTCGATATACTCGTACCAAACCACATACACTATTCAGATAATATCGAAGAATCCAATACCTGGATTTAAAAAATTTAATAATTGATAAAAGTTCCGGAAGAATTGATTTTATCACAATACTCACATATAAAAATGAAGTTTATAAACAAAATTATGTAAACCATAATGAAGATGTGATAAATAGTTTTCAACTAGGTATTATTGCTAAAGGCTCACACATTTATATAGACATTGTGCCTTCTGAGCCGCCAAACTTCACGCATAACCGACTAAACAGCTGGTTAAAACAATGAAAACTGTAGATGTTCCTATCAACTTTTCACTAACTCGATGCAAAGTCAAAACTAGACTGTGCTGTGAGGAACATTGCTTGGGCTTATCACTGAATCAGTTCAGTACTACAGTACCTAGTAGTACTACCGGTTAAATTACTCGGCTGCAACAGGCGTATAATTTTTGATAATATTGAAAAGACCAATAAATGTGTCAGGTCAACCAAAAAAACAAAAACAAACAAACTTGAAACATTTAGATCTGAGCACTTGTTCGTACATTTAAATTGTCATATAAGAATTATAATGGTGATCAAAATGAACATAAATCTGACATCATGATGGGCGTTATATTTAAATCATCCGCTATCGAATAAACTTCACATAACATGATTTTGCTTTTAGATTTTTATTTATCACCACATAATAGATACATATTATTTATTCGCTGAAAATGAGAAACATTGGTTAAGAAATTATTAAAACTTTCATAAGGAAAAAGTAACGGAACGGCTTGTATAATATAATATAATGCACGCTAAAACTAACAGAATATAATAAAATATATTTAAATAGTGACTTAAAAAAAAAACTATCTATACTCGTAATTATATTGTTATCCAATTACGAATACTCTACTACTGAAGGATGATCAGATTCAGAAAAAAAAACTTCCTAAGAAACAACTCCTCCGCACTATTGTTCCAAATTATTATGTAAATGACATTGAAATTGTCATAGGGAACAAGCATGAATTATCATCTTATCTGCGTTTGGTGTATTTTCCTGTGTTTTCTTTATAGGTACCTAATTACCGTTGAAAAGTGCGTTGATAGTAAATTAAGGGCATTCTTGTATTTGGTTTACTTATTGTTTGCTTTGCAGGATCACAAACAGCCTTGTTGTTTTTAATTTAAGGTTATCTTTTTGTTTGAAGGCACCGTAGTAATACCATTAACGTTCTTTGTGTTTATAGGTGAATGTAATTTGTTGGCTGTGCATGAATAATTAATTTGACAGTACCTACCTACTTATGAGTAGTACATTTCATATTACACTTACACAGTCATATGATGCGTTGTATAAATTACTGTAAAAGCCCGTATATTGGTAAGTTCTTGGTTTTACCAGTAAATTTTAGAATTTACCAACATGAGTTGGTAAATGTAAGGAATTCATAAAAAACGACGAGAGTTTGGTGCATGGGTTGGTAAAAGTTGTTTTTTTTAAAATAAATATATTAACTAACTTACTTAATAATTTATTTCATTTACCTATCAGTCAAAACTTTACACAGTATAAATTATTAACATTTGGTGTATTTATTAGTAACTAGTAAAACATAATTGTAAAACGCCATCAAAATACTTTTTTAAAGTACCTAAAAACAAATACCGTAACAGAAATAAAATTAACTTCTACCAAACGACGCTTGCGTTGGAGGTGATACGGGTAGCGGTGGACTGCCCACGAGTCTTAGACGATACGCGAACACGTCTAGACATGTCTATTTTTTAGCCTTTACCTAGAATCTAACTAAGATTTGCCGAGTGAATGGTGGTTAAAGTTCGAAATGAACGATGATCATTGAACAGTTTGGACTTTTTCCATTAACAGTTCGTACTTAGGTTGTACTGGTAAATATTTTATAGCCATTTATTTTTCACCAGTCTTGATCGTAGCGGCCAATCCATCATAAAAAATCTCAATCTTGCTTCCTGCAAAATTTATAGAAAAGGTTTTTTGCAATGTCTGACTTTTCTAGTATTCAAACCTCAGTCAGAGTTTTTGGATCCTTATAAGATACAGAACCTGTTGGTATCAAAAAGTTTTTGTAAAACTGCCCGTTTTCTTGTCGACTGTATCTACTTTTTTGCAGAATTAGTGAATGCAGATAAAAATTCTTTAAAAAGTTAAGGAAAGTCTCCTAAGACCGCTTTCCTGTAGCTACAGTGGTTACCTGCCATGGTTCCTGGCCTGCCATGACTGCCCCATCTCAAAATTCCATTCTGTATGAGTTCGTTGTTATCGCATTCGGATGCTTATGGCATCTAAGAACTAGCAAGCCATTGGTCTACGGAGCATTCGCCATCGAGAGATTTTCAATCACAGCTCTGTCTTTGATCCGGACTATCAAATGTTGTATACTGTGCTACCAAAGTCTGACAGTAAGTCAATCAGGTAAAGTTAAATCCTCCAGTTAGTAATTGGGGGTGAATTGAATACCTATCTACCATTCTGTCTTGTAGTATACATATTGTGTGTCAGTTGCTGTAGTCGTTTAGGCTGTTTTTTAGGGTTAAATAAATAAAATATATGTAATTTAAATTATGTTTTATTTATGAAATCAGTCAGTTATTTAAAATTATTTAAAGTCATTTGGCACTTTACTAAATAATATGGCGATAATAACGGGAAAGAAAGCTCTGACTGTTTACATTTCCGTCTAAATGCGAAACTGACAACAAACATTTAAATATGAATATGTGTATGATACAAACATTATCACATGGATTTATTTAATTCCATTAAATAAGCGTATTTATATTATTTACAAGAGACGGTTACACATCATTATACCCATTCAGTCAGAGCTCCAACAATTTTGTGTTACAATTTGAACCTAAAATAATTCACTGTTACATATTTACACACAATTTGAATTCGGATATAATTATATTTACAAACTTTATGTACAATGAGGTTTTTATGCTGAAGCTGTTATAAACCAATAAGGAATTGAACAAACTGTCTGAATAGGGAGTTTTAATTATTGGCTTAAGATTTAACCATTTGTTTTATTACCAGCTTCAAACGACGATAAACAACACCGTCTATCATAAGAACTACACATGTCCCTTGGATACATCTAGTGTCAAACATTCACTACAATTACATGACACAGAAATTTATTGTATTTCTATTGACGCCGAAAGTTACAAGGACGTCAAGCAAATAAGTTTTGCAAAAGGTGTATCCAAGACATACTCATCTAATTATGAAATGATATAAACAATATATGGCAAGAAAATATAGAGACCTTGATACAAGATCACAACAATTATTTTACACAATCTTAAGACAAATATATAGTTATATTTACAGTCTAAATCTAAACTAACACATCAAACGTATTCTTCTGATGGTTTCGGGGTGCCATTCTGCAGTCTGAGCGAGGTAGACATTCTCCCATTTACAGAATCAGGTAATTCAGCTATATCCTTGAATACATCGATCATGCTTTCAAAATTCGGTCCCCAGTTGAACAGGTCGAGAGCAGCCGGTCCCCAGCCTAGTGCTGCTGATGCGGGGGAACCATTCGCTTGCCGGTACAGGGCTGAACTTACATGAGGGGCTAAATCATCATCAGATGCGACTAGAGTGCTCAGCGAGCCACGGAACGAGGAATCAAAGCTTTCGTAAGGTGGTGGCAAAATAGGTTTTTTAGGATTACTTCCACTGCTAACATTCTGTCTTCTAACATCTTCTAACTTATCTGCGTTTATACTATTGTTGTCATATTCTATTTCGGAACAAGTAAAGCTATCATTTCCACTTTCGTCGTCTGACCCGGTAGAACTTCTGTTATCGTCTGGAGGTGAGTGATGTCTATGTGACATGTGGTGACCGACTCCTCCTCCTCGAGGTGCTTCGCTGGAACTTGACACTGCATCTAATGTGGACACTAAACTGGATGTCCGTTGTCTTGCATTCATTCTCTCTATTTCCTCTGCTGTCAGTCCTACTGCGCCTGAACCAACAGACACCACTTGTGGAACTTGTGGCGGAGCACTGGGTGTTTTCCTCCCTGCTGAAGAACTTTGCCCACTCAGTTGTGACATAACAGGGCTGTTCAGACTTCGTTCACTGTTACTATGCAAAGCATCTTTCCCAACACCACCCGAACTAGATGTGGTGGCTAACAAAGCACTCTGCAAAGGTTTGCCAGAAATATCATGCAAAGTTAATATTCTAGGTTGCTGACTGAGCTCACTGCTCGGAGATAATCGTGCTAATGGTGTTGTTTGATGTTGTCTCGGTTGTGGCGGGGGTTGCGCTGCCTGCGGCACTCGGGAGGGGTACCCACTCGGATGATGTGGTGAGTGACGATGTTGAGGAGTTTGATGTTTGTGGTGGTAGCCTGCGATGGGTGGTGGAGTAGCTTTGTATTTGCGAACACCTGCTGCTTCCCGGAATCCTTTATAATGATAAACAATATCAATATCAGAAGGTGCGATTGAGCTGGCGTTTTCAAGGTCATAGTGTTCTGGCACTTCTGAATTTAAATCCATACCACTAGGGTGATCATGATTGTGGTGCGATGTATTTGTAGATGGTGGTGGTGGTGGGTGGTGATCTTCCCGAAGGGCTGGACTTTTTCCAACTACTTCGCGCTCTATTATATCTGGTCGTTGTGGTCTCGGTGGATCAATGTTCATTATTTCTCTATCTTTGTACTTCTTTGATAACAGTTCGGGGCCAACAATGTGGCCGACATTACGTGTTATATCAGCATTTTCTGACATATAACTGTTGAGGCTTGTATCATTATTGTGAAGATTTCTATTCATTATGCTATCATTTGTACCTGCTATTAGATTCGGTGCGTTTAACATAGCTGGGCCTCCGTTTTGCTTAGAGTGAACAATATTGCTTTTACTAGCAGATCCGTTGCCTTTTTCTTTTTTCTGCTTACGAAGTCGATAAAAGATTATTGAGACTGAAATGGCGACTAATAGAATAACGAAGAACACTATTACTAGTGTTATGCCAATACGCAAAGGATGATTTTGCGCTGCACCAACACCAAAGGCACTGTGACAGCCGTTTAGTATTTTGCCTCTATGAATAGTTTCTTTGAATATGCTACCGTTTCCACTGAATGGTTGAAGTTCGTTATTGATCGAAAAATTTGCCAAGCATCCTTCAAACTTGTTTTGGCTCGATGTTGTTATCCATTCAGTTTTAACTCCTCCAATTGATATGACAGTTAGATAGGGATCCAAAAAGTCGTGAACACCAGCGGAATCCAGTTCTTCGCCAACATTTTTGTTATCTACAAGCAGGCGTATACTTCTACCGACTGACACTAGAGTAATGTTGTGCCAGTTTCCATCGGAAACATCACTCTGTTCTGATTGGCTCATATTAACAATGGTATTCTGTTTGGAAGTGTAGCAAACTTTTCCTTCCAGTAGTTCAATTACAGTGTAGTATTTATCAGTTGCTGAGTAAAATAAGACACCGTCTTTTCTGTGAGTCCTAAAGAAGAATGATAAACTTTTCGCTGGACTGTTGACTTTAGGAATAACTTTGCCAGAAGATTTGCTGTTCTTCTTCAACCAACCAGTATTGCCTCCGTAAAATGTTTCCAACAATTGCATTCGTCTATGCTTTTCAGATATTGTGTAAGTAATAAATCCATTTTCAGCAACCGAAATAGATTGCAGTGAAAGACCACAGTCAGGAGAAATTAAGTCACCTTTGCACTTGCATAAATTAGCTTTCCATCTGTCCAAACACTTTCCTGTGCCACAGACATCTTTCTTGAAACAGGCGCCTCCTTCTGAGCGTTCACACTTTGGTTCTACGCTTCGTGCCTTTATAGGATTAGTAAGGTTGAGCATTCGTCCGTTGATGGTAATACTGTGCATGCATCCAACGAAGTCATCAGAATGAATTTGTCCGGGACGTTCTAGGACTGGGTCCGCTTTGTGAAGACCACCGATGAGCAGTGGTTCGTTGTTGAAATTCAAAGTTCTAAAAATAAGAAAAATAAAATCTTGTTAAGATTAATTCAAGCAGTGACCATTACCATTTAAGACCATTTAAGATTTATATTATGTAGTTGAATTGTATTACAAAAAAAATTGGGAGTATTTTTATGCGACCAAATTATAACGATTCTAAAACAGACATGTGTACCAAACAGGTATTTTTTATCATCAACAGTCTATATCTGCCCATTGCTGGATGTGGTCTCTAATTTCCATAACAATGAACTTCATCTTCGACCACTCTTTTCTGTCTATGCAGCAAAACTGTGGGCATCGTCGCCCGGTTTACTTTTAGGAACACACACGGGGTACAGAATGTTTCGACTCTGATGAAAAATTATCACTGGGAAAACTAATAGCGGTCCTGAGAGTCGAACCTTAGACCTCACATTCGCCAGTAATGCTTACAACCTGCATAAAAAAATATTTATGTTGTATAATTATAATGAGTACATACCCTGCTTGTCCAGTGTCGTCGTCGTAACATGAATCATCGCCAGGATCACATTCAGTGCAGACGTCTCCATGATCAGTACAGGTCGCCACACTCAATGAAATCACTCGTCCATTTCTGGTAGCTGTTAGTTTGTACCAGCTTCCATCAGCTAGGTTCTTCTTAGAATTCATTATGGCAACTGAAGTTATGGATGTTCTAGCACCACCAAACGAAAACACTGGCTTTCCTCCTAATAACTCAATTGCTATAAAATCTGACCTTCCGCCTGTCTGACCACCATAGTTATACAGCAACAAAGCGTCCGGCTTTGTGGTGGCGAATATTATTGTTATATCGTTGGTGGACGCATCGAGAGATGGGAATTGCATGTAAGACAGTTCGCCAAATCCAAAAGTAGTACTTTCACAGTGTGTTCCGTAGCGACCATTTGTACAGCTGCATTTGTAGCCTGGTTTTAGACTTATGCATATCCCTCCGTGCATACACGGATTAGGTCGGCATGAGTCGACTAAAGCTTCACAGTGATTACCACGATATCCAGGGCGACACAAGCAGAAGAATGAATTTCTATCAGCGCTTTCTTTACAGGAACCTCCATTCTTGCACGGATTACTACTGCATACATCATCTCTTTCCATCTCACAAGTTTTACCATCTCTGCGAGCTGGGCATGTGCATGTAAAATCGTGACCCTGTTTACGACATATACCTCCAAAGCGACAAGGATTTGGTGAGCAGGGATCTTGGCGCTTTTCACAATTGCCTCCGATAAATCCATCCGTGCAGTGGCAAGTATATTCGTGCCTGACCAATGGCGAAGACAAGATGAGGGAAGGGCTTTCTATTATTTTGGTATCATCCAATACTCGGATTGAATCTGTACAAAGACCATCATTTTTGCATTGTTGAAAAGCACATGGAAAATAGGCTACTATTATTTGGCTCTTTAGTAACTTTGTCATTTGGAACTCTTTAGCTTTCAAATATTTTTCAGTCATTTCTCTTTTCCAAATAGAATGATTACTTTTTGTTGCTATTGTCAAATCTAAATGGCCGTCGACTTCATTGATGCTGTACAAGTAAATGCTTTCACTGCTTTTCAGACTTTCTTTTAGTATTTCTAGTAAACTCCGGTAGTAATGCGTTAAAAAATCTGATGCAGTCATGTTCAAAATTCTCAAAGTGATAGATTGCTCCACGGTATTATTGTCAAAAGAAAAATATTCTACACTTATTGAAGATAAAACGTCTCTATGAACGCCGTCATTTCCTGAAACCGAAAACGAATATCCTTGTCCAGGTTTAACAGCGTTAGTGTGCAAGTTGCATCCAGATCGAATATTGAGAAGTGACATTGTATTTTCAGATGTTGACTCTTTGATAATCTTGCATCTGTAATCTCCTACTATATCTGGATCATTTGGTTTCACATCGGCGATTTTACCACGTGGAACTTTATTGTTAAAAGCATAAACAATAACGTGAGCTGATCTTGGTGTTGGTGGATTGTCGTTTCTGTCCAATACTTTTATAAATATGGTGTAATTGGATTTCATAACTGGATTGCCACTGTCTTCGATTTGTATCATTACTTCAAGAGTGGGCGTAACTTCTCTGTCTATTTTCTTTGTTGTCAAAAGCACGCCTGTATGCTTGTGGACCTTGACGTAGCTTTGATGTTTGCCTCCAACAATAGCATACGAGAAAGGTGCTCCATTCGGTGGTAAATCTGGGTCTTTAGCAGAAAGAGTTGCAATGCTGGTGTTGGGTGGTTCATTTTCGTAAACAGATCCTTCAAACACAGCAGCATCGAATATAGGTCCATTGTCATTGATGTCCGACAAAGTTATTTTAACTGTGGCTGTGCCAGTTTGCGGTGGAACACCTGTATCAATAGCACCGATAATTAGTGAATACATTGGCAAGGTTTCTCTGTCCAGTTGGCGAACAACTTCAATTTCCCCGGTTTGAGGATCTATTTTGAAGTCCTGGTTTGTATTTCCACCGAGTATGGAGAAACTAAACTGATTATTCTGTGGCCTTACATCTTTATCCACTGCTTTCACTTGAATTACTTCTTGTCCAATACTAGCACCTTCCGACACAGTAGCCTCGTAATAATGGCGTAAGAATTCAGGTGGATCATTTCCATCTTGAATGGAAATAATAACTTGTGCTTCATCGGTATCATTTCCGCGTATACCACCAGAATTTTTCGCTAGGACTGTTAACACAACTCTGTTCTGTGTTTCTCTGTCTAAATAGCGAGCCACTCGAATCACACCAGTTTGTGAATTGATACTAAAGCCTTTATCGTTACTTGAGCCAACAAATAAATAGTATATAATCCCGTCATCTCCGCTATCTTGGTCAGTAGCTTGAATAACACCAACATTTGCTCCAACTTCGGCAGATTCAGATACATCGAAATGAAATACGGGCTGCTTGAATTTAGGATAATATTCATTCACACCCGTTATGTAAACAATAACTTCAGTCGTATTACGCATGACTGAATCAGGGTTTTCAGCTCTTATTTCCAAAGTGTAAAGTCTCTTTTCTTCATAATCAAATACTTCCTTGGAGAATATTTCTCCAGTGTTGACGTCTATGTGAAATAATGAAGCCATATCATTATTTATAAAGTATTTAATAATGGCGTTCTTCGGTGAATCTGTATCAACTGCTGTAACTTTATATATAAAACTATTTACTGGAGAGTTTTCTGGTAAATATGCAATATATTTTGTTTGGTTGAATTGTGGAGCGTTGTCATTAATGTCGGTTAAAATTATCGTCAGCGTGGCAATGGCTTCTTTCGACTTGAAGCCAAGATCTTTTGCAGTAATATTCAGTCTATATTCTTGGATTGTATCGAAATCAAGTGGACGCAAAATACTTATAGCTCCTGATATCGGATGAATTTGGAACTCTTCTCCTGCGTTCCCAGATGAAATGGAGTATCGCACGATTCCATTAGGCCCTTCGTCTTCATCACTTGCTTTTACTGTTAAAATTGATGCTCCTACTGGTTCGTTTTCAGGTACAATTACTTGGTAGCTCAAAGCTGTGAATTTGGGGCTATAAATGTTTTCACCAGTCACAACAAATATTACTGTCGTTTCATCGGACTGTGGAGGAACTCCGCGATCAACTGCTTTTATTTTTAGCTCATAGTATTGGCCTAAGTAGTAAAACTGTTTGCTCACAATTATCCAGCCACTCTTTTTGTCAATAGTTAGATATGCAGTGCCATTTCCACCTGATACATAATATTCCACTTCTGCATTTATTCCGAAATCTAGATTGTCTTCGGCTGTCAGTTTTATAATTCTTTCTCCTGAAGTCGCGTCTTTTGGTACAGGTACAAACTTTTCATGATCTTTGAATTTCGGTGCGTTATTGTTAGCGTCGACCACATTGATTGTAACTAAACATTCAGAAGACATAGGAGGTTTCCCGTTATCCGTAGCAACAACAATAACAGAATACGTATTTTCAGGTGAAGAATTGATTGATGTTCTTTTGTAATTCATCTTGAATTTACTAAGTATCTCTCCTGTTGCGGGATCTATTGAGAACAAATCAGATGGTTGTTGTAATGAATACGATATTATTGAGTTGGGACCTTGTTTGTCCCTATCAGTAGCAATAACCTGACCGACGAAACTGTTTTTCTGTTGTAGTTCTGGGAAATTAAAACTATAGTATGAATATTCAAATTCTGGTGCATTGTCATTTTGATCTTGTATTGTGATAGTCAATGGCGTTTCAGAACGCCAAGCTCCATCAGTTGCAGCTACTTTGAGAATGTACTCATCTTGTAATTCTCTATCAAGTGGTCTGGCAACTGTAACGTTGCCACTTATTGGATCTATTATAAACTTTTGTCCTGGATTTTCAACAAAATTGTACGTAGCATTTGCGTTTGGACCAGAGTCTAGATCAGAACTTGTGACCCTTATCACAAATGACCCGATTTCAGCATTTTCTGT
Source organism: Apamea monoglypha (assembly GCA_911387795.2). NCBI lineage: Eukaryota > Metazoa > Arthropoda > Insecta > Lepidoptera > Noctuidae > Apamea > Apamea monoglypha. Next base: position 9,614,177 of record OU426920.1, read on the forward strand.
TACATTTACACTAAAAAGCCGGGTAAACCTTGGTGGGTTATCATTTTTATCTAAAACGGTCACAATAACCGTTGAAGTTCCTATGAGCTGAGGAACTCCATGGTCCACCGCTTCGACAATTAATTCATAAAATGGAATGGATTCTCTATCCAAAGCTATGTTTGTATAAATTTCTCCAATTTCTGTATCGATTCTAAATGTTTCGTCATAGTCGTTGACCAATTTAAAAGATATTCTGCCATTTTCATTTGAATCATCATCATGTGCGTCAATTTTAATAACCAACTGAGGCGGATATTCTTCTTCTAATACAGTCGCATTGTATAGAGCGCTTTCAATGACAGGAGGATTATCATTTGCATCCGTTACTTTGATCTCAATTTCAATAAATGATTTTAGTGGAGGATTGTCAGAATCCCTTACTTCAAACCACACTTCGTATAGAGGCATCGTCTCATAATCAAGCCCTTTTCCTGTAATAAATACTTCACCGCTCATAGGTTCTACTCTCAAAGCATCACCGACGTTTCCTCCTGCAATGCCGTATTGTAGTAGGCCAGTTGGGCCCTTTTTTGGGGATGTGGCTGACAATCTCGTCACTAAAACACCTTCTGGTGTATCTTCCGAAAAAGTAAAAGTCAATTTATTTGTAACTGTAAATTTCGGAAAATTCTTTACCGACTTTGGAATTAGAATCAACTCTGCTGTGCTCTGTTTTGGGATTTCACCACTGTCTGTTGCTATTATAAGTAGATTGAAAGTGGATCCATTTTTATCCTTATACTTCATTAGATTTTCGTTGGCTTTTATAACTCCTGTTTCTTTATTAATAACAAATAAGTTTTCATGTTCGCCTTTTAGATCATAGACTATCTTTTTGTTAAGTCCAATATCATTATCACTGGCTTTTACTCCAAAAACAAAATCTCCTTTAACGGTCCGATCAGATATGTGAGCTTCATAGACCGGATGAGCAAATATCGGTGTATTATCATTTTCATCTTCAACTATTATTGTAAGGTTGGCAGTAGCGGTTCTCGGGTCAGTGGTTGATGAATCTTGCGCCATAATGATCAGATAGTAAACATCCCAATCTTCTCTATCTAATGTTGCATTGGTTGAAATAACGCCTGTAGCAGAATCTATCTGAAATCTTTCCGATTTGTCACCAAGAAGACTGTATCTTATCTTCGCATTGTTGCCAACATCCTTGTCTGTTGCTTTTGGACTAAGGATCACAGTTCCAGAAGGTAAATTTTCATTTACGTTAGTTCTATAACTTTGCCTTTCAAAGTCCGGACTGTTGTCATTTACATCTTGTACCACAATTTTCACAGTTCCTGATCCAGTAAGTGGAGGTGACCCTGTAAATGAAAGAAACTCAATCAAAACAAAATCATTACTCGTGTTAAGGGCAAGAGAATATTACAATAATAATTTCATTCTAACACTGGTAACCGAGTAATTAGATTTTAATGATTTTATCTATAAAAGTCAATCTTGCACATGACCTTTAGAAACATAAAAGTATCTTGATTATTTTAAAGAGATTTAAACAAATTAAGACAACTGATAAAATACTTGAGTGTATACATCCGAAGCTCTGCAAATGGTTAACTAAGTAAATTTTATAGCCGCGTAACGTACCTGTATCCATTGCCACAAGTGCTAGAGTATATTCATCCTGTACTTCACGATCTAATGTTCTTAACAAGGAAATTTGCCCAGACGAAGCATTTATTTTGAAAAGATCCGCATCGCCTTCCTTTATGAAATAGCGGACTTGATTATTAAATGGAGGTGAATCAGCGTCATAAGCATGAATTGTTATTATGTACCCGCCGTTGGGAGGAATTACATTTTCCATTACGTACGCTAAGTACGGTGAATCAAGGAACGTGGGTGGGTTATCGTTTATGTCTTGAATTGAAATAGATAATTCAGCCGTATCGAATCTGACATCGTCTTTAGCACAATCCTCGGCTCTTATTGTTAGCAGGTAACGGGATTTTCTTTCAAAATTGAGATTTTTAGCAACTCTGACAATACCAGTGTCTTCACTGATACTGAAATCTCTATTTTCGTCACCTGAAGCAATTGCATATCTCACTCTTCCATTTGCACCTTCATCTATATCGGTAGCAGAAACCTGTAAAATAAATTGGTTTAGTTTCATTATAACAAGTACTTACTATTTCTTATCTGAAAAGCAAATAGTTAATTTGTAAGTTAGTTAATTTGTACCTATTCAGTACCATACTTACTTGTAAGACGCTAGCTCCAATGCTTGCATTTTCTGGAACTGAAGCACTGTATTGCTTTGGATCAAATACTGGGCTGTTATCATTCTCATCCAGAATATTTATTTTAATTTTTGACTTGGTCACGTTGGGCGGATCACCTCTGTCCTTTGCTGTGACAGTAATCGTATAACTTGCCTTTAGTTCTCTGTCAAGTTTTCCTGTTGCTCGCAATATACCATCTACATTCCCCAGAGAAAAGTAACCATTAATTTCAGGATCTGGAGTCATAAAATATTCGACATATCCATTTCTTCCTTCATCTTTGTCGACAGCTTTTATTGTCATTACGATTGTATTCAGTGGAATATTCTCCGACACTGTTGTTATATTGGGTGTAACAAACTCAGGTGCCATGTCATTGACATCCTTTAGTTGCACTATAACCTGTAACAATAAAACAGTGCCATAAAAGTGTGTGAAAACGAAACATACAAACATATAAAAATCAGATAAATGAAACTAAAATCTTCTCAGTTGAGAGGTTTTTTTCGGATTAATGGAATATAAAAGAGGCCGGATGTAGCGTCAATTGAATTTTATTATGTTTTTTGAAAACAGCATCTTACATTTCTTAGAAAGTTAATACAAGTAAAATAATAAACCAAAACGCGTCCTATGCTTCCGTCTGCCCTCATCAGGAGCATATTGTGGAGCCCAACAATAGACGCACTTAACAATGGCTCGTAATGAACGTGATTTTTATGGGTTTGGAATATAACATTTAAGTTAACAAAATTACTAATAGGTTCATATCTATATTTGTGACTACTTAATAAATTGGTTGCGACATTAAATACACACAGATACAGTAAAATGAGTTATGAACATCGAACTAATTAACTTAAACCATTTGTTAGAAAAAAAACTAGAAACTTTTTTTCTAACAAAGGGTTTAATAATCCCACAATTTAATATAGGTAGACATATCTAGTAAGAACTTTCTAAAAGTGACACGATCCTGTTAAGGTAAATATAGCGTCCCACTCCCATGTAAACACGGTGTAAGCCGTTCGAAAGTAAACGTTAGAACTTACTTGAAAAATATGGTAATAAGAATGTGCGAAACAACGCGTTCATAAATTGATCGTATCCACTTGATCGATGGGACGGTTTCTGGTAAACATTTCACAAGAACACTTCCATGCAAGTACATTTAAACGAACAAGTTTGAGTTTAAGCTTTTAGTTTATGAATTAAATGCTAGACTAAATAGCTAAACAACTAACTAGTTACACTGAAAGGTTGAGACACTATAATATGGAAACATTAGCTAGTCGTAGGACGAAACTGGACTTCTTTATCCTTCACAAGATATTGAGTGGATCGATAGACTGCAATGAACTTTTGGGCTCACTACGGATTAAAATTCCAACTCGGATTCCCAGATCTAATACTTTCAATCTATTGTACACCCCAGGCTCCAAAACAAACCTGGGTCATTACGCCGCTGTACCAAGACTTTGTAGGCAATACAACATGATGGCCAAAACTACAGATTTACTCGTAGATATCAGCCAATGGCGATGATTGCCTTGTTCACAAACTAAACTAAATTTAAGTTCAGTGCATCTTTTTCTTTCTATTTCATTAAGAAAATGTCAGAAGATAGATATTAGTTAAGTTTGTTTATCATTCATCTCAACCAAAGCACCTGCCATCTAATCTCTTCACCACCCTCAGTTGATTGGTAGAGAATGCCTAAGACATTAGATCTGATTTTGTACCTTTGTTGTGTGCGAAAAGTTTAAATAAATAAAGAAAAATATTTATTTGGAACAGTACCGTATGCAAGAAACACAAGTGAACAAAATTTTAAACAGACATAAAATAAAATATTTAGGATTATGTGAGCCTCACAGCGGCCGAAATGTCCTAACAAAACCTCGCGAACCAAAATATAATAAAAAGGTTGAAGACTGAAGGTATATCTACTGCTAGATATAGGTACTGAAGAAGGTATATCTACACTGATGACATGAATAATTCTTTCAAGGCCATGATCCAAAGTAAATAAAATTATGATATACCCTAACAGACTAATGCAATTAATTGTGTTCTTACCTGCACAGTCGAAGACAGTTGAGGCTCAGGAGGCTTGGCCATATCTTTAGCGCTAACAACGAGGTTGTAGATCGGAAGAGTTTCTCTATCCAATAGCCTTGCGGTGTATATCGTACCGTTCTCAGCCATACTAAAGTCCTGGCCCTCGTCGCCTGAGCTGATGCTGTATGTCACTTTGCCATTTAGACCTGTAAGGTTTAAAAAAAGGAATTTAATATAAGACACGTGCTTCGGTTGATAACTGACCGACTCTTTGACCATTCAAAAGTTCCTGTAAATGGTTTGATTGAAATAAATGATTTGTTTTATTTTGAGTTTGAGTTTGATACAAAAATGTTCATGCTTTACCTGTCTCAGTCCTTTGGTTGCATTATAGTATAAATTGAATGAATTAATAATTGACATATTGTTAGGCAGATACTCAATTTATTAGCACATTATTATTTTTTCTTCATATATTTATTTACCTGAATCCAAATCAGTAGCGCTTATAGTGACCACTGAAGAACCAATGGGGACGTCCTCTAGGATTTCGTTGGAAAAGCTCATGGGGTCAAATATCGGTGCATTGTCGTTGAGATCAATCACGTTGACGTAGACCGTGACCGTGCCAGAAAGAGAGGGGTGGCCATTGTCCTGCGCTTGAGCAACCAATATGTAGTGTTGAGTCTGAAACAACATAATGTTAAATAAACACAAAGAAATATTCTTGCAGTCAAGTTTTTAGGTACTCTAACATGATCACTAGAAATCTATTTTCAGTGTACCATTAATGACCACCACCGATTAGTGTACCATTATTTATCCTTACTTGTGTTGCTGTGCCCTTACAGGGTCCATAACTGTATCTAAGCTTTAAGCCTATTTTAACAACTTAATTCACATTATGGTATGCAAATAAATGAAATGAAATGGAATGAGAATTGGCCATAATCGTAACGTTAGATTATAAAGGCTAAAATGTACAAGATTGTACGAAATAACTTCGTAAGTAACCATCAAGAAAATCTGGACTCTAAAACAAAGCATATACATGAAGTACGACGGTAACATTTTACGAATGACGACGGCATTCAGATTTTCCATATAATAGGACACCGAAGCTTCCCAGCTATGACAAGCTCCCTCATTCGCGGATCGTGGAGCGAGATGGCGATTTAAAAAACAAGTAGTGGTCGCGGAATCCGGCTCGGGGATGTTTTGCGGACGGCCGCTTTGTCAGACATTGTTCGAGCCTTAATTTCGATGGCGAATCGAGCGGGCAAATGCCGAATATGATGCGCGACGCGAAAAAACTGTACCGGGATGAAATTAGCAGCTCTCTAGCGGGGTACGCGGAATTGGCGGGCGGTCGAGAGAACGAATGTACCCAGCGAATTGTTTTTACTAATTAGTGGGGCCGGCCGACTTGATGAGTCCAGTGCGCGCGGATAGCTCGCGAACACCGCCCTTATGTACCGCGCCGGAGACACGTCTGCGAGCACATGCACACGACGCACGTAACGAGAAGATAATTTTTAAAAACAATGGAACGAGTTTCTTTTAGCTCAAGACTGAAAAAGTGTCTGCTACATTGTTGATGTTACGGGGTCTCCGCGGGAGCTAAGTAGGCTACCTAGTGACTGACATCGCGAACCTGCTGACGGATTACTTATTTGTATTCTTTACCTATTGTTTTGGGCTGGTGTTTTAATATAGGTATATACCTTTTTGCATATTTTAAGAATAGGATTTTGTTCAAAGATTTTTGTGAAAAACGAATTTGCTCGAAACTTTGTCCACAGACCAAGTGTAACGTTCGGAGTAAACGGTACAAAAAAAATCGGCCAAAAGTGGGACGAAGATCAGATGCATAATGTCTACCTAACTCTTAATACCTTTCCTAAGATCGATGAACAAGTTTTTAAATTACACCCGTGCCTACAGCGATTACATTCATCGATCTACGTAGTAACATTTGTTAGAAATGCTTTAGAAATATTGCACATAAATATAAAATCCCCTCCTACCTAATACCGAAAAATTACAAAACGACCTCTGATTTATGGCCATAGAAAATTTAACGACTTGTTTGTCATTTAAGTACAGCATTGATGAGTACAATAAGGCTGTTGCGACGAGTTACCGCAAAAACATGTTAAATAGGCTTTATGCTGGGCTTGTGAAAATAAAAAAGCTTAGTGCATATAGCATACTCGTAAGTTTAAAGCGTACTTCGCTTTGTTCAATCACGGAGTTTTTTATTATTGTTCAGTTAACATGCAAATGTTAAAGAATGCGATAGCTGCCGTCTTCAGAGTTTAACTTTAACTTTAGAAACGGCTTTCGAGATTATTTTACAACGGTAAAGTGGACATCTTATAAATGGTATTTTATTTGATGATGTTTGCGTTATTTCCATTTCGTGGTATGTGATTATAACGCTTCTAAACAATGATGTACAAGTAATTACTTGTAAAAGCGAAATATTTTAAGAAAAGGATTTAACCGTTTCATCAATTTCAGATTTACCACACAAATGCATTAATAGCAGCGTTAATTTCCTTTTCTATCTATGTGTCCATTCAATTGAACCGTTTGATTCGACCAAAATATACCAACTACACAATGTAGAACCATTGTTTAGCTAGGAAAAGCTTCGTTAAATTTGCACTTCTGCAGGCACCTTTGTGTCAGGCTTGAATTGGTAGAATGTTATTCAGTTTTTGTTAAAAGAAGAGGAAATGAAACAACTCATCAACGTTCAGACAATTTCTTGTAATGGTCTGATCAATGAGAACCGAGATTGTGCTTTGACGATGAAATTGATGAAGCGGTTAAATCCTTTTCATAAAATATTTCGCTTTTACAAGTAATCAAATTCAGATTTTACGGTATTCTTAACCTAACATACAAATGCATTAATCGCAGCATTAATTTCCTTTTGTACTTATGTGTCCATTCAGTCGAACCGTTCGATTCGACCAAAATATACCAACTACACAATGTAGAACCATTGTTTAGCTAACAAAAGCTTCGTTAAATTTGCACTTCTGTAGGCACCTTTGTGTCAGGCTTGAATTGGTAGAATATTGTTCAGTTTTTGTTAAAAGAAGAGGAAACGAAACAACTCATAAAAGTTCTGACAATTTCTTGTAACGGTCTGATCACTTGAGAACCGAGATTGTGCTTTCACGGTACAATAAGGTACCGTCAAAGCACTATTCTATTTATTTATAGATAAATATATATTTATTTATATATTCACTATATATTTATAGTTCCAAGTTGTGTCTGCAGCGATATCCATATCGGTAATATGCCTTTTATTCCTAGAGAGCCAAAAACATGTCTTTACTTAAAATGAATGATCAATATCAGGCACAGAATGTAAGTAAATTACTTAATTACAATTTTAGAATGTCCAAATTACATTGATATTGATACTTACAATAATTCTGTAGGTACAAACTTACAAAGTAAGCCAACATTATTATCGGGCACGTCAGAGTGGACTGGCTCCATATTAAATACCTACCTACCTAGCCCGAAGGCAATATTGTCCTTCGTTCTTAAATTGCGTATATTATCTACAACCTGCAATATTTTTCATGGTCCATAATAAATTTTACTCAGACCTGTCTTATTTTTACGAAAAGACATTAATGTCCGGTGTATATCATGTCCGTACACTACTGGTATGAAGATTATCATGCGGATAAACTGATAAATGTGGAATAGCTTATCATAAATTAAGAAAGAACAAAAAATAATGGGGAATTTATTTGTAATTAGCCGCCAGCAGCTTCATGTGTATTGGTTTAAAACTTTAAATACAAAAAAAAACTCACGGAAGGTGTTCTGAAAACATGATAATATAAACTGTATTAAATTAGTAACATATCTGTACTTTCTAAGATAAAAGCACATCCGCGTAGATATGGGTGGGTGGTTTACCTACTGTTTGCTAAAAAGTTTCACAGCGCAAAGCGGATAGAAAATTTTGTATTCTTGAATTTTCCATTTGCATAGATTAGCTAATCATCTTACCTACCAATACTTACATTATCATTCAGTGAATTTTCTTTTATCGTTGAGCTATTTGATATGTCAACTACGGATTTAAGGTGAGTGTCATTCTACAGTTAATTGTATATTTTAAGTAAATAAGCCGACTGTATACTGTTGCGCAGTTTTACGGTCTACCCAAAAGTTTAATCGCATTTTTATGCCAGATGTAAACTTTGGATGTACGTACAGCTACTAATAACAATAACTAAACTAATAATCTTATTTAGAAGTAGTTAAAAAAGTGACGTCGCGTAGAGGCCGAGCGGTCAGTGGCCTCATCAAGATCTATGTTACGATAATTCTTTCAACCGCAATGTATGGCCCCGAGCTGAAAGGGGCTGGCACATATGAATCGGTACAAAACACTATAAATAGTTCATCCACTTAAAAAATTGCAAAGTACATGAAATTATTATGAAATGTTGCGGGCGTGGCAGTGAGCGATGCATACCGGAGATATGTTATTGAAAGGATCTATGTGCTATCAACAACCTGTATCATGTACGAAATGTATTAACCATAAAAATGTTTTTTCTATAATTTCTCAAAAACTAACTGAAACCACTTTCACAACATGGCAGCTAGCGTTGTTCCTTTCCTGTCACATCATGCTTTTGCTAGATATAGGTAGGATGCAAAATCATGATCTCTGACTCTGACTAAGTAGGGTTAATAAAAACTAAACAAATATTCATGTTCTAGCCACTACTAGTACATTGATTACCGCTTCAAGACAGACATGTTCTTGAAAATAATAATCAACGCGGATACGCTCTATTGATCTCATCAGCATCGTCCACAAAGTAATGGTTCCATCTCAAAGCATACAACTCCACTAAAGCCTCATCAACGAGGCGCCAATTTTCAATATTGTTGTATGGAATATGCAGATGAAAGTATTAATATTTTATTATGCTAGAGCTACGGTGCAACTCATTTGCACCCATACAAAGGATTCAACAATGTTAGCGGCAGACAACGTTTACGTTTATGAATTTAAAGTCGGTGCTAGCGTTGTAGTCGTAAATAATCCTAAAGTAGACGAACCAAGATTGCGATCTTTATTATTCATCATAATTTGATAAAAAAAAATAACGCGGCCGTGAAACGCAAAACACTGATATTTATCTAAGCAATACAAATTTTAATTGCGAGTTTGTGCTGGTCGGGGGTTCTGAAAAGTATATGCGCGAAAATCTTTCGTGGGTAGTATAAAATAATGATGGTTTAATGATTCATAAAAGTAGGGAACTATGTATTTACACGGTTACATAGGTACACATCGTTTCGTAATTTACAAATAATATCGAACATTTTCATGGGTATAGAGGCTTTACGAAGCCCTATCCAAGTTGTAAACTTTGACTTAGTTGCAGGTTTCAAGTTACACGTTTTGTTGACGCCATGTTTTTAAGTAATAAATTGCCTATCACAGGGATTGTGTTTACACATTATTTTATAAGAATATAATTTTTATTAACTTCAATAGTTAGAAAAATCAAGAGGTTTATTTAAAAAAAAAATGGTGTTATTGATTAAATAAATTGGCACTAATTTTTCATTACAAGCAAGCTTCGTCCTGTATGTAAAAACTTAAACGAATGCAGATTAAATTGATTATACCTTCAAGAGTGTAGGTCGCATGTCGTCGTTACAGAACATATACAATTTACCGACACAATTAATTAAGCTTTAATTAATTCCGTATTTACACAAGAAAATGTTTCAAAATAAAAATCTTGAAATGCAATAACATCTACCTGATTCAATTGTTATTTATTGCCGACTAGCAATCAACGATTGGATTGGAATCAATCAGACTATTTTAGTACATGGAAGGGCAGTTACATCCATGTAACTGGACGCTCGGGTACCGATCAGATGAATATGAACTTTAATTCTACTCATTACAGCTCAACTTTCGAAAAGGGTTCCAGTAATCATTATTCGCGAAAATTGCAAATGTACTATTTAAAATACGTTTTTGTAGTTCGAAACGGATATGCCAAGGTCTAGGAGCGCGTTCAATCAGCTTTATTTTTTGATCCTTCGCAAATGTTTTCCACGGTAATCACTTAATCTATTTTAAGTGTTTTTAATTGCACATTTCGTCCGTTTTTACGACGGTGTCGCGCCACTTTACGAGTGTTTTTAAACTCTTGCCTCCGTACCTCGGTGTAGCGGCATGCCCGCTGTGAAGTTATTGTCAATGTACATTTACTACTCAATCGTTTTAAAGCCCAATTAACATTTGCTGTCATTTTATTTTCGGTTCGGTTCGTCGAGGTTTGAGCAACAAGCATGCGTAACGTACTTTAAACGTGACCTTAATCTCTGTCTTATCTTTGAGCTATTTCTGGCGATTCTATGGTGGAGCTTTTGTATGAAGTTTTCTAAGAAAGGAACCGTTATTCTGCTAATGAAGGCCCACGAAAGAGTCTTTGGGGCTAATCGACTGTTATTCTATTTTAAGAAAAAATCTGAGCACAATGAAAAATCCTAGATATTCTTAACTAAAGCTTACCTCTTCATAATCCAGCCTGGCTGTCAAAGTGAACACCCCTGTCTGAGGGTTGAGCGAGAACACGTCATTAGCCCAGTCCGAGATGACGGTGTAAGTGAGCTGGGCGTTGGGTCCTGAGTCGAGGTCAATGGCCGCAACGGTGCCCACCATTGCACCTCTCGCTGCGTTTTCGGGAATGTCAAAAGAGTAAGCACTTTCCTTGAAAACTGGCGGGTTGTCGTTCGTGTCGGTCACCTGAAAATTACATAAACACATGAGAATACGAAAATAGACAGCCTTCAGAGCTTAATTCTTTTTCTTCTCAACGGATGTAAGATAATTTTATATGATAAAAAGCAAATTAACATAGCTGAATATTTGAAAGTTAATTTACCTAATCGTAAGTAAATAGCAGAAAAGTGCTTAGATATCGTAAACATTAGGTAGGTAGGTAAGAGGCTCATTGATTAGTTAATCGACGGTCATACGTCGGCCGGACAAGTGGATGTAGACAGGGTGATAAGAACTCTACTGATTTGAGGCGAGCGACGCAGCAACGGACCGACATGCAGATGTTTGGATTCATGTATATGCGGTAACAAAACTGTATATGAAATGTTTAGTAGCGTATTAGAGTTATTTCCCATGATTTTACATGACTAAAGACGTTTTGCTTTTAGCTAAAGCTGAAATGTTCTTATGTATTCGATGAGTATCGCCTATTATAATAAAAGCTTAGTTGGCAATTACTGTCAAATTTGTTTTTCCCTATTATGGTAAAGTAACAAAATAGAAATGAAATTGAGGCCCGTGGTTGTGTTTAGTGTAATTAAACGGTAAGCTTTAACAACATTAAACATTGCTAGAATTACTCACTCCTCCATCATACTTGATGTATTACATCAAGTATGATGACAATAAAATTATTATGTTCTAACAACTTGATACGTTTAACAACATTCTTAAGAGTCTGTACAACACCATAATCTCTAATATTCTAACATAAACCGTGAAAGTGCTTCTGTTAACGAGTGTACACCTGACGTTACGAGATCCAAGTATCTTTATTACGTGTACGTAATTCGAGTTTCTCATATAAAAAACAACAAACCTGAACAACAACTGTGACATCCGTAAACTGGACCCCATCGTCAGCTCTCACGATCACCTGATACTCAGAAGTCGTTTCCCTGTCCAAAGGATCTTTGAGAGTGAGCAGACCAGTTTGAGGGTCCAGAGAAAATGGCGTCGTCTCATCATTCTGGATGCTGTAGGTGATGCTGCCGATGGTGTCAGGGTCTTCGGCTGCGATGGTCGCTATGCGCTGCCCTGGAGCCATGTCCTCGGATGCGAGGTAAGCAGGCGGGATGTTCTTGAACTCTGGAGGACTGTCATTTTTGTCCAGGATAACGACTTCCACCTGAAAAATTAAGATAATGTTAGTTTACTTGTCTTTTAAGGCAGGTTTTTTGGATAATTTAAAGATTTTAAGATTATAAAGTAGGTAGTAAGTTAACTATATTTTTTTAGGTTTTCTAGAATTAAAAATAATTAATTAATTATGTAAAGCCATGAAATCATGATGTCCTTAAAGTGCCGTGTTATAAAAACAATGCCTTTTAAAGTAAAACAATGCAACTTAATAATAACGTATTTAAGCAACCGTCGACTCCTATAAAACAGTCGCAGGAGAAGTCTGGTGATGTTTTATTTATGAGCTTGGCACAAAATCGGCCACTTTAACACAGTATAAGAACACGAACCAAATTAATAATTCTAAAAATGCAGCCAGCGAGCGAGCGGCTGGACAAATGTGTGACTGGGCTGACCGCCGCCCGTCCGGCCGGCTGTCCGACTGTCCGGGCGACGCGCGCTGGACGACCGACGGGATTACAAAATACGCCTGTGGCTCTTTTATTTGATACGCTCCAACATCGATAATCGACGAATTTATTTTATTTTTCAAACTAAACTGTAGCATGCTCCAGAGCCAAGAGCTATGCGAAAATTGTGAATCAGAATCGTTTATGTCAGACTCCATGTACAAATTACAATGCAGACACAGATATCTCTCTATCATTAGCAATAACCTTTTCAACGAAAATAATTACACAACAAGAAATGAATGATCGTCAAGTGTTAATTAAACAGTCACCTCAATCAAACCCGCGATTCGAAACATCATTACGTGATGTTTCATTTTCCAAAATGTAACGCGAGGGAACGTGAAGCATTATTAAAATATTTCGGACAACTTAAAAGGGTTGAATTGAAAGAAAATCAAAAATAATGCTCTGAGTAGGATGCATCGCATTCGATGTTAGTATCTGTGATACTAAGTGCATTCATCAATATGATTAATGGAGCAGTTTTTTTCCTTTTTTGTAATTTAAACTTTTTTTACTTTTTCGGTGGGTCCCATTTTTTCATTCTTCATTTTTAAGGAGTATTTTGATGAGTTTTTGTTTGAATATTTCGCAAAGATTGATTACATCAGAGTATAATTACGTATTTATTGATCAACATTAATGAATAACTGATAGGTAGTCATATTTTTTATTGATGGTACCAATACCAATGGGCCAATGATTATTTCTTACGTTTGTACTATTACTATTTTTTACTTAGAGATCTTAAGACGAAGGTACAAGGTGTTTAATTCTCTCTTGATTCGATGAATTAGATAAGATTTATGAAGTCAGAGCAAGCTTTACAAGCGTGGCGGTTGAACATTTACAAAAAAACATTCGAAAAGAACTCGACAAGTCAACAAAGACAGAGAAAAGTAAAAGACTAAAACGTAGCAGTATTTCGTCATTCGTACTGTGAAGCACGAAGTATTCGGGACACAATGATCGGAGCCGTCACAGATAAGAAGAGGCCGATTGTAGCGAGTTCCCTGCCCTCGGAGCCCCGGCCGCGCATGCGCAGCCGCGCCGGTGAGGACAGCCTGCGCATTTGTTATGATGACTCAATCTTTTCTTTGTATCTGGACGAGGGTGCCGTCTTAAGAAGCCTCCATAGAACCTATTCACGCCCACGATACCGCACGTAAGAGAAGCAGCAATTAACGCTGATTGTGTGATCTTAGCTCTCGAGGAAATAAATTGAAACGTGTTAATAAAATGTATTGTTCACGAAATAAGAATGCATGAGAACCGTAGGGATCGATTGTAAACATTGACTTTATAGTTGCTACCGTACAAATTCCCAGCCGCTTTATACATTTTTGAATGGAGGCAATATAATACGGAAATGACAACGTTTGTACGTTTAATTGTCTTATTGATGGGCGCAGCTCCCTCTGCGGTCCGACTGACTTGACAGCGGCAACTCGCACATAAACTGTGTAAAGTGTTATAAAATCAAACAGTATATTAAATTGTATGAGATAGCAAAATATGACTTTTGACCGCTGTCGGTAGTGGCGTGTAGCGAGCATAAACAACGAACGACTGAACAGGCAAGCGCTACATACTTCACAACAAAAAGACTAAAAAGATTTATTATGGACAAAAAGGTTAGGTACGCGATGGGTACGCGTACGGCGTAGTCTGAGCACTCGGAGCACTGTGAGCGCTAGTGGACCCCCTAGAGTTCATGTTTGAAGTAATCGATTAAGGGAAGAGAAATGACAGAACGTCGGTTTATTGGGATCGTCGATTAGTCAAGTTTCGATAATTGATTGCGGTTCGCTACTAGATTAATAAGAAATATTGAATGTTTCCTTGTAGCGTGCATGTTGAATAATGACCCGTACTTAATAGACGTAAAAAATTGACAATATCAAAACTTGAACATCTTATCTGTGAAATGTATTAGGAATATAAATTGTAATATCATTTACATAATACTTAGTTGAAAAACCATTAAGTTTCTTATGTAGTGACACCTACGAGTTCTGTAATCACTGGATTGAACAAGAACCTTTGCAATTATCATAATTTAGGAAAACGAATGCCGCCATTGGATGTAAGTGCCAGAGCGGAATGTTTCCGTTGTTGATAAAAATACGGTACGTTCGCATTGAGAGGCGAGCAGCGGGCAGGCCTCATGAGGAGTATTAGGAGACGGTATCAGACAGGTACAGTAAGAACAGGTTGAGCTTACCATAACAATAGCGCATAAGTAGCGACAGGATGCCGCCGACTCACCGACTAGTGAAATCACAGACAGACGACTGTACAAGTTGATTCTAAGTAAGTTCTCTCATGAAAATGATTAGTTGATTTCTTTGTTAGAAACCGTATGATCATAAATATTATTTCTTTATAATTCAATTCTTCCAATCTCCAATGTATCCGTGTCAAATAGTAAGTAAATTATTTTTATTATAGGTTTCATGCAGTTTTTGGTACACAGCGTGCGATGCATAAGCCGGTCGCCCGATGGCACTTATGAACTTGATTTATCCGTGCTATAACTTACACAGATTATTATTGAAATGGAAATTACGTGTAGAAAACGATAAATGACTGCTATTTGTCTAATTCAAGCCTTGTACGTGAGTACGGAGAAAAACTACAGCCAGTTTACATTCCTACGATTTCCCTATTTAGTTTGAAACTTGCAAGTGAACCTACGAGCTATGGACTTAAGACGCTTTTAGTGTTAAAGTTTGTGCTAAATAAATTTATTTTCTTTCTTTTTTTCATTTTTATTTCCTTCTTTCTTTCCTTCTTTCTTTGTTTTTCCTTCTTTCTTTCTATTCAACATTTACTTATTTTGTGAATATGTGTACTGGGTCAATTAATTATCATATAATCCGTCTCACACATGATTAATGTAATCTCATTTCCAATATTAATACAAGATTAACATTTTTCATGTAATTACAATCCGCCGAACGTGAACCTTAAGGTCTGAAAGATGACCACACAACTCTGTCGTTTTTAAAACAGTGTAATTTTACGAACATCAATCATTCAAGTCGTTTACCTCCAAATTTTACGTCACTCCCTTTATTACCTCATTCCATTTTTTAATGCAATCTCGTCTTATGTGCAATAAAACTGTTTAAACTACAAAGAATGTATTTTTTATTGATGATGATACGTAAAAATGAGGAGAAGACATACTGAATTCACGATCAGACATAGGTACTGATCTGTTTAAAAATTAATGAAAAAAAATGAATGAAACTAGATCATAATGTTGTAACTACAAGTATAAATATGCGATGAAAATATTAACTTATTCTGCAGGCTTATCTTGCGGTAAAAAAGCTATTGGATCTTATTATCGTCGCCAACTGAAATGTCAGGCGCCCATCGACTAGCACACTTACTATTCATTACTGACCAACTGACTTTTATTGACATTCTGCCACATACATACATATGGATTATACTAATTTCACCCAACAAGTTTATATTGTTCGGAATATAAGCTAAAGGAACGTTAAAAATAAACGGTGTTAACAATATTGTTCGGTTTTAAAATCAATAAGTTTTTTTTGTTCGAATACTTTGTGAGGGAACCGAATGTCCTAGAACGAGAAATTTGAAAGTACGACATCCGCCAATCCGCACTGGGCCCGCGTGGTGGATTATGACCCACTCCCTCTCACAGAGAGCAGGTCTTTGTCCAGTAAGAACGATATATTCAGCCGATTATGCTTATACTAAGTTATTTTACAAACTTAGTAAGTACAGTACTATTACGAATAAAAGTTAACAGATTTTATATTTTATGCAGTGTTATTTTATGTATAAAAAACTGAAACATCATTCAATTCTTCGGTGGAAAGTAATTTATTTCAATTTTGTAGATACAAGAGGTTTTTAAGTTACATAAACTCATCGTAAACGAAATTAATTTTCTGCATAGCAAAATAATAAACATGTACTTCGATTGCCTATTGTTGCACAAGAATCGAAACATTGTAAGACGTTGTAAACCGTACATAGCGCTGTAAAACATTGGACAAATCTTCAATACCGTTGGAAAATACAGTGTGCACAGATCTATGTAGTATGTACGTAGGTACCATAGGTAGGTAGGTATGTTGTGCTAGCCGTGAGCCCGTGAGGCTGAGGCTACACGAACTTATGAGTGGATGTTGTCCGCCGACGGATATGGTGGCATCGTTTAGGGCTAGACTCTATGTTTAGAGCACTTCGTGACCGCAGCGAGGCCGCTATCCCCCCGGGACTCTGCACAATTATGTTATGGTGTCAGAGATTAGTGGCCGAGAGAAGCGATACTGATCTTTATTGCTTCTATTTATTTTGTGCCTATGTATTACGAGTTTGATCTACGTCTTTTTGAACGATATTCAGATATGAAAATGAGTTAGCAGCGTGCGTAATCTTTCTAAAAAATGTTTTTTTTTTTTTAAATTTTGTATCTAAATTTCTGAGACCTATATGTAACACCGTTATAAGCAATATGCAAATCTACTGAGATAAGCTAAAACTCTGTACAGTATGATCATGTTAACGTTTAATTTACCTAAGTCCGAGTCTGCGCGCGCGCCGTTTACCGCGTGCATTAGCATGCGGCCGCTGGGTCCGCCCACGCCGGCTATCGCCGCATCCCCACAAATATATGTAAAATATGCACAAAAGTACCCCGGATAAAGTGCACCGATAACAGGCGACGCAATTTGCATCGCCCTGAGCACATCGATCGAAACCGTTTCGGACCTATGTTTACCGAAAATAATGTCCACTATGTAACAGATTGCTCGATATGCCTATATATCTAATAATAAGCAGTACTTATCTACCTATATACTTAATACATACAATCAGGCTGAGACAATAAATGTTAATTAGAGTGACTCATCAAAAAAGTTAGCTGTAGAAATAAATAAAAGGCTGTAGAAATATTTGCAATGTAATAAAGTTTTTCAAATATAAAACTCCGTTATGTATTGATAGTTGGGTAAATATATATATCTGTAAATATCTTAAGTTCTTGATCTGTTTCAATGGTACCGTTGTGTTACAGCTCAGATATCCTGTATGAGACAAGTAATCATGACGAATCACGTGGTGCCTGTAGTCCTGAAAGTATTTTGATTGTGTAAATCGTTTCCCCCGTGCTATATGATCTTGGTGAATAACATTTATTATCATGCATGCATGCAAGGATTATACAGCTCGCGGGAAGGCACGCAGGCACCCTCAATTTCTCCTAAATTCGCCACCCGAGGGCACTATCCTCGTATTATTGCCTGATCGATAGTATAATTTCGTAATAACTACGCGCGTCTCAAATATTTTTGGAAAAACTTGAATAACAAAATGGTTCATATTATACTTACAGTTAAGTTCATATTGTGGTGCATTTTAGCTCCATATCGCATGGAACACGACTGCGAATTCCGTCTGATTTTAATGGTTTGCAGATAAGATTTAACAAATAAGTAGGCTGTGGAAGTTCAGAACGGTATTCGATGGGCATATCATTAGTAGGTAGTTTCTGAAAATGAGCTTTACAGTTTAAGTCAAGAGATAAAGTTTAGAAGTATCCCATTAAAACGTAGAGTACATAATTATAGAACGTTATTTTCTATAATGCAGTCAAAGTGAAAGCCGGAAAGCTCTGAGAGTGGTGCTGTAAACAATATTCGCCGTCTCCGTGCAAATAAATGAAGTACACGAACGAAAATCACGAGCTCTGAATTTTTCAACGTCGCTCGCGGATCGAGATCGGCGCAAGCGCAGCAGCGAACACAAAGCACTTAACGATTAACGAACTGAAACCAAATGAGAGCATATCATTTATATTTTTGGAAGATATGATTTTTACTTTTTTTCGCTCTTAAATTGGTATAAATTCCAATGATACCGCGCTCTACCTACTCTATTAAATAATAAATAAGCTACGAGGCTATCCTAGATATTTCTGCGCCATAATGTTGATTTGCTATAGACATTTGTTTCAAAATAATCTTTTGTTTCAAATCAAATCCTTTTAGAATCATCCGATATTATCTCCAATCTTCGAATGTATTAAATTGACGAGTCATCGCGATGAAAATAATAGCAATAGCAACAAAAGAATTATAATGTCTGCTGCCAAAACCGTACAATAACAGCGGTCATCAGATCGTCTCGCAGGTGGTTCTAGCGATTTATCGGTGGGCGATACACCGTTCGATAATGACGGGGCACTTCGCCCGACAGAGGAGCGATGTCGCAACCACCTCGCCGATTTCGGTCTGCCCGTCGGTCATCTCTAACGATGGAGCGATAATTAAGATCGGACGTCGGCATTATTTACGCCCGCAGCATCCTGCCTGACCCGAGCTCGAGTCGGTCACGACTTTTTCCATGTCGGGCGAGACTATTGTTGCTTTTACTCGTGTTTAGTTTAGCTAGATCTGCTGGTTGCACGCCGATTTGTACGTCGCGAGTTTAGCTATCGAGCGGCGACTCAGCCGTGTACTCGATGAAGTTTATGACTCTTGAGTCGAGATAAACTTACCTCTATTATAGTCTGTGCTTGATGCTACTCGTTGGCTAACTCTTACTTTAGCCAATGGTGGTGAGGAATGCTGGCATTTGCGGTGCTGATAGCCAACACAAACAAGTATTTGGCTAAGAATTACCTACTTGGTGGTATCTTCATAATTTACATTGTTTCTAAGTTCATACTAATGTGGCATTGTTAGTGCGTTTATCAAGCATCTGCCGCGACACTGCTCGCTGTACTGCTTTATGATAATCTCGCTTTCAAGTTAGTACCATGATCTGCGCGCAGATACAACTCATCTCGCCCCTTTACGTTTGCTATTAACTAATAATATTTCATTTTATATGTACAGTTTCTACTTACTTTTCTTACGGTAGTATTTAAGTACTATGTTTATAAAATGCTCGCGAATCATTTTAATGTTCAGGCAGTTCGTTTATTACAGGAGATACGGGAAAATGAAAAACCATATACAGCTTTATAACTCATAATTCAATCAATGTATTTACATGAAAATCGTGTTAAACGAATAGCGCACAAAATAAAAACCAATTGAAAAAGGAATTCAAAAGCCAAAATAAAAAAGCATTGTAAAACTGACCTTATGTTTATCCCTATTCAGTATAAAATAACAGGCAAAGCAAAGCACATGTTCAATTAAAATAAATATGAACGGAGCGTCGCTAATAATGTTTGTGTATCTTTTAAGGTAATACCAGTAAATATTGAAAGTGTCTTGTAATACGAGCCGTAGTAATCTATGAAACTATGGTGCCATTGGTGGCAGTGCTGCAGTGTGGGTACTGGAGACCGCCTGCTGCGCAGCTCGAGCGACACTAAACGCATTGCTCACTGCGCACTTTTATATTACACGCGACGTTTTACTTTTAATAAGTTTTCAAGTAAATACTCATTATTGTTACTGCTTAATATTCGTGTACTGGCACAAATGAGACAGGTAGGCAACGAACACAGAGCACTCTAAAATACGGGCAACGAATTTAAAATCATGTTGTGCATATGCTGGGTACTTAATCAAATCTTTGACACACTTCACCTGAGTATATGCCTATGCTTAAAAGTGTCATAGAACTTGTAATAGTTATAATATTGCCAGCGTAATAAAATAATGTTCCTGTCTTGCCTGCACACCAAACACTTTTGTTGACTATAAACACCATATTTCATTAAACAGCCTTTAAAAGCGCAAACCTGTAATTAACTCAGGTACTGTTTCTTTCTAATATTAGAACTGTTTGTTTAATTATCGGCTATAAATAATATAGCACATATATGTTTAAATAAATAAATACACATTCGGTTCGGTTTTTTGCTACGTTTATAGGCTGGCTAACAGGCAACGTGTTGAAAACACAGTTATGGGTGCTAAATTATGCATCGGTATGTAGTTGTTTTTAATTAAAACATTTCTGAAGGAGCGACCGCTGTTGAATTCGTTTTCTTCACCCTAGGTAGTCGGATCTTATTGCCAGGGTTGTCGGTTCAAAAAACTGGATCTGAGCGCAAAAGCTGCATATCAGATATAACCATGAAATAATGTTGAAAGCATATAAATAAATTACATTCCTATCTCTTTGTTATATTATAGTATGATTGTGACCCTATGTAGTGTGTCTGTAGGTTAATTATTTATCTTTTTTTATCACAGGATACGATGTTTCATTATAAAGTAAAATTGGAAAATGTAAACCCGGATAAAGTTATAAAACTAATTAATATTATTTTCGAACCCTAACTGCTGGGAAATTGCATAGTGTATTTGATTAACCAAATGTCATTACTATTTTTATTACTTTCGCAATAATGACAGTGTTCAGTTGTATCCTTTCTAAATAAATGAGGTAACAAGACTGCCTATTAATCTATACATGTATAAAAATAAATAAAATTGAAGTGTCTGTTTGTAATATCAAAATAACAGCTTTTTACTAAATGCATGTGGAATACGGTACTTATAACAAAACAAATAAAACAATTTTAAATTTTTTGTCTATCTGTTTGCTCTGGCTAATCTCCGAAACAGCTAGACGGATTGTGACGGGACTTTCACTGAGACAAAGAATTATACAATTTGTTTTCCGAGATACACGCGAACGCAGCTAGTAGTAAATAAAATAGAACCATGTCCATATCACGTATCAAATGAACGAAAACACGTTCTGTCACACACGAGAGAGAACTGTATCACAGATATAATTTATATTCTTTTTATTATCTCCTAAAGTTTATAATAAAGGCGAGTTTTAATAGCCCGACATTATTACCACAGATCTCGCTCAAGTCAACTTTGAAGGTAAATAATAATAGATAGGGTTTTATCCCTTACGATTTATTACTCGAATAACTAGTGAATTTACTGTGATAACTTCATTTGGTAAATGTAATTGGTTGTAAATTTTAAAACATTTATGATGGTCATATATTATGACCACAGTTTAATTGAGAAACTAATAAATAGTGTGTGTTGTTAACTCATTAAATGCACGCGAAATAAAACATGGATGATTGTCATGCGTCCTTTGTTGTGTTCCGAATAACTCCGAATGATACGACTATTAAATGCCCCGTTATGATTGATACGCTATGTTATGCTACGGACCTATTCTAGGTTCATTTTCTTCTTAAATATAAGAGTTATTGTCAAGATCTTTTTATAAGTTGGTCTTATTGCAAATATTGTAAGAACCATTTGTAAGCCAGGATGAGCCAAGCTTAGGATAAATTTAATGCCAGACGTTGATCGACCGTTGTCTGATCAGAGAGGCCAAAACCTTTTAATGAAGGTCTATAGGACGAGCTTATGCCGCGTAAAGACTGATGCAGTGTAACTTACAATGCAGTAATGTTTCTTGTTCAGACTAAGGGTTGACTTGAGGTTTTGTGGTCCTAGGGGAAGAAACACAGCAAAAATCGATTAATGTTACAAGTGAACACGGTTAACAAGTTAACTGCAATATTTTCCTTGAACAAATCAAATTGTTCAAGGAAAATATTGCAGAATATCTAAACAAATGGAGATAATTGTTTTCTACTTTCAAAATATTTAAAAGAAATCTTCATATATTAAATAGATCGTTAATATTGACCGTTTTACGTAAGTAGACATCAAACACAGGATATAAAAGGATTGTTGTCAGAATATTGCGAACTTAACATTCAATTATTTGTTAAAAATAAAAACTGGTAATTTTCTATTATTTTTCTTCCACGCCCTCTATCTGTTGTTCTCTAGTATAAGGGGACGATATTGTTAACAAAAATGCTAACCAACTAGATATAAAATAAACCCATAGTCTATACTATTCTATCGCTAGGCGAGGCCCTGACTGACAGTCCCGTTTGCCAGCGAGAATACAATTAAAACTAAAATAAACATTAATTACAATGACAGAACTGTAGTTTTTTCCTCAACACTTGAGATGACTAACCTCCTAGACAGCTGTACCTATTTATTATAGACAAGTAACAGAAGGATCCCGTATATATAAAACAGTTATGTGACTATCAGACAAACGCTGAAAAAAGAAACGTGATAAAATGTAAGTTGGTGCAGGGAAAATAAATGATATTTTTTCAGCCGAAAGACCTCTTCTGCTGGACATAGGCCTTCCCCAAGCACCGCCAATTCGACCGGTTCTGTTCCCGTTAAATAGGTAAAGGATTGATTTATCTAGAATTAGAGACCCTTTGCAATGACGACATGTCAAACCATCGAAGTTAAATGCCAAGGTATTATACATTTATACACTTCCGGAGTTCATACTGTAAATGATAATGAAAACAGCGTCAAAATCCATAGTGCATCTTAGAAGATCTAAGCGGTCACATAGACAGGACAGACAAAATGCAACTTTGTTTTAATTCTTTATGGGGTACAATTTCACCCTTTATACAATAGTATCTCAGGAAAATGTAATTTCCGCTAGCATAATCAGCTGTTGTCTCACTGCTGGGACATATATCTCCTCGCGAGAGGGAATGGGCTATAAACCACCACGCGGGCCCAGTGAGTGTTGGTAGATGTCACATGTCTTGGAAATTTTGGTTCTAGGATTTGCCGGTTTCCTCACGATGTTTTCCTTCACCGTTTTGAGAGCAGTGGTGAATGAATAATTAACACAAAGTAATGCGCCTGTCTGGGTTTGAACCTACGATCTACAACTCGTAAGTCTTAAGTCTAAGAGCTTTTAAATAGTACAGAAGCCAAAATCAAATCTTTTATTTCAAATAGACACAGACAAAAAGGCACTCTAGAACGTCAAAAGTGCCTTTAGAAAAATCTGATTCCCTGTGCCTTCCAAATCTACCCAGACCAAGTCATGCGCAAAAGCAAGTATAGGATGTTCAGTTGTTAACCGCAAAATATAAATAGCAACCCATGTAGGTACTTATACTTAACAATAAGTCAGTAATTAATAATAATGACTCGAGCTTCAATCACTTAGGGGCCAAACTTTCTAACGAGCCACATCAATCCATAGGCAAAATATTTGTACAAGCTGAAGAGTGAATAACTGTGGCCTTCTTTGTGTTCGATTTTAACAATTACTGACTTTAATTATGTACTCGTATTTTTAATTAAAATGAACATGGTCACATGGTTTATTGAATAAAATTGTATGACTCTCAAAAATTTTAAGAGTGCAGCACTGTATTGCGTAACACACTTACAATCACAGACTGAATCATTTTGAAGGATATTGCTAACCCATTGCTGCATATGTTCAAAAAATTTGTCTGCTCAACAACGTCAATAACGCAATGAATGTTGATGAACTGTCAAAATTAAAGCCATTCCTACTGATAGTGTGTTACGCAATTATCCCACAATTCGAAACTTATTTTTTGTTAATAACAGTTTTGGTCTATGCATGGTTTATATGGTCATAGATTTTTTGAAATATTACCATCCTAATAAAAATCATAAATCTATAAAGTCAGCATGAATGTATAATCTGTGAAGGTGTCAAGAGACATTATAATATCGATGTTTTTAAACACTTTTTTTCACATTTTCTTATAATAGCGACGTGTGATATTTTATTAACGGACACATCTAAAGGCATTGACTTTTGTTTGGACGCTTGCTAATGGACCGTCAAAGCATTATTGCAAAAAAAAAAAAAACTTATCCGTCGACAATGGGCTGCCATTAGTGTAATGAATAGGTACCTATTCTGTCCGCATGCGGAGTCAATTGGCTATCAGTATTTGTCGTTGTTTGATGGATTGTTACTTAGCAGAACAATCGTATCTCAACGTAGAAGGTATATTTGCAGGATTTTCAATTTAAAAAAGATAACATACGAATTACGATACGTAATTCTATTCAGTATTGTATTGACATGCAAATACTAACGTAAAAAGTTTCCAATACCAATAAGTTCGCATATAATTGGATCTTTTTTAATCTCATAATGAACATGTTCGAAAATAGAACATAATAGCTAACGAGATAAGCGACACTTGAGAGGCGACTTTTTTTCTTTCACAGTTTCATTAAAATTCTCCTTTTTAACAGTAAAGTAGAATGTTATCAAGTTCCAAAGTACACAATGGGAGCGAGATCGTTGTCTACGGCTGGCCACGACGGCCGCGGGCCCGGGTTCGATTCCCGTTCGACGAAATTCAGGCTAACGAACGGCCCTCCGATAGTGTTGTTACCTAAATACCGTTTTTTTGCACTATTCTTTTTTACATAAACGATGAACTGCTAGGAACCGTTATAAATCGGTTTTTAGTTTTAAAGTTTACAGAATGAATTATACTAGCTCTTTATTAATAGCTGGTTCAAATTGTACTCTTTCCTAATGACTAGTTACATTGTTTGTACACTAAGCTCGGAGAGTAAGCTTTCAATCGGCTTAAATCAATTACATTGACATTGACCGGTAGACCACCTAACGTTATTATACTAAGATGATTAAACTAATGATTGTTACCTGTTCAGACATGCATAAGATACTCACGACATTAGTAGGTCTTTGTAATGTAAAGATTTAAGGCTCCCGCGGGCAGGCGCGACGCGACTCTAGTAGAACAATTTCTATATATATTTCTACCAGAATCGCGTTGCACTGTCGCTTCGTACCTGTCTGCGGGAACCTTTACGTGTACCTGTGGCACGTACACATAGGTGCACCAAATCCGAGATATTGTATTGATTTCTGCCAAATTTTATTTACAAAAACCTTCGAAACTTTATACAAAGATCACTATAATTAACAAGCTATTGTGTTATTATGGATTCTTACACGAACGTTACGGATACTACAGTATCGTTTTAAATTCAATATAAACTTTCAGATTAGAAAACTAAAGGTAGTGATGTGATGAAATCCAACATTTCAATAAAAGCCTGTTTAAAAAAGTTATTTTTAAGCTTTAAGACCGCATATTTTAGCGTATCACAACATTTAAAAATTCAAATCGTTATTCAGTGCTCCGAATAATTTAATGACGTATAAAAAATGTGATAAGCCCTGCCTAATAAATTCGCCGTGTATATCCAAGGTTCATTATCGTGCCCTAAACTTAATCGAAATGCTAAAAATTGATGAGACGTCACTGTGGAAATAATTCACACTCATTTCAACCCGCCGAAAGTTAAGATGGTTGCATACTGTGTAACCTAAAAATATAAGTCCCTTATTTTCGTTTCCGAAAAATATAAGTACTTTTTGCGAGAGTTTTTTTTAATAAAAACTTTTCTTTTTTTTTCAAGCTACAAGCAGAGAGCCTGTAAATACCAATTAACTTCATAATTATCTACTACTAACAATTACACAAAAAAAAAAAACATTTAGCTTAAGAAACATTTTTATGAACCCGCAGTCATTTGTTGTTATCTAAATAGGCTCTTGTAAAAGTTCAATTGTTTTATGACCGAAAAACAAGTCCGGAATAGCCTGCACGGTTCCTAATTCCCCGCATTATACTACCTAAGGGCTTAGCCAGTTCATTAGGGATCGTTCAATCATTCTTTAAGGGGAGGTAGTGAACTTGAACCAATTTTTTCATTAATTCTTGGCGAGGTAACTCACAAGGATAAAGAAATCAAGTTGAAAGTCACTTCTACTTTGATTTTACATGGGTTTGACTGAAAATCGAGAGGCAGAATCATAATCCTAACTAATATTATATAAATGTGAGAATGAGTTTGTATGTATGTTACGCTTTCACGGTAAAACAGCTGAACAGATTTGGATGAAATTTCCCACATGGGCAGACCATGACCTGGGTAAGGACATAGGCTACATTTCCTCATGGATCGCAGGTGGAGTCGCGGGCAACAGCTAATAATTATGATATATCTCCATTCAAACTAATAAAAAGCAAAAGGAGGTTTTGCAGTCAGTATATTGAAAACACTTGAATGTTTTTTAATCTATGATCTTAGTATAAGTACGTTCATGAAAGTGAATACTTATTTTGAAACAGACCCCCACCTGACCTTAACTACTAAATAAGAAAAACATACGTATAAGCGGCTTATCGTTCCGTGTCAATAGTAAAAGTCAACTCGGGGAAACGAGTTCTGGCATCTCAAGATGTACCTACTTACAATATATTTATGATCCTGGTAGATCATACTCATGGATTATTTAAGTGGCTCTTATTGGCTGATACCTTGATATTTTTGTTATAAGGTATTTAAAACTACTTTATTAGAAACGGTTACAACAATGGAATCTAAGAAAAAAACCAAAGGCGCGTGGTTAACCACTGACAGAGAAACGTTCGTTGAGAAACACACTATTATAGGGGGCGTGCGAATCGTTCAGAAACGACAAGATTATGTTTATGTTCATATTCCAAAATACTTAAATTCACATATACTTACATCACATATACTTACCTACAAATGGCTGAACACTTGCGGGGTAATTGCGTAACACACTAACAGTATGAATGGCTTTCATTTGACAGTTCAACAATATTCATTGCGTTATTTACGTTATTGAGCAGACATTTTTTTCGAACATATGAAGCAATGGATTTGCAATATCCTTCAAAATGATTCAGATTGTGATTACTAGTGTGTTACGCAATTTGGGTGCTGAAGAGAGATGTATGTACGGTCGCCAGCAGGTCAAGCTACCCGAAACTGTCAAATTTTCCCAATCAACCTTGAACCTTAACGCTTTAGCGATAAAGTTGAAAACCTATTAAAGAGATTTGACAGATTGCTTGTAGCTTGATGTGCTGGCGTCTGTACTTATGTACGAAAGATGAAACTTATAAAATTTTTGTTAGTTTTTTTAAGTAATTCAGGTAGTAGGAATTAAGTGATCAGTAGTAGACTGTGAACTGAGTAAAGAGTGAGGTTAAAGAGCGAGAATTCTAAAAATTGGCATCGTCGCAAATACTAGTTATTGTTTTCAATTCATAATATTTCTATACAGTAATATCAACAAATGAAGTAATAAAAACAGATAAATATATGAAAGCAATTACCGACGACGCCGACTTTTAAAATGCACAACCTTTACTAAGTACTGGACTTGAAGCTTCAAGGCTTTTTTCCCGGTTTGACTCTATTTCAGAAAATTTTGCATGCCGTTACATATTACCTAGTGATCCGAGAATCATAATATAATATGCACGCTTATTAAAAACTTTCAAGAGCGTTGTTTCTCACGCTCGTCACGTAAAGCGAAGTGGAGCAAGCGACGGCGCGGCGCGGGCGCACTCATAATGAACTGTGACGCGTGCGCCCCACTTGCGCCGAGATACCATCGGCTAATCACTGCGAATTAATGAGATAGCCATCGACTGATAAATGACATGTTTCGTAGAGAAATTTAGTAGAAGTCAAACGGTTTAATTAGGCTAAGGAGAATTATTAGCAGCCCTATCTAATGAAAATGTAAACAAAAATGGATCTGAAAATATACCTGTGGATGCCAATCTAAAGTACCACTTGCAAATTCAGTACTTTGATTTAATTATTTGAATACTGAAAACCAGAAATTATAATTTTTAATCACCTTTAAAGTGTTTTTCATTTGACAATTGAGCTCAGTTTTAAGCTAACCTTAATTTTCGTTGAAGAATTTTGAATTAGAATTTTAAAATGTTATTCAAATAATTGTAGGAAGAAGTGGTGAGTTATGGTGTTGTAACCTTCTAAATGAAAAAAAAAAATGAAAAATACGCGTCAGTCAATTTAACCTGAACAAGATTTGTTTACACTTTTATCAGATACTTTTAATACAGACCATACATTATCTAAAACCAATATTGTAGGTTAATGCTGCAACAATTGCCCACCCAGATAACAAGAAATTCTGCGAAGATAGTTCCATCAAGATACGAAAACCCGGTTTGCTAGTCATGGTGGTTATAATGTCAAAGTAGGAAAAGAGCGGTCCGATTCAGCAAGGAACCTTCACAAAATGATCATCGCAAGTCTTTCCAACTAGCTTGAGCTAAAAACTTTAAAACAAAATAAAAAAAATCAAGTGGGTAGACAGAATTACATTGAGGGATATATTTCAACCATATTTTTAGTATAGACAAACAGCCTTAATTACAAAATACAAGCTAACGCTAAAATTTTACTATGACATTAAGCAAACCAATTATTTTATAATGATTGGTTTGCTTATTTTAAATAGAAAATATTTAAAGTGATATGGACAAATATTTGTGAGCAGTGGTGGTCCAGTGGTATCGACCCCGACTTACGAGTTGTAAGTCCTGAGTACCCAGGCGCCATATGACTATTTAATTTCATCACCACTGTAGCCCTCAAAACGATGTAGGATTGTGAGGAAACTGACATGTCCGAGAGCAAAAATTCGAAGACATGTGACATCTACCAACCCGCACAGGGTCCGCGTGGTGGATAACGGCCCACTCCCTCTCACAGAGAGAAGGCCTGTGTCCCAGCAATGGGAACATTATAGGGTGATTATGGACAAATATGCACTGAGAAATCATCATCATCTGCCTAGCCTTTTCCCAACTATGTTGGGGTCGGCTTCCAGTCTAACCAGATGCAGCCGAATACCATTATTTTACATGGAGACTGTCTATCTGACCTCCACAACCCACTCATTGGGTAATACGATACCCCTTGGTAAGACTGGTTGTCAGACTTTCGGGTTTCTGACGACCCGTAACAACTGTCAAATATTTATGAATGACGGCACGGAGGGGTCTTGGTATGTAAAGATAGTCACCCATCCACGGACTAACCGCGGCAAGCATAGCTTAAACTGATCGATCTAACTATGCGGCTGTTATTTCTTAGCCACAAGCCCTTATATATGCACTGAGAAATCAAGTTAGTAAATGAATGGAGATCATGTTCCAACCACGCTAACATTTTCGACTAATAACATAACACGTACCGTACCTACTAAGAAATAAAACATCGTTTAGAAATTTACGCTAATGGGTCTATAAATACGCGTCAGTCAATCAAACGTCTACTTAATTTGGTGCGCCAAATATTATCAATGGGCGACTGTCATAGTATTGAGTGACACTTGAGATATTGATACAGCCTGTGGACCAATACAGATATCGACAGCTAGACCGAATACTCGCCCACTATAATGTATCCTGCACCCACGAAAATAGTATAAGATTTTCATTGGTCACTGATTTATTAACAATTATAGTTGAACTCAGTGAAATTTTCCAGCTCTGTCTGTCTGCTGTGTCTGTGTCTCTGTCTCTGTTCTTTTTTTCAGTTCACCTAACTTGTTCGATTAAAATTGTTATTTTAATACCTATACCAACATACTCACGGCTGTCTTTCGTGGATCTTCGACAGTCGTTACGGGTCGTCAGTAGCCCGAAAGTCTGATAACCAGTCTCACCAAGGGGTATCGTATTACCCAGTAACTGGGTTGTGGAAGTCAGATAGGCAGTCGCTCCATGTAAAACACTGGCATTCAGCTGCATCCGGTTAGACTGGAAGCCGACCCCAACATAGTTGAAAAAAGGCTAGGCAGATGATGATGACCAACACACAGTCTCCGGCTAAGGCAATAGTTAAAACAAAACAACCGACTGACAAAAATAAAACAACAGAAAAAAAAATACGGAACATTTTGTCTATTGCGTTGAAGTATATTGTCGGTCAGTGTACACGCCAACTTAAGACTGTAAACTATTAACTAAACACACCCTTTTATTGTGTAAATTCAATTAACCACAGCCTAACATAGTAACAGTAAGTCAAGCCCTTTCTCTAGATCAATCAATGTAGCGGTCCGTCCAGCTATGCAACAGGACTCAATCAAAGTTATCGTCATGCATCAAGATCGTCGTAAATGTGTTACGAGCTTTTATCGGTTTGTTGTATAGCGGCGCTTGAAGTATTTACGTTGATATTTACTAGATTTATTATATGTGACGTTTCCATAAAAGTGAAAATGAACAAAGAATGGCGCTTTATTATTATAATACTTACAAAACACAAAGTATAAGATTAAAATAGTGCGTCGGATTTTAAATAAGAACAGCCGGTTTATTCTGTACAAAACTTAGGTGAAGTGAGCTGTCATTCCACCTGTTGCTATTTACGGTGAGATTTCTACAGGATACGATGCCAGAGACCTTACCTACTCATCAGGCAAATGTTTTGTCCAAATAAAACTACTGGTTTTACTTAGAACTACTGGCTTGTCTTCTCATAAAAGCTCAGTAAATTACAATTTCTTCATTCATCAGTACCGTTAGTACCAAAATTAACAAAGAAACTAATTAACTTTTATCGCCAATACATCTTTTAGCTTTACGGCGACTTTATATTGAGCGAATAGCTCGACACCGTTGCCCTGTTCAGTAAAACTGTGTGTTTTCAGCACATTTATATAAACGAGGAAGTGAGTGCAGAACTGTATGTATAATAATAAAACATTTCAGTATTGTTTTACAGCACTAAAACCGCGTTTATAGTCAAGCTTTGTTTATTAAACACTCATTTCGTGGTTGTTGATTAACGACTAAACTCACAAAGAAAAAGACACTGATGTTACGTAAGTATTTTCAAAGAGACTAGAAAAGCGGTCCCTATTTACATAAGAACATTTACTTTTGTTAGTGTACAGTCAGCATAGTATAGTAAAGCTCATTTATCGGCTGAATGCGGAGAGGCATGTCTTCAGCGAAGTGTTGCGGCGGGCGATATATCCGCCTTTCGGTTTAGTTTGTTTTAGATAATTACGGCTAGCTGTCCGCCCTCGGCTGGCCTTGAGTTTCCCACTAATGGCCGTGCCATCGTTCAAACCGTGCCACTTCTGTGACGGCAACATGGGTTCATTAGCGCTATCACTCGCCCGGCCCGAGATTGTGAGGATGTGAGCGCGTGTTATCTTTCAATGCTTTTAGCGAACAGATTACTGTTTCAGATTCTTTAAACTTGACTCGCTACTATAGTTTTCGAATGCCTAGATTTTCTTATCCTTTTTCTGTCGTAGAATCAACATAATTGACTACGTGCGCCAACGTATACAAGTGCGCGCCGATTTATACGTTATAAACGGATTATGTCGCCTTAAGTAACAATATTATCTTGTTTATTAATTAAGTAACACTGATTAAATCATTTACATAATCGTGAATAGATTATTAATAGTTTACAGATAAAAGAAGCAATTAAATCAATTGCAACTTAATATTGTCATTCAAACAGCATACTATCGCATGGCGGTGGTGGCGATCGCCAGATGACTTCGGGCAAACAATTTGTTATTCAAATGTAAGTTCCAACGAGCCAAAACATGAGCAGCTTTGACAAGTCGTTGACAAGATACGAGCACCGACAAAAGATGTAACTACCTCATATACATACTTATCTACTGACTGGCTGGACAAAATATAGGAGCTAGGACCTAGCAGCTTACCTACCGCCATCAATCTTCGGCTGACATTTCGAACAGTGCAAAAAGTAGGTAGTTTTGTAAAATGTCGTGTGTTATTGGTTATTAAGTAGAGATGACGAGGGCCGCGAGTAGTGTTGTGCATTGCTTGTATTGGAAGTGAGATCGCGACGCGACGCGTAAAACTGTCACGATAAGAATCGATCGCGAAGATACGGATCGACTCTCTCGATCGGAACTCGGTCTGCGATTCGTACGACAGTTGCCCGACATTCCAGAGAAAGCACCCCGTCCAGCCCCCACCGGAACATCAACCTTAATAGACGTGACATAGAGCGGATATTTATTGAACACGACCTCGATACAGTCATTTAGAACAGAATAATTAAAATGATGTTGTGCTAGTAATAACATTATTGGAAACGTAATCTGAAGTTGTGTATTAATTAATATAATTGCTTATTGGTTAAGCCCAGCGCGACTGTATTTATCTAGTGGAAATGTGAAGCAACTAAATAATAAAGCTAAGTCTGTCGTCACACTGTAATTACGATAAGATCTTAGTCATTAGTTTTGAAGATGACAAAACATAGACCTGAGAGCATTATGTGTACAATATGATACCTGCTAATCGATGTCGAGGTATGAACTAAGTACAGAAAAAGCATGATTGAATGTTATAATATGACTTTAATGGACATTGCCTTTTATAATGTGGATTATATCATAATATACCCATTTAATAAAGTTAAGTAATATTTCGCAAGGGTGTGGAGTTTAAAAAATAGTCATTAATCTATTAAAGATTTAGCTATTCTTCTGTCGTAATCGGTTGGTAGCATCTTTTCTTTGAGTGAGACCAATATGGGTATTGGTGTCCCACTGTACTTTGCCCAATTGTGTCACTACCTGGAGATATTGACAAAATTTAGCAAAGTTAACGAAGCTGCTGTAATATGTAATTAGGAAATCAAAACATTCTCATAAATATGTTGCTGGAAGATTATCATTTAAACTTAACCTTTCGTGAATTGATGTCTCGATTTGTAATAATACGGAATTGTTTTATGAGTGCAATCAATTTCCATTTACGATCAATTAATTGCACTTCATCTTATAGGTTGGACGCAGCACATCGAGCCAGTAATGAGAGAGACTGCCATTCTATTACCTGCTAAATGAATCTTGATTAATTTACACGTTACTAGGAAACCTTTCCAGCTCTATACTTAGGCAAAGTGTATTTATTTAAGACAAGCTGGATGCTCAGTGTTTCAAACAACTTCTATTTTAATTACTTTCATGTATGCGACTTTGTAATATTAAATCACAAAACTTTCTTTATAAAGCCTGCTGTTAGGCTCAGGACGTGAAACGTATTTGAAGCTAGATAAGCATTCCCGTGACGCCCGTTTCAGGGAGTAGTGGTCGGAGGGTCGGGCGCGGGTCGTTCACTCGATCTCGTCCAATTTATTTACTTTTTTCCCAGGTGTAGTGTTACGGCTATAAAATTCAGTTTTTGTTGGTCGGGCGCATGCTCGGTTAGATCTCCCGTCGCGAGATATGTTGATTTACGTTTAACGCGCGTGACCCCTCGACGGAGCCGATCATAGACTCGATAGACGATTCGAACTGGCGCGCACCTAAGATATCGCCACATCGCACTCGTGCCGATGTATCTTGGGAAATATTTCGCGGTGTATAGCCTCTCCGACGGCCACTCGGACAAACATTAGTAGATTTCTTTGTGTTTCACACGATTCATTCTGTTTCTGCTACAGAAATACATTTTCAAATACCATTTTCTCGTTCCTACCAGTTTTATATGATTTATCTGCTTCACCGGAATTACTGTGAGGATATACAATAACATCGAAGTTCATTTGAGTCGGCTAAATCACTAAGACCAACTAAAACCTTGGTTTCCATTTCCGGGAGATTTATGCCATGCTACTAGATTGTAAGGGTTAAAATACGACTTTCGCAAAGATTTAACTGCGTACTTAATTAATGTACCTACATCATGTGACAGGACCTTTAAATTGGATATTATTTCAATTAGCTTGAGACGTAACAATGTATTATTGTATGGAAATATTGGACTCATTACATTAAAAGTGGTAGTTGCGTTCTGTTTGAAAGCAGCGACAATGTTTGACCTTTTCCCTTCATGAACAACAATAGTATCTATTGCTGTATACCTAGATATAATTCAATTCAAAGACCTACAAATGTAATAAGTATAATCTGTTCCCGGAACTCTTTCGGTTAATACCGTTCTTGTATCGAGTGGATGCGTATTACAGTGAGATCGAATAAAAACTGCATTTCATTGCATTGAGAGGTAACTGTGTCTCTGAATGAGACAATTTACATGTATTATTAATGGAGCCTAATTAAGAATTTGCAAGCAAGTATGGGAATGGGAGAAAAACAGTGTACCTATATCGTATCATACGCGAGTGCTGAGAGTCAGGTGGAGGAAGTAGGATGTTGACTAGCAACCGTTACTACTGACGTATGCAGCATTATCATGATCTGCCTCGAGGCTTTAATCACTAAGTGAATAAACTCTGACAATGTTATTAAATGTACCTAAGTGGGTATCTAAGTCTATCAAAAATATGGTTACTTTTTTCTTTTCTATTTAATTAGCCACTTGCACAAAGTTTTAATAAGGTATTCTTTCCCAAAAGCTACAAGTCATCCCACATAAGTCAAAGTAAGATAGCGTTAAAGTGTTGCAATACAGAAACGTTGCGCATTACGGGCATTTAAGAGCAGGAGGTAAAAAACAACCCAAGACAACATCAAAACTTGAAGGTGAACATATCTTTAAAACACATTACGGGTTATCCGACAAATAAAAAGCCTCGACTCAAATAACCACACTTCATTAGCATTTCGCTTTCTGCTTAGTTAGCGTCCTGTGTGATATAAGCAAGAAATATATGCAAATATAACGTAAATGTACACATTTTTTACATTGTAGACGCTGATATTTATTCAATAGATCTGCCTGCTTATACAAATTAGGTGGTGCCTAAACTATCATGACTTCTTTGGAGCGATCGTTAAAATTAAAACATATAGACCCCGGTACATAAAAAATCAATCGAAGGCTTCGTTGAAATAATATTTATGTTCTTTTTGAGACATTTGTTTTTCGCAAAGTGCTCAAATAAAGCAGTTTTATAAGTATTGTTTTACATTATATGATACATTTATAATGTATTCTTTTATTTTGAATGTCACGTGTAAATTATGGATCAAAAAGCGATTTTAGATTTTATGCAAATGTGTGAGAAGCCACGAAAATTGCAAATACACACCCTGCTGTGATTATACGAGACATATTTATGGCACTGCTAATATTTTCCCTTTACTGAATAAAAAATTAAAACATATGAAATTATTAATGTTTGATTTATACCGGAAAGTTATAATATTTACGTTAATAATTTAATAATGCATTTATTAAACTGGTCTGACACCCGTAGGTATTTACTAAGTAGCTGCAAATATTTTAGATCGAAACAATTTTCTTTATAACACGTTTCATTTGAATCTCTGAATAAATTTCAATAGAATCGTTCCCGATAATCAAAATGTTCTCACAGATGCGATTCACAACTATTTACCACCGGCCAATCGCAATAAAGCACAATAAAGTTGGACGTCTTCCGGCATCCGTCAGGCGGACTGTAGTAGCCACTGGTTGCGCAACCCGCCACCCAACTAGTTGGCTCGACAAACCACCAAGTTGGGACAATTGAGCGATTTGTCAACCATTGCATTAGGTAACCGGTCACCGCGGGCGACTCGAAATCCTCAAAGCGTCGCAAATATTTTCCGTTCCTCAGTCTCTTCTCACATTACATCGATTCTAATAAAAGTGGATTCGATGCGGTAATGGATACTTTGTCAATCAGCAGTGACGAGCACCGAGCGTGGGCTGCGGAGAAAGCAAAGCTCGCAGGAATCGCATGCTCCTTACGCAAGATATATCTGCAAGGAACACAATGGACGCGGAATGCTTGCAGAACAAGCTTTTTGGATATTTATTGGATAGATTTTGTGTGGGATGGATTTGCTTTGGTGAGTTACACGCAGACACTAACGCGTTTATAGCAATAATAGTTTACTGATATCTTGCTGAATAAAGTGCCTGGAGACAATCGGATACCGAGAACCTTGATGTGCAATATGATGGACCGATTGAATGGAATAAACGTCAGCTGCACATGATCAATACTAATTATTTCCCCTAACTTACATTTTAAATTAACCTTGTCCCATAGAACACTACACCACATAACTAAAGACCATTCCGCATAACTGTAAGTTAATTCAGTACAAAGTTGGTAGATAATTATATAAATAGGGTCGGAGATCTGGCGAGTTAAATAAAATACATAATACATAACATAGATGGCGGTATCGAGCGCGGTACAATGTTACAACATTATCGGGTCATGACGATCGACTCCGGGTGTCACTATCGGTACAGTCCTCTCTGTAAACGTATAAACGGTGGACTGGTTCTAGGATTGGGAGAGAATGCTTGATACTTTGATAGTATGAGGAACGCGGCGCAGTTATCCGCTTACACTCTTTTATGGCTTTTTATGTATTAATACTTGGAATTAAGATGTTCTCACACCGACCTAAGAATTAAAAAAAAGAATGACAACGGAAATGAGTCAGTGTGATCCTTGTCGAATAGAGTTCTCGCAACTGTCAGCTTTATTACTCCAACACGCTACGGCGAAATATTTTTGGTATTTCTTTAAACTGTATTCCTCACGCGATTTGTATCTAAATCAAATTAACATGAGCCTATCACATACAACTTTCACGTCCGTAACGATCGTGAAAGAATATCTTTCCCAAACGGCCTCATTTTCAATACATTTCAATATAACTGCTGCAACGAATGAATTGTACATGGCTATAATTTGCAGAAAATGCATTCGAATAAGCCTAGATCTTTGATAACGTATTCCGTTGAGTTAAAAGAAGAACTTGAGGAAACGGGTCGGGACTAGTCAATATTTTTAACCAATTATAGCCAAGACAAAACGAAGGTGATGTTTTTGCACGTGTTTCTATTTATTTTAATGGCGTTTTTCGTTCATTTTAATATAATATATAAGCCTTATAAATGGAATTACTTAAGAATTCCCAGTGAAGCAGGTTTCGTTGATTAATGGTCTACATTTTGGGGTCATTGAGAACTGCTGCTAATCTTAGAACTAACACATACAAAGCATCGAAGTTCGCTTCTGCCAAAGGCTTAGAATCCTTTTGAGGCATGCAAAGCAATGTCAGGCATGTAAATCAAGTTTATTGAGCTAACAGCTATAACTATTAAATCACAAACACTGCGAGAAATATATATCTTTGTATGTAAGTAGGCACTTATGTATTCGTTTGCTTTGAGTCTCTAATTTATACAGATTATTAATTTGTCCAGCGACAGCCGCGATGGGAGTACACGTTCAGCTCTAAAGCAAATCCGATGTGCTTGAGTTGATCAAACAATTTTATGGTGCTGGGATTCCCTTATATCGAAAATGACACTTAAAGTAAAATTATTACGATGACAACAATTTTAATTGATTGAAAGCAACTTTATAGTTTGCACCTA
Organism: Apamea monoglypha; assembly: GCA_911387795.2. NCBI lineage: Eukaryota > Metazoa > Arthropoda > Insecta > Lepidoptera > Noctuidae > Apamea > Apamea monoglypha. The sequence goes on from OU426920.1 coordinate 9,652,028, forward strand.
AGTATATGAGTAGTGGAGTACGTGGTATTGGTATATAATATCAATTTTGTTCATTAGTTAGTTGGCCGACCTCGGCGAACCGACTGCGCTACCCGACACCCGGCTGTTACTAGGTCGACATAGATGCTTGGCTCGCGGTGCGAACTATTTGTACCGTTCAAGCCCACAGTTAGGGTTACACGCGTGCTAATCCAATACCAGATAAATGATACTCTGCTATGTAGGACGACGACATTTCGCCTCTAGGACAAACAAATGATGCGGTATGCCGAACACTTTACGCATACTATCGCTTGACGTAACATTTTGTACTGCTATTCCAGCTATGTGATTTTAACACATTGACATTTGAGAATAAGAAATAGAAGATTGAATCTCGTCTAGAGATATTTAGTGCTAGGTATAAGGTCGGCTCTCGCGAATTATATAAGCTTTTTAGAACACCGTCACGTTAGCAATGTGCTCCGTTCATAAGATAAAGAAAACACTGTTCGGGCAATAAGAACGGTATTTAGGGCACAGATAAGTCATAAAACTGGAAGGTTACAAGTAATTCTCAGAACCGATTCGATCTGCACTTATCCCAAATTGGATATCTTGTTTGAAATGCTTTTGATGTTTATCGTACAAAAACAAAATCTGGCGTGAAACAAAGGCAGTGTCGGAGCTCAGAATAAATAGGAGGGTGTAGGTAAGTGAAGGCTTGTGATCCCTGAGGTTCGTATGCCCCGGGCCTAGCGTCTAACGGTGGATGCGCCCACTCCGTAGGTGTCGCCTGGTTGCGCCGACCATCCGTCCCGATGTGCCCACGATTTACGAGACATCTCCTACTTTATTGGCTAAAGCGATTCACATAAATTCACTAAGTACATCTCGGGGTATAATTTTTAATGCAAAGGGCAATTTATACTGGGTTCTTTATAAGCATCGTTCTAATTTATAATTTCACGATAATTCTTCGCTTTACAAACATTTGTTCGTGGTAATATTATAGATTGTTAATCTGATAATGAAATGAGTAAGATCTACAGAGTTTTACGAGTAATTTCGCTTCTTCCTTTTTTAATTACATCCAGATATGTCGAGTCGTTTACAGGCCAGCGCTCACTAGTGAGATGTTAAAGTTGTTTGTTACTTATTTTCATTTACTACGGGTTTCTTTGTTTTATTATTTTCCAGTTTGATTGTTACTCTCGGAAAGCGATTCAAGAAACTAATTAGATGATGTTTTATTTTTTCAATGGAGATGTTGTTTTAGGTGACCATAAATATCACCCCATGGGAGAGTATTTGTTAAATGTCTTGGTATCAGTACAGTTATTTGTTAACGTGGCTTATAATCGCCTGAAAGATTGAGTGACAGGACAGACCCGGGCCCGGCCGTCACAGCGCACTACCAAGTCTAGACGCAGACGCGTCCGTTAGGCATTCAGACTCACACAACGTACCCGGAATCTGACTAGATATCATCTGCTCGCCGTTCGTTATTTGTTGACTTGAGAATAGATGGGGCAAACTGTTCAACAACTGAAATTTGTTGGCGCGAGTTTATATACCTGTGAAAAATGGAGGTACAACTGTTACCCACATAACGCGGTTCCTAGAAGTTAAACCATTAACTGCGAGGTAATAAAGTTTCTAATGTTTAACTGTAAACAGGTTTTAGATCATTTAACTGAAACCTAACAGTCAGCGGTTGTAAAGTGATAGAATTCACTTCTTATCTGCACGGACTTAAATAAAATGGCGAAACTTGTACGTACCTACTGACGTTTGTATGTCAAAATTCATTTTATTTTTCACTAAGTTAAAGATGATGTTTATTAAATTCACAGGAAACGAAGCACGTACAGTTTCTAAGTTGAAATCGTAAGGAGAAGAATGGAAAGTATTCTGGCATCCGTCTATTACGGAAGTGGGTCGTAAACATGTTATTATGTTGTAGTTCACGTTACCTGTTGCGATTACTGTTTATTATTATTTAATGTCTTTATGCGGAGCGAATAAGGTTTATAAGTCGAGTAAATGCCAATAAAAATGTGTGCGAATTACTTGGTAATTATACTTATTTTTATTGAGCAGAAAAGTAATAAAGAGGTTATCAAAGAAATTATTGATGTCGAATAAAAATGTTTTTTCAAAGAGTATAAGTATAATAGATGTGCTATACTTACACTAACAATATTATACTGCTGGCCTGATTTCTGCGAAGGTTACGGAAGTGTATAAAAAAACTAACTTTATCATTATCACTGATGATGGTAGCGACCTTTGGTAACAAGTGCTTTAAAATAAACGAGTCGAAACAGGCATTATCCATTAGATAAATTTAATTTGGAAGTCCATATTTACGAAGTATGTCTGCAACATAATTTAACTGTAACTTATCTGGAGGTTGTTAAAAAGCCTAGATTGTTCAATTTTAACCACTGGCATAGGATAGAAAGATGCACCTTTTTTGTTGCGCGTTGATGTCTTTTGTTAGGGATTACTTTTTGGTACACACGAAAACATTGATTAAGATTTTACTGACTATAATATTAATACAACAACGTCAGTACAGTAAGCTTCCCATTCCATAAGAGGAACAAGTAACAAAGACCATAACTGAATAATTTTATAACTCATACATTTAGCAGTCATAAAATTGGACTCCAGCGGAGATCATTAATAAAAACGACAGTCGAGTCTAATCCTACGCTAAATTCGAATACGACAGCGACCCTTTATCTGTGAGATTAGTTTATAATACTCTAATAAGTCTAACAATAAGTATAGCAATAGATAGAACGGTTTAAATGCATCTATAAATTGGTGTTTCGCGAGACATCATGATAACGCCACAAATCAAGGGGCACGTTAATTACTAGACCTCGTTCAGACGTCTATGTTAGGGATGGGACACAACCTTACAACATCGACTATCGAGTATTTCACTCACTTGCGTTAGACTTGACCATTAAGCAACATTTAACGTTAAAATCCAATCTTAACAATAATTGAATGCCGTATTTTATGGTCGGCTCTATGAAAACGCAATGAAAATGTAGTTAGTCAGTGATACTGCGATTAGTTAAAATAAATAATATTTTATTAATCTGTAGATACGTAATATGATTTAGATTTCCCTAATAAGTTAGTAAATTGTTTTTGCAAATGATTACTTAGGTAGGTTATTATCGAGTTGTTGCCCATTTTAGTGTATTAACTAGCTATTTATTAGGTACACAACAACAAGTAAAATTCCCTTCTTGTCTCGCGTTTCCTACCTTTTCAAAACTAAGCTATCAAACTGAAGGTCAATTCCCGTAATTAAAAGTTCAGAACCTAGTCGCAATCTTATCTCAGCGACAATCAATGTCAGAAACTTGTCAAAAATGTAGGGAAATAATTATTTGGGGAGACACTTTTGACAGACTGAGGCTAAGATCCGACTGTGAACCTTCTTAAAATTACGACAACTGCCACTCTGATTTCGATGGTTTTCGGCAGCGAACTGAATACTTACTAAAACTCATTGAATATTTAACTTTAGTTCTTTGCAGAAATTGCTAAAACAACTAGCGAAATATAAATGATCAAAAAATATAGTTAAATCCCATCCCTACCGCACCTTATAAATAGAGATGTGAGGTTCGTTTGTACACGACCGAGTTATAGTGGAACAATTAACTTGTATATACCTAAACAAGTACCTAATTGAGGAGCTGCAGCTCCTCAATTAGGTACTTGTCCCAGCATCCCATCATCCCGTGACTCCGGCGTGACGTTCGCATTTCTTTGGCATCAGATAAAGAATAATTACTTTTGTTACGACCACTATGACGTCACAAGTTACTGCTTAAAGGCGTGTGAAACCTCCTTCGTGTCAAAATATATTTTCGAGGTCTTCCAAGTAAACGTGTGTTCCGGTAGTAATGTTGGATGGAAACTAGAGCGTTTTCACAAGTGGATTGCCATTAAAATAACGTGCGACATTCCGACTACAACATACATATATAAACTCACGCTGCACTCCCATGGAGGTAGGCAGAAACTACAGAGCACCACCTGCTACGATCCTGACATACTTCATTTGCTTCGTTTACATACAACATAATTGAGTTACATCAACGACAAGATTCTCTTTAAAAATTATTAACTTAAATGATCAAGTTATAGAACAGCTATAATTTTAAATATAAATCGTCCATTAAGATTCGCAGTTCTAATACTGAAACATTTAAATATTTAGTAATGAGGCAACGATTAGCATGCAAATTTATGTCTTGCTTCGGATATTTTCAACGCCTTACTGAATTACTTCATGGCACATATTTTATCCCAAGTTTAGCATAACCTTCCGAAAGATTTTTTAATGAGATCTCCTCTGTTCTCATGACGATTATAATTGAGTATATAAGAAGTTAAAAGTCGCACGGTATCTTCATCTCGATCAGAGATAAGCGACTTTCTAATCGGGTCAAGTAACGTTTATGTTTACAAACTAGTTAAGCAACGGATGTATCTTGTTAACTGTAGTGACAAATGTTGTCCAATTGTTTGAGTAAAATTCTCCATATCTCTCAAATTAAATTATCTCAAAGCATATTTTGATTTTTCTTGTATCTTTTTAATTGAGCTGTTAACTGCTATGTAAGCAGATAACTTCAATTAAAATATTAATAAAAATCTGAAACCAACAAACAGTAGATTAATAAAAAGCCGACTGACGAAAGTTTAAGATAAAAATACACTTTCCGTGTGATTTGTGGTGTTCACATCCGAATTCCTTAGTTAAAATTCTACGAGCTTTCGCCGCTAATAAATTTGTCAACATATTGAGATACAGCCTATACCATTTCGCCCCAGTTTTCACGCTTAAATTGTTCGGAACAACTTTTACTCAACACTTTTACCGAACTTCCCGTATATATCAATTACAGACACGATTGCTTATCTGTGACTCGGAATTATTGTATTAAATGGTATTTTTACACGACGCAGCACAATTTATGGCGTCTTTCAATGTTCCCAATAAGTGCGCACACGCAATGGCGCTGTCACGTCGCAAAAAGAATCAAAAGACGCCACGCAACAAGGCCTGCGGTTAGCGATTTTATATTTATAATCATCGTCGGCCGTAAAATAGTAAAAACTAAACATGCAGATATCGCTTATTTACATGTACGATGAATAAAATTGTTGCGGAATAAATAGGCGCTATCAGGAGCTTTTATTGCGAGTTTTTGTTGAATTTGCTAAGGTATGCTAGGAATGAGAAGGGCCTTTTATAAAAACCTCAAATATATATATCAATACGCTCACTTGAATATTGATCGATGAAACTATAAAAAAATAAAAACATATCGAATCAACACAGTTGCCAAACGACACACCCTACTTCACAATGTCAATTAAAATCAGAGGAGGTGCCATCTCAAAATTAAAATCAATAAATTTTTATGCAGCATCCACATTATTCATAAGATATATCTTAATATGATTCACATATAAGGAAGCTTTGCTAATAAAGCGTGATTAATTTCCGTGTTTAGCCTGCAGGCACGGTACGGACAGCGCGCGTTAGGTGCTGCCCCGGGCCAACGTGGCTTAGCGTAACCATAGATAACAATTTTATAAATGGAATAGTTTATTTCGAATTTAGTCGCATGAATAATAATTTAATCGTGGAACAGTGTGCGGAAATTTTATTACAAAAGAAAAATCGAGGTTCTTTTGAACGTCTTTAGGATCCTACGTCGTTGTTATAATATGTTGCTATCTGGTTATGGAATTGAAGCATGTGTTAACTTAAATAAAGTGATGTCTGTCGTCATGTCATATAACCAAAAATTTGAAGGTATCTACGAACGCGCACTGGGCTCGCGTAGTGGATTCTGGCCCATTCCCTCTAACCGATAGGAGGCCTGTATCACAGCAGTGGGAACATTGTAGGCGGATTATGCTATGTATGCTAGTAACCGTCGTCGACAAAGGCCGTCATAAAAATCTGTAGTTTTCACCAGTATTTGCCATTAAGGCTCTGTATTTGGCTAAAAAGCTTAAAGCTTTAGCCATTTAGGATAGCATTTTCGTGCCGAATCACAAAGCCCTAACTCAATACACAGCCTGAATCAAAATCTAGGACGAACAGGACATAATAAGGTCGCTTACCATTGTAACTAGGTATCAAACAAAGGTACCTCCAGCCTCCAGCTGGCGTGATGTTCTCCCAGAGATGGCATAATAATTCATACAGCTCACTAACAGAACAGTTTATTATCCGCACAGATGGACAGAAGTGTGTCGGTAGTAAATAGCTTTTCGTGATAGCAGGGCGCGTGTGAACCCTGACACGACTTCTAAAGCATTGTTTATACTATCGAGCAATGGTTATCGGAAAAGTATCGCACCAAGGAGATATCATTGTGTTTAGGTTAATTAATTATAGATAAAGTTAATTGTGGTAATACATAACTATAGTAAATCTAATGAAAGTGGAGAGACTAGAAAACCAAGAACCTGAGGTTTTAGATTTGGGTTTGTCTGTCTAGAAAATTTCCTTGGCGGCTTGAAGTTATTAACTGTGCCCGGAAAATGGTAATAAAATGGTAATAAGGTCGCCTTTTTATGGTACTTAATGAACACACAGAAAATTGTGGCCGTTTACCACTCATATTTTATTTAAACACATCCTTCTTCAAGAAGATAAGTCAAATAAAATATAAAGTACAATATTACATTAGTTATAGAGAACATAACTTTCTGTTAGATAAGGCTCATTACGACAATTCTCAGTTTAAGATCGAGATAGTGACTGTCGCCGATAAATGTGATATATTCGCCTCTTATCATATAGGAAACTAATGCTTTTATCGACGAAATATGTGTATGAGAGTATAAACCTACTTTTAACTTACCGTACGAGTATAAAGTAACAAATAAATATTTTGTTTTGCTATTTTGTTCTGGTTCAGCTATTCAGAATAAGTGTCATCAAAACTAAGACAAAGTACTTATAGGTTCATCATCATCTGCCTGGCCTTTTCCCAACTATGTTGCGGTCAGCTTCCAGTCTAAGCGGATGCAAGCTAAATACCAGTATTTTACATGGAGCGATTGCCTATCTGACCTCCACTACCCAGTTACTGGGTAATACGATACCCACGATACGATACGATGTACTTATAGGTTGTTCTACATTTAAACAGAGGTATGGTGGCAGAATTATCTATCTTTAGATATTATAAACTAAAGTTCTTTAATACACAGACCGCTGTGTGACCGCGTTGTTCTTCTAAACTACGCAAAGAATTTTGATGCGATTTTCACCATAATTTACATAACTTATTCCAAAAGACAAATGTGTGTAATACATGAATATTAAACTTAGATATAATAAAGATATCTTGATGTTTTGTCAAGTCGTAAAGAACGTGCGAGGCAGGGGTGGGTCGATAGTTTGTAAATATTTGGAACATATTCATTTTATGTTTGAAAAGACGTCTCCATGAGAAGTAAAAGTCCACCTGACCATGTGTCTGGTGCTTATCTTACAGTGTGCATCGGGTAGGTAGATACGGTCAACTACGGTGACACAGAGGCTAATCTCGTATTCTACAACAGCACATGCAATGTCTCAATTCCTAAAACTGGTCAAAACAAGTCATTGACATCAGTGTCAAACATATATTGTGATCCGTACCTTTAGACTAATCTCACAAATCATTGTTATAAAGACTAAATATAATTTGATAGCTTTAGTATTATTTAAATATATAAGTAATTGCGTCGTAATGGCCCAGTGGTTAGGGCCTCGCCTGTCATTCACGAAGTTGTGGGTTCAAATTCGGGCAAGTACCTATGTGACTTTTGCAATTCATATTTACTTTCCTATTTGGACATTACTGACATCGGTGAAGGAACACGTAGCTAGGCAACCTGGACTTATAGGTAATAAAATTAGTTTGTAATCACCAACTCGTCTTGGACGAGCGTGATGACCAATGCTCCTGGTTTCTCTGTATGAGAAGAGGCCATTGGCCTGCAATGGGACAATAATAGGCGGGTGTTATATAAGTAATTGCTCCTTTGACGGGATATAGTATAGACAGGGTTTCAAGGGTTTTATTGCGGAAGACTGTTTGTCCCTATCAGAGCTTTCAGTAATTTCCCGTAGACCAAAGCTGATTCGATTTAGATTTGTTCCTACTATTGGGAGATTTTACCTGTTATTGTATAAATTATTTCACGTAAAGGAAATATTACAATATTATTATTCCTTAGGAGAACAATAAAATAAAATATCTAATTAATGTATGCTGTACCTACATGAGACTTAATCATTAACTAACGCAATGTGAGCGTACTATGGGCCCACTGTCCTATGCCTGCCTAACCCTTCAGGGATTACAGGCGTGATGTTGTGTGTTCACTTCACATGTTTAATTTAATAAATATTTAGTTTAAAAATAAACTAAATATTTATTAAATTGTATTTTCTTGGTATTAGATAAGGTTAGATTCCAAAACCCAAACGTGCTGTAAAATGAGCTTCGGCTTTTCTGCATAAGTCGACGAAAAAAGTTTTCCTATTTCTGGTCAAAAGAAAACCGAACGTATCCGAAGCATCGCATTATGTATTCTCATAGTTCTTGTGATTTTCTGCACAGCTCGACAAAGTAACTTCTATTCTGTTTGAGTCATCAAAAGAAAATCAAGCCTATCCAAGGGGGCGCAATTATCGAGGTTGCTTTCGCTCGCTCTTACGTTCTTAAGTTTTTGTGTTTATGTCGACAAAGTAACTCGGGGGCGTGGTGATTTTAAAAGACAGGGGGGCACGTATGTTAATGTGGTTTGGAAGCCCCTGCCTTAGATAGGTAGATAGCAGACTCTTTATTATGTAAACCATAAACATTACAGATATAAATATAGATATTTAAAAAAATAAGTGATACAAGGGGCGGTTTGATCGCTAAAAGCAATCTTTAAGGACAACGTTACCTTGCCTTAGATACCTAGAGTGATCTCATAACTTTGTCAATAAAGTTAACGTACACTGATCTAAGACATCCACTTTAATTAAAATCAGGCTCACGTCATCGAGACACCTCAATCGTATTCAGAATCTTACTTTGTATGAATTCTATGAATAGCTCAAGAAAATAAACAGTTTCATACATACAGCATTCAACATTTTTCTTTTACTTTCAGATACTGTAAGAGCTCGAAGAATGCAAAACAAAGAAATTGTACTCATAAATAAGACACCTGGTGTATGTTGGGAACTATTTTTCAACGTAAGCGCACACAGGTGTTAATTCAATTGGCGCTAGTGATACAAAGTGTTATCGAATCTCTTGACGCTTGTCATTCATTACGTTATAGACGCATCGTACACTAATGCACCCGTTTTGTGAAGATTCCAGAGTACCACGACATGTGTCACAAATTGTACATATGGTCTGTTCCAAAAGTATGTGATGAAAATGTAAACAAATGGATCGGAAAACGTATCTTGAATTTGTACATCCATATTGAGTGTCTTTGATTTGATTATTTGAATACTTAAATGCCAAATTCTAAATCACTTTAAAGATGTTAATTTTTAATCTCAATTTTCGTCGATGATATTTCGAATACAATTTAATCATATTATTCAAACAATAATGGTTAGGAAAAGTGAGATATAAAGTTGAAATGTTCTAAATACACGACGATATGAATGTGTATTTAATTTAGGGGTTGAAGCTGAAAACCAGCGCTTAGCAATTCGCTGCTGACTCTTAAACTTTTTGATTCCGGTATTAAAGTTTTGTGTATGTCCTTACTACTACTAGCTGTAATACTGGAGACAATGGCGCCGATTCCTTTGTTCACAAACTAAACTAAATTTAAGTTCAGTGCATCTTTTTCTTTCTATTTCATTAAGAAAAGTACAGAAGATAAATATTAGTTTAGTTCTGTCAAATTAAGATACTCCATAGCAAGTTTAGACGTGATTAAAAACATGGCGACTAAAAACAGTCAATTTACCTCAGGCGCTGACTATTTTGACAGGACTAAATTAATATTTATCTTCAGTCCTTTTCTTAATGAAATAGAAAGAAAAAGATGCACTGAACTTAAATTTACTTTAGTTTGTGAACAAGGGAATCGGTGCCAATAAACGTTTAACGTTTAAGTATTCTATTCTAATTTCCTTAAATAAGTGATTGCGTAAGAATTTAACCTGAACACGGTTTGTTTACACATTCATCAGATACTTTTGGAACAGATAGTAGAATCCTATAGCTATGTGTCACAAATTCCATGCAGGATTCTCTTGCGACATGTGGCTTGTATTGTCACAGTCGTGCGTGCAAGTCCATGCTAAGTGAAGACTAAACACACCATAGTTCTAGGTAATGGTAAATTTTACCTAGCGTTTACCGTTAAAAATCATTTGTAAGCGCTAAGCTTGTGTGTTGCATAGTTTTAAATACCGAGATCAGGTTTGTTAAATGGATAAATAAGGAGGTGAAACATTAAGTGGTAAGTCTTGCAATAAAATGATTAAACTCTTTTGCAGATCTTTACCAGATTAATTTTTTTTTATTGACTACTGCAAATGAAAGAATTAAGCGAACATGAAAGATTAGCTCACAAAGATTCAGAATGTATCGAGTATCTTAAAATATGAGTGACATGCAAATAGATAATGAAAACATGAGTAACCAGTGTTGCAAGTCACAAGAACACTATCTCAAGGAAAAATCTCAAAATGGTGGCGGACCAACAAAAATTGATGAATCACATCGAACCGGTGCGCCCGCCACTCGCCGCCACTCGCTTGTACTCGGCTGCACTCGCCTGCACTCGGCTGCAGTCGCCTCCACTCGGCCCAACCATTACCAATAACAATTTCCCGGACGCCATCTTTGTTCACGATTCAGTAAGCCACAGAATCATAAAGCTTCACGTTCTCACAAACTCGAACTTGTCACACGAAAATATAATGTTTCCCTAATTACTTTAAAAATATATTATACGAACATTAAAGAAAATGTTATAAAAATATCCGCTTAACTCAAACCATCAACGTTTTATATTTAATTAGTAACCACAATCTGAACAAACATAAATGTATGGAGAAATCAAAATGATTCAATCATAAATTGAAACTATGCCCAAGTTCGATACTTGGGTAATAATATAACTGATAGACATTAACATAATGTGTATGAATGGATAATATAATATTTTTCCAGTCACGATTTCGAAATAAGGTAATGTGCGAGCGTATTCGTAACTCTCTGTGTAGATATTCCTGTGCTCAACGAGCGATATGATCGGACTCCCCGTCGCCTTATTGATAAGGTTTCCATACTTCCCGTGTGTATCGGAATGCTTCTGAGTTTATTTAATGTAATTCCTATCTATATGGCATTCATATACGGTATTTAATATGTACGTACACGTTTAGGATGTTAGCATTAGTTTAAAATATGCTCCTCATTAAGTTGCATTGTTCTTGTAATAAAATATGGTATTAATATTACACCTCAAGGGTTAAAACGATATCGAACAATAACCAACATTGGAAATCGAACGGTGCTATATATCAAGCGATAGAATAGCCACCGTAAATTGAAAGCAGCGATTATGATGGGCAAAATAGATTCGCCCGGGGTCGAGGCGACATCACGAAGCGAGCCGAGGGTTAAAGAGCGATCCTTCTAAGCTGGTTCGAGTTATGGGCTCAGCCGACACAATAGCCAATTTCATAGAATTTCCTTTGATGGATACCAGTTAACCTGGAGCAGTTAACGGTGTTTTGCAATAATTTTAAATTAAACATACATCTAAAACCCTACGCCACTACATTAAATTTCACTATAGTATTTGTCCGAGAGTTTAAGATGCTTATCTCTTGTTTTGATCATAAACAGAAGTTTATTTTTTGGAAAGATATATTGGAAGGTATTTTAAACGTCCCGGGGAGCCTAAGGACGAAAGATATCTTCTGTATTGTCCTTAACAACAACCAAATTCAGATTTGATTAAATAATGAAAACACGGTGACTGAATTTGATAATTATAAAGTTATATCCATTTGTTAAAACCGTCTTTAAAGACTTCTACGTTTGGCAGTGGACAGATATCTTGATGTATGACCATGATCACACACACGCAAATACACCACATATAAATAAATATTTACTAACATACCTTAGGTCTTATCTTTTGCAGGGTGAACAAAATTGTACGCATTACTATAACCAGGTGCTTCGGTAGCAACACGCAGCATTGGGACTGGTTTCTCTATGTTTTGCAATAAAATAATTGTGCAATTGCGATGTAAATCGTACTGGTCTGGAGGCAGTTAGATTAGCTGCGGGAACCAAAGATATTGGGTGAGATATTGACCCAAATTTTCGTAGATACGATTCGGTTTTGTTTGGAAATATGCCTGGAGATAACTGTCCTCAAGCGACATGATATATTATGGCTGAAAGTTAGTAGTGGATAAATTAAGTTACTACCTACTCCAAGAATGTTCATGCATGGCTTTATCCAAAAGCATCTAGATACTATTTTGTTAAATGAAGTGTCGCAACACAACATTGTAAATCCATAACGAGCGTTGGTCAGGGGTATGGTCATCGAGGAGGATTCGTCGCGGGCGCGACACGACATCGCCACGCGGCGCTGCGCCGGCGCACCGTCACGAGCGCACCTCCCCCCACCTCACCACCGAACCGTACCTCGCTACAAACTTAATGAATTTCAATATTCACTGCAACACATTTCCTTTTTTTGTATCGACGAATATTCTTCGTAAATTATCGGCCTCAAAGAATATTTTACATCAATCACGGTACCGTTATAAAAAAATAATTTGGACAGTTTACATAATTATATCGAATTAACTTGCAAATCTTTCGCGTTAGTTGTTTTTTACAAAAAAGGCAAAAGAATTCTCCTAGCACATTGAAAGATCGAAGGTTGATGTCGTAAAGAGCAACTATAAGGATTACATGGGCATCCGTCGCGATCCTTGTAAAATAAAACTGTAAAGAACATCACAACGACAATTCGACACAGAGTCGACTTGCTCAGCGATCACAAAGCTTTCTCATTAAACCGTCACCGGTCGAAGCCGTGACACTAAAAGTCATTCCGACTAAAAAAATTCTTCAACCCGTTTTGTTACATTTCTCAACGCTCGGAAAAAGAGCACAAAAGATTTTCTTAGTTGAAGCGTGACTGTCGTAATTAGGTGGCGAGAGCAGTGGTCGTGTTAAACGTTGGCCGATACATTATACAGGAATCATCAGCAGTTTGTCACTGCATTATGCTCGTATGTGAGTGTCAGTCGCAGTATGCATCACGCGAGATTATCTCCGTTATTAAATAGCTGCTCGTACTATGCGCGATTAACTAACATACTTTATGACTTCTTGTATGCTATGCTGTGTGCGAAACATTTTTCATCTAAAGTCACTGTAAATATGTGTGTGCCGATCGAGCTTTTTTCTCTGAAGTAAGGAGAACTATAACTACTATGCAGACATGTCGTTTATTAATTTATGTAATAAATATTGATCGATATCAAGATCGAAGTTTTTGTAATATAATATTCGTAGCTATAATTGGTTGCGTAGAGCTTACACGCCATACCAGAAGTATACATTTCTTGGGTAACTCCCCGTTAACTTTTACGACAGCAGTTACGAGATTTCCCATCTTAGATTTTCCACTTCTCCGTATAAGAACATAAACAAAAATACGTACGTCGGACATATTCTAGTTTATATAACTCGAACACCGATACATTGGGACCGCCAATCATTCACAATGTCCCATCACATAAAACCCCAGTTTAATAAGTTGCTTCCAATTTAAAATCAAAATTATTTTTAAGTCCGCTGTCTCTGAGAAGAGGGGACCCGACGGGGGCCGGATTATAAATCATAAATGCCACGTTAGCCCTGCCAGACGGCCGGCCGAGTATCGAAATTATCGCCCGCGAGCCCGCGTAAAATATACAAAACAGTTTCAGGTTACTGCGTCAAATATTTCTTTTGGACAACTAAAATAAAATGCGCTGACTCATTAGCACACAATTTTATCTTTCTAAGATCTTAACTAAAGCAATCCGTTGTATGGTGAACACACAAGTGAATCTATAAAACTGGTTTTATGATAATAATACCTTTATATTTAGAAATCCGTCATACCAAAAACAAGTATGTCGATTAAGAATCTGCAAGTTATTGAATAATTAATTGTGTTAAAGGAATGTTTCGCTACATTACAGAATCATTGATTGATTCATTACATTACAGATAAAGATGATTAAATTTAACAGTGTCATTAATCTAAGAATAGACCTCCCATACTCGCATGCAAAGTGTAATGAATACATATTCTCACAGTCCTCGGACACACGCCACGGTTTAAACTGGCGCACTACTTCCGCAGCGGACCAACTCAAATAGAAATTGAGACATTTATACAAACAAAATCGGCTAACATGCAGACATGAATGACAAACTCACTCCAGTTTCTGTGATCCAAATAAAACGACTTACTTCCTTCAGTATCAGTCAAAATGTCGCATGTCACTGCTGACTAATTAAGCCACATCTAGAACGCTTTTAGTTTAGACCAATATATGTATATGGGTCTGTTTATTAGTAAACCTAGTTCAAGAAAAAGAGTTAATGTCTTAAATCTACATAGAGGTACGGTTAGCTCTAATTAATGAGTAATTAAAGTTTTGCATAGAGTTTGAAATTGAATCCTGTGAATTTGTTATTGGTGACAAACCAACTAACATATTCTGCATTGATCACTGCAAATTGCACCTTCTTATTTTATGATTTGTATGTTTTTAATTTTATCGTAGGTGAAATACATACATTGCCCATATTGATAAACAAATAATGTCATCGCAAAGCAATATGAGTCAGGAAAGACAAAGCAATAAATAAATAACAATGTGTGCAAAATAAAGACGTAGAGGAGAGACGTATGTAAGCACAATCTACAAATGTCAAAGATTCAAAATCTATGTCGTGCATATAACGTACACGGCACTCGTGTGGGCTAGAAAAGCAGAACATAAATTATTCTCATTGTTCCGAAAGGCGAATGATAAATGTATTTGTGTTCTTAATTTAAGTTATGCTATTGGTAAAAGTCGACTGTACCGGTCCATTCGGGAAATCTCGAAAGTTGCGTTACACCGCCGAGTTTGGTCAGCGAGTCTAGAGCCCAGATTGGAATTAGGCGCGTTAATTGATCTATGTTTATCATGCTGGAGAAATAACGGCGACATTTCTGCAATTGTTAGATTACGAGCGACTACTGTTTAGAATATCCAATCCTTAACTGTAATTGCTTGGTGTGTGGTATGCAGTATGCAGCGGTAACTTTACATAATATATTATAATCAAAGCTCCCGACCACTTCTGTTTCGCATATTCTACTAAAAATTTCATGAACACTGGAGAAGAAAACTAAAATGGTGTTATTGATAAGAATCAATATTTGCTACTAACTTATTGATGAGGACATTTGTGTAGATATT
Organism: Apamea monoglypha; assembly: GCA_911387795.2. Taxonomy (NCBI): domain Eukaryota; kingdom Metazoa; phylum Arthropoda; class Insecta; order Lepidoptera; family Noctuidae; genus Apamea; species Apamea monoglypha. The sequence goes on from OU426920.1 coordinate 9,667,587, forward strand.
TTTGCACTTGGAGAAAAGTTGATCGTATTGAATTCAGTACGTAATTTACTTTGAAAGCTAAGGCGCATTTTATTTGTCATGTAGGCCGGTATCCGGCGCGGGCGCACCGCGCCGTTCACGTCTAAACCTACAATATATCATTCGGAAGTAACAAAAACTTGGTGTCGGATCGTTGCGACAGTAATCACAGGTGCAAAAACTTCTCCACAACTACCTACAATTACAGACCATTTAAGGCCGACTACGTGCCTTACATAATAGTTAAAATCTTAGTGTTTTCTATAAAGAAATACTATCTTAAGTTTCTATCGGCTGTTAGTCTACAAACAGGGACGTTAATGTATTGACGCCCTTTTCAACACTTGTCCTGAAATAGCTCGGAGCAAGTTCATCGTAGTTAATACGAGTGTCACCAAGGACTGCTTATGATAATTACACTTACAGACACTTTGCCAACGAGATAAGTAACAACTAATTACTGGTAATTTTATAAAACATGAATGTTTAGTGATTTTACAAAAAATACATCGTCGGAGATTTCAAGTAGATAGAGTCAATTGAATTAAGTAAGAATGTGATTTAACTTTGTACCGGCAGTGTCGCATGTCTTAGGGACAGCACACACGACCGTATCAAACACAGTTTGCAGGATTACTATTCTAGAAAAACGGCTGGGGGCGAATAGCGTTGCAATTACAGTCGGAGCGTCTTCTCGTCCGTCCGTCTGTCCGCGGATCCAAGATGGCCGCCGCATGCCTGCCCAAGATTGACTAGTAGCTGAATGCTTCTTTGCCAACGGCGATCTAGGTTGAGTCGATCTATCTGAGGGCATGCTGGCATGCAGGAATGAAGCTCTTGCCCCTCGGTAAATTAAAATACTTTTTGTTTGATAAGTGTTCTGTGATTATCTCGTGTGTTGGATATAATACAGCCGTGCGAGACATGTCATTAAAACGCGAATTGTTTATTAAACTCACCGCTCAATAGTTGAGAAGTTCTAAGTACTCTGCTACACATACCTGGAACATAAAAGTTTCGTATATTAACCTCATGTGCATAATAGGTATTACGTATGTGATAAAACCATCCAGCACAAGAACGGATATAAAATTAAATTTATTTTATGTATTATTGCAGAATACATTAATATATAACATATGAATGACATATTAGGTGTAATTAAAAGGCTATTTGGAGAGTATGCAGCATAAAATACGATTAATAACGTTCATTTACGTACTTTAATAAGAATTAATACTAATGTATTTATTACCGAATGAGCTGCTTATGAATTAGAGAATGAATGAAAGTCATCATGCCGTTCACGCAACCGCTCAGCTGTGAAACGTTACCGAAACCTTAATAACAATGTTCACACATTAAAGTTTAAACGCTCCCCGCCCGTTGTGCACAAACCCATCATTACACAAATGTATTCGCTGTTAACCCAAAACCACATAAGTCACATTTATCGCCACATCAAAAAGCAATCAAGCGACAAAAGTTGAAGCGAGTCATCGAATGGAACTCCGACGAAAATATGTTCGAAACGCACCTAATCGATTCCACGCCGAGGCCACAGGTAAGCTCTGCCCTAACGTAATTTACAAAGGTGCCCTATAAAAAGATGGGGCGTAAGGAGCTGCATATAGAATTTTATTAACAACAATAAAGTGCATTTATTTATGCGACTATCTGCAAGTGTATTTACTACATAGCTGTGTAAATAAATACCTATTGTAATGATCCTTGTTACTTAAAGATGAGTTATTGTTTGTTAAGAGATTAAATATGTTGAAGTGCTTTTATTAAATCTGAATTACTGAGGCCTATTCTGTTAGCATCATTCCTTTCATCATGCTAGTTATCTATATATTATAATCTTTGTGTTTTATAAGCGCAGCATGTGTTAGTAAGTTCCTATAATGTGTGGTACAAAATATTCTATTTGCGAAGCAATTAGAGAGAAAAACGGTCTTGTACATAGCTCCATCTTAATTGTTAACTTATCACGGAGTCATTAAGGTGTCACAGGTGTGCGAGACATCCTGACTACAGCCAGAGAATATTAATCGCGATTGACGGTAGGCTCGTTTTTGCATTTTTAATTTATATTCTATCTTACGCAATTATTATTAAAAATAAACTTTGCGGGCATCTAGTACATTCTTAACATAGCACCTAGAAGTTATTTCATAAACTACATAGAATTATGTTTTAAATCAACAAAAAGCTCAGGAGACAGGTGATCCGTACTAAAGAATAGTCCTAGCTATGTAACTTACATCATTTCTCAGCGCCACTATTGTTTTATAGCTCTTGGACCAATAAATTCGATATGGTATATATAAGTAATGCCGCCTCCGCGTAGGGGCACTCCTGCGCATCCTTTAACTTTGCCCCAGACACCCCCCGCTGTCTCAAGAAATATGTTACCTGCCCGACGATGGAGGAAACAAACACTAACGTATAGACGACGCTATAAATTACTAAAATGACCGTGGCATTCTGATTAAGAAACTAATTTCGGTGCCGAAGCTTAGAGCTTGTTTGTACCTCCACGTTTTTTAACAAGACATTCCGTGTTTATTTAATTTAACTAAATGTTCTTTAAACTTGATGATTGTCGTTTTTCTAATTACGTACCTCGAGTGGTACCGTAACTAAATATCCTGCTTCGTTGAGATGCTTTTACTTTCTGTGCCGAGGTTCGTGAATTGATTCGTGACAGATATATGCAAGTATTATACGATTTCCGCAATATTTTAATCGGAGGCTTTCATTGAATACATACATAATAATCAGAAACATTGCTAGTAGTTGCTATTGTATTGTCTCTAATCAATAAACAGCAATAGAGCTAATATTTCATGCTGAATAATTTAATAATAAAATTTACGATCCCACATAAAAGGCGATTGGCTCTTAGGTCTGTTGTCGTGAAAGCGCACGCGCGCTCCGGAAGCCTCTCTCCTGCATGCCGCTGTGAATCTGCGACTTACTGCGCTAAACCGACTTTAACTACTGGTTCACTGGAGTTATATAAATTAATGCCTTACTTTTGATTAGACGGTCATTATGTTGTTGATTGGTAGGTAAAGGCGTCGGCTTGTATTGAGGCTAAACGCCTTGATGGCTGAGAACGCGGAAAGTTTCTAACGTAAGCCGACAGCGTATGACTCTGTCGTGTTGCTGTACTATCGCATTCTCTGCCAGAGAGTAGGCAGTTTTATTACGTTAATGCTGAAAAGTAACCGCGAGGCAGGCCCGGACGGCACGTTTTATTTGATTTCAATCGCTACGGGGCATTAGTGAAGCCGATCGCCGAAATAGAGGGACATAAACAAACAACTTTATAAATGCCATAATCAACAGTTAACCGCTTGACATTAGTTACGCAATGGTAAGAAGAAAATCGTAAACCAAATCCGAATACTATAAAAATGTTTATGGCTTTTCTTCCCACTTGTCCGAGAGTTCATCCTCATTATATATTAAATATTGAATTTACAATACAGCTAAATATGTACATATGATTACCGTCAATTAATCAATGTATTAGACAGAAGCGTGGAAATATATGTGACCCTGTTTGTTCTGACGCGCTGCGATGCCTACGAAGATTTTTCCGTTCTACGTGACTTTATAATTCACTCTCTCTCTCTTTCTTTTGGTCCGACAAGTATGTATACTACTACGGAAGTACGCCTTAGTGAATATGTTGACATGTTCAGCACCCTAATTGCGTAACACACTTTCAATCACAATCTGAATCATTTTGAAGGATGTTGGTAATCCATTACTTCATATGTTCGAAAAAATTGTCTGCTCAACAACGTAAATAACGCAATGAATGTTGTTGAACTGCCAAAATTAAAGTCATTGCTACTGTTAGTGTGTTACGCAATTACCCTACTGATCAGTGTACCACTTAGTTCCGAGAAGGTACAGGTTTCAGGATTCACAAAACTTGCAAACTCAAACGAGACAATACAGATGCTGTTACATTTGAATCCACAATTTAAACGTCGCATTTATACTGATGAATAGATTTTTGATCTCAAACAGGAACTAGGAAATCCTGATTTCTATTACCACCGTATTCACATGATTACGCTGTTATACGGAACTCTCGGTACATGAACTAATTTCACACTTGCTTTCTCAGTTTATTTAGTAAGTGTAGGCGATCTGTTTGACACAAGATATTTGAAAAGCGACGTGATAATTATTATTTGGTGTCAAATAGTGAGAAAAGTCGTGAGAATAACATCAAGTGAACGTGGGCTCGTGACTCTATGGACACTCGGACACTCGGACACCCGGACACTCGGACAGCCGGACACTCACTTTCTGTTTAACTACTCGGAAACCTCATCGTAAATTGACAACTTTATCTTTTACGACGATACACACATATGCTCATTTTCTTATTTTTCTTGCCAATGTTCTAATAAGTAGGTATAAAGTTTCGACTATCTAGATAAATATCATAGCCGTTTAGGATAAGCCAAAGTTAATGGGTAACGGTTCACGTATTTAGCAATGTACCGTACTAAAGCCGAAGCTTAACTTGAGGGTTTGCTGAAAACTATTAATTTTAATGACCTATGACTCATATACGCTCGCAGACGTTAGCGGTACACAGCTTGTAAAAGGCACCGTCCTACAATGAAATATTCATTATAAGCTATCGCATGACCACTCCGTGATTGTTAGTGCGGCAGTAAGACGACTGAGCCAGCTATTGACCCCACTCCCGGCCGAACTTATAGGTTAATAATAAATTCTATGGGAAATACGGGATCCCTTTAAATCACATAGCTCAAAACATGCTACTGGCGCCGACGACTAATTGAAAATAGCGAATACGCGGTGCCTAGATTCAGCGTATTAATTAAAACTAGAGATTCTCGCCTCTCCTCGCTTACGCTCAAATACCTACTTACTTGCTACTATTTGTACATGCTCATCCTCACCCATGTCACTACAAACTGAACATTAATGCCGTGTCGTAAGGGTTAAGTTCTAAAGTCTCCGCTCAAATGTTTCGTACACAATTTTGGACTATAAACAAAGGGCCTAAAGTCTACTTTAAGGTAAATAATAATAAGTATGAATGTAAAATCAAACAAGGAGCGTAGTTAATAATTTATTGATATAAGACATGCGAAGCCCATAAAGTTACCTTTGGCACACGTCTCGGTCTCTTTTAATTTGTAACTCGTTAGCATGAAGCAGCCGCGGCCGCTGAGCCCCCATGCTTAGATTAAGATTTTAGCAGCGGTCAAAGAACATTTTCAATATTGTTGTATTTTATTGGTTCCAATGTTATCGGGAGACTTTTAATTTATGTCGATCAGAACCACAATCGGCTGCTAATTGTTGAACACAATATCTCGTCGCGACACCAGACAAACTTGCGACGAGAATAGACACAAAAGCTCGGCGCTAGCAGCTCCGTCGTGTGCCATTTCGTAACCTAACACTGAAGGTGATGACTAACACTAATGTGTATTAGAAATAAATAAAGAGTCATTAGAAGGATGAGGTAACAGAGCTTCATTAAGTGAGTAAACACTCAAAGCGAGCGTAACAAGCATCAGTGTGTCAAACAATAGTCATAACTGTTGAACAAACAAAAATTATCGCTCATAAGACAGGCGTTTGCCCGAAATAGAGGGGGCGGTGCAAGCGGAGAATGTTAGAAAAACTTATAGAAAATGACAAGCGTCCGACAAGGACGGAAATAGCCATAACGTAGAAACGAGCAGGACGGATACAAAACTCGTTCTCCGGCATTCCGCCGCATGGTAGATTTAGGAACGGGGGCAGACCGATACGATTAGAAGGTTATGCTGTATTATTTTTAAGGATAGTTTAAATAATTAGATATCAATAAATAAATGAAAAATTATAGCCCAAAGCTTTGAACAAGTTCACGGGCTATTATTAAAATTTATTTACGAGGCGAGGGAGCGGTTCGCAAATGCTCACAGTTCTGCCAGGTCAGGATACAATCGATTTGTTACGTTGACAACTAAATTGATACAATGACTGGTCGTTGATCTCACGTGATTGAATCATGCGTACGCGGAATCTTCCTATTGAGCTTACAACCAATATTAGGTTTTTTCTAAAATAATCACGATATTTCTTCGTGTGTGTCTGTTTAGTTAATTATATGAACTTCAACCATGAGTTAAAAATTAATAAATTACTTTTATGGACTTTTAATCGTGTTTCAAGGTGTTACGTAGCGTGTTTTTCCTCGCAATTTATTGAAACCGTGGCGAAACAAATCCAATTGCATACACAAACGTTTATTAAATAAGAGGTAACATGAAAGAGCTTTAATGAGCTTTCATTGTTACGCCATTTCTGTGGAGTGCTGCCTCTGTCTAATCCGCAACATTACGCTACATATACGTTTTATCTACTTACCGAGGTACACTTTGAATGTAAAGCATAATAACACTATACTAAGCAAAGAAAAAAAAATGTTGATTAAAGTAAGCGATGGGATAACTACTTACGTGTGCACTTGAGGATTTTATAACTGCGTCAGCGTTCGCGTGGCTGAAGTTTGGGCTAACCATAATATTTGAATTTTCATTAAAAAATGCCTTTTTTGCCATCGATACCCTAATAAGAAGAATATTTGCCTACTCCTATGGGATGAAGGTGCGAGTTTATGTTTGTATATATGTATTAATTAAAGTTTTTTTTTACTTTACGCCTACCTTTAAGCGTACACGAGTCAGTTAAAACAAATGTAAGTGTAAACAAGTTCATGTTCTCCCCATTTTCACCATAAAAAAGTTGTAATGAAAAATTGTAATACATTATTTATTGTGTGTTTGACAGTATTAAAATTTATACATATGCCTATCCCAATTAATCCCAACATATTGCCTTATTATGCAAAATAAAGTAGATTATGACAGTTTAGGTCAACGAATATAAACAAAACGAGCTGTTTCTATGCGGCTTAACATCCTGTTTGGTCATCAAATCTTCAGATTGTAGTAAAATTCTCGCAATTCTGACAATCGGAAATGTTCTCTACATTTGGAATTGGATAAGCCATCAACGCTGTTTTTGGTTCGTATAAGATTAGCTACATCTCTAACACATTGACGTCTGTAGCATCCGGAATGTAGTTAGTAAGTGATACGTGCTGCGGGGCGCAGCCTCGTGACCTATGTTATTTACACAGATTATTCCGCTATTCCTGCTGCGTGGTGGAACAGATCGGTGCTAATACTGTAGCTGTATTGTATATAAGGTAGCATTATTGGTTTGTTATTGTTGTATTTTGTAGGGAGCCGGGGGGATACCGCCCACCACACGCATGCAACACGCAACGAGGTGTCCGGTTGCTTGTCGTGTAACGTTACCGGCGTGTAACGAACCTGGCCGCGACAAGTTATGACACGCCAGCAAACGCCGACACTACCCGTGATAAAAGTTTTTTATTTATTTTTGATACCGACTCCTGTTAAAACGTTTTTTGCCAATACTTCGATCTTGATTCCGTGTTTCTAAGCTGACGTGTTAGTGTAGCACTGGTAATGGGAAAAAGGAAACGTTTTCAGTTTGCAATAACTGGTTTCAGGCATAATATTATGAAGGTATAATATTATGAATACTCTGTAATGTAATTGAGGAAACTTGGTTCTGTTGAATTGAATTCATATGTACTTACGTGTGTAACAAAATTACATACATTTCAATAACTTTTACAACTTTAGCTTTAACTTCAGCAACAGGTGTAGGTCTTCAATATTTATTTTAATCAGTGGCTTCTATAATTATTTAATTTAATAAAATGTCTGTCAATGCACTGTAGGTAAGTAAAATATTTGCAATGCTAGACTACAAATTAAAGAAGTCCCAGATGCGCACACGCAGGTTCCTGATAAAACTTTCATACATGCAATCATAACCGTGTAACTACATATTTAGTGAATTAACATAATATAATAAAAAAATACCCATCATAAACTCAATCGATCGTACCCTCAACCCTCGAGCAACAAACACGGTATTTTTAAAAATTTAAAAGCGATACGTTATATAAATTCCGAACATGGGCGCGACAATCGCCAACCAGAAAAGTGTCGTAATAATATGGCTATAAGTCATAAAGTTCGCTGAAATAATTCCATTCTCTGATACTCATTATGAATAATTCGTCTGCGAAACTTTTTCGAAAACTGTGTACACAACAGGAATTCATAAGCAGCATCTCCATTTTTTATGCTCATTAACCGACCGCACCGTGAAATAGTTGGTGCTTAGTATTAGTTTTAACGATTATGTATGCACATGTAGATAATCTTTACAACTTGTTCAGCACACACGGCCTATTGGCTCGGGATGCCTAAACAAATAGTATAAAGGTATGAAAACTGTCACAGTTCCGTCCGTATTTACCTAGCATAAGCTGGGCTCGGCGTTTGAGAAAAAAAAATGGAAGAGAGAAAAACGCAGCGACTTGAAACTTTTTTCTCGGAAGTGTCTGCGTCGACGCGCGAAGTGATAAAATACATGGCTGTATACGGTAACAAGTCTAGAGACAATGCGAGTGTTTTTGTGGGCAGTAGCAGCTCCTAGATCATTACAATAGCATAAAGTAGCCAGTTATGAAGCGGCCGTACGTTGTGAGAACGCGGTTTGCAACCGGTTTATATGGCTTAACGCTTTTTATAGGAAAAAGGATCCATCGTAACCCGAGCGATTTCTGAAACACTTGAGAACATTGAAATAGTGCCAAAGCTGCTCGCTTATTAGTACCCCACAAATCAATGTTACAATGTTGTATTTTAGAAGCCACCGGGAGCGATGCAGAGCGAGCGTCGCTACCTGTATAGAAATTATAACATAAAAGACCGATCTCGAATTATCGATACACCGCGAACAACCGATCCATAAAAGTCAGAAAAAGAAAAATCGAATATCGTATAAAATCGTATCGGCAAAGATAAGGGCGGCGACGCGTTCGTGCCGCGTAGCCCACGGCTGCGACTCGATATTTCATGAAACACCCGATTTATATTCGCTGCCGTGGTCCAGCAAAACTTTAATGTGCACCGTTCGTAATTACTGGCGAAAAAGGTAATATAAAAACATACGAACGTTATGTTCTCATGTCGATGCTAAACGTTAACTTGTGATTGTGCGCTGTGATTAGTTAGGTTATTCATTCAACTGTTTTAACATAACGAAGACGACATTCTTTTAGTGGTTGAATGAAAGGGATTTCCTCAGCGTCGTTTTATGTTTTCAAACCCATAGATAATCATAAAACGAAAACCATGAAACTCCTGGTTTTCCATAAGTTAGGCATTAAATACCAACAATGCGCTGAGCTCACCGTAACAAAACTAATGTGCATTGGGAAAGAGCCGCGGGTGATCACTAGATTCATAATAATTTATAATTATAAAAATCTCACAAATGACAAGACTTGTAACGTTGCCATTAAACTTAATCCCGTGTTATTCATTAGGCAATTCCAGGTTTACGAGCATAGATACCGAAGTCCCCACTCATAGTAAAACTTGGATTGTAAAACTATTATTACTCGTATTATTTTGATAGCAATAATAAATTTTAGTCTCCTTATGGTAATATACGTCATACGCAATATGATTTCCTTCTAATTATGTGAAATGATATTTCGCATTAAACTTTTCTTGATAAAATGAGATATATTTATGCGGCATGCCAGTTATATCGAAGCTCTTACAGATAGTGTTATCTCTAATGAAATTTGATTACCTGTAATAAGATTTTCTCATCTGTAAACGCTTCTTGGTATAATGGGTACTTATCGTACATTCATACAAATGATACATAAGCACTTTTCACTTCCTTACATGTATCGCATGGCAGAACCACCGCGGAACTGCTACTTACTAATTAGTGATTACATCGTGAATGGAAATTTCTCATTATCTACTATTTTATGAAGTTCAGGAACGGTAAAACTTTGATTTACATCAGTAACATAACTAGGCAAGCCTTTTGAAACCCGATTTGTTACCAACTGAAATTGACGTGCAACAACCATATAAAATATAGAAGAGCTTTTGTTTATATCTTTATATTCTAGATGGGCTTGCGTGTGCCATTTCCTAATCCTGAGCCTTGATCTCTCGTAAATGAAAAAGCAAACACATGGACTAGAGCAATACCCCTAGTTTTGCTCTGGTCCATGTTTCCCAGGAGTAATTACACAATATTTAACTTAAGATGTCAGACCAATATATTATCAAGAGTAATTGGAGCGCTTCATTCAGGTAGTGCCCCCAGTTGTCAGTTACAACATTTATCAAGCAACATGTATCAACAACATACATTAGTAGCCGCTGCAGCTTTTTACTTAAGATGCCTATCTTGCCACATACGGATTTTGAGACAGTTACTTTCAGATGTCGACAAAAAATGTTTGGGTTTAGTGAATCAGCAGACAACAATTTGTCGCTACCTAGTGGTTAATGCTTTGCGTGGTAACCTAACATTACTGCTGTAAACTTTAACATTGAGCGTTCAAGGAAACGACAAAGTGAGTAATGTGCTCATATAAGTACATATAGCAATTTAGTTTTTCCCACAGTTATATTTCTTATTTCCAAGATAGGTTTAAATTTTCAACAACTTGATACATTCACCAGTATCTACCTGCTTTGATTACACTATTTTTACATCGATAAACATCAAATAAAAACAAAAATAACTTTTAAAAAAATACGTACAATATCAAGACATTAACACCAGTCTACGATCTACTTACCATTTTGAGGAAAAACAACTTGAACTTGACGATAAGTAAAGAATTTACGAAGAAATGTAACGAACATACCGCGGGAATCTACTCAGGTGCATTGAAAAGGTGCCAAGAACCGGTCTCTTATGACAGTTAATACGAATACCGTTTTATTTTTAGAAACACAATAATATAAAGGTAGGCTTATGTAGCTTTTGGACCAAGTATTAGGATATGTTTGAATAAGTAGATGAGTTGATAAACGAACCTTTGTTACAAAATCTAATAATTTTGTCAACTTCGTAGCAATTGCTACGAGATTTCGTAGCGCACTTTTTATTTTTAACTCTCATATGAATCCGAATAACCTTACATTCTAGATTTATATGATTGTGATCATTAAAACTTACGTAAAAAAAAAAAAACATCTGAAAACTGAATTTAGGAAAATCTTATAAAAAATTGCAAAAAGATTTTCAGATCAAAATGTCAGAATATATCTTTCGTTAACATGCACGAATTTATACATACAATTACTAAATATTGTTTTGTAGTTGTATGTATTAATCAATCGAGAGCTTCGGCCGCGGAACCCGAACCATTACAAAGTTTTTTTTTTCTTTTTGTATGATTCAATCTTTAATACTTATTACTGTGACAGGTATATGCCCTTATCTGTGGCCAGGCTCTGATGGATCGATGTTAAAAAGCCTCTCTTACTGCCGAGCCTCTAATCGACTGCCCTTTAATGGCCGCCGCAAAGCTTTTTTAGAATTTTTATTTAAATGTTTGTACAACAGTTCTGTTCTCGTTATCTCCGCACCTGTTGGTACACAGTTTTCTAGCTTCGAAGTAATAAAATGGTTGAGTAAATAATTAAATAAATGTGTTATCATTTAGGTAACAGTGTTTAATCTTCTTTATTTATATTTTTGATACGCATTTTGTTTTGTGAACAGGTTTTCTACACCTTCATATAGTCGTCTATATGACATTATAAAATACTAGCCCGCCCCGCGGTTTCACCCACATACGTTTTGATCCCGTATGAATATCGGAATAAAGAGTATTATATGTGTTAATCCTTGTTATATACTATCTATGTGTCAAATTTAATCCAATTCCGTTCAGTAGTTTTTGTGTGAAAGAGTAACAAACATTCATCCATCCATCCTTACAAACTTTCGCGTTTATAATATAGGATATAGGCCGTCAATATTTTATAATGGTAAAACTCAAGTAAAAGTTATCTTTACTACAAAAAAAAAACCTTTAACTACAGTTCGTACCTGTCTACTTAAACCCAAATATCAAATTCAACTTCTCGCAGCCGGTCAGATGTATTCACTGATTTAATCAAATCTGATGTTCCGTATTTAAAAGCATTCAGGTAAATGATCAGTTTTATACAGATATACTGGCCATATGTTGAACAACAATAAATATTCGTAGTAACACAGCCGGGCCTCCCACTAAACCCATGCCAGCGCCGACCACAATAGAACACGTCAGATTAAAAGATGAATGATTCCAATTTTGGCGTCCCACAACCGCGTGCACCGACCCTACCTGAGATAAAAGCCTTTATTCACTTCTCCCACCTTTATACACACTACCAACGATTTTTAACATCTATCGGAGTCGGAATGCGCTTTAATAAACACAATTTTTAATTAAGCTGTGTTCAGAATTTTTAATGGCGGTTCGTGAATTCATCAGTTCCATAGCTAATTATGGCGGGATTGCGTTTATTTAGGATTGAATTGTGCAATGGTCGGCCGAACCAGGGCTGCATATTAAAGCTACGAGTGTCGGATATCCGACGTCGAGCTAGAAGTACAGTCGCGACCAATAAAACTCAATCCACCATTTTATCTAAATCAATTAAGAATTGAACGCGAAGCGAAAGTTATGCCTTTGTTTGATAACGGGATATTACCGAATGATTTATTTTTAATGATTCATTGCTATCACTTAGTTAACCCGTATAGGTTTTTGTTGTCAACTAAACGGGCATGAATTACGAAAATAAATTACATGCATGTTTTTAAATGTCCAAAAGCAACAGGGCTCATGTGACAAGCTGGTTGCGTCCGCGCCGCTGCCGACTGTACCCGAGCAATACCGAACAATGGCTGCTAATAATAAGGGACGTCGTATTTACGAGCATACGTGCCCTCCGAGCTGAGACGAGCTAGCCCTATTGTGCTCAGACCTCCTATGATTATTTCAGTCCCTTGCACTTTTCCAGAAATCCCCTTTTTAAGTTTAGATTTTATAGCCTTTAGATGGAATGAATCAGGCGTCCGCCGCGTAAATCTAATTTACGCTTTACCGAAACATTCATTGAATAGGAATTTTAAGCTGTAGCCGGTCGTAAGTCATTTTTAAAGCTGGCTCTTTACTTGGTTGAAACACTTACGGGATTGTTTTTGTTTAAATGTTAATGCCTCAGTAACTGCTGATATTTTATTAGAGCTTACATGTACGAGTTCCTCTTTTTATTGTTAGGAAACGTTCGATGATGTTGGAAACTGAAAAAGATTTTAACTTATTGAAGAAGACCATTAAAGCGCTTATAAAAAATAATCATCACATCGTTTGCTTAGGTCATGAAGATACGACAATAGAGTTCTAGGCTTTTCAAACCTTAACCTGCATATTAGATATTAATCAATCATAACATACACGCATAATTACGTCATTTATATAATTGTACCCATTCAGATAATTACTGACATAAGGTTAGTAATCGTTTTATGCTAGCCCTGTTATAAAAGCTGTTGCTAGTCTAGACCCACGCGGCGCTGTGACCTAAATACATGCGCCGGAGTTGCACCCGGCGTCCGCCAATCACACGCCGCCATTCAAATCGCCGGCGCCGATCCTAGTGTCTATAAATCTGCAGAGATACATAACGCAAATTATAGGTAACTGAGCTATTAAATAATATTAGCAAATACCCTTTGTGCTAATGTATCTGGTTCCTATTAATTCTGTTTATCATAACTCTTGCAGGGATGTAAATCATTTTAATAGTGCTCTTTGTGATAGACTTGTTCTGACAACATTTTTGACACTTGCATCAAAACTTTAAAAAGTGACAGACATAGGTATAAAGTTCAGCTTTTTATGAAACAAAGAACTGAAATCTTTCTAAAAGTATGATTTTTCTTACTGAGTTCTTAGGTAGGTACTTTAAGAACAAAGAAGTAATTGTTTTCATGTTTTTTAATTACTTTTATATCCTTCCTTCCGCTTCGGCCTGTCTGCCATGGCCCATGGTGCCTCCACTATAAACTTCATCTGCGGCAGCCCTGCGCAGTGAAACCGCATAGTGAATAAGCAGTAACCTTGCATGGCGCCTATCTAATTTTGAAAACACCACCGTCTCTGTTTCAAGACATGATTACGCTCAAAAATAATAAACAGGTTCAATAAATTATGCAAAAAACATAATGAACGGATTAGACCGAGCCTTGAAATTAAGTCTCATAATCGTAATAACTATATAAAATTGAATTTGTTCAGAAATCATACAATTACGTGATAAAACGGTTACAAATTATGATAACTCTATTATAACGTTTGCTAACATTTGTTTGTTAACGTTTTGCGTTACGTTTTGCGTAAAAGGGTTTTTTAGCCATTTGAATTAATTTTATCAAATCTATCGGAGTGATCTAAGTGGTTCTTGTGTTTAATTTATTCGCATTATATAGGTACTCGCAGAAAAAAGCATACCTAAGTAACGGTTCTAAATGCATATTTATGTCTATATTAAGACTTATTTTTAGCCCTAATAAGCCTAAAATACATATTATGACATAACTTGTGTAGCTGACATTAAAATCCAACACATCAATACACATTATTCGTTGATCATATTGCCATATCACGCTATAAATCTAACATGAGATGAAATAACAACCGCCATCAATTATCTAAGCGGTTATTTCCGGTTTAATATTTGGCTCAATAAATCTGAGCGAGTAAAAATATTAAGTTCGGTACATGGTATCGTTAGGAACGGGAGAAGCGTCTCCCTTCGACGGCCGACAAAGCGACCCAGAGCGAATTGCTACATCTTGACCGACGACGGTTTAAACCCCTCGTAAAATGCGCAAGCGGGACATCTACTAGCACCATATTAAACAGGCTCTAAAGTACACACAAAATGGGTAAAGTAAAAAAACTATTTTCTGTAAGCTAAGTGGTATAATATAGCTTTGTTTAAAAGCTTTCAAAAGGCACTCTTTTTCTTGTTGTCTTGGTATTATTCGTGAGAGGCAAGGAAGATGACCGGCTGTACCTTAGCGTGCAAAACCTGGTAAAAAATTACGAAAACGATTGATTAATCTAACCATGGTCATTCAAATAGAAACAAAACAAAGCATTACTTGATTTGTTACAGAATGGCCCGCCCAACGGACGTTTCCGTGACGTTTGAAATAAAATCCTCGAAGTTGATGTCTCAATGACCACAGAAAAAAATGGCAAACACCCGAAAAGTTTTCTAATAAAATGTTATAGCATTTTTTTGCATTATTCATAGTGTATAATTATCGACACGCTTCAAAATAAGTATGCTATAAAATGTATTAATAATTTAGCATAAAACTCTGCTCTCGCTCTCTCGTAGGTCGGATTATCCTAGCCGTTGACAAGAAAGATTAAGCCAGGAGCAGATTAAGCCGCTCTCTGTAATAGTGTTAAGTGAGAGATTAAGGTTTATGTGAGCGACGGTGCTCGTGTGAAGTAAAATATT
Organism: Apamea monoglypha; assembly: GCA_911387795.2. Classification (NCBI taxonomy): domain Eukaryota; kingdom Metazoa; phylum Arthropoda; class Insecta; order Lepidoptera; family Noctuidae; genus Apamea; species Apamea monoglypha. Next base: position 9,683,129 of record OU426920.1, read on the forward strand.
TGAGTTATGAACCACTTTGTAAAGGGCTTTATGATGAAATATTAAGATGGCTCTATCATTTTCTAAAGGATCTTTTTTTTACCTGGGTCAGCTTCTTGGATAAGCGTGAAAATATAGACTTCGGTAGTTTTTCATTTGCTATCGATACATTGAGTATCTTATGTAACAAGAAAAGCTTTCATACTAATTTCGAAATATCAGAAGGCCAATTCTCGTAATTTATAACGTTCAAAATCTAGTTGCAGTCTTATCTTGGCGACAAACAAATGTCAAAGACTATGTTAGTCTATCAACATCTTATTGTTTCTAGATAGACCCAATTAGCCGACTGCTGAGTTATTTACTGTGAAAGTCACTAGAAAAAATAACTTTTATTGTACGTGATTAAGTTTCGGATAACAGAGGGTAATTTAAAACGTTTAAAGTCTAGTCGCAGTCTCATCTCGGCGACAAGCAAATGTCAAAAACTTGTCAAAAATGTAGGGAAATTAGAGGTATTCTTGGCAGATTGAGACCGAAATCAACCTGCGGACGTTCTTATTAAAATTACAAGAATTGCCCCTTTGGCAGTTTTGTTATTCGTAGAAACCGAAACCAAAAGCTCACTGAAAAAGAAACTTGAAAAAACTTCAGTACCTACCTACATTTTATTCAGAATATTCAAATTACACTGTAGTGTACTTTAAATCTCCTCACTCATCCTTAATGCGGGAATTATTCCCTCCTCATCTACATTTAAATACGGCTACTTATAGAACAGCGGTGCGATACTTCGGGACGGTATCGTGATGCTAACCATTCACTTATAGGAATGCAAGCATTCACAGCGAGGTAAAGTTTAAAATAAAAAACTATAACACGTGAAGACTTGTATCACAATATGAGCTTTCGTCGCTCGAGGGATGAGCGAACCTTTTAAAAGCTTTTCCGAGGCCGTACAGGGCATTAAGCCCTAGTGAAGATAAACCTGGTAACAACCTCCGGACGATATGTTGCCTGCACCATAAATATATTTATCTACTTTGCTTTTGTTGCCAAGATAAATCGGCTCGTTTGACTAGTGCATCGTTTCCAGATTGAAATATACAAAGTGTTACCACTTTGTCTGCGCGTTCTACAGGCGTTGTTCAGGTTCTAGTTCACTTATTTACGCTTTCTTGCTATTTGTTAAATACTGAACGTAAAGTGCTAAGTTCATTACCTCAGTAAATGTGTAAAGTAATTGAAATGCGGCTGTAATTTGAAAATGGTGCTTACTTCTTTAATTTGTTACTCAGCTGAGAGTTACATACATACTTAGACACTGCGTGTCCAAACATCGTCAGTTATTAGTTGTCTTGGTTGAAGTCGCTTACAACTTTTTGTACAAAAAAGTTTTGTTTAAAAGGTTTTTTCTTTATTATAACATAATTTGGGTGCATGTTTTAATGTTGTTTCACAAAACATTTAAAAGTATTCACGACCCTTGTCAGGCGTGTTCCTACACATTTGTCCAAATGCAACTTTACAAGCGCCATTATATAAAATCACCATATTTTTTGTAGACCGCATTCAATTTATTAACATTCGCACTGCTCAACTTCCAGGACTTCACAATGACGACAGAGAATACTTTACATATACTTTTTGCTACTTAAGCAACGCTTTGACCACATTTACTTATTTGAATGATTACTGCGAATTTAGTTTGTGTTTATAAGAAATCGTTTATCAATTTGGGCACCTAAGGGGTTTAACAAGGCTAAGTCACATGTTATACGGTATCTAATCGTTAACACAATAAATTAACACAAAATCTATCTTCAATGTAGGTAAATAACGAAGCCATAAATAAATAATTGTATACATTACAATTGACGCTTACAAAATAAAATAATCCCGCTTGAGAACCAATGACAAAACCTCTCTCGATCCGGAAACATATTCTTAGTTCAGATAATATATGAGTGTCGCTTAAGCAAAAGTAACTTCGATATTTCAAGCGGCAGTTAAGTTATTGGCCGTTATTAATAATGCGCCTTTCCTAACTTAATCTGACTTGAAAGGCATTGAGTCGCGCGTCGTACAGCCGAGGCATTGTTCAGACAATACTTTAGGCGTATGTGCGTATAATCGTGTCCCTATATCCTTTTACAGTCGCAGGCATTTTTACATTAAGCTACGGTTAATCCTCTTCAATGTTATCCCGGCTTAAATTCCATTCACAGAAGTAGAATGATCAAATAGAGCACATGGAGGTCAAGTTTCTCAGTGTCTTAATCGTGTGAGAGTAATTGAAGACTACAGACATCCGGTATGTACTAATATCTTAGAACTTAAACCTAGTGTTCTAGAACCAAAAGTTCGAAGACATATGTCATCCATCCACCAACGCGCACTGAGCCCACGTGGTGGACTATGGGCCACTCCCTCTCACCGAGAGAAGGCCTGTGTCCCAGCAGTGGGAACAGTATAGGATTATGCTATGGTTAGAACAGAAGACCGACAGCCTAAAACACAATTATTTCCTATTAATTTACGATAGTGTCGTCGTTCAATTAGAATTTAATTTGCATTCTTGATAAGGTACATAATCTCCATTACAACATACTTTACTCTGAATTATTAATGTACCGTTCAAATAGTAACACAACTAAGATAAAATAGCGTAAATATGTTAATTATCTTCTTAATAGATAGATAAAGAAGTAATTAATAATATATTCGTGTTTATTTACTATACGTTTTCCATTTTCCGTCTGTTATTAAATGCAATGATTGCACATCTGTCTCTAGTTCTCCGGAACGAAGCTGGACAGAATGATTCGTTTTAATAACTACATTACTACACCGTAATATAAACATTTATTTTAAGTGTATATTGGTGCAATATGTTTCAAGTGAAACTGCTTGTATTAGTACATTAATCTATACAATTAATATGTATTATGAGCATGTTGACTTCGCTCATGAATCTCTCATGAAACTTGTAACCTGTACGTACACATACCGATACTATTTTTAATTTTTTTAGACGAAGGTACAAAGCGATGGTTGTGGACCTTATTTGAATTGAATGTGGAAAAACATTGCGTACATGTGGCGTGTGGCGTGGGTGTGTCCCTCCTCTGGTCCAAATTTGAATGTTTGTATTTGATGAACATCGACCTCGAATAATTAGGCGCAGGACGAGCATGACTTTCAAACTGTGATTGGACACAATTCAACTTATTCAAATGAGTACCTACCTGTCTTGTCAATGTAATTTGAATAGATAAAGATGAATAGAGAGATTTTAGGAATTCTACATATTCCCCAGATTTTACAACAAGATTCGGAAAGTACGTTAAACCGTTAGACCCAGTGGTCATTTCGTTTACTTTCGCAGATCTTTGACAGTCGTTACTGGTTGTCAGAAGCCCGAAAGTCTGGCAACCAGTCTTACCAAGGGGTATCGTGTTATACAGTAACGGAGTCGTGATAGGCAGAGTTAGGATGGTAGGTGAGGTGGCCATATAGGCTGTCGCTTCATGTAAAATACTGGTATCCAGCTGCATCCGTTTAGACTGGAAGCTGACCCCAACATATTTGGGAAAAGGCTAGGAAGATGAAGATGATGACTCTTGAGCAGCTTAACTAAATTCAACTGAAAGACTTGTAGTGTTTTCTTATGACCGTTTGTCGACTCATGAGGCATAAAAAATATTCCAGAGTGATACATTGTTTATTGTTTCTACATCAAAATCATTATAAATCATTAAGGCGTCGGGTATGTACTTGAAAATACTCACGTCAATCGTTACTCGTTAGCTAGGCTGGCTCCAAGTTAACTCCTAAAGAATCCAAGTATCTCTTCAGAGTAAGCGCTGTGTCATTGCTTGAGCCCAACCGAACACAAGTGCTATAAGGTAGACGTTGGATGATATTTTATTTCCTTAGCCTAAAGTAATTAAACTTTACGACTATTTTATCATTAATTACTGCTAAATTCTGAGGTTTTTTAATTATCATATCACCTGTTAAATTCTGAGAAAGTCATCGTCCGTAAGCTATAAAAATATGACATTGAAAATATGTTGCTTTACGCTTCATTTATTACCATTATTATTGTAAAGTATGCGTGAAACATAAATTATTTTATTTTACGCTGATTTTAAAGATTAGGAAACATATCGTGACTGTCGTTAGTGAATATAAAAATATGAAGAGCGTTAAATTCGTCTCCGCGACTTTTTCTATTCCGCTAGAGGAATACGAACGATTGAGTGGCCATAGGTTGGCGTGTGGGCCGTGGAGGACTATTGAGGATTTTCTCTTTTTTTCTGCGTACGCGCGTCGTAGCCCCACCGCTCTGCGCCCGCGCCTCGCCGCTGCTATGCCGCATTGTCCACCATACACTAAAATAGCCCGCATTTTAGTGCCACAGCAAAATGTTGGAAATACATAACGCATGAGTTATGGAATTTGTGTGAGTAAACCTAAATGATTTATTGGGACTCTATTGCGTACTTAACAATAATTGAGTTTGCCAATACGAAAGGCTCGTATAATTAGTTTTCGTTTTATTGAGCAAAGTCCATAAAATGTGCATTACCCCTAACTAACTGGTGCAAAGCGGTTGTAACTGAGAATCTATTACGTTAATCACCTTTAATTACAGAACTGTTTTATATGACTTTATTCTCTATTGACTATTTTTCTTAGTTATTTTGAATAGAGGTTTTATTTGAAAAGTTTAGGAGTCAAAACTTATTACTTGCAAAGGCTTTGTAATAAATCGCATTAAAATAATGGACAATAAAGTCATATCGTAGACATGTCGGGAAAACAAATGTAATGTACTAAATGGCTTGCAATTCATATTATAATCAATATAATAAATACACGTGTCGCATTTCCAAGCATTGTCTGCCATAAACCGGCACGCTAATGCCTCGAGCAGACTGTAAAAATCACGAAGGCTTCACGGCAGAGATAGCAACTATCTGAACGATTACTCAAGGGGACATGGTACGAATAAAGCGCAACCCTTATCTCGTGTTTAGCCGTTGTCGTAAACCTGGCCATAGTGTACTTTATGTCACACTATCCTGAAGGCTAATTTACAATTTAATAATATTAGCTGCATTTGAATACGTTGGACAGCAAAACAAGTTCGAATGAAAGTAACAGTTGAATGAACTTAAAATTTTAATCATTATAAAGTCGCAAGTTATTGATATGTATAAAGTAGCGTAACAAGTGAATGAGCCACGAGACTTTATTTATTTGTGTTTTTTTGTATCTGAAAGTTTATGGATACCTGTTGTGTAATGTTAACAAATAAATAATTACATCGTTTTCCTTCTAACATAGTTTGTATGAACTGTTAAGCGAGATGATGTGCATATTAAAATGGTGAACAAAACGGTCATACTTGCATAAAATAAACGGGTTCAGTTAACGAATACTCAATAGTTTATTAAATATAAAAGTTCGCCTCATTAAAGCTCTTTAAAAACGTTCGAGAAAAACGATGCTAAAAACTGTCGGCAAAAACTTAATAAGGTTTAATTTATCTTCAACTTTAATCAATACAAATAGGCATTTTTTGCATGATAATGTAAATAAGTTATCGGAATATTTGTATGTGTAGAGTATGGACGTAACGCGCAATGAGTCTGTCACAACATGAGCGCGAGGAGCTGTTCCCAGCCGTGTTTAATGTAGTGGCATGCTTGCAGTCCTACCATATATTACAGCCTACAATATCGTTACTCAAATACGGTTACCTAAATTAAATTTTAATTAATAGCATGGAAGTAATTACCCTACTACAGCGTAGTTTAACAGACCTGTAGAGAAATTTAAACTATGCATGTTGGTAAGCCTCGATAAAATCAATTTTGTACTTTACTGTCGGATGTCATAATAAATACTGCTATATAGCTTTTCATTTCAAGAATTATTTCGATCTAACTACCGTTCCACCGGTTAACCGAAAACAAGTCTTACCAACTTTTATTTTAGACCAAAATTGAGTTAGCAAATGTTTTAATATGACGATATTACCTTTCTCATGTTTCGTGGACAGTATTTATTTTTGTATGAGTCCAAATTCTTGTTAGAATCGAGTGGCGAGAAGAAACTGGTTTTGAATTGTATCTGGTATAAATATGTAGATAGTAACGCCCCCGAGGTGATCACTAGTTGTTATGAAGCATTTTAAATATTGCCTCGCATTTCAAATAATATGATATTTTGTATCTCTATCAGGGTTGGGAATATTTATTTTGATTTGCTCTTTTAATTTATTGCGTATCAAGTTAACGAAACGATCGGACGACTCGTAGATTACTCAAACGAACACTCGAACAAGATGGTGGGCCGATAACGTATCAAGTTATAACTACTTGTTACAAATAGGCCCGGCCATGTATAGTATACGTAGTTCGGTACCTTATAATAATATGTTTTCAAAAGATCATTTTATCGAATGTAGGAACGTGAGTGGTAAGAATATAAAACGAGACAAGAATATTAGAATCCGACCAACCCTCTCCGAGCGGAGATCAATATTGTTACAATTAACATACGTTATGATCCCTAGACAACATCAATAAAGACATTACATGGCGTCCCAACATCTGCAGTACATATACAGGCAGTTTTACTAACCTACAGATAATTATGCCAAGTTTGTGCGTAATAACATCAATTTAATTTCTTATAGGCTCAATTAATACGATCAAAACAAGGACAAGTCTTTTTTCCATTGAAAAGCGACCGTCTGGGAGATTATTGCAGTTATAAATACGTGCTGTATATGTCACTGTTCAATCAGTATTCAGAGCTCATGAGGCAGTGAGAAGGAATTAAGAGCGACATCATGTGATCCGACAGAGAACAATAGAGACAGTGCGGAACAAAAAGCAGCAAGCGAGCACAAACAGAGCGAAGCGTACCTGCGCCTGCGCACCGACCGCGGGGTATTAATTAGTAGCCATAGGGTGACAACGCCACCCAAAAAATCGGGAAGCGAACGCTTTACGAGCACTGTGCAAGAATTTCTCATTCGAAAAATACTTTTTGGCGGAGACCAAGTATCCTTTTTATGAAGCTTTCACAACTTACGTTTTGGATAGGTATTGTTTTAATTGAATACCACTTTTTGCCGCTGAGTTCGTTGTCCGGAAAATTAGTCGTAATCATGGTTCTCCTAATTAACGAAAAAGTGTCGCCATATCGAGGCGCCAGAAAAGGATGCCCGAATTACTCGTGCATTGGCCGTCGCGAAACTCAAAAAACCGTTTAAAAATCACTCGCTCCGCCCATCGTCCGCCCAGCGACTCCTGCGCACTTATGATTTATCGTTACGAGGACAACCCGCCCCTCGCACTAACTACCCGGCTTCCGCACCGCTAATTATACGTACACATAGCCCTCTCAAAATCTTAAATCGCATTCTCGATTCTGTCATCGGGAGCCCGAATCGAGCGCGCCTCGCCATAATCGGATTCGATACGGCTTATTCATCTTAATCGTTTAACTTCGATTCACGTGCTATATCCGTTAGTTCCTTCGATGCTACTACTGTTATTTATATTCTTTCCTCAAAATGTTATACATAAAACATCATTTGAATAGAATTGATAGATTGGATTAAAGTTTCTTTGTGTAAGCTAAGTAGTAGAGGTCAATGAACTGGTAATTGATTGAGTTTCAAAAGCTCCTTATTGACTGACGCAAAAATCTCACTGAGTAGGTATAGCAGACGCTATATTGATAAGTCGTAGCAGATAAACGGGTTGTTTTAAAAACCTATTATTTAAGCAAAAGAAAAAACGCGATGAACTTAACAATAGTGCGATGCACTATCATCGTCCAGGTATGATCGCGATACGACATTTTTATAGATAAAAGGTAGTCTGCATGTATGTACGTGCAAAGTAAAATAATACACACGTTGTGCTGTATTGTTCGCTCCTCGCTGATTTAGTAACCGGTCACGCATCAAGGACGTGGATCGAACGTATTCAGAATAATTTGGAAGTGGACACGGACAGTTCTCACGCTATTGGCATTCTTACGCGGTAGATAAGCTATTCATATGCCTGCGCCCGCGCATAATGTCGCCATATATTTCTCTTTAATTCCTTTCGGTAATGTACATCGAGTCGAGATTGAGATACACCTTCAAACTTCACTGCCAGTGTAAGTGTCTGACCTTCGGACGTATTCGTTACGTGTATTAGATAATAGTCGTTTCAAAAGAACTGGTATTAGTGTAATAACATCATCCGAATAGAGAATCGTTTGAATTATGATTAAATTGTTATCTACTTTTAGCCGATCCGCTTCGATTTGCACCTTAATAATTTCACTCTCGGGTGAAGGAAAGCATTGGGAGGAAACCGGCATGTCCTAGAACAAAAATTCGAAGACATGTGACATCCACCAACCCGCACTGGGCCCTCACTCCCTCTCACAGAGAGTGTGTCCTAGCAGTAGGAACATTATAGGCTGATTATGCTATTTCCACTCTCTAATCAAGTAGTTATTCTTTTTATATTAAAGAAGTTGAGTTAATAGAGGTCATAATCCACCTTATTTCACGTGGAACATGAGTGCGACACCAACTAACAGGTGCAAGATTTGATAAATCGATCATTCATGAAAGCAATTACGTCTAAATATCAAAATGATTAAGTATTGCGTGTTAAGTTAAGTGTTCGTCCAATGTAAGTAAATGTAACAATTATTCAAGAACACACAAACGCAGCGGGTAGGTACCCACGGTGTGTTAGACTAACACACAGAATTTGTCCATGACAAATTGGACGCTTAACCGACAGACGATGTTCTGAATAAATTATTTACAAGCTTATAAAAAAGTCCTGTATGCTGTGACTACAATGCTCTAACGAGTATCTGGTGTTCTTGTCTCGATGCATAAAATTAATATTTATTCACATAATAATCTAATAAATTCGGCTTCATTACACCGAAAAAAGAGATTTTGGAAAAATTGTGTATGCAAATTCGATCCGATATAGATATTTATTCAAATTGTATCCTAATGATATGTATTAATAAGGCAACAATAGCTTAATGGTGGGCCTTGATTAGCAGCCGCGTGGTCGTGAACTCAAACGGTCAAACTTTAGCCCGATGAACTTTTGAACGGACCCAATCCCACACAAATTTTTTTTTTTTTTTTTGTGAAAATATTGTTGAGTAAACGTTCATTACCAACTGTAAGAAATGTAATCTTTACATCTTTTTTTTCTTATTTCTATATTAAATGAACAGGACTAATGGATCAAGGCACTAAATCAAGAAAAGAAAATCTCATAAAAAACGAAACTAATATCCAATCTAACACTTTAACACACAAAATATATGGCACAAAACTAAGCCCATACCTAATTATGGTTAAACACCATTTAATTTGCTCATAGTCTAGACTAGTATTATTTAAAAAAAAAATATTCTCACAATACAAGCAGAGAAGACAAATGACATACAACTTTTATTTTTAATCTATTCAAACATAATCTCTGACTATAACTAATAGACTCCATCAGTCGATATTAATTAACTTCCTAAAATTATTTTCTCGTTTTAAAGAATTCCTCAGAAAATTAGAAAAACGGTCCACGTTCACGATGCGTACTCGTTCTGATCATCTATCTTTCTCAATGTCACGGCCTTTTTTCTCAGTTAACGTAAGCAGGTGTAAAATACAGTTACAGTTCTTACAGTTATAAAATAGTTTTGATTCTGTTGAATGGTAAAAGTAACTTACTAGTCCAGTCAATAAAGGAGTTATAGAGTGCGTGAGGAACTTAGCGATTCCTCCAGAAACTTGTTCAGGGTACGTAGGGAGTGAGCATACGTCGTAAAGTCCTTACGGCTAGGAGGTGAGTCGGAGTGGGGGGACACAAATTCCCACTTTTATATTTTTCGCATATATTACAAAAACGGTGCTTCATAGGGAAAATTTTCCTGATACCAAATGAAAGCACATAAAATTCTCTACAACTATTATGATCCACCTTTCCGAATTTTTTGCTGTTTTCGAACTATACACTGCGGAAAAGTGAAAATAAAAGTTATTCAGCGTTAAATAGAATTCCCAGCGCAGCTAACACCAACTGAAGAAGTGGCTCGGGAATGAGCTGGCCCCTCAAGAGTGGGGGTTCCACTCCCTCTCTTGAGGCAAGCTAGCGAGCTAAGGTGCTAAGGGAGTGCCATAAGCACCTTAGCTCGCTTAGGTTCCTGCTCACGCACCCCCCCCTCCCCTTTTGGGTCATTCGATGTTTGAACTATAAGGTCAACATTAATTAGGTAATATTGAAACTTTCATTGAACATCTCAAAAATATGTTCGACTTACAGTTGACCTGTTTATTTCAGCACGAGCAAATCAACCCACGTTCCTTCTACACGCTAGATAATTAACCAAGTACATATATAATTTAATATATCAGTCCAACTTTTAGAGGCAATATATAAAGCCATGAGCTATCTAGACAGATAGGGATTGGTATAGGAATCAATATAAATAAATTGCCCAATAGAATTGCCGGAGGAACACGCCTGGCTTCAGATCAGATACTATAAGTCAGCACGCAACATATCAATTAAAGGGTGTATTAAACATCCTCATCTCCATACACAGAGTGTGATTTAAATGCGAATACTGCATACTATTTTATTTATTGACTTGTTACTTGCTGCGACGGCGCAATTGTGTCAAGTGTGAGTTAGTGTTGGCTGTTACTTCAAACGCTGTAATATCAATGTTTAATTATAGACATTAAAGCGGTGTGAACATTGTTATTGTTGTCACAAACACCCTCTTATTCCTGATAAGTAAGTGCATTAAAACCTTATAGTATCCATCTCTATTAGTATCTTACATTCACATTAATATGAAAATAATTACATGTACAGTTACGTCTGTACATAAGTGAAAAGGCAACATTATTATGCGTTTATTTACTTGAAAGCTGACATTTCCATCAGACGGAGGAGCAAAGGCTATCTGCATGTATAGGTACTACCTTACACGAGCCACTAACGCCGCGAGATATCTCTGTTTTGTCATAAATCGCAACTTTATTTACGATCAATATCTCCACGTGATTTATAACGACAATGCTATTACGTCCTTTCGATACTTATGCATGACCATCCTTTGTCTTATTATGAGATACGATACTCAAAAATATCGTATAGCAACTGTTGGTGAGCTTTGCGATGCTTCTACGAACTATTTTCAAAGGAGTTAAGTGAGAATCTTTTTGTGAACATCCTGTTGATACTCATTTCTTGGTAGTGGTTAGATAGTGTTTCTTTTTCTTATTAGTATTACAGTCATAATGAGTATTGGACAAATTAATATGCATGGTTATATGTAAGTAGCTTCGCCCGCGGTTTCACCCGCGTGGTATGTCGATAAAAAGACGTACTTCTTCCCTAGGCTTCAAAGTATCCCCATACCAAATTCCATCAAAATCGGTCCAGCCGTTTCGAAGATTAGCCGGAATAAACAGACAGACAGACAATTTTTAAGTAAAAAGCTGTGACATTACAAACGGACGCGTCAATTTTATTTATTTGTATAGATATGCTTGATAACCGAAAAGTATATTTATGTACACTTATTTTCCTATCATTAAATGATCATAAAATTTAATACATAAAAGGTAAATTAAGGAAAAGATTTTTGCAGGAGAAATGTGTTAAAGTGTTGTTCAGATAAGTTTCCTGTAGCCATTTTTAATAGGTATAGAGATTATAAAACGGTTATAGCCGTAGTGCCATTATGAGTGAAGCCGTGGGAAGTCCGTAGTATTTAAAATTTAAAATAGAAGTCGTTAAATGATGTGTGTGTATTTTCTCTTCGAAATAAGCTCGTCGATAAGACCAAATACCAACAGCTATGATCTTCTGGTCATAAATATTGATTGTCTTCATCAATTTCCACATTCAGTATATACCAATATGTAACCACCGCATGACTGTATAGTAATAACTCCACAATGGCTTGTAAATGCACCAGTTGATGGATCCGTCAAGAATTAATTTATTGTATCGTTTTAATACTACCCCGCGATCAGTGCGTGTACAGCCGCTAATTAAAAATGGCTGGTGTGTTCTGGAAACCGATCGTACTAGTGTTTCTAGTCAAGTTTTTTTTAATTCCTTGATGGGCAAAGGTACCGTTGACCCCTGTGGACATAAACTATCCGTGGAGTTGGAGGAATCTACCTGAATCAGCACCAGCTCGTACTTAATTAAAGCATTCTGAACTTTTTCTGATTTGAACATTTTTTCTGGTGATATAACGGCTCAGGGTCCATAAAATGAGAATATATTTCGTGTATTTGGAAGTCGTTATCGCGTGCAATCACAAAATTCACACTAACTTATTTTTTCCTAAAAATGGGTTTCTATTTACATTTTAGGCAAAATAGCGTTACACACTGAATATAAATTGCTTAATCAAACTAAAAAAAGGGTATTTATGTTGCAGGAACATAGTATAATACGAACTTTCATAATAATCCCAGCGCAGGAGTGAATGCGCGAATCGAATATACAAATAATTGTTTATGTAGGCACAAATAACAGTGGTAGCTTTAAGCGAATTTGGACCTTATTGCGAACGCCTGGTGCCTTCAGTCTGTATTCTTATTTTATCTTATGATGCCTAAACATAAAGTGGGTCGTTATTTTATGCAATTTACTCCAATATAAATAATTCATACACTCCACTTTGCATTTCATCATAGTAGGCAGACATGTACTGAAACAGCTTTACAAAAAAGGTGAATCGGAATTAAATCCTGTCTTTTCATTTACCTTCAAAAACCAACCTTTGTGAATTTAATAGATATTTAGAATATCTTAAGGGCCCCGAAACGATCAATTGCAATCAATTATTATTGTAGCAACATTTTCAATCGCTTCAAATGCATTTGGTAGACGAACAATTTGCACACCAATGTGGATTGGATTCAGACTCATCGAGGTTGCTAGAAACCTACGAATCGTTATAACTTAATGACGCCTTCTCTGAGGAAACTGTCACAGCCGGCGAGGAGCTACTTACAAAGGTCAGTGAAAACTACAAATACCAGTGGCTAAAAACGGTCGGAAACATCGACATGACAAAGAATAATGTGTATTAATCATGTAAATATTGACAATTACAATTGATAGACCCTTTACAATCAATCCTCCCTTTCCCCATAAGAATAAAAATAAGTACTTTCCGTCAAGCAACCAAATTCCTAACTGAACCGTTTACCCGCGACATATTGTTTCAAAACAAATTTCCCAGCAGTCCATCATTGTCATAGACTTGTGTTTAGAGCAAGTTAGATAACTAAGATAATATAATTATTCAATAATACTGTTACAGCTGTCTCGAAGATACCTGTGCCCATATAATAAGGCTTACATTTTCATTACAAGCTGTTGAGTCGGGTTGTAAGGTTATCGTTCAGTTGCGCCTGTGATCGTTGTCACCGTCCTCATAAGTACTTCTTGTCTAAAATGGTCAGCATTAGATCGTTCTTGCTGTTTCGAAGTGAATTGAGCAATGTTTATGAACTCACTGCGGAAATTCTCGTGACTTATCTGCATAAGACTGTAGGTGAAGTCAGTTCCTTGTTTCAGTGTTTATATGATTCTGAATAAATTAATAAGTATCGCAACATAACCTAACACCACGCCTTTTTTCCTCGAAGGGTTAACAACATTAAATGGGCGGTGTTTCAAAACTATGAATAAAAAGAAAAAGTTATAATACTCTTTTTAATTACAGCAACCTGTTGTTTATTCTAGAAATTTGGGGAAAAGTAATTACTCTGTTTTGAAGGTGAATCAATCAATCAATCAACTCAGCCTATCGCAGTCCACTGCTGGACATAGGCCTCTCCCAGGCTGCGCCACAACACCTTGTCTTCCGTCTTCCGCATCCAGTCCGTCCTAGCAACCTTCCTAATGTCGTCCGTCCATCTAGCTGGGGGGCGTCGCACACTACGCTTGCCGAAATAAGAAGGTGAATATGAAGGTGAATGGTTACCTGTAATTCCTGAAGGGTTAGGCAGAGATATACACCCACATTTCACCAGTTATGTTTATTTAAGTCCCATGTAATAAAGGGCGAGCCTATTGCCATCAACCGAGCACAAATCCAGACTCCTGCTGCTACTGAGAAATTTCTAATAGAAAAACTCAATAACAACTTGCCAGACCCGGGAATGGAACCCAGGGCCCCAAGACTAGTCCAACAAGGCAGCAAATCAATAAACTTCAAACTATCCAATGTATTATTTTTGGGATACCTTCCACACTGCTATTGAATGATCGCGTTTGCACAAACAATATAACATAATATGTATTGTGTGCTTAAAATTATAAATATTGAATTGGAAAAAAGCTGGAGCAGTGGTGGCCCAGTGGTAACTGCCCTGACCTACGAGTTTTACTTTGTGTAATAATTTCATCACCACTGCTCTCGAAACGGCGAAGAAAAACATCGTGAAGAAACCGGCATGTCTCAGAACCAAACATTCGAAGACATGTGACATCTACCACCCAGCACTGGGCCCGCGTGGTAGATTACAGTCCCACTCCCTCTCGAAAAGAGGAGGTTTGTGGCCCAGCTTTGGGAACATTATAGGCTGATTATGCTATTATCACATCAGCCCCTACATAAGAAACTACATGAGGACCACGACCGCTCTGACAAGAGTGCTACGAAGAATAAGAAGATGCTATAGGGAAAAATTGAACACAAAAAGTTATTTTTAACCCTTGTCCAACAAACTGCATTATGTTACTTTTACCCAAGAACCACACTGTGATTGTGACAAGCTAAAAAATCATTATTCAATGTATTTCATACATAAGTAAAACACAAAGAGAGTGACCACTAACCATGCAGCTAAAGGTGCTCATATGAATTTATTCATCTTAGAAACCCAAGTCAGGTAACAATATAACGCTACAGTCTATTCTTAGGCATCAGTACACAACGTACAGCCTCCAACTACCTAAATATTGCGTGTCTGGCCAAATCTATGTCTGATCAAAGACTATGTTAGTCTATCAACATCTTAATGTTTCTAGATAGACCCAATTAGCCGACTGCTGAGTTATTTACTGTGAAATTCATTGGAAAATTCAACTTTTAATGTACGTGATTAAGTTTCGGATAAAAGGGGGGGCCAATTCTCGTAATTTAAAAAATCATTAAATATCTAGTCGCGGTTTCATCTCGGCGACAAACAAATGTCAAAAATATGGGAAATTTAGAAGTATTTTTCACGGATTGAGACTGAGATCAGACTGTGAACGTTCTTAAAATTACGAGAATGGCCCCTCTGATTAATTCAATAAATAAAATTAATTTAGAATTAGCTTTTTCTAACCGCGTGACGTTCCGTTATCACGCGCAGTTTTGAGATTTTTCATAACTTTAATACCTCTATCCAGTTTAATATATGCGTTTAGGATTTGTAAAGGGAAGCGTTCTTTTATTTGTACTCTGGAGCGTCGTATTTTCCAATTTATTTTATTTTAGTGGTCATTAAACATAATTTATTACCAAGAGGCCGCTATTAAAAGGCTTAGTGGAAGTTATCTGTAGTTTCGCTTCCACTTGTCATTTTTATTGATCTAAACACACTTACGAGCTGGCCTGCATGGTAATAAAAATGGGTTTTCACATGCACTGGAATACCAGTATTTTATGAAACAATAACATACATGCTCAAGGAATGAGCTCGGCTATGTACTGAGGTACTTACACAGAGTGGGAACAAAGCGCAGTTATTTGTATTGCGATGTTTACCTGAAACGAAGAAAGGACGTGTTAGTTATTTCCAAAGGTAAAATCATGATCATAAAGTTAAATCCGTTGCATAAAATACTGACACGCACGTCTTCCTATAAACATTTGGGCATCGACAATAGCCTGAAGAACAAAGACAAGGAAGAGGACATCACTTACACACTTCATCACTTAGTTATTCCATTTGAATTTAACAAAGGAAATGTAATGTAACAGTTATTGATGTTTAGAGATTTTACGCTTCAACTTAGAGATATTTTCGAATTTCAAATATGTCCGAAAAAATTTAGGCTCGACCGGAAACTTTGTGAATAAGCTTATTATTATTAATGTTGCAAGCTGCCCGAACATTTAATTACTAATCCTGGTGTCCTGACAGGGTACACAAACACATAGATACGCTATCTACACAGGAACAACATCAAACTTGAAAATCAGCTGTTGTTCTCTGAAGATCGAACGAATACACATGACAGAAAAGGTGCTCCACGTTCAAGCAGAGTCTCTTTATACCGATCATAAAACTGATGAACAACCGGTAATGAGCTAGCTAATTAGTGCAACACTAGTGCCTAGCCTGTTTACTCCTAACAAATTCCACCAACGTATCCTATTTATTCAGCTCACATCGAACAAGGTTCTGCTTAATAAAGAGATCTTCTTGCTAACCACTTTTTCTCTTCCTGTTACCAATTTACGGTAGGTCGAGAAAACATAAGAATCAGTACGATATCGGCCTTAATTAAACATTAATGGCGTCGTGTTATAAACTGAGTGCTTATAGGTATTAAAATTTATCTATTTCCAGTAAGTAATTCAAGAAAGTTCTGCTAGAAACCTAGTGGTTTGAGTTCAAGTTCGCGTTCAACCGGTTCTTCTATTAAAATCGTTTCATACAGCTTCCATCATCAGATTCCTACCATGCACAAATCGAATGGAGCGTGCACAATTACTAATTGTTGTAATTGTCAATACCAAGACATCAATATTTTGTTCTTTTAATTGAGTGTTACAGATTGAATTTACTGAATAGAGAATTTAACTTGCTATATGTATGAAGAAGATGTAAACAGTGAACTTTTTACTGTTGGATTATTGTACTTTGTATTGTAAAAACGTTATGAAAGTTCTAAGTTTTGGTAGATTTACATCCTAGAGCAAAATTAGACTATTACAATATAGTGCAAACCATAAACATGCATCTATACATATTAACATACATGATTATCGTGACTGGCCCTATATCGCGTGGTCATTTAGATCATAAAACAATAGAACAGTTGCAACCGAGAGAATGCATTGCGCAGTTATGCAAATAGTAGGGGTCGCGACCGTAAGCATGAATATTGATACAGCATTGTCGAGATTGCAGATTTCCTCCGCGATAGCCCGGGCCCTTACTCTCTGCCAGCACGATTCGTAAACGAATTAACCTAAACTGATTATCTGACAATGGTATTAGATCTGTAAATAATATCCGTAAATCTCGAAGAAATTTGAGCTAAAAATCCATTCCCTCGCAATAGCATAAGACTTTAGAATAATAAGAATGGCACGGAGACGCTGCAGAGTGGTCACGCAGCCACAATGGTCGGCCCGACTAAGAAATGGCTTCAAAAACGTATATAACTTCGTCAAATGGTCATAAAATGAGACCCGTTTTATGGCGCACCTTTATAGCCGCGAGCTACGTAAGGATGAGCGGCGGATGCCACGCAGAGTTGGCCCCACTGTTGGACCAAACTTTGTTCACCTCTACAAACTATAAGTACCTGCATTTCTTACAGCTGAGTAAGGCGCACACATAATAGAATTCTACTGTATATGATTTGTTCGATACTTTTGACACGGCGCCATTCTTCAATGAATGGAAGAGGTGTTCAGCTTCCAACACAGCATGTCGTCAAAAAATCAAAAACTTTAATATTCTCTTGTAGGTACCAGAACTAAACTGAGTATAAGTCTACGTTATTGGTCCTTGAATATTTCTTCATATCTTCCTCTTTGAAGAATATTTATTCGACACATTAAAATGTGTTGAAAACGCAATCTTATAACTGTAATTACAAACACAATCCCAGACAATTCCTAATGTTATTGTTTAATAGCGTTGTAATTTAGTGACATTCTAATACATAAATTGTTTTGATTTAACGTCCGCTGAGGCACTTGAACTCGTAATTATTTATAGTTTAAATGAAGCTATATCGTAAACGTCCTCGGTGATTTATTTCCGACCTAAACTCATTATAGAAGGCTCAAATCGTACAATCTACTTTTCTCGTATATGTAGACAGATTATAATGATTTTTTTTGCTGAATATTTATATATTTACGAGCGTTTTAAAATTGATATCCTCGCGGCCGAAGTATCAAACCTGTTTGCTTGGTTTATGTACAAACATCATTGATATTTATTAGATTCACGGCTTGTTTCACTGCCACTATAAGATAAAGATAACAGATATCTCAGAGATAAGAGAATAATATAACAGATTTTTATGTTTTTGTGATCATTATCTACGAACGCATGTTATGAAGTGAGTAAAAGTTATCACTTTTTTTAATTGTTAGTATTTAACGTCTCATAAAATTTTGCCTGGTACTTTAATTGGCACTTTTTTATATTCACAAAGTGTGGTGCTAATGCAGAGAACCTGCAAATACAGCATTCAAAATAATGCGGGCAATATTTCCAAGAAACTACCTGACTCACGTAACGGCGTACAAAAGCAGGAACTCAACAGCAAAAAAAAATGCTTTCAACATTTGAAATGTCGAAAATTGCTGACACTTCTTAAGCTTTTTTTTCTACAGGTATATTTATCTTATCGTCTTGGTTTTTTCTAGCAACCTCTACTCTAATTCAAAAGTGAGAATTCTTGTGCGTTAGTCTTGAAACTTCACAACGCAAATAATTCGATGTCAAAGTTTTTCTTGCACTTAGTACAAAAATCGTACAAAACCTTGCGTAAATGCACGATTCCTACAGAATGATTTTATTTTTCAAGGAAATGCTCATAGTGACAATGATCACAATCTAACACAATTATTGCACTAAAGATTTGACTATAAACGGCGGTGTCATCGACCTCTACCGCTCCACAAGGTCATTCTTTAATAATTAAGTTCTTTTCATCTTCGCCAGAATTAAAGCACTCAAATTGAACAAAAAACTCGAACCCCTTTGCTTAACTGAATTATTTTATTGAATAGGCTTATTACTAAAGGAAAGAGGAGGGCTCATGTTTATAGTGTAGAATAATTCAAGTTCTCACACTTGTTCTAGAACCTGCAAACAGGTTTCAGAATTTCTAATTGGTTTTAGTAAGCCATCAATACTAATGAAATACGGAGTACAAGCGAAACTTTTTTTCAAGACCTATCAGATATTTTGTATCAATTAGAATCGAATCAATCGGTTTATCATAAAACGATAAAAAAAAACTTGCATCTATGATTGAATTAGTATTAGTTGCAAATAAACTCTTGAAATACTTTATGGTTATTTTCTTGTGCCACAGAGTATAAATATGATGCACGGATGTAAAAACACTTCAGTTCAAGATTACAGGTCGCCGGTAATTAATTTAAATGACCAAGTGGCCGCACAAACAAACCAACAAGCAGCCGGGTACATTTCTGTAAACATTTCCAAACCACTTGAGCAGTGGATTTACTCACGGGCTGTGGATCGTGAATAACTATGTAACAGGTAATTACGGGTTACGCGCCAACCAAATTAAATATTTTTAACGGCCCGTTTCCTCAGAATAGTGATGTGTCAGTGCACGCGGTATTTTTTTATTGTTATCTATAAAATGTCATTGATCTTTTTTATTCTCACTGCAGTTTTAATATATTTTTCCTTCTTAAATAGTTTATTTCACAGTCATTAACGTTATTTGAGTTTGCACCGACTAATATTTATGTATTTTACAATTAGCTGTCATGTCTGAATATTACCAGACGCCAATATTTGTCGCATGATTCTAGGTTAGGAATTTGTATAGGCATTCATAAATAACTCGGCTCTGACAAAAGACATACCTACTTGTCCAGATTGCATAAATTATTATCCGTGGTACAACAGATAAATCTACCTCATTTGACAATTAAGAGATAAATGTAATCGTTTAAATTTTCGTGTGTGCCTTATTAGTAAAAGGAATGTTGGTAATATGTATTTAATAGGTCTTAAGCTATCAATAACGTATCGATATAATAAATAATAGTGAACATTATCGATGAATCGCATCCCTAATAACAAAATGGCGTTTAGCTGCCGTTCGGGGCGCTTGCGCATCGACGATCGACACACGCGCCCTCTACAATTATCGGATGAAATGTAGTCACTGCTATAGTCTATTGTCTTGCCCTTCTAGATATATGGACTCCACACTCGGCTCTCCCATCACATTCAAATTGCTACGTAGAATTATTATTTAGATATATTTTTATAGATTCAAGATAATTTATTTTGTGGAATGTAGTTGAATGTTTAGATGGAAGAACATTTGTAGGTACCTACTGAAGTTCAAAACATGACATAAACTTCTAACAAAGTATAAAAATTGATTTCCTGAGAATTACAGTATAAATTAACTTTCAGAGGCTTTGATAAAATTATGAACTATAATTTTATATTACATGTTTACTAACAAAGCATGTAAGTAGTGTGTATTTATTACTCAATGTCATATGTATCAAGGTCTGAATGAAAGTTTTCATTTTGTTTATTTTTTTATTTGATGTGTCAGAATAAACAATTTAATTGGCTATATAAATTGATAATATTTTCGTTATCTCTTAAACCAGGAATACAATTGCAAAAACGTCTACACCCAGTACCACGATCTTTTAAGGAGCAATTAAGGTCTTAAGCATTCTTAACAAACACATCAATTCTTAACAACATTTTACATTTTTTTTTCTAATAGGATTTCCCGGAATTTGATTAACACATACTAGTTATATCCTCACGCTACAAAGAGGTCCAGTAATGCACTAAAATGTCACCAGGTGAGCGATAAGGATGCTTTAAAAGCTGTTAGGCGAAAGTCGTTAAAAGCCGGAATGTCTTTAGAAGCCAAGCCGTCGAGTCTGAAGAGATTGATATATGGACAAGAGTAATTATAAACAATAGTAAATCCTTTTAAATATTATGGTTCAAGCAGGTCGACATATTGCAATTTCCAACTCCTAGTCTGAAACAAAAGGCGAGATATTGCATTTCCTGGAAACTTCGTTGTTTTTCGTTTAGAAATGGAAGTAGTGAACCCTGCATTTTGTTGGTAACTTGTATGTCAACAGAGACAGACTATAAATAGCTGATATTTAAACCAAATGCAACATCTTAGATAACATTTACCGTCGAACTAAACGGTTTGTCCGATAAATTGATACGATACCACGAGAAGTGTGAAATATATGTAAACTCTTTACATAAAAAGTACTATTATCTACGAGTACCTTTAGGTATTGGTGAATACGAAAAGCTAACGTAATGTGTGAAAATATATCTGTATGTGAATAAAGTAACGGTGCTAAAGGCGTGGGCGTAAGATTCTTAACATTTCACTAGCCCCATTTGCATTTTACAACTTTTATCGATGTACTAAACGAGATTCTGCCGCGGATGGCGAGAATCAGTGCGTCTTCCATATTGCTTACATTTTATCTTATGTCCTCCTTCCTCCGTCTTTAAAAGGATTAGTGTCTATATTCATACCCGAGGTTTTAATTAGGCGATTTATTTACGTTTCTCAAGGTTCTTTTTTTATCTAGAAGCTAATTTTAATCTCAATGTTAACTATACAACTTGTTTTCTGGAGGTAATCCTAATAAAAATCCAGTAAAACGTACCTTAGCATTCAAAAGATATCGCATACAAAGTTCATTGCTAACATTAAAGCGACAACAATCAATAAAGACTCATAATCAGCTCTGCTAAAAAACGACATAAGCATAAAACATGCCAAAACACGTTCACCAAAGCAAAATAATAAGCACAGAGCACGCTTAAATATAACGCGATATGTCAAAAGTGCGTTCCTAATTGTAATTTAGTAGGTGATACATGCGGGAGATATCGAGATCAGCCAGCTACGCTCATTGCAACCTTTCCAAAATTTATTTGACTTATGCGATGCGAGGGTTGAGCCACGTACAATAACGCACTAAATCATATCAAATCGTATTGCGACGGAGGTGTGTCGGGAACGGAATTAAAACGCAGTAATATCCCGGCCTTGCTGTAATTCTGGCCTGTCTCAGATCTCCGAAGATTATCGTAAAGTATTTATTTATCCAACGTTCCCTCGGGAGGTTAGATACCATCAGGAAATCAATTTTGCAATGAAACGTCGTGGAGGCGTAAGGTTTGTGGCCTTTTAGTTACAGGTGGCGGTATTATGTCGATTTAAAAGCTATTGAGCTTCCAAATTGTATGAAGTTGGAACGAAAACCTTTGTTGGCGAACACTCGACAAGATTGGCGCAAAAATTTCTGTAGAAAAGCGAAATAAATTGTTGGAAATCTCATATAATTTCACTTTCCATGTCTCTTATAAAAGCTGGAGCTTGATACTTAACGGCTGGGTTGTTGTAAACGTTTTATAGACACTATAAGACTGGTCTCATGATCGAAAAATTAAGTTGCGTAATATACACAATACACCTGCAGGCAGGAAGGCAACTATAATTCTACAATAAATCTTTCGAATCTTAAATCTCGTTATACATTATATCGACACGCGTCTGCAGTGTACCACGTACATACATAAACATACTATCATTTTTTTGAACATTCAGATTAAAATTCCATGCATTCGGTTTAGCTAATTTGAATAATCAATACACATAAATTACTCTGTAAGGGTTATTTTAGTGGTTTTATTTCTTAGACAGCTTTACATTCTGAATTTTGTTTAACGATATCTCAGAGTAAGTTATTTGACAAGTTTGATAAAACATTTTCATATAATTAGATGCTAGATAAATATGACTTGTCTTCCGCAGAAACGAGCAGATGTGTTCCGGGATGGGAAAGCTACGACGTCGCTGTATAATATTGCATTGGCGTACATCTCTTGCGGAGAAGATATGAACATAATAAAGACGACAGCGACAAGCTCGCTTCAGCTAAACTCCCATCACGCCTCCGCCAATGATACACAAATCATAATAAACTTCACACAACTTCAAACTTGTGAACTACATACACACAGCGGTCTCATAAGTATCCCTACAGAAACACCGATGTATGACGTAGTAAGCAACAGAACCACTAGGAACCGGTCCAACTTCACATGAATGCACACACATAAACTGTCCAATTAAGCAAGGCCTATGACAGCGCGATCAGTGTCCCCGCGCAGGTCTGCCGCAGGAATGTAGGGGCGGGCAGGACAGGTCATGCTTCAGTGGTCGTTATAGTCAACAACGATAAGAAAGCGGACTCGGCCGAGGGACTGTCAAGAAACAATCTATATTGTGATTACAGACAGATATTGAAAAATTGTTGCGAAAATAGATGCCAATAGAGATAGCCAAGACATTCCAATAATACAAATTCCATTAATGTACAGGATAAGTTAGTAGCTGGCTCATTAAACTTAGTTATGTTCTGTGGAAGTTTATTTTAAACTTCGTGTCTACAATTGTACAGGAAAAAATACCGTAAACCTGGTTTTCCACCTGAGCTGTGCGAGGAAATTCATGAAGTAAAATTACTTCATTTTGAATATAAAGCAATTTTCTCAGTAACCACGCTGCTGCATCGCACAGCTCTCGCAAATCGTCTTACTGGTAGAAAGTTTCCACATTATGCATTTTTTACCGAGGTCACAAACCAAGCCATCACCAAAATTCGAACATTAATCAACTGAATAAAGTATCCACATTATTTGATATGCGACAAAATTATGATTTTGTCTTCAATCTCGAACTCATTAGAGATTCATTTCAAAACGAGTGTCTAACCATAAATTTTGACAAATTAAACACCTAAATGAGAAATGGGATATTTAATTATTTCACGTCGCTAGCTATTTATCAATGTTAAGTGTTGTATCGATTTTTAATAAAGGATGTTTTAATATCAGGCTCTGAGACTAAAATACGCTAGATATTTTTATATCAAATACTGCGAAACAAAATATAATTTAGATAATGATATCGCTAAGATTGACTGACTGCAAAAGAAAGTTGGTATAATAGATGCTAGATGCTGATGACGAAAATATTTGTTTGTTTGGCTTTTCTGTTCTGTTATTGTTATTTCCCTTCCTTCTTGTGTGTTTATATGTCTGTACATAAAAAGTTAAATAAAATATAAAAACTGAACCAATAGAGATTTTTTTTTTACAAGAAAAAAAAAAACTCAGGACCTGAAAATACCTAAACCCCAACATGACCAGTTGGTCATTTGGTCAGTGGTCCGGTATCAACATAATTAATCGGAGTTCTAATTCAATAAATAAATACGATAGGAAATTAAATGATCAACTCAATATCTAATACAAACAAATCATAAGTTTATAACATTTTACTATTACTATAATTAAAGTCCATTAATTAGACGATCGTTCCGAGTTATTACACAAACCGTAATTTACTTATACCTTTTATGGAAATGGGGTTTTTGATAAATACGCTAGTTATCTAGGTCTCAAAGTCTCCGATGGATATACTAGTTAGTTCTTGCTTGGTGAGTATAAAGAGGTAGTCCGATCTCTCTTCCCGCGATGCCTGCGTCTGCATCGGTGACACAAACCGATTTTCTATTTCTATCGCCATGAAAAACTTACCTAACATGTGAACCACACCTGATAGCTTTATAATTTACTGCGCTATGTTTTATAAATAAACGTCTTGGCTTTTAAAACTGAGAAATGACTGACGCTTCAAATTCTTTGTTGAAACTTGAACATGGTAACATATTGTCAAGTTTCTATTATATACATTTGATATATTACCTACTTAGCGCAAAATATCTCCAAATGCCTTAGTGCTAGTTTATCTTATTGAAATGTTCATGATAAATCAATAATTTGATACAACAGAAAAGCTAAAAAAAAAACATACATTAATTTCATTGAAACCCAGTTATCCTTGGAAGTATCAATGACTGTATTTTATGCGGTAAACAATAAATCAGTGGTCTAAGAATATCAAGACGCAGATTCGGGTTTCGAGTTTTTCTGCAATTTATAAATATTTCAAGTGACTAATAACCAAGCTATCGAAAGCAATCAATACTAACTAAAAAGCTTGTAAATATAAAATGATGATTCAATTTGTCGGTTCACAACCTTTTATCTCATCTTGAGAAATATATTTTACATTTGTTCTCTTTAGTGGTTTTGGCATCAGATTTATGAAAGAGGGATACTGTTTCTTTCAATCGATCAACTCAGCTTATCGTAGTCCACTGCTGGACATGGGCCTCTGCCAGGTTGCGCCACAACACCCTGTTGTTAAGTTCGTCGATCCATCTAGCGTCCCACACTACGCTTGCCGATACGTGGTCTCCACTCTAGGACTCGTCTGCTCCACCGGCCATCGTTCCTTCGACAAACATGTCGAAGTCTATTTCTTTACATAGACTAAAATATGAGATTTAAATTAGTATAAACAAAAAATTAGGAATGGCGAGGTGTCAGTGCTAACAGGAAACCGTTACGATAAAGTAATCATTTGTGTCAGCACACGTCTATAACTCGTGTATTTTATTGTTTGACAAAACCTGTCGAACCTCCTAATCATCACTAAGTTTTATGATAAAATACTACTTTTCGAGATTGACTGGATGTTTAATTTTATTTGCTTGTTGATGGGCCGGTGTCAAAAATGTTAAGAATAAACATGAACAAGAACACAGACACTGGAGCTTTAAATTTTCCAACACAAACTTGGAGAAGTGTTATTCTGCTATTATTGTATACTATTTATTTATTTACCATTTATGTATACACATACACATACCCACACCGCACTACACGCACACACTGCACCGCTGCACTTGTTCACTATTTGCATCTGTTTTAATTTACGAAGATTCTAATAAAATTTAAGCATCGAAATAATGCAAAACATTTTCACACACACGTTTTCTAATAACTGTTTTTCAACATTACACTCAAAAGCATGTACATCAAAATATCGTTTTGCGTTGAGATTGCAGAATTAAGTAACTAGGGCTGTGTAAGTAATTTGATACCGAACTAAACTTAAACCTCGCACGATTTCGCTGATTTACGCAACTTACTCAAATGGTACAGCGTAGGATTTCACTTAGGATACTGCGATTCCAGTCACGACTGACGTCTTTCGGCAACTTGTCAGTCACCGGTTATCTATCCGATTATACCAATATAATGGCAAATGCAGTCGTGTGACACGAGCTTTATAATTGGTTGATTATTGTCACTGTTAACTCATTAGTGACTGTAAATCTGGGGGCGAGGTTAGTTAAAAGTGAGATCATACAAGCGAGTACAAATTGAATAGATAGGGCAATGCATGTTTACGATATTTATTCTAATTTAAGTTTATTTTAATTATAAGAGATTGCCTTTTGTAATTAATTTGCTACTGGTCATCTCGAAAGACAGAATCGTTAGTCTTGTTGGTGTCAATCAAAACCAAAGAACGGAAATCACTTAATGCTTTTTAAAAATATAAAAAATTCTTGTTTATTTACCTTTGTAAAATCATGGTAAGTGATTTTTTTCCGATGATAACGCTTTTAGAGGACGTGCCACCCAAACTTATGAATGCATTTAGGCGGGGTAACAGGTTAAAATAAACGTTGATTTAACATTTAAAGTTTTCTCCCAATCGGCACGTTTGGCTGGCCACCAATAAATTTATTGATAAAAACCGAAACGCTAATAAATTAAAAAGGTAAATCGGCAATTCCGAGCGACGCGCTTGTCGATCGGACTCATCGATTTTTGTGTCTTTTCCGAAGAATGTCATTTCCGCTCTGATGTGGGAATTAGCGAAAAGCCTCGTGACGTCACACGCGTTGAGCGTGGGCTACCTTCTGTTGGATAGGGTAAAAACGCGTTGCTACGGAGTTCGTAGAACGTAGACGATTGCCTACGTACATCAGTGTACACGACCGTTACAAGTCATCAGCTTTTCCTTGTAAGTCTCATTACACCAATTTCTAAACTCTACTTTTATCCACACAGATACAAAAGTAGCATTTATTTACATAAATTCTTGTCCGCGAACACAATTTACTGCGCCAATGTTTAACTTTCCTATCTGTTTCGCATTTAGCATTCATATCTGCAATATTTATTAACTTCAGCCGGTTAAAAGAAGAATAAAGAAACCATTACGCGAATGGGGGTTAAACTCGCCGCGTAGACACAGGACTATTAGTATTGGCGTGAAATAATGAAAGCCATTTCACAGTATAACGTAACGTTGTACGTTCATTAAGGCGGGTGTCGATGGCCGAGCCGCCGGGTGCAAGTTGCATAAATCAGTCCCGGGAATGCAGCCCGGCGCCCTAATGCGCTTTCGGTGTTGGTTGATAGTCACCCCTCTCCCCTTCTTACCTGAAATCGCTCCTTTTCACACAATCATACCCCCCAATGATTTTATGGCCTCCACGATTAAAAATGCAATGATAATTGAGACTGACTTAACTGCGCACGGACAGTTACAAAAAACCGTGCATTCTGCGAATTTTAAGGCTACGCAAAATGTGGCGTATGAAATGTTTTATATTCTAGGTAAGTTGATGCACGGAGCAGATAATAACACAACGGATAACAAAATGATGATTCACATCAATAGCTTGGACATTTAGTGTGTATATGCGGCACGTTTTAGGCTCGAACACGCCTATCATTTGAGATCGGAAACGCATGAGTAATCCATCTGATGGTATGTTATCCTACAAAACACTAGTCTACGAAACTTGTCTAAAACAAAAGGTTCTATTTGCCAGTAATCGTTGGTTCACATCGTTACGTGATATAACTTAATTAATTCAAATTTGTTGTCAACTGACCCGTAACGGTTGTGAAGACATGGTCGCGAGTGAGTCCGGCCGCTCCTGACCGCACCTGACCACTTTTCAGATTACGATCATAAAAAATAATTAGGGTCGTTTTCTTAAAGTTGACACTTCTAACCTGATGCTCGTGCATTGATGTGGACGACAAGCTTTAAGCTCACTTGTGTAGGTAAGATTAACTTTTTGTAGACTTGAAGAAAATGGGGTTTTTAAGATAGATTTCTGGACTGAATTACATCAAAGTGTCATTAAAAAGGTAGAGGTTTAGTGTCGTTCAGTTGGTCCATTTCTGGCATTATAAACGCAATAACTAGTAAGCAATTTAGATACCTATTAAAATAATTTAAACACTATCCATTGCTTTACTAAAGTTAGTCAAATATTATTTATTAAAGTTACGTTAGTGTGCCAGAATCTTATCTAAAATAAGATTTTAGCAGCTGATCTCGATAATGACACAGCAGCCAGTAATCTACAGACGATTCCAGCGTACCCACTGTGAATTAAATGCCCCAGAATATCAGATTTCAATAATTTTCCACGCGATGTTCTTTTATCCATATATAAAACGAAATATTGCCTAATAAAGGCACCAGCTCCTAATTGTATGTAAATCAGCAAGCTGAAATAACGAGATTCCGCATTATAACATAAAATGTTGTTAAAAAGTACTGTTTTATGACAATATATTGAGTAGTAAATGTGACACTTCTCACTCGACGACCAATCGCTTGCCGTCGATTAAGTAAGATATTCGATTCGTATATTCAAATAAGCAAGACTCGAGTTTTAATACGCTTTTATTATTTCTCCGATTCTTAAGGTTTTTACTGTAAGTACGGGAACGTTTCGGACACCCGTTAAAGATAACGGCTTTGCCGAAGTAAAATAACTCAGCCAATTTTATGTGTCGCCTGATGACAAAAATGTCGTGATTATTTAAAAAACTTCCTAAATAGAATAATTCGCATACTGTGACATTTACGACGCCATGGCAGGATTTTAACATTGAATCACCCTGAAGTCACTGTTTTATTGATGTCGTAAGAAACAACTTTATGACAAAGCCATTACGTTCGCCGCCTGATAATATCTACTGAAGTATCTCCTAACCATGTTATTCAGCCTTCAATCTAGTCACACTTTATTTTTTTTATAAGCAGCTTTTGTACTAAAAACGACACTTGTGTATTTTATATAACAGACTGAATTTATTTTAATGACAACTTTTATCTGTAACGAAGCTTTTATGTTTTATTTTATGATCTTGGCAATTAACAAGCTCTCTTTACTCTTTATAGTAAAAATAATGATTTTATAAGGTTCTCAGTTTATAGTCTAATTGCGTATTAGTAAGTGCTTGACTTCTACACTCAGTTTCTTTCCGAAGGAAGGTTTTAAATAAAACGGATGAATTGTAAAGGGCCTCTGTAAAGTGGCCACACCCGCATGTCACAGGATCAACATTTTATTCGTCAAAGGTGAGGTACAATATCGTAATCGTAATGTGACGAGGTCTTTACGAGCGCACGACCAGTTTTAGGTACTTTTTTATTTCTCTCGCAAATAACAAAATTGCGCTTAAAACGTGTGAGTCAAAATGGCCTTTTCGGATCGAAGGTTAAATTATTATTGAGGTAGATTTTGTTCAATGAACAGCTAAATATTTGGCCCCATGTATTGAAGCAAATATGAACAAACTTTTTTGTGTGAAAATAAAAATATCTTTGTAAGACCTATGTCTTATATCAATACAATAGGTATACCCATTGGGGATAATATTAATGAAATGAAACGTGTAACAAACGAAACTCATGTTTCACGTACAGTTAATCTTTGGAAGGTTTCAGAACGAGTGTTCTGATATCGTTTGCGAGACGCGACTTATCGTAATTTAGAGACCCCGATTAGACTGCGCCGGCCGACATACGCTAACGAGCATACATTTTTTATTTATTTTTGTTTTAACAACAGTACGGTGCCGATGTTTTGTCTCTACCGGCGATTGTGCCAAGTTAATTGGATTGTTCGCTTTGAATTGTTAACTGTACAACAACGCTAAAAATCACTCGATACGACCATACAATCTGTCCAATTAATTATATTATTTTATTTTCATCTTACCTTAGTCGTTGTCGTTTTCAGCGGCGATCCTGATGAAACTGCGCAGATCTCCACTTCGTACCGGTCCACACCAGCTTCTCGGTCCAGAGAAACAGCCGTTGAAAGTATTCCCAACGACGAATCTATGTCGAACAACCTGTCCACTTGTCTACCATCACCAGTCACATTCACTATGTAATATTCTAAACCGGATTTATAGTTATTAGTCAAGTTTAATACTGCCGTACCTGCAGGTTCGTTCTCAGCCACGGATACCGACCCTACGTTAGTCCAAGTGACACCCTGTAACTCTGCTCCCCCCATGATGACCGTGAGGTAAGCTTCAGTACTTTTCTGTTCACTCAACACTGCCTCATCTGTAGCTTTTATGACCAGATTCCAGCGCGCCTCCGGTATCGCCGGAGGATAACGTAAAGTCAATGCACCGTTACTTCTGTGCAGATCGAATAGATCGTTGCCACCGTGGATAAGCTTGTAAGTGACCAATCCATTTGTTCCTGAATCTAAGTCACGGGCTAATACGTTCATAATAAATATTCCACGGCCTGCACTTCTTCCTAGTCTCTCCGTGTTGATCACGGCTGCGTTCATAGATACGAAAACTGGAGCGTTGTCGTTAATATCTTCGACGATTACAGTAACTAATTTCTCAGCAGATAGTCGCGCGGATGGTGGCTCGGCTCTATCATAAGCGACAACAGTTATTCTGAACGTGTCAATACTTTCTCTATCAATAGGTAATAAAGTATGTATGACCCCGGTGATGTTATTTATGGCAAAGTGCCGCTTGCTGTCATTAGGGTCTTGGTGCGTGATCGAATAATAAACTTTGCCGTTTAATCCAGAATCTGGGTCCTCTGCGGTAACTGTCACTATAGGAGTGTGCTTCGGAATACCTTCTCTTATTTGACGCACAATAGCTGTGTTCGTAAAGACGGGTGCGTTGTCATTTGCGTCGATTACATTTACAGTAAATAATATGCTTGACGATAAGCTCGGGTTGCCAGTATCCGTAGCAGTGATGTTCAAAACGTACGAAGTTAAATCCTCATAATCTAATTGTTTATGCAAAAACAATTCACCCAAATAGCTGTCAATAAAAAATGCTTCTTTTCTATTACCAGACGTAATTGAGAACTGCAGCTCCCGATTGATACCCAAGTCAGCATCGGTTGCGTGGAATTGAATAATCTTTGTATTTACTGGTTCCGTTTCTAGCACCGACACTTTCATTTGTGTCTGAGTAAATACTGGTGCATTATCATTCTCATCAAGCACGTCAACTGTAATAGTTGTTGTGGCGGAGAGACGAATTATTTGACCGGAATCATGAGCCAGTATGGTAAGCTTGTAGTGATCCGTTGTTTCACGATCTAAGGGTTTGTTAATGAGCAGTTGTCCCGTAGCTTCATCTAAAGCGAATTTTCCAAAATCGTCACCTCCAATCAGTTTGTAGTAGATATCACCATTCAAACCTTCGTCAGCATCTGTCGAGTACACTCGCATAATAGAAGCTCCCACAGCGGCACCTTCAGATACCTCAACCTTATAGGGAGTTCGCGTAAAGACGGGCGGGTTGTCATTGACATCTGTTATGTAAATCGTAACTCGCACGGAATCAGACAATTTAACTTTACCGTTATCACTAACAGTCACAGTTAACGTAATGTAGTTTTGACCTGAATGTTGTGCCAAGCTTTCCCTGTCAAAGGATTTCAACGTTTTTATAAAGCCGTTTCTGGAATCTATTCTGAAATCATTTTGCGCTATCGGCAATGAAAACGTTAACTCAGCATTACGTCCAATATCTCGATCTGTAGCTGTTAATTTTCCAACAAAAGTATCAGGTGGCTCATTTTCCTTGATTTTGAATATGAACGTGGTGTTAGTAAATTGAGGGCTATTATCATTTTCATCCAGAACGTGAATAACGACAGGCACTTGAGATGATCTCGCTGGTTTACCGTGGTCTGTTGCGATTATCGTTAACGAGTAGTAATCGCGTTCTTCCCTGTCTAATAGACTTTTCACATACAGATATCCATCTGGAAATACTCCAAACTTGCCATCAGTATTTCCTTCTGCGATATTGTAGGAAATTCTGCCACTGGGACCTAGATCAGCGTCCGATGCAGAGATTGCAAAAAATCTTGTATTCACCAATGTAGATTCAAGTAGAGATGTTTCGTATGACGTATGATCGAAGACTGGAGTATGATCATTGACGTCATCAACAATAACTGATATGGAATGCTTTGCCGCTAGCGCTGGACTTCCATTATCAGTGGCTGTTACCTCAATAAACGTAACAGAGCCTGGTTCACTGGATATAGGTTTATTTAAATAAATAACTCCTGTCGTTTCCGATATTCGAAAGTTACTTTCAGGGTTGTAACTTAGCGTATAAAAGATTGTTCTGTTAGAGCCTGAATCACGGTCAGTGGCTCTGGCAAAATAAACCTCTTGTCCTACTGCCATATTTTCAGGAATATGAATTTCATCCTTGTCTTCTATAAATATGGGGTAGTTATCATTGACATCCAAAACTGAAATATTGACCGTGGTGAAGCCGAAAGCGACCCCGGTTTTTGCCATAACTTTTAGGTGATAGGTCATCTTATCTTCACGGTCTACATTGGAATCTGTTGTTATCACACCTGTTTTTTCATCCATTTTAAAGATATGCTTTCGGTCACCTTCTAAGATGTAGAAAGATATTGTGTCACTAGATATTCTGGCATTCACTTTTCCTACAAAGCGTCCAATTTCTGCCTTTGATGTGCCTTCGTCTTCCAGAATTTTGAAAGTATACCCGTTATAACCGTCAAATTGAAGATTTTTGCGTTGAGATGTCTTTACTATTTCAACTATTGCGTCCTCAAAAGCTCGTCTATTCCCTTTGTCTTTACAGGATATTTTAAGTGTGTACATTGTCTCCGGAGCTTTTCTAAAATCTTTCTGTAGCACTATATTGCCTGTCCATGGCTCTATATCGAAATAACCGTCTCCACCACTCTCAAGTCTGTACATGATTCTAGCATTTTCGCCTTCATCCAAGTCCAAAGCACGAACTTGTAACACGGTACTTCCAATTGGCAACTCCTCGTTGATACTTTCAATGTATCTTTGAGGATAAAACATTGGATCATTATCGTTTACATCAAGAACTTTCAGTAATATTGTAGCAGTGGAAGATTGTGGAGGAAATCCTTGATCTTTTGCAAGGACTTGTATTTCGTATAAAGGTATTCGTTCCCTGTCCAATTCGATTACTGTACTAAGCTGTCCTGTAACGGGGTCTAATATGAAAGTATTAGGGTATTTTCTCTCTATACTCGAAGGTAGATAATATGATACTGAACCATTTGTACCCTGATCGTAATCGGATGCAGTAAGAATTAGTATTTCCTTGTTAGGTTTTATGTTCTCGTGCAAAGTGGCGTTGATTTGAGGCTGTGAAAAGCAGGGTGCTTCATCGTTCTCATCTAAAATGGTTACTTTTAGTCTAGTGTATGCCCATTTAGGATTAGGACCCCCGTCTCTAGCTGAAACATTCAATT
The DNA here is from genome assembly GCA_911387795.2 of Apamea monoglypha. Taxonomy (NCBI): domain Eukaryota; kingdom Metazoa; phylum Arthropoda; class Insecta; order Lepidoptera; family Noctuidae; genus Apamea; species Apamea monoglypha. The sequence goes on from OU426920.1 coordinate 9,716,683, forward strand.
CAACAGTTCCTTGAATCTCTCGGTCTAACATTGATTTTGTTGTGACCAAGCCTGTCAAGTGGTCAATGGTAAACCATTGCTGTTGATTTCCATCATAAAAATCATAAAATATTTCAGCATTAACTCCCGTATCTTCATCAGTAGCAGTTATGCTGGCCACATAAGATCCGGAAGGGGCGAGTTCTGTCAGAACCGTTGAATACTCCGATTTTTCAAACACCGGTTCATGATCATTTACATCATTTACATGAATAACTAAAAATGAGGTAGCAGTACGTGGAGGAGATCCTCTGTCAGTAGCAACAACAGTCAAATTATACTTGCTAATTTCTTCCCTATCTAAGACACCATTTACATGCACAATATACACACTGGATGAATTTTCCAACCGAAAATGATTGAGCTCATTACCTGCAACTATACTAATGCTAGTAATGCCATTTAAGCCTGCATCTAAATCAGTCACTGTAATGGCAGCTACAAGAGAACCATTTTTTGCATTCTCGTCTACAGTGGCGAAGTTAGCTGTCGGAGGAACATATGTAAACGTTATTACAGGATCATGATCATTGGCGTCTATGAGATTGACAGTGACGTAGGTCCGTGCATCTTGCCTTGGTACGCCATGATCTTTCGCGATAACAGTAAGAACGCAAGTCATATTGCAAGTAGTGTTGCTACAATACTTAGGGCAATTCAGCTTCTTCGTGGTTGTAATCACTCCAGACTCGGGATCCACTGCAAATTGTCTCTCTGTATCGGTCACTTCATAAGTTATTTTACTATTATCACCCAAATCACTATCCGTGGCTGTTACCTTTAGAACTGTAGTTCCTGGAGGTACACTCTCATTTAGAGACACTGAAAAGTCACTTTGATCGAATATTGGTGGATTATCATTAACGTCTAAAATAGAAACATTCACTTGTAAATACCCGTATTTAGGTGGATTACCACCATCACGTGCTGATATGTTCAGGATGTAAAAGTCGGTGGTTTCTCGATCCAACTTGCCCGTTGTCTCTAGGTGTAAATAAGACGTTTGGCCGCTTGGATTTACGGTGACGTTCAACCTAAACTTCCCCTCAGTATCACCATCCACTATTCTGTAATCATTCGTGATACCGTTTTCTCCTAAATCCATATCGGTGGCGGCATCGAGCAATAACTTTGTCCCGGCCGCGGCACTCTCGGAAAACGCAACCGCTATACTCGGTTCGGGGAATTCTGGATAATTGTCATTCACATCTGTCACCCGTAATCGCACTTCTATCGGATAAGTTGGTTGACTGGATAACACAACGAACGCATAACGGTCTACAGCTTCCCTATCCAGGACCAAGTTGGTCTTGATCTCACCAGAGACCGGGTCGAGAACAAATTCCTTGGGAGGTTCATTGAAACGGTAAGTGAAACCAGGTTTTGTGGGAATCCTGCCAACTATGGTGCCGACGGGCTGGTCTTCGGGCACACGAAGGTCGACGCCAGTGTCGACGGCGCGGGACTGCATCTGCTCTGCGGCGGCGCTGACGCCCGCGCCTAGGAGCGCCGCCAGCGCGACCAGCGCCACGTGCCATCGCCCCATCCTCGTCATGACACCGACAAAAACATCGCAGGGTTGTTCTTCGTCAGGGAAAGTTGACGCGCGCCGGGAGCGCTCGCTGTGTCCCGTTCGCGCAGACTCGCGCGCTCGCTCTCGTCAGGTATGCAGCATGGCCGCGACGACCTGCGCGCGCACGAATATCTCACGGAGAGTGCGACCCGCCGCGGCTGCGCCTACGCCGTCACATTCATTCGTAAACACGTGACAAAACACTATCTACGGCCGTCTCACACGTATGTCCCGGTGTGCACTGAACAAGACTCTTATTACGATAGTCACCCGATAACACGCAACACAATTTGAAAGCACTTTTCAGTTATGTTTTTGTTATGTTTAACAAGTGAAGAACGCGTTGTATGCGGCATGCGGGCGGCGTCGCAGTCGGCGCGGCACTGGCAGGCGGAGGCCTCCATGCCTGCCCGCGCCCCTCCCCCGTCGCAACGAACCTCCCCCGCAGCTTTGAAAGCTCTCGACTGTAGCTGCGTGATGATGATGCCGAGATAATGGACGTCGAAGGATTCTACTATTTATTGTTCGATACGAGTCACTTTACCATTCCAAGAAAGCTTACGGGTGCTTAGGTAGGCAGCGAATATAGTTATTTAGAATGGAAACTTGTTTTTAATCTTCTAAAACCCAACTTATTTATTCATGCAACTGCATTAGGTCCAAGTCTGTTGCAAACAAACTTAAAAATTATCTTAATGTATCAGACGAAAACCTACATTAAAATACCTAAGAATTTATGCGAATAACACAAAGTCAGCTAATGGTTATTACGAGTAAGGTCCTAAATCGATGTTTCTTATCAAATATTTTATTTGTGGTTAAAATAAATTTTGATTTGATAACAAAATATAATAGGAGTAATTAAAGTGTTTTCCACAGATGGCATATTGGTTAGCGTGCGTTGATGTCTATTATATGCGGCTACGAGACGCGTGCTCTTGCGCATCCAACAGCTGTGCTTGTAACAGTTAGTTCCGTGTCAAGTTGACACAATGCTTGCATAATTGCTACACTGTTTATTTAATTGCTGTGTTTACTATTCGTAACACTCTTACATACTTCGGAGTATCTTAAACGTTTGTCTTGTAGATCTGTGTGCTACGCAGAAAAAGTTTCTAATGAAATTTTAAAAAACTAAAATGCGAAGACTTTCATGCTTTTAGTGCATAATTTACTTCGTTTTGGCGAAGATTTGAGCATTTTAATCGAGAAAGCTTCTAAGACAGCCGTAATACATACTACATGGCATTATTCTACATTAAAGATTTTTTTCGTTTTTTTTTTCATTATTCATTAATGAATGATAAAGAATCAGTCAATAAACTCGTGGAAGAGAATGGGAGCTACGACCGAGATACCAATGTGGGACACAAACCTGTAGCAACTTCTAAATATTAACATTTTACGTTAATATCAACAGATTCTTATCACTTTACTAATGTCTAAAATATTCCATAATGTCATCATTTCTGTTGAACAGTTAAAACTTCTGCATTTAAAAATATTATACGACATAAATAATCATGTGCGCATTAAAAAAATATTCGTGTCATCATAATTTAATATAACATCTACACCTCTAAATAATTATCAAATACAAATCATAAGGCATGCTTTATTCAATATTACAATGGTAAAGCTCGCAAAAAGCTCTATAACATTCATAGAAACCCATCTACCGGTCGCTACAAAAAGCTCCCACCGCTTTGTCCGACAACTATGTAGTTACTTTGGAGAGCGCGAGCTTTTAAAGTAAGCTCGTATAGCTTACACAATTTTACTATAGATGGCGCTTTACCGATGATGGTTGGAACTTGTTGTTGCTTGTTCAATTAATAGAATATAACGTATTTATTTTATTTAGGGACGCTTAGGATATTTTTAAGACATTACTTATCTTAAAAATATCATAACTAAACCTGTTTCAAAATTAACTTAATATAAAGGCACTCCTAGCTTGTTTTGCAAAACATAAAAGTACCAATTAATACAATAGTGTTAACGTTAACAGTATGCATTTTAGTTTCACAAAAAAAAAAAAAATATTAAGAAAGAAAGCTACCCTACGAAATGCTTTCTCTGCTACGCTACGTCAGGTACAAATCGTTTAAGGCGCAAGTTTTTAAACTTTTGATATACTATCACATAGATGGCGACACTACGACAAATTCAAGCACATAAATATCTTCTCTCTAATTCTCATTTCATTCAGTAAATTATATCCTGATTATGTAAATATTTAAATGTAAAAATTAATTTGAAAACGAGGCACTGTAGGCAACTGTCTTATTTGTTTTTTTTTTTTTGCTCGTTACCTTACCTATTACTTACTTATTAAGAGAAAGTTCTTCAAGCCAGTTCGATACGGCGAGGGGTGGCAACAAGGAGGGAAGGAGGTTTCATGTCTCCTCGGAATGACAATAATTGCGTCTACGTCTAACGATCGACTGGATTCTATTTTTAAATTGCATTTTATAAGAGGTACATTTTATAAGAGGTATTTTAGGTTCCTTTATGATTGAAATAGTTCGAAGGTTTTTGTTGTTATTTCGGGGTCGTTTTAGGGTCGAACGGATATTTATAACTTGGTGTCTGTATTTTGTTTTGGGCTAATAATAAATCTAGCCTCTTTTAAATTAAACTTAGGTCAGTCTTATGATTGACAGGTTAAATGTGGGAATTAGATATTATTTCAGTACCTACTTGAGTTAAGTATGCTTGTACTTAGTTATTTTCCAGTTACTCTCTAATTGGGTCGCAGAGGTCAAGCATAGCACTTATCTACGTGTTAAAAGCTTGGAATAAGAAAATGCTTGAAGATTCTTTTTATCGACATTGTTTCATGATCATTGGTGTTTTTGGGACCATTTATTGGTCATCATAGATGTCTAGATTGGTTTCATTTTTTTTTTATAATTTAGAGTAACCTTGTTATTTTTTCGGTCAAATCAGTTCTCATGTTAAAATAGTTAGTTACTAGAAGAATTTATAATCCCATTGATTTTAGTGTCGTCTGCCTAACAGCAAGCTTCTCCGAGCTATTTGGCACAGCTTCCAGACTAGCCAGATAAGAATGACTGAATGTTAGTATTCATCCGTCTGACCTCCGCAACCCAATTACTGAGGGATAACGATACCTACATCTATATCAACTGCTACTCTGAAACATATTCCCAACAGAGACTTGTTACCAGTCATTAAAAGATTAAAAGGCACATGCAACTACATCATTCAACATCAGAACACTATGTAATCTACTTACAGCACAAAGGTAGAGTCTTTTTCGGCATTCTAAAAATAAACTGTGTCCTATACCTAGGTACTTTTCTATCAGCACTTGTTGCATGAAGGTTTGACGTCACAACCCCCCTCCCTTTTGTGCGCTAGTGCCGAAGGGGGACCGCGCCTCCTAGGGGGGAGCTGCTGACGTAGGCACTTACATTCATGAATGGATTGAAGATCGCTATGGCTTGATTAGTACCTATACGTGAGTTGTATTGATTATAGTATAGGTTCATAACAAATTGAGCTCTCGAGTGGTTTATTTGTGTCGAGAATAGTGATAATCTATATTTTTATGTAGGTCATAAATTGTTCATGTACCTACTCGTATAATACAGATAGTGGATTCTCATTACGATAATTCACGTCAATGATATTTATTTTTAAATAGCACAATCTATCTAACATTAGATACAAATATACCTACAGTCTGACTCAATACATTGAAGCCCATTTACAATCCTCGAATGAGCATTTTCCTAAGGTACCCCACTGTTACTATGTCCAAACCAAAACTAATTAGAAACTATACCCACGTTCCGCCTACTGTGGTAAGATAAAACAGAACTTATAATAAATCTTTAAGCCAGGATACCAACATAAAACCATCTTCTAATTTCTTTTCAACATAGACACATGAATAACCTACTGTGAACTTTGAAAAACGAAACTGTCATAACTACCTCACTTAAAAGATTAATCGGTAATGACAGTTTGTTTTGTCCCTAGCAGACAGTATTATTTATTGTACAGTACTCTCTATGCAAATACTAATAAAGCTATCCATGTTAAACTAGGACACAGGCAAAAACATAGTCTATACGTAGTTGCTACCATCCCGTGCTAGTTTGAAAGTGGATCAAGGAAACGGCCCGGCTGCACTGTGGAAGTGTAGATAAGCATAGGCCGAACTCTACCTATCAGTGTATAGTGTAGTGCAGCTTTATCGATTTATGACCTACTTCGGCAACCTGCTCTGGTTACTAATATAGTCTGGTTAACATAGCAACGGTACTGTTTGAATTGACTGATAAGTAGGCTGTTGAATCCTTTCGATATTTTTCATCTGGTCTAAAAATAGAATCCAATAAAGTCGAGAGTCAGGCTTTTACCATCCTCATACATCTCGTGTTTTGTGCGTAAATTGATCGTGTACGCTTTTTATAAGTACATACTATTAGAATATAGGCCAGCAATCTAAGAACAATTGCTTCGCTCACGTCTCTAAAGCTCAAACAAGCACAAACATCTCATTTTTACCTACTAATATTTCTAAATATACTAACTGTTTTTTGTATTTGCTAATCTTGCAATCAGTTTTTTTAAAACGATTCCTAAATGAGTTGTAGGAGGATCTAGCAGGGAAGAATTATTCCTCATCAGGAGCAACTCTCTTATTAGTAATGCACTTCTCTACAAGTTATCTAGCTGTATGATGTTGCTTCTTTTGAGTTGGCTGACACAAGCTAGTATTGATAGTTGAGCGGAATATACTTACTAATTATATTAAAATCTTCTGAAAAATCCAATTCACACTGTCGTATGCTGTTAAGCCCTGGGAAATGCCTATAAATAGATAGACGTTATGACCTTTATTGTTGACACGGCCCCGCGTGGGCGGCAGGCTCCGCAACGGCAGCGCGTGGGCCGTAGCACCCCCCTTTCCAATGCAATTACTAAAGGGTACAGAATTGCGACTTAGGCAAAGAATTGCGACGCTGCGCACCAGTACTCATTCAGTAGGATTTACACCTGAAAGCGCGCAGTTTGCAATCGAATAAATAAAAGTAGTATTTATATGTGTAATGATTAGGGTACACTTTTGTATCTCCACTAAGCATCAGCGAGGTGATTGGATGAAGCTAGGGGGAATAATATTTTCTGTTATAAATTTGTGTAAGCAAGGACGTCATCTGCATTGATTTGTAGCTTTTTACCTTATTGATCCATTCCGAAAGTTGAATTCCCAATACACAGGAGAAATATATACAAGAATATTATGTACATGTCTTTGTCAGGAGACATATTAACAACACAGATAATAATAATTCAGTATTGATACTATTTATTGTACAACATTCTCCATCCTCTGCGTTAACAGGATCTGGCATTTCATATAGTTTTCAGGCAGCTAGCCAAGAGTTCCCGCCAGTCATTTTCTTTGTGGGCCATGCGCCATCACTACTACGCTTGTACGCGTTAACCATTCATATAATAAACCAACTACTACCTCTATTGTAAATACGTACAAAAATAATGTACAGCCATCGATTTAAACTTGCGTTAACCAATAAAAGGCTGATATTTTACGTAAGTAAGGCAGGACGCCCTCAGGCTAGGTGGAGCGACGATCTTCGCAGGGTGGCTAGCTGGCCTGACAAGGATGAGAGTTGCCGAGAATCGAGCTGAATGACGTACAATTAGAGAGGCCTATGTCCCACAGTAGACTGCTGTAATAATGATGATTTTAATCGCTATAAGACTTAGAAAACGATCGGTAAATATTTTGGTATTTTGATACGTCTCGTTGCGTTGCGAGGATCGTGTGCTTTACGACAATTCTGTTTGGTTGTAAAATTAAGCATATAAGCATAGAGGAACTTCTTCGTTGGACTTATTCTCATAAGTAGCTTTGCTTCTATATCTAACGTTAACTTATTCCCTAGGGACTATAGCGAATAAACCCAATATAAGGGACACAAAGATCAAGTGTGGTCTTTATCTCCCTTACGTATTGGGTTTAAAATTACAGTTATACATGTCTAACATTACTCCGACATAGTTGGAAAAAAGGCTCGTCTGATGAATGAAAGCATACATATACATATACATGACGTAACGAACATTTCAATGAATCAAGCGACTATTCCTTTACTCACGTAATTGGATTATAAATTAATTGCTTTTCGTCTAACTGTCAATACGATATTACTTCAAAGTAGCGACGCGGTGGACAAAAATATCGACGAACCTATAGTGAGTTAAAGGTATTTTTAGTGTGTACTTGTTCCACCAACTTCTATTTTAAACCTCACTGAGCTAGAATAATGAATAAAGTTGAAGTCCAATAATATTTTAGTGGTAAGTACCCACCAGCCAGTTCTAAAAATAGCATCAGCTACCCCCCACTGGAGAAAGAGACGGAGTTACTCATAAAGCTTATGTAGAAAAGAGATAGATGTCACCTGCCTGCGCAACTTTATTTCATGTCTTTCGTGGAATTTATTTTTCCCGGGAATTACTTCCGATATGACATTCACGTAAATAATATCCTTGAATATACAGTACACAGGTACACAGTTAATAGTTGTGTTAGTGGTACATTATACAGTTATTTCACAATTTGATATGCGTTATTATGTAAATCATGAAAACAACTATAGGTATTTCAGTTCTTATTATCTTAAAACATTCGTTAGCTGTGTGGAACACAAATGTAAAGTAAATAAATACATAGGTTTTTTTATTCGTGTCGCTGGCACGACTGTATTTCAGATCTTGTTTGCCCAAAACTTCGCCAGTTCCACGGCGTCTTCGGTGGCAGACACAGAGGGCTCGATAGGAGGTGGAGCATGGTTTCCGACATAGCTAAGGGCTCGATAGGAGGTGGAGCATGGTTTCCGACATAGCTAACCACACATTACCACACAATCACGCACTGTTTGTACATTTAGTTACCACAAGCAAAGCACACCATACTGCCGTTCCTTCGAAGTAGCCCCACTTTACTAGGTTGGAGTTATATCGTCTCACTTGTATCCGGAGACGGTTCAGGGACTTTCAAGCGGACCACGAAAGGTATAATAAATAGGTACTAAATAATAACAAAATATACCGTAATTATTTATTTATATTAGTTTTCCACGTATTGTTCTGTAATTTATACCATCACTAGCTGCGCCCCGCGGTTTCACCCACATAAGTTTCGATCCCGTGGGAATATCAGGATAAAAAGTGTTTTATGTGTTAATCCTGGTTATAAACTATCTGTGTGCCAAATTTCATCCTAATCCGTTCAGTATTTTTGCGTGACAGAGTAACAAACATCCATCCATCCATCCATAAAAACTTTCGCATTTATATATATATATATAAATATTAATATCCTACTATATATATAGATATAGGATAGGATGAAAAAAAGGCGTGAGTTTTCTTTGAAATGTTTATTTAGAAAAGCCTACATATCCCTTCACACGTGGTGTACAAAATATCTGTCACCTGTACCTGTGCACGTGTGGCTACGCTCACACCAGGCTAGTCTCTGCTGAGATTAGCCGCCATGACCAAAATTCTCTCTGCGGGACTATTTTAAAGAGGTAAAATTTGTGAGTGCGTATGTAGGGGTAATCTTCAGAAATACCAATCCCATTCTGTTAATTGTTTCAGTAATGGGAAGTTACATTATCCCTGAGTGTCATAGGATATGTTTTATGTTAAAACGAGAAACTTCACGCAAACGAAGTCGCGAAAAGAAGCTAGTACGCACTTATATAAAAGTTCTAAGAATGTAAGATGATTCCAAGTACCATTTATTAAAATGAGTATTACACGTGTGACCTTTCGCGTTTCGCATTTCCTTCCTCTCAACGTCCTTCACTGTTTCACTTTTTAATATTAGTACCAAGAATTTAGAACTCTCTGTAGAAGAACGTTCGTGGAAGTACCTTCCTGAATATGATGCAGATGAATACCAGTATTTTACATCGAGCGACTGCCTATCTGACCTCCACAACCCAGTCTTACCAAGGAGTATCTTGTAACCCAGTAAGGGTAACACAATACTCCTAGATCAAGAGGTATACTACGTAAAAAAACTGTCTTAGGTTGTTTAAGGCTTCTGACTACCCTTAACGACTGTTAAAGATTCTTGAATGACAGCCGGGACTAAAGGCTTAACGTGCTTTCTGAGGCATGGAGGACGGTCACCCATCCACGGGACCAATCGTGGCACACGCAGTTTAACCTGATCAGTCGACTCGTGCGGTTGTTATTATTTAGACACAAGCCCCTGTATTACAGGTATATACGATTTTTCAACGGAAGAAAGTTATAAGCAATTTGCCCAGCTTTTCTACTAAAGTTCAGGGCATATTAAGTCGTCAGGTGTGTATCCTGTACGCTGTTCATAAAAGCTTAATTCACCCAAATTTGAGTATTATAAAAAGGTTTTATCAAAATTAAATACAAAATTAATTTTCTTGAGTAAACAAAGTGTTTCTACAAACAATATGTTGTCGGATCCTTTGAGGCCGACGACGTGAAATTTCATGTACACAAAACATATTTACCTATACAATTTGAAATGTCATAGGTTAATTTTATGGTTCAATGATTTACATTTGAACATAAATTAAGCCCACTTGTTTATTTGAAACACAATTTGAGCGTAAAATGAAGCACATTGTTATGTGCGGAATGCAATTCGTCAATTTGTAATATGCCCGTCATATCCACCCATCCGCATCCGATCGCCTGTGATGTGAATAAAGTGCACTAGAGTGTAATATTATTACCTACTTACACGAAATTTTGACGATATTGTTGCCATTGCGGAGAAAACCTGGATGAGGCTGGCAGAGAAAAAGAGAGTCCAGCAGTGACTGAAGTCGGGCTGTGGATGATGATTATATCGACACACAATTTTGATCTCCAATATACTAACTAGTCCTAAGAATAAAGTGCACTAGAGTGTAATATTATTACCTACTTACACGAAATTTTGACGATATTGTTGCCATTGCGGAGAAAACCTGGATGAGGCTGGCAGAGAAAAAGAGAGTCCAGCAGTGACTGAAGTCGGGCTGTGGATGATGATTATATCGACACACAATTTTGATCTCCAATATACTAACTAGTCCTAAACCTAACTATCTTAATCTTAACTAATATTACAAATGTGAAAGTGAGCATGTTACGCTTTCAGACTAAAATGACTGAACGGATTTGAATGAAATTTGGCATATGGGTAGACCATGACTTGAGTTAGGACAGGGAATACTTTTTATCACGATAGTAAGTTCCCATGGGATAATTTTTGTTTTTCACCTCCATGTGGGCGAAGCCAAAAAATGATTGTGTACTAGCTTTGGCCGTGGACACAAACTAGTATAAAATAATTTTTCTTTATCAGCAAAATCAAAACAATCAGCAAAATAAAGTAAAGTGAAGTCGGTGATATCTCAGCGGGATTGTCTGAAGGGGTTACCGCTACCCCGGAACATAAAGGGCGAAGGAAGGAACATGGGTGGGTTTTAGTCAGTAAGAGTCTGACACTCCCTTCCGCTCCACCCAGAGCGGGAGGGGTCATTTGATGACTTCCCACCAGAAAACAAAAAAAAGTCGGTGATATCGTGTAACACAATATATATTAAAAAAATATACATACACTCAAATTCAGAGCCGGATAAAAAGTTATTTCAATGTTGTTTTCATGGCAGCTGATTGTTCGGTCACCTACATTGCTGTTCCAATAGGCATCACACAAAATCAAAAACACGGATAACATAAAGTTGTGATCACGCAGGATTTTTTAATTAATACTTTTTTAGTTAGAGGGCCGAAGCCCCGGGCAGACCTGCTTACAATAACTGAATACAGACGAACGTAGGCGTCGCACAGGGCTGGTTTAACTGAAAAGAGAATTTATATTTAATAATAAGGCGGGCTTTATCAGAAAAGGTAACATTAAAGTTAATTAAGTATTTCATATAACTCAGTGTCTGTTTAAGACGCCCACACACATTTCTTACATTGGGATCATATTCGAACACACCACCCTCTGAGAAGTGATGTAATGTTACATAATCTTATGTCAAATTGGCCTACCCTAAGAAAATATTCTTAAGGAAATAAAACACAAATATTGTCATCACCTCTGATTTACAAATTACCACAGCTCAGCAAAGTGTGTTTATGTGTATTTCTTAAATAATTATACTAACATATTTTTAAGTAATAATAACATAATTATGGGTAAAGTGCCTGAATTAAAGATAATAATTATTTAAATTATTACACTTTTTATGTAACATATTTTATATATTGATATAAAATATGTTACATAAAAAGACTAATACTAGAGCAACTAAATATGTATTAAATTATGCTTCTATTGAGAAGCATAATTTAATACATATTTAATTGCTTGATTAAATAAAAGGGTTGTAAGTGAAGATAAAAAAATATTATGAAAATCTAAAATAGTACCCTACTCACCAAAAACGAAAAAATCACTATTTAAAGATAAAAAAACGAACACTAGATAATATTAGAAACTTTTAATTAATCTGTTAGACCTCCCAAAGCATTAGCGACGGCTCGTGCATTTCGTGCGGTCCATGGCCCTATACGGGGCCCCGGTGTGGGCGCGTTCACTGCGGCGGCGAGCCGCCCACTACCTGAACGCGCCCCAGAAGGTGGTAGCTGTAAGGCTCATCCGGGGCTACCGCACGATCTCGGGTGCTTGCCGGACTGCCGCCATGGGATCTGGAGGCGATAGTCCTCGCGCGCCTGTATGAGTGGCGCGCGGAGGCACTACGCCGGGGGGAAAGTCCGCTCCCGCGGCAAATTGCGGCGGAGCGGACGGATCTCCGACGCGATCTCGTGGCGACATGGAAAGAGCGACTGTCGCAACCCAGCGCAGGGCACGTCGCGATAGCGGCGATAAGACCCCTCTTTGAGGAGTGGCTAGAGAGGCGCCACGGCGCCCTCACTTACCGCCTGACGCAGGTCCTCACCGGACACGGAAGTTTCGGAAGGTTCCTGCACATCATCAGGCGGGAGGAAACGCCGGGTGTCACTATTGCCAGGATCGCCCAGAGGACACGGTGGAGCACACGGTGGAGGTCTGCCCCGCTTGGGCGGAGCACCGCCGTGTCCTCGTAGAGGCGATCGGCAGCGGCCCTGGTGCAAGTCATGGTCCGGGGCGAGAGGGAGTGGGAGGCAGTCGCCTTCTTCTGCGAAGCAGTCATGCTAGCGAAGGAGGTGGCGGGACGGATGAGGGAGAGAGCCTCCCGTCCCAGCCGCCGTGGGAGACGCTCCGGGCGTCGGGAGCCACGTGACGACTCCCGGCCACCGTAGGCGCGGGCCTGCGGGCGGAGATCAATGGGTAGCTCACCGTCCGATCAGGACCAGGCCCGTGCCGGACGGCGCGTAAGTGTTCCACGCGCGCCTCAAAGAGTTGTCAGCATAATTTGAGGGGCCCCTTAGGGCCGAAGCCTGCCGGGTCAGTGGGATTGTCCGAAAGGAAACCGCTACCCCGGAACATAAAGGGCAAAGGAAGGAAAATGGGTGGGTTTTAGTCAGTAAGAGTCTGACACTCCCTTCCGCTCCACCCAGATCGGGAGGGGTCATTTGATGATTTCCCATCCGAAAAAAAAAAAAAAGGGCTGCCTCCTCGCAGCATTTTGCAGAAAGGGGACCGCGGCAACATTTTCTGTGGCCCTGTAGCGTGCCCATAATCGGCAAATTACTCTACGTGTTAACAGCGTCGGCAGTTTCACGTTGACTACGCTCTGCTTCCAGTATACCTACAGCCCTAAGCATCTCTTCACGTGTTAAATGACGACATGACATACCATGCAGAGTCACAAAGTTAAAAGAAAGCAACGAACATTTTTGTCACATGAAAATATAACCGATTATAGATAATCTCTAAAGTTTCAGAACGCCGTACGCTGCGACCAAATGAAGTATCCTCCTTATTCGAACCGAAAATGCTTATGCGTTATGGTTTTAATTTTTTTAATTTCTATCAATTATATTAAATAATTGATAGAAATTTTACATTTCAATATTTACATTTTTTTTTTGGCCAGTACTTTTTCTAAAGGGTGTTCTTAAATAAGGTGACATAGTTGGCTTGTTCCCTAGACTTTGCTGAGTAGTATTAGTACACTAAGGTAAAAAATATTTTCTAATGAAAATACTTTTTCAAGAATCAACCTTAAACTATGAGTTTCAAATGGATAAAACCACCAATACGCAATAAAGTAATATTTCCAAGTAAATGGTCTGTAAAGTCGGGGGCGTTGCTGTGAAGCCTCCCACGTTCAATGAATCATGTCTCATTTGTTTGGCTTTCCTAGAACTACGGCCAAGCCAAGTTTACTGCACGGGTATATTAGAATCACTGTACCCAGCAGATTCCACGAAAAGATACGCGTAGGTGAACAATATATTGGAAGTTTCTACTTCATACCTGTCATACGTACCTACATTATCTGACTTTTTTTTTTAACAATTTTAAAGATAACTTGGCACTGATCTCTTCTCACTTACATTAATGTAACAATTTTCATGGACATAAGAAAATGTAATCATATATGCGGTTACTACATTAGATTACATAATAATATCCTCATATTTTGTAACTTTGTCGACTAAGTAATTTTTCCAAATATTTACAAGAATGCTATCCATTTGATTGATTATCACAATTAAGAGTCCGCCTTTGTACCTTTATTACGCGCAAAGTTTAATAAATAAATAAATTGTGAACTAAATTCTGCTATTAGATGTCCCTTTTATTAAACACCTTTCAACGACAAAAGCCTACATTATCAGATTGCATATCTACTGCGTACTAACCATCCGACGGTCGAGCTCAGCTGGACCTGTGGGGCTGTGACCCAGTTTACCGACCTGACACAGTTTGCTGACCCCTAGGACACCTGGAACCCTACCCAGGCACTTCCAGGTCAGTACCTACTTACCACTCGAGCTAAGTAAACATGTTATCTGGAGAAGATTACTTTTCTATTGCATCATTTATTTAAGTACAGGCGATCCAACACAGTAATTGGATCGGATTCTTATTGATCCGTGAGTGAAGTAATAAATTGATTAAAAGACTGAACTCGTTACATGAATTAATAATTTAATCAGCCGATTATATAATCATATTACGCAAGCATGATTTCAGCTCAATCTGAAACCGGCAAGTGGATCAAAGGACATCATTCATTTCGTACCCAAAAATTAAAGTGCGATGTTAAAAAATAGGATTTTTAGCATTTTCAATCTCAAATAGCAGCTGGGGGGTTAATTTTAGACTTTCGCTGTAATAATAAAAAATGCTGAAGAAGTTATTTCCCATAAGAAAATAATATTTATTTATTTACTTTACTTTTTTACTTTTCTTTTTACTTTTTTAAACTAAATAAAAGCTTGTAATATAAAAAAGATTTTTTTGCTCAATGAGACCGTAATATCTGAATTAAATGTCAAATTAAGTACAGAGGTCGGGGAGTTTGCCCTGAAACTGTTAAAACTTTCCACGCCTCCATGGCCCCGGACCTCGCCAGTTGTGCTTACATTTTAACGAAATTACTTAATAGAATTGGTAACTAAAGGTACAACTTTAGAGAACGAAAAAAAGTGTTGTTATTCGCTCACAAAACTCAGAAAAGATCGAATAATCATCTAAACCGATATTATAAAGAAAAAAGATTTGATTTTTTTGTATGTAGCTAGCTTGTTGTGGCTGCGCCCCGCGGTTTCACCCGCAAAAGTTTCGATCCCGTGGGAATATCGAGATAAAAGTATCCTATATGTTAATCCTGGTTATAAACCATCTGTGTGGCAAATTTCATCCAAATCCGTTCAGTAGTTTTTGCGTGAAAGAGTAACAAACATCCATCCATCCATCCATACAAACTTTCACGTATAAAAATAAAATATAAAAATAAATATAAAATAAAATATAAATATAATATATTAGTAGGATTATTATATGTAACAGTAAAACATGCTCAAGGTGTTATTTCCCATAACAAAACAGTACCTTTTTTTCTTTTTCATTTTTTGGTAAAAAATGTTCAACACTTGAATGATGTTCTTTGTCTGCTCAACAACGTAAATAACGCAATGAATGTTGTTGAATTGTAAAAAAAACCAATTGCTACTGATATTATGTTACGCAATCACCATACAGATTTTATGGATTGGTACTAGCTACAGCCTACCAAAAAAGAACAGTTATAACTGTAAAGATGGCTACTGGACTGGCTGGCGGCTTGACACGACATTTCGGTTATTTAGCTTCCAACGCACACAGCTTTGGAAGCTAAAGCTACATGTCACTGGCGATACACAAACAATGTTTTCGACCCCGCGATGCCACTAGTGGTTGTTTTTCCTATGGACTTTTCCACTGGCCTCGAATGAATCATTGATTCAGCGAGCTTGCATGAATACCTGTGTTCAACTAACTTCTAATAAACTGAGTCACTCACCCACTCTTCTTGGAATCGTATGCGTTGTCACGCTATAATGTTACTTTATATGCTTTAGGGTTGATTTTTAAATCATCTGATAACTTTATACGAGGAATAATTTTGAAATTTTGACAGTTATTTCATAGAATAACTGTCAAACGTCAATTTTACTCCTTGAATAAAAGTTATCTGGCGATGGAAATGTCGGCCCTTACTAAACAAAAATATTACTAGAATAAAGAAAAGGCGACCAATAGGTACTCTTTTTATTTATTTATACATAAGTTATTTATTGTACACCAGAAAATACATTACAAAAAATACATTTAACACTACAAAACATATAATGGGTGGCCTTATAGCATTCTGCGATAACTTATATTATACATTTTGTAATATTGTGATAGTTTATAACCAGGATTAACACATAGGATACTTTTTATCCCGATATTCCCACGGGATCGAAACTTATGCGGGTGTGAAACTGCAGGGTGCAGCTAGTAATTTATAAAATGAAAATGTAAAGCGGTAAGATCCTGGTGTCCTGAAACAGGCCACGAGCCTAGTTTAGGCACCAGTCTCCCACAATATATACTTACCTGAATAGTGTATCATTGTCGAATCTGACCAATGTAAAATAATTTATGTATATTGTGGTGAGAAAATAAAGTTGATTGATTGATTGATTGAATAGCCGGATATATGAACTTAGAAGGTTGTAACGGTGCGGTGAGATGAGGAAAACGAGCTAAAATTCTACTAAAAAAAATGGTTAGAAAAATATACGTGTCTTGGTGGGCCCAGTTATGTCCATTATCATAAATGGATTATAATCACTCGTTATCTCACATCAATTCGCCGTATATATTATAGCCATTAGTACAAAGTGAAATATGGACAAATTAAATTGGTAGTCAATTGGTTTAACAATTAATTTCGATGACTACGTATCGGGTAATTCGTCCGCTCGGTTTGGTTCAATGGTCATGTGATTGAGTTTGGATGACCTAATTATATTCTCCCGGGTGTTAGTAGTAATATATATTATAGAGTCTAGCAAAATGTCTATCTACACGAATATTATTATTAATATTATCGCAACCGGCGTGAGTGCATGAAAGTACACGAGGCAAAAGGAATATTTAAGGATCATAGCACACCTGCTATGATCCTTAAATATTCCTTTTGCCTTTTGCAGAAACTTTATAATGCCACCGCATTATGTAGTTTCTGCCTACCCCCATGGGAAGATAATTGAGTTTTATTTTTATTATAAAGTGGTACCAAAAGTTTGTTAGGTTGGATGTAGGAGGTAATCTCTGGAAGCATTGATCCGATTTCAAAAAATCTTTCCCTGGCAGAAAGATACACTATTTCCGAGTGCCATAGGGTATGTTTTACAGTACAGTTTACAGTTGACTACCACGTGGGCGAAGTTGCGGGCAAAAGCTAGTCTTTAATATAGTGGATAACTGGATGGCTTGGCTTAACTTTTTCTACTGCCAAGCTTTTTGCACCGTTTGAATCCTCGAGCCTCGCAGTGAAGCTGAATGCGACGAGATTATGGGTTACTGTGCTGATAATGTTTATAGCCAATAAATACCTTTGAAGTGTACTTCTATGCGCCTTTCGAGTTGAGCTCATCTAAGGTTTGCTCAATATAACACACTTCACCCATTTTTTTTTACCTTTTTGCCCGGCTCCGGTCCTAGCGTGATGTTAAAAAGCCTATAACCTTCCTCAAGAATTGGGCTATCAAATACAAAAATATTTTTTTTAATTCGACTTGCAGTTCTAGATACTAATTTAGCGTGTTCAAACAAACAAACAAAAAAAAACAAACAAAGCTTCTTCAGCTATATTATAAATATATCTACAGATTCATTCATTCAAAATTAACTAATTAGCTACCTGGAAGGAGGACGCGCGGGCTCGCGAAAGATGGAAGGAGTGGAGGGAGGCCTTTGCCCAGGGGTGGGACAGCGTAAGCTAGTACCTAAAAAGAAAAGAAAATTGCTACGTGGGCAAACTTGTCCTTTTCATGAAGTAATTTTTCAACAAGCACTTATAGGTTCTCACGTGGTTTTATGATTCTTTTGTTGTTTATATGGCTGGGTTTTGGTAAAAATGAATAATGGCACAACCATTTTAGAATATGTCCATCACAAAATGTAGGCAGCCTTGCGTGATTACATACGAAACTAGTAAGTACTCTCGATAATCCTATAAGCCGGGTATAGATAGAAGAGGCTGTTAATATTTGAATGACGCAAATACTAGCAATTATGTGACGTATTGTAATACAGTGAGAGATAAGATACGAGTACCTGAACAAAGTAAGCAAGTATTAAAATATAGAAAAATATATCCTGGGTAACATGGACATGCAAACTGTTACCATGGATTCAGTACATGATTCACAACACCTTGCGTTGAAATTTTTGAAAAAAAAATTGCTGTTCCATATTTGTCGAAAAAAAAATAGCTGTTCCATACATGTTGACGGCGTTGGTATTGCACTGATCTATGAAACAGCAGATTTTTTTTTAATAACCGACGATAAAGGATAATGCCCATGGATGTATGGAATCCCATACCATGCTGCATCAAAGTTTATCCTTGGTTTTTATAGACTACACTTATTATATTAACTCCTACGAAAGTTATTTTTGTAAACAAAACCCGGGTATCGGAGATTTAAAAAAAATCAAAATAACCTAAACTAGGTATTTATTTTGTTTGACATGTCATAAGCGAACGGCCATTATTGCTCTAAAAAATGATAATCGTTTAAGTAAAAATTATATTCTATTATATTCTAGTTTTTTTTAATTAATGTAGAATCGGAAAACTATAATTTGTTTACATGTGTTTTGAAAGACGTGATCATGACACTTTTAAAATTCAAGGTTATATTAATCATACCATTTGAAACGGAAGGTCATGTAAAGAGAATAATACAATATCAACACTTTTTTAATTTAAATTAAATTCCCTGTTCAAAAATGAAATCCCCGACGCGTAATGTTGTGAAAAATTATGAAAATGATTACTATAATATTTTGATCTTGATGCATGAGACTTTTTGGTACCACTTTTGGTCATTCTCCTTTCAACGCAGAGGCATTTGATTCATGTACTGAATCCATGGTAATAGTTAGCTTGTCGATGTCCCTGCCTGTAATAAGTCTTGTGATAAGTTGTATGTAAATATATCAATAAGATTCTGTGCGGGATGAGCTGGACTCTTTAAAGGATTGGCCCACAATCGCAGTAGACCGGGAAAAGTGGAAAGAGGAAAGGGAGGCGACAACACCGGCTTATAATATAATTAAGTAGTATAAATTCGGAGCAGTTATTTTTTGTTTTCTTAAAACCTTTCAATTATAAAACAACATTACAAATAAAAATATATTTTAAATTAAAATCAGTTTTTGTTTTTGCACAAAACGATGTTCTCAGTTCTCGCAGTAACCCAAATGTTCTTATTTTTCAATAATCTAATTGATCTCATGTCTAATTCATTCAAATTAAGCTGGGAATCAGAACTTGTTAATCGTCAATATTACATAACACAGTTCCCCAAAACGCCTGCCCTTCCCCACTTCCTACTTTTTTTTATGCGTTTCAGCAAAACAAATCTACATAACAGTCCGCAAAAACTTTACCGTCGTCTTTATCGTCGTTTCGTCACATAAACGTGACCGAAATCACCGCATAAACAAATTAAAAACTCGACTAATTACCTACAACGTGATCGTTCCTAAAAGAAGCCAGAAAAATGTTTTATGAAAAAATTGAGAGTTTCAGATACTTTTCGCAACGACGTAGTTACATCAAAGGGGACGTTTTTGACAGGTTTCCAATAAGAACAAGTCTAATAAAGGTAAATTTTCGCAACATATCGACTAGTACCTCGTCTGCAAGGCGCCAGGCGGCCATCGACCCGTTGTTTGTGACGACTTCCGCTCCCAAAACTGACGATGCACTTCGAATGCAACGAATTTCACCCGATACGACCCCCTCTCCCGACCTACCCCAAGGAGCCGAGTAGCGCCGCCCGTTGGAACTTTCAGCGATTCATAACGGTTACGAAACCAGTAGATATAAATCCATATAACCGATTGGTGCACAGTTACCGACATAGATTCAAAAGAAAGGTAAAATACCTCGGACAAGCTAGGGTTATTGAGAGTGTGCTTGGGAAAAACCGCAAGTTCTATGAACTTCGGACTACTCTAGATAGCCGGAATATTATTAGTACTGACAGATCTAAAAATATCGGGAAACTTCATTAAAATCGAGCTACGTTGTACTCGCTTCCTTTTCATAAATCTATTTTTACTCTTGCATATATTATAATATAATATGCATCTAGCATTCAGTCAAACTACCTGTCTGCTTAAAATAGAGGTTTCCTGAAAACTTTGGTAGAAATTCAGAAAATTTGTTTCATTCGAGCGTTTTTATACCTGAGGATAAGTTCGACCCCCAGGTCAAGTGTTATTTTTGGGTTTTTAACCGACTTCAAAAAGAAGGAGGTTGTCAATTTTCTTAGCGTGTCGATAGCAATCTAAATAGACTCGGCCCAGAATTCGGCCACTTGTTTGGCACCATCACCAGCGTCCATCAGTTCCTGTAACGTGCAGCTGACAGGACACGCAGGGCACGAAATTAAGAATCCCATCGTTTGTGGAACAGCACCACATTTACACTCCAAGGCGTAGTCGTGTTGAATCTCCACCTGAACAGGTTTTCCCTGCTCCGGCTAACCTGTGTCCGGAGTCTAATTAAAGACTTCCAGGTTACCCAAGGTAACTCATGTCCAGGTGGGAGGTTTTCAGCGGGTGGGACGAAAGGCTTGGGTAAGGAAGCACAGTCTCGCCATAGCTTCAGTCTTTCTTTTGTTTCTTTGGTTGTCAATTCAACTCGTTTTGTTTTATTTCTTTGTCACCGACTTGTGAAACTAAAATTATTTTCCGTTTTGTAGTGCTTTCTTTTTGAAGTCGGTTGTATTTCTTAAAACGTTTTTTTATTTTTTCAATTTTTAGTTATAGTTTTACATTTAGTGTACCTCTAGTACCTACATGCGACTCAGCAACTTTATTAACCTTATTAATTTTACGTCACATTACCCATTCACAATACGTGTATTGTTCCTCGGTAGTGTTGTTCCATTGGGTATCTTCGGTATATCAGTTGACCACCGATACGTAACTCACCAGCAATTGTTTTTTCAGTACAATAATAAAATGACAATATAGAGAGGAGGAGGAGAGATAGGCAGTCGCTCCATGTAAAATACTGGTATTCAGCTGCATCCTGTTAGACTAGAAGCCGACCCCAATATAGTTGGGTAGATGATGGTGAATCAAATGACAAAACATGCACTGTTTATTATTGAGGAGTTCCGTTATCTATCTCCGAAGGTCTTCACCAGGTATTCACCTTCAAATGGAACTATATCTAGAGATTACTCTGCCAAACAAAAAAAAAAAGAATCATGCAAATCAGTTACCCAATTGGCGAAGAGATCGCTGCGAAAGCGAAATGATGAATTCATGAAGATGTCTGATTTTTGCCCGATCTACAGCAATGGAGTCGCCCCTATTCCAATCTAGCGTATAATCAGCCTACATCATTCCCACTGCTGAGACACAGGCCTTCTCTCTGTGAGAGGGAGTGGGCCATAATCCACAACGCGGCCCCAGTGATTATATGTTATGTTATATTATTTTGTACTCTATAACTTAATGTATCTCTCCCATAACTTACAGTCATATGAGATTTGAACAAAGTACAGACGCCAGCACGCCAAGCTTCCTGCCGGGTCAGCGGGATTGTCCGAAAGGGTTACCGCTACCCCGGAACATAAAGGGCAATGGAAGGAACATGGGTGGGTTTTAGTCAGTAATAGTCTGACACTCCCTTCCGCTCCACCCAGAGCGGGAGGGGGGGGTCATTTGATGATTTCCCATCCGGAAAAAAATAAAGCACGTCAAGCTACTATAATCTCTCAAATGTCTTTAATAGATTTTCAACTTTATCGCTAAAGCATTAGGTTCAACCTTGATTGGGATAATTTGACAGTTTTGGGTAGCTTGATGTGCTGGCGTCTGTACACCTACGAATGTTATAAAAGAGTTATGTATCCACGTGTAGGAATTAAATCGACTAAAGCATCCATTTTGTCGTAAATATTTTACTACATGTTTGATGAGCTATTACCAGTTTCCGTACTTGTGCTTTACACTTTTATCAATTACTATTTCATAATGCCGTCATTACGAAATGTGAGAAAATAGTTTAACAGCTTTTACTAGGAAGTATTAAGACACAGGTTTAGGGTACTCAAGACGTTTTTTATGTACTTTATACCTACCTTATCCGACGAATAAATGTCTTAGTCTTTGAAGTATTAAGACGTTTTTTAAGGCGTGTTTTCATGACGTTTTTTCGAAGGCCGTTGACAGTATATAGCATAAGCACAATCAGCTTATAATGTTCCCACTGCTGGGACACAGGCCTCCTCTTTAATGTTCCCACTGCTGGGACACAGGTCTCCTCTCTTTGAGAGGGAGTGACTGTAATCTACCTTGCGGCCCCAGTGCGGGTTAGTAGATGTCACATGTCTTCGAATTTTTGGTTCAAGGACATGCCGGTTTCCTCACGATGTTTTCCTTAACCTTTTTGAGAGTAGTGGTGATGAAATTAATTACACAAAGTAAAGCACCTGCCGGGGTTCGTAAGACGGGGACTCGTAAGACGCGGCCGTTACTACTGGGCCACCACTGCTCTCGATGAGAGTATATTAGCATTGCTTGTTCAAGGCAGAAAACGTGCCATCGACACGCTGACGACGCGCAATGAAAAGCGCCTTGTATTCACAAGGCGCTTTTCATTGAACGCGCGATGTATTCTATCTAGGCACATTATAACAGAAAAGCAATCAAAATCAGACTTACAAATAGCAAGCAGTTGCCACAAATAAAAATCCTTTGCGGCTACTTGCGAGAGAGCGCTAACACTCATAAATATTATATTTCCCTCTCTGTGATAATAAATTAACTCATTAGTTATTCTTAAGTCTTATGAGAATTGGTAGACCGCAAGTAGTGGTTCGATATTAACTGAGAAAACGAAATTACGACGGCTATTCGTAAATAATAATGACTGCCCATATTCTAAACTAACTTCTGCCCTCGACTTCGCCCGCGTAGATGCCGGAAATTATTCTACGGGAACGTGTTACCGGGACAAAAAGTATCGCGCCATCTATCTCCTTTCCAAGTTTTATCGAAATCCGTTCCGTAGTTTAGGCGTGAAAAGATACAAATATTGAATTTCAGAGGTTATTTTTTTTTTTGCGTGGTACCCTATTACTTTTCTAAAATAAAAGTAGGTCGGAATAAATAGACAGACAATTTTTTTTTTGTTCTATGTACCGTTTATACGTTCATATGCATTTAGTAAAAAGCTTTTTTTTAACTTAAATTTTAACTAAATGGAAAGAACGCACTTACTTGGTATTCAATAGGAGGCAACGTCCCCCTAACTTTTTAGGTGAAGTATCTTCTATGACGTAGGTTGAAGACTGTTAACTAGCCTCAGACCCTCCTACGCGTAGTGTCTTTTATAATTAAGTTTTCTCTCGAATTTTCACAGAAGCAGCTCGGTGGAAAAATGAGATTGTGATTTTTAACAACGTTCTTGTAAACGTGATCTGTTAACCTTTGTGACTTTTCTACCGGTACAGAATTACATAAATTAATTTATGTAATTCTGTTCTAAAAATACGTAATGAACATTACCTATACTCTGTCCATTAGGTAAACCGTTTTTTATGTATAACCGTCACTTGTATTTTTTTCTGCCACTCTTAACATCAAAGCTTATCATATTACTAGACGTTTTGTACAAACACGTTTTTCTTACCGTGTAAAACTACGATTTATTCGCCGTGTGTAGGTACGATCGTCAGTGTTATACGGATCACTATGGAAGATTATTGACGGGTATGTTATTCCTACGGCTCGGTTCATACGCCGTATGTAGGCACGGTCGTCAGTGTTGTATGAATCACTAATGGAAGCTTGTTGGCGGACACATTTCTCTACGGTGCGGTTTCTACACCGTACCGTGAAGGAACCGTGCCGTGTTCAAAAGGAAAGGTTTACTCACGTTTTAGGTAATAATTTTCGACTTTATTTTTGGAACAGATCATATTTTCTAAGACCTTTAAAGTCATGCCAAATTGATGAAGACTCAATAGCCCAGCATAAAAGAAAAAGCAGTTTATTAAAATTAGACAATATTTTCTCCTTGAATATTCATGTTCCTAAAAAGACTTTCTTAATGAACGCTGCTTAGACTCCCAGTTGCTGCCAACGTTGCATAGAAAACTATTCTTCTATCTGTATTATTTAATTCTAAAGCAGCTGCTTTAGAATTAAATAAATTAAAATTCATGCAGCTGCATGAATTTAAATGTAACTGAATTCAGGTATAAAATAATGCAAGTACTTTCGATTTCATGTTTTATTTATACAGATAGACAGATTTAACCGCAAAGGCATTAAAATACATTTTCCTTCTGCTCTTAACAGGTGTTTATTTTGCATAAGCTTAATGTTAACGTCTCAAAACTATAAATATTAATTGGCACTGAAAGAGAGACTAAAACATCTTCGAAAAGTTGATTCAATGTGTTTGTGTTTTCCAGCGTACAAAGCTATAGTTGAATGGATATTTCACACGAAAGTAAACTATACCATAGAATAATAAGTTATCCCTACAACTTAGGTACTAAGTATTTCTTACTACGGGCTGATTTTACCAAAGGGCTGATTTTGAAGGAATAACTTCGAATTTTTGACAGTTCATCCATGCAAAATCTGTCAGACGACAATTTTATTCTACGAAAAAGAATTATCTGCCGATTGAAAAATCAGCCCAAAAGTCGCCAGCCAAAGTCGTCTGCTAGTTCTAGTATATATATAAAACTGTCATAAATTCAAAATGTATTCTCAGGATAAGATTTATTCTAGGTATAAAAATTTGGTGAAATGCGTCCTAAGGAATCGAATATGCTTCCGAACGAGACACCGCTTCGTTCAATCCATGCCTGCGTATTTGAAATGAAATTGTTTATTTTGTAAATATGATATCGGAAACACTTTCACACGTCATATTATTTAAAAAAAACTAAGCTATATGAGGTCGGCGTTTCCTATCGGACTACTCAGAGAAGAAAGGCCGAAACAAACTCAGAGGTCACAGTCTCTTTTAAAGTCCAGACATAATCTTGGTCAGATCGTATGAAGATCATGTCTGAAATTTTGATGGTCTTTTGGCTCTTGAATGGTCTTTTGAATTCAAGAGAATACCCAAAAAACCCGAAAGACCCTGTTACAAAACCAATTTTAAGTAAGTACCGTTTTCTTTTCAGTTTTCCAACGAAAAATGTGAAAATAAAACTGGCACTAATGTGTTTAAAATCAGACCAAACACACAAGGCTATATGGATATTTTTCTTCGTAATGTTGGTGTATTATCCTGAAGCTGTCCCAATCTATTGGTAAGTTCCACTCATTATCTTTTACACTAGTCTGCTCTTTCAAAGTCAAAGTATTTATTAGTGCGATTTTTGGTGATTTATCAGGTCTTACAGATATTTTATCAAAAATCTCCCCTTTATACACTATTAATTTAACAATATTATAAATTTAATAAAACACTATATACGACACAATTCAAATAAATTAAAAGTCTTCAGATAGGAATATTCATAAATACACACATCCATCATAAACACTCGTACAGGATTCACAAGAAATTTTGTCAGCAAGAAATTCGTCAATGGTAGCATTTGTCTATTAAAGAATTATTTAGGGTGCGTTTAAATTGAGTCAAGTTTAAATCTTTTATGTCATTTGGTAGCTTATTAAAATTTTTCGGAGCCATGCAAAGTATGCTCTTGTACATAAAGGCGGTTTTTGATCTTCTTAGGCATAATTCATGTCAGTATGTTGGTCGTATAGATCGATAACTTTGCTCTGAAACTTTTTTAAATAGATCACCGTTTTTTTTTACGAACAATGCGGTCTCGTAAATGTAAAGACAAGGCAGCGTTAGTATTTTGAGGGAAGTAAAATGTGGTTTGCAACTTTCTATTGATTTAAGATTGCATATAGACCTAATGCACCTCTTTTGTGCTTTAAAGATATCATGCTTTTCGCACGAATTTGCCCAGAAAATGAATACGTAACGTAGTATGGAGTCTACATAGCTGTAATACGCGGTTACGACAGCTGCCTGATTTACATTTCTTTTTTAATTTGTGAAGAGTAAAGGCAAATCTGCTTAATTTTTTAATTAGGATGGATGCATGTTCTTTCCACGCCAGTTTAGTCTATTGTCAATCCTAAAAAAATTATATGTCCTACTTCTTCAATTATATTATTATTAAACGATATATTAATGTCATGTATGTGTGTCTTTGTCTAAACTGCATAATTTCAGTTTTATTTAGATTCAATACTAAGTTATTTTGTTCTATCCAGTTTATTGATTGTTGTAATGCGTCTTTAATGTCACATTCATAGTTTCTATTTTTATTATGTTTTATAATTAAAGTGCTAGTGCTAGTGCTTTTGTTTCTGATCTTGTCTTCTGCCTTCTACATGTGTGTGATCCTGAACATGGCTATCTGTTATTAGTCACTTTTCGTGGCTGACTTAGATGGAACGCCTAACTTGTCACTAAAAATGAATGGCTGAAAATGGTTCTCATGCTGAAGTGCACTTCCACATGAGCACAATTTTCAGGGATTTATTCTTAGAAATTTTGTGCGAGAAAAACCATGTGATAAGTTCATCCGAAATCAATGCAAACGAAGACGCGGGTAAAAATAGTAATATCATTAAAATGTATTGTAGAAATAAACTCCGTCTCCACGCGCAGACAAAGTTGAAACAACCTTCTACGTACACGTGAAGCATCTTCCCCATGACGCAGAACAGTCATTACGTCCTACACGAGTTTTATACTGAACTACACCTACATATGTCGGAGTACCGGGAGTACGGCTATTATTGAAGGCTCTTGGGGTTAATTGCCTTGCCTGCGTCATACATATGAATGCTAGGAAGCACCCACCAGAAGTATGAATGAAAATTAATTTAAATAATAAAATGAAATTATTTAGCTCCAAGATTACGTTAGGCGAAAGCTCAGAAATTTTTCATTTTAACACCATGTACACTTGTATTGCGCACCCATATTTTACAAAATAAAAATATCTTTATCTTGTCTTTCAATACTGATAGCCTTCGTACGAAACTATCACCTCCTAAATTGTTAAAGTTTCAAATGATGTCAAAACTGAAAACTCTATGTCATGCAGAGCCCAAACTTTCAAGATCCTAATTCGGTAACATCCCTAGAAATTAGTTAAGAATTATATTGGAAACATTGTAACAACATTGTAAATCTAAGAATATCCAGAGGGTCTGAAGTAGTGTCAGATCTTAAACATTCTGAGCTCGTCCTTATGGATCCTATTCTAAATTTAACCCGTAGCCATATATATTATACTATGTCTGCATCTACGAGCGTTCGGCATCATCAACGTATAATATGTGAACGTTGGTCCCACGTTGCGAATTTCATCGTTCTGGGATACTTAACCTCTTGACATATGCATCGATATTTCTGAACTGTAATTAAACGTTATGAAGTAACTGCTAGTCAGTTGATGTCAATAGTTTTCTATGAGTAAAAACAGTGTCATAGCAAGATGAATAATCTGTGGGCGCGATCGATAGCAGAATGCCGCGGGTTGAGGGTAGATGGAGGGGCGGGGTCGCGGGGCTGGCGTGAGGTCGGGGGTGAGCTGGGGGCGCCCGGGGGTGTGCAAGGGGTATACGGGGGGGGGGCTGTTTCATTGAGAACGTGTGGGCGACGCGCGTGGGCGACCTGCTTATAAAGCTCACTGGCCCTCCCCTCCTGCTTGTAGTCGTGTTCTGATCGCGCCTAGACTAACGTCTATCAGTGAATTATGTGCAACATGCGGCTTTCGAGCTTAAGGTGAGCTTTCTTCATAATATTCATTCATAACTCGTGATAATAATAATTTAGAAGTAAAGTAACAAATATTTTGATTTTTAGATTTTTTATTCTTGTAAACCAATATAGGCAATAATTCGGTTTTATTCCAAAGTAAATTTTGGATTTTTTAAAGTGCATAGTTAACGGTATTCTATTTTGTTTTAGGCTATTATCAGTCTTACTTGGCTACTTAGTAGCTCAAGCAAAGGCTTACCCTATGCAGGGATGGCCTATGTACCCGCAAACCTCCAGGGAGTACCCAGATGACGAATATTACTATGCCCCGAAAGTACAATACTTTTATGACGCTCCGGCGATCAGTGTGCCCGAAATGCACGCTCAAGTGCCATACCCTTATTTCTACGACCCATATGGCCACTTCATTGCAAATGAAGCACCGAAGAGGCAAGAAGAGAGACTAGCCGCGCTGCCTATCGGACAAGAAACTTGGTTCGAGAGCGACACCACGCCCCGCTGGCAGTCCAACGATGTCGATGACGTCAGTGCAGCCTTCCTCGACAATTTGATCCTTACGCAAATGGCACAAGACGCACAGAGGCGGCGCGAGAATGCCCGCGCAGCCTTCCCGCCTGTTGATTATGAGGAGCATGACGCCGAGGACGAAGATGTGAGAGAATTGAAGGCGTTAGCAGGCCAGCCTCTGTACCATGCGCCCAAGACCGTGCCCAAGATAGACGAAGATGACTACGCATCAGACGATGGATTCATCAACTGGAACGGAAACAAAAGAAGCGTGACTACTGCTGCCCCAGAAATGTCTACTGAAGCACCTAAAGCTGGCGATAAGGAAGTTGTGATGCCACGACCTGCAAACAATCCATTCCATAGACACCAGACCACTCAGAACAAAAGGAGCAATGCCTTCTACGACACTATCGTGCAATACTTCTCAGACAAGAAGACGAACAATAACTTACAAGTAAGTAATCTTAATTAACTAAACACTTCTGCTCCTTTTCTCAAACATTTAGGTTCCGAATCCGAAGATTCAGTAGAAACAATTATTACCCTTGGCTTCATTAGAAATGTACTCGAAGTCAATAAATATAAACGTTTCATTGTTTGGTAACGCACTAAGACTGTGGAAGCTCCGAAGTCTAAAAATAGCATGGCCGGGCCGGGGGAGGCAGAGTGCCGGAGTGGCGGCCCGGTGGGTGACACAATGGGTCCGAGGCCGGGTCAATCGGCGCCGGGGGGTACCAGCACATGTACTAACTCCACCTCGTACCTCGCTATAAGCGACTCGGCTAAAATTGTTTCGAATTATTAATGAACATACATTTCTAAATTAACATTATGTAACCTTGTCAACAGGATCCATCAAAAGGACGAAGAATCGAGAAACGTTTTATCGCAGACGACGCTGATCTTGTTGGGGAACTTCGAGGCCTAAAACACCGCATTGCCACTTAAACAAACACCTCTGAATTATCGCCAACAAATATGAGACTGAGTAATAAGTAGACTAAATAGTTACGCGGCGACAACATGGAACGTTCGCGTTAGGGGCAAACAAAATAACAAAAAAAATATAAACATTTGTCACGCGTATAAATGTATCCATTTCATAAAGTTTTGTCGTCCACTTCGAAAAATAAGTAATCTTGTGTCAATGATTATAATACAAAAAAAAAAGTTTAGAAGATCCTTTTCTATCTCTATGAACACTTCTTCCGGTACAGAACTAGTGGTAGTTATGTTAAGCGTGAGAACGAGTGTAAATGATGGTACAAAATGTGACTATAACCTCCATTTAGAACAAATGAGTCGTTGACTGAAAAATGCATGATAGTATAATAATAAAAGTTGCTCCTTCAAATGGCAGCTACTATGTCGCACGATGAGTGCAATTTGTAAATATGGGTAGGTACTGATCGTCTAAGACTTATAATTGTTTAGATAGAAGTCAATACATCTAAAATCTTAAGAATAAAAAACATCATTTTCAAAACTATTTTTCAGTTTTGTATAAAACAGCAGCAGGTTAATATTTTACTGCTTCTTCAATTGCAAGCATTCATTCATTCATGACAAAAACACGTCGAAGGAATTTTTGGCAACGAATTCTTCATATGACTAAGTATTTATTGTTTTTTTTTATCGTAAAAATTAGATACTTACTAAATTAATTTATTGTGTTTACGTTTGTTAGTTTTGTTCATAACATGCATTATTGGCCTATCTGGTAAACATTGTATTTTGTCTCGGGTGCTAACTCATTTTAAGTTTAACTTACTAACGGTCTATGCAGACAATACCAGAAAACTAACTTTTTGCAAAGCAAAAAGGTACACATACTTAGTATATGAATATATCTATTTATCTGTAAGGGTTAAGATTCTCTCGGGAAGCAGAGGATTACGTGATATTTTAGCTTTACTGCTTCTTATCTAAAGTTATTTAATATGCATCTGGTCTATGAGACCGATAAAAACACAAAAAAATAATAATATTTGTTAACCCTTTTTTCTATTTGCTATTTTAACATGAAATTTTGCCTACGTTCGGAAAAAATCATTTTTGTACCCACATTTTCTAAAATTCCAATTTTGTCCTAATTAAGAAATCACCATTAATAAGATTTTATAAGTAATTGTATCTTTCAAAAGTACATATCTGTTTAAACTAACGTCAAATTACTTTCCTATGTTGAACTACACGATCCTTGAAATTAGTTGTAATGATATGTAATATGACCTGTAAAGTATTACTAGTTGATGTTAAACATTAAAATTAAAATAAATTGTAAAATACAGTTAGGTTTCTGTACACATATTTCTGTTTAATCTCAGCTATAACTTCTACAGTCAGCAAACTCCTGAAATAGTGAAACTAAAGTTAACGATGTAGATAAAATTAACTTTGTATAGTAACTTATCCAAGCAGGTGTTTAGATACCGTTTTGCAAAGTATTGCTCAGAATATTGTCTATCTGTAGATACATAAATTGCTATCTGTGTATTTGTATTTTGTATAGGCATTACTGTATTTTAATAGATAGGTATTTTTTAATTATGGCCTACTTGTAATTGAGATGAACCTATGGATACAAATCCGGACTTTAGCGAGCTATGAAATTGTATCAATATAAACAAGAAAAAAATAATTAAAATCATTACGTAAATTGTGCGAGCATCTTTTACTGCATTTTATTTTAATGATAAAAAGCCCCTCTCCTCAACTTTCTCTCTCTGCTTCCTTTGGTATTCCTGCTTAACAAAACCTCGCCCTAGTTTCCTCTCTTACTATAAGTATACTAGTAAGACAAAACATGATCTACAAAAGAAGTCATTTCACAATAGATAATTGCTAAAGATGTTTCTTGTTGATGAAGCTATCTCTAGAACTATCAGTCCCAATTCAAATTAACACCTCCGAAATCTATACTCCCCCACTTAAACCAGTTAACCTTGAGCCTTCGTCTCGGAGATTAATTAATGTAGTATAGAAAATATACCTATGAACCAGCGCTCCACTGCTCGAACTCAAGTGATCTCAAGCTACATATACATATATCTAAACGAAGTTTACTGCCATAGGAAATTTGTAGTAAGAAAACCTCTCTTAGCAAAATAATTCTATCATGGGTGATGAGAAGCTTTAGGTACAGTCATATGACTGATGAACTTTTACTTGCAGTAGGGTTTTATATCGTAACGAGGAATATGCCATGCTTTTTGGATGTCAGTTACGAAATGAAGACCACCACCAAAGAGCCTAAACATAGGAAATCATATGGTACCTTATAAGCATGCACAAAAGAGGATGTTTCAACATTCCACCAACCTATTCAAGGAAAATATGATTATTTAGGAAATGCAGAATCTACCAGTACCTATATCGTTGAAGTCTGACAAGAGGTCCAATTTGAGGATATTCTCATCACCCAACCATAAATGGCTGAGGTCAGATTCTTAGAGTTCAGTCATACATCTATCTTTCGGTGAAAGGCCGCTTGGCTCTGACCTAAATACTTGCATAAAATGTTGCTTTTAAATGCAAAATAGGTCTCAAAACATCTCAAGATCAGGTAAGATACATATGTATAGAAGGTAAATAATTCTTTAGAAAATCCTTGATGAAATAAGGAAAGTCCGCAACAGTGTTGAATTAACAAAGGTGAAATCGGATACACCACTAAAGCAACCCCGACCAAGACAAGTTCATAGAAACTTCTAGTAGCTTGTTCTATGAGTACTTTCAGCATGTACAAGTATCAAGTCCATGACAAGTATCGATTCGAGTACCTGCCTGTATGTTAAAATTAAGTAAGAACATTATACCTAAGGAATTATGAGATGTTCAAATAGTAACAGCATCACAAAACGCCTAATAAAATAAGCCCGTTTTGTTAACAAAATCATACTATTTTTCTTCTCTAAGATAAATACAGAAAATGGCTAATACAGCAAACCTACGCGTTTTACCTTTGACCTTTTCCCAGTACGCCCACAAGCGTCCTTTATTTTCATACTAAATTGAATATTCTACGAACGTGAGTCAGACCAAAGGCTTCTCTCTCTCTTGTTCCAGGAAAGAGTTGGAAGGTTTTTTAAAGCAATTAGGAGTTTGGGAGCTTTTTTATTTGTTAAAATGTTCACACAAAGGCACGAGGGCGTGTGCACCTCATGATAACTATAGCATACACACTGATTTAAAAAAGAATTCTCATGAACTGGTTAAATAACAATTCCAGCCAGTTATTGTCACACTGCAAGACAAAGGCCTCTTCTCATACAGAGAAGGCACGAGCATTGATCACCACGCTTGCTCAAGACGACGAAGTGATGAAGGGCTTACAAAAAAATTATTCTGGTGAGCGTCAAAACGCTACATAATAAAAAAAGCAGATTTCTTTGCCAATTTTTCATATTTATTTATTTTATTTATTTATTTTATTTATTTATTTTACCATTTATGTACACACATATATAAACAGACAAGAAAAACAGAACAGAAAAAAATAGGTACAGTGGTGATGCTTATTTCACAAGAAATCTCTTCCAGCACACCCGAGACAGGACAATAGATACAGAGATGTAGACAGCGTGTGAAATAGTAAGGGAGACAAAAAATAATACATACAAACAAAAACATTTCTCTTAAAAAACTAAACAAAAATTGCTAGAATATACTAACATACATACAAATAAACGCACAAATAAATATACATATATATTTATTAGGTACCTAATTCTCGTTTATATAATCTATTACGTCTGATTTTTTTATGAAAGGCCCACGAGCTGCTCAAGGATAGGATCGTTGTTGTAATTAAAACAAAAATCCTTCAAAGCTTTTACAATTACCGACAATATTAAACAGGAAAAGACAAAATGCGCACGTGGAACTTAACAAAGGATTACCCATAACCCTGTTTTCAAGTGAAGGTTGTTGGTAATAGGTAACTAAGAAAGATTATAAGGAGAAATGCACTACCTCATATTATCACTAACCGTTGATTATGATTATTATTTACCGCCTCCTTAATTAAGCCTGCCCTTTGAAAGTAGTAAGAAAGATTTTTTAACTAGGGACTACTATTGCACACTTCTCATTAGAGCAATTCTTCAAATTTAACAAAAATTGTTGTTGTGCAAATGCTTAATTCGCTACTATCTGCTAAAAGATGCGTAGCACACTACGTAGCCGTCACTTGAAGGGTCTGCTATGTCGTAGCACTCGTAGCAAAACTGTAGAGAGTAGTCATTAAAAGAATGTCGTTTTTAACGATTACAAGACAGTGGCGCCGATTCCCTTATTTACAAACTAAACTAAATTTGACAGACAGAAGATAAATATTAGTTTAGTCCTGTCAAATTAGTCAGCGCCCGACGTGAATTGACGTATTTTTAATCGCCGTGTTTTTAATCACGTCTGAGATGTCTATGGAGTATCTTAATTTGACAGGACTAAACTAATATTTATCTTCTGTCCTTTTCTTAATGAAGGAGAAAGAAACAGATGCACTGAACTTAAATTTAGTTAGTTTGTGAACAAGGGAATCGGCGCCATTTCCATGTTTATCAGAGTATCTTTAAATCCGTGTGAGACAAAGTTAACAGCTAGCTACAATAGGACAAAAATAATAAAAAACATCCGCCTGCAACTAGACAGTTCCAAACCAGCTCACTTTACTAGTTCAATCTCAGATTTCATGATTCATTTTGATTTTATAAAAATAAAACCTAGCCTATTTCACGCCCAAAATGAGTTGATATCCCGTTCGGATGCTTATTTATTTATCTTTTAATTGCTTCAAGGGGACCACAGAACCACATACAAAAATACTCATATACGCATGAAAAACAAAACCATGTCTAAGCTGTCGCGCAGTGAAGCAGTCATGCTAGCGAAGGGAAGCAGTCATGCTAGCGAAGGAGGTGGCGGGACGGATGAGGGAGAGAGCCTCCCGTCCCAGCCGCCGCGGGAGACGCCCCGGGCGTCGGGAGTCAAGTGAAGACTACCGGCCACCGTAGGCGCGGGCCTGCGGGCGGAGAGCAATGGGTAGCTCACCGCCCGATCAGGACCAGGCCCGTGCCGGACGGCGCGTAAGTGTTCCACGCGCGCCTCAAAGAGATGTCAGCATAACGAGGGGCCCCTCAGGGCCGAAGCCTGCCGGGGCAGCGGGATTGTCCGAAAGGGTTACCGCTACCCCGGAACATAAAGGGCGAAGGAAGGAACATGGGTGGGTTTTAGTCAGTAAGAGTCTGACACTCCCTTCCGCTCCACCCAGAGCGGGAGGAGTCATTTGATGATTTCCCATCCCAAAAAAAAAAAAAAAAAAAAAAAAAAAAAAAAAAAAAAAAAAAAAAAAAAAAAAAAAAAAAAAAAAAAGCTGTCGCGCAGTCGGGTACCTAAACATAATAAGAATAAGAACATATAGAACCCTTGACAAGTGCGGTGGTGGAATTGGTAGAACCCATCAATTAATAGAATCGTCTTAAAACATTCCATTCTAGGAATAAGCCTGCTTCTTGGTAATTGTGCTTACTGTTCAATTGTATTTTCGGCAAAAAGAATTATTAAAAGTTTTTGTGTCCCTCCACAGATTGTCATGGTATATCAATTCCTTTTCAACACAGCACTATCACTATCTTCTAAAATATTTATGAGTTTCAGGATTCTTTTCTGTAACTTAATACATATTTTCCAGTGTGTTAAATTCCGTGCTCAATGCTCAGACTTTGGTCCTCAACGATTGAATGAATCAATCCTCAATTCTTTCCCTTACGTTAGTATTTTAGGTGTCACAGACTCACAGTGATAGACTATCTCTTGTGCCTTTATGATGACATAGGCTGTCATCATAAAGGCACAAGAGATAGTCTATCATAGTATACCTAAGGTATATTCAAAACGTTTCGTAATTACGTTATTTCAAGTTAAACAAATATCAACTTTATTGCAGAGGTATTTAAGTTGATTTCAGAGTAAAAACTTTTAATATTTAAAAAGTCTTAAAAATGTTTTAAGTTGTATCGTAAACATAACTTTATTGTGTAAAAGTGTAGTGTGTAGTGTGGAATTAAAGTTATTTTTCCAATAACTCATATTTGTTTACATGTTTGGCAAATTAATCTCGAACATAGATTATAGTTATTCTGGTTACCTTTTTTCCCTAAGCATGAATAAAACTTTAGGTGAATAATCCTTTAGCATTCACTGTAACAAATATGAAGAGTTTCGTTTCGCATTTAAACAAAGATAACTTTGCTTAGACATACAATATTACCTACAACCCACTTCTTACAACCGGACTGAACAGCAGCCTAATTGCGTAACACATTTTCGGCAAATGATTGTAATTGGTTTCTTTCGATTGCTTTTTGTTTCATTTTACGATTTTCGTATTGCGTAACACCAGTATCATATGATAGCAACAGCTATTGGTTTGAAACGCTAAAGAATGAACGATAAGTGCATAAAAAGGCTATTTTTCGAATTGAGTAACCATTTTGACAGCTGTCAGTTGGTTTCAAAACAAACAAGCAATCTGTTTCCCAAAGCGAAGGCAGCGTACTGGCGGCAATCATTTTTCTTTGTACAGAGGCCAGCACATCAAGCTACTACAATCTGTCAAATTTCTTTAATAGATTTTCAACTTTATTGCTAAACCATTAAGGTTTAAGGTTGATTGGGAAAATTTGACAGTTTCGGGTAGCTTGACCTGCTGGCGTCCGTACGTTATTTTGGGATTTACTCATAAAATTTCCTTAATTATTACGAAGTTAGGTAAGTGGACATCTTCTTGATAAATTGTGAATGTGTTTTTGTGTAGAACCGCAACAGTAAATCTATATTTTTGGTATTTCAGATACCGGCAATATCCTCTGCTGCCGCACGTAATAGTGTTAGTAAACCTCACTTTTGGCTATCTCCTAATTTAGTTTTATTATTGTTTCAGCACTACGAACTCACTGACAGGTACTACCTGAAAGTGATACAGGTATATGCGCCGACTTCGACATGCTCTGACGAGACAGCCGAGGCCATGTACGAAAATATTGCCAAGGATTGCCTTGGCAATATTTTCGTACATGGCCTCGGCTGTCTCGTCAGAGCATAGTGAGCCTTTGTGGTACTGTGCATTGGCACAGTACCACAAAGGCTCACTACAACGTTGTTATGGGGGACTTCAATGCCAAAGTGGGATCACAAGAACCCGGTGAATCGAAAGTCGGACCGTTCGGTTTGGGGCGCACAGGGGGCAAATGCTGGTCAACTTTTTGGAGTCGCGGGGGCTCTTCTTAATGAATTCGTTTTTTGAAAAGAAACCCCAAAGGAAGTGGACCTGGCAAAGCCCCGATAATGTGACAAGAAATGAGATAGACTTCATCATGACGGATAGGAAGCATATATTTAGAGATGTCTCCGTGATTAGTAGGTTTAATACCGGAAGCGATCACAGACTTGTCCGAGGCACTCTAAATATCAATTTTCGAGCTGAGAGACTCCGCATGATGAGGCCTACACTCCGACCTACGCAGCTCCAAGCCGCTCTAGGATCCGAAAAGTTCCAATTGGAACTTCAAAATCGATTCGACCTATTGGAAACCACAGGCTCTATTGACGAGAAAGCTGACGAGGTGGTCAAAGCACTTCGTGACGTGTCTCGCAGACTTTTCCCGTCACAGCGAAAGAGTAAGGTGTCCAAACTTTCCTCGGAGACTCACGGACTTATGAGGGAAAGACGAGAGTTGCCATCTATGCAGCCGTCTTCGTCAGATAAGAGGGCCTTAAACCCAAAAACGCGACGCGATCTTCGGTGCTCCAACACCCGCGACATTAAGGTCGCGATTGAGCAGAACCGAAGGTCGAAAGTGTTCGCCTAGCAATTAGGGAGGTCCCATCTGACGAAACTAAGAACTGCGGATGGCAGAATCGTGACTTCGAAGTCCGAGATACTCGGGGAAGTCGAGGATTTTTACGGGCACCTATACTCAACGCGGACGGTGAAACCAGCGGGACATAGTGCAGATGACCCTCGAGCCGAACTAACGCGCCACTACACGGAGGACATTCCGGATATCGACCAGTGCGAGATTAGGGCGGCCCTAGAGCAGCTAAAGAACAACAAAGCACCTGGGGATGATGGAATAACGACAGAGCTCCTTAAAGCGGGTAGGGCTCCAGTCTTGAGAGAGCTAGCGAGTCTCTTTAACTCCGTCATCCAAGAGGGTACAACGCTCGAGGCGTAGAGCAGAGGTGCGGTGGTTCTGTTCTTCAAAAAAGGTGACAAAACCTTACTGAAGAACTATAGACCCATCTCACTTCTGAGCCAAGTATACAGGCTGTTCTCAAGGGTCGTCACGAACCGTCTCGCCAGGAGACTTGACGAGTTCCAGCCGCCAGAACAAGCCGGTTTTCGAAAAGGCTTCAGCACCGTGGACCACATCCATACTGTTCGGCAAATTGTACAGAAGACCGAGGAGTACAATCAGCCGCTGTGTATGACATTTGTGAACTACGAAAAAGCCTTCGACTCCATCGAAATATGGGCAGTTCTGGCCTCTTTGCAACGATGTCGAATTGACTGGCGCTACATCGTTATATATTATTTGTATATGTTGGCAAAGAAAACTTGAGTGGCCAATCCACTCAAGTTTTCTAATTATTATCTAATTAAATATACCCATTTTACAAGATTAGCAGGTAATAATAACGTACGAACCTTCTTCAGCTTCCGTGAGATTCCTGTGGTAATTTCCTCGGCCTAAACCAATTAAGGAAAAGACCACCTTAGAGCTACAAATTCTCATTGATGTATCTTTTTCAAAGTGTTTCTGGCACACACATAGTTTGTGAAGATCTTGAGCGCTTAATGACTGTTAATGCCCAGGAGCCACTTTCTGCGTCCGATCTCACTAACAGGAAACATGCATTTCCTTTCGGTTAGGGTCGCAATATTCAGTACAACACTTGTACATCTTGCAATACCAATGCAATACATAATACTTTAAATCACTGAGAAGCTATGAACGTAAATTAAGCAACGCAAACTTTACTTGACCAGAAACAAAACTGTATTAGCCACACAGCATTAATAGCGGAACACTGAAAAATCGAAAACCCGAACGAAACCGCCAAAATTTGACAGTTACATTCATAAATATCTATAGTTGTTAATCCAATCATAGAGTACACGGTTGTTTCTTTTTTGTTCTAGTTTAGAAAATTGTTCAGTGTGAA
This sequence comes from Apamea monoglypha, assembly GCA_911387795.2. NCBI lineage: Eukaryota > Metazoa > Arthropoda > Insecta > Lepidoptera > Noctuidae > Apamea > Apamea monoglypha. The sequence goes on from OU426920.1 coordinate 9,755,617, forward strand.
AAAGGGAAAAGACGGATTATAATTTATATTATAACGACAAATTATTTTTTCGATTTTTCAACGCTTCGATAAATGTTCAATTATTTAAATTGGGCAAAGATCGTCACACCACACACAGGACGCCTGAGGGAGGATATCTCGGAGACTGCGGCGAAGGTGGTGAGACTATCTAGTCATGTTTGCAGGGCCAACATGGCCAGAAATCGCACAACAGGGCGATTTGTAAGGAAAAAGGGGAGGCCTAGCAAAAACACTAAAATTATGGTAATTTTTGGTAGAAGTAGGTTTAAAAATTGGTTTTTCATTTTTCAGCAATCATTGCTCATTTTCATTTGTAACCATTGGTAGACCATCAGTTGTAATTAAAACTAAATTAAATTATAGCATATTAATTCTGAAATAAATAATTCATATATGATCAAACCAAACGACGAAACAGATTGTGGCCTATTGATAAGTAAACCTGGATTGGAATAATTTTTATTGACACAATTCCAATTATGGTAAACGATTACTACTGTAGTTTCGTTCTTTTCGGAATCGCATTCAGAAACAAAATTTGTTACGCAATTAGGCTGCTGAGTAGAAATAATGTAGAAGAGCTTTTTGCCTATGCGGCGTTCAGTACATGTAGCCTAGGTACAGACGCCAGCAGGTCAAGCTACCCGAAACTGTCAAATTTTCCCAATCAACCTTGAACCTTAATGCTTTGACGATAAAGTTGAAAATCTATTAAAGAAATTTGCCAGATTGTAGTAGCTTGATGTGCTGGCGTCTGTACATTATGTAGGTTAGGTACCTGCGGAAAACTCATACCTATTTTTCAATGTAAGATTCAAATAATAAAGATAACTAATTATATCATCATCATCGCCCTCCTTTCCTAATCTTAATCTATGTAGGGTTTTATAAATTCGACTAGTACTTCCAAAGATTAGCGTTTTTAAACCAACCAACTACAAAACAAAAAACAAACTCTTGAGATTAATTTATTAGTATTTATTTAGAAATATAGATAGAAGATAACTAATGCATACAACACCATAAAAATGCGCCGGGCATAATAACTTCTTCAAATAACTTCAAAAGCACAATTAAGAACGAAGCTCTGTATGCAAAGTAGGTCTGGAGGTCAATTCCCGTAATTAAAAACGTTCAAAATCTATTCGCAATCTCATCTCAGCGACAATCAATGTCAAAAACTTGTCAAAAATGTAGGGAAATTAGGCGTAAAAATACGCCTAATTTCCCTACATTTTTTTAGAAATTAGGCGTATTTTTTATCAGACTGTGAACGTTCTTAAAATTACGAGAATTGCCCCTCTGAGCAAAACACTTCAGTTTCAAAGCTGGAAATAACTGTAAATATTGCTAATCGCAACACTAAAATAAATGTCAATACACTGACGTCATTCAATGTCAATGTCATTGTATAAAACTCCACAGATGAAATCAAAACAAATCGACTGCTTTAGTTTTGTTTACTTTTTATTATTTTAGAGACTGAATGTATGTGAAAGTAATTATTTTGTGCATTTCTTGCAACTTTTCAGTGTGCCTGGAGTATTTTTGTGCGATAGAATCTTAACAGTTAAGTGTTTGAATGTAAAAACCGCTAATATTCCCGTTACACGGCGTTCGCAAGTTCATATCCACGTCAGAAGTGTATTCTTGTTTTTAGAGGCTGCCGAGATGGGTCGGTCTAAGGGGTACCAGGACTTGGATGACAGTCATATCAGGCCCCGGTCTCCGGGGCCTCCGATGCCTCCACCCCAAGAGATAGAAATGGCATCGGTCTCGGTAGTCCCTGACGGTACGTTAACTTTCATTTTCGTAAACGAACACTTCCTTTAGAGATTTTAATAGCCTCTTAAAATATTAGTATTCATAATACGTTTATTGACTGTACAACACTGCTATGAAATAAATTTCTAACAATTGTACACAGGCATTCATATTTACTGTTTAGAAATCTGCAATGTATTAATCATGTGTCACGAAAAAAACGTTTAATCAACAGATCTCATGAGGTATGTTAAGCAGTAATTAACTCTGAGATTGAATCAGCTCTTAAACATGTGAGTATTACAGATACTTTCACCGTCACTCAAGCGGTGAATGCTCTTGGGTTTGGCTGGTTTCAAGTCAAACTGTCACTCTTCACTGGCCTGTGCTGGATGGCAGATTCTATGGAGATGACTATTTTGAGTATTTTGTCTCCAGCATTGCATTGTGAATGGAATATCAGCAAGTGAGTATTGTTGGTCAGTTTAGTCAGATAAACTGACTGATATTTGAATTGATAACTTAAATAAAACATTTAATGTCACAGTTAGACAGTAAAAATAAAATTGGATTGTGAATTTTATTGCATTGAAAACTCAAAGCATTTATTTCAACTAAACCATTTACGGGCACTTTTGAATTTTCAAAGAGTCGGTCTGTTAGTCAGAAAGTTGAAAGTGGTTGTTCATTCATTGTGGAAAAATCTTATTTGACCAACTCTTTTCAATTCCAGATACCAGCAAGCATTGACTACCACAATAGTTTTCATGGGAATGATGTTGAGTTCCACATTTTGGGGTAATATCAGTGACCGTTACGGAAGGAAAACAGTAAGTATATCATTAGAGAAACATATTATAAGTATTAAAATAGATGGTGCAGTCTTACTTGTTTATACATCTATCTGGAGTTGCATTTATCAAGTAATTTAACCTTTTGACGCAAGCACATCGTCCCTTTAAGTTAATATATTTTTAGTATATTACAAATATTTAATTTAATTTAATAAATACGTATAAATTATATTTTGAAATATTAGAACATAAACACATTTAAAAATATAAAAAATACCACCGTCATCGGGAACAGGGACCAAGCTACGGCGGCGGTCAGTGCTCCAAAGAGAGGAACCTCCTGACAATGCGGCCCATGTCCAGAAGTACTGCTTTCTAAATCAAGCCCTTGATCCGGCTGCCCAACGAGAGCCTCCTCAGGTGTTGGTCGAGACTCTTGGCTGGAAACCCATTGGCGGTCACGACTATCGGCACAATTATCGCTGAGTCAACATCCCACATGTCGACAACCTCGCGAGCCAAGTCAAGATACTTGATTTACAAAGATTATTATTAGTATTAGAATATAAGGAACAAGTTTAGTTTAGTCCTGTCAAATTAAGATACTCCATAGACAGTTAAGATGTGATTAAAAATATGGCTACTAAAAATACGTCAATTTACGTCAGGCGCTGACTAATTTAACAGGACTAAACTAGTATTCTAGTATTTATCTTCTGTCCTTCTGTCCTCCTCCGCAAGCGCGACTGCTATCCTGGGTTTGATTCCCAGGTCGGGCAAAGTGTTTATTGGGTTTTTCCATTAGGAATTTTTCAGCCCCCCTGCCTCAGGTAGCACGTAAAGCCGTTGGTCCTGCGCCTGATTTCTCCCCGGTCGTGTCGGATTGCAGTCTCATCGGACTATGAGAGTAAAGGAATAGAGAGTGCACCTATGTTTGCGCACACACTTGTGCACTATAATGTCCTGCGAACCTGGCTAATCTCCGTTGAGATTGGCTACCGTGACCGAAGTCGGTCAGGGGGATTATTATTATTACTTAACTACTCACTACTTTTTTTTCTTTAACTTTTTCAGTTAAAAATATAGCACACTTACACTCAAGTGAGTAATGTGCAAGCAAGAACCTTGCATGTACAAATACGGATATTGCAATGAGAAGTGTGCCAGATTTCTGACATTCCTCTTTAATTTGTTTACAGGCTCTTAGTATGTGTGGAGTATTACTGTTTTACTACGGACTGCTGAGTTCAATAGCACCAAACTTCCTCTGGTTATTATTCCTAAGAGGTCTTGTCGGATTTGCTATAGGATGCGTACCACAATCGTAAGTATACAAATAAAACTATAAGTTAACTCTTAAATTGTTTCGTTAATATTATTGAGTACCGTACTTAATTACTGAACTGATTGCATATTAAATAATTGTTCTTTTTTTTCAGTGTCACATTGTATGCAGAGTTTTTGCCAACGAAACAGAGAGCTAAATGTGTTGTGCTTCTTGATGTAAGTATATAAAATTGTTTCATGTTTATCTAGGTATACTTTTGTTCATAACACCCTCATTATTGTCGGAAGGCTAACTTGATTAAAGCTCCGGCAATGTGACCAATAATTACTAGTTACCCAAGTTACCTTGGGTAACCTGGAAGTCTCCGAAGATTCATACACGACTCCGCCTTGGAGTGTAAATTTGGTGCTGTTTAATATCGTGTCCTTCGTATCCTGTCAGCTTCACGTTACAGGAACTGATGGACTCTGGTGATGGCGCTAAACAAGTGGCCGAATTCTGGGCCGACTCTATTTAGATTGCTATCGACATGCTAAGAAGAAGACAAGGATCAAAAATTTAGTTTGTGACCAAAATAAAGTGACTGTTCAGTACACTTGTATAAGTAAATAATAATTCTTACACAAAAGCATTTAGGTTCTGGGTTTTATAATAATTTCCAATTTTTATTAAACTTCCAGTGTTTCTGGGCGCTGGGCGCCTGTTTGGAAGTCGCTCTGGCGCTGGTGGTGATGCCTACGTTAGGCGTTCACTGGCTCCTAGCATTATCGACTATACCACTACTACTGTTCGCTCTTATATGCCCTGTAAGTATAGCAAACGGGACACTACAAAACAGATCTAATCTAACTAGCCTGGATTTTATTCAATTTTACTTACCATTACCATTTTCTGATAATTGTTTTATTGTGGGTAGACCGACAGAGTCTTCACCTAATAATAGCTAATATTAAAACATAACCTTATGGCCGTCCACTGTCTCTTAAGATACAGATATACCCTAGTTCAAGAGACAGGGTAACGTTAATTGTCAAAGATGTACCATCAACATGTTCTACCATATATTGTAACACACTTTGTATACCTTGCTAGTTACTAGTATAAGTTTTGTTTTTTCTCACCATCTGTACCTTTTTGTTCAATAAACAATTATTATTACTGTCCCACTGCAGGGCAAAGGGCTCCCTCCAGTCCCTACGGTAGGAGTCAAGCTTTTCACGCCACCAGAACAACAAAACAGATAGTGGATGTTATTTGCCTAACTGTAGTTCTCTAGTGTGTTATGTTTTCGGTTTTCGTTACAAAACAATAACAGTAGAATCATTTAACCATCATTGTTAACTCTAGAAAAAAAAACAACTATCTATACTACTACAATCGTTTCCATATTTTAGTTTCAAACCTAGAAATTATGCAATTATTATCTGACTTAATTTCAACTTAAACAATAATTTATTTCAGTGGCTTCCTGAATCTGCAAGATACCATGTTGCGAGTGGTGAACCTGATAAAGCCTTGGCTACTTTAGAGCAGGTACGAAGCTGTTTGTTCTCTTTTCTTCGAAATGCTTTACACCAAGACAAAATCGAAACATGTGTTCTAACTTGTTAAAATAAATGAATGGTGATTCTGATTACTAATGCCATGAGCTGCACACTACAAAGTTTCAAAACCACTCACTCACATCACATCACATCGTTCCGTTTTAAAAAGAGATGGGGTTAGCCCTGTATAATCAGCCATCTCTCTCACACAGAACAAGACCGTTTTAAAAGGTGGGTCCCTCTTTTTAAAAAAAAAAACTCGTAGTCGGGTGATTACTTAATAAAAATCTTAAATTTATTCACTGACAGACAATGAACAGCCTTAACCGGAGGGTATATAGCAGAGTTCATAATCTCAGATAATGTACATTCCATCGCCCTTATTCAGTTATCTACTTTAGTTCAATGTATTCAAAGTTGATGTTTGAGTGACCATTTGTAACAAAAAGGTCCTAATAAGTTCTTGGTTGCAATGGAAATTGAACTTTGTTAAGTATGACATTCAGTTTGTTGTTCCATAACTTGAAGATTATCTCAAATTCGTAATTTCAATATAGAAGCATGAAGTTTTGTGACCGCTTGACAATTTAAAAGTGCCTGTAATTGGTATTTGAAATAAATGGTTTGACTTTGCACAAGTGTTCCTTATATCTACTAAATAACAATCTTAAATTAATTCCCTGATAGACAACGAACAGCCTCATCCGGTGGATCTAGAAGCATGAAATTTAGCTTAAGAGTACATAACGAAGATTCAAATATTCATCCCTTAAAGGGGCTAAAACTTTGTGTGGAAGTTCGTCATTTTTGCCGATGGGAAATCTCAGCGGGCACACGGTTTGTGAATGAAATAAAAAAATAAATTACTGAAGTGATGTGTCCCTGCATTTCAGATAGCAAAAGACAACGGCAGGCCGATGCTGCTTGGTCGCTTAGTGTGCGACGATTCCGTGGGTATCGGCCAACGAGGAAGGCTGAAACACCTCCTCATTCCACATCTGAGGAACACCAGCTTATTGCTGTGGTTTATATGGTAAGTATGATATATCCATCATTTTTTTAGGATTCCGTTCCTGAAAAGGAAAATACGGAAACCTTATAGGATCACTTCGTCCATCTGTCACACGGCCATTTATGCGACTTATTTTGATACGTGCAGATAAATCAAAGCACTTCTCGTTGACTAAGAATCATTAAATCTGGCAATAAGTAACGTCACATATAATTATGTATAAAACCATCCAGCACCATCCAGCTCAACCATTTCGTCCCTACAAAATGGTTGTGTTGCGTGTGTTGGATCATTCGGTTCCCTAACCGAATGATCCAACACACGCTCCACCATAAGTGAGACATTTATGAGCATGCGTGACATATTCTCAACTGTCATGCTCTTTCAAGTCAACATCAAAATATCATAATAAACGGATCCATGGTTCTTATACTTCTATATATCGTCTACTTGGTGTTATAAATCACTACGAAATGTAAACAGTTTTTCATAAGTGATAAATAAAATTTTCAGGATGTCATGCGCATTCTGTTACTACGGTCTGGTGTTGATGACGACGGAACTCTTCGAGACGGACCCCAGCGGACTGGAGGAGCCGTGCGCCGCTGATTGTAGGCCTCTTCAGACTACCGACTACATGGATCTTCTGTGGACTACACTCGCCGAGTTCCCTGGTAAGGTATACATTATCTATGAGCATGTACTCGTAGGGTCTATCCACAGATCTACCCCAGCGGGCTGCAGGAGCCGTGAGCTGCTGATTGCAGATCTCTTCAGACCACCGACTACATGGATCTGGAGAGGGAGTAAGCTATAATCTACAACGCGGGGCGGGTAGATATCACATGTCTTCGAATTTTCAGTTCTAGGACATATTTTCCTACACAGTTTTGAGAGCAGTGGTGATGAAATTATTTACACAAAGCAAAGCGTCTGCCTGGGTTCGAACCCACGACCTACAACTTGTAAGTTTACATTACCACAGGGCCACCGCTGCTCTTGCCAAATATTGAACGCAATTAATATGCGTTTATCTTCGTGTACGAATCCTAATAAATACTTTATCTTCCTGTCTTCTTTCATTTTTTTCCTACTGCTGGGCAAAGGCCTCCCCCAAGTCATTCCAGGGACGTATTTCCGGTGCCACCTCGAACCTGCCCTTCTTTCATTTAGGTAATAAATAATAAAATTGTAGATAAAATGTTAATATTTTCTCTGCAGGTATTTTCGCCACAATCTTCATCATTGAGAAGTATGGTCGCAAGAAGACAATGGCCACACAGTTTATTATATTTGCGATGTGCGTCTGCGTGTTAATATACAATGGAAAGTAAGTTTGTACCGTAAATGAAAACATTATTCTATAAAGTGAATAATTTGTTTATTATAATATTTTTTTGTATAATTTTAGCCGTACATTCCTGACCTGTGTTTTGTTCCTTGCGAGAGGCATCATAGCTGGTCTGTTTCAAGCTGCCTACGTTTATACACCGGAGGTATTCCGTTATTTATTATTTAACTAGACAATACAATATGGCAGGGAACATTGACGCGCAAACTGTAATCATGAATTCAGCACATGATGCTAGATCCACTAACGTAGGATTTTTTCGTCGGTTATCAAAAAAATATCGAATAAGTGTCAGTGTTTTATAGAAAACTGCAATACCTACATGGTCAAAATGTACTTGACAGCAATTTTTTTTTAATAACCGACGAAAAATTTCACAGTCCGGAGGAGGGGTTCAGAATCATGTACTGAATCCATGGTAACAGGTTGTGCACCGATTTCCCTGCCATTTTCCTCTCAAGTATTCTTTATTATCTTCTACAACTCCTATAAATGATAGAAGAAGAGTGAGGCCTTTGCTCTCATAAATAGGCTTCAGAACTGTTATTTCCTTCATTGTATTAATGGTCTCAACTTCATCATGATCTGCAGGTTTTCGTTAAATTATGAAACTTTCTTTATATAACATAACACTACACTTGTAATCCTCGTAGGGTTAGGCAGAAGTGTACCTATAGTAACATCCACAGTTATTTACTCCTTTATTATTGAGTAAAATCGTATGTTGCTAAGAACATAGTATTTTCGAACCCATAAGTTTTTGCAATGTGGCCTATTTCATTGTTGTTTTCGTTATTTCACGCAAATATTGCTACTGAAAGTCTCCAAGTTTTGACATATTAGTGCTCGTGGCTGTACCTACTTAATTAGCTACCAAACTATTAAACACAGATGCATCATTAGTCTAACAAAATATGAAGCAATGGATTAGCAATATCCTTCATTCAAAATGTTTCAAATTAAGATTGATAGTGTGTTACGCAATAAAGGTGCTGATTATAGTAATGCTCTGTGACTTTCAGGTGTACCCAACAGCTCTAAGAGCAACAGCGGTGGGTGCGTGCAGCGCTGTGGCGAGACTGGGTGCCATGATCACACCATATGTAGCACAGGTTATCTTTTTTCTTCACGTTTTCCAAGGTTATCCCCAAGAACATAAATGGTTTTATCACACTCAGGTATATCATAATCCATGGTTAACGACTGAGTAGTTTAAGAGGTAAAAATCAAATCTAATTTCTTCACCACCCTTGATTGACTGGTAGAGAATGCCTAAAGCATTAAGTCCGCCTTTGTACTTTTGTGCGAAAAGTTTCAATAAATAAATGATAAAAATCAGGCCATATTCTGGCCTTAGGCCTACTATGGTGTTATGAACAGTGGTCCAGAGGTAATGACCCCGACTTACGAGATGTAGTGGGTTCGAATCCAGGCAGGCTTTACTTTGTGTAAATAATTTCATCACCGCTGCTCTCAAAACGCTGACTGAACGCATCGCACTTGAGCGATATGTTTTTGTTCCTAATCCTTAATCTAGTGATCGAAGGTGACACAGCAATAATACATCTTTTTTCTCTTTCTCTGATGCAATGTTAGATAATCAGTCCATATCTAATTCCAGGTGCTGTTAAAGAACTCTATAGTGATAGCAACAAGCGTGTACTCCCTAGTGGCCGTGTTAGCAGCGGGAGCGTGCCTCGCGCTGCCCATAGAAACCAAAGGACGGGAGATGAGGGATACCGTCACAGTTACGAACTAGACCAAACCGCGATTTGCCGTGAGGTCGTACATTCTAATTTTTATTTATATTAAGGCCGGCTTTCAACACAAATTACTTATTGCGTTTTGCGCGAAACATCATGCTGTTCAAACAATTGACAGAAATGGAACAATGTTTTAACCCTAGAGGCTTAGTCTAATTTAAAGGTACATAAAGCCTTAACATACGTCTCAGAGGCGTATTTAAATGACATCCTGTAGGCTAAAATATACTTATGTCCTATTTTTTACGCTAATACTATTTAAGGTTTCGATCTAAACTTATTCTTAGGGAAAACATTAAAATGATAATGACAAGCTATAATGTTAGAGCAATCTATACAGACAACAACTTTGTTCTGGCAAAATACGGACTTTTTATACCTAAAGCACACTAATTTCGACATTCTATTTTTTTTGCTGGAACAAAAAACTCATTATTTATGTTTTTTTTTGGGTTCTGTTTCTCATGCCTTAAGTTCATTACCTGATTCAGTAGAAAAATTTACGAAAGTAAAATTACATGATCCGAGTTAAAAGTTACACAAAGCCTAAACATACGTCTCGCAGGCGTGCTGTACCTCAATAAGTAAAAAATGGCGGGACTTACCGACACAGGCACCATCAGTAAGCTCCCGTCGGCCACTGAGTTCGCTAAAAAGCACGAAGCGCTAACTTTAAACGTTAGAAATAAATAAAGAACTTTCGATTGCCTGTACGTCTCGCAGGCGTAGATAAGGCTTTCAGGGTTAAATTAGTTTATGATTTTTCTTGACGGAGTGCCAGAAGCCATTTCCTCCCGTAAACAGCTTCTCCTCAGTGCTCGGGAACGTCTCAAGGATCTCTCCGCGCACGTTGCGATTTTGTTATTGCGCATGTGTTTTGCCTTACCCAAGGTTACGTATCTCTTGCGGACCGCTCCTACCTGGCTTTGTCCTGAGGAAGTGTGTTCCTTTGACTGCGCTCTAAAATCAACGGTTGAGTCTATTCTGAATGTGTCTTTTAATGATGCGCAGTGGAGGCAGGCGGCTCTTCCTATCCGGTACGGGGGTCTTGGGGTGCGGTGCGTGCATGATGTGGGTCTGCCGGCTTTCCTGGCGTCGACACATGGGGTGGCTGACCTCGTCACTGTAATTCTAGATTCCAATGGTGACGGGGCAAACATACCATTTATGTTGGATGCCGGGTCAGCTTGGTCTGTCCTCAGCATGGGGGCAGCAAGCCCTGACGCAACACACATTCAGCGCGCTTGGGACGATGTCGCATCTAGGCTGATCCAGGAACAGATGTTGGTGGGTTCCTCGGGGGCTGATTTAGCCAGACTCAGGGCTGTATCGCAGCCGGAATCGGGGGCATGGTTGCACGCGCTTCCATCGCCTCACCTTGGCACGTTGCTTGATGACGACTCTTTGCGTGTGGCGGTGGCCCTCCGCCTGGGTTGCAAGGTGTGTGAACCCCACAGATGCACCTGCGGTTCCATGGTGGAGGCCGATGGCCATCACGCTTTGAGTTGTCGTCGTTGCTCGGGGAGGTTCCCGCGTCACCATGCGCTCAATGACATTGTTCGGAGGGCTTTTGTGTCGGCTGATGTCCCCTGCCTGTTGGAGCCTCCGGGTCTGTGCAGGACTGATGGCAAGAGGCCGGATGGGCTGACCTTGGTGCCTTGGAGGGACGGCAAATGCCTAATTTGGGACGCAACTTGCGTCAGCACTGTTGCTGCCAGCCACCTTGGTCGCACCGTCCACTCACCGTCAGCAGCAGCGGAAGATGCCGCTGAGAGGAAGAGGGTGAAATACGCACCGTTGGTGGACCGTTACCATTTTGTGCCCATTGCCGTGGAGACCATGGGTGCTTGGGGCGCTGAGGCCAGGAACCTCATTAGTGAGATAGGGCACAAGCTCCGTGACAAAACGGGTGACTCCCGCTCCGGCTCGTTCTTGGTGCAAAGGTTAGCCATTGCCATCCAACGTGGCAATGCAGCAAGCGTTTTGGGCACTTTTGCGCCGGGTACAGTTAGGGGCGGGTTATTTGACTAGGCTGACGTGTTGTTCTTGTCCTTATGTTTTTGTGTGTAATTATTAATTTATTTGACACTGATATATAATATGATAGCCCTATATACGGTTTATGAAATGAAATTTTTGGTCAATATTTTAAAGACTAGTTGGCGTCGGCATTTCTTAGCTGACTCATCTCAGAAGAATGCCGAAACAAACCCAGAGTCTAGGCTAAACGTATTTATTGATTTGTGATGGAAGCGGGCCTTAGTCACAAACAGACTTTACACCATATTTTGAAATTGTAATTTTATTGGTAAGCTCATTGGCGTCATCAAACTCAAATCTGGCTTGTGAAAGTTGGTCTTTTGCTGCTTAGCAGCAGTACTGAGTATGATGACCAGTTTTAATATTATAGGCACGTTAGACATGTATATGTGTGTCCAATAATCTTCGGTGTTGCAACTTGCAGCCGTCATTTTAAATACGGAGGGAGTTTAATCTCAGCCTTTCGCAACATCCCGTCGAATAGAAACATGCAAAACTTGTGACAAACAAAATTGCATTATATGGAAGATCATTTATTATTCGAATAAAATGCCTGTGGCAACTAACTTCTGACAAAATATTTGAGGGAACAATTTATTGTTATAATGTCGATTTATTTCATTTTAAATATTTAAGTCAAACATTATATAAGCTCTTTACTAATAAGGATAGACTACAATTCTTTCCTGATTTTTTTAAATACTCTATGGATCATACTGAGTGAACTGAAGTAACTGTTTAAAGTATTGTCACAGTTATTTTACCTCTGACAGCAGCAACCTTATTGTAACGATATTAAAGATCTCTATGAATTTGACAAACTTGTCAAAGGCAGGAACCGAACAGCAACCTTTATGCTACGTCAATAAGGTGTGTTGACGCAAACACAGAGGTAAAATAAATGATGAATGAATGAACGAACTGTATATGTTTGTGTACTGAACAGCTCTTTAACTAAAATACTCGCGATTATGGAAACTGGCAACACTATTGAAATTATTAATACTGTTGCCCTTTTTATAATCCAGTTTTTAAGTAAACGAGTTTTGTTCTTAGATCTTAAGTCAAAAGACTGCTTTTGAGTAGCTACGTATCTAATTTTAATATTTTGTAATGCAACTTTACAATCAAAATGCAAATTGTACAGACGCCAACACATCAAGCTACTACAATCTGTCAAATTTCTTTAATAGATTTTCAACTTTATCGATAAAGCATTAAGGTTCAAGGTTGATTGGGAAAATTTGACAGTTTCGGGTAGCTTGACCTGCTGGCGTCTGTACTAAAATACTCAATACTAATTAATACTCAGAAATGTATCCGTCCTATTTACGATCGTTGTCTTCCACTGAAATGTCAGTATTCATATTATGTAACGTTATATTGTATTATTTAGAGCTCGGATATACGATCGAGTTTAAGACAATTATAAAGTTATGCGAATTTATCTGAACCTATGCCCTAAATGAAAGAAGATGTATTTATTGGGATTCCCACGGAAAGAAAAATACATCTTCAAGTTCGGTTTTGGGAGGGGTATTAATTGCATTCAAAATTTGGCAAGAGCAGTGGTGGCCCATTGGTAGCGACCCTGACTTAGCGAATTGTAGGTCGTGGGTTCGAACCCAGGCAAGCACTTTACTTTCTGTAAATAATTCCATCACTACTGCTCTCACAACGGAACGGTGAGGGCAAACGTGAGGAAACCGGCATATCCTAGAACCAAACATTCAGGACATATGACTTCTGCCAACCCACACTGGGCCCGCATAGTAGATTACAGCCCACTCCCTCTCGGAGAAGAAGCCTGGCCCCGTATTGGGAACATTATAGGCTGATTATGATAAATTTCAATCAATATCATTTTTTTAATATTTTATATATTTTTTAAAAAACGTTGCCCCACGCTATGAATTTCTCCTGTATCGTGGGTGCGTTTACAAATATTTAAACTCACATACACAAACAGCCAGACCCGGAACCACTACTTGTAGGTCATACAAATATTTGTTCCGTGCGGGAATCGAACTCGCGACACGCAGCGCAGCAGTCAATCGCTTAACCACTGCGCCAACCGTGCCGTCATATCATTGCCAGACTAGGATTTGAATCAAAGACCCCACGCCAGCCAAACACAATGGCAGTCGATACTAATTTATATTTATAATTATCGATAATAATTACGTCGTTATCGATCCGTGATCAACTGATGTCCGATATGTAATCACATAAGCGTTTTACCTATTTTAAATACCTACTATTCTTACACTTGAATGTTTTAATCAGACAACGCAACACATTCTTCATCGTTGAAATCAACTGCTTAGCTGGCATTTTGTCGATTATACACTTGTATTGGTATACATGTATTAGGAACCTGAAAATTGAAGGCTTTAACATCCTTAATCTGAAAATCAGTTAGTCAATTAAATCAATCGTATGCCTGAGAACTCTCTCGTTACATATTGTAACTAATTAACTTAAGGTTGTGATATAATACAGTACTTAAGCTTGGTGCTATGAGGGTACAGACGCCAGCACATCAAGCTACTACAATCTGTCAAATTTCTTTAATAAATTTTCAAGTTTATCGCTAAAGCATTAAGGTACAAGGTTCATTGGGAAAATTTGACAGTTTCGTAAAGCTTGACCTGCTGGCGTCTGTACATTTGAATGGAATAATTATTATTAATATGTGGGATAGGTTTCATAACATTTAAGAATCTCACAGTTTCCCAAACTGAGGTATTATTATATTACCTAGATAAAGAAGACTAGGTAATTATAAATGTTCTTATACAGCACATATCAAAAAGGTGTGGTCATATTAAAGGGTATGGGGTACGGACCATCAAACTGCACAACTTTCGCCAAAGGACCAACATCGTAATCGCGAAATATTACTCAGCCGTCCCATACCTTTGGTTCGAGTGGGTCTTGAAGTTTTTATTACTAGCTGCGCCCCGCGGTTTCACCCGCATAAGTTTCGATCCCGTGGGGATATCGGGATAAAAAGTATCCTTTATGTTAATCCTGGTTATCAACCATCTGTGTGCCAAATTTCATTCAAATTCGTTCAGTAGTTTTTGCGTGAAACAGTAATAAACATCCATCCATGCATCCATACAAACTTTCACGTTTATAATATTATTAGTAGGAATAGTAGGAATTATATATATTATATTAGTAATTAGTAATATTAGTAATTAGTATTAGTACCTATATTAGTACAGTAGGATAGTAGGATTATTTGCACTAGCAGCTATTTAGCTGATGCATATCTATTAAATAGCTTGGAGATATTTAATCTGTCCAGTCGACTCTTGAAGGAGTTCAGTGTGGGAGCCGTCTCAACATTTTCCGGGAACCTATTTTTTTTTTTTATATAAACTAATGTTTGACTGCGGTCCCGCCTGATGGAAAGCAGTGATGCAATCGTTGATGGTAAAGCGCACTAATTTATTATTAGCCTATTCACTCTAGCCTTGAAGATACTATTCCATGAGAGAGACTATTCCATGCGGTGAATTGCTTCAATGGCTTTTTTATGAATTTTCCCATAGCTTTAGGGAATAGCAATAGCCCACGCAAATTTTGGTTCGCATTCAGTGTGTAAAGGTCTTGAAGGCTTCGTAGTGTTCTATAAGTATCTTGTACGTCTCAATGAGCCGACCCCTTTATCTGCGCTGTTCCAGTATGATAAGGCCAGTCTTTGAGGCGCTCTTCGTAAGGTAGATTACGCATGGTGCGAACCATCTTGGTTGCTCTTCTTTTTACGTTATCAAATAGAGTGATGTCTTTTTTAAAATAAGGGTCTATGGAACAGTTGATAATCTTTTCGAAAGATTTTTGTTCAGTATGATGTTCTCTAACACGCGGTTAAATGTGACCACACCCTTAAATAGGACCACACCCTTAAATAGGACCACAACTTTCTGTTACATGCTGCTGTATATTTACAGCCAAATTAAAACATGAAGTCCTTGAAAAAAAGCATTTAAATAATTAAACAATGTATTTAAAAAAAAAAATGTGGCATGCATCCGTAAAGATAATACAAATGGCAGTTTCCTCATAAATTTTACATATGATGAAATCATGATCTGTTCATCAGTTATATTTCAATAATATCCTGCCAATTTGTTTTAATTTCCGGCAACACTTAAAAATGAGGCGGAAGGACCACTCATGATCTACCTATCCCGGTATAATCAGGGCTTATTGTGTACGAATTGAGAATGTAAAATTTATGGTAAACCTAGCGCTCTTAGTAATCATTTATTGTGTAAAATAAATGCAACTTATATATTCCTTGAAATTGTTATACAATGTGGAGACAACAATTCGACAAAAAATGAAAACACAGGCAATACTAATGTATAAAAATATATATTGGTACTATAAAATAAATCCTAGCATGGAAATTACAAATTATTTAAAACAAACTAAATAGTAGTGTTGGGCCGACTATGGGTTTTGCCAATCTAATGACTAAACTATTGGATATATTTGATTGAATTATTATTTGCAGACTGGGAACAGCATTAGATAATAGATATACGCAATTTAATTAATTGGCGTCTCCATTTTGTATTCAAAATAACTCGTGTGTCCATTTAACGATTTTTCGTGGGCATAATAAATAAGATTTTAAGTATAATTAACTCTTGTAGATATTTTACGGTGATGTAATCACGGCTATAACACCAAATATATTTATGCTTATTTATTTACATAATGTTAAGTTTTACACGATTTTAATAAATAATACTTATGCACAAGTCGCTTTTTATTTGATGATGGGCACTGAACGGGACGCCAGCACATCAAGCTACTACAATCTGTCAAATTTCTTTAATAGATTTCCAACTTTATCGCTAAAGCATTAAGGTTCAAGGTTGATTGGGAAAATTGGACAGTTTCGGGTAGCTTGACCTGCTGGCGTCTGCACGCAACTGATGAATCATCTCTGAATGCGCAACTGGTGTTGCGCACTCGAGATGAGATGATTGAAAAAAAAACGTTTTTTTTAAATCATGAGCGACGATCAAGATAATAATAGAAGACTGAACGTTAATCAGCTGTTACAAAATAACTACGAGTACGTAATAACATTAATAAAAATACATGATGTATGCCATTCATACCAAAAATTGAAATGATTACTTTGCGTGACAATTTCAGAAGAGGTTGGACACCCTTGTCTTGGGATCAGGGTGAGCGATTATCCTTTTACGTATTTTTTTATTATTTCATGTCTCCACCCCACTAGGACATGTAAATACCCCTAGGGATACTAAATATAGCAACAAGACGTTCTGAAAACATTATTTTACTTCGTTTTACAGTGTTTTATAATACAGTTTCAAACCTAATGCCGACGACCCCCCTCGAGGGTTCACTTTAGCTCAAACGCAATGCCGGTGACCCTCCTGGAGGGTTCACTTGCAATATTTATGGCGGCATGGCGTATGAGCTCTATGAAAAGTGGGTGGAGTCGAAACTGTAAAGGGAATGTTGAAAAAAGAGACATTTAAACGTCAAAAATGTATACAGCCGCTAATCATTACTTAACTTTAAGCAACTTTTATAAAAAAAGGGGGTAAAAGATTAAATAAAGAACCATATAATAATATAAGAATTTAATTATTTGTAACTATATCGAAATTAATACTCACAACTCTTAATTATTTTTCGTATGTCAGAAGCAAATAAAATTTTGGAATCACAGTTTAAATCACACAACTCAAAAATAATTTACTAGTCACATTTCACTGTTCACTAATATTATAACATAAAGAACTAAATACCTACGAATACAAGCAATCAGTCAAAAAAAATGGCGTACATCGTTATTGTGTTAGCCTTTAGATGACATTACAATAATGGGAACATTACTAATGATTAGGTACAGGGGTGTATTAAGATGTTGTCTATTAATGTCCTTTTCATAATTAATCAGCCCGTGAATCTTAATCACAAATAATAATAATAATCCACTATAAGTGAACTTAAAGCACAACAAAAATAAACCTGACCATCCAGCTCCAGCTAATTATCACAAAATTACAAACACTAAATACAGAACTGTTGCATAACCCACAACAGTATAGGTATGTACCTACTGTTTTGGTTTTATTTTAATCCGTCAGTAAGAGTATAGGGTCACGTTTATAGTTGTCATACTATAATTCATGGTGAATCTTAATTAGCTATAAATAAATATCAATTTGGGTATTTTCTTTTCAGAAATAAACACACAATATAATTATACTCATTTCATAGCCTGTAATACAATTTAACATAACCTACATTTTAATAATCGCATTTACTCTCAAACCATTTCCACAATTATCTTCTAATCTAGTTTTAATCAATAGCTGAATAAGTAAATACACCTACTATTGATGCGGGCACCCAATCTTCATGCGTACTCAAACACTTACATTACTAGAAGGTTTAATCGAATAACCCACACATTAACAAATATAATCAATATCCATGGAAGAGACATAATATCTGTGACCCTACACAAAGTATGCAGGATACTTAAGAAAGCAATATAAATATGATAGGTACTGTTTAGACAAGAGGTACCTTCTCAACTGATGCACATAGTGCATACCTAATCACTGCAACAATTTTTATTAAATATCTATTTTATACGCCTTTGATTTACCTGATAAACACACAACCCTATAAATTGCATACCCTATTCAATATTTATCAAATGTGTGTGATGCTAACATAACATGCTTCAGTACAGTACCGTACAGTACTTTCAACATCATAAATATATAATCATTTAAACCTTATTGCGAGTATATAAGGCTAAATTGTGAATTGTGATTACATATTTATAATGCCGATAGTTTGAGATCAACACAGCTAAGTATACTTAGCTGGGGACATGAATTTTTAAATTTAAATTATAAACTCACACTCATTAAACGTTCTACCTACTTTTCATTTACTCAGTTAAGATAATAACAAGAACTTTAAGGTAGGTGCTTATCTATTATTTTTTTTATAGATCTGAATTTAGTTTCAGTTAACATTACAACTATGCCTAGGTATACTCAGAATATTTATCTCCTACTGGAATTGAAGATTCTAAGATATTTTGTTATATTAGGTAGACTGTATACATTTGCATGTGCGTTTACATACATTTAAATTACTTAGAAGGAACATTTAAGTGCAAAAATACTTGAACAAAATTATTACCAAATGTTTGGCTCACAAACTACAAATGAATTAATGTGTTAATCTTATATATTGATAAGAATAAAATAATAACAGTTAGTTGAAAACTAAAAAATCTTACCATTATGATACGGTGGGAAATCACTACAATAATATGATACGACATACCTACTTCAACATGACAAGAAATGGAAAAGCTGTAATATTTACATACTTCCTCACATAGAATACCCTAATCACATCTCAAATATACATTATATTCATAAAGTGTTTTTATTTTATAAGAATGTTAATAAATATCAAGTAAGTATTTATTTTCAAAGCAATGAAAAAAACTTATTTTTCCTACCTGCTTCTGTTTAAGTTACAGATAAAAAAAACAAGTGGATATTTGAATAAAAAATAATCTAGCTAGAGCATACCATAGTTAAAGCTGCCTTATATTGTGATGAGAACATATATGTGATGAGAATGTAGGTATGTTACTTATAGCTATTCAATATATATTTATTTTCAAGTAACAAGTAGCTAGTTACATAATATACATAATAAAAGGGATCCTGTTTGTACTAAACCAGTCTGATCCTAACTCAATCATCATCTAATTCTATAACTATTGGTTCAACATTTTCTGTTGCTTTTGTATACTCCTCCTTCAATTGTGCCAAAAATGCACACTTTGGTATTTTCAGTTCATCTGCTTCATCTATCAAAACTTTTAACTTTTGAAGTCTTCCAATGTCAGGAGCAGTCGGAAGTAGTATGTTCTTAGTTTCAGACATCCACTTGTCAAAACTATTGACTCGAAAATCTATAGTCTGCAGCATAATGTGCAACTCATCCATATCATAACGGTAGTTCAATGTCTTTTTCTCCAGTGGGCATTGACATAAGTTACCTGTATGGTGCAAGCAAACCATGTGTTTACAATCACTACATGACACAGAAGATAGGAAACATGTTGTTTTACACACTTCACATAGCCGTTCATCATCACCGAGTAACTCAAATGCAGTCCTACGCACACTCTTAAGACCTTTCTTAGCTATCAAAGCTCTCAATGATCCTTCTTCCGCTGTGGCTTTAACTAATTCTTTTTGTGTTTCTAGTGCGGTCTCCAAATCTAACCGATCCCCTTCCAGTGCCATTTTACAAATCAATTCATCATGAGAGAAGACACAGAACCTCTTGAGATTTTTGTAATGGGTTATACACTCACGTCCAATTTTTAGCCAGTCAGGTGGGGCGAAATTAACAGCTTCGGCAAAGTTATACCCTTGGTTAAAACCAGCATGGTACGCTCTGGGAAATGTGACCACAAACTCTCCAGCATGCTGATCCGTCCTATAAATTGGTACCCCAGCGGCCATCAAAATATTTGGATTCATTATCGTTACAAGTTGGTGTAATAAATCTGGTTGTGATTTAAATAGATCAGGTGCTGCTGCCTTCATAGCTGTTTCCAATAATTCTGCACCACTGCCTGGCACTCCATACCAAGTTTTGGCCTCACCCCAATGTAAATAATTAATTGAATAACTCCAATGGTCCTCATTATGCCAACAAAATGCCGAAAAGCACATACCAACATACATCCAAGGCACGGTCATGCCAGATATGTCAGCATTTATAAATCTTAAGACAGACCCATCCAGAACAGGCAGGTTGTTCAAATTCCATCCTGAGTCTACATACTCTTGATCACCAGGATAAAGATTTAGTGAAGATTTAGTTGGAAAACCTGATCCATGATCCATTGAGTGAAGATCAGCACCATACTCTACAGTTACATCTTCCTCCACTGAAGAAATAATTCTCCAAAACTCTTTTTCAGCTACTGTCGTCGGAACTAAATGACCAGACATGGCAAAATAGTCAGATTTGAATTTATCTGCCATTTCTCCAAATTGTTGCAATGTGTATTCTCTTTCTGCCTGAGCAAATCCAAATGCCTCAGCAGGTTTATGGACCTCCTCAGAAATGCAACAAGGGCAACGCCAATCTCCTTCTGGCACCAAAGACAGCGGAGGTCTTAAACAAAATGTATGATAGGTTTCAGAACAACCACTACAAATTAACAGCATATCATCCCTATGGTCTTGTTGGCAAATAGCACACTGATAAACTGCTAATGGATCAAGATCATAGCGGGGCCTTTTCCTTGATTTTGTAATATCAAATTCTTCATCATTTAGTCCAGGCATTTTTGGTCCAGGTCCATAGCAAGCTAACCTTCTTAGTTCTCTGCTGCGTTTTATCTCTTCACTCTCAACTTTAATATCTGGTTTAATATCAGATCCTGTCTTTGTTTTCTTAATACTTGTGTGAGGTTTCTCCTCTCTATATTCTACTCTAATCTTTGTTATCCTTTCTATAGGTACTTCTGTAATCTGAGGCTTACCAACTTCATCTTCTTTTATTTCAATTTTGGGTTCAGTCTTCTTAACAGTTTTTAATATATCTGCTTTACTTTTTTCAAATATTTCGTAAGGAAGCAAAATTTTTTCATAATTACTTCTAAGAAAATTCATAGTAGTCATGTGCTGACTGTAACCCATCGCGCTTGCAATCTTGCGCCATTTTTTAGGTGTATTACAGCCTTCGAAGCCGCCCTCTTCATCTACCCAAAATTTGAGACAGTACAAATCCAATGTTTTGTTTTCAATCATTGGAATTTTTAATGGCGATCCTTGAAGATCCCAAAATTTTAAAATTTTCTCAAGAAACAAAAGTTTTAGACGCGTGATGGCTTCCAACTCGTTCACTTTCTGTATCCTCGGGACAAATTTTAATTTGTCCACGTCTAATGAAAACGGTGGCTGCCAGCGTGACGGAGGCTTTATTTTGCAGATGCCCGTTTTCTCTGCCACTGGGCGGATTTTAGCTATGTATCCAAGTGGATCCAAGAATTCTTCGGGCGTAGGTTCAAAAACGGGCGCTTCAGGTGGTGGTGTGAAAGTGAATTCTGCACTTTTATGCATGGCATTTTTCTGAATGTTCTTGCTATCCATTTCCGCTAATGAAATAAAGCCACACTAATTAACAAAATATTTTATCTCACAATATCCTACGTACGTGAAACATTTCACTCCCAGTAAAAGTCTACGTGACTTCTCGCCATGTGTAAATGGCTCCTTAGATGTAGAGATAGTAAAATACACTTTACACTGCCATTACTATATTCCGCATTAAGACCATATGATACGATTTTAAATTCAGTATAGTAACAAAACTGATTGCCTTGAACACAAGCCGAAAGTAATATTAACAATAATGAAACAAAATTAATATTGATTAAACGATTTCGTTTACAAAAGCTGGCTAGTCACAATCTCACAACCAGCCAGTTACTTGATAACTCACTCGACCACGATTCGTTCATTGATGCCTCGTTCAAACGCAGCTCGGCGCTCGCTCGTCAAAAATATTACGCACACATGCACGTTAAAATAATATCGCCGACTTGCTCTTCGGCTCTTCCTCAATCCTATTGGTCATTAGGTCGGGATGCTTGCTTCGGTCGGATGGCGAGGGAGTGTAATCTTTTTTTTGTTTGAGTTGAAGTTGGTATCCTTTCTCTTTTTAGTTTAGACCAAGAAAGAAAATGGCGTTCATAGCCCTGCACACAAACATCATGGTGTTTTCGTGGATTATTTATTTTATTAAAGTTATAGGGGATCGAGCGATTTTCGATATAATGAATAAGTAAAGTAAGTGGAAACAAGAAAATAAACCATGATTTATTACGTGCTATAAAAATAGGGTAGCAGATATTATCAGCAGAATAGTCAGTGGTGGCGTTGTAGGTAAAAATTTATATGCGGAGTGGGCCGTTGCGTTTACTTCAAAAGAAGAATCCGTCCATTCCGTCCTAAAATAAGATGGCGGATGGAACGGACTGTTGTGGTTGTGTGTGACGCAATAAACTTGGGTTGGGCCATGGGCCATGTGCTATAATACGGTTGCAGGATTAAATCAGATACATTCTATATGAAGCCAAAGCCTTCTTAAATACCTATAACTATCTACCTATTATTCCTAAAAACTTATGATGACGCTGGTCGCTGACCTTTGATGACCCTTGACCTACCTAACATAAAGTTAGATTTTTTCAGATACGATACGTTGCATAACAACACTAAATGATCTTATCAGACTCATTCTATTATTTATCTTCTAAAAAATGAGGAAAATAATACATGCATGTATTTCCATAAAAATAAGCATTACATAAGTGTGTACCTACTTAAACTGTTAAATAAACAGGACGGATCGTTTAGCTGTTGGCTCCCTAGATTTCTTCGCCATTCTTTTCGTGCCCAATACTCAATACTTACGTAATTCATAAGCCTCATAAACAAACCAATTTAATTTAGCGAAACTAAAATTGTATTTTGCTAAGAGAAGGAACGACGACCTAAAATCATTGTGTAACAAGTTATGTAAGTCTGTTATCTTTCTAACTGGCTCATAAACGAAAAAGGTTGGTACATAAGTGTAAGGTATTGATTATTTTGTGTACAGACGCTAGCACATCAAGCTACTACAATCTGTCAAATTTCTTTAATAGATTTTCAACTTTATCGTTAAATAATTAAGGTTCAACGTTGATTGGGAAAATTTAACAGTTTCGGGTAGCTTGACCTGTTGGCGTGTGTACATCTTATATTTAGGGTAGATTCATGTCGAAGATGTAATAAAAAAATTGGTGTCACACCAATACCACGCATTACAGTATAAATGTAGGTAGGCATATGTATGTGTAGGTACAGACGCCAGCACATCAAGCTACTACAATCTGTCAAATTTCTTTAATAGATTTTCAAGTACGGACGCCAGCACATCAAGTTACTACAATCTGTCAAATTTCTTTAATCAATTTTCAACTTTATCGCTAAAGCATTAAGGTTCAAGGTTGATTGGGAAAATTTGACAGTTTCGGATAGCTTGACCTGCTGGCGTCTGTACATCATTAAATCATTGTAGGTTCTTGGTTGATTGGAAAAATTTGACAGTTTGGCGTAGCTTGACCTGCTGGCGTCTGTACCTACATGCATAATAATCTGTTTTTTATTTGTTTATGTATAACAAGCATAATCAGCCTATAAAGTTCCCACTGCAGGGACACATGCCTCCTCCCTACAAGAGGGAGCGGGCTCAGTGCGGGTTGGTGAATGTCACGTGTCTTCAATTTTTTTCTTTTACCGTTTAGAGAGCAATGGTGATTATATAAATTACACAAAGTAAAATGCCTGCCTGGGGTCGAACCCACGACCTGCAACTCGTAAGTCAGGGCCGTTACCTCTGGGCAACCACTGAAGTCGGCCGTTGCTAGCATCCATCCGACGATTGTACATACCAACGCCAGCACATCAAGCTACTACAATCTGTCAAATTTCTTTAATACATTTTCAACTTTATCGTTAGAAACATTAGGTTCAAGGTTGATTGGGAAAATTTTACAGTTTCAGGTAGCTTGATGTGCTGGCGTCTGTACTCTGAAGTTATATTATGTTTTTAAAACACTAATCGAGCACAAATCTAGCCAGGCTACTACTTGTTATTTTAAATAAATAAATTATGATAGGTATATTACGTTTTAAACTTTAACAAAATAATTTGACTGAGTTTTATTTTTAGTTTATTTTTCTAGTTTTCTCAGCGTTAACTACTGAACCCTACTTCATGTGTGGTCTATTCACACTTGCATTAGTAATAAAACTTTTTTGGTAATCAGCTGTTTATGTTTACTACTGATCTGAATTTATGTTGAATATGTTAACACTGAATGAAAACTGTCTCAATCATCACCTGTCACCTGTCATTGTCAAAATTAAAACATAACCTCAATCGATGTTTTGTGACTGTAATTTAATTTTATCTTGCAATTTGTAAATTATAATTAAACTATGTTAAATACATTTCGTGGAGTCTGGACAGCCAATGTTCAATTACAGCAGATAAGATACGCACATAGGATAAGAGGCAAAGCTCCTATTTTCTGTCGTACGATAAAGGAACGTTTGGATGAACTAAATTATAAAGATGAATTGTATACAACTAGAATTGATATCGGTCTGCCCCGAACCAAGTGAGTATATCTAATAACTGAAAGTTGTTTATTCATAACTTAATTATGTCTCATTTCTTGGAACTTTGCAGATGCATTGTTAGGCCTCTCTTTTTTTTTTTTTTTTTTTTTTTATTATTATTATTATTTTTTTTTATTTCCCATCCCAAAAAAAAAAAAAAAAGGCCTCTCTTTTCTTCTTCCAATCCCCACACTCCTGTGCCAGCTTCATCCAGGTTACTTGACGATAACAGTAAAAAAAAAAAAACTACCTATTTCAGAAAATCATCAGATGGCAGCCGTATCTCAAGACTGGAACATCTTAAAAGCATAAAAGCAGATAAGAATATAGAACAGCTTGCACGCAATCATAAGTTAGAAATTGACTTGATGGAAGTAAGAAAGGAATGGCTTCAAACTTTAGGTCCCCAGCACAAAAAAGAAATTGCTGATCACTATGGCATATTTGAACACTTGTATGGAGAAGGGTACTTTGTACCATATTTGAATTTGGAAGTGTTGTATGATTTGAAAAATGGTTCCTACCTCCCAATTTACACCGGAAATGACATAAAGCCAGCAGAAGCACTTGAAT
This sequence comes from Apamea monoglypha, assembly GCA_911387795.2. Classification (NCBI taxonomy): domain Eukaryota; kingdom Metazoa; phylum Arthropoda; class Insecta; order Lepidoptera; family Noctuidae; genus Apamea; species Apamea monoglypha. The sequence continues at coordinate 9,781,065 of OU426920.1, forward strand.
ATCCTATTGTTAATTATGAATCTGATGCAGACACACTGTGGACTCTAGCACTTACAAGCTTGGATGGCCACTTAACAGAGAGTGATAAGGAGTATGTACACTGGCTTGTGGCTAATATTCCTGGGAACTCAATTGAGAAAGGAGATACCATTGTGGAATACTTGCAACCTATCCCATTAAAGGGTACTGGATATCACAGATATGCCTTTGTTCTTTATAAGCAAGATGGAAAAGTATCCTACAATGTGACAAAAGGTAGTATTTTGTAACAGAAAACTATAATCTGTATAATTATTTATGTTATTTCTAATCAATGTAATTATTTCCAGTAACTTCATCATCACCTCTGGAAGATAGAACATTTGTGACAAGAGAATGGTACCAAAAGTACCAAGACAACATCACTCCTGCAGGACTAGCATTTTACCAAACCAACTGGGACCATACAGTTAGAGATTTCTTCCATCAAGTACTGCAAAGCAAGGAGCCAGGTTACTAGAAGCACAATATGGTTCTTGTCCAATCCTATCTGTTATAAAGATCTGTTGTAAATTGATGAATTACCTTTTCTTTTTCAGTTTATGAGTATGACTTCCCTAAGCCCTACTTGAGGCCTCAAGAATGGTTCCCACGAAGAAAACCATTCAACCTATACATGGATAAGTACAGAGATCCAAAGCAGATCAATAAAGAGTATTTATTGCGCAAGTTGAAGAATGAGGACCCCTTCAAGGCGCCTCCACCACCACTTAAGTTCCCCAATGCTCAACCGTTCCCCAAGAACATGCCATCATGGTTGAAACTACATGAGCAGAAGATTAGGTTGGGTTGGGGCAGAATAAATGATGTTTAGAATTAATAAAAAGTTTTAAGTATGTAGTTTAAGTATTGTGGTATTTATTTATTAAGAAATATTATAAATTCTATGTGACTCAGGTTGGCTGGACAAATCTTCAAAATAGCTTGCATTTAACTAGGTCAATAGGTCACTTTATGTGACGGCTAAACACCCTTATTTCAGAATTTGTGACGCTACAGAATCTTAGATAATCGATCGAAAACGTGTCCAGCCATCTTGAAAAACCACTTTTCGCTGGTCTCTCAATCTCGGTAACGGAAGTGATTTTGACGACTTTTTGCATATCAACGGGCGTCACATAAATTTGTGACGGGCACCGAGCTAAAAGTTTTGTGATAAGTACAGTGGTTTAGTAGAAAAATGCAAAAATCTGTGTCCAGCCATCTTGAATTCACGTATAAAACTTATGGCTGGCACTTCCGAATCTCAATAACGGGGGCGTTTTCGAATATGGTTCCTTTACTAATACTTGGTGACGCAATGTGTGACAGTAATAACGTTTGATTTATGGCGTCACGTGTAAGGGTTTACGAGAAATCAATAAAAACTTAATGTCCAGCCAACCTGAGTTCAAGATGGCTGGACACATGTATCTCCACTGCCTGATGATCTACGACCTTCGAAATGTGTTCAAAATGTTGTGACGGGGACGATAATGATAACCTGAAATTGTTACGGAGAAACTTTGCGTAGTTTCAAAGATATTGATCATTTAAATTTCCCCATACAAACATCCATTAATATTGTGAGGTGACCATAATTTTACATAAATAAAGGATTTCTTTTTAATCGATTAATTGGCCGGTAGGTAGCATCCACGCCTGCTTTGTATTTGATTTCCCCGTGGGAATAAAAGGTTTTCCTGCAGTGAAAAGAGTAAGTATGTGTTAATTCAAAATAATAATTGACCACCAGCGCTGCAAGAGAGAGCCCACTTGTATTTCGCGTTTAGTTCATTATCTTTACTAATAATCAATAACATTTAAAAATTACACCCCCCCTTCCTCACTTCTACATTTTTGTCTTCTATTGATTTAAATATCTACAGTTGTTCGTATTAGTATCACCAATACACGGATTTTTGTCCATTAAAGAAAACACCTTAAAATATACTTGTCCTACATAAAACCTACAATATTGGTTACCCTACTGCAGTGTTTGTATGGGGAAATTTAAATGATCAATATCTTTGAAACTACGCAAAGTTTCTCCGTCACAATTTCAGGTTATCATTATCGTCCCCGTCACAACATTTTGAACACATTTCGAAGGTCGTAGATCATCAGGCAGTGGAGATACATGTGTCCAGCCATCTTGAACTCAGGTTGGCTGGACATTAAGTTTTTATTGATTTCTCGTAAACCCTTACACGTGACGCCATAAATCAAACGTTATTACTGTCACACATTGCGTCACCAAGTATTAGTAAAGGAACCATATTCGAAAACGCCCCCGTTATTGAGATTCGGAAGTGCCAGCCATAAGTTTTATACGTGAATTCAAGATGGCTGGACACAGATTTTTGCATTTTTCTACTAAACCACTGTACTTATCACAAAACTTTTAGCTCGGTGCCCGTCACAAATTTATGTGACGCCCGTTGATATGCAAAAAGTCGTCAAAATCACTTCCGTTACCGAGATTGAGAGACCAGCGAAAAGTGGTTTTTCAAGATGGCTGGACACGTTTTCGATCGATTATCTAAGATTCTGTAGCGTCACAAATTCTGAAATAAGGGTGTTTAGCCGTCACATAAAGTGACCTATTGACCTAGTTAAATGCAAGCTATTTTGAAGATTTGTCCAGCCAACCTGAGTCACATTAAATTCTCTCTTCCATCGCTAGTAATAAGAGAAAGGCGATTTATTACCAGTGATAGGAATAGGTAGTGCTTATTTGCCTAAACTTAGAAGAACAGAGACAAGAAACGGATACTTCCTTAGGACTTTTTTTCCGGGAAGTCTGTCCTGAAATTCGGGACAACACTTAAATACATTAAAAAAATATGTTATTTGAAATAAGTAATTCGTCTATATTTACCTAAAGTTTGCGACTAGACATAACATAATAAATAACATACACAGTTGTTACAACCATAAAATTATGTGAATTTTTTTTTTTTGGAGAACGTTTTGTAAATGATTTGTTGATCTTAATACTATGAATCACAATGTTTGTTTAGGGAGCCGTACACGTCTCGAAGTAAATATCTTCTTTCTAGCCCACTCTCGGCTACATTTAATGAGATTTCCAAAGTTCAATTGTATAATTGAAAAAAAAAGACATTTTGTCTTTAAAATAATAAAACGGTAATTTTTATCATTTTAGCATTCTCTATAGTAGGACGAATTTATCATTTAAAAAACAAAAGGTATTTGTATTTTATCTTAATGAAATATATTTCTAAAGTATATTTAAAAATGTGCATGATATTAAAATAATGGCCGTAACGCGTATATATTCGGGAGTCGTCACGCGGCTCCCGACACCCGGAGCGTCTCCCGCGGCGAAGTGTACTTACTTCGCCTTGGTCAATGCTAACATAACATCACACAACATTTTTTTGTAATAAGACTGTTCAGATTTATTTTATTATTAGTAGGTACCTGGTAGCTCAGTTCCATGCTAAGGAGACAGCCTATTGCCATTGTCCGGGAAAGAATCTAAGACCTACTTATTTTATTATTGACTCGTGTCGAGAAAGTTACTTCAATATCTCCGTAACCAGGTTCCCGAAGGTACGGTTCAGTACAAAAAACAAAAAGATCATAACGGGAAGAAAAGTGACTCTCTGCTTCGCTAAGTGTTTTTACACCACATAAAATTACAAATATTCTCGAATAAGTTCGAGTCGGTGCGTACTCTATTAGGTAAAAATTATTGAAATAAAACACAGGTTCCGTTACGTACTTTTATTAAACATTAAAAAATAAAAATAACTTTCTTAAATCAGACAATTTTTTATTACATAGTGCAACGAATTTGGTTTCCATCTGAACTGTTTATCGAAATTCTACATCTAAAAGACCCTATGCTATCTATATCATTATCATGTTTGCTTAACAATTTTGAGAGTGAAATTGAGCAGAAACCTTTACCTCAAATATAGAAAAATTAGCTTCATAAAAATAATAACATTATATTCTATAACCGTATTAGAAAAAAAAAACACATGCGTGTCTTTGATTTATTACAAATAAGAATGCAATTCTTTGCCTTTTAAGCTTAACAAGACATAATATGGCAAAACGAAAACTAAATAAGTAAATCATCAGAATACCTAGTTACAATAAATGCAGTAATAGTAAAAAGCTAACAATGGAGTTCTAACTATTATAATTGTTGGATGATTCTCAAAAACGCAATGTTTGTTTTATTGCTAATGAAATAGTTCGTTTGGCGAGCTTTCCCACAGACAACGTGTTTTATTGGTGATATCAGAATATAACATTTACCATGAACCTTAAAATGGAAAGTAGCAACTAGCTTTGCACTGCTAAGGCGTAATAATGTTTTACAAAAAAATCGAATTGTAAATAAACATTGCAAAAGTGGATATGAAGTACAATTTTATTATCTTAATGCTTGAAATATACACATATGGGTTCGTGTTTTCACGTAGATAATTATAATACCCAATCCATATTATACATGTGCTATATTGTATTTTATATACCTAGTGAATTTGCAACTCTAATTTGATACCAAATATTGCATAAGAAATGGTGCGATCTAGTCAAGACCAACGTCATCATCCGTGGGAGCTTTAGGTCCTCCTGCTCCGGGTGCAGCGCCGCCGAAACCTGGAAACATTATTATTTTTAAACAACTGTTAAAAAGGACGCCACCTTCGAAGGAAAGACGAACAAAATACTGAGATCTTGGGTTCCCTGGTGGATGGCAATAAGCCTGCACCTTATTATATGGAACTTGAACATAACTGGCGAAATGTGGGTGTACTATACGTAAAGGTGCCTAACCCATCGGGGATTACAGGTAAGTTTGTGTAGGTACACTAAAAAATAAAAATTAAATACAACCTAGAGAAAAGCGACCACAAAATTTAAAAAAAAAGTTTCGAAGATCAGTGGCAATTTGGCAATACACACAAAACAAAAAACAAAAAAATAAAGGCAGCAGAAGTTGTTTTGTACTACAGCTGATATTGAAGTCTTGAGTCGCGTACTACGCTTGAAGGGAGAGGATGTCGTACTGAGATTGCGATAAGCTGTGTAGTTTTAAAGAGCTTAATAAATCGAAATAAAAAATAACAAAAGGCAGTCCATTTACACTTTACATCTTGTAACTTAACGGTTCTTTTTAATCCTAATACTCCAAATAAATACCTGGAAAGCCGCCAGATCCACCCTTTCCGAGTTTGGCTTGCAGTTTTTCTATAACCGCCGCAATTTTGGGGTTACTCTGATACTTCACGAAGTTTGCTGGGTTAGACGACACATCCTGGAATGCCGCAGCGACCTCTGGGTCCTAAAGTTTGAAATCCATGTTAGTGCCAATTTTGACCCCACAACTAAGTACTACTTGGCAAACAGATGGAGACTTCTGTTTTTAGCTAGTGTAAGTTCAGATGTCATGGGTATCAGTATCTAATAGCAAGATAAAAAAAAACAACACAATTTTAAGTTAACAAACAACCGCGTGTCGCGCGTTGCTTAAAGTTATGATTAAAAAATTAAGATAGGTGTGACTTAAGTAGTCCATGCATTAATATACTACTTAAGTTTCATGCATCATATACTATTTCATAGCTGGTGTGACCTACTCGCACTTAAGTCAGGCTTTTCTGTGTAAAAATGTACTACTTAAGTCACAGAAAAGCGTGACTTATGTGCGGGTTTAGGTCACACAGAATATAATCCTTCTACTATTAATTAACGCGACAGTTTGTGAGGACGAAAGGATGTATGGATGTTTGTTACTCTTTCACACAAAACTATTGAACGGATGTTGCTAAAACTTTACAGTAATATAGCTTCAAATCAGAATTGGAATAATTTCCGGCTACCACGCGAGCGAAACCGCGGGCATAAACTAGTAACAAAATATCTAATTACCTGGAATGCCGACATGATTTCCTGATCAAACAGCAAGTTACTGAAGTCCTGCGGGTTGAGCCCAGCGGGGAAGCCACCTCCGCCGGCTCCGGGGAAGCCACCGGCTCCGGGAAAGCCACCGGCTCCGGCTTGGAAGCCGGGCGGCACGTTGGGTGGCGCGCGGGCGTTCGCCTCTGCCTGTTCACGTGCCGCGCGAGCCCTTGCCTCCTGAGCCTTGCGAGCTCTGCGCAACTTGTCGCGATGCTGAAATATTTTTGGAGGAATATTCAATGTAAAGTTATATTGTAAACAACAGTATATTTTTGTGTTAGGCTCATTGTATTGTATTATATACAGTACATGTCTATAAAGCAGAAGTTGCTAGTCTAACTCTTGGGTGTAAGTCAAAATTGACTCATTAAAAGCATTATTTATTTATTATAGTACCTCTCTTTCTTCCTTCTTGCGTTGAGAACTGAGCTTGTGTTGACGCAGTTTCTCAGCATTGGGTTTGACCTCGGTCAGCCATTCGTTGGTTTGATCATCATAGTCAATTTTAAGAGATTCACAGAGATCATGAGACGCCTCTTCAAATTTACCCAGTAACCTGTTGAACAGTTTAATAAATAAGACAATGATAACGAAATTGCATAATGGTTCACACAATAAATGCAAAGAAGACTGACAGACTTTACAAGACAGATCTAGAATGTGACACAACCAGTATTGTTGTGACCACAACATTATTTATATTAATCAAGATTAAGGTAGGATGATATGCACAAAAGAGTAATCCATGACTTTGCAAGTGTTTTAGTTGGTGTAGAGTCTACACAACTAACATAGTATAATTATTTGAAAACTAGAAAAACTACCCAATTTCTTTATGAGTGATTTTCCTTATACAGTTCCCAGCAGCAATGTTTTGTGGACATACCTATAGCCAGACAGTGTAGTGTCTGAGTATAGGTATGTCCAAAAAAAATTTGGTCTGATGAAAAACTAAAAGCATTGTCATGTGTTTTTTACACAAAAGGTATGAGTAACTTACTCAATTATCATATTTATGCTATAGTAATTCTGGCAACAGCGTTATTATACGACACTAATTAAACAGAAAAATGTATTGCTTTAGTAGTAGAACCCCGCCTTTATTTGTTCTTTTTTGTTAACAAATAGAATCTTACAAATATACAAACACAAGTTTCCAATTTTTTTAGTTTTTATTTCAACAAAGTGACAACATAGTTACAGACATTACATTTACAACATACAAAGTAGTATCTCAATCATAGGTCCCCCAGGCTCCTAAACTAGGTTTATACCTGTGACTTGAGATTCAGAAATAAAATTGAAGTGTCTGTTTATAATGCAAAAATAACAAATTTTTACTAAATGCTTACACTAAATGTATATACGGTATTTATTACAAAATAAACAATTTTTAAATTTTCGTCGTCTGTCTGCTTGTTCCGCTTAATCTCCGAAACGGCTGCATCGATTTTGACGGGACTTTCACTGGCAGATAGCTGATGTTATAAGGAGTAACTTAGGCTACTTTTATTTTAGAAAAATAAAATAGAGGGTTCCGCGAAAAAGAAAATCCATGAATTTGTGTTTGTTTTTCGATATGCACAGCTAGTTTCATATAATTGTTTATTTTGAGACAAAACCCACCTGTAAGCTCTTCCACGGAATTTATACGCAGCGGCACTGTCGCAGTTGAGTTCTAGAGCGCGCGTGCAATCCTTGATGCAAGCATTTGGTTTGTTCTGCTTCAAGTAGATCTGTGAAAAACATAAATACATAATATAACATAGAACTGACTTTGACAATGTTGAGGTATTCGCAATGCTTCTGAATTCTATATTCAAACCCAACAAGAGTGATGCTGATGAGGATGAAATTGACACAGTATTGGAACAAGATCTGTGTGTGCCCTTTATACCAACAATCTTAAAGAAATAGCAAAGGAAATCTGACTAACTCGAGAAAAGCCCCAGGATTCGACCTAATCAAATGTGCCATTACTTAAAAATCTTCCCAGAAAATGCATTTCTTTCCTAGCTAGTTTGTTTAATGCAATCTTTCGAACATCTCACTTTCCTGATCTGTGGAAAATCTCTAAAGTTGTCATGATCCACAAATTAGGTAAACCTGAACATAAAGCCTCGTCTTATCGGCCGATAAACTTAACGCCTACTCCAAACTGTGGGAGAGGATATTCCTTAACCGACTAAAACTGTGCATGCATATGATGTTGTTCCGTCTCACCAGTTTGACTTTCGGAAATCTCACTCAACAATAGAACAGGTTCACCGAGTTTACCAATCAGGAAGACAGGCTTTTAAACGTTACAAGTATTGCTCAGCGGCATTTCTTCATGTACAAGCTATTGACCGCCTAACATGGAAGCATTATATTAAAAATAAAAGGACGAGATAAACCACAACTTCTAAAACCTGTATTGGGGAAGAAACTCTGTGCTCTCTGTAGACAACAATCTCGTCATTAAGCCCTTATGGGGCAATTTTGGAGCATTGCCAGCAAAACCAACATACTTTGAGCAACCTACAAAGAGTTCAAAATAGTATCCTAAGATCTAAAGCAAATGCACCTTGGTTTGCTTTCAAATCTGTGTTTCAAATCTACGACTATCTACAAATCAGTAAACTCTGAAATCGAGTGGTACAAAATACAACACGGGGCATTCCCAACCTTGCATCCAAACCCATTAGTTACTGAACTGTTCAAACCGACAGCAATGGTAAAAAGGCTGAAGAGGAACCACCTTCTGTAGGTGGGAGCTGCAGCACTGGCTGCTCCACCACAACGCCATTTGTCATGGAACGAATTTGCTTATGGTCTGACGACTGACTGCCAATGGATGAAGAAAAAAAAAAACATTTTTTTTGTAGGGTATGTTAATAAGTGTTATATGTGGGTATCTGAAAATAAACCAGTTGTCATTTGGAATCGCAGTTTCACTCATAGCTTCCAGATATTATATTTCACGAATACAACTGGCGACGAGGTAAACGGTTAAATTCGTGTGATTTACATCGTTTAAGTGTGGAACTTCAAGATGCCTATCGGTAAAATTAAAGAATTTGATCTATCAAGCAAAAAGTGGCTAGCACATATCAGACGCGTGGAACAATTCATAACCTTAAATGAAATAAAACCAGAGTTACAAGTTGCAACGTTGGTGACGTTGGTCGGAGCGGCAACATATGACTTAACATGTGTGATTTATGTGCACCTAATCGGCGGTTGGGACGCGAACGTTTGAAGCGGTGCATCAAGCGGCAACAGCAAAGCGGGCAGGCCGGCCGCCCGAGCGCGGAACTGCGAGCAGCGGCAACTCGTCTACCGAGGGGAGCGCGGCAACATCGCGCTCAACGCGTGCTTGTTGAAAGTGTGGCAGAAACCATCGTCCAGAGGTGTGTCGGTTTAAAAATTACTCGAAACTCAATTCGGTCTGAATAATGCGTGTGAGTCGGCAGACAACTCATTTTGCGTCGCCGTGTGAATCAAATAGGACTTTTTTATGAAACTGAATGCAGCAGAATTTCTGCGACTCACGACTCACCAAATTACGCTCGATTGACCTCACCCTTAAGGTACGCAACAAAGTTAGCAGCCTATGACTTCACTATAGAATTTGTAAAGTCCAAAGATATAATGTTATTATAACGTGGACGCATTACGGAACAAATATTTGTATGACCTACAATTAGTAGTTCCGGGTCTGGCTGTTTGTGTATGTGAGTTTAAATGTTTGTTAATGCTTGCCACTGCCGTATGAACGTAAAACAAAAACGGGGCAGGATACGGTGTCATATATTAATTACGTAGAACGATCGATTCCTATTAGAGCAAAAGACGTTTCCAACAACACAAAAGAAGATGAGGTTCTTAAAAATATCTATGATTATATTATTAATGGCTGGCCAGCAGTAGTAGTAACTACGATCTATAATCTTGAGTACGAGATGAAGAAAAACCTTATTTCCATCGAAAGGATAAGCCTTACAGTGTATCTGTATATTATACAATCACAGAGTGGTCATTCCAAAAGTACTTAGGCAGCAAATTCTACAGGAATGAGACGAGCGACACCTAGGGGTAGTCAAAATGAAAAATCTATCTCGAAACTATGTTTACTGGTCACAATTGGACAATGAAATTGAAACATTGTGTCGAGAATGCTGTGCATGCCTACAACAGCGCGATGCGCCGGCGCGTGCACAGTTGCATCCGTGGGCTTTTCCCACACTACCGTGGCAACGTTTAAATATTGACTTTGCTATATTTCAAGGTAAATATTATTTAGTGACGGTAGATGCACACAGTAAATGGATAGAAGTTCAAAAAATGTCAGGAACTAATGCAAACTCCACTGTAAATAAGTTAAGAGAACTTTTGCACGTTTCGGATTGCCTTCACATATAATTTAGTGATGGGGGACCTCCATTTAGCTTGTTTGAATTCTATTTAAATAAAAACCTAATAAACCATACAATGTTACAACGTATGACTTGTGGTGTTTTTAACAACCACTAAAAAAAAAACAAACAATATTTTTTTGTACTGTATCATGCCTTAACCTTTTGGTTGTGGATATATTAAAGGTCAAAATTCCACCTTTTACTAAAGTATTTTTACAAAAGCAAGTTTTTAATGTTATAACACCAGACTTAATAAGCTTCTGGAGGGGAGGTGGGGCTGGTTGGAATAACCACCAACAGCCGCCATGGCCCATGTACAATTTCCCACCTGAAGGACTAACTGCGGAAACCAAACCAGTAACATAGAACATGTTATAACACCACTTTAAATACCCCCACAACCCCTGCACTGTTGCATGCCACCCAAGCACAATGTTTTGCATGTGTTACAACATTGCGCACTACCGCAAACAGCAAATTTTCACACCAAACATAAGTTGTTTCCCAGCTATTATTTTAGTACAATTAAAGTTACTTTCATGTACAGAATGCGAAGTTGACAGCTATGTGATGGGTCATTTTAAACCCTGTATGTGTGAATGGCACATTTGGAAAATTTGAGTGAACATAAAGACTAATTATGAGATGACATCCTTCAATCATCAGATCCGAGATGAATAACCTCATGTCATATTTACTGAATTAACATATTAAAGAGAAATTAAAAAAAAAAAAAGAGTCAATGACACAAACCTGTCCTCGTTTAGCAAAAAGTAAGGCACTCTGAGGATTGAGTTGTATAGCTTCATTGTAGAGTTTGATGGCTTCATCATACTGTTGCTCGGAGAAAGCCTTCATAGCCTCAGACCTCTTCTCATCAGACTGGTCTCGTTCCTCATCTGTCACTTCTTTTGACTCATCACCCATGATCTGAGAATCATCCACTTTGTCTGCATCTATGACACCTGAATGCAAAATGAAAATAGGTTTTATTCTGGACCCCCAGTCATATTAAAAAAAGGAGGTGCAATGAAGGCTATTCACTATTATTGAGGAATAAAAATAGGAGTAAGGGGTATAATACCTAGCTAAGGTTCATAGTTATATGTAGTAGTTGTCTATCATATAATATTAAACATTTGAGAACATTGGAAAGTCTACATCCTTTGTGGAGTTATTAATTGAAACAGATATTTCATAATGTGGCTTTCAACAGGTTTTAATGAGATTTCTTCTTTGTGAAGAAATCATTATTGACTTCTCAATATCTGTTGTTAACTTCAAAGTATTTATTATCCATATTTTAGAATGTTTCCATAAACAACTTATCAAATATACTCCTCAAATATAAATCATTTGCAGTATGTGTTATGATGATCTTCATAATAATTGTTGTTGTTCTCTGTTTTTATAAATAACTCATTTTATCTTGTCCCACATATATATTTAACAGTATAGTTTTGTTACAACTTCTTATATCTATGCATTAATAATAGTCATAATAATCATCATCCAGTGAATTGAAATACTCTGAAAAAAATTGAAATAGTACATGTATGGCAGTTTTTTTTTAATCAAATATGCTAGCAGCTTTCCAGTTACCACTATTTTGATTTTCCAAACATAATAACTTTGTTGAACACTGGTCAACTACAGGAAATATGACATACGAGCTTAATTTTGTTGTCAGTGCCAATTTTATATTTCAAGAAGTATTGGTATGACAGGCTTATGTCCTTAACCCCACATATAAGTGAGCACATTTTTTGGGATCACTTCTATGCTGAGTAATATACAGGGTGGCAGGGACATTGACACCCAACCAACATGATTATGATCATGGTCATGTGATCATGTGTGTCTTGACCATAGATTCAGTACACGATTGACCTGCATTGAATTTTTTTGTTGGTTATAAAAAAAAAAAAATTACTTTTCCATATATTTTAACCATGTTTTGCACTTTTCTATCAAATAGCAGATATTTTTATACTTCATGCTACATTCATGGTTACAGTTTGTGCGTCAATGTCCCTGCCAGCCTGTATTTGGTAGGAAGGGACGAATAGAATGGATTGGAAAATCTTTCAAAAACTTAAGTTGTGAGTGTTAAAAAAATTACCGTCCAGATTCAGCTCCACATTTTCATCTTCAGAAGTTTCCTCCCCTGATGATGTTGGAGTTGTATCATCAGCATTACTTTTTGATGTATTGCTGAAACTTCAGTTATTTATTAGAATAGCTATGTACAGTCACAAGCACTAATATGTCAACACTTGGAAATTTTCAATATCAATTTTTGCGTGAAATAACGAAAGCAACTATGAAATACGATACATTGCAAAATCCTATGGGTTCGAAAATACTATGTTCATAGCAACATAAAATTTCATTAAAAATAAAGGAGTAAATCTCTTTTGAATAAAGCCAAGTATATACATGCTTATGCTCATGACTGTACTTGTATGAACATAGATGTCAGTTACTATTACAACAAAGGAACAGCAACAGAGGGACTTTAGAAAAAGGGTAAGCAGCATCATACGCTGTAAGGGATCTGTAAAAAAATGGCATTTAGCTATGACTTTTAACAATTACGTACTATGTGTAATTATACGGTGTATCATTTATCATCAACCTTTGTTTTTGTTAAGGCATGGTGACTTTGATAACATCGCATACTACGGTTTTAATGGAAGATACTTAGTCGTATAGATTTTTTTCGGCAGTTTGTAAATGTGTAATAGAAGTGGAGTCTATATATTACATTAAAATAAGCCATTACTTACGTATCGCCAGCCGGTGTAAAGTTTTTAGCACTCGTTTTTGGACCTGGAATGGTAACCCCCAGAGCAGACAGGTATTCCTTGAAGAAAGCTAATTTTGGGTGATGTATTATCTGCGGCTCTGTTTTGCAAAAGTCGACGAATGCTTTCAACTGATTCAGTTGCTCCTCGTTGAATGGGCAATTCATTTTTCTTGATTAACACTGCTCGAGCTGCCGGCAGAATGAATAATTAAAACAATTGAAATGCAATGTCACGATTGGTCAAATATCGATTATAATTTGAACTGCGTAGAATAGAAGTAGAAAATAACGTTGCAACTTGTAAAATAACAATTATTTCCTCACTTTCTAATAAAATGAAGAATACCGCACTGCTAGCGCTAAGACCGCATAAAACAAATAAATTGACACTTGGTCGTTCTCGTTGGCCGGGGTCGGATATGGAATTTTCTCGCTTCTACAACCACAGATAATATTATGCACACGTCACACAATAAAATTCACTTCATGTTTCGGTATAGTATTTCTGTCGATTCATTGTTATTGATTTGTTTTAGTCTGATAAAGTAATTTTTAATTATCTTTTCCCACGGGATGTATGTCTTTTTATGTGTACATACCAAAACATTGTAAATAAAGAACAGTGTCGGTTTACTTACTTTTTAATATTATTTTTCGGTGTGGCAACGTGCTTCGTAAACTAAAAAAAAATAGTTTTGGTCTCAAAGACAGCGGGGCCACGAGCAGGGCGGTAGTCAAAGTGGTTGGACAAGTTCTTATTTTGTCGTTAAGATTATTTGTTCACGATTGGTTCAATTATTGATTAAATAACAAGAGATAGGTACCTAGGCCATGTGTACATACTCCCTTACCCCGTCATCCCATGCCCGCTACGTTGTAGGCTCCAGCCAAGTCGAAAAGAAAGTCTTGTTTGTACTAAGGCTATTTTTCAATCATCTGATAACTTTATACGAGGAATAATTTTGAAATTTTGACATTTATTTCACTGTCAAAAATCAATTTTATTCCTGGAATATAAGTTATCTGGCGATGGAAAAATCAGCCCTAAGTATGGTAAGTACTTACTAGTTAAGTAGCTAGTAAAATAGTGCAATCGGTGCAATCCATTACACTGGTTAATCTCAGAACATTTACTTCGGTCTCGCATTCGTAACAGGGCTGCAGTTCGTTTTATACGGCCTTCATAGATGGCGCTGTATGTCTCTTTAGGACAGTACCTAGGTACAGACGCCAGCAGGTCAAGCTACCCGAAACTGTCAAATTTTCCCAATCAACCTTGAACCTTAATGCTATAGCGATAAAGTTGAAAATCTATTAAAGAAATTTGACAGATTGAAGTAGCTTGATGTGCTGGCGTCCGTAAACACGGCTACACATCAAGCTATCTATACATTTCCAGTTTTAGCTGACCTCGAATTGTATTGTAAATGATTTCACAATAGAGACTTCGCGTGGTCTCATAAGCAATAACAAAGAAGTTGCTCAAGAATTTGTAAATTTCTTTACCAGTATCCCACATACAACCACTGAAATCTTAAATTCCTCGCCCTTGCGTTCTATTAATTTATTAAGAGCAAACGTCTCATCCTGCCAGATTGAATTTAAATTCAAGCATATAAACCCCATAATAGTAATAAAAGCTTTCAAGCAAATCAAGATCAAACTAACCGAAGATCGATGGGGAATGTCTATCAAAGTTTGTACCTCCATTATTGAGACTATAGCGCCGTACTTAGCCTTAATATTTAATTTGTGTGTGGATCAAGGAGTCTTCCCAGATCTAATGAAATACAGCAAGGTGATACCCCTTTTAAAATCGGGGGACAGTAAACTTACCAATAATTATAGACCCGTATCCGTTTTACCGGTCTTCAGCAAGGTGTTTGAAAAGGTGATGCTGAACCAAATGCTCAATCATTTTAACACCAACAGAATATTACACGACCAACAGTATGGTTTCACCAAGGGACGTTGTACGACTGATGCCGGTATCACCTTATTAAAACACATTTTTACAGCGTGGGAAGAGTCCCAAGACGCCATAGGAATTTTTTGTGACCTCTCCAAGGCTTTTGATTGCGTCGACCACGAAACCTTACTTTTAAAACTTGAGCATTACGGAATAGGAAAACTTGCGCTCAGTTTAGTAAAATCTTATTTAAATGATAGACAACAGCAAGTTCAAATAAATGGTGTCAATTCACTCGGTTTAAAAGTAAAAATGGGTGTTCCGCAAGGCTCGATATTAGGTCCTTTCCTCTTTTTAGTTTATATAAATGATCTACCCCATTTGTTAAAAACCCAACCACAGATGGTGTTATTTGCTGACGATACTTCCTTGATTTTTAAAATTAATAGACGTGCATCAAATCTTGACGACGTAAATAACGCCCTACTGCAGATCCAAAATTGGTTCACTGCTAATAATTTAGTATTAAATGGGAAAAAAACGAAGTGTATAAGATTTTCTTTACCAAATGTCAAAGGTAGTCATTGTGAGATAAAATTGAATCAAGAGAAACTAGAATTCGTCGATGAAACTGTTTTCCTGGGGTTCACGCTCGACTCAAGGCTTCAATGGGGTCCTCATTTAACATCCCTTGCAGGACGACTAAGTTCAGCAGCGTATGCTGTGAGAAAAATCCGTCAACTTGCTGATGTCGATACCGCGAGACTGGTCTATTTTAGTTACTTTCATAGTATCATGTCGTACGGTATTTTACTATGGGGACGGGCTGCAGACATCGAGTCTATTTTTATTCTGCAGAAAAGAGCCATCAGAGCCATATATAGCCTCCGCAGGCGTGACTCTCTAAGAGAACTGTTTAAAGATATTAACATCATGACGGTACCTTGTCAATATATATATGAAAACATTATGTACGTAAGGAAAAATCTACATATTTTTAGTAAAAGAGGTGAAAGACACAATTATATCACTAGAAATAGGGACCAATTAGTTCAACCAGGTTTCAGGCTGGCTAAAGTAGACTCATCTTTCATGGGGTACTGTTTAAAATGTTACAATAAAATACCTCCCCACATAATTGAACAGAATGAAACGAAATTTAAATCTTGTATAAAACGCACACTATGCAGCCAGGCATATTATAAATTGGGAGATTACATCGCTGATAAAAATGCTTGGCTAAACGCTGGTCCTGCTCCACAGGACGCATAAATAAATTGATTAGCATTTGAAAGTACTGTTGGAGCCGCTGAAGATTGTAAAATACTATTTTTGCATTATATAAATTCAATCTCCTAGTATTGTATAATTGTATAGCTCATGTGTGAGTACTATGTAGGTACATACTATAAAGCTATCATTTACTGGGTACGTCTTTCATTGACTTGAATGTGCCCTGGCGGCTGAGAGTATGTCATGCTCACTCAAATGTCTCGCTGATGGTGGCACATGTGTTGGATCATTTAGCTCCCTTCAAAATGGTTGAGCTGAATGGTGCTAATCCGTGCGTCATGTTCGTGAACGGGCGCCGTCAGTGGGGACTGGTCATCTCTTTGCTGCCATGGCTTATTTTAATTTAATTTAATATTTGGATTGTTTTAGGCTTTTCATTACGGATGCTTTTAACGTTCTGCATCGTTCTCACATGCATAATTTTTAACATGAATGATGTAACTAATACTTTGTAACCATATTTTGATTTAAAAGAGTGTCCATGGAGTTTCTTGCCCGTTCTTCTCCATAGGTACCTACTACGCTTTGGAATGGGCAACTAGCTTCATTTCTCTGACTGACCGACCCCTTGACAATTCAAAAGTGCCTGTAATTGGTTTAATTGAAATAAATACTTTGAGTTTGAGTTTGAGTTTATACATTTTTCGTACAATCAGAAATCAGCTTAAACTGGTTACGTATAGCTTGATGTGTAGCCGTGCGTATGTACCATAGAGTAAAGTAATATGTACATACTACCTAGTCTTGCCATAAATATTGTCACGAAGAAAAAAAAAAAATTTTTTATTGCAAATAATATTTATTACTTTTACTGTGTGTAAGTTTAATACATAAATATAAAACAATTTAAAATATAAAAAGCTTATTCGAAGTGGTCTCCATTGGCTGCAATACAGTCCTTTAAACGTTGAGGCCAGTTATCAATAGAAGCACGCACTCTTTCCATGGGAAAATTCTTCACTGCCAATCGTATGGATTGTTTTAGGGACTCCAAATTATCATGGCGTTTAGAGCAAGCCGTACTCTCTAAAACTGACCATAAATCATAATCCAGCGGATTAAGATCGGGACTAGACGACGGCCAGTCTTCAGCTCTGATGAAGTCCGAAACGTTCACTTCCAACCAAGACTGCGTGGACCGAGCTTTATGACCCGGCGCCGAGTCTTGGAAGGACCATACTTGTTTATTGAACATGGTGTTGTTAAGGGGCTTAACTACCTTCTCAATAATGGTATCTTGATATACTTGTGCCGATGTTTTGATACCTTTTTCACAAAAATATGGCTCAGTCACTCCTTCATAGCTAACACCCCACCAAACCATCACTGAAGTCGGATAATGCCCACATTGCACTCTGTCGACTAATTGGGAAGCTTCCTTAGAGCTTTGAGCATAAATCCGATCATTTTGTTTGTTAAAATGTTGCTCAATTGTAAAGATTTTCTTATCCGTAAACAAAATTTTTCCGTGACCTCCCTTTGCGTACCGCTTCAGTAGTTGTTTCGATTTTACCACCATATTCTTTTTTAAATTATCAGTTAAAAATGACCAGTGCGTCTCTTATAGGCTGCAAGTCCTAAGTCATCTTTTAAAATACGCGACATGGTTCTGGGTGCTATCTTCATCTCCCGAGATAAAATCTTTTACTTTCGGACAGGATTTCTTCGAATTCTTTCCCTTACTGCTTTGACCACCTTTTTCGTACGAACACTACATAGACGGCCAGATCTTTTTCTGTCACAAACAGAGGAGGTCTCATTGTACCTATTAATAGCCCGGTACACAAACATTTGACTAATACCAAGCGTTTGGAGAGTTTTAAAAATTGCATTTGGCTCCATACCAACTTTGTGTAATGCAATCACAGCGATTCGGTTCTCTTTATCACACTCCCACTCCATTTTAATGAACAATCGTATAAAAATGACAGATTCCAAATTCAAATGATTCTGATTCTGATTCTGTTGATTTGATTCTTTCTTATTTTTAATTGTAATAGTTTTTATGGCCAGACTGCGTATTGCAGGTATTTTCTAGGCAGGGACCAGAAGAAAAAGAATGAGAGAAATAAGAAAGAAATGTTGACCGATTTTTGGCAGTAATTACTGGAAAATGATTGCAGTGAGAATTTACACTTTCATTTTGTTTACAAGAATCTGTAAAGTGGAATTAAGTAGTTCGTCTACTGCATTATTTTAATACTTGCACACAAATGTACAGAGGCGGACTCAATGCCATAGACCTTTTGACCAGTCAACAGCGCAACATGTGCAACAGCGAGAATTACATTAGATTCTCATCACCTCCTTTTATGACACAGAGGCAAAAATATTGGATGCTCCGCCTTTCATATCCAGTCTGCTATTGCTGCCCCTTCTTTAGGTTGTTGCTTTGTTGGTCCACTAACAGCTAATTAGCTGCTACTGTGTCTTTACCAAGTAATAATAAAAATCCAGTCCAAATAAAATATTGAGCAACCTTTAATTACAACTATTTTAATTTCTAAAAAATCCCCTTTGAGAATTTTGTCATATAATTAATAATCTAACATCGTAAAAAGTGTCGAGTACCTCGCGTTTACTATGCTAGAGTGAAAATAGAAAAAATCATAAAATAACGTTAGAATGGTAATTGCCTCCTGTGTTAGTCCGACCTCTTTTTTTTTCGACACGTTCGGGGGTCGAGTCGGGGAGCACTCGTCCTTTATGCCACATAGCTTTTTAATGAATGGTATTATTAGGGTAGGTACATTTACCGGTTGTGGGGCACTGCCATAATTAACATCGCCAGATTTATTTGTTCGTACTCTGTATTGGATTGTATAATTTATACAGTTCTGGTAAATATTTGCCAACACATTTCTTGTCTCTATAAATAGGTATACCTCAGGGTATTCAGAGTGTACATTGCTCGCAAAACAGATGGGGCCGAAACATTCTGGAGTGGCGACCGCGCACCGGAAGACATACCGTTGGAAGGCCAGATAAGGTGGACCGGTGACCTGATGAAGGCCGCAGGAATCCGCTGGATGCGAGAAGCATTGAACCCGACGAAGTGGCGTTGCTTGGAGGCTTTGTCGAGCAGTGAACGTTTTTCGGCTGAAATGTTGATGATGATGATCCAAAGGTGAATCTTCTTCTCCCGTATCGGCACAAACTAAGACAAGTTCTAGACCTACATATATGCGAATAGTTCATCCCGTAATAAACAATATTTACCAGTCAGAAAAGTGGTGGCGGTTCTGACTGCTCAGGGTGCGCTAGACTAATGCACCTGAAAAAACACCGAATAACCACACCGAATAACTATCTAGGTATATCTTAAGCTACCTACGGATAGCAGCCTCTTGAGCCAGCGATGGATGGTACCACATTCACCTGATGAGCTCATTAAAATATTTGCCTTGACAAATTCCCCAGTAGGGGAACCTTGAGAGACCCGGTACCTTACTGGTAATTATAATTTCGAGCCGTTTGGGGTTGAAACCCTTGGGCCGTTGGGTCCGAGTGCTCATAGTCTCTTTAAGGAAATCTCGAAACAGCTAGTCAACACTTTTCCATCACCCAAGGACTGGCCTTTACCTTGGCCGGAGGCTAAGAATGGCATACAACGTGGCGATGCTGCCGGTCTCTTGGGTACATTACCGTCGACAGCGATGCGGGTGAATTTTTCGACGCCATTTTTTGGTTGTGAATACATAGTTTTAGTTATGTCCTACTATAATATTATAAACGTGAAAGTTTGTGTGGATGGATGGATGTTTGTTACTCCTTCACGCAAACACTACTGAACGGATTTGGATGAAACTTGGCACACAGATGATTTATAACCAGGATTAATATATAGGATACTTTTTATCCCTATATTCCCACGAGATCGAAACTTATGCGACTGAAACCGCGGGGCGCAGCTAGTTAGGATATCATTTTGTTATTTCTATTATTTAATTAGTAGCAAAATATATCTAGTTTCTGATATAGGTAAAATGATAGTGTAATTACCTGCAAATAAAATGATGTTAATTCTCCCCGGGAAATATTTTCTTAATGTGTGGTATTTCCGTCTGTCGTCAATTAATTTATAGGTACCGACAGTAGATAATAAATTACCAATGATTAAGCAAAGATTCTGTACCTGTTGTAAAACAACAGTTAACGGCTGATAACGGTTGTTTCGAGTGAGTGATAAGTTAGTTTGGTGTCAGTCATCACAATGGGCATAGTGTAAATTAGTTACCTACGAGTTGTTCCCGCGAATAATTAAATTAGTGCTGAGTTTATTTATTTATTTACTGACTTTTTATAAAAATAAATAATTTAAAATGATTGATAAAAGAACGAGTTTACAATGTTACTTAGTTCTAAGTAAGTCCTTACCTTACCAATACCTAAAGTGTTATTTCACTGGTGGTCTGTGTAGAAATAATTTACAGGGTGGCAGGACATCGACGTGCAACCTGTTACCATGGATTCAGTACATAATTCTAGACCCCCAACGTTGAAATTTTTTGTCAGTTATAAAAAAAAAAAATGTTGTTCATCTTGAACGCGTACGAGGCACACTTTTCTACAAAAGAGCGGGTTTTTTTTTGATAACCGACGAATATTTTCTACGCTAGGGGGTCCAAAATCATGTGCTAAATTCATGGCTGTTTGCGCGTTGATGGTCCTGCCACCTTGTATAATTGATGATGTCTGTGTGTCTGTATTTATTTATAATTTATATAGTAAGGCAAGTAATATTGATATTATTTCTTTTAGTATTTATCAAATTATTTGGAGCACAAGAAGTTCCTAACACAAGTAGTAATCAAGGCAGTTCCACAACTTCGCTACAGCCGAGATTTTCCGATCGCGGCGCCATGGGATTCCCAAACTTTGGCTCGGGAAGATTCGGAAATCCGACAAGTAATTATCCAACGAATTCCTTTTTCCCTTACGGAAATCAGGTAAAGTTTATTTATTAAAGTATTTAATTAATTTCTTTAGCTCTAGTTTTTTAACGTGGCGCATAATGTAATGTTACCATAATTTATATTTTGAAGAGAAATAGTTTGATTATTTTTGATGGTGTTGTGATAAATGTTGTCGTTTGATAATAAAAAAATCTAGTAGTGTGCCTGTGCGTGTGTGTGTGTAATAATATCACAACAGTGGGACCTATGTACCTTCTTTTCAGAATAACAACATGCGTCGGCCTCAACAGGGCTCTGGTTTGAATTATCCGAATCAAGGCAATTTTCAAAATAGACCTCTAGGTTACCCTAACCAGCAAGGTTATCCAAATTCACAAGGCTATCCATATCTGGGCGATAGCATGAGTCCAAGCCCGAACTATCAAAGGCCGCAATATCCTAATCAAAACATCCAGAACAGGCCGGTTCAGGGGGGATACCCAATTCAAGACTCTTACCCGTATCAGGGAGACAGCAATGGCCAATACCCGAATTATCAACGACCATCATATCCCAATAGGCCAGACGATGGCTCAATAATGTATCCAGACGACATAGGCAGACCATATCAAAATGGAGGAGTGCCAACCAATCAGGGTGGTCCTGGACAATCATTCCAGTACCCTGTACAAGACAACCAATATCCTCCTCAGGGAAATTTTCAAGTCAACGGCAGCCCTAATGATATGTACTTCAATTTTCGCCCTGACGATTTAGGCAATTTGCCTAATACTAATATACATTTTCCTGATAGACCAAATCAATATCGGCCCAACCAATATTACCCACAAACCAATTATCAAAATCAAAATTATAGACCAGTTCAAGGACAATTTGGCAATTTTCCAAATTATCCATCAAATTACAATCCTGATACCAACATACAGTTTCCAACGAATTACCCGGGTGGTACAAATGTAGATCCACCAGCAATTCAATACCCCAATCAAGGTATACCGAATCCTGGAGGATCAGGAAAGGTTCTTCCAGGTCCATCGTTTAATCCTGGTTATAATAATGCATTTCAAAATCAGCCTCAATTACCCGACAACCAAGGAAACATTCCAAACTATAATGCTAATGACACAGCAGCCATTTTGGGAAAACCGGTGATTGTGCTACCAACAACCACATTGCCCAGCCAAGCTGTGCTTGATAACAGGTAAATTGATATCATCATTATTTCGTAATAAATAATTGCATTAAGTTGCATATCAATAATAATAGGTTACACATTAGCAATTAAGTAACTAACAATATTAAACAGTTGTGTACAATGTCTACCATTTTTGTTTGGTTTCCCAACGTGTAATGGAGAGCAGAGTAGCAGTGTAGTAGTAGTTACTGGAGTCGCACCGCAACGTCAACATCAAGGCGTTCGTGGTGCGCGTACCGAATTGTTATCTGCCCATCGTCATGGAAGAGGACTTCTGGCTGCAGGACGTGGTGTTCCGTCGCTTCTGCGCACAAGTACCACAGACCAGCACAATAACAAGCTACTTAGTATAGGAAGCAACAATAAATTTTAATAAATAAATTTTATGTATGTTTAGGTTAAGGTATTTATCTATGGGACTTCGTCCCCTGAAATAAATAAATAAGTATTCTACGCGTCAAATTGACAGACCATATTCGCAACACTACACTACACTGCGCTCCAAAACACAGATTACTAACGTTGCTCAAAAAGCCGTTAAGCTGATGTGGGACTGGGCTGGCCACGTCTGTCGTATGCCCAATGGGTTGTGGGCCAAAATAGCCCCTACGTGGAGCCCTGACGGCAGACCCCGTAAAAGATGGCGGACGAGCTGGAGAAAACAAACGACCAGTGGTCCACTTTAGCCCTGGATCGAAAGAGCTGGAAGTCGCGAGGAGAGGCCTTTGCCCAGCAGTGGGATGATGCAGGCTTACAGTATCAGTATGTACCACTATGTTTTTTTTTGGTTTCAGTACCGCGTATGCGAACTCGACTCAACATAAATGTGTCCAAGACTGCACGACCACATCAGAATATAATCCGGTGTGTGGTACGGATAATGTGACATACATAAATCCAGGCAAATTTAATTGTGCCCAAGAATGTGGCATAGGTAAGGGGATCTCACAAAATTTATAATATCTTTTAAATTATGTTAGAATATTCATTAATGGTATACACACACATTCGCGAATGTTATTCATAGTGTAGGTAGGGCCCTTATTTTAAATAGAAGTCGACCTTTTTTTTTAAATCGTTTTTTTAGGCATGGTATTTTATGTAAGGTGCCCTACAGATTTGCTCGGTTTTGTCGATCGACACGTGCGATCTAATAAAACGAGTTCTTATGTTAGCATCAGACGATCGACATCGTATTTTTAGTCGATCTTCATCGTAAATCGTTATTCTCGATCGAGAAATGAGCAAGTGAGGCAGATATTAACCTTGATATTAAAAGGCGACAATAACGATCGATAACATCAAACAAATCTGTAGCTGATAGATTCGCAGGTGTGCATTTTTCCCGCTGCGATTTTTTTTCGCGCACTGGATTTTCAACGCACTGCTTAGCGCCGAGAGTTGAAAACCCAACAGAGTGATATTTTGTCGCGTTGGGATGCGTTCTGTTGGGTTCTCAATGCTTCGCTCAACACCGAGAGTTCAAAATCCAGTGCGCGATAAAATCCCGTCACGACATTTTTACGTCAGTGCGAACTTGAGCTTATTGATTGTCAAAACACAGCATATTGAGCGACAATGACAAAAATCAAACAAATCTTCAGCCACCTTTTACTAATTGATTCAATTTACTTGTTTTCCAGCGGTACACCTCCAACAGAGAGGCAGATGTCCTGGAGATATTACGCGCAATACTTCGAACCAATCATAAAAGAAGATGGATGAACGGCAGGATAATTGCGTAACACACTACCAGTAGCAATGGTTTTTATTTTGACAGTTCAACAACATTCATTGCGTTATTTACGTTGTTGAACAGACAAATTTTTGGAACATATAAAGCAATGGATTACAAAACCTTCAAAATCATTCAGATTGGAATTGAAAGTGTGTTACGCAATTAGGGAGCAGAACATAATTGCACATCTTAAAAATAATGATATGCGACGGCATTACTTTCAACTGTAGAGATATAAAAAAAAAACTGGATCATCAAAGTTTTTTAGAGCAGTATTCAGATCTCGGTCACGTAATAAATAGTTTTTCCACTTGTTCCATTTTTACTTTAGCGAGGTTTTCCTGCAAACAGCATTACTAACATTATATTATGTAATACTTACCTAATGTGAATTCTGGGTCAAACATGACGCGGGCGGTGAGAGACAGCATTTTTTTGTTGGCGTAGCTAATAAAGATTTAGGTACAACAAGTAACTTAGATCTTTGTTTGTTGAATTATATATATATATATTATTATAGGTAAGTAATCTTTACTAATATTATAAACAGGTAAATTTTTTTTTGTTTATTTGTATGTAGGGGGTAATCTCCAGAGTTAATGATCCAATTCTAAAAAGGTTTTCACTGGTAGAAAGCTACATTATGTGTGAGTGCTATAGGCTATAAATTATGTTTACATCATGCATTTTAGCTGAGCTATCACAACTTTTGTATAGCAAGTCGGAAAGAAATACCTCTTAAAACAGAATTATTTGCATGCGCTGCCTCAAGAGTTGTACATATATAACTAAAAACAATGTATGGCAATCTGGTCCGCCTTAAATATTTCTACAAAAAGGTCCGCGACACCATATTTCTATCTTTTATATTTTATCTTTTAATATCACTTTTATGTTTTAAAAATGTATTTTTTTCACATGCTTACGTTTGGATGAAAATATAATTTTTATGTGGTATCTTGTTACCCCATAAATGGGTTGTCGAGGTCAGATAGGCAGTCGCTCCATGTAAAATACTAGTATTCAGCTGCATCTAGTTACACTGGAAGCCGACTCCAACATAGTTGGGAAAAGGCTAGGCAGAATGCAATCCGTTCTCGAGTCCATTTATAATAGGGATTTGATCTGAGGACACAGAAAGGGTTAGCGCACTGAGGTGGATTTTGAGTTATTGCGTTTTTTTTGTAGGCGATGCTTGGTTGAGTTCCTTTGCACTATGCAAAGGAACTCAACCAAGCATCGCCTAATAAGTGACGAGTGGTTACCCAGCTGTTGGAATTAAATAAATACAATGTCAGTGTCCATTATAGAGGTTTGAGTTTAGCAAGTAGTGTTTGTAGATACTCGGTTTACGGGTAGAATTTGCATTGTGTACTATGTCCGCACGGCGCTTTATGTCTTTCGAAAACTTGTAAACATAGCTAAAATATTCTTGTTTTTCTTACAATTTGGATTTTAGAATTACCGGCTAAGACTTTGTGTTGATCACTGGACTGATCCCAAACCCCACAAACCTCTAGCTCCTCTCACAGAGAGGCCTGTGTCTCAGAATTGGGGGCATTATAGGTAGATTATACATATAGTCATGAATCAAATCGAATAAGACTTTCACAGTCCAATGCTAGACAGGCGCCTAATTATGTCGTCTTAAAAATATGCCTTTTTCAAGAAAAGATATCTTTTATAATGACAATATTTTTTTTCGAAAGTTTTTTCTAGCCTTTAAAAACGCACCGTTTATAACTATTTACCTACTGCTGATTGGGTTGATACTGTGCCTGATACAGAATTCTGAAAAATTGTAGTTAGAATGATTGTACCCTGTAGCTTTGCAGGTAAAACTTTAAGGCTAAGGTTATCCTTGATAAGTCATTGGCACTATCGTTTTCATCGGCTTAGGGGTAACCCTCGAAACTACATTGACAACCGTCTAAACGATTTTATTAGAAATCTTACAAAAGCCTTTCATATTTCTATTGAAACAGTACTCTTGTGGAATAGATTGGGCTGAGTATGGTTTATACAGACGTCGCGTCGTTCATATCACGAATCTATGATTGCAAAGCGGAGTTATCGGTTTTACCGTAATGAAATCCGTCTGCTTCTCTGAATTCTGACGGCCATTTTCCGTGAAAGTTGATATGCGCTGGCAACGTGACATGTTCAATGTTTCTATTATTTTAAATTTAAAGTAAAAGGATTTTTCCATCTATGAGAATACATTATTCAGTTTACTATTTGTTGAAGTGTGTGATTATATCTTGGCTGGCTTCCTAACAATTGTGTCTATTGACGTATTTAGGTAATCTATAACGATTCAATAAAAACAGTTTAGTTTTTTTCTACGAGAATTTCAAGACGTGTCAGTGTAGGTAAATAAAAGTAAAGAATTATTAAAATTAATCAAAGTATAAAAATGCCAACATAATATACTTCCCGTTTTATATGCGCTTTGTTTGCCAGAAGTGACTCAAAAGCAACCGAGCATACAAAGTATATACTCGTATATGATAGTATTGATATAGTTTATCGTTCAATTCGGTGAAATTTTCGGTGTTCCGAATAACCTTGCCTTTGGGAAAGTAAAACAAGCCGGCTCCAAAACCACAAAGCTTCAATACCTAGCCGTCAGTCGGGGGCACGTTCCCAAACCATTGTCGGATATCCGCTCACTTGTAGTAAATCGGAACTGTCGTTAAGCTTATCGGTTACATGTGACTCGTTTACTTCAATGACGTCACGAGCTTGTAACGAGCCAACTTCCCCGATAACAGATAGTAATATATGTTGACTATTTAATTCAAATTATGTTACGGAGGTACCCTCATTTTGTTTTCATATGAAAACGGAACTCTTTCCGTCTATACCGTCAATTTTCGTCATGCGATGATTATCTACATTCTCCAAGCGTTTCGTGACTTTATTTATATATGGCGCTGAATTGAATATTATGAGGCACAAATCTTCCCGGACAGGTCTGTTATAGGGCATTGTTAATAAACAAATGAAATACATGTCCATTGGTAATCATACGAAACGAATGATTATGGCGTACTAACAAAGACATCCTATATATACCAAACCAGAAATCGCGAAAAAAAAAAACAGCTGTTCCCTACATTTATGTTCGTCTAACTCGTCAAAATGTAGGGAACAGCTGATTTTTTTTTCGCGATTTCTGGTTTGGTCCCATAGTAAAAGTTGTTCATAATGATGAGTACAATGACCTCTTAAGAGGTTGTTGGTGTTTTACCAATAACCCTGTATATTTAAAGCTTAGTATTAAAATAATTGGATGGAAAGTAGGTAGGTACATACCTAACCTCGAATGAGATTATGTTTTATTTTTTTATTAGCCTACGCTGTCCCACTCCTGGGCAAAGGCCTCCCTCCACTCCTTCCATCTTATTATATTACTAGCTTCTGCCTGCGACTTCGTCCCATCGCTCGCCCGTGCTATGAGTACTACTTCGTTTTCGCTTAGCGTTCTTTCTGGTGTTTTTTTTTCCTTTTGCTCGTCTTCTAAAGGTTGTAGCGTGATGTTAAATAGCCTATGATCTTCCTTAAGAATTGGGCTATTAAACACAAAAAATGTTTTCAAATCCGACTGGTAGTTTCGGAGATTATCCTCTATATACATACAAACAAACAAACAAATTTTACTTCTTTATAATATTAGTATAGATATAATTATAGATTATGTTATATTGAGTGTTTTTAGAATATTTAATAAAACGATATAGATACAAAATATATATTTACAATTTTTAACATAGTACCTACTAATATATACCACATACACCCTACTATATATACTATATATAAACCTAGCAGAATAAAGACCTTCAACGCGTTACTGTGTCACCTTCTTGAGACATCTAATAACGTTACAATAAAATCCTAATACAACTCATGTAAAGACAAGTTCAATAAATGGAGACACTTGTTTCCCTTTGATTATAAAAAGGTGAAGAGAGGTGCTACGGCTAAGGGGGCAAAAAGGTGGAGGGTCGAGCGAAAAGGGTATGCCAAGGAAATTGTGTAAAAGCACCCTTCAGTGAATCTCGTCGTCAGAGTGCGTTTATATTGTCATGCGGCGAATATGGGCACCGGTCGTTTATTAGATTACCGGGATATATGGTGCACTCTGACTGTTGCTAGAGATTCGTGCCTAGAATATGATATTTCCAGTCTATATGAAGATTGAAGTGGCACTACTGAAGGCTTTTACTGTGGCGTCACCTCTTCAAGCAGGATTTAAAGGGCGATGTGCACGGTTTACTTCGGTGTCTTTGAATTATTAATCGTGGCATCTTTGCCTTGATGTTCCACTTAAGTTGCTATACGATTAGGTCTATATACCTCTGATACTTACTAATGTTATGTTATGAAGGCAGCAATAATAAACACTGTTTAATGTTTTCGTTTAATGATCAGAGTTGAGTCATCACACGTATTATAAATAAAAATGATTGAGTATAACTAATATTTTTTTGGAATTCTGTACCTCATAAGGAAGAAACGGAACCTATATAGGATCATTTCGTTGTCCGTCCGTTTGTCTGTCAATCTGTCAAGACCCTTTTTTCAGGGACGTGTGGAGGTGTCAAGTTGAAATGAATGTCAAATACGTAGGTCTACGGTCCCTTAGAGCTCTAATCAATTAAGCTTCTAAGTTAAAGCAAAAAAAAATACGACCGTTTATGTGACATATTTTGATACTTGCAAATACTTAAATCAAAACCTATTGGGTATTAACCGTTGCCATAGAATCATGAAATTTGGCAAGAAACAAGGTCTCGACGTTCAAGTAAAGGACAAAGTCCGAAAATATAATTTGTAGGTTTATCATATATATATATTTTTTGCTATTACAAACTTATATTTGCAGTTGGAGAATTGATCGTGACGTATCTCAATGCATGGGAGAACCTGTTTTTCAACTACAATGTTGTGTTTGTTTTTGGGATAAATTCATCCCAAATACGGAATCCTTTATTACACACGACACGCACTTGGCCGGTTTTTATTGTAAATAAAAATGACTGAGTATAAATAATAATTTTTTGATCATTTACAATGATACTTCATTTCAAAGGAATTATGAAATAGAAATCTTGAATGCACTTATAGTTACGTTACAAAACCAAAATACAATCGAATTGAGCACCTCCTCCTTTTTTTGAAGTCGGCTAAAAGGGAAAAGTACAGGCAGTGCGATTCTCTAACCATATCATCGTGAAAAATTAAGTGAAGTGAGCGTGGAGTGAGCTGTCATTCCAACTAATGCTAGGGATTGACACTATTGACAGCTCACTCTAAGCTCACTTCACCTAACTTTTCACGGTGAGATTTTTACAAAATCGATCGGCAGTTCATTTTACAGAAAAACCAGCAACCTAAGACAGGACAGGACCTCCATGGTAATTTACGTTAATATAGCATATGTTATATATGCAAATAGTTCTTAGTTTGTCATGGGGTATAAATATCTTGGGCAGAGTCCCGAGGGTGTTACTAATCTGTAACGTTTCAGTGCCCCCTTGGGCCATCGTTTTGCATCTGCCTGTTATTAGTCGGAGATCAGTCGGATGATCGCCATTAAAGAAGGCTAATGGCCGTGGAGGTATCACTGGAATATGTGGACAGAATTAAACAGTATTTCTCGGAAGTACAATCTATACATATACAAATTAATAAAACTGAAGTGTCTGCTGTGTAGACGGAAGATATAAAAAAATTTTTTTTTTGCCTGTCTGTTTGTTCCGGCTAATCCGCGAAACAGTTGGACAGATTTCGATGAAATTTGGTAAGGGGATATTTTGAACCCCGAGGAAGGACATAAACGTTTTATAGACATACCACGTGGGCGAAGCCGCAGGCGGAAGCTAGTTTAATAATAAAGTCACAATTTAATAGTATCATCATCGTTTCAGAATTTGTAACAGCACTATGTGAGTAATCGTGAAAAATATACGGAAAAGGAAGCAGTTTTATTTTTAACTAGGACCACGACTTCGTTCCCGTGCATGTAGGAAAACAATATATTGAATTTCATGGGTTTTTTCTTGGCGCGGTACCCTAATTCTTTTTCTCATAATCTGCCTAGCCATTTACCAACTATGTTAGGGTCGGCTTCCAGTCTAACCGGATGCAGCTGAATACTAGTATTTTACATGGAGCGACTGCCTAAATGACCTCCATAACCCAGTGACTGGGTTATACGATACCCCTTGGTAAGGAGATTCGATTCGGAGATTAGCCAGAACAAACGGAAAGACAAACAAAATTTAAAAAAATTGTATGTTTGTATATACATTCACGTGCATTTAGCAAAAAGCTGTTATTTTGACATTACAAACAGACACTTCAATTTTATTTATTGTATAGTTTTTAATACAATCGAAATTAATACATATTTAGTAAATAAATCTTAGTTGAAAACCAACCATCGGCGATTTCTACCGAAACTTACTCAAAAACGACAAAAGTGCCACACCCAAAGCTGCTAATAACCAGCTCTAATACGTACATTGTCAATTTGTTAGCGTGAAGCAATAAAAGACTTCCTTCCCCTATATCCGTGAATTAAGTAGCTCAATGTTTGCTAACTAAGTCTCGGTAAACACAATTAAATCGGCATCTCGCGTGTGGACGGATTCCGACAGACTTAGATATAATTTTCTGAAGTAAATCCGGGCTTTAAGGAGCCCTTTCAAATTCCCCCGTCCGCCATAAAGGGAATTTTAACGATAGCAAATTGTCTATTCCGACTTGTTTTCTTTGCTACTAAAATAGAAGTCATACAGTATATTTTTAACTGGTCGCTTGTGTTGCAGCCGCCTTGTCGATTTCCTAAGGGGAAAGTGTCTTCATTTAAGATATCATACAGCGGTCTTTCTTTTTTTGTTTCCTTTTTAATTTGTGTTGTATTTTTGTTACGTAGTTGACGTGTTTTTGAAAGTCTTTGTTGTGATGTCCAAATTAATCTGAGAATACACTGCATTTTTTATGACGGCGGCTTCAACAGCTGTTCATATCAAAGTGCATAATACAGCGGGTCGTGAACACGGGCGTACTGTTAGATAACGATAGCCGTAAACGATGATAAGATGATACACAATATGTGTATCGTTAATTTATATTGTGGAAGTGCCAGTATTTTCAACGGTTACGTCTTTCAAGAATACGTATTATCTTCGCACAATTACACACGAATGCTTGTGAAATGTAAATCAATGTATTGCAACTACTGCTTGTTTTTTTTTTTTTATTATACAGCGGCACTGTTTTATTGTTTGGAATGTATTTGTAATTAATAACTTATAACCATTTAAGATATAGTACCTACGTAACATGGCTTTATAATTTAAACTTAAAATACACTAGTTGAGTACCTCGTTTTCTCCAATAGGTCGAGAGTTACAAACGGGTACATGCTACGGCGTAGCAACTCTACGCTAATAGACGCTACGCTACGTGAGCTACGAACGTCTACGCTACGATACTGTACCCGATTTGTATTTTCCGATTCGCATCTGAATTCACATTTCGTACACTTCACGTTTGGATAAAGTATTTTATTTCGATAGAAAGTTTAACTGCTAATATTTACTGCACACAGTGTTCAGTGCCGAGGGTCTGCACTCAGCATTCATCAAACAGAGACATGAAAAATAAAATTATTAATGAAAACCGAGTTATTTTACACTGAAATCTATGGATGGGATTGGAGTTAATTACATTTTATTGTATTCGACCACGAACAGATGAAATTCCGGCAGTCGGTATATT
Organism: Apamea monoglypha; assembly: GCA_911387795.2. Taxonomy (NCBI): domain Eukaryota; kingdom Metazoa; phylum Arthropoda; class Insecta; order Lepidoptera; family Noctuidae; genus Apamea; species Apamea monoglypha. The sequence continues at coordinate 9,813,083 of OU426920.1, forward strand.
CCGAATCGTAATGTTCCAATTAGCAAGTTTATTTTTTGTTGTATCAGAGGGAGAATGGGGTTAGACATTCGGTTGGCCGGTACTGACTAAATCAGAGTAGGGGGACAGAATCGGGCTAACGAACCGGACCAACCCATTACTTCAGCAGACGGGCTCTGTCATGGCTACAGTAACGTAATAGGTAGCTATACAGCCACCTACTTGCGGGAAAAATGATTTAGAGCCTCGCCCACCCTCGGACACGCGAAAGGAAAATGTATTTTTATAAAGGTAAGAACAAATTAGAAAGTAACGGAAGAAGTGCTCATTAATTAATATTTAATTTCGAATATTAAATCGTGGTTGTTGTTCATAATGAGGTAGGCAGAGTTTCAAATATGATTATGACTCTTTGAAACAGATTTTGGTATTAGGCTTTAAGGCCAGAGCAGGTTGTTAACCTATTCGTTCTGCGAAATTCAAGGCTGAGATGAGACAATCCACTCGGCACCTGTGGGTGTCATAAAAGGTGTCTTGTAGATAGATAGAAGATAGAATACTCTTTATTGTACACCATACAATTATAAAACATAAATATACAAAAATTTTACAAAGGGTGACACAATGGGCGGTCTTATCGCTAAGAGCGATCTTTTAAAGACAACCTTTGGATGGATTAAAATTAAAGAGAGACAAATATGGTAGGTAGTCTGTGGTGTACCATTTACATTATACAATCAATATATACATAAAGTATATTTTACTCGTCTAAATAAATATATACATACAATAATAGACATGAAACAAGACCAAACAAATAATAATAATAATAATAAATAATAATAATGATGATGTTTAAAGAGAGAGGAAGTGCTTTTTTATCATAATTTTTGGTAGTTTATTGTAGTTTATATTTATTCTTGTAGGTTTATCCAAAGAATTTCCACTGCTCTATTGTAGCAGGTATGTATACAGGGTGGCACGGACATCGACGCGCTAACTGTAACCATGCATTCAGCACATGATTACACCATACTGGTATTACATAACATTGATTTGATTATGGCAATATCCCATATAAGAGCTACCTTCTTATTATATTAGCAGTGGCTGTGCCGCAACCAAATGCCAAGTGCCAACGCATATTTATTCCAATATGAGCTGGCCTGGCGAACTTCGTACCGTCATGGAAATCAGTCAATCCGTTCTCGGGATCATCATCATCAAAAAAGCCGTTCCATACAAAATGTATGAGAAAATGAATTACCTTTTTTTTTTTTCGTGAAGTTTTTCCATGTTTTAATAGTTCTGATATTCGGGGCGGAGGCAAATCCAACAAATCAAAGATCATAAACATCGGTCCAGCCGTTCTTGAGTCATAAATGGTGTAACTGACCCGACTTTGTTTTATTTATGTATATTTATTTATTAACAAGGTGTCGTTTTGCATCCTCGTCAAATTCAAAGAAGTAACTATGCTACTGATTCTCGACACGAATCAATAATAAAATAAGTACGTATTTTTTTCTTTTTCTAATTTTCGGAAATCGGCATGTTTGGGACACGAATTTTAAAACGCGGCCTGTGGGAGACCGCACTGTAACTGCCCTTTTACACACATATAAAAACGCGGCCGCTTATACGATACCATCACGCGATTCTGTTCTTTGAAAGCGGTGTATTCTGAAATACTGTCAAACTTAAATAACTAAAAAAACAAGCATGTATTCATTATTTACCAGGAATCGTAATTTTATTTGATTATTTATGTCTTTCATAACAGCCTCCTGAAATTTTACGAGGATGCAAAACACCAGCTGGTATATGCAGTGCGTCCAAGTGTCTAGATAGTAGGATAGTAGCAGTATTTTATAATGACGAAGATGATGATGATAGGAGTGTCCTTGTACCTAATTAAGGGCTGATTTTTCAATGGACACATAATTTTAATTCGTGGAATAAAATTGACGTCTGGCAGTTTTTGTGTAGTAGATCTGTCAAAAATTCAAAATTATTCCCCGGATAAAATTATCTGGCGTTGGAAAAAACAGCCCATAATAAAGAAAGAAAGGAGATTAGAATAGAAATATTCTTAAAGGAGCAAATAAATATAAATAATTCAACAGTTTTAAAACAACGTGCCAATTCGTCACTCGAAAAAAGTCGTCTGCAACAGAATCTGAACCGGCCACACGTGCTATTTTTATCCGGATTTTAAAGCATAAAAAGCCAAACATTGTTCGGCTTAATCCGTACATCTAGCAACCTCAAATAACGCAACGCCGGCAAAAGCCGCAGACCTCTTAACATTTGTATACTGTGTTTTTCCTTTACTATCTTATTTTTTTTAAACCAGCTTTTGCCCGCGGCTTCGCTCACGTGGGTGTAAGAAAATATCCCACGCGAAAGTAATACTGGGATAAAAAGTGTCCTATGTTTTAATCCAGGTTAATTATCTGTGTGCCACATCTAAATCCGTTCACCCGTTTTTGCGCCAATCCAGGCGCTCAGCCAAACGCACAAACATTATAAAAACTATATTTTCGGCATCAGACTCGTTCACACGTCGTAGCAATTACTTTTCCAAAATTATTCAATGTACTAATTGACTTCGTAATTACTTTATGTCCGTAACTAGGTTGAATGCCGTGATAACAGAAACAATTAAAAAGCCATTGTGACTCGCGTGGATCCACTTTCCAATCATATGAAGGGTTAAAGAACAGCAAATTTTCTAAGAATTCAAATTTCAGGATGCCATTTATGAAGGTATTTGTTTACTAAATAAGACGAGTAAAGAAAACCACACTTTAAATAGTAATCCAACCCGAAATGCAGCAGAAATGTGTAGAATAGTCTCGAAATATAAATTGATACTCAGTCAGCACCACTCGTTTCTTGAAAATGGAGTTTCTTGTGAAAAATTCAAGGAAATTGAAAATTTACGTTCGCTCAAACACAAATCGCTTACGATGTAGTCAGCCTGATTGTGGAGTTCCTGACGATTTTCTGAATCATTCACTGTTGTTGTGTTGTTATTATTGAGCTGGTATAGACATTAATTGTTCAATTCTGGGTAACATTGTTCTTTTACAGGAACTGGAGTTTCTGGATTGGATTGGATGGTTGGATAACTAACAGCGCGTTTACATTTAAGTACATAAAAACATAATATATTCTACATGTTTTGTTTACTAGTTGGCGCCCGTGCCTAAATAATAATAGCCGTACAGGTCGATCGATCAGGTTAAGCTACGTTTGCCGCGGTGGGTCTGTGGATGGGTGACCATCTTTACATGCCCAAACCCCTCTGTGCCTCGGAAAGCACGTTAAGCCGTTGGCACCGGTTGTCATTCGTGGATCTTTTATAGTCGTTACGGGTAGTCAGGAGCCCGAAAGTCTGACAACCAGTCTTACCAAGGGGTATCGTATTACCCAGTGACTGGGTTATGGAGGTCAGATAAGCAGTCGCTCCATATAAAATACTGGTATTCAGCTGCATCCGGTTAGACTGGATGCCGATCCCAACATAGTTGGGAAAAGGCTGATGTTGATGTGATTATTTTATTTACTAGTTTCGTTTATAGTCTACACCTACGACAAATGAAATACAAAACTTGTAGATTGTTGTTGTTCTTGTCAATAATACAAATGTCTGAAACAACGACAAGTCGTTATTTGATTTATAACCTGTAAAATATCCATAGCCAACTTCTTTAATATTTATGTACTAAGCCTTAGGACATACAAAAGACATTTACAAAAGACATTTACAAAAGATTGTTCCACTTTAGGTACCTATTCAGTGTTATTTAAAAAGTATAGGCCTGGCATCAGCTCCGTGACTTATGTAGGTCCCCACAAGGTATTGTGGCTTTTAACGAGCTACGAAAGGTTAGCTCTATTTTATATTCTCCGTTTTGTCGATAATTCTAAAAATTTGTCACTTCAACGGCATTAGCAGTGGCCCTGCTCATGTCTACTGTGTGGTGTGGAACACGAGCAAGTAATCCGATATAATGAGATATATTAGGTAGTTTTATTTTAAACCTATACTGTCCCACTGCTGGGCAAAGATCTCCTACCTACATTCCCATTCTTCTTCGCCTACTGTTTTTTCTGGCCTGTCAGTCAAGAACGAGCCTAGTTCGTCGAGACATGGATGAAAATTATAATCATTAAAAGGTCTGAAATATTTTATGAACAATAATAATATAAATCACTGACAATTTATTATTGTGCCCTTAATTTCGTGTTGTAATGAATAATACCTAGCTAAAATTTCAATGCGGTTTCACCGTCGGCAGCGGCTCGTGGAATATCTGATATTTAACTAACTTTGAATCCCCGCAAAAGATTTAAGCCCGGGTTCTAAACTTTCTGCAAAGAGATTTGAGGTCTATCGTATCAAAAGGGCGAATCGCGTATTTTCAAATTTACCAAATTTCTCGAAACTAACTAAACCCAAGTTAGACTCAGTAACAGTGCTCATTATTTGTTTACTCGACAAACTTTTAATACTTTTGTTTGATTCATTTAGGTACAATTACCAACATGGCTAGAGATCGCATAAGACAGAAAGGTTTGGAAAGAAGAAGGAGAGGCCTTTGCCCAGCCGTGGGCAATATGGGCAAACAAAAAAAAAAGGTACAATTCATTTCACGTTTTTCAGATGGATTCACTTATTGAAGGCCGTAATAGATTTAGCAAGGGCTCATCTGATCGATGGATTACAAGATGATTGACCAACAAAGTACAAAAAGTTAGTTATCTATAGGACGTTGATTGAACGACCGCAGAAGTTCGCAAGAAATTGTCTGAAAAGAAATTTGAACTTTAGGTGGGATGATAATTTGCGGTAAAAAACCTGACGCCGAAAAATTACGAGAAAATGCGTATCCCTTTTTTTAACCCCCGAAGGAAACAGAGGGGTGTTATAAGTTTAACGTGTGTTTATTTATACCAAAAGAATAAATGTAAAAGAGGGTTTGTTTGTCGGTTTTAAGTCTTAACGGCTGAACCGATTTTCGTGTTTCTTGGCGCAAGACGACTTGGTCTCAATAAAGGCCTCAACCCAAACTCCATGCAAGAGGACCCACAGTAACAAGCTAGTTTTATATGTATTGCTTATCCGGGTAACCACCGTAAGCTCTTACTTAAAAGCTTTATTTTTGTGGGCATTCTCGATATTCATTGTAGCGTTTCGTAGTGATTCTTATTAGGCTGAGCAACCTTTTACTAACTAACTAACCAGAGACAATCATTACAGGTCAAGTTTCCGTTCTCCTTTGACTTTTAAGTCGGAATTGTTCTGTATATAGCCCATGATTGGACAATTTAACTTTGAATATTCTTGTGCGCTCGCCATACCGGCACGCTATTGGCTGCACCGTGCTGCATGTCACTGCAACAACGCGATCTGCGCGCCATCTGCGCAGAACGTATAGGCAAACGAGAGAAGCCCGTGCGCGCCTCGTTCGAACAGCATCGAAAATTTTAGCTCCGTGAGTGAAAATTATAAAACAAGGACAATTTGTACAATACCGTGTCCTGTGCAACGTGCCGGACTCCGTGATCATCTTTCCAATAAAGAAAGCATCCAGAAGTGGCCGCAGCTGGAAAAGGGTGAGTCGTACTCGAACTTTTCTAGGTTGATTGTTCCTTGACTGGGCGAACGGGAAGCACTCCGTTCATACAGAACTTCCTCGATTACCATCCCAATAACGTAAAATTCATACAGTCCATTACTCTATTCCACAGGAATATATATAAAATATTTAATTTCAGTCTGTTATCTGATGAAAATGAAACTACCAATTATTTTTCGCAGAAATAATAAAGTACACTTATTGGAAATAAAGCTGATATTTCAGCCTGTAATACCCAATCCTGAAATTATTACAATTTTTTAGAACTCCTAATTATTAATTTTAGACAAAAGCTCACTGCACCTCCTAGGTTCCCCAATTTTAGAAGATAGTTTTTCTCCTTTCATCGATGAAAAAATTAAAAATTTCAACGACATTTCGGACAGACTCTCTAAAATTAATTTACATTCGGCATTCACCCTGATTAGATACTGTTGTTTTGGCCCAAATTTTATATATTTTCTACGTTCTTCCCTTTTATGGAAGCAACCACATCTGTTGGACAAAATTGACCATATTATTCGCAGCACATTAACAACCATAAGTAATAACAGCCGCACGGGTCGATCGATCAGGTTAAGCTACGCTTGCCGCGGTTGGTCCGTGGATGGGTGACCATCTTCACATACCAAGACCCCTCCGTGCCTCGGAAAGCACGTTAAGCCGTTGGTCCCGGCTGTCATTCGTGCATCTTTGACAGTCGTTACAGGTCGTCAGTAGCCCGAAAGTCTGACAACCAGTCTTACCAAGGGGTATCGTATTACCCAGTAACTGGGTTGTGGAGGTCAGATAGGCAGTCGCTCCATGTAAAATACTGGTATTCAGCTGCATCCGGTTAGACTGGAAGCCGACCCCAACATAGTTGGGAAAAGGCTAGGCAGATGATGATGTTCTTCCCTTTTATGGAAGCAACCACATCTGTTGGACAAAATTGACCATATTATTCGCAGCACATTAACAACCATTTTAAATGTGGCCTTGTACGACCGAGCGTGGCTTCAAGCCACACTACTCATCTGTTTTAGTGGCCTCGGCGTCCGCAAAATTACCAGTATTAGCTTACCTGTCCTCTGTCCACAGCACCGAAAAGTTGACCGGGAAAAATTTAGCCCCCTGCCTGGTTGACTCTGAAGTGCCTTGCTTGACAGACGCGGTGAACGCCTGGAAAGCGGCTTGCCCGAATACAGATCGGCCCGTAAACCAATCTTCCCAGAGACAGTGGGATGAGCCGCTCTGCAGGTTGGTACGGAATAATCTTATCAATACGTCCACCAATACTGCTGAGCGTACCCGCCTGCTGGCTGTGGGTGAGTGGTCACCCAACATAGGCACTATGCTGGGTGACACCACCTTCCGGCTCGCTACCTGTTTGCGTTTGGGCGCTCCTTGTGGGGCTCCGCATCGCTGTCAGTGCGGTGAAGCTGTCGACTGCCTCGGACACCATGGCCTATCCTGCAGTAGGAGCGCAGGTCGGATAGCACGGCACGCCAGCATTAATGACATCATCCGTCGTGCTCTTGTTACCGTCGGGGTGCCAGCTGTTTTAGAACCCAACGGCCTGGCACGCGACGATGGGAAGAGACCACACGGAATGACCATAATGCCCTGGAAGTAAGGCAGACCTTTGGCGTGGGATGCAAAATGTGTCGACACCCTTGCGCCATCCCATCTTCGTAGCACGGTGGGCTGTGCTGGAGCGGCTGCTGCTGGTGCAGAAAACCTCAAACGGCGAAAATATTCCAACCTGATTGGGAGTTATATGTTCGAGCTGTTTGGGGTTGAAACACTAGGGCCATGGGGTCCGAGTGCCCACTTGGTTTTTCGAGATATCGCCAAGCGGTTAATCGACTCTTTACGTGACCAGAGGGCTGGCCTGTTTCTTGGCCAAAGAATTAGCATCGCCATACAACGTGGCAATGCTGCCAGCCTTTTGGGCACGGTTCCTGTTGACAGCGATGCGGACGAATTTTTTGATGCCCTATGATTATTTTGCTTATTTTTTTTGATGTGCATATCATTATTTTAAATTTTAGCTTATAATACTAAATAAATAATAATAATAAAATACTTAATTCCTAATTATTATTATTTAAAACTTCAAAAACAAGCAATATAGTATTAACATAATACCGGTTGACTTTTTTTACCGTTAGGACAAAAACAGGGTATAAAAGGTGAACGGAGTAGAAGCCTATAGCATAGAAATTTCTTTTTTTTTCACAAACATAAAAACATGAATAAATCGACAGCTAATAACAAAATTTAACTTAAATGCACCCTTCTCTACGCGTGGAGATTATCGATAAATTCGTAGCGACATTTAATTCCTTTGATTGAAGCCATCGGCTGGCTTTAATCAAACGATTGACCGTCAATCAACTCAGCCTATCGCAGTCCACTGTTGGACATGGGCCTCTCCCAGGCTGCGGCACAACACCTTGTCCTCCGCCTTCCGCATCCAGTCCGTCCCAGCAACCTTTAGGTCGTCCGTCCATCTAGCTAGTGAGCGTCCCACACTACGCTTGCTGATACGCGGTCTCCACTCCAGGACTCGTCTGCTCCACCGGCCATCGGTCCTTCGACAAACATGGCCAGCCCATCGCCACTTCAGTTTGCTTACTCTGCAAGCTATGTCGGTAACTCCGGTTCTTTTGCGGATAATTTCATTCCTGGTTTTATCCTTCAAAGAGACTCCAAGCATAGCTAGCTCCATAGCGCGCTGAGCGACCTTGAATTTGTGGACCAGCCCGACCGTCAGTGTCCACGTTTCGGCGCCATATGTCATGACGAGGACGACGCACTGGTTGAAGACCTTAGTCTTCAAACACTGTGGGATAGGCGACGAGAAGACTTGACGGAGTATTCCAAATGCTGCCCAACCCAACTGGATCCTTCTGTCGGCTTCTTTCTCAAAGTTGTGTCTACCGAGCTGGATTATTTGCCCCAGATAGACATAATTCTTTCAACTTCGAGAAGCGACCCTTCAATGTGGATTGGACTCGGCAAGACGTGCGAACTGTACATGACTTTCGTCTTGTCCAAATTCATGCCGAGGCCAACCCGCCGAGAGGCTCTATTAAGGCGTCTCGGCCATTATGACGATGTCATCGGCAAATCGAAGATGTGAAATGTACTCGCCATTCACGTTGATACCCCGTCCAGTCCAGTCCAGCGTCTTGAAGACGTCCTCCAACGCATTTGGGAGAGGTGATCACCTTCGCTGAAGTAGAATAGGTGGCCTGACTCCAGGGTTATCGTGTCCGCCTCCTGTCTTCGGACTTTAGATAACCCCAGTATATGCCAGTTAATGCGACCTAACTCTACCTCAAGTTCGGCAAGGTGATGGTCCAGCCTCATCAAACGTCCTTTGTGCGTAGCCAAATAAAGTCGCCGTTGGTAGCCTGCCCCCTAACCCGGGGATTCTTCGCACCCCCCGTCCCGCCGTTACCGCTACCTTGACCAGGAATGGCGGTACCACCGGGAACTGGGGGCCGTTGTTTTGGCTTCTTGATCATGTGCGAGGTTTTATGCCCATAGTCACTACGCTGGGCATGTGGGTTGGTGACCACAGAGCCAATCCTTTCGCAACGATGTCGCTGATCGTTCTGGAGAACTTAGGTTGGCTGGTGGGGAGTCCGGTTGTAGTGTGCTCCTCCTTACACCCCGTAGAAAAAAGCCCAATTGACTAAAAAAAGATATTTTCATCATTTTCTGTGGAAATAAAAAGAAATTTCAGTGCTGGCTTCTTCTCCAAATGTCCAAAAGGCTGGCAGCATTGCCACGTTGTATCATTTTAATTAGGTATAATAATAATACACACCACTTTTAGCTTTATGTTCCGAAATAAATAATTAATCAATGGCGCTCTGATTGAACGCACGAAACAAATATTTAAATGGGTACTCCCTTACTTCTCCTAAAATTGTTTGTCCGAAATCACTATCCATAACACGTTTGCTATGAACTTCAGTAACCATAATGTTCAAAAATTCGAAATTTTGTTTTACATAATTATCTTTACTTCTAAAAAACTATTCTGTCATAATATCGTATACTATAATAATTTAATCTCCTAATTTTACATGAAGTAAAGTCATATGCCCTAAGTATTGTATTAAATAATGTATATTATTCTGAATGTTCATTTATAATGAAATTGTTAGCCCTAAAACATTTGCTAAAAATTTAGTGACAGAAACGAATCGTTGTAAACCCGACTCCACGCAGTCTTGTCTGCCCTACCCCTAGAGTGTAATTTAGAATCGCGTGGGCGCGTAGGGGCGAGGCAGCCCGCGGGCTGAGGAGCAGGAGGCGAGCGAGCGTGGTGTGGTGAGCGAAAGCCGTCTGCGACGATTAGCACGCGTGGGGCCGCCGGAGACCCGCAGCGCCGGAGCCGTGACAGAAACCATGCCTGCTGCATGCTGCATGCTTGCTTGCATGCTACATGCTTGCATGTTGCATGCTTGCTGCATGCTCGCTTGCATGCTGCATGCTTGCTGCATGCTTGCTTGCATGCTGCATGCTTGCTGCCGGAGCCGTGACAAAATCCATATTGCTTTTGCATCTTTACTATTTATTTATTTTATGAGTTGGATTTGGTAAAATAATAAACAATTGTAATACAAAATCAGATAATTTTTAATTACATTTTTTTATTATGATTTAATTTAATTTAATTATTATATTTTTTTTATTTAATTTTAATTATTAGGCTAAATAAACATTAAGTAATTTGATTTTAGGACTTATAACTTTTATTGAAAACGATTTTAAGTATTTTTTATATTATTGATTGTAATATGTATGACAAACAAATTTAGGGTACATTGTATTTAGGAATTTCAATGTTATGGCATCTGATATTATGTGACATTAAGTTCGGACAAGTTATCATTCGAACAAATGATGATTAGGACAAAAAAAAATATGGCACTTTAGATTATGGATAAAAAAGTTAGGTAACACAATAGAGAACCTTCCAAAATAATTATATACTCTTATGCGTTAGTATTGCTAGTGTTTTCATTTATTGTCGTATTGTTGTCTCCACATTGTATAAAGACTTTTAAAAACTACGAGACGTACTGAACATACTCTGATTTTCTGTCTGGCTAATTCAAAGATAGAATGAACATCACAAAGGCATAGAAATATACATTTTGCAATTCCCTAAAGAATATTCCTGAGCAGACAAAATAACTGAATGCTTACTCTATTCTGTAGCAGTATGCGAGCCCCAGCTCCATATAAAACGTGGGCCATTTTAATGCCATTGTTACACCGTGCAGGAGGAGTCATAACAGTTGATCCCGATTTTATTGCACTTCTCGATGCAATATTCTACCTTTAGCTCACAGGTAGCTGTAAATCTGGCGGATATTAGATGCTTACTGAATACCCAGCCTCTGTAAACCCCGTTCTTCACAGAGTTCAGCGGTTAATTAGTTTTTAAGTATGTTTGAGTTGGGTGTTAGGTTGTTTAGTTTAGAGAAAAAACTTTGTGAAGTCTATGCCTTGCTGTAACTCTGCAAAAGATAGTTTGGCAAATCTAATCTAAATTAGAATCACTGATTATGGAAGTGAAATTAATAGGACTATTTAATGATCACGGCAAATAATGTGAGAAAGAAAGACAAGCATTGATTTTAAATAATTAATACAATAATAATTATTACGTACATTTTTGTGGTAATCAGTTTGGTATACTGAGGAAGCTTTTACTCTGATTATTGAGATTATATTAATATGTAATAACAAAAGAATAGAATAGAAAGCGAATACAGGAAGATAATCAGAAACAGGTGTCAAACCATCCTTTTATATTGGTCCCGACCGCGCTCGCCAACGGGTAGTCGTAAAAACTTACCACTTCATCGAGTGGGTTTCATGAATCGGGTTCGAGTCGGGAAGGCTCGGCGCACTTCGCGCTGCCTCGGCCCTTTTGGGCGGGCGGAAATTCAGTCTTCGAACACAGCGGCTGAAGATTGTCGTGTGTCTGTCGCTCAGCAATTTTAGTTAACATCGTTAAATAAACAATTATTGTTGTTAATAAAAAATCATAAAAGCGTGATAAAAATAGTTTGAATAGTTTAAATAATTGTACAACAATTTAAGTACAGTGTGGATAGTGTTGAAAGTTTTTTTTTACAAGTGCATTGGATTGCGAACAAAATTGACTTAAGTACGTTGGGAATGATGCTAAGGCGGCTTACTAAAAGTATGGCATTTAATAAGGTGAGAATAAGGTTTCTGACTTAGATTATAGGAATGTTATGACCTTTTTTAATTTAGCTTTGAAATGTTAGAAAGTATATGAAGAGTTTGGTCAGTCATAGGAAAATTTTTTTGAATGCAAATAAAACTAATGTGAACAATCTAAAAGTATATAAGTAAATTGACATGTTATATATCTGTATTGAAAGAGAAGCTCGAATGATTATTTCAAATGATAATTTATGCTTTTGTGTAGACCGTACTAAAAGTTAATTAGATAGAAACACGTTTCTAGCGGATTAATTCTAAAATAACACAATCAAATTGAGTTTAATTAAAGCCAAGTTTTTCTCCTGATGTGAAGGAAGCGATATTTTCGGATTTGTAGAAGGTGTGAAGCGGTTTCATTTCCTTACATTTAATTTCTTCGTAGATACCGTTTGGATACAAAATACGATGTTGTTGTCCTAATCTCCTACCCCTCCTGCCGTAATTTGAAATGCTTTTAGTTTTATTCCGTATTCTCAGGTTTACTTTAAAAGAAAAAAAATCCAGATTTGTTGATTAGATAGCAATATTTTGTTTAGACTAGTTCTCGTAGCGTTTTGGTAGATTGCTGAACATGGGTAAATATTTTTTTTCGCAATACGATTGTAAGGTGGTTATTACCACAATTAGTAATGATGGATGATGGTGATTACAGCTTCAGGTTTACTTAAAGGATTGAAAATCTAGATTTGCTGATTACGAATGCTTTCTTTTAACTAGATTACAAAGCATTTTAGTAGATTACTGTACGTGGGTTTATATTTTGTGAAATGATTCAACGAATGATTTCGTAATATTATTTTAATGTGGTTATCACTTCAATTGGTAATAATTAGATTAATGTTGACACCTATATGTCAACAGTCTACAATCTTCTTGTACTTATACGTAAATGTATAATAAAATCTCTATACAGCTCGTTCAGAGACCCTCAGGAAATCAAGTTCGCTACCTCCGAGGACGAAAAGAGAAGGGTAGCCTATTTTTGTCCGGGAAGGTTACTAAATTATACTTGCAGGTATTCTATTTAGCATTTTATCCCCGTATATATGCATTACTGTTACTGTTAGCCTGCATCATCCCACTGCTGGGCAAAGGCCTCTCCGCATGGCTTCCAGGTCTTTCGATCCAGGGCTAAAGTAGACCACTGGTCGTTTGTTTTGTCCAGCTCGTCCCGCCATCTTCTATGGGGTCTGCCGCGACGCCTTCTAGCTGTGTCAGGGCTCCACGTGGTGGTTATTATGGCCCACAGCTTATTGGGCATACGGCAGACGTGGCCAGCCCAGTCCCACTTCAGCTTGGCGGTTTTTTGAGCAACGTTAGTAATCTGTGTTTCGGAGCGCAGTGTATTGTTGCGAATATGGTCTGTCAATTTGACGCCTAGAATACTGCGCTCCATATAATAGTGGAATGGGATGTTTAATTACCAACTCGGCTAAAATGAAGGGCACGGCTTTGAGCAACGTTTGATTAGGTCCGTTGACCTTAATTTGCCCAGGCATATTGTTCTTTAATCGTCGGCGTTTTGTTGATAAAGGAAATTCACTGTGGCAATTCGGAGCCTGAGTTAATGCCCGGTTAATTGCAATAGGTTTGCCTCATAGGTTTGTCTGAACCATAGACTAGATGTCGGTACGTTTTCTTCAAAGAGGTGTATTATTCTGATAGAAAATATTTGATTCTTTAGGTAATACAGTAAGCAGGTTCATAGGTTAATTATTTAATAGCAAGTGTAGACGACATAAGTACCTAGCTTAAAATACTACATACAGGTAGGTTACAATATATTATTTATCAGGGAGCCCCAAACTAGACAGTTAGTCTGTATCTTGGGGCTCGGATGATGATGTTGATCGTGATGTGTTGATGATGATGTGGGTGTACTATCCTATACATCTGCATATGCCTTCGGGAAATACAAGCTTAATACGTATTGGGTTTAGGGACTGTGAAATATTCAACAAAATGCCTTGAATAAATAAGTTAAGCTGTCGGAAAATAGTTGTATGGCTTCTGAAAGGAACAGTTCACCTGCTATAGGTATTGTAACATTCATATATTTGTATTCTGGAGCAAATAACCTATGAGCTAAGCGTTGATTATGGCAATATTGGAGCGATCAGTCCAGATGATTAGGATCTGCCTAATTAGTAGCCGCTTTGACTAGCCAAAGACCAGCTATAATGATGTTTGCAATCAAATATAATGACGTGATTGTGATGTTATAATGTGCCCCGTTTAGGATACCCAAGACCCAAGGGAAACTGTTATCCAATTGTCCTTAGAAATTGTTTGCCTTGAAAGAAATAATGACCACATTATTTCTTAATGAGCACTTAAATACCTAGTAATTTGTGTTGCCGCTTACCGTGTATGATTCTTAGTTCGAATCTCAGCTTGGTTTTCATTTTTTTTAATCCAAAGTCGTAATTTATTATGGTTTTGTATAAAGACTTAAAACCTCAAAACGGTGAAGGAAAACATCGTGAGGAAACCGGCATGTCCTAGATCTAAAAAGTCGACGACATGTGACCTCTACCAACCCGCACTGGGCCTCGTGATAGATTACGGCCCTCTCGAAGAGAGGAGGCCTGTGTCCCAGCAGGGGGAACATTATAGGCTGATTATGAAGACCTATAAAAATCAATAGGCTGGCCTTACCTAATATGGGACTAAATATCGTGCTCATCAAAATGTGGGGATAGATTGATCACAACTTGCTCTGGCGTGTTGAGTATTTCATTGAACGACTTAATATTCTGGTCTTTATTTATGGACAGTCACGAAATAATTCCGAATTTCGATCTTCTGTGGCAATTAGTGTCAGTAGCTAAATTACTGTTATAACATTTCTGCCATTTTCTTCGGTTTGAATTTAATCAGACTGAGTTGGGTTAATTAATAACAATATTATGAGACCGTTCAGAATGAAAGTTTGTCTTTTGGACTACAAAGTATTATTTCATTTCATTCATTAGAATATTGAGATTTGTGGGAAGGGCTCGTGGCTAAGTTATAATAGCCGCACGGATTGATCAGGTTGCCGCGGTTGGTCCGTGAATGGGTGACCATCTTTACATACCGTACCATACCGAAAGAACGTTAAGCGGTTGGTCCCGGCTGTCATTCGTAGCTCTTTGACAGTCGTTACAGATAGTCAGAAGCCCAAATGTCTGACAACCAGTCTTGTCAAGGCGTATCGTGTTATCCAGTAACTGGGTTGTGGAGATCAGATAGGCAGTCACTCCATGTAAAATACTGGTATTTAGCTACATCCGGTTAGACTGGAAGCCGACCCCAACATCGTTGCAGCTGAGAGTATGTCATGCTCACTCTAATGTCTCGCTGATGGTGGCGCATGTGTTGGATCATTTAGCTCCCTTCAAAATGGTTGAGCTGAATGGTGCTAATGTTCGTGAACGGGCGCCGTCAGTAGGGGCTGGTCAACTATTTGCTGCCATGGCTTATTTTGATTTAAATTAATATTTGAATTGTTTTTTTTTTATCTTTTCATTATGGACGCTTTTAACGTTCTGCATCGTTCTCACATGAACCAATGATGATGATGTAACCAATACTTGTAACCATATTATTGTGATTTAAAAGTGTGTCCATGAAGTTTCTTGCCCGTTCTTCTCCATAGGTACCTACTATGCTTTTTTTGACTGACCGACCCTTGACAATTCAAAAGTACCTGTAATTGGTTTAGTTGAAATAAATAGTTTGAGTTGAGAATAGGCTAGGCAGGTTGATTGAAAATATGAGGGAGCTTGTGAGTGGCAGTCTCGTTCGTACGATCATCTTTCTGTTAAACGCAGGAAACTGAGTAACTACCTAGCTTTTGGGAAGAATCTAAGATTTTTTTGATTCTTTTAAGTGCTAAGAAGGGTTTATGCTTTTGTTTCGAGTTGTTTTAGATGCTACTATTGAAACAAACTTGATATTTAGTTATTCGTTTCAGAAACTGTAATTATTATACTTTATGTACATTATGATTCCATTCGGTTCCTTAATTGTAGAGACTATCAGTGTCTATATAATCATATGGTTCAAAATAATAGACATCGGTAAGTATCATTATGCAATGCATAGTCACGCACTACAGTTTCATGTTTATACTCAATTTGACGAGTCCAAAATACAGGGTATGAATAATAAATAGCCGAGTCCGAATGGATACTATTGTTGACATTAACATTGTATCTAAAAATGAACAATAGCGACAACATCCGTAATAACTGCCAAAATGAGGATATAAAATATTAAACGTAGGTAATACGTGGCATTCATTTAGTAATTGTTTTGTGGTTCAAATAAATCACTGTTAAAAAAGCCAGTAAAACTGTAATGTTACAAAGCTTGTATCCATTTCAAATGTCACTAACGAGCCTTGTCCCATGTTTTAGGGACAGCCGTGAATAATATACAAAGTGCTTTTTGAAACGACTTCAATTACAAGCAAGCGTCTTCTACTCAATATGTTTGAATGCTTGGGTTCGCTGGTGTCATAAAACTGGGCATTTTATGACCCTGGAAAACTGCTGTGGCTTTGCATACTATGCATTTTTACTGGCATTCAAGTTATATAAGCTCCCACGGTTTTATGACTGACCTTAAATTAAATAAAACATGACACAGTGTGTTTGGGTTACGGGCAGAGATAATTTCGTTCAATCAAGTTAGTTGGAATTTAATTCGATTGATACATTACAGTACGCGTACATGCATACGGGATACGAGTATGTGTGCGCAGTTATGGCTCGTTTTAGTAAATTTCTGAACTAATTTATGAGTACATTGTTAGCGTTAAATTAAAACAATAGTGTAATTTTAAATTAGGATTATTGTGCTTTTACTTTATGTTACTTGTGTTTCAAGCAGAGATGGAGAGAGAGGACGTTGTACATTTAATTTTATGGACAGCGCTTAGGTAAACTAAGGGCTTATATTAAGTGGCCAGCCAGGGACCAACCCTGTGCGGCTAACAACGTGATTTCAATTTTGTATAAGTTTAACAGCAAGAATAAATTTATAACAGTACCATTTCGTTTACAGTGGAAACTCTTTGTAATAAAAAGTTGTATGCAAATAGGATCAAGCCCGAAGGCTGAAAAATCCTCTAGCAAGGTCATTGACCGTCTGCCATAAAATTTTAACTGAAAAGATAAAACTCGTAACAGTTAACAAAAGAAATAAAACCCGATTAATACATCTTCCGCGGGACAATAACACAATGGTAGGTATCACAACGAATTCGTCATTCGTGAATTATTGCCGTCAGAGACACAATAGTCGACCGTTACTTACGTACGGAGAGTCGTGTCCCTACAATTATATCGGCCGGTATTTATCGGCACGATTTATTTATTGGATTACGAAGCGACTACTATTTAATTAACGCGGGACAAATTTAGCAAATTGCTTGAATTAATATTTACAAACCGGAATCGGGACGAGATAAAGTTCGGTAACTAGCTCCTCCTCGCTGTTGGAGTGTTTGACTATGTGAAACTCTGGCCTTATTGCTGGCTGTTCTACATTCTTCGAGTTTTCGTAATTTTAAGGGTTTATGTTTGATTTTCACGTTAATTTGGGGAATGTATCGTTATTTTGTCGTAGCCTCTGTTGTTGCTAAGGCATGGGTTCCTTGATTGCTATTCAAATTTATCTTTGCTATTTTTTCAAGTTTCGATGCCAATGAATGCGTCATCCATTTATCACACTCCCGATGCATACCAATTAATCATTTTTGGCTATTCCAGTTCACTGCATAGGTCTCTCTCGTCAGTCCATCTGGCTACTAGTAACGTAGTAACGTTAGCCAATTTGCTCGATTTTCATGTTCCGTTTCGTGTATATAGCAGCCTTTCCAGTATCAGAGTTGCTCTTGAGACCGTTCAATTCACCATAGAAAACCGATATGGCTACGTTTTAGATAGTTTTTGGTTCAACACCGAAGTCTCTTGGGATCGCAAACCAAAGTAGCCTTTTACGAAGCTCTGAAAGTATTTTTGCTCAACTTACTGCGTCGTGTGAGTGATACAGTAGAAACTTTAGCTCACAGCTGTGGAGCCAAGTGAAATTTAGGCTTTTGTGAACTTTTGAAAAATTATGATAAAATAAAATAATATGAACGAAATACCGGCTGCCTTTTTTTACCGTCTGCATAAAAAAACAGGGTATAAAAGGTGAACGTAGTAGAAGTCTATGGCACATGGCATAGAAATCTCATTTTTTTACAAAAAGAAACGACTATACCGACAAGTAAAATAAAAAAATATAAATACTCGAATTAAAGGCACCCACCCTTCTCTGCGCGCAGAAATCATCAATGAATTCAATTCTTTGAATGAAGCCATCGGCCGGATTTTAAATGTAAAAAAAAATCTCTTGCTTTATTTTTTTGTGAAAATAAAAAGAAATTTCTGACTTCCACTCCGTTCACTTTTATACCCTGTTTTTGTCCAGACGGTAAAAAAAAGTCAGCCGGTATAATAATTCTGTTCTAGGCTGTGTGCATTATAAAAGTCGTCTGTGTCTTGTCTCGATGAAAACTATTACAGTCGTTAAAAATGTCTCATATTTTTATAGAATCGTAAAATATTTCTTTCACTTTTTCATCGCAAGCTCTTTACGCGATATAAATGTACCTCTTCAAGTGCAAAACCGTTTGGAATTTTATTTTTACGCTTTCATACTTTTCAGTTTTAAACTACTCTAAATCTTAAAGCTTTTTCAAGAATTTCGTCTTGTTTCCAAGAAGTACAGTCATGCAACGTTTGTGAAAGTCAACGCAATTTGAGTTAAAAATGGTTCTCTATGAAAATCAAAATATTTTATTTCACATAAACCTACATGGGAACTTATGAAACGTCAGAAGCTAGGTGCCGATTCCAATTGCACGTTTCCTATAAAGACCAGGAAAGAAACTCCACGGCTACTCTTTTAAATATAACAATGATCGACTTCTATAGAATGCAAAGGGAAATTTCTATGTAACCATTTCGAAGATGGCCTAAAGTGGAATAGCTAGTTATCTGTCCGGCGCTTGGCCAGTTCGTTACCCACTAAGGGGATTATCGGCGCCGCGTATTCCGGGCGCACACGCGTGGCAAGTTAGCACATACATTTATGTAGCCGAGCTCTCGCTACAACTATTGCGGCAAAAACAATTCGAATAGTGGTAGTGAGCGCTTAATATTTAACAAACATTGGAAAACTGTATCGAGTCTTGTTAGTTTAGATGGTTATGTGAGCGGCAATTTTAAAATTGGATTGCTGTTTGCTTTTATGTTCGTACCTAGGTCTA